>OY728137.1:1649327756-1650705256 GCA_963277665.1 Viscum album | reverse complement strand
TGATACTGGACAAGATTTTAACATCATGGAGAGTTGGAGGAGGTTGATCATAACTTTTCATGGAGGTCAATAAAGGAGTTACATACCTAGGAGGGGAACATAAAGTTTTTACTTGGCGGATGGATCATAACATCAAATGGAGACAAATATAGGAGGTATTCTCCATAAAGGGAATTTATCTGACCCTGAAGACTGATCAGGACACCCATGGAGTTAGATTAGATAAGTGAACCCCTAGAAGGATGGTCACCAATGTTTACCATTGGATGATATTAAACCTCGCAAGAGGTGTCCTATATACATTTTTTAAAAGAGAGGGATCAAAACCCATGTAGTTTGAGGAGTTTTGTAAGGGTTACACATTTGATTTTCACATCATAATAGTATTCCACTTTGTTGGATTATGTGGGGCATATTATGACGAACTGACATGTGTTTCCCTCAAACTAGTCACCGGACCAGTTATGTAACATACACGATGGGTATTTTTGATCCACATGGGCTAGTGACAAGAAACTGAGCTTCAAACGAAATAACATAGGGAATTATTTGACCCAATAGGATCAAGAACCTTCCATATATGTAATAAAAAAGGAAAAGAAGAATTCAAACAAGATATATATGAAATAACTATAAGAGAATAGTAGAAACAGACAAAAAAAAAGTTTATACTAACTCTAATGGACATTTCCAACTAAAAAGGTCCCAAAAAAACATCTACTCCAAATTATGGCATGGAAGAACTCCAACCATCACACCCCTAGCTACCCAACTAGTTGACATGAACCTCTCCCCCTCACTATGAAACCTTGCCTTTTCCTGCACTAAATGAATAACAAAAGTCTATGCACCATCGTTAAGGTGTACAGGGATTGATCTAACATGTTCATTAGGATTCACCTAGGTGTTCCATAACAAACCTCTGTATAATAAGTCATATATTCTGATTTTAACTAAAGACATGGAATGAAGAGTATTTGGGAAGTTTTATTGGAAACATGGTATATATTTCACATTTTTCACAATTCTAAACAAAAGCAGGTATTTGAATTTTAGATAACATTTTTCATATTCATTTCAATAAGAAAAAATATTATTGCCCAGGAAAATTGAGAAATCTAAGATATACAAATCTGAAGCTCAATTATCATAACATGAAGGAATACTACAGCTATATGATGCATAATACTCATACAACAGTAACCAAGTGAACAAATTATGACCCTAGAAAAACGAGACAATTAGTCGTAGGAATACCCCATGAATAAACCCCCAATAAAATTTATATTTGTCTCCTATAACAAAATGACTAGGAAATAGAGGAAACACATGAGGCATACCTCCTTCATAATCACAAAATAATGGGTTTTGTCTCCAAGATAAATTTTCCACCTAAGACCGCAATGTAACCCATATTCTATTTTTTACAATTCATTCTGATGCTTTGAAAACAATTTCAAACGCATTTTAAAAATTACATTTCAATGCTCTAAAAATTCCATTTTTCTCTCCATTTACATATAAGTAGGGGAAAATCATTTTTTATTAAAAACCCATTTCAAAAAAAACACTATAAAATCATTCCAATTTCAATATAAATAATTTTTAGTAAAGAAAAACAAACATTTTCATCAACGTAGGCTAATGACTGAACCACCTACCTCAAAACACGGGTTGCGCATGCTAGCATTGGATTCCAACATGAACAAATCCATCCATGTCAACGAGGGACCTAGAATGAAATCCACATCAATATTGATTCAATTTAGAAAGTAAGGGTTCAGAAAAAAAGAGGAAACCCACATACCTCAATGATGAAGACCCACCACACCATGAACAACATAAGAAAAGGCCTCTGGAATGAGATCACACAACCGATCTAGGAAAAAACCAAAAAAAATCACCAATGTTAGAAAAATGGATCCAAATAATCCAACTAAAGGTGATATTGTGATCAAAGGAAAGGAAGGAACTGAAGTGTTACTCACCCAGAGAGACGCACCACAACCAAAATAGAGATTGTGTATTAATTTGATAGATCTAGAAAGGTTTAAGTCTTTTAAAAATTCCCTAGAACTACCTTAGGCCATGATCCATGAATAACTGGTGAAGGAACTGAAACAGAAAGACCGCTTTCTATCTTTAAAAACTGTATGTGTTCTGTTACACAACATGTAACCTAGTTACATGATGTTTAACCACAAGGATTCACATACCCTAGAAAACCCATCACCTTGGATTAAAAACTGACATTTTAATAACTCACATAATGTATGTCATGATCACAAAATGTAACCTTTCATAGCGCGAGGTCGTATTTAGCGACTTATATCCAACAATCAGTACATGGCATTTAACAAATTTATATAGTGTGTAACTTCTCCTAATCCTTAAAAATGAATAGTTATTAGTGATATTTCAACAAATCTCTAAATTCACCATTATAGGTATCCTACCAATCTCAAAGGAGGGGAAACCATGATGAGGTTAAGGGAATACCAAATAAAATTGTAATGTTATTTTACAAAATCCCCCTCTAAAGACTTTCCATCCTCGAGAAGTCATGTAGAAGATACAATCCTTTGAAAGGTATGAGGCCACTATTCTCTCATCAACAATTCATGTTCCTAAATCTAATGAGAATTTGATCCTTGTTTCCATTGAGAGATGACCAATGGAATAGACTTCCCATGAAATACTTTCACTTCATATTCAATGATCTCAACCAATTTCTCTAGAATAGAATCATATGGATCCAACTCCATCTCTTCCCAACTCAAAGCCTAGGCATAGACATCCTGAATACCTTTAAAATGAACTGGAAATTATAACTGATAAGAAATTCTTATAATCCTCTCAGTGGCCTCAAATTGTCCAACATATCACATATCTTACATTCACTATTTTTTAATTAGATGGTGTCCCAACCAAGGAAAAACATTAAAGAAAACCCATTTCACCTATAGAAAGCTCCATATGTAGAAGCCAATGATCCACATACGATTTATGAAGACTCTGGTCTGTAACCAGACATCAATTTACATCCTAAATCTTCACAGAAGTTTCATAAACCAAAAATGGCCCAACTAGAGATACTTTTCCCACCTCATCCCCAATAAAGGTGATTCACTTGGTCGACCATACATCATCTAGAAGGGAATAATTTTGATTAAAGAATGAAACTATTTGTAATAAAAAATTAAATAGTCCCATATTACTATCCCATGATCTTCCAAAAGCCAAGACATATTCATTGATCATATCATCTAGAATCTGAATTACTCACTCTTTTTTACCATTTGTTTTTGGATTATAAGTTGTGCTCAACTTGAACTTAATTACCATTTTCATTTAAATACTCTTCCAGAATATTGAAGTAAAACTTGGATCTCTATCTAGAACAAGGGAATAAGTACTCACATGTAACCTCAAAGTCTTCTGCACATACATCTTACTAATATGTTAATCCTTAGTGGTGTCCTTGATTCAAAAAAAATTAGTGGAATTTGGTAACCTATTAACAACCACCAATATAGAAGTCTCCCCTTGGGGATTACATTTAAATCTAAAAAAAATCCTTGTATTCCTCACCCTATTTTCTAACCCTCACTTAAAGAGGCTGAAGAAACCTATAAGGATTCAAGTTCTCAGCCTTTATTTATTTGTACATGTAACAATGAAACACAAACTCTACAATGTCATTCTTCATACTCAGCCCCCAAAATCACCTCCTCATGTCATAATACATCTTATTAGTGATTGTATTTATATCCCATGAAGTGTTTTGACAAGCAAACAAGACTAAAATCCTCACATTTACTGGGATGAAAATCATTCTCCCAAATTGATGTATACCATTTGAACAAAGTGACCAACTTGAAATTGTCTCCACACCATAAAGGCTTTCTAGAGTTTTATGAAACTCATAATCCTATGGAAGACTCCTCAAAATAGAATTTAAAAGAGATGATGATAACTGAACATTGGTCATAACCATGCCTGAAACACCATCCAAAGCATTGAGGTGAAACTATGAAAAAATCCCCATGAAGTTCAACTGGTCCTTCAATTTTAGGACATATTGTGATGGTACATTCCTAAAAAAAGAATCTACTACAACATTCCCCTTTCATGGAGTATAGGTTTTATCAAAGTCAAACATCTGATGTTATTATACCCACTGTCTCTATCTGATATTCATGTCCATCTAAAAATATATATATCTCAGAATGTTTTGATTAGAGAAAACCATGAACCTTTCCCCAAAAATATAGTTTCACCACACTTAATAATATTCATGACTACAACAAGCTCTAAATCATGAGTGGGGTATTATTTTCATCTCCACAATG
Source organism: Viscum album (assembly GCA_963277665.1). Taxonomy (NCBI): domain Eukaryota; kingdom Viridiplantae; phylum Streptophyta; class Magnoliopsida; order Santalales; family Viscaceae; genus Viscum; species Viscum album. The sequence continues at coordinate 1,650,700,904 of OY728137.1, read as the reverse complement.
ATGATGAGAGCCATAAGCTATCACATGGTCATCCTTTATAAGCATGCATCCCATGTGAATTTCACCAATTTCCTAGTAAGATCAGTCATGTTTTACTCTATCTTAGAGAAGTCCTTGAAAAACTGTCAGTAGAATCCAGTATTACCAAGGAAGCTTTATATCTCAAAGATATTCCTTGTTTCCTTCCATGAAACAATAGTTTTTATCTTCTCTAGATCAATAGAATTCCCATGGTCCAATATTGTGTTCCCCAAGTACTTCACTTATTTAATATAGAAACTAAATTTTGAATGATTTCCATACAAACAGTGAATTATCAATATTTCCAAAACGAAAATCAGATTGTTCTTGTGTTCACAATATTATTATGAATAAACTGAAATATTATCAATGAATAATACCACAAGAGATTCAAGATATTGATGGAAGATATGATTCATAAAAGACATAAAAACTGTCAGGGCATTAGTTAGACCTAAAGGAATAAAGAGATATTCATAATGTCCATACCATCTCTTGAAGTTTGTATTCGGTATATCATACACTCAAACATTGATCTGATGATATCTCGACCACAGATCAATCTTTGAGAACCAATTTTTCCCCTTTAACTAATCAAATATGTCATCCACACAAGGAAAAAGTTATTTGTTCTCAACTGTTACCGAGATAAGATTTTTATAGTCCAAAAATAAATAATGTGAACTCTTCCCTTTCTTGGAAAAGAGAACTAGGGATACCTAAGGTGAAACACTATGGTGAAAAATTATATTTTCTAATCATTTTTCCAATTGATTCTTGATCTATTTTACTACTAATGGTTCTATATGATAGGAACGTATTGATGTTGGTTGTGTAAATTTTACTAGATCAATCAAAAACAATAATTCTCTCTATAGAGTAAAACTGGAAAAATAGTCTAGGAAAACATTAGGAAAGTATCAAACAACATTGAGAAGATCATCGATAGAATAAAGGTCGTTTGGATCAAACACAACAGTAAGAAACAAACTACTGAGCATTGGGAGGGAAGGTCATGCACGACCTAACCTCAGGTCTGACTCCACCTAAAACACATTAGAGGTCCCATCGTTAACAAGAAATGAAACACACTGATGATAAACATCAACCTTAGTTGGATGAGTGACAAGCCATTCCATATTGATGATGATGTCAATCTGATCTAAATTAATAATGAGAAAGTCCCAAACCAACTCTGTATCTGTTATTGTCAATGAAAAATAAGGACACTTTAACCCCTACTCTTTCCTTGTGCCAAGAGGTGTTTCTAAATCCGTTACAAAGAACATACGTTCTATTGGAAGTTTAGTAAAATAAAAAAATGTAGATATCAAGGAGTGGGAGGAATCTATAGTAAATAAATCAATTTCTAAGGACTATTAAAAAAGATAGTACCACTAACTATTTCCACACTTGCGTCAAATTCCACTGGTCACTCAACTACGTCATGAAAATGCTTCACTCCCGAGGATTGTGGATAGGTACCTATAGTATTAGAAGCTCCCAACTACATCACAATAGCCCCTGGAGTTGAAGAACCCAGAAGATATTGAGGTGTAGTCATAGCCTGACTGGTGAATTTTAGGTGACAAACACATCCACATATTTTGCGTGTCTTCACATGCATAGGTAAATAACATATATTGTCCCCCTATCAACACAGATATCAAGTCACATGTACATTACCCACTATAACATATGTTACATAAGAGGCTCACTACTGAGACCCACCTCCACTACTCCTACAATGATCTAGTCACTTCCTATTCTTCTTATGTGTGCCACTGATGCATCCTCCTAATGGAAGTGAAGATGTGTAAAATACAACCTTGTCTACCATATTCATTTCTACCATCATAGCTCTAAATACCATCTCTACATGATATGAATGATTCTACATAAAAACCTACGATCTGATATCCATTCGCAAACCCTATAGGTACTTATGTTCCTTCATCTGGTAATTCATCACCACATCTAGTGGAAAAAAAACAAGATCAGTAAAATGAGTGGTGTATGACAACACTGAATTCTCACCCAATTATAAAAATGAGAACTCCAGATAAATCACTATCATCAGTGACTCTGGAAAAACTACTGAAATAATAAATTTTTTAGACCCTTCCAATATAAGTCCACATTTCTGTCTTCTTGGACCATAGAAATCCAACCATATTTTGGTAGAACCCTCAATTCTAGACTCTACACACTTCAACCTAATGTTCTTAAGTGTCTCTAGAATGTTGAATATTAGATCGGTCCTTTCCAGTTAGTCCTCCGCCTCTTTAGAATGAATATTTCCTTTAAATGGTGGTGGTTTCTCACACTAGAACTCTTCTGATAGATCTCTCTCTCATACAACTCCTAACTGTACCCAAACCACTATGTTCTGAATTCGTAGTACATATTGATAAATTTCATAGACTACCTATATAATAGTATCGATGAGATTCTAATATATAGATGGGTTCCCTTGAGGAACATCATCAGAACCTTCCTGAGAAACTTGTGGAAGACATATCCGAGGAATACTGGTACACACCAAAACATATGAATGATCAGACAATAGAAAAAATGTCAGATCAAACTAGAAAACCCATATGCAAGAACTATGATTTTAAAAATGAAAACCAATACTATATACATAGATCCTAATGTCTGATGGAAACATGAGTCTCATTACAACAAGAGATGGGCAGTCACTTATCACAACATACTTCACATGTCCCAAAAATTTTATCTCCAGTCTAATTGATTTACCAAGATGGGGACACTCAGGGATCTACCTCCATAGGTACCAAATTTTCATTAACTAACCGAGGTGTCCCTAGAACCTAGTAACTTTCTCATTATTTTACATACCCAATGGGAGATCCTCATCCCCACAAGATGACAATAAGAACCAAAGAAACAAATAAAACAACCTAGGGAATGATTTAACCCAAAATGATCAAAAAATTGGAATATATGTTCTAAAAAAGGAGTATCATAAGTACAATGAGATATATAATCCTTAACTGTAATCGAATAGTTGAAATAGACAACAAAAAAATTAGCTAAAAACTACAAAGGAAAACTCCAACTAAAAAGGACCCAATCCAAATAGCTTCTCTAAATTATTTCATGGAAAACATCCACCGACTAACCACGAGTTATCCAACCAGCTAACATGAACATTGCCACCTCACTGCAGATCCTCCCTTTCCATAGACTAGAAGAAAAACAATGGTCTATGCACCTTGAAAGTGGTCGATACGGTGTAAGCTAAAAGGATCAGTATGATCCCACATAGGTGTTCAATAACATGCCTATATGTAATAATTCATTTATACTAATTTTATGTAATCAAATTTCATGATAAGTAGTAGATAAATTTCATATAAAACATGCTAAATATTTTCCATTTCCCACAGTTCTAAAAAAAAGTAGGTATATCAATTTTGAAGCATATTTTCCAAATCCATTTCCACGAGCATAAACATGAATATAAATTATAAATCGGAAATACAAGAAATAATAAACAAAACAAAATCTATCAAAAAACCAAGTAATACTTTAGTTCTTGGACAAATACTAGTCGTACCATAATTTTCAAGTGCACAAATTATGATCCTTTAACTGAGGGCCAAGTATGTAAAACATTAACCTATGGTTAAACCCCCTAAAATGTTAATATTCGTCCCCTAGAACAACATGCCAATGTAATGGTGGAAAGGCCTGATAAAAACTTCCTTGATAATCACAAAACAATGGACAATGGTCCCAAGCTAAACCTTCAACCTTTGTACCCAATGTAACCCACACTCTCTTTTTTTACAATACATTCTGATTCTTTAAAACCCATTTAAAAACCATTTTATGAATCCCATATCAATGATTTGTAAATTCCCATTTTTACACCATTTACCAATAACCTATGAAAACCGATTTTTCATTAAAACCCTTTCATATAGACACAAAAAAAATCATGAAAATTTAAATATAATAAAATAGTTTATAACGAAAAACAATTAGGTTCATCAATATAGGAAAGAGATGAAACCACCTACCTCAAAACATGGTTCACAGAAGCCCCAATAGAATCTATATTCAATAAAATCCAACAACATCAGCGAAGGACCCAGAATCAAACCACAATAATAAGAGCTAAATTTAGAAGAAAAATCTTTAGTGGATCATAGGAAAACCACATTCCTTAATGACGAATGCCCTCCACACCATGACCAACAGAAGAAAAGGTATCCAAAATGAGAACACACAATTGATCCTGAAAAAAACCAATAAAAATCACCAAACATAGACCAAAATATATAAATATTCCTCCTAATGGTGATATTTTAATCAAAGGAAATAAAAGAATGGGAAGGTTACTCCCCTGGAAAGATTCACCAAAACTGAAACGATTATTAGTTCTCGAACGGATCGATCTAAAAGGGGATGAGTCTATCAAAAATTTCATATAACTACCTTAGGTTGATAACCATGAATAACATGTGAAAAAATTGAAACAAATTGGCTGCACACTATTTTTGAAAACTGTACGTGGGCCATTACATATTGTGAAACATAGTAACATGAATTTTTACCCCCACAATCCACTAATGTAGAAAAACCCATCAGCTGATATTAAAAACTAACCATTTAATAACTCACATCTCATAAATCATGATCACAACATGTAACCTTTCACAATTTGACATCCCCTTTCATGAATTAAATCCAGCAAACATTACATGGTGCGTACATTTTCTATTTCTTGTAGAAATGAACATTTAGTAGTGAAATTCCATCAAATATCCGACTTCACCATTGTGTGTGCCCTCCCAATCTCAATGGAGGGGAAATCCATGATAAGGATAAGGGATTACATGAAAAAACAGTAACAGAATGTTACACTTAAGCATAGTATCTCATTAGGTGCTACTTGGAGTAGTAAGAATTTTGTTGGGGAATATGCATGGGAGCATCCCAAATGGGTGGCCTGATTTTCACAATAATTGGTGGCCCTAAGGAAACTAGGGCGGATATGGAGGGAATGGATAGAATAAATGAAATGTATGGGTGTGTTTTGTCTGTTTGATTTGGACTTGAAAGATGATTCCTATGTATCCTAATTTACTATAAATAATATCCCATATAGTTCGATGATGGGATTTAGGGATTACACATGATGTGGAATACCATTGAGTGATGGTGACTGGGGATTACTCCAATATGGATTCCAATATAAGGTGGATGGGTATCATAATCACTACCAATATTTAAGACCATGTGATTCATGCTCAATGTGAGAACCAAGAGGAAGTAATAGACGAAACAGTCTTGTTGAAAAAGATGTGCCATCAAGGGATGATATGGAGCTTATACATGGGAACTACCCAATGAAAATCATATTCCATGAGATGAGGATCTAATTCCATGTTAGTAGGAATTATGCATAGATGTTTCTTAAGTAGGATTTCAGTACATTTGAGGAAGATCTCATTCGATGTGAGGATAATCTCATTTTGTGCCACCCATACATGGAGCATCCTATAAAGAATTGGTGCAGCTTGCGTGAAAGGTGACTATTCTGAGAGTTATATGCCCCAATGTGGGAGGAGATAGCATCTCATGATGATAATATCTGGGGCATACCATATTCATTTTACAGGGCGAGGTCATAGTTTAATTTCATGTGCTAAAAACATTATTTCTTAATGTTGTACATTTTGAAGCGTAGACATTGGGGATTCCCTCCTAACCCATTGGGATTACATAACCATCAAACAAGAACCACTATGTGGGAAATAGATTAAAAAAATGCTAGGATATGATAGTGTGGAGGAGTGTTCTATCATGAGTTCGACATTAGAATCCATATACAGACAAGTGAAGGGGATTAGTGTACCTTTGCTAAAAAGAAAGAGGTAGGTAAACACATGCACTATGGGCATATGTAACCTATCATTAGGGACAAGGAAATCACTATAGTTTATCATCTATGGATTTTTTTAATAGTTTCAAGTAAGGTATGGTGGTTGTGCACAAAGGGGTATTATACATGGTGCATTAATATAAATGTATCCCATAGAGTTTCCAAGAAGGGGTGTGTGCAAGACAACTGGATTTACCGAAAGGACAACATTTCACTCATCATTGGAGTGTTACAAGAAAGGTTGAGGTTATGTGTAGAATAATACAATGCACGCACCGGAATCAAGATGAAATATATCAGTAAAGGATTACACAATTATTGTTCAACCCATAAGAGGAACCATAAGAAACCTATTTTACAATATCATTATATTATGGTCTTTATTATTTCTGTATCTCCCTCTATAGCTACGGTGAAATATCATGCAAGAGGTTCCATGATGTCTCATTTACTGTGGAATAGTATTTCATATGATCAGGAATCGTACATGATGTATAGGTCTTTTTCATTAACCATCCTTAGACATTTACATAGTCTATGTGGATGGGGCATGAGATACATTGTATTGGTCACAAAAGGGTCATGTGTTCATATTTTCTCCTTGCATGCACGACATGAAACATTCATGCACATTCCATGGCCTTCTTGGAATGCACTGTTCAGTCAAACGAATGCTTCAATTTACCTAAAGATGGTTGTTTGGGGCTTCTCATGGAATTCAACACCATCAAATTCCACGAGTGTAAGTGACCAGCTTATAGGCCATCCAATCAATAATTTGTGTATACCATGACAAAAAACATACTTTCATTCACTATATTCATCAGAATCATCAACCTCAAAGGTGTAAAAAACATATTTCACCTATTTTGTGAGGTATCCCAGCTTAATTAGGCCATATTATACCTATTCATGATGATTTTCCTTAAAAAAAATTATCATTTTTATATAATTCTCAATGATGTGGTGATAGGTTTAGTTTTTGATAAATTTCATTAACACAACCTATTGGGGCATACTAAAAACTATGCACTTGTCAAGGTACTTCTCTATAGCACAAAACAGTAATAAGGGACCTAATTATCCCTGAAGGAGTATATCATGATCTTTTAATCTGTAAAGGAAACTATTGGATAATGCCTCAAATATAGGGTTTGAGAAATTTTTTCGTAGTGGGGTTTTACAAGGGAAGGACTATTATTTGGATGTACCTAATTTTAGACAGACTAAGGAGACTAATTCTTCATAGAAGACATCATTTCTACTCTCACATACTTCCTAATTTTCATAGGAAGAGGTAAATGGAATGGAAAATGCTTTTTCTGTTGTAGGGAATCTTCCAAATGTTGGGCTCTCTCTGTGAATTCTTGAAATTCAATAAGATACATCAGAAAGATGTTGTTAGGAACCAGCTCATCTTGAAAGTTTTCAACCTGTATAACCAAAAACTATTTATAGGAATGCTTCTCATAGAGGAAATATGTGAGTCTCATCCATCATGAAATTGTTTTAGTGAAACTCTCACCATCCCTCTTTTTCATTTGGAAATGTTAGTGGCATTGTTTCAATAAAATGTTCAACTAAACTGGTAAACAAACAACCTATGGTGGTTTTATAATCTTATTATAAGCACTAGTTATAGTTGATTATTCAACAAAGAACCAGGTCCCTCTATGTTTAGGAAAAAACACTTAACTTTGGGAGCTTCCAACATCTCTATGGTTCCCAACATCAAGCTTCACCAAGAGGTTTATTGGTACAGATATTTCTTCAGGTAACCTATACCATTTAACCAAGTGAAACTCAGGTTACAAAATATTGGTTAGGATGAGTGTAATCCATCCATGTTTGATAAATCTTCCAGTAAGGCTAGATTAATGCTTTTTTGCCTCTTAGTTCATAAGATTATTGGTAAGAGTAAATATTTCATTGTTGATATGTGTGTGTTTTTTTCAACTGCTTCTTGACTATCCGGATATCTTTAAAAATAAAATAAGCTGGTATTAATTGAGGAAAGTCACACTAATCAACTAGGGTAGGAACTATGGTTACCATTAGGTTGTATCTATATTTATAGAATGAAACCTCATCTTCCCCAAGTTAGTGTGAGGAACCACCCACGTCAACCCTGGATAGTTTTGAATGGAGGAATGTTTGGTAGGGTCCTCTCAGACATCTTCCTCCTATGGGAACTAATTGCAGAGAAGCTTGATAGTGAGGCTCTTATAACTCTCAATATTTTAGATTAAGGACGTCATGATGGTGTATTTTTAACCCTCTCGCATGGGAACATATTTAACAATGGTTTCATAAAATACCTTTCCATTATTGAGGTGTTAACACAAATGAGTAAATTCCTCAATGGGACTTCCGATGCCAAAATTATGTATATGATGACAAGTGAAAGAGACAATCAGATGGTCTATCCATTTTTTTATCTCCTTTTGGGTTGGATATCATTAATTTTTCCCTATACCACCAATGTGGAATCCTTGATCATTTTGAGGGTTTATTGTGATAACATTCACAATGGATGTTGTTGGAGGGGGCATCCACCATTGATGGTCGGTTTATCCGAACGTGCTTATCATTTTTTTTGAGAGGGGATAATTATAAGGTAACATAATACCCCTATACAATTATCTACTCATAGGGGAAACCTATTAAAATATTATATTAAGTAAATGTAGGATCATGATTAATTATATTTTGGATGCTCTGGAAGAACCAATATGAGCTAGGGAGTGGAGACAAGAGGAGTGTTGGAATATCAGCCTTTTCTCCTAACTGATGTAGATATTCAAGGTGTTCATGGTTTTTAAAATAGGTAATATGGTTGTCCAAAATGTGCTTAAACATTTCAAAGAATATTTTTTGGAGTCAGACTTTGTGGCCCTCAGTAAGATAATTCAATATGGAAATGAATGTTATCATAGGCAGCTAGAACACAATCAGTAATAGGTCAGTGACCATGGTTTCCAACTAAAATTATTCCACAAATTAATTTATTATTGTATAATCCTCATCTTCATCTCACAAATATCATAGAAACTATTCTCAATAATTTATTGGAGGATGTGATGATGATCTATCCCATTTATAATTTTTTAGATGAGGAGGAATTAGTTGATAAAATAATCCTTATAATGATGGGGTGTCTTCATGTTGTAGAGCCAACATTATGAACAATAATATTTGTAATGGGGTATCCACTTACTATTGAATTAGGAAAATTTCATCAAGTAATTTTGGTTCAATAGGGTGTTCTCCTTTATGATAGGAAGATAAAAATAATCTTGATGTCTCCCCTAATTCCAGCATAGAGTTGGAGAGGAAGGATGTTGATGGTGGTAGGTATGGATGCATGTAGGGTCTCTAATAGGAAGAAAATACATCCTCCATGTGTGAGTACTTATATAAGGATTTTGGACCATGTGAACCTCAAACTTAAGGATTTTCATTCATAATTGATGGGATCTTATCCCCGTAATATATTACATTTAGAGAAACATTCCAGGTATCATTGTTTTCATTGGACTATAGATGTTGGATGATTATATTATGTTGACCCTTTCCCTATTTTTGATGGTCACATAGAACATCCCCAAGAGTGAACATATAATGGTCATAGGGACTTATTCTATGCATTTTATGGTCAATGAAAATGATAGGTACTTTATATAGGTTATCTTTTTGTTTATTTCATTGATTTTAAATTAATGATATGTATTTAGCATATGGATGACCAATATTTTGGTTGATAAAATCATGTGGATGACCTCTGTGGTGGAATTCATCATCAATAGGTGGCCCTTCATGTTGGATTTTGATAGATAAAATTGTGGGGATCATCACCCATTGGGTGGGATTATGGGGTATTGATCCCAACCTATGGATAATGGTCCCAACATTGTGATCATATTTGATGGAGGTGAATTAGAAATGGTAGGGTCCAGTGGATCAGTTATTAATACTTCCCATTATCCAATGTTGGAGCATTTACCCTAGAATAAGAATTATGTGTTCTTGACTATTTCCAATGGAATAGTGTTAGGATCAAAATTTTCAACATCATGTGAGTATGGCTAGTAGTATTATCATCTTTGAGTGTTGGGATCCCTCTTTAGAGTCTCTCATGTGGTGGATGTGGAAAGTTGGACCAATGTGTCCCCTACCTCTTCACTATAGAGGGAGAAATTTTAGTTCATTCCATATAGAGAATCCCAAAATAATTTTACATGGTAGTGGGGGGATGTTGACCCATTTGTGTCCCCTACCAATAGTGGGATCTATGTGGTGACATAGATTCAATGTCATGTCCAGCCATATCCCATGTCGACGTAAACCAATCTTGTTCGTATTAGTGAACAAAGGGATTCGTAGTACTATTCCATACAATATTAGTGGGAGATATAGGGATAAGGTGTCTAATTGAAGATGGAGTTATGTAAATAATTAATGTGACGTAATTTTGTGGTATCAATACAACATCATTCCTCCTAGACCCACACATGTTGGTGATAGACAGTCCAACATTACCAAAATTTTATTTCAAGAAAAAAATATTAAATCTAAAATCAGTACATTTTGATGAAGGTGATACTCAATGTTCCCAACACCCCTCATCCATTACTAGGAGGATAATAAAGGATTCACATCAATAATGCCTAAAACCAAATATACTCGTTGATCTTTTCCCCTTGTTTCAGGAGAAGATATTCATATTTAGATCCCGATTAAGTTTTCATATAATTCAATCTTGGAATCATTTTGAGTAATTTTATTTTTTTATACTTGGATTATTCATGGTTCCTCTATACCAAACATTCCATCTTTTTAAAGGTGATATAACACAACCATTAGGGATGATGTTGTCAACTCCTTGATCTAAACAGGTGGATGGGATGTCAGCTCTTCCATCTAGATATTCCACATTGGGGTTTAATTTGGAATTTGGGTATCCCAAACACATTTAAGAAATGTTCTTGAATCTCACACTTGATTCCATATTATTGTAAACACTGTTTAATTACACCAATTTTATCCATTAAACGGTAGTAATATATGGATGTAGATGATGATGTTGTTTGGCATTTTTTGAATCTACAAAAATATTTATTATTTGGACATTGATGTAATCTTATTCACATGATATAATTCATCCTTAGTATAATACTTAAGGAATCCCATGTTCACTAGAAGGAATATTTCTTTTCATGAGTAAGGAATATGAGGCACATCACCTCTGGAATCATATGCCCATCACACAAGGTGATTCGTGTTTTTTGTGTGATGTATTAGAGGCTAATTACACCTGGAGACTTATGATCTCATAATAAGTAATTCCAATATCATCAACTAGTGTATCTATTACTCATCACATAGGTTAGAAACTTATCATTATCACCTTAGTGAAATAAATAGATCATATTCTGAACACATGTGCTTCATCATCTTGTATTCAACGGTATCTCCTGTTGGCCACATTAGTCTTTTGAGACTGGTTACCTAATTTTCCTTAAGTTCGTCACCTAGGTCTAAGATTAGGATTCATCATGGGGGGTCATGATATTAAATTCATGTGAAAGAGATTCATATATTATGAATCTAGAGTGGATAGTTCCATAAAAACTAAGCACATTTGGGTCAATGTCATGTTTAATTCGTAGTGGATATTCTTCCTGTATGTGTTTGTCACATATTGGGTTGGGAATAGGTTATAATCATTTGGTGCTGAAAAATTTATTTAGGTATCAAATATTTATGTGGTGAGAGGTTCCGTATACTTCTTAAAGGAAATCATGCTTGAAAGTTTCTATTTCTCTAGGAGGAGAGTGGATTTTCAGTAATATTGTTATTGAACCTCATTGAGGTGTCACACGTACCCTTTTAGAATATAGGATTCAAATCTTACATTGTTCAAGTGTCACAATATAATATCATCATATATGATATAAAAAAAAGTTTGTTCTAATGTGGTAGGTATTCTTGTATTACAAAAGGTTCTACCACAAGAGATTTTGTTTGGGATTATGTATAAATGCTACCTTAGGAAGGGGGTATCATATAACACTATTCACATGAGGAATTATATATTCATAACATGGTTTATCCAATTATTTCCATGCAAGGAATACCACATTATTTTCAATGTTTAAGCCTATAGAATAATGTCACATGATGAGGACATGGTCATGTAGTTTAATGTCATCAATCTAGGATGTTGAAAATGAAGCCTAGAATTCTGCTATGGGAAAATTATTTGGGTATTACACCAAAAGATTATCATTCCCAATTAAGGAGGATTGAGGTCGATCTTTAGCGATGGTAATGGTGTTTGGTTTCCCATGATTTCAAAATTCTGTCAACTATGAATGGTCAAAGGAGGCATCGAGTTTGGGACATGGAGTCTATATAATTTTGAGGTAGTGTTTAAAAAATATTTATAGTTGTGAAAACAGTAAGATATAGAATAATCTAAGGCATAGATTATGGGGGTATAGGTATAAACAAATATGTGTACTGAACAACTCATAGAGTTCCAAAAAATAAGTAAGATCCTGTGAAAAATACTTTGGTCTTTAGGGGAAGCATCATGATGTCATATCTAAAAAAAGACAATGTTATTTATGAATTATGGAAGGGTTTTCTCACAATATAGCCACATTTTGGAATCCATTAGGTCATTTATTCTGTGAATTCATAGAAGAGGTAGTTTCATGAGAAAGATATTAAATCTTCATATTCTAGAGGTCCATAGTTAATTTGGGGGTATTATTTATTTAAAGACTATTTCCCTATTTGGTGATACTTCTTGTAAAATTTTCCATTTAATGAAATATAGAATTATATTGTTAAATATTATGTATCTAAGCCTATGTGTCCCAATAATTGAATGAGAAATACTTAATACATGTCCACTTGTGGTCACTAATAGAACCATATCATTTGACAACACATTTCTCTCACAACATGTCATATCATAGAGTTTTTCACACTATTGGAATATTGTTTTTTGGAATTCCCATTTATATTTTGAGTGGTTACCAACTATTCATGGAACTAAAGCATCTAACATCACCTTTGTCATGAAAATCATTTGGGAGATATATATGGGACTTGTGTGAAAATGATGAATGTTGTGTGAAATTTAAAATTTAATTTTTAAATAATCATCATGGATTAATTTCCCATAACCTTGTGGAGATCATGTATTTCAAGGACTAATTCATGTATTTTCAGAGCCCATAACATTAGAGTTCTACCCTTCTTTCCATATAAGGATTAAAAAGGAGACATCTGAATGCTTAAGAAAAATCTATTATTGTATGAAAACTGATATATGTATTTCATGTATATATTTTATGGTATTATAATGTAATTATTTTGATATATTTTTATTCTTTTAATTTTCTTAAAAGTTCAACTTGTTTTATATTTTATGGTGGTATAAAAATAATCTTTGAAAAGGAACAAATAGTGGTGAATTTGGGTTCTTAAAGTCACTTCCTGTTGTGGGAGAATCAAAACAGGGCAATGCCAGATTTTTATAGATGATCGTGGAGAACTTATAAGTAAAAGAACCGATTAATAGCGGTAAAACAATAATTCCAGAGAAGAAATAGACCTTACATGTCATGTAGTAGGGAATGCTGTGAAAATAATAACATGTCATGAAGTAATGATAATAATTATTAAAATTTACATGTGGTACAATAATTTATACAGTGTGCAAATTTCTATGACATGATTTCTGTGAAGAATTTCATAATATCTTCAATATTCGATAGAATATTGGTCATGTGACCCACCCTGGAACACCTTCGGACCAATTCTTAATGATATTCCTTAATTTTAGTGCCAACTTGGAGCCTATAAATGGAGGGATATAATGCAATTATTAGAGGACTATGGAATACCAATTCTTGGAGCTAGAAGCAACATTTGTTTATGATCTTACCCATGTTTATCTCCACTTTAATTATGCATTATATTTCTTTTCTTCTTAACTATAATACTATAACCACTATGATGTGGGGGTAAACCGTCTTTTTGATATGGTTGCATAAATAGATTTGGGAAGGAACATTGGATTTATTTTATCGTTTTTAATCATGTATTTTTTTATTGAAATTTTACCATCAACTTCTATTCCATTTAATTTTTTAACATTACCATTGATATTTAAATCTAAAAGAAACATTGAAATTGAAATACATAAAACCATAAAGAAGTAACGACCATTTTCAACATTAGTAGAAGTACGGTTGAAATATGGTTTTGAGACAAATATGATTAGGGGACACCCTAAATTATCGTACCAAGCGAAATAAGGTATTTTCATTATTAAGGAGGGAATACCATAAACATTGGAACTTGATCATGTCGAATCCAACATCAATTATGATTTAATAATCCTATTTTTATAAATCTAATTACACTCAAACCATGAAATTACAATACATGGGGGCACAATCCAAATCCATTTTCAATCCAAACCAATCTGTTGCTCTTTGATATCTTTATTAATTTTCTCAAAATTAAATCAAACCTATCTTCTCTCAAAACCTTATCCATATTAATAAAATTATATATTTTAAATGTATAATAAAAATAATTTCAGTATCTATGTGGATTGAACTTGACCTAATTGTTTACACATATTAATTAATTAGCTGTATTTGTTGAATTGTTATAAATTTGTGACTTTCACAAAATTATAGGGAATTACAAACTCCCTTTGGGACTATCAAATAATCAACCAAATAATGGTTTTAATCCCATTAACCATTTAAATTCATATAAAAATATCTCAAAATATCATCTAGGGTTATAATGGTCCTGTTAGACTAAAAATCTATCTGAAGAAGATATACAGTGCTAATTTTCAACTAGATATTCAAATATAGAAGAACATATCTCCAAAACATTTAGGTAAAACATAGATCCTGATCAGATATAATATAATATATTAATCCATGTACCTTAACACATTAATAATGTATATCATAGAAGGAATATCATTCGATAAATATTATTTTATTACAATGAAATAGGATAAATGCATAAGGCATTCAAATAAAACCCAAATGGAATTATGAACCTTAGATATTGGATGAGTCTGATGATGAAAACCATGGAGATGTTTTACCATTTCTATTCTGGTATGGGTATATCCTTAGAGTTCTTTCACTCCCCTATAACCTGTTGGGATACCAAGAATCAAGATACATAATCTAGAATATCCATTTTAATGTCTTCCCAAAAAAATATTATTTTTGATCATTGTACAAATTTGTACTTACATGATAAGTAGAGAATGATAAACTATGCTGATTATCAAATCACTGATTAAAATATAATTTTGAGAAGATACATACTCATTTCTTGAATATTATCATTACATCAACATAATGTATGAAATCATGAACTGTTATCAACTACTTTTCTAGTTCCATAATTTGTTTTGTGCCTGGGTAATATTTAAAAGAATAGATGTTTTAATATTCATTTGAGAAATATAGGGTCATTATCCCTTAATTATGATTTCATAGTATATGTTAAGAGAACCCTTAAGTATTTGGTCTCTTTAAATCAACTTCATAGATATAATAGAATGGTCCTTCCTTATCCGAGAATAATTCACCTTATTCGCCTTACGATGGTGGTAATGTATTCTATATTCATTATCATTAATCAACTACATCAATCTATTTTGTTTAATATATAGTAATTTATATGAGAATATATACTTAAATTTTCTATTCTTAATATGTATATCACTTTTTCACCATAAACATTATTAATCCATAAATTTAATTTTAATATTATCATTTACAAGTTCAAATCTATAGTCAAGTAATTTTGTTCATTAATTTTCAATTGGCATGGAGAATAAGTAATCGACATGTCATTCTGTATGGGGATTCATCCCAATACCATATTTTACATCAAACTATATATTGGAGACACATCTCCACTAAAGAGTAGTTTAATCACAATTTCATTGATGAAACCGCTCTTCAGTTCCATGAATGTTTCCTCACATTTATTTATCCCAAGGAACTTGGATCACATCAATTTCAACTAGGTTATTGAATTTTATAACCATGATAAATCTCTCAAAAATAATTGGTAATATCCAAAAAAATAAAAAAACTATGGATCTTACTTACCATGGTTGGAATGGACCATTTCCCAATAACATATAGATTATAAGGATCCACTAATATACCCTTACTTGAGATTTTAATTCCCATGAATAAATCTTTACAAATCCATTATTCACATTTTCTATATTTTCCATATAGATTATTCTACCCCAATGCCTTCATCACAATCTAAAAATGATATTCAGACTCTCCCATTCTCTTGGAATATATAAAAATATCATCTATAAATAATAATACAAACAATTAAAGGTAATCTATAAATAAAGTATTCATTTAATACATAAATAGTGTAGGATAATATGTATGTCTAAATGGAATCACTATGAATTCATAATGACCATACCATGTAAACGAAGGATATTTTTGGTATATACTCTTTTATGAACCTTGATTAATGATATTTGAAATAATGGTAATTGTTGTAAAACTATTGATCTCTATGTTCTTGATCAAACAAGTTAACAATATGTGGTAGGTGATACTTATTTTTGATAACTGGAATATTATGTTCTTGATAATCAATTAATGGATTCATTGACCCATTTTCCATATTAAAAATGAATATTGAACCTCATGGTGACATGTTGGGGAATATTAATCTCATATAAATATTCTTCTAGAGTTATTTCTTCAAAATCTATTACTAAAACAATCCCATTAAATCTTGATTAAATGAAAAAGGTGTATTACTGGGGATGAGTTATATTGAAAACTCAACATAATGATTTAGTGGAAGTCTAGGAATGTATTCCGAAAATAGATTATCATATTCCTAAATGGTAGTAATATCATCAATTTTATGTTTCTAACAAACTATTTGTAAAAAAATCCATCATTAAAAGATAATTAAACCAATATAATGAAAGTAATCTCCACTGGAATTTCATATTCATCCTCACACCAAAATAATATCATAGGTTGATTCAAAAATTAAAATGTGACTTAAATTTCATAAAAATTGGAATAGGATCTATAAGAATGAATCTAATCCATACCATAAAAAACATAAAATTTACGTAGTGGGAGAATCACAAGATTGATATGAAGCACATTCTAACAAACATCTATCTAATTTGAGATATAAAATTGATATGTGATCATCATACCATTAGTATTTTTCCTTTTATAATTAAACATATAATCAATGATCTGGTGATATGTTACACTTAGTAAATTCATCAGATATAGCTTAGTGGGTACAACTAGAATAAAATAATGCATTATAATTTTTAAAATAGAAGATAATTTAACCTTTTATAACATGATTCTCATGAAACACATGAATAATTATGATAACATGAACACCACCTTTATCTAATGTATTAAGAGGTTATTGAAAACAATTTTTTTCATTTTATTATGGATTTAGACACTAGTTGGTATAATTTCCATGCTCTTTGTAGTTATAGAATTGGAATGTGGTTGGTTTATTAAACTGATATTTATCCCCCTACTTTTTATGATATTTCCTTTTTTAAATATACTTGGTATTAAATTTCTTGATTTCATTTTTTACACACTTTAATCATTTACCAATCCCATGGAGATAATTCCCCCCACCTATTTCCATACATCTAGAGTAATGAAATATTGATTTTATTTTTTATGTGGGTTTTATTTTTAGAATTTCCTCAAAACTCCATATTTATCTTCATATAAAAACAATGACAATTATCTGAATATTAATTCACTATTTATACTATGATAGGTCATCAAAATATTTCTTCAAAACCACTAAATTAAATTATGTATTGTTCTATTTAAGGAATTGGTTTTAGAGTAGTAAATAACTGAAAAATATTATTTTTGGGTACAAGGATAAATAAAGAATAATGGCTCACAATTATTGTACTTTTTTCCTCATATATTCTAATATATTCATCATCCTTATAATTAATATCAATCTTTTCCCTATAAATTTTTTTTCATAGAGTTTTGATAATGTCTTATCAGAAAATTACCTCCTAAACCCATACAATTAAATGGATTAAGTTTCTTCTTCTTGCCTCGTATTTTAAATAATATTACACTAATGTTCTGATTCCCCCTCTAAATAGAACACTTATAAGAAAAATTTGTCATGTTTTGAGCACTAGATTATTGAAAATACATTTTTAGTTGTATTGATCCATTTCACAGATAATAGTTGATAAAAAACTCTACTAAAAGAGGGTGGGTGTTTCCTCATGACTGACTCAATGATGAGCAGGTCCCTCCTTTGATCATTTGAAATATCAACATTATTCATGGAATAAAATATTTTGGTGAGTATAGTAACAAAATGTTTTATCCTAGTTACAATTCCATTCAATTTCCCAATAGTATAATCTTTTCATTGTACGAGACATTTATTGTTAAACAAATTGCACCTAGTTTGTGAAATTGGATAAAAAAAATAATTCTGTAAGAATCAAATTAAAATTATTATGGTGCTTAGTCACATACTCATGAATAATCATTTTTGATATGTTCTACATTATGAAAACTTCATATCAAACTATGGCACTTTTAGGTTCACCCTATATCAATTTTTATCCATTATTGGGTTTTTTAAGTTCAACAATTATATGATTGATAACCTAATCTATAAACTTAACTAAACCATCCACAAATACCAATTTATGATTCCATGCCACAAAAAATATAAATTTTGTATCATTTTCTAAAAATAGTCAATACATTTTTAGTAGTGGAGGACTGAGGACTGTAAATCTTTCAAGTATTTTGTAAAAAAATATATAATAAATGTATTTCATAAAAATATATTAAAATTATCCCATAAATTTATTCTCTCTTATTACCCTTAGTATGGATTTCATAACAAAAAAATTTCTTCATAATAAGGGTAAAATGGAAACATAAGAAAGGGTGAGGTCAGATGACTAGTAACGGTAAACATAAGAGATATCAATAAATGATTAAATGTAAGAATTATATATTAATAATGGTATGGTATTATGATTATAACCTCTAAAATTCATTCCCAATCATTCATATCTCATAAATCATGAGTCATGGAAGAAATGCTTTGCATTTAAAAAGACATGAGTCAAAAGAGAGAGGAATCATAATTAATAAATCTTGAGTAATGAGAGAATATCATGATAATAGAAATATGTCACTATAAAGTATTCACAATCATATGAAAATAAAGTCATTTCATTAATCACGGTTCACTTACAAGATTATCATAGTGTAAAAAGTCTCATATTTGATTAAGTTCACTCCCCATTCCATTATTTCTATAGTCAAGGTTCACTCCAAAGAATATTGTAATGTAAAATGTATCTTTCCAAACAAGGTTAAATCTCCATTAAATTCCATATTATATCATGTGAAATTAATCATTACCAAATTTATTGGAGGGATTTATCATACCCACACATTAAATAATGAAAACTCTATATATGTATCCAAAAATATCATAATAAAATCCACTAATTCAGCATAGCATACCCCTTGTAAGAGAAATAGGTTTCATAAACATTTTTTCATCCCATAATCAAAATCCAACTGTAAAAATAACATGGATCGTATCATTTGATCATATCCCAAGTGAATCATAATAAATATCCAATTATGTAGACCTAGATTAAAAATAACATAAAAGTGTGATAGAGCATTTCATAGAAAACATGGGAAAATAGTTTTACTTTAGTATAATAAAAACTAAAAAATATCATAATATTTAGAAACATATTTTAATTTAAAATATAATTGGATACATATATATTAACCTCTAAATAAAATTTATGTTATTAAGGTAATAAAATCCATTTGTGATATTAACATTAAAACAAATATTCCTTTAACACTTTTCATTAAATCTCCAAAAGTACCATTTTCAAAGAAATACTAGGATAATCCTTTTAAAACAATGAGAAAAAATAAAAAAAAGTTTTAAAATTCCTTTAAATAATCATTTGATATTATGAAATAAAATTCTTGAAAACAATTTAGATAATATATACATGAATGAAAATGTTCCTCGACCAAAGTGGAAATAATGTTGGATTTTTTAAAAATATTTTTTCAAACATTTTATTTACCAAAGGGTGGAAAAAAGAAAAAAATTGAATGAAGAAACAAAACAAGTTTAAAATAAAATATTTGGGTTTAAAATATAATTATCAAATAATTTCACCCAAATGATGTGTAACCAAGACACTTGATAAAATAAATGACATTATAACATAGACCCTTAGCTCAAGTCACATATTGATTCATATGTGTACATACATCATATATAATAAATATTTAATTATCTTAAATATAATTCAGAACCATATTTATAAAAATTGGTCCATTTAGAATTACTTCAGAATTTTTCAATTATCCTATTATTATCTATTCTTTATTTAAATTAACATTCAGGTGAAAAATGGACTATTTTCTATGCATGTTTCTGTTCAATGGTTCTAATCAATTCCCCATGTTCATGGTTTAATTATTTATAATATATATATAACTTAATAATTAATATATTTTTCATTATATAATCCATTATAACCATTTATATAAATAGGTGACGAACAACGAATTACTTTACATCATGGGTATGGTAGTCTATAAATAGGCACATGTGATATTTTCAATTTTGGATGGATGAAAATGTAGAAAATTATATAATAATTAAAACTTTTTGAATCATAATTATATCATTTATATCATTTATATTTATTAAATATATATTTGTTACCATCCATGTAAAATTAAAATTAAAAATGAATCAGACTGCTTCATGGAGGTGGTTGTCCACATGCACAAGTGAGTAATTATATCATTTTCAAAATTATTAGAAGGATATATGAAGTGGATATAAAATAAACATAAAAATTAATATAACATTAAATAAACTTAATAATAAATTTTAATATGGTTAAAACTTTTATTAGGTTTTAGAATAAAGAGACGTGAAAATATTTAGTAAGAATATATACCACTTCTTCAGGTATCCAACTTTGAAAAGAACCTTAAGGATTTTGGATTGATTTTTGATAATAATCACACATAATGTCGATAGATAATTATTTTTAACGATTATTTGGTCATATATTTTTGAGTTAAATTTCTCAATTGGTTTCGATAAAAGTGGATAGGGGTTGTCCTTCTATTTGTGAGGGGAGTTGCACACATGTAATTATTAAGAATATTAAAACATAATAAATTTATTATAATGGGAAGGTTTATCAAATTTAAACTATGATAGAATATAGGATTATATTATATATAAATAAATTTAAAAATTTTTATTTATATTAGTTTTTATTTCATTTTAACCCTTATCTCTCTAGTTTAACCCCTCCTTAAACTTTTTAACCATTTTCGTAGTGATGAATTTATAACTTGGTTACTATTCTTGATAAATAAATGTAATTGTCAAATCATTAGTAAATTTTAACATGATGAATAAAAATTTAGAATGTATTTTTAGCAATTTCAATTTCGTAAATTGATATAAATTCATTTTAAAATATGCATTCAAAACTCAATGAAAACTGTTCTTAAAAAATGCATTTTTAAGTATAAAGTTGATTTTATTCCAATTAATTGACTAGTAAAACCCATAAAATTTATTAAAAATTATTTTATTCAATATAATATTTTAAAATTTATATAAAATAATTCATTACTATTTACTGCTTAAATTTATTATGATAAAAACACATTTCATGAATAAAAAACGTCTATAACAACATCTCTTTTTAATTTCAAATGATTTTATTTAAATTTATAAAAAAATGATAATGAATTATTAATTTTGTAAATGGATAAAAAAATATTTCTCTAGTTTTTTTCTGATTGATACCCACCAAGCTAACAGTTAGGTAATTTCTATCACTTTTCATTCTATCATTCCAATAGTTTATTATGGGTTTTTATACTCTGTTTTTCATGTCAAGAAATATATAAAACACATAAAACTATTTTAAATAGTAATATATCATAATATATTGGGGTGTTTTAACATCCAAAATATTTTAGTGGGTCATATAATCCACTATTTTTGAGAAATGGATCAGTACCAATAAAATGAATTTTTTTTACATCTAGTGCTCATAGGATGGTCAATGTTTTCCAAGTGGTGTATCATTTTGAATGAAAAGGAAAACAATAGTATAATATTATTATGAATAAGTTTAAAGCGGAAGTATTTTAATACATGGAATTTGATTATTTTAAGATATAGATTTTAAATATCTACTCTCCCCAAATTGGTCATAGAAAAATGTATAGGAAATTATATATGTTTATTAAGGATAATGATAAATCTATTATTACCTGTAAGGAAAATTTTATAAGAAATTAAATATAAGATAATGGTATTATAATTTACCCTATAATAAATATTCATTTGATATTTAGTTAATTAAAAATAATTATCATAAATTCAATATCCATAAGGAAGTTTATTGTTTTTGAATAAATATATTTTCATTCTATTAAGGTAGAAAATGGGAGTAGTTGTTCTTTTAATTTCTATTGTTCTGATAAGAATATAATGATATAGTTTTAGGTATATTATAATAAAATAACATATATATGAAAAAAATAAATATTATTTATGATATAACTGTGGAATGAAGCGTGGAGAATTTTTATTAAGGGTAATGGTAATTTTTTATGTGTGGAAAATAATTCCTTTGAGCAAGTGAATGTTGACGATTTGGAAAGTGGAATGCCAGTTAAATGAATGTGGAGATAACTAAACCAAATTCACCACAAATACTCTAATTGTACAAATACAGTGAGTTTTTAAATGGTGTGAAGAAGTTATTGAATCCAAGGTTTAAAGTTGATAGTTAACATTAACATCCTCTTAATCTAAGATATGAATTGAAAGCTCGTGTGATCACAAACACCAAATCGGTTCATGAAAATTAATTGGTTAAAGGTAAACAAATTATTCTATATAGAACTACATTATCTTATTTTTAATATTATTTTAAATTTTTTATATACATATAATTTTCAAAGGGGATAATATCACCTCTTCAATGATTAGATGTTAAATTATTTGTAAAAACTTATAATGTTACAATGATTTCATTTCCAGTCAATATCTCCCTTTTATAGATGTTTGAAGGAATTTTTGGCATAAAAATCATTTGATTATCCATCTGGTTGAATTTGATATTAGTTTGGTCATAGATTGGTTCCCTATATATCGAACCAATATCAATTTTTGTTAGAGGGAAGTCACGTTTAAAATTATAATTCAATACATGATGTCCTATTAGTGTGAGGATGAGTATGAATGTCTAATAGAACCTACTAACATTGATTGAGTATTATTACATATTAAAGAGGGTTATCTATATAAAATTGTTTGGGATACACTAAAAATTGAATATATTAATATTTTCAAGAATAATTGGATGTATTTCCGGAATAGTTTAATAGTATTCCCCCAAATCATGAAATTGAGTTTTGAATAGAACATATTCCTCGTTTTATGCCTTTTTAAAACAAAACATATTGAATGACCCAAATTGATTTATAGTAATTGAATAATAATATACAAGATAATATTTATAAAATATTTATTTGGAAAATTTCATCACCATGCGGTGCACCTATATAGGTTTAAGAATAAATATGGGTTAATGCATCTTTATGTGATGCCTCAGACCCACACCCCTAGACATGGTACTTATAGACACAAAATTCACAAAATTATATTGATAACTACTATAAAATCCTACATATAACTATCCATAATTACAAAATCAATAAATATAATTTCATATTTTATATAAAATAAAAATTTTTAGGTTTAAATAGTCAAATAATTTGAACAAAATAAACTGTTAAACCTAATATTAATTTTATAAATTAGATAATTTTTACAATATATATGAAACTACTTAATTCATGAAAAATAATCAGCATACACCATAAGTTATTTCACATATTTTATCCATATTAATATGTAACATGTACTCATATTTTTAATAACTGGGAAAATGGAATCCTAAGAAGATGTGAACTCAAATTCATTGAAATAGAAAAATATATGTGAAGAAATCATGGAATAAACATTGTATAAACATTATGGAAGTAATAGATAAAAATTTATTTCATGGTAAACATGATACTAAATGAATTTTAAATCCATGAAAATAAATGAAAACCTAAATATCATTAATATTGATCTCATACTGATTGATTAAATAATGTCATACATGAAAAATATTCATGGCCTTGTGCCTAGTCACATTACTTTTCATCGATACTAAATACAATGTATTATGTTTTTTAGTCCTTATAACAATAAAATATCTTAATATGAGAAGATGCATACACTAAAATCTATACAATTATTTCTCAAGAGATGGTCAATGTATTGGGGGGCTATATAATTGTAGGCCCAACTACCACTTCATTAAGTCCAATCTATTCACAGTATGGGTAAATAATACTTTTTCCATTATCTAATGATACTAGTACTTAATAAATACATGGTTATCCATATTATGAAGAGTACTAAATATGAATACATGATGAACCAATATTTACAATAAATTATAAATTAGAATCTCAACACTTATCCACATGTCAATAAAATGGATAACATGATCATCCCTTATCCTAATGAAGAAGTTTGATGGTCAGATAATACTTATTATACATTCCAATAATCATCTTTATTGTAAAAAAATAAACTATAGACCAATACATTCCTTCATGCCAATAGGATAACATTATTTCTAGGTGAACATCATTAATTCTGAATTCTGTAAAATGTTATGTTCACAATAATTAGAGAACCGGTTATACTATTGTATCAATATTTGAATAAAATGATCATAAACCATCTAGATAATATGGTCTATTGTTTCAAAATAACATGACTCGAGAATTGAGGAACATTTATTGAGAAATTATGTGGTAAGAATGTATATACATTAAATATTATATAATACTATATAATACAATCAAAGGGTAGAATGTTCCAAAATTATATGTTCTGTAGAATGATCATACCTAAATGATCACAATATAGGTTACCAAAAATACTTACCACTGTAAAAATTTGAATATATTTCCACATGAATAAGGGGACATTATTTCCTAATAAATCCCATGAAATAAAAGGAATATGGTAAAAAATATCCATATGAAGTTAATACACCATAAAAAAGGAAACATAGTGACCAAAATATATTATCTCCCAACGAATCATAATTGAGAGCAATAAAATCCTTGTGTATTGAGTAAGACTTTAATGAAATCCCCTTGAAAGAGTGTGACTGAAATTGAACATCGAATGACATTATTAAAATATAATTCTAGATATGATATAAAAATTCAGTATTATATACATCACATAAATGGATTTGTCTTCATAAAAAAATATTTCTCTCAATGAAAGTAAATTGATATGAAAACCCTTACATCTTATCCTAACTTATACAAATGTATTTTAACCTCATGTGTAAAAACATATATATCTTAATAAATAAATTAATAACCATAATCATGTTCATTATTATTAGTAATATTAAAAAATAGTCATAATCTACAATATTTATTCTACTTTTTTATATTATATGATCATAAGATTCATCTTTTATAGTACTTTAATAATAAAGGTGTTCGAATTAATTCTACTTATAAAGATAGTCACTATTAGTAAAA
Source organism: Viscum album (assembly GCA_963277665.1). Classification (NCBI taxonomy): domain Eukaryota; kingdom Viridiplantae; phylum Streptophyta; class Magnoliopsida; order Santalales; family Viscaceae; genus Viscum; species Viscum album. The sequence continues at coordinate 1,650,675,152 of OY728137.1, read as the reverse complement.
TAAAGTTACTATTAGGGTTGTTTTTTTTATTAATGAAGGATATTTACCAAATTGATAAATTAAATATTAATATAAATATACGTAACAAAATAATAATTATATAAACATTTATATAATATTAAAATATTAATTAAATTTTCAGTCATCCTTGACATATAGATATATTATTATTCATTTAGGTTGTTAAACAACCAAGAAAATGAACCTACAATGATTAATGGATGACTATAAGATGGATTATACTTAATATCATTACCTACAAAAAAATATATTTTTTTTATTGTTTATTGGTGTGATATATCAAAATTTTGATGACGTAAGAAAATTAAATAATTTATATAATGTCATTACATAGAAATAAGAAACCAGTTTGCACTTAGTTCTCTCATTTTAAATGAGTGAATCAATAATATTTTTTTGGTCATGTCACTAATATATGGTTAAATTGGATGTACTCGAACCATAATGATATCATTAAAATAATATTTATATTTTTATCTGAACTTTATATCAATAATTTTTATGTCATGAAGGAAAACAAAACATGTTGCATCATACAAGTGGTAGTCTACACAATGCTTAAAAGGCAATTTTTTGTTAATTATGGTGGTGTTTGAAAAACAATTTATAATACACATAATATGTTAAAATTAAATTAATAAAATTATTATAATATAATTTCATTATTGTATCTAGAATAAATCATAAATAGTATAATTAAGACGAGAAACTAAGTAGTTGGTAATGCTCACATCGATGGATTCAATTTTTATTGGATTAATCCATTGAATTGAAGGTATTATTCTATATGATAATGAAAAAAATATTTTGAACATGATATAGGGTTCAATACAGAAAAAATATATATGTCTCAGTAAAGAATTATATGGTAAGGTGAGTCTTTATGTGGTGAACATGTTACTCTTTTGTAAGTGATGTGAAGGGTTGTTTTGGGAGTAAACCTTAAACTTCCAAAAAAAGGGTTAATATTCATGTTTATCAAGGGAAAATTGAAGAAATTGTAGAATAAAAATATATTGGTATATACAATATGAACTATTCAATTAAAGGTATGTTTTTAAAATTTTTTAGTAATTTTACACAAGTTATACATCATTTTACCCCTTTTAGTATTACTATGATAATTAATTTAAAACACTAGTAATTGATATTAATGTCCAAAATTAATATTGAACATTTAACCTAATTTTAATATTCTAATATTAATATTGAAAAAAAATAAAAAAAATTAAATAGTATTGAAGAGTAAATTTTAAAATGAAAACATTTATTCATGTGAAACAATTTTCAATAAAAATGTTGTTATTCATCTTTTAAATATATATATATGATAAAATATTTTTGGTTATAGATTTTAAATCTATATATTGATTTATTAAAAATTTAATAAAAGGTATTATGGTTCCATGATAAGCCAAAACTGAGCCTAACATTGAAAATACAGTAGTTAATGAGAAGACAAAAAATAATTTTTATATTAAAGAATCATTTTACATTAGTTTGAAAAATGTTTGGAATAGGTTTTATATTTGATTTTTTCCAAAACACCGAATTTATTTCCCTATTTTATCATATTATTACTCTAATGGTTTTGAAAGAAAATATTTTATTTTTATATAGTGAAAAAATCAGGGATATTATAATTTTTGTAAATAAATATTGTTCTGAAAAAAAACAATTTTTTTAGAAAATATTCATAAATTAATATTAAGTAAATTTTTGTATGTGGAATTGAAAAATTAATTTCATTTTATTAATTTTAAATTACAAAAAATAACACCTATTTTAATAATATCATAAAATATAACTAAAACACATTTTTTGGTAAATGAAATTTTCAAATATTAACTATTATTAGTATTATTTCATATCATTTTCTCAAAAAACTATGTAAACCAATTATTAATATATAACATAATTTATCCTAAATGATATATTTCTTGGAACATAATTGAGTTTCACATAAAAAGAATTTTTTAATGACAATATAGTTTTTAAACAGAAAATGATTTTATTATTCATTATATATAAACTAATTGAATTTTATTTATATTAAAAATTGTATTTATTTTAATTATTCGTATATCACATAAATAGGTTACTGATATTCATTCCCTCTAATTTATCCACTAGGTTTTAACAATCATACATGATCATTTAAATTTATCTAAATATATGTCCCTTTTGTTTAAGTTCATTGTCGAGCGCAAATAAAACTATAAAACACTTTATCTCTATTAAAGGTAAATATATATAATGATATATGGGTATTAAATTATCCACAATTAAATCAATTATATAATATAATTTTTAATTATTACCCTATGATAAAACTATATATGGTTACCAAAAATAAAGATATAACTAAATATATACTTTTTTATGAGGCGTCCACCATAATATCTAATGTATAACTAGGGAAAAAACATTATCTATAATTTTAGTTTATCTACTAGATTTGTTATTTACTAAATTTACACATATAAAACATATTTCATTATATTGAATATATTTTCCTAGGCCCTTATTTCCACATTTTGATATCAGATAGATTGAATCGTCTTTCCTTCATCATCTTGGCGACCAAAAAATTTATAAGATTCCATACTTTTCATCGTTGGTGTTCTTGGGATTTCAACTATGTTAGGATTTTTAATTTTATTTATTAATAGAAAGATTTTCATAATCACAGGATATCTCACTCCAACCCCCATACATTGGGTTTTTCATTTAGGTAATCTTGGTATTGACCCTCACAACCGGGGTTACTTCTATTTATATCAATTAATATACAAAAATGGTTGGCATGAGTGGTGAAACATTATCAATAAAGGGTAATTATCATAATCAATTACATAAATTTAATTCAAACATAATTTTTTTTTTAATTATTTTTATGTTAGGCTATAATAACTTATGTTCTACCTACATCAATATTATTTTAACCTATATAATTATTAGTTCATAAAATGTATCTTTATAATGGGTTCTATCATACCTATTCACCCATTCCGTAAAATAGAGGTCCCAAATTACTATTACTTGCTAATAAAATTCGAAACCCAATAATCATTGAGATTTATAATTTCAAAATCCAACTTATCATTCTATAAATGACATTAAGAATTCCTATAGTCATATTCCCATGTATGCATATACCATTATTGTATACTTCTAATAACATAACTTTCCCCATTTTTGTTGAATATCCAAGGCATTAAACCGCAACAAAATTATATATTCCCTATATAATGAACTCTATCTTTAAACCGTAGATTGTATTAACAACTAGTTAATTTGGTCAGACACTAGTCAATGTATATCATAATATGAAAAATTGATTAAAATTTATAAGTGACTTATCATCAATTCCATGGATATTGATACTACATAACTTAAATTTTCACAAACACTGAACCCTTTATTATGTCAACATCAAAAATATACCAATCCTAAAAATATATTCATCCCTAGAATATGTGTTCTTCAATATATATTTCCAAAAATATAACAATTCCATAAATTAATATCTCAAGATTACTGATACCATTTAATATATTTTTCAATACCTTTAATGTAGAACTAATGAATTGTAATCCTTATATGTTTCACATAATTATCCATAACACTTAAAATATAACAAAATTTAAATTAAAAATGTTACCTTAAAAATTTAATTACCTAAGGGTATCAAGAATTAATTTCTATTAGGATATAAACTAAACTAACAAAGGTATGACTAAGAAACTCACATTTTACCTCATAATAAGAATTTACTAAAATACCTAACAATTTATAAATGAATTGATTATAAGACGTAGTTAATTATAGATTCATACGTTTCATAGATTAATTAATTTTGATATTGTGTTATAAATATTCTAAAACCAAAATGGTTGTCATAATATATGAAATTTAATTATTTAAAATTCAATCCAAATATGTATTCCCTTATAAAGACTTTTTTTAACAAATGAAAATTTTGGATCATCCTATGACTCCCTTGTTCAATCCTTTTTTTTCAGGGTCATATTTCTATAATGTTCTTTATCATATTTAGTTAACATAATTATTAAATCCTTTATAATAGTTAAAAATAGATTTTGATTAAACAATGAATATCCCCAAGGAGTGTCTCACCATATGTGCAGTCTTAGATCCACTCATCATGGATCCAAGTGATGATTAATTCAGTGCTCGAAGTAACAATTTCATGGTGATTTCCCCTATGTCCAACTTTCCCACAACCTAATCTACATTCCAATATTTTAATAGTAATTTTTTGATAGTAAAAAGAAACTAATATATATGTTACAAAAAAATTAGGATGTTATCAAATAATTATACTTATTCCAGAGGTTTTAATGAAATTTTTTTTATCATAATCTATAAAAAATGTACATTATTTATTTTTAACAAAATCATATACTTATACAAATGTGTAAAATATATATTGGATCTTATGATCACCCCTAACTTATCAACTAATAAATTATCCTTGATAAACATCCTACTCTCCAATGATATCTAATTATTTCCTTTGATTCCAACTATGATTCCCTGGACACACTCTCTATGATATGATTCTCATACACACATACATTATATAAATTCTATGATACAATCTATAAAAGATATGTTACAAACATACATAATCATAAAATCAATAATGATTATTACATCTATAACTTCTGAAATATCTTTTCTGGTTTAGAACATTATAAAATTAGAATGACATAAACTAATAAATCAAATGATCTTGGTATCATATTGAATCATTAGCCAATATATACAAAACTATGAAATTCATCATCATTATTCAACATATTTCGCAAATAATTTTGCATGTGTTATCATTATGAATTTGTCACATCTTCTACTTTTCTCCAGAACCCATGGGAAAGAAAATATTAGAATCGGTGAACTAAGATGCTCTATAAGAGAAACATATAACTGAATATATCATATCAGAGTCATTGAATAAATATTATGAGAGGAATAGGTATAAAACATGAAAAAATAATAAACACGAAATTGAAATCATGATATACCGAAGAAAATAAATTAATAAATAAATATCAGCAATATTGATCAAATTCTGAATGAATGTGTATTGTTGGACAACAAAACCTACTGTCAAGGACTTCTTCTTCGAAAGGTTACATTATATCGATATCACAGTAAATAAATAATGTTTTCAAGGCCTTATATTAAGACACAATCATGTTATTGGAAGAGGAACACCCCAAAAACCAACATGATTTGACTCAAGATACATATCATTGCATCAAGGGGATATATAATGGTGCACCCCACCAATCACTTGATTAAGTCTAATGCATTCTATATAAGATTCAACAATAAATTTCCGAGAATTACATATGGAACCTATAAATAAATAAAATCATTTTTATTCACAATATCATCATCATCATCATAATATTTTTATTAATATATAAGAAAACGTGCATAGACTCCATAGTACAAGGATAGATAAAGCAAGACTATGGGGAACTAAAAATTACACTCCAAGGGAATCACCCCTGAAAAAGTATACTCTATATAGAGGAAATGAGCCCAAACATTAAAAATGGGTAACAAACTGACCTTGAGTGACCATCAAGTTAAAAAATCCAAGATATTTTTCCCCTTGGGAGAAACATGGTAGATGGTTATAATATAATTAGTGACATTTCCAATAATCAACTATATTGGAATAACTATAATTGGGGCTCAAATACATTCCTCCATGTAAATAAAAATACAGTATTTATAGGTGAACATCATCCATTCTAAATTATGTTAAATGTGATGTTCAAATAATATAGAGTAATGTTTAAACGATTAATTAAACACTAGAAAAACATGATCATTTCCCATCTATAGAATGAATGTGGATTGTGTCAATAGAACACAAATGAGAAAGTAAGTAACATTAGTCAAATGGATTATTTGGTAATAATTGATATCCATAGAATAAAATTACATAATACCATATAATACAATCAAGGGTGTGAATTTCAAAAAATATACAAGTTCAAGATAATCACCAAAATTAAATGAATTAAAGTTGAGTTACCAAAAATCCTTCACACTTAGAATCAACTGAATTAGTATTTACATGAATAAGGTAATATGATTTTGAAAATAATTCACATTAAAAATACGCAGAATGATAAAAATATATCCATGTGAGGTGAATACACTATAAAATATAATAATGGTACACATTATGAATTATTTCTAAAAGAATTAGAATTAGGACCATGAAAACCATTATAGCATGAGTAACTATTTAATCAATTATTGTTGAAAGAGAGGGAATTAAATTGAACATAAAGTACCACGATTTAACTATAATTCATGATAATATATCTCAAATAAGTATTATATACACCACATAAATTAAATTAAGTGAAAAAAATACAATACTTGTCTCAATGAATGAAAATTTAGATGAAAGACATTACCTATTATCTTGAATTACATGATTATAATTTATCACACAGTATTATAACCATATCTATCCTGATCACTTATTTCATAAACGTACTAACATCCCTTTTCATTTATAGTCTTGATTAGTAATCATCCTTGTAGAGACCGAAATTATGACGTACATGGACATTACACTACTTTTTTGGAATACTTAATACATAACAAAAACAAACACAGAAGGACCGTAATAGTTTAATGTCTTTGGAAACTCGGAACATAATCTTCTAATCGTGGTGACAGATCTTCAACATCTCCCATAAAGATCTTCCTCTTTTTTTTCCTTCCTAATCCCTTTAATTATATCCGTGGGAAAAGAAAACATATAAAGGGTGAGCTCAAATTCTCAATAAGGGTAAGCATGGGGAAAATAAAACAAACCATGTACATTTGAACATAAAAACATGAACATAATTTTTAAACATCGAAATCTTAAGAAATGACAGAAAACATGGAAGTACGTAAGGCATGGATCATAAAGAAACCTTAATCATGATAAAATAACATGGGAATAAAACATGTAATTGTTGAAACCATTAAGCACATGATATAATTTCTACAGTAGTAATGGAATTTCTTCTAAGACCATCTTAGTGGACAAAGTCCCTTTCTGAATCGAGTTCACTCCTCGTTCCAGTCCTGTAACACTGAACCTGATTAATTTAACGTTCCAACCATGTCTCTCTCATGAGATATAAATCTTTACCAAATGTATTGGAGGGAGATATAGTTCCCACCCATCTAATAATGAAATCATTTTTACATGTCCCACCAAATAAACATAAATCATTCATCATAACCAAATGAATAAAATGGATTTCATAAACATCATCCCATCATCACCGAATCCATATAAAACAAATGGATATCATTTCATAAAAAGAAAATAAAAACCATGTAAATCATAGAGACATTATACTTGAAATATACACATATGAAATATTGTCTATTAGATGGAAAAATGGTTTTGATAAAATACTTGAAATGAATTCTTGAGGAAAATATCCTTTATTCTTCAAAATAATTTTCTTTTAGAAAAATACCATGCAATTTTAAAAGGAATGTATTTTGTTAAAAATAATCATGAAATCTTGTGGAGTAATCTTCATGAAAATAAGGCTTTATGAAACCGTAAAAATCCATTCATTCTGTATATGTTAAAAATACATTCTCCTCATACTTTTAAAGTAAAAGTCAAAAAGTTCCTCGTATTGTAAACAAAAGAAAGATTCCTTCCATAAAACAATGTAAAAGTAAAAGAGGTGTATAAATGACTTTATAAATACACGGAAAAATAGTAAGAATTTTATGAAAACATTTTGAGAACATATGGACATGGATGAAAAAAATAACATTAGTAAATACTTACGAATAAACAATCTTGGATAAGAATGAGATTGGAATAATTATCCCTTACCTTATGTTAAATTTCTTCCATATGTGTCTGAGACTCCTGTGTAGTGGGTTTAAACATATTATTAACAATTTACAAAACCATAATAATATATATGATATCACATTTGATTTACTTATGACCTTATATTATCTGTTCATTTTTCAATTCCATGTTAAAGCAGCGTTCTGGGTAAAATCGCTTCATTTATCATCCATGTTTTGACTTGTAATTATTAATATGATTACATAGATCATGATTACTTAATTCCAGAATATAAAACATGAATTATATATAATATATACTCATAATATACTTATATATATAATAGATCGATAAATGGGAAGAAATACACCGTTCATGGAGACCGTAGGTCGTACATACGCATGAACGTTGTTTTTCGTTTCCTTATTGAATTGAATGGAATTAAATAGATGACATAAATATATATATATACATAAATCTAGTAGAATTATTATATCATATATTTAATGATTACTTATTATATACACTTTATAATAATTCTTGAATTTTTAACATGGAAAATGAATCTCATCGCGTTGTGGAGACTGTAATCGGTACGTACGCACGAGCGATGATATCATTCCACTATTTAGTGAATGGAATTGGAGTGGATGATATAATATCTTAGAATAATTATGATGTTATAATAATCATATATAGTTATTCTTTACACCATTATACCCATCCAAGTAAGGTGGTGGTGGAAAAACTGATTACACCATGGCGTGGAGACGGTATTCCGTACGTACACACGCGCAATGTTTTCATATTCCGTAAGATGGATAGAAGGTGAAATAGGGTTTTTTAATATTTATAATAACATATTAGTATATAATTAATAATGATATTATTACTTTATAATGAAACAACTAAATAATAGGAAGTAGAAGAAGAAAGATACTTGAAAGAGTCGGTAGAAGAGATTACCTCTTCCTCGAAGCACCTCATTTAAACATCATCTTAGGGAACTAGAGTTGGTCTTTTGAGAAGAAAAGAACCTATATAATATAACTAAAGAGGTTTAGAAGGGTAATTGGTTGGGGTTTGCCGAGCTTCAAGGCTTAAAAGGGTGTGAAGAGAAGAGGGAAGGGGTGCCCTTTTTATAAGGGAGGAGAGGGGCACCTTTGGAAAAACTTAAAATATTTTTTATAATAAAGTCATATTTGGTTTATAATAGCTCCACATTGATTTATTTCGAAAATAAAGTGGTTATGGGTAGAAATAATCTCAACAAATAGGTTTTAAACATGTTTAGGTTACTATTTTAACCTTATCATTTAGATTTAACTCTAAGTTAAATAATTTTACTTTTACCATGTCTTCTTGTTTTCTTACACTATATGGTAAATAAACTTACTATAATAAGAAAAAAGAACCCCAAGTGGTTAATTATTAATATATATCCTTATCTAAGTCATTTGTCCAATCCTTATATTTTTAGAAATAAAATAACAATTAATAATATAATATTTGTTTTAAAAGTTATTTTACGTCAATTCTGACACGATTTGGTAATTTATTTTTTTGAAAATAATAAAATCAAGATTAGTTCTAAATAAGTTAATTTAATCAATACTATCATGTCATATTAATCTAATTAATTATTTTAATTTATAAAAAGTTTCAAATTACATTTATTTGGGTATTTATAACATCAATTATGTTAATATTTCATTAATAAGTTAATTACTCCATCATCATTATGTCATATATAAATTAAATTATTTAAAGTCTAAAAATTATAAATATAATACCATTATGTAGAAAAACGTTTTATATTTCTAATGAATATTTATAGTAGAATTTATCTTATGTATAACCCTATATTAAAAAATTTTTATTATTAAACATTGATTTTAACTGTTTTAACTCTTCTTTAAATAAAATAATATTAAATGTCCTAATCTAATCCATGTGGACCAAAAGGGAAATATTTTATTACTAAGGTTGTTTTTAGTCGAATTAAACTTATCCAATAGAATTATGACATGTTTTAGGGTAATAATAAAATCATTTTTACCCTTAATTACCCTGTTTACTTTTAACCATAGTAAATAAAAGTAAAAAGTTATTATTCACGAAAAATTATTTTTATCTTATTCAACCACATTTTACTCCTTGATATTAACCGTGTCTCTCAGATTTTCAAAATTACACTCACAGAAGCGGTAAAATTATGTTTTATGTAAATTTTCAAATTCTCCTAGGAGGTGGGTAAAAGACAGTGAAAAGTTCAATAAAATTTTTATATATCTAAAATTATTATAAAATGACTCCAATTAATTACATTGAACTTATATATGAATTATGTATCAATTTTCACGCAAAATAAATTTAAATAAAATAATTAATTATTTAAATAAAATGTCGGTTTTTAAAGAGTAACCTAGTGTTTTCACTATTCATCAAAAATTGAAGGTTTTCAGAAAAAACAAAAAATTCACCCCAGGATAATTTCGATATTACAAATCCAAAAATGAAGTCCTCTTTGAAAAGTAAAATTTATAAAAGTTCAAAAAGTTGGTATTACTACTGATAACGGCTAGTTCATAATAATATTATAATAATAGTTCTTTTAGTGAAACTCGGTATTACGTACTACACACTGTATCGAAAAAGGTCTTGATGGCATGTAATGAAAGCCAAGTCCGGGTTACGTGTAGTGAATGCTCCATTTGGTGTTTTGTATAACATAATCAAAACTTATTCATTTATACATTGAACAAAATATATACTTAATGTTACGTATAATAATTTCCACAAAAAGAACTTGAATTTGTGTGTAACACGAGCCAAGAATAGTGTTGAATATACTACAAGATAATACGGTGTTGTGTATAGTACAAGCTAATCTTGGTGTAGTGTATAATAGAAGACATCAAAGAAATTAAAAATAATATATCTCATAAAATCTCTATGTGTTACATTCTACCCCCCTTAAAATGAATTTTTCACTCAAAATTCTTCGGGGTTATAAATGGTTTACTACTTGAAATTTTCTTTCATAGAAACCCACATCGTAAAAAGGAATAAAAAAACTTATCTATAAAAACTAAAGTATGAAACATAATGGTTACCCAAATTAACTAATCATTGGGTTTCCACATAGGAGAACATAGGTGAAAATATGGATATGGAAGAGAAATATAACCATCAAGTTCTGATGGAGAGTGGTAGAGAACATGGCTATGAAAAATCCAACAATAAAAAAGCCATAAATTTGTGATGATCTAAGGTACCATCTGATTCATCAGATATAAGGGCAATAGGAAAACATTTTTGGTTTTCATGATCATTTCCCTAAAGTTGAAGAATTTGAATTAGAAGAAATACTTACTTTATTTCGGTATAATCTCACCATTGTTCGTGCCTTGAAAAATGTCCTCATCATATCTTAAAGAAATGAAGTTGAATTTTTTCATTTGTAAAGTGTTAGCAGATCATGTGATAAAATGATGGGTCATTCCATATGTCTCAAACATAAGGTTAGAAAAAGATATCAAATATAAATAAGTCCATCTATGGTGTGGTTAATAGTATATGATTCCAAAAATGGACTTATACTTCATCTACCATACTTCTTAATAAAAAAATTTACACTAACCAGGGACATCTTGTAGGCCAGTGGTAGGAAATAAAGGCATGTTGCACTTTGGTTGTGGGTTCGATTCCTGCATCCTTGTCCGACATGATGGGTTGTCACCCATCCTGCAGATTGTCCCTTTTTGTAAAACTACACTATTATAACATTCCAGAAATAATATCAAAAAAAGTTATATCCTTAAACAATACTTTATGATGTCCAACATATGTCCAGTCTCATAGTATAATGAAAATGATTACTTGAAATGTCACATAACAATCACGTGAATTCCATCATTTATCCCCCATATTTCATAAGATATATCTTGTTGGTCACATTCGAAACATGTGAATACCTTAATCATGTATTCTTTTGAAACATGGATTACCATAGAACCATAGTGAAAACATGTGTGCTATCAAAAGTTAACTCTTTCTACATACCAAAATCCCAAAAATTCTATATACTCAAACCATGATATCACTTATTCCTTATATCAATCATGAGCTCATAAATACTATCAAACAATTTATTTTATCCTTATCCCTTCATTATGCACATATAAAATTCTTTCCAAAATATTTGAATCAATTTTCATGGTTACCGGTACCATATTTATATAGAAAACCACAATGGACCAATACATACATATTTCAATATACTATAAATGTATCTCAACAAAATTATTATTTAATTCCAATACATAATCCCTTCAATCCATCCTCTTCATTGATTGTCATGGAATATGTCCTTCCATGATTTAGAAGTAACTTCTTAGGTCAGGGAATTGAGTTGGGAAATGCCCTTGTTCTCCGTAGATAAGACATTGGACTCCATAACATTCTTTCACTCTATGACCATTTTCTCCACATAGATAACATATTCCCCTCCATTTGAGGTATTACTCAAGGTTATTCTTACCTTATTTAGAAATCTCAATCTTATTTTCTCTATGCTCTTCACCATGAGAACATGTATAAAATTCCATATTCCTCTTATTTGATGACTTAGGAATACAACTAAATTTCACCTTGTTAATCATATATCGAGATGACTAATTCGACATAATCACAATATCTTTCTCTCCAGGTGTTACATAATTTCTTTGATCATAGTCACAAATATTTCTATTTGAATCAATGTTAACTGAATTCCTACTCATTCCCTCCATTGACTAAGACCAGAAACTATAGTGTAAGAAATAGTTAAAATAACGAGGAACCACATAATCATAAAAATTCACTTATGGGATGTCTAAATTATCAATAATTCTTTAATCCATGACACCTTAGGTTAACCCTAGGTTATTCATGATTGCCAAAATAATTCTAGGAATCTAACCTATACATATACTTAACCTTAAGGACATCCCTAGAAATACCTTAGAAATATATCTAGGGATTTCACTAAAGTTTTTGCATCCTAGTTTCCAAATGTTAACTAAACTGAACCTCTGATACCAACTGTAGAGACCCAAAGATTGACGTACATAGAAATTACATTACTTTTGCGGAATATTTAAAATATAACAAAAACAAACACTGAAGGACCGTAAAAGTTTAGTATCTTTGGAAACTCAGAATATAATATTCTAATCATGGTGAATGATCTTAAACATCTCCCATAAAGATCATCCCCTTTTGTTTTCTTACCTAAAACATTTTATTTATATCATGGGGAAAAGAAAACATATAAAGGGTGATCTCAAATGGTCAGCAAGGGTAATAGTGTAGAAAATAAAACAAACCATATAAATTTGAACATAAAAACATGAACATAATGTTTAAACATTGAAATATTGAGCAATGACATAAAACATGGCAGTACATAAGGAATGTATCATAAAGAAACATTAATCATGATAAAATAACATGGGAATAAAACATTTAATTGTGGAAACCATTATGCACATGATATGATATCAATAGTAGCCAAGGCATTGCTTCCAAGACCATCTTATTGGAAAATGTACCTTTCAGAATGGAGTTCACTCCTCGTTCCAGTCCTATAACACCGAACTGAATTAACTTACCATTCCAGCAATGTCTATATCATGAGATATAAATCATTACCCAATGCATTGGAGGGAGATATATGTCCCACTCATCTCATAATGAAATAATTATTACATGTGCTACAAAATAAACATAAATCATTCATCATAACCCAAAGAATAAAATGGGTTTCATAAACATCAACCCATCATCACATAATCTATATAAAACAAATGGATATAATTTCTTCATAAGAAAATTGAAACCGTGTAAATCATAGAGACATTATACTTCAAACAAACACATATGAAATAATGTCATCTTAGATGGAAAAATGGTTTTGATAAAACAGTTGAAATGAATTTTTGAGGAAAATATCGTTTCTTCTTCAAAATCATTTTCTTTTCACAAAATACCATGAAATTTTAAATGAAAAGGATATTTTTTAAAAATAATCATGAAATATTTTTGAGTAAAATTCATGAAAATACGGCTTCTTGAAATCGTAAAAATATGTTCATGCCGTATAAGTTAAAAAAACATTATCCTCGTAGTTTTAACAGAAAAGTCAAAAAGTTTATCGTATGGTAAAAAAAAGAAAGATTCCTTCCATAAAAAAATGAAAAAGTAAAAGAGGGGTAAAAAGGAAATTAAAAATACATGGACGAAAATTAAAATTTTATGAAAACATTTTCAGAACATATAGACATGGATGATAAACATAACCCCAATAAATACTTACGAATAAAGAATCTCGGATAAAAATGAGATTGGAATAATTATCCCTTACCTTATGTTCAATTTCTTCCGTATGTGTCAGAGAATCCTGTATAGTGGGTTTAAAAATATTATTATCTTTTAAAAAAACCATAATAATATTTATGATATCATATATGATTCAATTATGACTTTATATTATCCGTTCATTTGTCAATTCCATGTTAAAGCAGCGTTTTGGGTAAAATTGTTTCATTTATCATCCGTGTTTTGATATGTTATTATTAATATGATTACTTAGATCATGATTAATTAATTCCAAAATATAAAACATTATTTATATATAATATATATTCTGAATATACATATATATAATAGATCAATAAATGGAAAGAAATACACCATTCATGGAGATGGTAGGTCGTACGTACGCATGAACGCTTTTTTTTCGTTTCCTTATTGAAATGAATGGAATTAGGTAGATGACATACATATATATATACATAAATCTAGTAGCATTATTTTTTATTATATTTAATGATTACTTATTATATATACTTTATAATTATTCTTGATTTGTTAACATGGAAAATGAATCTCATCGCGTCGTGGAGACGGTAATCCATACATACGCACGAGCGATGATATCATTCCCATATTTATTGAATGGAATTGGAGTGGATGATATAATATAATACAATATTTATAATTTTATAATAATCATATATAGTTATTCTTTACACCATTATACCCATCCAAGTAAGGAGGTGGTGGAAAAACTGATTACACCATGGTGTGGAGACGGTATTATGTAGGTACGCACACACGGTGATTTCATTTTTTGTAGGATGTATAGAAGGTGAAATAGGGTTGTTTCATATTTATAATAACATATATGTATATAATTAATACTGATGTTATTACTTTATAATGAAACAACTAAATAAGAGGAAGTATAGGAAGAATGAATCTTGAAAGTGTCAGTAGAAGAGATTACCTCTTCCTCGACGCACCTTCATTAAAATTCTTCTTAGGGCACTAGATTTGGTCTTTTGAGAACAAGAGAACCTATATGATATAACTAGATAGGTTTAGATGATTAATTGGTAGGGGTTGGCCGCGCATAAAGGCTCAAAAGGGTGTGAAGAGAAGAGGAAAGGGGTGCCCTTTTATAAGGGAGGAGTGGGGCACCATTGAAAAAACTTAAATATTATTTTATAATAAAGTCCTTTTCGGTTTATAATAGATCCAAATTGATTTATTTCGAAGATAAAGTGGTTACGGGTCAAAATAATTTCAACCAATATTTTTAAGACAAGTTTAGGTTACTATTTTAACCTTATCATTTAGATTTAACTCTAAGATAAATAATTTAACTTTTACTGTGTCTTCTTGTTTTCTTACACTATATTGTAAATAAACCTACTATAAAAAGAAAAAAGAACCCCAAGTGGTTCATTATTAATATATATATCCTTATCTAAGTGATTTGGAAGAACCTTAGATTTTTAGGAATAAAATGACAATTAATAATATAATATTTGTTTTAAAAACTATTTTATGTCAATTCGGACACTATTTGGTAATTGATTTTTGTGAAAATTATAACATAATTATTAGTTATAAAAACGTTAATTTCATCAATACTAACATGTAATATTAACCTAAAAAAGTATTTTAATTTATAAAAAGTCTCAAATTAAATTTATTTGGGTATTTATAATATCAATTATTTTAATATTTCATTAATAAGGTAATTGCTGAATAATCATTGTGTCCTATATAAATTAAATTATCTAAAGTATAAAAATTATAAATAAAATACCATTATGTAGGAACACTTTTTATATTTCTAATGAATATTTTTAGTATATTTTATCTTATGTATAACCCTATATTAAAAATGTTTTTGTTATTAAACATTGATTTTAAATATTTTAACTCTTCTTTAAATAAAATAATAATAAATGTCCTAATCTAATCCATGTGAACCTAAAGGAAAATATTTTATTCCTATGGATGTTTTTGGTCTAATTACACTTATACAATAGAATTAGTACATGTGTTAGGGTAATAATAATATCATTTTTACCCTTAATTACACTTTTTACTTTTAAACGTGGTAAATAAAAGTATAAAGTTACTATTCAACAAAAATTATATTTATCTTAATGAACCAAATTTTACTCCTTCATATTAACCATTTCTCTCGAATTTTTGAAATTACACTCACAGAAGAAGTAAAATTATGTTTTATGTAAATTTTCATATTCTCCTAGGGGGTGGGTAAAAGACAATGAAAAGTTCAATAAAATTTTTATATATCTAAACTTATTATAAAATAACTCCAATGAATTACATTGAACTTATATAGGTATTATGTATAAATTTTGACCCAAAATAAATTTGAATATAATAAATAATTATTTAAATAAAAATTCGATTTTTAAATAGTAACCTAGTGTTTTCACTATTCATCAAAAATTGAATGTTTTCAGAAAAATACCAAAAATTCACCCTAGTATAATTTCGATATTCCAAATCCAAAAATGAAGTCCATTTCAAAAAATAACATTTATAAAAGTTCAAAAAGTGTGTATTACTATTCATAACAGCTAGTTCATAATAATATTATAATAATACCTCATTTAGTGAAACTCGGTATTGCGTACTACACACGCTATCGAAGAAGGTCTTGATTGCAAGTAATGAAATCCAAGTTATGGAAGCGTGTAGTGAAATCTCCATTTTGTTATGTTTATAACATAATAAAATCTTATTTCATTTATACATTAAAAAAAATCTATACTTAATGTTGCGTAGAATAATTTCCACAAAATGAACTTGAATTTGTGTGTAACACGAGCCAAGAATAGTGTTGCATATACTGCAGTTTCCTCATGGAGGTGGTAGTATGCATAACGCCTAAACTGCAGTTTTCTTTTATATAATGTATTCAATATATGAATAGAAAATGATAATATCTTTAATATAGTAACATTAATATATATAAAATATACTAATATCCTCATATTAGTTCACCTATAAAAAATTTCAAGAATATAAATAATAAGAAAAAATATATTGTTGATAATTCTCATGTTTGGCACCTAAACTTTCCTTGGAAGCCTCTATGGAAATGAAGGCCTTATGCTATATAATGGTGGTTAAAATATTTTTAAACATGGTGATGGTTATATTAGGATAAATTATTGTAAATTTTCAATGATAAATTCAATGGTATGATGATTCTTCAAGTGGTGGATATGTTACAGTTTTATAAGTTAGGAAAGTGGTAGTTTTGGAAGTAACCCATACTTTTCCAGTAATGAAAGGAAAATACCCTAGTTTAAAGGGGAAAAAATTGAAAAAAATTTCTTTGAAACACGTATTGGTCAGAAAAATACCATCCATTCAATTAATGGGTATTTTTAAATATTTCAGTGCTTTTTACAATGCAAAACTACATTTTTCCAATTTATAATTACAATAATAATTATTTTTCAAATTCAGCATTTATTTTTAAATGGAAATATCAATTATACTTATTTACTAATTTGAATATTATTATTTCATTTTTAAAAATATTTTAGCAAATAATATATAAACTAGTAATAAATGTTAATTTTTAAATACTAACACTTGAAAACATAAAATAGAAATTCTAGAAAATAACCATATTGATTTTTAAGATTATATATCTACTAAAATTATCATGGTTACAGATATTAATTTCCTAAATTAATTAATAATGAATTAATAAAAAGTTATGTGGCTTGCATGTCAATTCAAAATAGAACATAACCTAGAAAATACTTGATCAAAAGATATGGACTAATATAGTTTTTACACTAAAGTTTCATTTTACATTACATATAAAATTTGATTGTGTTTTATATATAAAATTAATATTTTTAAATCAATAATTTTATTATTTTATTATTTATTTTTTATTTTTTATTTTTTAAAAATATTTTATTTTATTCTTACATTGTGATGAAATCCTTGAAATTAAAATAGTCATAAATACAACATTTTTCAAATAGAAATATAATTTTTATTAAATGATAAAAAATTAATAATAATTGAAATTTTATATGAATAATTTAGAAAGGAAGTTAATATTAATAATTTTAAATTAATTTTTTATAAATTAATTTTTTAAATATAATCATAAAATATAATGAACTATTTGTATGGGATAATAAAATTTTTAAATATGTTATGTTCTTATTATTATTTCATATCATTTACAAAGAAAATTAGTGCAATGAAATTTTACATTCAAGATTAGTCTATCATATATAATTTTTTTCTTGAAATAAATTTTTTTCTCATTAATGGATTTTATAAGAAAAATGATTTTATAAATAATAAATGAACTTATTAATAATTTTAGATAAACCAAATGAATTCTATTAATATTAATAGTTTAATTTAAGTTATTTGTACATATATCTCATAACTCATTCTCTCTAATTCGACATCTAGGTTTTAGCTTTTTTATATAATCCCTTGTATTTTATCTAAATATATCATAGTTTTATTTAAATTCGGTGTCCCATGTATAGAAAGCTATATAAAACATTATCTTATTTATATTTAAAATTATTTTAGTAATTATGTGTCTTATAATTTATATTTACCTCCATGAAAAATAAATTATTATTATTAAGAAAAAATATTGTTTACCCCATATTAATGATTTGTTAAATCAATTGAGATAAGATTAATAGTTTTCCAAGGATTAACCCCTGTTGGAGATATCCTCGGTTGAGGGTTATAAAGATGAGATATCAAAAAAATATTTTTTTATGTGTTATGTTCATTTTGAATTTATATTAAGTCATTTAGACTTATTTATTAAATTAAATCAAACCCTCTAACCATGTTTTTGAGGAAGTGAGTAAAGTTACTTTTTTAGATGAATGATAAAAAAATTCAAGGATTCAAAGAGGAGGTTTGACAGTGCGCCTATTCTCACCCTAGCATACAATGGATATGGGTTTTTGAAATATAATGATTCATCAAAAAATTTACAATGATGTTTTCACTATAAATAACAAAATAGTAGTAGCTGATTCTTTAGTATAATTAATGGTTCAAGAGAAATTTTCCAAAATAAAGATTTGGAATTGGAAGAGATATTTTATTCAATGAAGATATGGGGGAATTATTATAATGGTGAATTTTATGGCATATATAATGATTATAAAATATTTAATTGTATATTATCAAATAAATGGTTGAATATTTTACAAATAAAAGTGTTGTAACTAATAACAGATTATGAATACTCAATACATTACCACCTTGGGAAGGGGAATAAGGGGGTTGATGCTCTATGTTAGATAGACCACACAAATTTTTTTAGGAGAGGATTTGAAGAGATACCATACTTATGGATTTGAAGTGGATAAACAATGATATCATAAGGGAGGGAGAGAGATTATATATTTCCTAGAATAATGTTCAACTATCTATAAATATGAAAATTGATGAAGTGGAGAAGAAAGATGTGGAGACGAAAATGATGGAACGAAGTGTTCTATAGTCCATCCTTGATCATGATAGAATTTCCAATTAAAAAAATTATATGTCACATCTATAAAATAATTCAATAATGATATGTTATATAAATATCATAGTTCTCCATTCACTGCTCATCTAAAAGGTATAAAAAAGTATAATGATATTAAAGAGATGTTGTGGTGGGATAAAATGAAGATATATATTAGAGATTAAATATCTCAGTTCACAATTTTCCAGATTGTTAATGTTGGGAGAAAAAAGCTTAATGGGATGTTATAACTGTTACCCATACCTATGTCGAAATAGGAAAACAACACCAAGGATATCATCAAGTTCATTCTTAAGACATGTAAATAGAATAATTATTTTTGGTTTGTAGTACATCACCATACAAAATAATCACATTTCATGTCTATTTGATAAAATTGTCTCTCAAAATATTTAATCATGTTATATGTTAAGGAAGTTGTAAGGTTACATGGACTATCTCCCTCATTCACATCAAATCAGTATATGAGGGGTTTCTCGGAGTTCTAGAGAAAAATTCATCAAGAATGGAATATTGAGTTACAATTTAATACAATATTTTACCCTTATACAAATGGAAAGTTCTGGAGGACCACTAAAACCAAGAAGATATGATGAGGCCTTGTTCTATGTATTTCAATTGAGGTTGTTATCAACAAATTCATCATGTTAAATTTTCTTAAAAAATATATTTTACTTGAGTAATCATATATCGCAGTATTAATCCCTATTAGGAAATAAGTTTAGGAATCTAACATATTTCAATGATGTTAGGGAATAAAAGATTTCGAGATCACTGCTAGATGTAGATATATTAGAAAATGATAAATCCATTCACAAACACCTCAATGTAGCTCAGAATTGATAGAAATGTTATGCTGACAATCATCAGTAATATCTAGAGTTCATGGTTAGTGGTACAATTTTTCTTAAAAAATCTCCTTGGAATAATATTATGATATTTTGAATAAAGGTAATGTTAATCCATATCTCAAACATTCCTTATAAGATTCATGATCATATAGGAAAGATATATTTTACCTTGATGTTTCTACCAAACCTCACCCAATTTCATGATGTATTCCATGTGTCACATTTGAGAGAACCCATATAATATATTTCACTTGTACTGAACTCATAGGTCATACCATTATTGAATTAAATTTCTTATAGGTGAAAATGGTAGAATGTTTTGGATTATAGTGATAAAGAACTAAAAACTAGACAAATCGCCTTTTTTGGGTTCTCTAGTGGAATCCAAAATTTTAGGAAGCTATGTGGGAACCCAATTATGTGATGATATGGAGGTGTCCCCAGTTTTTTATATCATAGTAAAAAATTTCAATAGAGAAATTATTATAGGGGGTATAATGTAAAACCCTTTTATAGTAGAAAATATTTTTAATAAATTTTTTTTGACAGATTATGAATCACACCACCATTAAATTCGTTTAATAATGCTTATAAATTTTAAAATAAATCACATTATTTGTTATATTATTATTGAAAATGATTTCTAATTAATTTAAGAAATAATATGTATCCTAAAAAACTATTTTTATGTATATTTTTAATGATCATTTTTTCTGTTATATATTTTTTGTTAAATAATTAATTTATAGAACTAAACATTTGAAAATTATTTTTTACACATAGATAAATTTAATTATTTTGTTATCAATTGGTTAGAAATGAAAAATAAATATTTTAATGTAATAATTTGATGTTTTTTGGAAACTTATTTTATGTATGAAATATGTAATTTATATTAACAAATGAAATAAACTATTATTTATGAATTATATTTAATGAAATTTAATGTTGATATATTTAATAAAATAATTTAACATTCATTTACTAGTTTTTACTAGGTGTGGAATCAGAATAAATTTAGTGCTACACTTAAAAATGAATATGTTTAAAAATTGTTTTTGTTGATTTTCAATTTTTCACTTTTAAAATTAGATTATTAAACTTTAAAAATTATATTTTATAAAATGTTTTCAATTTTGTGAATAAGTATTTCTATATTTATTTAAGATAAAAAAATTTCTAGAATGAAAAGTAATTGTGGTAAAAATTCAGTATTACACTAAATGTTGAAAATAGTTAACGAGGGGTTAAACTAAATAGATCATGGTTAATATAACATAAAAACATGTCTAAATACATTTGGATAATTTTATATCCAATGAAAAATAATTTTCCTTCAAATTTTTATTTTTTGTCTTCAATTTTACATTAATTTGACTTTATCTTATTTTAATTTTTTAAGTATTTAAAAAACTTCAACCCTTGTCACTTATGAAAGGAAGTACTCTCCCCCTCACTCCTTCATAACCATTCAACCATATACCAAAAAACCCTATCTAAAAACCTTTTTATTTTCCATTCACTTATTTTAAGATTATGTTCTATGTCACGACCCGTCCTCGGGGCTCGTGCCGTGACTACCCAAAGCCCGCCTTCCATAGGCCAGGGGCTAGCGACTAGCACCAAAAGCATAAATCCCGATATTTGGGAAGGCATTGCCTTTATAACATTAAACAAAACACCACAGAGTACAAGCAGAAGAAAAACACTAAGTAAAACTGAAAATAGTTGTGCTGAAAGTAAAGGGGCCAGAAATACAAGCCCAACTGTAAAGTACAAGGAAAAAGACAAAACAGTCGAAAGGTGACAAGCAGCTCTTGGATCGTCCACCAAGGATCCTACCTGAAGGGTAGGTACAGATAGCGCAGCTCCTAGATCATCCACCACGGATCCTACCTGAAGGGTAGGTACAAATAGCCTCTTCAACGCTCTTTCCTGTCAACCTCCTCCGAGTGTCGTCTCGTCGTGAAGTCCACCACAAGATACTGTCTCGTCGTGAGGTCCACCTACGGGTACCGTCCAGTCCTCGAACACTTGGCCTCTATCTGCGCTGCCCGTCGTCTGCAACCAACACAATGAGGTGCGGGCATAGCCCGTGCAGGGGTGAGTATAATGATACTCAGTAGGGATCCCGAGACCCTCAAGGTCTCACTAAATCCAACAAGGATAACCACAATGAAGATCTCAATAGATAACCTCTACCTAGGTATATGCCCATAAATATAACCAAGTTATCATGTAACCCATCTCAAACATGAGGAAACACAAAGATTATGAAATCAACGGATAACCACTACCCAGGTATATACCCATACATATACCTAAGTTATCAAGTGACACATCTCAATCATGAGGTTAACATAAAGGTCATAGACTCAACTCAAACTAGGATTTTCTTCATCGAATCTGTAACTACTGAAGAGCCCCGTCCCTGGAGTGTACAGTGATCCTGTCACAACTCCGAGGTACTGCTCACTAACTTAAGACTGCTGAGGTACTCCTCCTGTCGAGTAACGTGGGTCTGCTGCCAAATACCGGGCGCTCCGTCCACTGTGGGTCTGCCACCAAATACCGGTCGCTCCCCCTAATAGCCTACAGAGTTACTCCTCCGGTCGAGTACTACGGGTTTGCTTCCAACTACCAGGCACTCCGTCCGCTGTGGGTCTTCTGCCAAATACCGGGCGCTCCATCCACTAGGCGAGATGACTAACTCCAAGTCGAGTCGGTCAAGCAGTCGTCAGGTCTCAGTCGTCTACACGGTCTCCGTACTCCGTATGCTCGTCTCCGGGAGGGTCCGCTCCATGAGCTACTGGTCAATTCTCCAAGTATCACAATGTACCACAAAGGTGTATCTCAAAGGACCGACTCGTCATAAGGGTCTCAACACAACAGATGGCGCGTCAATCAGACACCCGGTCTGTGAGTTATTAGCCTTTTTGTCCCAGGGGCCCGGTTGGTTTCATGTGCGAACCAACCCGGCCGTATCTTAACTATACCCCAAACTCTTATACGGTATACTCATAGGGGTCGTCTCATAATGTGATCACCAATGCCGCTGACGGTTCGTCAAACGAACGTCTGGTCTGAAAGATATTAGCTTTTCCGTTCTAGGGTCCCAGTTGGATTTCAGGTACAATCCAACCCGGACATACTTCAACAACATCCAATCCTAGAGCGAAGTATGCCAAAATTTCAGTCTCATCATGAGGAATCCAGAAAAGTTGATGGAACGTGAATCGGACGTCTGGTGCTCAAGATATATCTATTTCCGCTCTGAGGGCCCGGTTGGTTTCGTGAACGTACCAACCCGGCCGAAACCAAAGTCCTCCGAAACCTTGAGTGTAATATATCAAAACGACTGTCTCGATCCAAGGATCGCATCCCTGCTAATGGTGCGTCGATCGGCGGTCTACAACCCAATATATGGGCAAAAGATGGAAGAGGGTCCGAAATCAAGGGTTTCGGGCCCGGAACGACCCGGCCCTGCTGGGCGCGGCCCGACCCGGCACGCTGGCGTGCGGCGCCAGCTGGCTCGGCTGAATGGCCGAGCCGTTCAGTTATCGGGGGGGCGCTGCCCCCCGTAGTTTGTAACTGCGGCCCCCTTAATGGGGGCCGCTCAGCTGGCCGGCCGGGGGTTTGAACCCTCAGCTTTCCCTTGTTCGGCCATCCCACCCTGGCCGGCCGGTTCTTGCTGCCATGGGACCGGCGACGGACGGTCCCCTCCCTTCTCCGACGCCGGCGGCCCGTTTCCAGCTGCCAGTCCTGCTCTGACGTCGGCGGCCCATTCCGGCCGCAGGTTTTGCTCTGATGCTGACGGCCCGTTTCCGACCGCCGATTTCCAGGCTCCGCCACGGCCCGGTACCGGCCGCGGCCTTCATTCGTCTGGTACGGCGCGACGGTGCTGCACCCCTCTGTCGTGGCTCCGCTCCGGCTGCAGTGCTTTTGCAGTTCTCCGGCGCGGCGCGACGGCGCCGCGACATGGTTCAAATTCTTAAAAACGTGGTGCGATGGCATCGCGCATCCTTGCCGTTCATTTCCACGTGGTGTGATGGCACCGCGTCACTTTCTTTCGAACCACAACAATAAGAAAAATAAAAAGGGGGTCGGCCGTGTTTGTGCGGTCCGGCCTCCTCCCGTTAATTGATAACATGCGGTCGAATTATACGTGGATAATTAACGCGAGTAAATCACGATAAGAAATTGCATAAACCCCTACAACTTACGACAACAATTTATTCCCAACCTGAAAGGAAAACACTCGCAGATCAAATTGATAATAAGTTGATCCACGTTCTTTGTTTTCTTTAGAAGGATAGAATCAAGGGAATATAAATCAAACATAATTAAAAACCCTATCTCAAGGTTCGCCGTTCATTGATGTCATCACGAAAAGGAGGACGTCGGCTCGTTAATGTCGTCGCAAGGGAGTAGAAGAAGGGGACGACGATCATTGGACTTCGTCACATCCGCAAAGTGCCTTTAATCCCAGAACATGAGTTTTTGGTGAAATCCCTCGCATTCTTCAATGTAGAACATTGTTCTTCCTTGGAAGGAAGTCCCATCAATTTCCAAAGCCATCCCAAGATACAATCGCCAAACCCACCCTAATAATCTAACACCACTTTTATAAGAAAAGGCTCTAAGCTTTCAAAACTCAAGCAATTGAATTAATTAAAAAGGGTTGGAAAAATTTATTAGAGAGAGGAGGATGTGAAGAGTCAAATTTAGTTAAGGGAAGGTTGTCACATTAAACAAGAGAGTTTAATGGGGGTTTAAGGGTGGGTTAGGAAATGTGAAAGGTTGGGGCTCGGGTGGGCCCCACCTTACAATTACCCTCACATGGGTAGTTAGGAGGTTCAACCCCAACTTCTCCAATTAGGATATTACCACTTTAGTTAAAGAATAAAAATTGTTCCATAATTTTCTTATATTCACTTCTCATTTAATACTCAAATTTTAGCTTCCAAAATTTTTATCAACTTCTCTCATGAAAACGCAACTCCGGAATAGGTGTTCCTAAGCAATTACCGGTGCTGCGGTTCCATCGGTGCCCTCGTAATTCAATTCCAAGCACCAGTTAAAATGATAGAAAATCCCGCACGTACGTTTACTGAACGTACTTGAAAAAAAGTTCCAAAAAAAATATTAACAGTCACCCTCGACCCGCGCCGGTCGAGGTTAGGCTCTGCCTAAGTAAAACACGCCCCAATGAATCCAACGGTACTCTCAGATATTCAATCCGAGTTACTGTATAAATGATACGAATTTTACAATAAAATAATTGTCATTTAATTATTTTATTTGCGGCCAAAAACTAACTTTTTCTGGTGGCCCATGCCGGACAAAGTTAGAATCTTATTAAATAAACCATGCCCTCACAAGTTCAGTGGTTGTCTCGGATTTTTAATCCGAGATACCATTTGTGAGTTATAAGCATTTGAAAAATAAAATAATTTATTAAATTATTTTATTTACGGTTAAGTAATTTTTGGGATTTCTCATAGGAGGCTCGCGCCGACTAAACTTAAGTCGCGCCTAGGGTAAACCCACCATCTTGAGCGCAACAATGCCCTCAGATTTCTGATACATGTAACCGTTTAATAGTTATTACACTTTTTTTAGTAAAACTGCTTACACGCGTTAATTTTAAGCTTAACAAAACTTCAGAAAAATATTCCGGGCACACTGGGCCTTGGAATAAGGTGCCATATGAAACCGCGCACTCACAAAATTCCAAAGAAATTAAGAAAGAAATTTCATTGAAATTTTTGGGTCTTTACATTCTACGCAAAATTCAAACCTATGGAGGCTTAAAGAGTATGTCAAATGAGGCTTCCCAAAGAAGTGCTAATTGTCTTTACCAATCTATGTTGACTTTCTTTCTTTCTTGACATCCTAAAAATATTCTATAACATTTTAAAATTTATTATATCAATGTATTTAATATACTTAAATAATATTATGTTAATTTCCCAACAATTTTCTACTTCATTTTCATCCAATGAGAAATGATATTGTCGTTCTTGTATAATTGTGGGCCACTACCTCTATGAAGATATTTGATTATTTTTTAATTACATCCATATCTGGCTAGTCATATTGATGGATTTAATGAATAAGTATTATATTTATGATATTACAATGATTCTATAAATATATTTCATTTTTCTTGTATCTTTTTTTTCTATTCGTTGTGAATTTAAAACATTACTCATGCATATATATGGACTACCATCTCCCAGAAGTGATGTAGTTTATTTTCCATCACCGTATTATTTAAATGGTTATAACAGTGTATATAATGAATATATATGATACTTAAAAAATTATTAATATTTTTTTTATGGTCAATCCATTACCAAGGGGTAAGGAATGGAACTATTGAACTGAAAAATTTGTGGAAAATGAACTAGTTTTCACCCAATTATGAATTTTAATGATGTATTGTTAATATATAGGAAATTGGAAATAATAATACAATGGTATAATATAAGAAAAATATTAATATATTTCTATTATATATGTATAAAAATTAAAAATTGTTACATAGGAACATAAAATAATTTACGATGAAATTCAATACTCGATGTAGGGGATTATGTTACAATATCATTTTCAAATCATGATTGTTTATTATCAAGTAAAATTTGGAGGAATTACAAGTTATTTATCTTGTAATGTCAGGACGTGACCCACATAGTCCCTCTTTGTTGGTGATGATTAGTGTTTTACAACTTATGAATGACTCCTATAGTCCAGGGTCTGGTGATGAGTGTTGAGTAGGCATATCACACACATGGAATTCTTTATCCATAATAACATCTATGAGCAAAAAAATCAAAAAAATACCATATAATGATAAAAGATAAATTCAAATTATACCAATGAATTCATACATCAATATCACACGATCATTGTATAAAAATACTATAGTGAAATTATGGGTGAAATTTAATAACTTCGAGAATATGATAAAAGAGTATGTCCTCATAAGTTGGTGGGGACTCCTATCGAATGCAAAAACTTTTCCAACCACTAGAATTCTATCTCACTATGCTCCACCTACTCCTAGTCCCCATAGAACCCATTAAAATAAATTTTATTACTATAATACAAAACATGAGTCGATAGACCCCTTATAGGGGTGAGTATGGAAATACATAGAAGGAAACCCATAAATTATAAAAAAAATAAGAATCACGAGAGTAGTATGATCATTACATGGTATGTCAATAGGATTTGATAAAAAAACAATAATAGTTAATCCTAGATTTACTCATGATAGATTAAAATTATCAATGATTTCACAACTATACTTATAGACATGGAATTGTATTATAGGCATCAATGTATAACTCTTCTAGGAGATATCACTACACTAGTCATATTGTCAATGTTGGAACTCTTCTAAGATATAATGTTCATCATGTATTGACAATGTACTCATTGTAACTCATAATATATTGACATAAAATTGTGGATCACTCCCAGGATTGTTGTGGGACACCAAAAACCCTACTAGATTAATCTTCAACATATTGGATTGATTCCATTTTAATTATATTCATGTCAATACCATGAACCCTTCCCAATTACGAATATATGATAGGGGATCCCACTATGATACTTTCAAATTGATAACATGGAATCTATATGATATAAAACCTATATAGGGGATCACAATCCTACACATAAGACCTAATTCCACACTTTACCCTCATAAGGAAAGACTAATGGATCATAACCAACTAAACCATGTATATATTGAGGAAACGATGGGATTTGATCTTATTTTGAGGAAGTACATGGTGTGTATAGAGGGTACACAAAGTGAACAAATAAAATCAGACCTACTCATGTATGTGACCCTGTTCCTCTACTCATGAATGTGTATATGGGTCATGTATCTGTATATGGCCATGTCCGAGAACACAGTCATCCCATTGTACTATGATCATGAACATGTGTCTAGTGAAGCATGTTCCCATGTAACCTCTATGATATATGTCTTTACAGCATTACTGGGTCACATGGAATTTGACATATGTCCAATTTTTTTGATACATTTCACTATTCATAAACTCTATTTTGGTGGAAGACTAAATGCATGGAGTGTTATCATCAGATAACACACTTTACAATAAATAATTCTCTTAAAGTATAGATTGTTTTACACATTACATCAATATATTTCCCCCTAAATATAATCCATCCATAATTCTTTTATATCATGGATATATGACTAACCCCACCTAAGGCATCATCGGTGGCTGAATTTGTCCCTGAATATGATTAAGAATCCCCATCACCACACATTTTTACAAGTAACATACCAAACCACAAAATGGGAAACTTATGATCTGATCCTGGGGAACCTCTAATAATCCTTCATCATCATTGAAACTGGACCAATCATTTTATCATGATCCTAAACTCACAGTGATAATCTATTCTACAAAATAAAGACCTCACAATTAAATAAAAGCATTTATTTTTATAGAACCTTCCTAATTAATTACAAACATTGAACATGAGAAGAAACATGGAATATGTACAAAAGTCACATAATGTGGAATTATCCTTAACCATTATTCAGGTTATCCTAATTAATTATCAATATAATTATAAAAAAAATATAAAAATAATTTATATAAATTCCCCAAAACCCTAGGAAGATAAACTTGAACCCACAAGGCATGATTGAACTATAAATAAAACTATTAGTGAATTGATTGCGGTCTGTCATGGGGTATGAAATGGGAAAATTTAACCATTAAAATTAAATTCCCAACATTTTTTTGGATTAATCCACGATGAATAAAAAAACTTCATCATTTTCTTTGGTGAGATTCAAAAGCTCCAGTAGAAAAAATAGTCCTCAAGCAATCAATAACGATCCTCAGTCTCTCATCATTCACCAAACTCTCATATCTCAATTCAAGGTAATTTTTGGCTAACCTTATAATTTTTTTTAAATTTCCATGATTATATAGAGGGTATTAGGTCACCAATTCAAAAAAAAAACAATATAATTTAATATATCTAATTATTTAATTAATTTCACCTATGAAAAAACTATATTAAAATTCCTCACACCAATGAAGATTATGTACCTCCTATAGTAGAACTAAATTCTAGGTTCAATATAGGCCTCATATTTTCCATCTAGGACCCCATTTTGATGATATTCCATTATATCTTAAAAACCATATGTGCATGATTTTACCATATTTTGTATTTTTACAATATCATAACAGAGCTACTTCTAGCCTTAGATGCTCACGTCGTCTCACTACTTGGCTCAAAAAATATTACATAATATATCCAAAATCATACAAGGGAAAATTGGGACAATAAATACTTCTGGCCTTATGGATTTTCATCATGAAAATAAAAAACTATACTCAAAATGTAGAGGGTACTGGAATAGTATCGTGGTATCCTTCTACCAAGTTCTCTCATATATATTACCTAGCTTCCATTGAACATGTACCTAGGAATCACTCACAACTAAAGGATCGTATCCTAGAGACAAATCATATATATTGGGTACTATATAAATGTATATCCATAATCAATGTATGTCTTTCCACATTTGATTACATGTGATGGTTCATGTGCATACCTCTTTAGTTGTAACACATAGAATATGTTGTGTACCATTTGTAGCTATGGTCATAGATCCAATATGTATGCCACCTCACCGAATTTATACAGAACCTATAAAGGGTTGATGAATCTCATAGATAACTTTCCACCCCATCCAAATCATCATAATAAATATCATGTTAGGACCTTCAAGAACACATGGTACCCCTCTTTGAACTCTGAATGAATTCATAGTCAGTCTTTAGAAGACATCTATTATATCTTGGAAATCTTCCTCCACTCATGGATGGTCTATGCCTTCTCTATAATCAATCCCACAAAATCTAGTCCCATGTTTGTTGACTCTTCTGGACCAGTCTATAATAGTGGTGACCAAAAGGTTATCCAATACAATTACTTTATTTCTACAATATCATTGGTGTAATATTATCATTTTTTTTATGAAATATCTACCAGGGGTAGGTGATCCACACTATTATGGAAAAAATCTAACATGAAAGCCTAGAGAATGTCCTATAAAACCTAAATGGTCTTCATAGTTTGAAATTCAGTCTAGGGGTGAAATTTCATGATAAAATTAAATTGATCCCCAAAGGCCACACAAAATCCTCCCAATAATTACGATACTAATATAGCATCATGATATGAAAATATCATCTAGGGAACTCCATGAATATGGAATATCACCCACTTCTCAAGGCACTAAAAACACTCAAATAAAATCTACTCTCAGATAGATAATAGTTGTGGTGACTTGGTGAGTTAGTATATTGTCACTTAGATGCGATAATATCCTGTAGAAATCCATGAAAACCCATTCATGAAGTCAATATATATATATTATACCACTTCCATTGTGGTATCTCAAAGAGTTAAGATATACCCTTTGATCCTAGTGTTTAGCCTTCACCTACTAACAATTGAGGAATATAGGGAGAAATCTGTTTTAAAATTCATTATTCCTATCCATTAGAACTGATGTTAAATTTCCTACTACATATTTTCACACCTATATATACCTATAATTGTTATGAATTGAAATACTTCGATAACTCCTCAATAAATTTCCATATTACCCCCATTCATCCTCAAAAAAGGATAACATGATCCCATCCTTTATAAAATTTATAAGGAGTATGCCTAATGGATATATTAGTATGTAAGGTCTCATAGTCAGTATCTTCGAGCTAAGACTCCATATAATTTTTTAGAATTGGAGGGGAAACAACCATATATTGTATATATGTCCCACCATCCTCATCTACTATGGATAACTACCATAATACCAATTTTTATAACATCGGGGCCAACAACTCTGGGCATGATCACTTGTTGATAGAATATTCTGCCACATTCCCCTTTATGGGAGTATAGACTATAAAGTAGTAATAATAATTGGGGAACTCTATCCATCACCTATATCTAATGTTGTGATTCTTCTTAGAGAAGATATAATTTAGCCTATTGTGGTGAAAATAAATGAT
The DNA here is from genome assembly GCA_963277665.1 of Viscum album. Taxonomy (NCBI): domain Eukaryota; kingdom Viridiplantae; phylum Streptophyta; class Magnoliopsida; order Santalales; family Viscaceae; genus Viscum; species Viscum album. The sequence continues at coordinate 1,650,643,400 of OY728137.1, read as the reverse complement.
AAACCACTCACCGAAATGGTATTTTCAGTACACCATCAGGGAAATACCACTGATTAGAATTATATATCATGTATTGTGTATTTTTTCTCATTTAATATCATCCATCAAGAGCCATAAATATTCACTACCTACCTCTGCATTCGAACACAACCATTTACTATCTATGAGGCTTTGTAAAACTCTATATAATTGACAACGTCCTGTGGAAATATAAATATGGGGGAATTTATAAAAATCTATCTCAAATAATGAAAATATTGATGGAACCACTAATTCCACTTGAAATTATGACCCTTATGGTAAATGCATTAAAATTAATTAATATCTTGGATAAATCATATAACAATATCCTTTAGTAGATTAAAAACTCATGGAATATTTTTACCTCTGTCATGTTCATGGGTGGACCTAGGATAGCATTGCCTCAACCTTTGTTTTCTCCACTACTATGACATCTTTTGGAAATACATGTGAATGAAATTTTACCTCTTAAATCATTAAATAACACTTTGACGGTGTTCTATAAAACAATTTATCTCTGATTATGCCAGGGATCATCCCCAAGTGTGTCTCATGCATCTCTTTTGAAACCAACTAAACTAGAATGTAATCGATGAAGAAAACGAAAAAATGGTCTATGAAAAGATAAAACATATGGAAAATTGATTTCATGGCTTCTATTGGGGTGTTATTTATGCTGAATTGAATATCCTTGTATTCATAATGATTTTAGCATCATTAGAATTACATCTTTATTATATCCCCATCATGTACATGAATATAGTGAAAAAAATAATATAAGTTCTATCTTTAAGAACCATATCTCCCTTCTCAAAAGATCTAAGGGAACTTCAATCAGTGATATTTGAGACTTATTATACATTGACACCTGATTCAGGTGATGGTAATCCATAGAAAACCTCAATATCCCATCCAAATTCTTGGTGAACAACACTAGGGCTGCTGAGGAAGCCGCCTAGTTCAAAAATATCCTTCCACTATAATTCCCCCAACTATAGATTTGTCTCAAAAAGATCAATGGGATCTATATGATATTTTTGTGAATATTTCAATTCATTTATAGGGTGTAAGTCAATATAAAATTATATCTCTCATTGTGGATGTAATCCTTACACATCATCCAGATTTATGTCCTAATACTCTACGATTTCAAGAATATAAAATCAAATATAACCTAATGATATAAAGGTAATACTATTAAATTAGTGTATAATCTATTATAACCATTTACATATGTTTTCATAAAATATTACCTAGTTTTACTTCTCAACCATGATGGGAAAAAAATTGGTCACAGTGGACACACAACATCCTCATCTTGAAAAGTCATTTTGGGCATGAACTATAGATAACCAATCCATGTATAAAATTAAATTTTAAGGATTAGTTACTACAAAAAATAGTTTCCATATAAACCACTCTCCTTAAATATTTAAGTCACACTTACAGAACTATTTTCACATCACATAATCACATCTGGTTGGAGTCTCTAATAATAAGGGTAGAGACAATGAATCAATTGGAATCTCTATGTTTCAAATAAGTGAAGTGAAAGTAAGATATTGGATTTAAAATTTATCAATCAGTAGGTTTACTAAGGTAGACAATACATTTTCCATACCCATAATCATCCCTATATCCTCGAGGTCATATTCCTCAACTACCAACATATACCCTCATTCCTATCCAGCTACTCCTTGCTCTTGTAATGGACTAGTCGGGGGTGGTGGTGGAAACAATTCAAACCGTATTCCACCTCTTACTTCTATACTCACTCATCAACCATGTTATTAGATCAATGTACCCCTATTATCCTACTATTATAGATTCATGGGTGGTCTATTGAATATATCTCTATCATCTATATGATGTGTTAGACATTACAAAGATAGATATACTCAGTTATCAAAAGACCAACACTATCTGTATTTAGGGTAAAAAGATCCATTTTGAAAGCACTGAACTATAGATATTTTTTCCTAAGACCACCCCTTAAAGAATATAGTAGCGTCAGATCCCTTTTTCTACCATCATATAGAGGCTTTCATGGTCTTAACTCCAACATTCCCACTTCAAGCACCAAATATAGACATCTACTCTTCCCTGAAGCTCACCACTGCCAAATACCTCTATAGAACTCAATCATAGGTGGGAAGGCATGGATATGTCAATCAATCCATGATATCTTAGCTTAATACCAAGTTGATGTTTTTGGTTCAAAAGAATGGATCTCGTACCATTTCGATCAAGTTGAGTGATGGGATGGTGATCCTCGCCAAATACTCATCCATAGTCATAATGTCATACAAAAGCTATAAAATCCCTTAGATATGAACTAATCATAATTTGGAATGATAAAACTCCTCCATGAAGACATGATAATAATATGACTAAGAGAGATATGTCACATCATCTTTTTTAATCAATAAACTCCACTATTTCTGAATGGATCCCTGAAAGAGACTCACTACTAGGACCACCATTTAATCTAAATGTGTCCTCATGGGAAGTAAATGTTGTTTCACTTCCTATATCCATCCCTTAGCTCCCTAAGATTATAGATCCATTTGAATATTAGGGGGATGAAACATATGATAATCATGGAATATACTAAACCTATGTACATCCTTATCCGGAACTGTTAGTGAAACTTACTACTTAATGGGTGGTGAAAATGTGTCCAACCACCTAGAGGTACCACTTCCCATACAGACCCTTATATTGAAGACTCATCACTTAGGGGATCATCCTCAAAATTATTCAATGGAATACTAGCTATAAATAATCATAGAGGTACCCTAAAATAAAATCAATATTTACAAAATTCAATGATTATATCAAGTGATATGAATCAATAAGTACATTGAAACCACAAACCCTTCCTATATGATGCATGTACCATTGATTTCTCTAAAACCAGTGTCTATATGTACTAAGTCAACAAGTATATTATCAGTGTCTAGGTGAATGGATACATCGATCATCACACCAACACTAGATTCTATGCCCTAAGATCCCAACTCAAAATATTTTACCATTGATTCCATAATTCCAAGACTAAGCATCATATCTAGATAACTACTAAATTCTAGTCATAGGTTAAAAATCCTTTGATACCAATCTATCCAGATGCAACCCACATGGGACCACCAATCCCTTGATGATATGTGTGTGGAACACCATTCCTACCACCATTAGTTTAGAGGCTAGTGACAAGTACCGAATAGCCATATCATACACATGGAAGGTCCTAGCCTAAGGTAACTGTATGCATGCACACATATCCACAATCCCATATAATTCTAAATGTTAAATTTACATAATATAAATTAATTCATATATATATATCCAATGGTAATAGTATGAAAAAAATAACAAAAATAAATTAATGGATAAATACAGTTCCACCCATATGTTGAAAAAATAGTCTAACCTTCTAAGATAGTGGGGAATGCTATCAAATGAAACACCTAGTCGAACCATGGTCAGTCCATCTCACTATGCTCTTCTTTACAAAGGTCTTCCTAAGACCTCATATACATGCCTTTATTCTTCATAATATACAACATGTATAGGAAAAGGCTGTATGGGTTTGAGTAAAAAAATTCACATAAGGAAATACTGATAAACTAAACATATTCATCAGGAAGGTAGTCAGTTAATCACAAGGTATATCAACAGGGTTTGAGAAATATAAATAATAATAATACCTAGATATAATAATGATATACTCTAAGTATCAAAGACGTATCAACTGTATTACCAACCATGAAATTCTACTTAAGGCTTTATGGTATCTGTTGTTTGGTAGATCTCACTCCATGAGCCATGTTTTCACTGTTGGAGCACTTCAGAGATGTTTTGATCATATGGCCTCACAAAATTATTCACTATAACTTTAAATATATCAACATCATGACTATTAGGGGACAAAAAAAACCCTACTAGATCAATCATATAGATGGGGGATTGATGCCCTGTTTATGGCGGTCATGTTGATACCATGAACCCTACCCAGTGAAGAATGTATGATATAAGATCCAACCCTATAACTCATAGAGAGATACAACAAACTCTATTTCATACAAAACCTATATATGGGATTAAAATACTATTAATAGGATTTAATTTCATATTTGGTAGATGTAGGAGTGGATGAATGGATCATAGTAAACTAAACATAGTTCAAACTGAAAAAACAAAGAGCTCCTAACTACCTTAGATAAAGTAAGTGTCATGTACATAAGGTTCATGAAAAGTACCTATAAACCCAGAATAACTTATTTCTATTCATTTTTACCTCTTCATATTCTAGTTTACACTGTCTATGATGGTGTACCGGACCATTTCAGTGTTTTAGTCAATGTTTGAGAACATGGTCTTTCCCATGTACCCTGACCATGACTATGTATTTGACCATGTTTGTGCCTATGTATTCTCAATGATACATGATAATACTCTAGTATTGAGTCACATGGTGTCTAACATGCATCGTATGATGTGATATATTTTTCTGTATGCATAAACCCTGGGGTTGTAGAAGAGGGGAAACATGTTATGGTTCAAATAATTTGTCATAAATTCTGTGTTATTCAACAAGTTCTCTAATGAAGTTTTTGATAAAAAATCATCCATCCATCATTCCCATAGATCTTGATTGTGTGGTTAACCCCACCTAAGTTGTCATTTGTGTCTAAATTCCATCAATAACATTGGTGGGGTATTACCTTCACCACAACTTATCACATGATTGATTCTATAATACTATACATGATATCTCTAATATGATCCTAATGAATCAATGATCTTTCCCCATCATCATTTCAACTTGATCTCTCCATTGATCATGAACTAGAACATACAATGCTGATTTGTTTAACTAAATAATGGTTTCATAGTGATTATAAACTGAGTGTTTGTCAAACCATCATCTAAATAAATTGAATATCATGAACATGTGATGATACAGAGAAGAAATGGAAAATAAATAAAGAACAATTTATTTGATATTATTTTGGATATCCTTGATTAATTTCCATTACAAAAAAATATTGTTAAATATAAAAAATATAAATTCCCCAAAACCCTTAGAATTAAACCCCAAACCCTTAAGGAACGATCAATCAGTGAATCAACCATTATATGGATTGATTCAAATTCATCATATAATCAAAAATGTGGAAAATAAACAATGAAAATAAAACATTATACCTTAGGTTTGAATCGATCACTAATGAAGAAATAAATTTTGTTTTCAGCATTTGTGAGATCTACCATCTCCATTGGAAAAAAGTATCCTCTAGAAATAGATCACAATCCTTAATTTGATTTCATTTTTCAAAACCATATCCAATGTATTCTATCTCAATCCCAGTGTTAGAAGGAAACCCTTAGGGATTTGGCATTGTTATTGTTCCCACAAAAACACATTATTAAAAAGCATGACACCGACAAATATTTCGCACATATATGGTAAAACCTATATTCTAGATTAAATGAATCTCTCATATTTTTTATATGAGTTAGAATTCAGCAGTTATTCCACAATTTTTGAAACATTTCATGCTTGTGATATTATTAAATTTAATATTGATATAATATAAACATTGAGTTTCTATGGACCTCAAAATAACATTCTGTCTCAGCACCTAGCTATGAAAAAATTATTTAATATATTCAAATGTCATGAAAGGAAGAAATAAGGATGTGATACTTAATCCCCATATATTTTACTCTCCTATAATTATTTTTGGTCTCTTCATTTTTTCCCTTTCATTATCCTCTCATTGGTACAAAACACTATGATGAAATATTTTTAGAAAATTTGTCCTTATTTTATATTGGGATAATAAACATTTTATTCCATGTCAATGTTCTTTAAATTTTTTATCAAAAGATCCTTTTTTTTAATATCATTTAAATTCATTCACAACAATATTGGATATTAATATCAATTTTCTAAAAGAAATGTTTTCTTCATTTTTCAAATGAGGTCCCTTTGGAATTTTAAATGAAAGAATGAAAGGGACCATTATATTAATTTTAACCACATTAACTTATATGTTTTATATCATTAATTTTTTTTCTATAAATCATTAATTAAATGTTTTGAAGTTAATTTTTAAATAAAATGTTTTTCTCAAAATATTGATAATTTTAATTTAATGTTTTCTCAAGATAAAGTTCCATTTTTCTCATGTTTTCAATGAAATGTATGAATTTTATTTTAAATATATTTTTTATCTAGGTAAATAACCGTTGATGTATTCTTTACTATATATATTCTTTTATCATACCATATTCCTTGTTTCTCCAAATGGATTATGATTATTTTATTTTATGGATGATTTTATAAAACTTGTTAATTTTATTTAAGTTAATTAAACAATGATGAAATAATCATTTATTTTATGATACTATCCAATTTCTTTCTCTAGATAGATTATGATTATATAACAATGATATATATATGAAAACTATTTATTTTTCAATTGTTATTCAATAATGAATTTTTGAATGATTTTATGACCATGCGTCACAAATATTTATGGTTTTTATTATGTGATGGGTGTTTCTATTAGAGACCTCTAATGAATCAGGTAATTATAGGTATATTATGAGATAATAAAGAATATAACAGGGATTGAAATATGTTCATTAAGGGAGTTTTATCACTATTATATCAATGGGAGTGACCCATGACTAAATAAATTATAAAATTGTGAGTGAACCCAATCCTCTATGGGAGTTTTTCTTCCTTGATAGCCATTGATGTTAACCATGGATAATGATATTATTTTTTTTCTTATGATTATACGACTATTTATATGAAATGTCCTTATTCTTAATAAATTCTCTCAATTATCATTAATGATTAATGATTTTTTTTCATTGGAAAGACTCATTTATTTTGAAATAATGATGCTTTATTTCAAGACACTTTATTTATGATATTTGACAAATTGGGTATAAACTTCATAAGTCAGGTTCATGAAAAAAACCTTAATCTTACCTCATAATTTAATAGGATCATTGATTGATATGTCCCATGATTAACCTTACTGAGAATCTGATCACACAATTTCTTATGTTTCAATGGACATAGTGTACATCTGAGTTCATATCACGAAGTTACTGAAATATGTATGAATCATATAGGTTGATGATATAAGTATAAAATATGCTTGATATGATTTGGATATAATGATATTATATATCAAAATGAGCATTCATATATGGATTTTGACCATATGGAATTAAACTCTTCTTATTTATTTCATTTATGTGTTGTTAGACCAAGATATTGGATTTTGGGTGAACCTACCATATTTCACCAAGAAAAATTCAGACATGTTCACATGCTTAGTGTTTATATCTATTTAATGTGAATTATATTTGAATTTAATTAATGGAATAAATATAATTCTCTACTATATGGTATAATATTTATTTGGGATTTACTGATTTTAAATATTTAGAAACCATATTTATGTATGAAAATAATATTAAATTAAATATTTATTTTTAAGACTATAAAGTTAAAAAAATCATTGAAGAATAAATAAAATTTATTATTCGAGGTTTGTGAAATCCCAATGAGGAAATATAAAGCATGTTAATAGGTCTTCTTGGAATGATATATTAAATTTATTTTAAATAAATATTAATTTATTTATTTAGGTGATTATAATAATTTTATCTATGATACATGTTCACATCAAGAAGATAATAATATTATTATTATAGTTATTCAAAATGGGGTTTTCTGGGGATTATGAGAATAATTAATGACATATGTGAAATTTTTTATTCCCTATCCCATCTTTTTAAATAACTAGTTTTATCATTTCTTAGGTTTATATTTTATTTTTCACCACAAATCCTCCAAAGAGACTCTCTCAACCATATAGAAAAATTCTATTCAATGATCCTAAGAAATGAGATTCAATCCACCCTCCTTATTCTCTACTTTCAATAGAACACAATTGATCCATTCTATTTTCAAATTATTGAGTAGAAATAATGGAAGAATTTAAGTGAATCTGTTAAACTATTCAAGAACCGAAAATACCATCGGTGATACTTTGCGTTCGAAAGAAAAATTTTAGATCACTGCTATATGAATTATATCATTGGATCATCCTATCTATGAAATATTGTAACATAAATTTTATTTAAATAGTAAATATATTATTTGAATAAAGTTATATAGATTTAGGTAATTATTAAATTAAAATTAATTTTAGATTTACCATTAATGCTCAAGACTCTTGGTTCTAATGTTCTATCCAAAATTCAATTAGATATATATCTTTTCATGAAATTTAACTTGTGTACACTATGAATTATTAATTAAATATGATAAATATGGGTTTTCCTCAACCCAAATAGGATATCATTCTACATTTAAACCCACCGAATGGTTTTAAAAAAGCCTCATTTAAATATATAGTTGTTTTTTTACTCTTGATCATTAAAATTATATTTTTTTATTACTATTTTAATTATTTAATTTTAATTTTGTTATCTTCACCATTATTTTTTTTATCTAAGGAAAAAAATATATCATACTTTTTGTAGGTGGTGCATTAGTTTCATAGTTAGAGAAAATATAACTCTAATATACGTCATTAAACCCCATATGATGTTGTTTATGTGAGTATAATTCACATATTGTTACATTAAAACACAATGTCTCTAATTAATTAGTACAAACATTGTGTGAAAGTAACACTCACAGAGTGAGAAATTGATGCTCATGTAGTATTTAATTAATAAATAAACATGTGGTGTATAATTAATTAATTCCCTTATGGTGTTGAAATAAAACACATGTGTCATATAATTAATAAACAGATGGTGTGAAATCATTTCACACATGGAGTGTAATTAACTTACACATAGATGGTGTATAATTAATACACACTAGATGAATAATTAAAACACATAAAACATCTAATTAATTATTTCCCATACAATGTATAAATAATTATTGCACACATGGTTTATAGTTAATATGAATGTGATTCATAATTATTTAATACACACATGATGAGTAATTAATTCACAAGTGGCTTCATATCGTTTTACATGGATCACAACCAAGGAATGGTTATACACCATGTTAATTACTTTATGCTGGAAGAAATTTTTTAACCCAGTTTTACAGCTAAATAAATTTCCTCAACATAATACCTAGTTTTATTTAATAAGATTTTACAATATACACTAAGAAATAAAATGATCTACATGTGGCCAAACAAAAACATCCATAGAACCATAGACCCTAAATCCCTATAACTTTACATGGACAGAACACCCATATGACTCCATCCGAGTAAAATTCTCAAAGTAAGAATGAATACTAAGACCGCATCCACTAATGAGACTGGGGTGCTGAATCCTTCATACACTAAATCTCGAAACCATACAACTAGAAATTAATTAGTGAAAAATCATCACCCACATCAAAAATACTATAATCAATGGCTAAATAACCACTATAATTAATTATTTATCTACATGGATTAAACACAATAAAGCCTCAACAAAAAATGAAAATGAGTTCCATGAGGATATTAAATCATTAATATACGTTCCCTATTTAGGATGGAGGCATGTTCTACCAAACACATATTCGAGGGTAAATATCTAACCAAACACTATCACTTTCTAACAAAAATTACACAAATCTATAATGAAATAAAGATATGTATTTGAAATTGATTTATGAGGTCATGCTATAGGGTGAGAAAATATGATGAATGAATCCATGAAGAATTAATAGATGATCAATATTTCATTTACTGAAAATACATATCATGTTATAGGTTTTAAGTATATTAAATTCTTGAATAATTTCTACGTTCAATTCAGCATAACATGAATGGTCATCAATACACTCTATGTACTCCATGTGAATTAATAGTGGTTCAGGTCACATAAATTAACATGTATTTATGTTCCATTTATTGATAATTCATTTCATGAAGTTATGTGTCATATATTCTATTCTACATGTATTATTGGTTCATAGTACATGATGATAATCGTGTTAATTAGTTCAGATGGGTACATACCATGTTACCTCTATGTACATCCCATCCACATATTTAATTCCTTTTAAAAATTTATTTATTTAATTTTTTAAAATTACAGTGGATGATAATCTCTAGGACTGCTTGGTTACAAATTAAGATAAATTATTTAATTAATTAAGAATGATGATAAATTATTTTAAGTGTATTTTTTTAATTAAGAATGATTTAAATGAATGTTAATATTTTTTTTAAAATTTTTTTCCATTGAATTTGTTAATGATAATGATTATTTTCTGAAAATTTAATGTGTTGGATCTCATTAAATTTAATTTCATTGAATTTTTTAATTAATAAATTAAAATTGTGTCTTTAATGTAATCAATATACCTTGTTATGAAGAACATGTGTCTTCAGGATTTATTTTTTAAAAAAACCATTAACTATTCCAACTGTTTCTGTAGAGACCCACACTTGACATACATGGACATTACATTACTTTTTTGGAATACTTAATATATAACAAAAATAGACACCTAAGAACTATAATAGTTTATTGTCTTTGGAAACATGGAACATAATCTTCTAATCATGGTGAATGTTCTTAAAAATATCCTATAAAGATCTTCTCCTTTTTTCATAGCTTAAACATTTCTTTATATCCTGGGGAAAAGGAAAAAAAGGGTGAGATCAAATGCTCAGTAAGGGTAAGCATGGAGAAAATAAAACAAACCATATACATTTGAACTTAAAAAATTATTGACATAAAGCTTAAACAGCAAAATCTTGAGTGGTGAAATAAATCTTGGTAGTACGTAAGGCATAGATCATAGTGGAACATCCATCATGATAAAATATCATGGGAATAAAACATGTAATTGTGGAGTCCATTATGCACATGATATTATTTCCATAGTATCCAATGGATTTCGGCAAAGACCATCATAGTAGACAAAGACCATTACGGAACCGGGTTTACTTGTCATTCCAACCCTAAATTAATGAACCAGATTCACTTGACATTACAGTCATGTCTATCTCATGAGATATATATATTTACCCAATGAATTGGAGGGTGATATAGGTCCCACCCATCTCATAATAAAATCATTCTTACTTGTTCCACAAAATAAACATAAATCATTCATCATAACCTGAAAAATAAAATGGGTTTCGTAAACATCATCCCATCATAACGTAATCCATATAAAACAAATGGATATAATTTCATCATAAGAAGAATAAAAACATGTAAATAATAGATACATTATACTTGAAAGATAATCATACTAAATAATTTCATCTTAGATGGAAAATAGATTTGACAAAACACTTGAAATGAATTCTTGAAAAAAAATCCTTTAACCTTCAAAATCATTTTCTTTTCACCAAATGCCATGAAATTTTAAAATAAAAATAATTTTTTTGAAAATAGTCATGAAATATTGTATATTAATATTCATTAATATTAGGTGTTATGAAATATTTAAAATCCATTCATTCCGTATAAGTTAAAAAACATTCTCCTCGTACTTTTTCCGGAAAAGTCAAAAAGTTCCTCGAATGTTAAACAAAAGAAATATTTATCCCATAACATAATGTAAAAGTCAAAGAGGGGTAAACATGAATTTAAAAAAACATGTAATAGTATTAAACACTTTATGAAAATAATTTTTATGGACATGGATGAAAATATAACCCCAGTAAATACTTACATATAAGTAATCTCGGGTAAAAATGAGATTACAAAATTATCCCTTACCTTATGTCCAATTTCGTCCATATGTGTCTGAGACTCCTGTATAGTGGGTTTAATCATATTATTAACTTGTAACATAACAATAATAATATTCTTTATATCATATATGATTCACTTATGACATTATATTACCCATTCTTTTGTAAATTCCATGTTAAAGCAGTATTTTGGGTAAAATTGTTTCATTTAGCGTACGTGTTTTGACTTGTTGTTCTTGATATTATTACTTATATCAAAATTTAAATAATTACAAAATGTAAATTATTATTTATATATAATATATATTTATCATATCAATATATATGATAGATCGATAAATGGAATGAAATACACCGTTCATGGAGACGGTAGGTCGTACGTACTCATGAACGCTATTTTTGTTTCCTTATTGAATTGAATGGAATTAAGTAAATCAAACATATATGTACATAAATCTGGTTTCATTATTATGTAATATATTTCATTATTATTAATTATATATACATTATAATCATACTTGAATGATTAATCATGGAAAATGAACCTCATCGCGTTTGTGGAGACGATAGGCCGTACGTACACATGAGCGACAATATAATTCTTTTGTTATTAAAATCGTTTATAATTGGATGGTATATCATATATAAATAATAATAATAATGTTATATTTATTATTTATATCATTCATACTCATTATTATATCTGTCCAAATGATAAAATGTTTGAATAAGATACTACACCACGATGTGGAGACGGTAAGCCGTACGTACACACATGTGGTGAATTTTTCATTAATAGGATGAATAAAATAACTAATATGGTTGTAAAATTTTTATAATAACATCACAGTGTATAGAAGTTACTGTAATTATTATTTTATAATGTAAAAACAAATAAGGAGGAAGTGGAAGAAGAAAGGAACTTGAAATAGGTTGTGAGATGTTTACCGCTTCTTCGGGTTCTTCCTTTTTATTTGATAAAAAGGTCTTTTAAGTTGGATTTCTGACTAAATGAAGGAATCTAGGATTAATTTAGGACATTTTAAAGGGTATTTGGTCAGGGGTTGGACTTGACAAATGTATTTGGAGGTGCGGATTAGAGAGAAGGGGGAGTTACCTTTATAAGAGGGGTGAGGGGCACCTTAGGAAAAACTTAAAATATTATTTTATAATAAATTCATATGCGGTTTATAATGGCTCCAATGTGACATATTTTGAAGATAGGGTGGGTATGGGTCTAAATACTATCAACCAAAATGTTTTATACAAGTTTATGATACCATTTTAACCATATCATTTTGATTTATGTCAAAGTTAAATAATTTAACTTTTACCGTGTCTCCTTTTATTCTAACACTATATGGTTACTAAACATACTATAAACTACAAATAGAACCCCAATGGGTTAATTAATGTAATATATATTATTATATAATTATTTTGGCAGAATATTAGATTTTTATGACTATTATATCAATTAATAATATAATATTTGTTTTAAAAACTCTTTTATGTCAATTTTGACACTATTTGGTATTTTGTTTTTCTCTAAATTCATAACAGCATTATTAATTAAAAAAAATTCAACTAACCAATCCTAATATCTTATATTAACCTATAAAATTAGTGTAACTCATAAAAAGTCTCAAATTACGTTTATTCGAGTATTTATTTTACCAATTATGTAAATATTTCCTTGATAAGGTAATTACTGCACCATCATTGTGTCATAAATAAAATAAATTATTTAAGATCTAAAAAATATAAATAAAATACCATTATGTAGGAAATCGTTGCATATTTCTAAATAATATTTACGGTCGAATTTATATTATGTATAACCCTATATTAAAAATGTTTTAGTTATTAATCCTTGATTTTAACTATTTTAACTCTTCTTTAAATAAAATAATAATAAATGTCCTAATCTAAAAAAGTGGACTTGAAGGGTAATATTTTATTCATAAGGTTATTTTGTCTAATTACACTTATCCAATAGAGTTATTAAATGTTTTAGGGTATTAATAATATCATTTTTACCCTTAATTACCCTGTTTACTTTTAACCGTGGTAAATAAAAGTTAAAAGTTACTATTCAGAAAAAATTATTTTCATCTCATTGAACCACATTCTACATACTGATATCAACCATGCTTCGCTCATTTTTGAAATTAAACTCACAAAAGTGGTAAAATTATGTTTTATGTTAATTTGTAAATTCTCCTAGGAGGTGGGTAAAAGATGGTAAAAAGTTCTATAAAATTTATATATATCTAAATTTTTATAAAATGACACCAATGAATTAAATTTAACTTATATAGGTATTATTTCTCTATTTTTACTTAAAATAAATTTAAATAAAATAAATGATTATTTAAATAAAAAGTCGGGTTTAACCAATAACTCAGTGTTTTCACTATTCATAAAAAATTGAAAGTTTTTAGAAAAATACAAAAAATTCACCCTAGGATTATTTCGATATTAAAAATACAAAAATGAAGTCCATTTTGAAAGTTAAAATTTATAAAATTTCAAAAATATGGTATTACTCTTCATAACGGCTAGTTTATATAATATTTTAATAACATATCGTTGTTTAGTGAAACTCAGTATTGTGTACAATGCAAGTTATCGAGGAAGGTTGCTCTTGCATGTAATGCAAGTCCAGAATAGTGTTGTGTATACTACAATCCAATAAGGCTTTGTGTATATCACAAGATAATATTGGTCTAGCATACAACACAAGACATCAATGAAATTAAATATAATATTTCTCATAAAATCTCAAGGTGTTATATTCTACCCCCCTTAAAATGAATTTCACCCTTGAAATTCATTGGGGTTATAAATTTTTTACAACATGAATGTTTCATTCATATAATCCCACATCATAATTAGTAATACTAAAACTCAATTTTAAAAATTAATGTATGAAACGTAACGGTTACCCAAATTTACTCATCACAGGGTTTCCACATAGAAGAACAAAGGTGAAAATATGGGTATGGAAGAGAACTCTAACCATAAAGTTTTGATGGAGAGTGTTAGAGAACATGGATATGAAAAAAGACCATAATCACAAATCCATAAAATTTTTATGGTCTATGGTACGATCTAGGACATCGTTTTGTGTTTTCAAAACAATTTCCCTAAAGTTGAAAAAATTTGAATTAGAAGAAATAATTACTTGATTTTGGTACAATGTCATTGTTGGTCATTCCATGTACAATTTCCACTTCATCTCTTAAATAAATGAAGTTGAATTTTTCATTCATGAATTGTTAGAATATCATGCAATAGAATGATAGTTCATTCCATTTATCTCAAACAAAATCTTAACAAAAGTTATTAAATATACATAAGTCTATATATGGTGAGATTAATCGTATATGGTTCATAAAATGAACTTATACTTCATATATAATACCAATTAACAAATTAAAACTAATTTATACTATCCAGTGATTTCTTGTAGGCCAGTGGTAGGCGATAAAGGAATGTCACACTTCGGTTGGGGGTTCGATCCCTGCATCCTTGTCTAACGCGACGGGTGTTTGTCTGTCCAACAGGTTGTCCTATTTCTAAAACATCACCATTATATCATTCCAGAAATAATATCAAAAAAGGTTGTTGTATTAAACAATACTATATTATGTCCAGCTTAATCAATTCCATTCATTAGGCTTATCAAAAATACTTCAATACAATCTCATAGTATAAAGTCAACGATTACTATAAATGGCATCTACCAAGCAAGTGAATACAATCATTTATCCCCCATATATCATATGGTATATCTTTTTGGTCTCATTCCAAACATATGAATACCTTAAACATGTATTCTCTTGAAAAATGGATTCCCATTGAACTTTTGAAAAAATATGAATGCTGTCAAAAGATAACTCTCTCCACAAACCAAAATTCCCAAAATTATATATACTCAAATAATGATATCACTTTTTCCTTATATCAGTCATGAGCTCATTAATACTTTTAAACATATTATTTTATCCTTATCCATTAATTATGCGCATATCATCAACTATCTAAAAATATTTTAATCACTTTTCATGGTTACCGGTACCATATAATTATTGAAAACCACAACAAACCATTACATAGAACTTCCAATATTCCATGATACATAAAATGAGATTCCATGACACCATTTTGGAATCCCATTACATCAACACTTAATCATTCCACCACTTCTTTTTCATATTCAACATCTCCAATAGTGAACGCATGTGACTTCCCATTGTCCTTTTCTTTCAGTGGTTGTTGATTTCGATCATCATTAATCCTTGTATTAGGGCCTTGGTTAGAATAATGCCCCATTTCCTTGCACTTGATGCATTGAAGTGTTGGTGGTGCGTTCTTTGTAGTCATTTCACTATTCACATCATTAGCTACCCTTTTATCATTACTTCGACACCAAGCTACATGATGACCTTCTTTTCCACACTTAGAGAATTTTCTAGTCCCTTTAAGACAATCTCCACCATGCTTCTTTCCACACTTTCAGCATAACGAAACATTTGTCTTCATTTCACCATAGTTTTGAAATTTCTCCTTGAAATCGATCTTTCTTTTCTTGTCAATACCATGAGATGGATATGTTACACCAACTTCCAGTTCTTCCTTGATAGCACAACACACAATTTTTTAATATCTACTGAAGTCTCTTTTAGCTAATGCCCTTAGAATACTTGGTTCTAAGCCACTAAAGTATCGATCAACTTTACATTCAGGTTGGATGATAAAGCCAGATGAATACCATGAAAGACTTGTAAAATTCACCTTGTATATACCAACAGATTCATCATACTTTTTCTTAAGCTCATGGAACTCCTTTTCCATATTTTTTCGAAGAATATGATGGAAGTACTTATTGAAATACAATTTCTTGAACTTATCTAATTCCATGGGTTCAATTTCATCTTGGGGCCTCGTATTCTTAATTAGAGTTTGCCACAAGTCGGCTTCACCGTCTAAATGGTAAATAGATAGAATGAATTTTTTTATGTTCCGAACAGTGAAGTATGGAAAATATCTTTTCAGTGGTACTGAACCATTGTTTAGCAACAAGTGGATCAGAAGACCCACTGAAATAAGGTGGGTGTTGCCTCATGAAGGACTCAATAGAATATTGTTCCCTTATCTGCTCATTTGGAAGTATAGAATGATTCATATCTTGTGTAAGTATAGCAATAAGATTTTTCACTCCATATCCAATAAAATTGGTTTGTTCAGGAGGACAATCATTGCATTGTCCATCACATTCCTTTGGGTTCCAACTATCGTCTAAAACCCAAAAAAATAGTGTGAGAGGCAAAAATCATGCTAGGAAAACAACATAATAAAGGGGGAGTACCTTAAATATATAACACATTACGTTTAATTATAAGATATTTACCGTAATTCAAGGACTATAACCTATACATATACTTAACCATAGGGACATCCCTAGACATACCATAGAAATATATCTAGGGATTTCACTAAAGTTTCTGCATCCTAGTTTGCAAAGGCTAACTAAACCTTTCCTCTGATAACAAATGTAGATACCCACACTTGAAATACATGGAAATTAAATTACTTTTGTGGAATACATAATATATAACAAAAAGAGAAACCCAAGGACCATAATAGTTTAGTGTCTTTGGAAACTCAAAACATAATCGTCTAATCAAGGTGAATGATCTTCAACATCTCCCATAAAGATATTCCCCTTTTGTTTTCATAACTATAACCTTTATTTATATCCTGGTGGAATTAATACATAAAAAGGGGGATCTCAAATGATCTTTAAGGGTAATCATGGAGAAAATAAAACAAACCATATACATTTGAACATAAAAAAATGAACATAAAGTTTAGACATCAAAATCTTGAGTTCTGAAATAAATCATGGCAGTACGTAAGGCATAGATCATAATGGGAAATCAATCATGATAAAATAGCATGGGAATAAAACATGTAATCGAGGCATCCATTACGCACATGATATGATTTCCATAGTATCCAACACATTTCTTCCAAGACCATCATAGTGGAAAAAGTCCATTACCGAACCGGGTTTACTTGTCGTTCCAGCCCTATATTACAGATTTGGATTCACATGCCATTCCATCCATGTCTATAACATGAGATATAAATCTTTACAAAATGAATTGGAGGGATATATATGTCCCACCCATCTCATAATAAAATCATTCTTACTTGTGCTATAAAATAAACATAAATAATTCATCATAACCCAAAGAATAAAATGGGTTTCGTGAACATCATCCCATCATAAAATAATTCATATAAAACAAATGGGTATCATTTCATCATAATAATAATCAAACCACATAATTAATGAAGGAATTGTACTTGAAATATAATCATACTATATAATTTTATCTTAGATGGGAAATAGTTTTGACAAAACACTTGAAAAGAATTCTTGAGGAAAATATCCTTTCTTCTTCAAAATCACTTTCTTTTCACAAAATGTCATTAAATTTTAAAATAAAAGGATTTTGTTGAAAATAATCATGAAATATTGTAGATAAATATTCAAGAAAATTAGGTGTTATGAAACTCTAAAAATCTGTTCATTCCTTATAATTTATAAAAACATTCTCCTTGTACTTTTGCCGGAAAAGTCAAAAAGTTCCCTGTATGGTAAAAAAAAGAATGATTCCTTCCATAACAAAATCTAAAAGTCAAATAGGGGTAAACATGAATTTATACATACATGGAATAATATTAAACAATTTATAAAAAACATTTTTATTTACATGGATGAAATATATAACCCCAGTGAATACTTACATATAAGCAATCTTGGATAAAAATGAGATTACAAAATAATCCTGTAGATTATGTCCGATTTCTTCCGTATGTGTCTGATACTGGTGTATAGTGGGTATAAACATATTATTAACTTTTAAAATAACCATAATAATATTTATGATATCATATATGATTCACTAATGACTTTATATTACCCGTTCTTTTGTAAATTCCATGTTAAAGCAGCGTTTTGGGTAAAATCATTTCATTTATCATACGTGATTCGACTTGTTGTTCTTGATATTATTACTTATATCCCGATTTACAGAATTAAAATATATAAAACATTATTTATATATAATATATATTCAGCATATAAATATATATGATAGATCGATAAATGGAATGAAATACATCGTTCATGGAGACGGTAGGTCATACGTACGCATAAATGTTGTTTTCGTTTCCTTATTGAATTGAATGGTATTAAGTAATTGAAAAAAATATGTACATAAATACAGTATAATTATTATGTAATATATTTCCTTATTATTTATTATATATACTTTATAATCAAACTTTAATGGTCAATCATGGAAAATGAATCTCATTGCATTTGTGGAGACGGTGGTCCATACGTATGCACGAGCGACAATATCATTCTTTTGATATTAAAATTGTATATAATTGGATGGTATATCATATATAAAGAATAATAATAATTATATAATTATTATTAATATCATTTATACCCATTATTATACACATCCAAATGATGAAAAGTTTGAATAACAAACTACACCACGACGTGGAGACGGTAAGCCGTACGTACTCATGTGTGGTGACTTTTTCATTCATAGGATGGATAAAATAACTAATATGCTTGTAAAATTTTTATAATAACATCGAAATATATAGATAATTCTGTAGTTATTATTTTATAATGGAAACAACAAATAAAGAGGATGTGTAAGAAGAAAGGAACTTGAAATAGGTGGTGAGATATTTACCTCTTCTTCGGGTTGTTCCTTTTGATTTGATCAAAATAGCTCCTTAGGTTTGATTTCCGACTAAACGAATTTCTCAAGGATTAAAGGAGGACAGTTGAGAGGGTATTTGGGAAGGTGTTGGCCAAGCCAAATGGCTTTGTAGTGGTAAATTAGGGAGAATGTGGAGTGCCATTTTATAAGAGGGGTGAGGGGAACCTTAGGAAAAACATAAAATATTATTTTATAATAAAGTTGTATTTGATTTATAATTTCTTCCAAGAGACTTATTTAGAGGATAGGGTAGGTTTGGGTCGATATAATCTCAACTAATAAGTATTATATAAGTTTAGGATACCATTTTAATTTTATCATTTAGATATAATTCTATGTTAAATAATTTAACTTTTACTATGTCTTCTTGTATTCTTACACTATATGGCTATTAAACATACTATAAAATGCCAATCGAACCCCAATTGGTTCATTAATGTTATATATATTATTGTATAGGTATTTTGGCTGAACCATATATTTTTAGTACCATTATATCAATTAATAATATAATATTTTTTTAAAAAAACTCTTTTATTTCAATTTTGACACTATTTGCACTAGTGCAGAAAACATTTTTTACGTCGGCTATTTTTCATTTTTTATGTCGGTTTCTAGCCGAAGTTAATATGGGCGATGTTATAAATAACGGTTTTGACGTCGGTTATTTAAAAACCGATGTCAAAAACATAAAATCGCGATGTTTATGAGGTCGGTTATTTTATAACCGACGTGATAAATAAAATGGGAAGGGTTTATCACGTCGGTTATTTAACAACCGATGTGATAAAAGGCATGGAAAATGGTTTATCACATCGGTTATTAAAAAACCGACGTGATAAAAGGACGGGGAAATGGTCTATCACATCAGTTATGAAATAACCGACGTGATAAACCGGGAGGCGGGGGGTTTATCACGTCAGTTATTATAGAACTGCTGTGATAAACCGGGAGGGGGGGGGGGGTTTATCACGTCGGTTATTATGGAACCACCGTGATAACCCGGGGGGGTTTATCACATCAGGTATTATATAAACACCGTGATAAACAAGGGGGAGGGGGTTTACCACGTCAGTTATTATATAACTTCCATGATAAACAAGGGAGAGGGGGTTTATCACGTCAGTTATTAAATAACCGACGTGATAAACCGGGGGGGAGGTGGTTTATCACATCAGTTATTAAATAACTGGCATGATAAACCATTTTCCATGCCTTTTATCACGTCAGTTATTAAATAACGGACGTGATAAACCATTTCCGATGCCTTTTACCACGTCGGTTATTATATAACCGATGTGATAAACCCAGTTATTTTTATAATTGAATGTAGTCATCTGCTCTCCACCAGAATCAACTAGAAAAAAAATTAAGAAATCGTACCACAAAACAGAAGTAGATCAAAATTAAGCATGTACATTGATAACATATAAAACATACCCCCTAGACAGCCCCCACCCTCATGTATACCTCATGGACATCCCTCCCCCACCCCGTTGGAGCCCGCACCCTCATGTATACCCCCTGGACAGCCCTCCCCCACCCCATTGGAGCTCCCACCCTCATGTATACCCCTTGGATAACCCTCCCCCACCCCTTTGGAGGCCCAACCACACTCTTGGACTTCCCCTAACCCCCGGATAGCCCCAAACACCCCTCGACAACCTCCCACCCGCCTGAACAACACCCCCTCACCCCCTCACCCCACCTGACAGCCCCCACCACACCCCTGGATAGCCCCAAACACCCCTAGACAACCCCCCCCCCCCCACCCTCATGTATACCCCCACCACTGGACATCACTCCCACACCCCTGGACCACCATCCCACACCCCTGGATAGCCCTGCCACCCCCTGGACTATCCCCCCACCCCACCGAACAGCCCTCCTAGACTGCTGGACACCCCCCAACCCCACTGAACACACCCCCACACCCTTGGAACCCCTCCCCCACAGACCCATATCCATACCAGAAAAACCATCCTAAGTAAACCAAAACAAAAAGCAGAGAAAAATTAAACATTAACTTATATAACATTCAAAACATACACTATCAACTTCAAAAAAAAACTAAATCTAACCTAAACAACTAACAAATACACAATTACAACGAAAATAGTCAAAATTACATTTTACATTACAAACAACTAAAATTTAATCAAACCTGTAAAATAATTTGACCACTCCACTTGTAAGTGTTCGATGTCTTCAACAGTATATGGTTTAGGGTCATCAAAAAGCTATAAATGAAAAAGAAAGTAGTTAACATGTATAATGAATAAATCAAATTGAAATATTATGGAAAATTTTTAGAGGAAATCGTACCAGGTCAAAATTCACAACTGTCCCAGTTGTTATTATTTCATTCATAAATCTTTACATATAATATTCACATTCGATGAGGCCTTGTTGTTCATAACAATTCTGTTTGAATGAGTGTAAATTCAATATATTTTTTTATGTAATAAATCCAAAAGTACAAATTATAAATGGATATTTACCTTTGCATTTACATATTTGATCTTTTCACTTCTTTTATTTGTGTTTTTTAGAAAGTAGGCCCATGCCCTGTTAGAAAATAATACAAATGGGGTAAATTTAAAATTCATTATAATATATAAAACTATTGAGAAGTTGGAACTCACTTTTCCAATATATTCTTAAAACCTTCCCGCACATCACCATGGAAAGAGCATATCCAATAAAGGGCTTTCTCCTATGGGAAAAAAACCCCTAACATCCAATGATCTCTGATAAAAGGAAATTTGATGTTATTGGTTTCTTATGTTAAAAGATAATTAACTCTTTGAGAGAAATGTGTTTCATACCTCTCACAAAAAGGAATCATCCAACATTGTGTGATTAGAGTTTTTCAAATCTTTTAACAATATAAACCAGTATTTGTTCCTCATTCAATGCACATGCTTCAGGGGAAATCAATTGCGGGTCCATGAATCCATATACTTCTGTCAGCTCATTCCTCTCACAAATTTTATAAATATACCTAATACAAAACATACATAAGTATACATTTTTAATAAATATAACGCAGGGAAAAGGTGTTAAGACTTACAAGGAAAAACTTTTCACCACGTTGATTCCCAACTTATCTCTAGTAACAAGCTCCATGATATCAGTTTTTATAATCCCCACTCTTATTTCACGTCCATAAACATGAGCTTCCATTAGAAACTCATAATAACCCAACAAAAAATGTGAATATATTGACAATCTGTCAAGACCATTTGAATCTGTATCTGATATCATAGCCATTTTTCTTTGTTGTTGTCTATACAATATTTCTTTACCTTTGAAGTATTCATGTAAAAAAGTTTGAAAAATATATTAGTTTTAAAATGATAAAACAACTTTAATAAAAAATAAAATATAAGATATAACATTCATACCTCTATGTTAATGAGTCGAAGAATTCTGGATGGCCAAATTAAAAAATGGCCGATACTCTGTCCAACTGTCGCCACCTCATCTGTAGGTATTGGTACCCTAGCTGATCTATCTATAATATCCTGTATAGTGACCCTCTGATTCTCTACCTCTAATTGTTGATGATGAACTGTATCTCCTATACAATATACCAACCCATATGCTACTATATGATGTCGAGAATCATCAACATACAACTTTCAATAAGTTGGAAGCTGTGGAGGAGGCGTAGGATAAACAATGGGGTCTACAGGATGAGGTGGGGGAGTGGGAGCTACTGACGGAGGTGGAGGATAAATAATGGGGTCTGTAGGGGGAGGTGGAGGAGTGGGAGCTACAGCTTGAAATTGTATTTTCATTTCTGCAAACATAGATTACACAGACTCTCTAATCTTGTCCTCCATATTCGCATTAATATTATGAACTTCAGCCTCCAAGGATTCTATTTTTTTATAAACCCCCTCAATGTTAGATGTTGAAGAACGTGGCAACACTTTTCTTACAGATACACCTACCGGATATCCTCTTACATGACCAGGATGTTCGGGCCATCCCAATACTGCAAATAAAATATCTTCCCTCTCAGTAGCTGTAAATGTCCCCTCTGAACTCTGCTCCTCAAGATAGTCCTGTATTAATTAATTGAACATTTCTGTAATGATTGAAATTATATGAATAAAATAGTGAACATAAATAAATAAAATAGATATCTTACAATCTTCTCACCTACGATTCTCGATTCTTCCGAAAGATACTGCCCTTTTTTCCCTTCCGAGCTCTCTTCCATTTTTCATGTCTAGATGGAGGGGATGAAGGGGCCACCTCTCCAGAGCATGAAGACTCATCTCTTAGTTGTTGAAATTTTTCTGCCATCATTTGTTTTTCCAATAATGCATACCCTCCCCGAGATAAACTATGAGGGTATACATTTTTAGATTAGATCTAATGATGAGATTTCCTTGTTTGATGTAATTTAAGAATAAGAAATCATTATCAAAACATTAATAAAATCATTTATAAAAGAATGTTTATAAAAGTTTACATTGCCCTTACCAGAAATGACTCTTTTCTTCTACTTTCCAAAAACTGTCTCTATGTGTCTTCATCTATAAAAGGATATATACGACATGGATTGTCCTGACTCCTATGACCATAAATGAAATCAGATGAGAGGGTTGATTTGAAATCCCTCCATCTCCTGGCAGCCAATGATAAGCATTTCTTCCTGACTCCTCTAGTGTCAGGAATATCAAATGTCATCTGATAAAGGAGAGGTTAAACATATTATATATACTAGAAATATTAAAAGAATAGTCAAACAATGACAAAAGATCTTACCAAAATCGTCTCCCACAACTGAGAGAAAATCACTTTATCCACACTTCTCCAATAATCATATAGAATGCTTATATTCCTATTAGCCTGAGTTGCTACAAAACTCTAAAAATATTTTGTATTCGGACCTCTAGGAATATCATCATCATCAAACTCAATGACTATCCGCTGATCCTGCATATAGGTAAGTGATAATTTTGGTAAACGTGTGCACCCACGTTTACCAACCTTTGAACTTTTTGTCGTAATAGGATCATGTGAATGTTAATCCCTAGAGGTATGACCAGAAATATACTCCTCTCTAGAATCATGTGGTTGATCATCTGAATGATCTGTCATTATCCTTCAAATCAAAAAAATCAAACTTTAGTTCAAAAATATACAAATTCAAATATTTTAATACTACTGTAATAAGAAAATAGAAAAGTGTACTAAGTTACATAATAGTAAACATTGGTAATATGGTAAGCATGTTAAAAAATGGTAAAGATGGTAAAGATAGTAAATATGGTCAAGATGGTCAAGATGGTCAAGATGGTAAACATGGTAAATATGGTAAACCTGGTAAAAATGGTAAACATGGTAAAGTAATTGTCATTGAACAAAAATAATAGATATATAATTCATGTAATGGTTATAAACATGATAAAGTAAACTAAACAAACTTAAAACAAACAAAAACATATACTTATTTTGTTTTAAAACATGTTTTAATAAATAAAAAACTTACAATATCTAACATTTATGGAAAAAATAAATGTAATCAAGAATTAAACATATGTTACCTGTAATATTAGGAATGTACAAATGGATTGTTTTCCCAAATTCCTTCATCGTGATCGTTCCTTATGGCACAAACTATGTCTTCAACATGATCATCATTTTTTTTCTGTTAATCTTTCCATGGAAGTAGGGATCTCACATAAATCAGCATATTCATCAATTTCATCCACACCAACATATTGTTTTTTCCCTTGTAAAACAACAGCCCACGGTATATATGATTTATCTACTACATAGAAAATTTGTTTTGCATGTGTTTCCATTATAAAAGAATCAGATGTGTCTTCCAATATATTCAGATTAACAAGTGTCATTCCAAATTCATCGTGTCTGACACTGTTGTTACAGTTAAACCATTTACAGTTAAAAACGGGAACTTTAATTTTAAAGTAATCAACCTCCAATATGTCTTCAATCACTCCATTATATGCACTTGATGCAGAAATTGGGTTTTTGTCCTTATCACTCGAAAAATGCATTGCTTCCGCAAACACTAATACTCCACTATTCTAAACTGCACTTCTGTTGTCCTGAGCTTTCGTATGAAATGTATAACCATTAATGTCATAACCGGACCATGTTATCACATTTAAACATGGACCACCCACTATCCATTTTAATGTCTCTGATACATCTGATCTACCAACCAATGTCTTTTTAATCCATGACAAAAAAGGTTTGTTGTGCTCATTCAAAATCCACATTTCTTTCTTCTTTGGATGACATTGTTTCAACTCATTAATATGCATTATGATATACGGTTGAGAATCAACTATCTTATTCAAGATGTATGATTCTAACTTCTTCATCTATTCAGCTGACAATGATTTGACATTCAAGCCACTAATCCCCTTTCCCTCATTATTAACTCGTTCATAGCGAGATTGAGGCAATCCTCTGTGTTGCGCCGCAGCCAAGTAGCTCGTACAAAACTCTGCTACCTCCTCAAAAATATACTTTTCAATAATGGAGGCTTCAGGTAGATATAGATTTTTAACATACCCCTTTAATATTTTCATATACCGTTCAAAAGGATACATCCAACGAAGATATACAGGTCCACAAAGCTTTATTTCTCGAACGAGATGAATCATTAAATGCACCATTATATCAAAAAAAGATGGAGGAAAATACATTTCTAATTGAAAATGTATAAAAATTGCATCCTTTTCCAAAATGTTCAAAGCATTCACATAAATTTCCTTTTTAAAAATTGAATTGAAAAGATAATACAACTTCATTATAGTCTTTCTGACACGAATGGGCAATATTCCACGCAATGAAACTGGTAGAATTTTTTGCATCATGACTTGAAAATAATGTGATTTCATACCTATCAACTTGAAGTCCTTCAATGAGACAAAACTTTTTACATTAGAAGAATAACCTAGAGGAACTTTGGTATCATGAAGACACTGACAGAAGCTAATTTTTTCCCTCTTCGATAATGTATGACAATACGGGGGAAGAAATGTTCATCTTCTTTTAGGAGTTGGAGCTAACTTCAAACGAATTCCCATTGATAGTAAGTATAATCTTGCATTCAACCCATCTTTAGTCTTTCCTATAATATCTAACAATTTTCTAATCAAAGAATCACAGATATTTTTCTCCACATGCATGACATCAATATTATGTTTAACTTCATGATACCTCCAATATGGTAGATCAAAAAAATTGACGTTTTATTCCAAATATGACTATCATTACCAGATTTATGTGTATTTATCAATGTCACATCAAGGTTTTTCACCCTCTCAAAATAAAAATCAGGGTATAAAGGTTTTGGAGCATTATCAAATTCTTGTGAGCCATTGAATGAATTTTTTAGTCTTCTATAAGGGTGTTCCATAGGCAAAAACATTCGATGACCCATGTACAATTTTTTCCTCACATTATGAAATTGACAATTTTATGTCTGTTGTTCACAAATTGGACATGCTTTATGCCCATTAACACTGTATCTAGACAAATTTCCATACGATGGGAAGTCATTTATAGTGAACAGAAGCACTGCATGGAGTTGAAAATATTCCATTTTATAAGAATCATACACCCTAATACCATCAGCCCATAACAGTTCCAAATCATCAATCAACGGTGACAAGTAAACATCAATATCATTTCCGGGTTTCTTTGGACCAAAGATCATTATACTCAACATGAAATATTTGAACTTCATACAAAATTCAGGAGAGAGGTTGTAAATTACCAATAAAACAGGACATGAACTATGTGTGCTACTGAGGGTTCGGTATGGATTCATTCCATCTGTGCACAACCCTAGTCTGAGATTTCTAATTTCATTTCCAAATGTAGAATACTGCGCATCAATTTTCTTCCATTGTGGACAATCAGCCAAATGATGTATTTTTCCATCACATACCCGCTCTTCAGCATGCCATCTTAACCTTTTTGCATCATGTGAATTATCAAATAAACGTTTGAAACGATTAATTATAGGAAGATACCAAAATACCTTTGAATGGAGCTTTGTAATCTCTACACCAGCCTGTGATTTTTCTTTCACCTTATACCGTGATGTCCCATATTTAGGACACTCTGACAGAAATTCATATTTCTTCCTATATATAATGTAGTCATTCAGACATGCATGTATTTTCTTGTATCCCAATCCCATCGGGCATAATATTTTCTTGGCTTTGTAATATGAATCTGGAAGATCACTATCTTTTTGAAGAATGTCTTTTATCAATTGTAGCAGCTCTGTAAAACTTCTTCCACTCCATCCATGTTTCACCTTCAGGTTAATCAATCTTAACACCGCTGAAAAAACCGTAAAATCTGTACAACCAGGATATAATGGTTTTTCAGCATCACCATATAGACGCGCAACTGTCGGTTCTATCTCAATTTGTTCTGCTACAATATCGTGAATCATTTCTTCAATTCCATCAGAGTTACCATCTTGCGAATCATCATCATCAGTGAAATTCCGTCTAGTTTCACCATGCCAAATCCAAGGGCTGTAAATCGGATTAAAACCATGACAAATCAGATGACCTTTTATCTCTCTACTTTTCAACTTCTTCATATTCAATCATTTTAGGCATGGACAGAAGAAAATGTCACTACTTGGAACATTTCGTTTTTCATGTTCCAAAAAGGTGTCAACAACTTCCTCAAATTCATTGCTCATTAGATGTGCCATAATACAACTTCGACTCATTATTACCTACAACAAATATCAACAAAAAATATATATTTTTAAGATAAGACAAATATATGTTTATATGAAAAAAATCATAATTTGAATGTAAAAAAAATTAAAATATAAAACAAATCAATGGGTATTTATGAAAATATGCTTGGAAATTATTTTTTAAACAAAATATAGTTAGATATAATAATTTTAAATTTCATTGAATAAAAGAAAACCATGCCGCCTATATAGTTGATAGAAAATTGGAGAAAATGGAGTAAACCTGAGAACCACCCACACCCCCCGGACAACCCCCAAAACCCTCTGGATAGGCCCCCACCCCCTTGGACAGCCCCCCACACCCACCCACCCCCTTGGACCACCCCTAGACACCCCCAACCCTCCGGACGGCCCCCCACCCCTCTAGACAGCACCCCCACCCCTCCTGGACACCACCCCCACCCCTACCCCTTGAACACCCCCTATGGACACCCCCAACCCTCTGGACAACCCCCACCCCCCAGAAAACCCCCAAAACCCTCTGGACGGGCCCCCACCCCTGTGGAAATCCACTCACACCCACCCACCCCCTTGGACACCCGCCCGGACACCACCTGTTTTCACATCTTTGATATAACATATGTTTTTTAAAAACGTGACATTATTAAAAATGTTTCATGAAATATGATGAAGAGTCCAATCGTATTTATTATAAAATTTTTCTTACTAGAAAGGGTCTTAGTATTGGTTAGAATAGTAAATAAAGTGGCATAAAACAGTAATATAATCCTAAAAAATGAAAATAATCCAGCTTAAATATTTGAATAAATATGTTTGTAATCAACCATCAAATTCAAAAGGTGTATGAGAGAACAATTAGAGAAAAACTAGAAATGAGAGATCATAGTCATTTAGGGGGGATTTTGTCAAAGGAAACACAAAATCAAATGAACTGAGACCACTTTATGAAGTAATCCATGAAAAAGAAAAACCTACATCAAATAAAATCATGAAACATAAAAAAACAAACAAATACCGATTGGAAATAGAATATATTATCTTGATTCAGAAACTCTAAAAAATAAATAAATCACAATTTCATTGATTGAATCCTGAATTTCTAAAATAGAACAATACACTAGTTTCACTTTGGTTAGTGGTGAAATTATTTGTTGTATTCTATCATCAATTAGTTTTGTGACATAAAATCAAAAAATCGTGTGAAATACATATAAGTAACATTCATTATTCAAGTTCACATTATTTTTTGTAAAATTACCCATGTCTATATTATCATTAATAAAAAAATTACCATTATTCCCAACTAAAATCATGAGAATTGTGATATTCTCATTTTTATAAACATTTATTAATGATGTTATGATAGAGTTTATCATAACTAATAATATTAAAAATGGTATACTTATCTATAGTAGAGTCCTATAAGACAAAATGGATGCACGATATTTCTATGACATTTAGATTTTTTAAAGGGATATAATGATGTTTAATACTTCCCAGAAGGGTGAAATTATAGGGGAGTTTAGTGTCTTCTAAAAATACAAAGTGGTTAAAAGTGAATTTTTTCCATTAAAGAAAACAAATGGTTTATCATAGACTTATTAGACTCTATGAGGGTGAATGATAAATATTTATTTTATTATGTTCCATTAAAACTCATGTGTAAATAATTATTTTAGTTCAATTAATGAATGATAAATGGTTTACATTAATTGTTTTTGTTTTCTAAAAAAATGACATCTTCAATATGGATGATTGATTCTTATTCTATGATAAGACACTCAACAAGGATGATTCACTATATATGATGATAATTTCTTTTAATTCTCTAATCACATTAACATTATTGGTTATCCAACTACCAAATTATTAGATGAACCTGAGCGTTAAATGAAATATAGGATAAAAGGAATGGATGAATCAACCATACCTCAAATTTCTTTTTGATAATGAAATTCAAACTGGTCAAATCAGGAAATATTCCAAATCATTCCTTAATCGCGCCATAGTCCTTCAATAAATAACCACAAATATGTTTCCAACGTAAGAGGATTTTGAGTCATTAAATGCAAGGTAATATATCAAAATTTGTTTTATAAAGAAATACAAAAACAAGACACTGAAGATAAAAACGAATGTCTGGTGCGAACGATATTCAAAAAGATGTAATAGGGTTCAAAATGGAAGAATGTAACCTAGTTTAAACAAAAAAATCGAAAAACATAAATATAGACTATCTGAAAAAAAAAACCAATGAAATGAATTCTTGGAAGGATTACTTGAGTTTTATGAGTTGAGATGATAGATCTGAGGAGAGTAAAGATGATAAACGATGAAGCCAAAATGATTTTAACACAGGTCGATCGACGAGCCGATTGGGGTTTATCCCGCGAGGGAGATGAGCCGATGGACTATCGATCGAAAAATCATAAATGACAGTCCACGAGACTTTAATTTTTTAAATTTTTTATAATTTTGGATATATAATAACCAACATTATAAACTATTTTTTAAATTTATAATGTCGGTTATTTTAAAACCGACGTAAAAAACACCCCACGCTTTAGTTTTTTACGTCGGTTATTTTATAACCGACGTAAAAAAACCCATAGATATCTCGTTTTTTTCATCGGTTATAAAATAACTAACATAAAAAACCAATGCGCGGGGGGTTTTTTACATCGGTTATTTTATAACTGACGTAAAAAACCCCCGCGCTTTGAATTTTAACGTCGGTTAATTTATAACGGACGTAAAAGCCGAACACACGCAATTTGTAATGTCGGTTATTAAAATAACCGATGTTAAAAAGTTACTCAACGCATTTGTTACATCTTTTATAAAATAACCGACGTAAAAAACCACATTTCACATATTCTCACGTCGGTTATATATAACCGATGTAAAAAATGGTGATGTAAATAACGTTTTCTACACTAGTGTTGGTATTTTGTTTTTTTTTCTAAATTCATAACAATGCAATTACTTCTAACAAAATTCATCAAACTGACTCTAATATGTTATATTAACCTATAAATTTATTGTAATTCATAAAAAGTATAAAATTACATTTATTTGGGTATTTATAATATCAATTATGTTAATATTTCATTAAAAAGGAAATTACTGCATCATCATTGTGTCATAAATAAATTAAATTACATAATGTATAAAAAATATAAATAAAATATGATTATGTTGGAAATCATTTTATATTTCTAAATAATATTTATTTTCGAATTTAACTTATGTATAAACCTATATGAAAAATGTTTTAGTTATTAAACTTTGATTTTAACTATTTTAACTATTCATAAATAAAATAAAAATAAATGTCCTAATTTATTCCAAGTGGACCTAAAGGGTAATATTTTATTCCTAAGGTTGTTTTTGGCCTAATTACACTTATCCAATAGAATTAGTACATGTGTTAGGGATATAATAATATCGTTTTACCCTTAATTTCCTTATTTACTTTTAACCGTGGTAAATAAAGTTAAAGGTTACTATTCACCAAAAATTATTTTCATCTCACTGAACCATGTTTTACTTACTGATATCAACTATGTCTCTTGGATTTTTGAAATTCAACTCACAGAAGTGGTAAATTATGTTTTATGTAAATTCGCGAATGCTCCTAGGAGGTGGGTAAAAGACGATAAAAAGTTCAATAAAAAAATTTTATATCTAAAATTATTATAAAATCACTCCAATGAATTACATTGAACTTATTTAGGTGTTATGTATCTATTTTGACCTAAAATAAATTTAAATAAAATAAATGATTATTTAAATAATAATTTGGTTTTAACCAATAACTTAGTGTGTTCACTATTCATAAAAAATTGAATGTTTTCAGAAAAATACCAAAAATTCACCCTAAGCTAATTTTGTTATTCTGAATCCAAAAATGAATTCCATTTTGAATGATAAAATTTATAAAATTTCAAAAAGTCGGTATTACTATTCATAACGGCTAGTTTATATTATATGTTAATAACATATCGTTGCTTAGTGAAACTCGGTATTGCGTACAATGCAAGATATTGAGAAAGGTTGATCCTGCGCGTAATGCAAGCAAAGAATTGTGTTGCGTATACTAAAAGCTAATATGGTGTTGCGTATAGGGAAAGATAATATTGGTGTAGCATACAACACATGCCATCAAAGATATTAAAAACAATATTTCTCATAAAATCTAGGGGTGTTACAGTTTCCCTTACCTTTATGTGACTTATCATATGTAAAGGATATAGCTATAAGGATATAAGGTGGTTTGGGACTCGAGTTGAGGTGAAATCAGCCCAGACTTTTTAAAGGTCGATGGTGGAACACATAAACTCTATCCAAAATTTAATAAAGGTGTTTATTTTCCTAGGGTAATAGTTTAATTCATTTCCACATTAACAAACCATTAAAAAGATCATAATAATTTAAAATTAATTATTTTATCTATTTCTATGTGAATGGATTATTTTTATGGATTCTTTTTTAGGATCATATAATATAATGAATCAAACACCATGTAAGAAAGAAATAAAATTAATTGGATTTTACATAATTTTATTTCTTCCAAACATGGCTAATTATTCATTTAAATTATATATAATATAATTAATACATGTTTTCATATAATAATAAAATCTCTCAAATAAATATTATTTCATGATAACTTTTTATTACATAATTTATGAATGAAAACATAGCTAAAATTAAATTCCCTTCTTATATCAAAGGGATTATCAATTATAAGGGAATTTTAACTAAATATTTATGTCAACATATCTAAGACATCATCATGGGTTTACATAGAATTCAGGACTTTGTATAACATAGAAAAAAATTTCAAGATATCCAAATAAAAATATCAGGATAGGGGATTCTACACAACATACCATGAAACACAACATAATAATTGAAAAAACAACCTAAATAAATTATTTCAATTAAATTTTTAGGAAAACTTTTGGGTTATTGGATGTTAAATATGGATAATTTCAAATTTAGTTTTCACACAACAACACCTTCCATGTAAAATGGTGATAGGTATTATGACATGATAAAATAGTGGGAGAGTAATAAGTTAATTAAATTGTTAAATATTTCTTATCTTGATTTTCAATATAATGTAATACATAGTCTTCTAAACTATTTTAGGAATGGAATGTTCATCAACCATTATTACACTAAGATCAATTTTAGACAAAGACCATTCCTTCACTAGCACAAGAATCTAAGAGTAGTACAATCAACTGTGCATTGAAATTTTATTTCAAATTCACTAACCCTAGTAGCCTTAAGTCGATGGTTACATTGTGACATTGGTATTTGATACATGTTATAACATCCCAATGACAAAATATTATATTAGTCTTGATAAAATAGATACATATTTTAATTTCACATTACATTTCAAAAAATAAAATAAAAAATGTAGTGAATGTAAATATTCTATAACCTTGAACTCGTTCAATGATTCCTTCTTTTTATCTTAATGAATGGAAAAAATAAGGGTGATCTTAGATAATTATTAAGAGTTAATTAAATAGGAGTGATCATTTATAAATATGACATAATATATAGGGAAAGTTAAATAATTAAAAATACATGTCATTTAATCAATATGTTGAGCGTGGAGGATAATATAGAAAGAGAAAATGATGATCAATTGATGTCAGATAAATAAACACATTATATTTAAACATATACATGTATATTATTCAAAATAATTACATAGAAGATAAATACTAATTTCAAAATTATGTATCGCATAATGTTGGACATCTAGAACACACCATCGAGGCCTAGTTCAAATACAATTCATACTGTGGGTAGGTATACACCAAAAACCCATTTAATGAGGCCAGTTAATGGTTTCTATCATGAGATATAAAAATTAATCAAGGTTACATATAATTACAATAACCAATAATCACATAATAAGTCCAATTCATTCAATATATGAATAAATCATACAACCATTTCAATAGGCGTTATTCAAAAAATGTTCATACAAGAAGAAATAGCATACAGAATGTAAATAATTTCCCCTATCAAACTGATCATAAACCATATATATAATCAATAAAGGTGATATCATTATAACATAACCCTAGTAGAGAATAAAATAGTTTTTTTGTCGAAGATTAGAAATACTATAAATAGTTTAATAAAACACTCATTTGGAAAATAGCCTTTTCACTTTTTAATAAACATTTAAAAACTAAAAACATCAGAATGTTAGGGAAAATACTTTATTTGAAGATAACCATAGAAATTTATAACGGAATCTAAAAATAATTGACTGGTCATTAAGGTGTTAAATTATGATCATGTTATATAAGTTATAAATCATTTCTTAAAACTTTTGTAATAAAATTAAAAAAAATAATATCATTTGAAAATTGATAAGAAGATACATTTTAAATTATTTTGTAATAATTAAATCATGGGTAAAAATTATATTAAACAATTATATCATAATATTAAAAACAGTATTGATTTTTTTAGAAATCATGGATATAGAATAAAGAAATTATATCGAAGAGAGAAATAATGTAATTTTTATTAAATTTTTTTTAATAATTCTATTCACCAATGAGATTAAAATGGTCCTATTAATTAAAAATTTCATGAATAACTAAATTATATTAATATTAAATGGTTTTATAATATAATTATCACATGTTTTGCACCATTATAATTTCAATAATAAACAATCTCGGTTAAAATGAGATTGATATAAATCCTACCACTTTGGTATCTTTCAAATGATAACCACTAAGAAAGAAATAACATATAATGAAGCATTATATAAGGATATTCATGATATAACATATTAAATGGGAAGTATATACACCTCCTAAATTTATATAGATGTATAACATAACATATGTCCCAATGAAGATAATTTGAGATGAAGAACCCTTAACTCAACTCTGAATTCCTTCGTATGTGATTGAACCACATTTATAATATGTGTAGATTTATAATACATTAGTTACATAAAAATACTATATATCATACAATATATTATTAAATTATAATATATTATCACACATTTATTAGCAATTGGTTACTAAAATTATTTTTTTGGGTGATAACTACTTCATTTTTCATGTATGTTTGGGTTTGGTAGTTTTGATCCTTCAATTTTGATCATGGTTCAACCATATATAGAAATATAATAATTATATAAATATCATATATATTCCTTAAATCAATCTTTATTATCAACAATGTAAAATCTAAAATGACGAACGAATCAAATCACTTCGTGGAGGTGATAGTCCACACGTGTACATGAGCGATGATATTGTTTTCTAATGGATTGGTAGGTAAGATGGTGTATATGTTATTATAATTCTAGACGAATATATATATATATCATAAATATAATATATATTCACTTTTTTCATCATTATTACTAACCATTTAAAGTGGTGATGAAAAACGAGTCACACCATTACCTAGAGAAGGTAAGCCATACATATTCATGAGTGAGACTTTCAATTTTTGTAGGATATAAAATAGATAAAATATGGTTATCCCATAATCTTAATAAAATATCAATAATTTTATTTTCTGAACCATTTCTTTATTGATCAAAAAATAATTATTTTTATATTTCTAATAATTTTTATGATTTATGATAGTATATTATTATATAATTACAAAATTGAAGAAATTTGGATAAGTGTTGAAAATAGTCACCACTGGAGATAATTCATAGCTAGAGCTAAGTCACCACTAGGAATGATTCACCAGTGAAAAGGACTTACTACTGAAAATGACTCACTGCCATCAAGGAGTTTCCACTTCACATTACACACCACTAGAAAAGAATCACTACAAAACATTACATATATCCTAAAATTACATATTACTAGACTTTACGTACCTTTAGACATTACCTAACACCAGACTTGTCCTACCGACAAGAATGAGTCACCGTCAAATGAACTTTCATTGAAAATAACTTACCATCGTATGATTCCCCGTAGGATATGATTCACCACTAATGATAACATACTTTCATACTTGATTCACCACTAAATATGACCTACTGTTAGACCTAACTCACCACTGAGCATTAGTCACCAGTAGATGACCTACCTCTAATAGGACAAGTTATAATATTGACTCACCACTAGATATGACTCACCATCATAATGTTCCAATGTAACTATTCTAATTCATTTGAATTAAATTCTCTAAATGGTTATATTAATTCAACTAATGAAAATAGATTTTTAATTATATTCATAACAATTGTTGGGAAACATTAAAGTCCATTCCAAATATCAGAATGATAATGCTGAGGGTCATTATTATTTTTATTCAAGAATAATCTCCATCATACAACACATTCTATTAAAATAAGTCACCCTCATGTGAGTGTATATATTGTATGAGAGAAAAAATATACCTATTGAATACTGGAAGGATAATTACCTGAGATCTTACTTGTTACATACCTTCCAAAATTTCGACAATGAAAGAGTGGAGTACACCGAACATCTAGATCCTTTATTACTTTCCAAAATAAGAGAAAATTTTATGCTCTATTTTACTAATACATTAAAATAAATAGATCAATATCCTCTCCAAGTCATATATAAAGAGACATGAGCCTATGGAGGTTTTTAGATTGAGAAACAGTATATTTTCTATATTTTATTACATTATTATTCCATTTATTCCTATTATATTTTAATACTGTGTTGTTTTTTTGTGTATATCAACACACATTTAATTATATTATATAAAAAGATAGTAAGTGAAATTCTCTTTACTTTTTTTATATGTACACACATAGTTATTATTAAAGTGGTCCATGTGTATTATTTATTATTCTTCATCCAACATTTATTATAAAAGATGTCCTTATATGGCATGGTCTACATTTAAGTTGTTCTGTGAATACTTGATCTATGTTGTAGATCAAATTATATTTATATAATCTTTAAGGAAATAGGTTATTTCAAGGTTGATGAGATTAGGTCCCAGAATGATATAAAACAATTTCTATACTGGTTCCCAATATTCTTTTGTTTCATTCCTTTTGATCAATTAAACTGTATTTTTTTCAAGATGCAAACAAAACTAGTACATAGATTGTAAATCATAACTACTGTTTATATAACTGTTCTATTATTCAATTTATTTCAATTGGAAAATTTATTTAAAAATTGTTTTAACTGATATGTAATCAATATTTTAAAAACATTTTAAAAGATAACAATTATAACAATCTCATATTTTGAATAACTATGCATATTTATTTTAATTGATTGACGTTATTTAAGCTTATTTTTAATAGTTATTTTAATGGGTAACCAAATTGACCCCCTAATATGTTACTCACTCTTACCAACATTTGGT
The DNA here is from genome assembly GCA_963277665.1 of Viscum album. Classification (NCBI taxonomy): domain Eukaryota; kingdom Viridiplantae; phylum Streptophyta; class Magnoliopsida; order Santalales; family Viscaceae; genus Viscum; species Viscum album. The sequence continues at coordinate 1,650,605,652 of OY728137.1, read as the reverse complement.
ATCATAGGATTTTTAAAATCATTTTCAGTTATAGTTTTAGATTTATTTTAAAGACACTAAATTTATGTTAATTCTAAATTTAGTTCTTTAAATTGATAATAGACAAGACAGTCATGCTACATACATACCTCCATTAATTAATGCCACTAACTATGATCAATGGAAAGTAAAGATGAAAATGAACATTGAAAGCATGGTCTTTGAAATATGGAATGTTATTGAAGATAAGTATGAATTATCTAATACTTCAAGAAATACATGGGACAATACTACTAAAACATCTTATGAAAATAACTTTAAATCCCTGAATTATATTTATTTATCATTAGTTGATGAAGGGTTTAATTGAACATATTCTTGTACAACTGTATATGAAATTTGGGACACTTTATCTAGTTATCTTGAAGGAACAAATAATTTTGAAGAAATGTTGTTGAATAGTTATACAATTAAATATGATACATTTAAGATGAAAAATGATGATGTTATTTTTGACATGAATCTATGTTTTAATGAGATGGTAAATAAATTTCACTCATTGGGTAAAAAAATTTATAAAGAGGATCAAATCATGTAGTAGATGAGGTGTCTTCCGAAGTGATGGATGGAAACCTCAATCTCAATTAGAGAGTCATGTGATATTGTAAAGCTATGTATTAATGAAGTGATTATAATGTTAATGATGTATGAGGAAGAAATATAATTTAATACATATGGGGAATGTTTGCCTAAAATTAAATCTGTTTCATTCAAGTCTTGTGCTTCAAAACTGAAGGAAAATGTTCAAGCTGATTGGTCTACTGATGAGGAATCAGCAGCTGATAATGATAAAGAGATATCCCATCTATCCTACACATTTAACTATTTTAATAATAAAAATAATTTAGTTAGAGAACCAAGTCACAAAATAAAATATGATAATTGGTGAAATTAGAACAATTCTTGGAAGACGAATGTTACTCAAAATGAGATAGTATTTATTAATTTATGTGAAAAGGGAATGTCAAATATGACTATCCAAAGATGAAATATAAAAAAAATTGATTCTAGGGATATTAAATACAATAAAGAAATGAAAGTATCTTGAAGTGAATATGAAGAAAACTTTAGTGACTCCGACTCAACCCAATTATATAAAAATGATAGATCAAACATGTGTTTCATGAAAAACACATTTTAGGTATCAAACATCTTTCATGCTTCTCCTAAAAACATTTATAATCATATTGGAGAGTAAAATGGTGATAAAAATATTTAAAATGAGGAAATGTTAATATATTGTAACATGATAAAACATTACTTCAATGAGTACAATTATAATTATAACATTACAAATAATCAATATTATTTAATTGTTAATAATAAATCTGATCATGTTTTTTAAAAAGGAAAAAAATTCTCAACTATTAAAGGAAAATACTGAATAGAAATTGGCTAATGAGCAACTAAAAACGTGCATAGAAATATTTATTAATGGTAGGGACACCCTCACCGATGTACTAAGAAAATAGATAGATCCTAATTATACCACTGGTTTACGTTATCAACTTGGATAGAGAATAATTTTCAAGATCACTTTTGTTACTTAATCTAGTTTTGGAATGTTTTTTTGTAGTTATTATTAAACTGGAACTAATCAATATTTTATTTAAAAAAGTTTACGGTCATCTTACTGAAGAACCATTAAGAAAATATGGGTTCCTAAATCCTTACATACTGATATTTATGAACCCAAGAAGAATTTGGTACTAAAATCATTTCTCGTATAAAATTAGTTTTTTTGGAATCATGCTTGAAGAGTTCAAGTAAAATCATATGGTACATAGATATTGGTTAATCTAGACATATAACAAGAGATTAATCAATATTAAAAAAATTCATAAATATTGATGGTTGACATGTAACCTTTGGTGAAAATTATTATGGGAAAATAATTACCCTTTTCTAAGTTTGTAATCCTAAATGTTTTTTCATTTCTAAAGTACTATTTTATAATGGTTTCAAAAATAATATGCTTATCATCCCAGAACTATGTAATGATGTTTTTTATGTGAAATTTTAATAATATTTCAAATTTTGTAATTTACTAATTTTTTCATTATTTCGAAAATTGATAAATGAAAATAATTATGTTGTTAATATTGATTCATTATTATCTAAAAATGTTTCTTTTATTATGTAAATTTTATATGGAATCTTGGATTTGGCCTAGAATACTAAAAAATCCAATATTCACTCCCTTAGGAAGAAAACTCGGAATTATTTAACCAATGATCTTCCTAAAAATTAATTCATAAATCATAATTATGTAACACATGTCCTGAACAAAAACAATGCATGATATATTTCAAATAAAATATTGAATCTTCACCTTCTCAAACCATATAGTTGGTTCACATAGATGTTTTACACCATCTATAGTTCAAAGATTTAGATGAGAAGTAGTATGAATACACCCATGTAAAATAACTTTCACAGTATACTTGGGTATTCTGTTTATCTCACAAAAGTGAAGCCTTCTATTACATTAATAATTATTCTAGATCTATGGATAATTGTAGTTAATATAGGATTAAAACCTTATGAAGTTATTGTCGATGTGATTTAGAAAATCATAACATTGATTCCTTTTTCACACAAAGATTCTACTCATAGAATATCAGAACGTAATGGTGTTGTAGGGAGAATAAATAAGACACTTTATGAAATTTATAGGACAATTCATAATGTACATAAAATTCCTATATTCTTTTGGAAACATGATTTGAATACAACTTGTTATATAATTAATATATTTTTGATTATTCGACTCTTAAATAAAACCCCTTATGAACTTTGGAATAGACCTAAACATAAGGTTTACTACTTTAGTTTTTTTGGTTTCAAAGTCATTATACATAACATAATGGATAACCTTGTAAAATTTACTTCCATGGGTGGTGAAATAATTTTTCATAGTTACTCAACTACTAGTAAAGAATACATAGTGTTCATTAAATAAGCCAATAATATAGAAGAGTCTATTCATGTTATGTCTAATGAGAAAAATATTCCTGAGCCTAAAACACTTTTAGAAAACCATGAAGATTATTTGTCAAATATAGAAATCAATTCCAACCCTTATGAATCATTTGTGAAAGAATCCAAAAAATTTATAGAGTTATTAGGATCATCTAGAACCCAAACCTGAACCAGTAGATAACCATGAGATGACATGACCTTCTTTTAAAAGTGTTGTAAGAACTCTTAAATACCATCCTCTAGATGACGTAGTTGGATACCTAGATATATATACATATGCTGGAGATTTTCTTATGAATTAGGTTGAACATCAATCATTCTTGCCACAACCAAAACTGAATAAAATCAACGATGAAATTATTGACAAATTTTTTGTAATGAAAATACAATAATATCTTAATAAATTTGAAAAAAATTATGTTTTCGAACTTTTTGATAGGCCTAAAGACACATTAACTATTGGATCAAATTGAGAATATGAAACAAGTATGATAAAACAATTACAATAGAAAGAAATAATGATATGTTGGTTATATAAGGGTATAGTAAATAAGAGGGTATTGACTATAAGGAACCCTTTTCACCTATAGAAATACTTGAAGTCATTACAAATATTTTTTACATTTACTCATATCTTAATTTAAAACAATATAAATTGAATGTCAAAAGTGAAATCCTAAATGGTTATATAGTTGATAATTTTTTTGTTAAACAACCCTCTATATTTCAATAATCCTTATTTTCTAAATTGTGTTTTTAAGTTAACAAGATCATTGTTTGGTTTAAAATAAGATCCCAAAGCTTAGTGTGATATTCTCAGATCTTTTCTAATTTCTAACAGATATTCCAAATCAATAGATGATCCTACACTTTTCATAAAAATAATTTCAAACAATTTTTTAGTTCGTAAAATATATGTAGGTGATATTATCATTAGATCCTCTAAAAATTAATTTTTAAGGGTTTTTTCCAAAATAATGAAAAATGAATATTTAATGATTTTAATTAAAGAAAAAAAATTATTTCTTGGTTTTCAAATTTTTCATAATAAATATTGATTTTTTTTAAATTAATGTATGTACACAAAATATCTTCATAAACATTTTGGTTTGTATAGAACTAATAGTAGTGACACTCCCATGATTACCAATTACATGTCAGATCTTGATGAAGCTGATATGCCAATAGATCAAACTAGTTACAGTGGTATGATTGAATGTCCTTTTACCAACCTAATAGGTAACATGATATTTTGTTTAGAGTTTTTCTATGTTCATTTTATCAAAAAAACCATAAATATTCAAACTAACTTGTTCTTAAAAGTATTTTAAAATACCATATGTATAAAACCAATTTTGGACTATTCTATCCTAGAGGAAAAGAATTTGATATAGTGAGTTATTCAGTTTCTGATTTTGGTGGTTTCAGGTTAGATATTAAATGAACGATTGGAACATGTTATATTTTAGGCATGTCTTTAGAATCATGGTGTAGTATGATAAAAAATTTGGTTTACCAGTCAACTGTTGAAGCTAAATACATATCGTTGGGTAGTTGATGTGGAAAAATGTTTTGTATGAAACACAATATTCAATACTAAGGATATCAATTAAAAAATGTAACTATACACTGTGACATCAAAATTGTGATAAATATTTCCAAGAATCTTCTATCTCACAATAGAACAAATAACATTTATGTAATACATCAATTTTTGAGCTATCATTTTCAATAAATTAATATCACTCTAGAATTCAAAGGAACTGAACATCACATTGATGTTATTATTACTAATGAAATGAATTATAAAATATTAAAATACATTATACATGAAATAGGAGTTATATATTTTGGTTAAAATTTTATTTGGGAACCCAACATTTGAAATTTACTATTGTGCGAAGTTTCCCACAATTGAAAGTTAACCACCATTATCAGTTAACCACAAATGGAAGATACCAACCATTGGAATTTACAAACTGTTTGAACATACCCACCCATATAAATTACCCAAAATTTGAAATTACTCACCATTGGTAATTTCCCACCATTTGAAATTACCCACCGTTGAAAATTACACATCCTTCTAAATTACCCAACATTGGTGATTCCCCGTCATTGGAAAAACCAACCATTGGAATTTACCTTCATTGGTAATTTTTATTTTCATGTTAATTAGGGTTTTTAATTTTAAAATAATTATTTATTTTGTTTTTAGTTTTTCATATCCCTAAATGATATAAATTTGGGATTATGTCTAATTTGTATGAACTCTCACATTCATGCTTTTTTTCCTTTAACCTCTCTGTAATAGTTTCTCTATTGGAAATTTTACTTCACTCATTCACTCCATTGACTAAAACTTCATTTTAATGATTAGACTAAAGAAAAATTTTGAATTTACTCTTAAGGAGTCACAAACTTAGATGAATCATATAGGATTTTTTAGCTGAGTATTAGTGAATATATGTAACCCACGGCTCAAAATTCATACAATGGTTATTGAGATATAGTCCAATTTTAAATGGTTATTTCCTATAAAAAATGGTGACAATATTTATCTAGGACCATGGATGGAAATATTGGTTCTATAATAATTTGAGACTGGTTTATCCAATTTTGGACCACAAATTTTATCAATTAGATTTGTTTTTTTGAAAAATAATGATTGGATACACAATGTGATAGATAGAAGGGAGGTACACTTCTGCAAGAATCAATGGGATAAGTTAATTTATGTACTCTATGAAAGAGTTTTTCATTACTATAAAGGGTCAATTTCGAGTGACAATAATTATTTCGTGTTTTATAATCCCTTAGTATAGCTTACCAAATTTGTAACCCTAAAAAGATTAGCTACAAATGATTTTTATTTTTGGTGCTTTTTTCTTTTTACGTTTAAACAAAAATTGTTATGTTAATTAAATGTGTACTTCATCACGATGAGATATCCAATTGTGTATATTGGATAAATTATTAAATTATGATATGGAATCAATTTGTGTATGAATATGATGGGGTATATAATGGAGATGTGAAATTAAACATTAATGTAAAACTCCTTTATTTTCCCTGTTATTATATCATTCATTCTTGAGGAAAAATTATAAGTTGATTATTATGAAGAATATGAGGTGATGTTTCGTGTATTTTTTTTACTAAAGAGATTTTTAAAATTTTGAATGAAAATTGAAATCATTCAATGAGGAAGTGGGTTGATGATTTTGATAATATTTATTGGGATTTTAATCCTATCAACCGCCCTTCCTAACCTAAGAACCTTGATGATCCTAGAGTGAATCCAGATAAGGTTGTATAATATTCTAATAAATATCAATATGTTATTGTGGCAAGTGAATCCATCAATGAAGAGTATTTATGAGTTGAGGTGGGGTGTGAACCTGACAAACCTAATATACTAGTGGTATCTTTTGGTCCATATATTCCTCCAAGATCTATACCTACTAGAGAAATCCTTTTCAATGAAGATGATTATTATAAGGAAATATATGTTTCTTTTGAATAACATTTTATGAGTTCTTCAATTAAATCTTCTAATGAAATATTTTATTTCCCTTATAATGAAAGTGACAGTTATGAATATGGAAATGATGAAAGTAATGGGGAAAAATATAGATGTAATAATAAATATGACAGTGTTGGTAATGATTATTGATATTATGATGTAGATAGAAATGATGATTGATCATAACATCATGGACATGATGACTATGACATGACTCAGACACATCTTCATTCTCTAGGCTTCTCTGTTTCATCAAGGATTAAAGAGATACCATGTTTTCTTCAAGATGTATATGAGGTTTATTTTAAAAAATATCATAAGATGGAAAAAATTTAGGGGGATGAAACCTCTATTGTCTACCAACTAATTTGACCCTACAGATGTTGATACTAAAGAGTTTTATTTTTCTAAGATGGAGGTCACAACTTTTGAAGAGTGGTAAGGATTCTCTATGTAAGTGAGACTTGAATTAGACAATTATTATCATAATATGGATAAGACTTTTTAACAAAATCCTGATGTACCTAATGTACCATTTTAGGGTGAGATAGATCCTAATGGAACTATGGTTGAGAATATTGATTCGATAGGACTACTTCAGGTATTTTCTTTAGATGTACCTTTTAGATCTAGGCCAGTAGAGGTTGTTATGCCTCCTACTGAGAATTATGTTTCACTCATACCAACTATTTCACACATTCCATAGATAAATTATTCTATGTTAAAATTTTGTCTTTTAAAAATTGGATTATTTCATTTATTGTAGTTTTCTGAGGATTCAAGAACCTATGTTCATAGAGCTTTATGATCATGATACGAGAAAGTTATTTGAATTTTTTGTGTTCCATATCAAGTCAAATATGATCAATCAAATTCACAAGGTTAAGACTGAGAACATAAAGATACCTGGTTAGATAGAGTCCATGTGGGCTATTATGGAGGAGGTGAAGACTTATTTTCATACCACTATGCATTCTCTGTTGTAGAGGTTTTATACTTTATCTTCAATGGATTATACATCTAGTGCTCTACCTCCCTTGACTTCTCTTCATATTGAAGTGATTCAGTAATTCTTAATAGAGGAAATTTATGTTTTTCTTGGATATGTTCATACTACTCCTCAAAAGGGTCTGATACAAATCAGCAAACCTAGTGATCACATTTATAATATTATAATAGAATTTTTGAATGATGTCAAAGTTGATCAAGAATCATTTTGGAAATATATTAAATATTATGTTTCAATAATTTACCCTAGTAATTAATTGAACTCACACTCATGATTCTAGATGAGAACCTTTAGAATCCAACTTTTACCAGATCTTTTATGGAAGGATGCATTCAGTTGAAGGAGATGATATATGTGATTCAGTTATTTTAGAGGAAAATAAATACTTATTTAGAGCCATGAGGCATAGATGTTGTAACATTGTGGTTTTCATCAAAATGATGAATCCTTTCTTACATGTGTCTGGTAAAAGTAAGAATCTCTCAGAGGGCCATTCTATTAACTTATCATCTATCATCCACATCCACTACCCTAGAGTATTTTAAACTAGATGTTTTCCAGAATCATTATTCTCATTTCCCCCCTTAGTTCCAACCTCTCAATTCATAACTAGAGGATTTTTTCTAGCTTCTTTAGAAAATGATAATCTGGGAGTTACCTACTAACACCTGTGTCCCTATAACCACTAATTCAGTTCCTTGATCCTCTACTTTTGTGTACCATTGCAAGATTAGGTAAAATAAACTTTTGATCTTACTACCTAGTCTGAAAGTAAGGGATTTTTGAAATTATATTTAATGGGGTACTAATAATACTTCATTGGGTATATTTATTGGATCCAATGCAATCTTTTTTTCTATATTGAAATTTCTCTAATTATTCATATAATTTTATTTTGACTTTAGTATTTATTATATTCAATTTTTGATAATCCCAAATGGGGGTGAATATGTAGTGCAATTATTTATATGTAGAATAGGTATTATTTACATTTAGTTTTTGTTTTATGTTATCCTCTCACACTACTTTGATACAATTTTTCATTATTTTATGCTTTCAACATTATACTAAAATTATCACAATATCTTTTTAATGTGTTAAGTATATTAATTTTATAAATACATATATTTTAATGGAAATTTTTATTCAATACATGGTTTATAAAGTTTCATGATTAGTGATCATCAAATATTGGGAGATTTTTGGAACTCTTACTTTAACGCTCCAATATTCATACTTATTATATTTCTAGTGATTTTTATGTTGTATGATAGTATATTATTTTATAAATCATAATATTAAAAAATATGGCTATGTGTTGAAAATAGTCACCGACATAGATAAGTCATCCCTAGAGCTATGTAAACACTTGGAATGACTCACTGCTGAAAAATATCTATCACTGAAAAAGACTCACTACTAGAAATGATTCACCAACAGACCATACCCACCACTAGAAAAGAGAAGCCTCCATACTTTACCTATTTATAGACTTTACCTGTAATTCCATAACCCAAGTTATCCAGAGTCGGTGCATTATTTTAATACATTGTCATGATTACGAGGAATCAAGTCCTGAAGTACTGATCAATTTAGCAGTCTTGGAAAATAAATTATGTTCATGAACGTTACATTGCATTATAAAATGAAAAACAACAACAACATTGTCTTCATTGAAAAAATTCATATCCCTCAGACTATACCTACATGTCAATCATAATATACTTCTTCGCATCCCAGAAAAAATAAAACCTAGAAAGGAGTGAGCTTAGATTCTCAGTAAGGATAACAATATAGAAAAAACATTCATAAATATGCATAAATATTTAAGGCAATGTATAAAACTAAAACAAAAGCCATTTAAACATAAAATTCAGCATAATATGAAAAATATATATCAAATAATTCGATTTAAATATTCACTTGGATATTATACTAATCAAATAATCACTTGTAATATCAATAGAAAATTTCATAATGATGGAATGCATAATGTCACACTTTATAACCACATAGTAAAGGCCTTGTGCCAAGACTAAAAATAAGATTTTGTCAAGGCCATGTTCCAAGACACTATTATGTCTCATGAGACCTACCGATTCATCGAGGAGCTATAGCGGGCTCCAACCATCACATACTTAGTCCAATTCATTCCTCATATGAAAAGGTTTAATGATAACATAAACATTCGTATTAAAACTAGCATACGAAAAGCCAATAATTTATCCATAAAAAATGAATGGTATAAAAATTACACATCCAAAGTCAAACATATCACAAAACCTTCAATACAATATGTAATATTTTTATAATAAATCAAACATGATTAAGAATAATATCCCATAAAAGATGTTGACATAGTTGAAAATGATCAGTAAAAATCTTTGAGAGAAATATCCCTTTTTCGTGAAATCATTTAAAAGTCAGATAATTTATAAAGGAAGTCATTTAAAAGATATTTTCTCATCAAAGTGTTTCGTACCACTTTGATAATTTTGAACATAATTAACATTTTAAACATTCATTTTCATATAAATAAATCTTTTAAACCATTTTAAAAACAAGGACATTAATGAGAAAGGTTTAGAAGAATAAATCATTGAAAATTTTAAAATGATGTTTTATTAAAGAGTCCCTTAAAAATAATACCTTGAAAAAATATTCTATGAATCCTAGACATGGATAATAAATATGTCCTAGTAGATAATTATGTAAAAAACAACCTCAGATAACAATGAGATTGTGAAATTAACCCTTACCTTGCACTTTCCTTTGGTCGAGGGTATGTTTAACCTCTTGTATAATAACCATAGTATGTTATTAAATTATACCAAAACCATATTCATATTCATTATGTCATACATGATTCATTTATGATTTTATACCACCCATTTAATAATTATTTCCATGTTAAATTAATGTTTTGGCTAATAATCGCTATCTTTATCATACGTGTTTTAACTTGTTATTCATGATTGTATCATTTAGATCATGATTTAAATACTTATAAAATATAAAACATTACTTATATATAATATGTATTTACACTATAAATATTTATAATAAATATATATATGAAATGGAAGGCACCGTTTATGGAGACGGTATGCCATACATATGCATAATTGTTGTTTCTGTTTTCATACGTATTGAATGGGAGTAAGTGAATAAGATATACATAAGTACATATATATATATATATATATTAGAATTATTATTTCATATATTTCATACTTACTAATAATATATATTTTTATAATCATCGTTGAATGGTGAACGTGGGAATGAATCTCATCACGTCCTGGAGACGATAATCTGTACATACGCACGTGCGACAATATTAGAATATTGATGGTGAAATCATATTTAATTGGATGGTATATAAGATAAAAAAAATAATTAACATGTTATATTTATTATTTAAATCAATTTTACTCATTATTATACACATCCAGATAATGAAGTGTTTGAATAACAAACTACACCTTGACGTGGAGACGATAAGTCGTACGTACACACGTATGGTGACTTCATCATTTAGAGGATGGATAGAATAACGAAAATGGTTGTACCATATTATAATAACATCACATAATTTATTAGGTAATTTAGTTATTATTTTTGTATGGAAACAATAAATAAAGTGGAAGTGGATGATGAAAAGAACTTGAAAGATGGTGGTGAAATTATTACCACTTTTCGGGTGTTTCCTTTTGAGTTGATCAAAAGGGTTCATTACGTTGGATTTATGATCAAATTTTGGACTCTAGGTTAATTTGAGGGATGTTGGGAGGATATTTGTGATGGTTTTGGCTGAGAAAAATGGCCTTGTAGGTTTTATTTATAGATAATGGAAAGTGCCCTTTTATAAGAGAGGTGAGGGTCACTTTAAGAAAATATTGAAATATTATTTTATAATAAACTAATTTTCAGTTTATAATGGCTCTGAAATGATTTATATCTAGTATAAGGTGGCTATGGGTCGAAAAAAAACTCAACCAATAGGTTTTAGACAATTTTAGGTCACCATATGAACCTTATATTTTAGATTTAACTCTTAGTTAAATATTTTAATTTTTAATGTGTATTATTGTATTCTTACACTATATGGTTAATAAAATACTCTAAACATCCAAGAGAACCTAATGTGGTTACATAGTGGCATATATAATTATATTTAACCTTTTTCGATGAACCTTATATTTTTAGGAAAATTAAATCATCCAGTAATATAGTATTTGTTTTGAAAATAAATTTATTTCAATTTTGACATTATTTGGTATTTGGTTTGTGTGAAAGTCATCACAACCTTATTACTTCGAAAACAATACATTTGATCAACCCTAACATGTCATATTCACCTATAAAATTCGTGGATGTCATAAATAAGTTTAAATTATATTTATTTTAATATTTATAATATCATTTATTTGAATCTTTCGTTAATAAAGTAATTAGTGCATCATCATTGTGTCCTAAATTAATTATATTATTTAATGTCTAAAAATTATAAATAAAATAAAATTATGAAGGAAATAATTTTAGATTTATAATGAATATTTAAAGTAGAATTTATATAGAATGTAACCCTATATTAAAAATGGTTTAGTTATTAAACATTGCATTTAACACTTTTAACTCTTATTTAAATAAAATAATAATAAATGTCCTAATCTAATCCAAGTGGAGATAAATGATCATATTTTATTCCTAAGTTTGTTTTTTGTTGAAATACACTTATCTAATATAATTAAGACATGTGTTAGCGTAATTATAATATCATTTTTAACTTTAATTACCCTATTTACTTTTAACTGTGATTAATTAAAGTCAAAATTTACTATTCACAAAAATTAATTAATCTTATTGAACCACATTTTACATTATGATACTAACTGTGTTTCTAATATTTTTTAAATTCAACTCATATAAGATGTAAAATTATGTTTTATGCAAATGTGCAAATTCTCATAGAAAGTGGGTGAAAGAGGTTAAAAAGTTCAATAAATTTTTATACATCTAATTTTTTTACAAAATGACTCTAATGAATAACATTGAACTTATATAGGTATTATATATGTATTTTGACTTAAAATAATTTTAAATAAAATAAATACTTATTTAAATAAAAAGTCAGTTTTAAATTATAACGTAGTGTTTTTAACTATTCATCAAAAATTGAATTTTTTCAGAAAAATTCCAAAAATTCACTCAAAGTTAATTTTGATATTCCAAATTCATAAATGAAGTATATTTTAATATATTAAAAAAATAAATGTTTCATTTCTGATTTTAAAATTAATTCCCGTTGTCATAACTAAAAAGAAAATTTTTAAAAAGTAATGAGTATCAAAAGATTAAGAGGTGTTTATGTCAAATTTAAATGTGAAATTACTTATAATGACCTAAATTATATTAAATTATAAATATATAATATAATTATACTTCAAAACCGTTCAAATTAATAATTTAACACTAAATTATTTCAGTTAAAAAAGTTGTTTTCAATTAAAACATAATATTTTTCACTATTCGTCAAAATATGAATGTTATCAGAAAATTACCAAACATTTATCCGAACTAAATTTTTTATGTCCCTCTTCTAAAAAATAATATAATTTCATTAAATTGAATATATAAAATTTTCAAATATTGGTTTTAAAAAGGGTTCTTCATTAAAATGCGGTAAAATATTATTTTTTTGAAAAATAATTCTTTTATCAGAAAAATGAATTTTTTCTTATATTATTTCTATGAAATGAATAATATGGATGTTAACATTATATATAGTATATAAGATTAAAAATTTAGTTAATACTATTCATAACTGCTTTTTGAATGGCTAATTTGGTAAGTTGTGGCGCGCTTGAACTCCGTCTTGCATGTAGCGCAATATATTGAATTAATTTAATGAGATAACGTACTATGAAATCATGGGGTGTTACATTCTCCCCTCCTTCAATAAATTTCTTCCTCTCAATTTGAATTTTTTCTTGGAAAATTAAAGGTTTAAGATAGAAAAATACTTTTTTAGATTCCCAACATCAAAAATTTGGTAAATAAAATTTAGTCTTAATAAGAGAGAAAGGGAATGAAAAAGTTACCAACAAATTATGATCTAGATTAAGAGAAAATTAGTGGCAATTAGACACACATAATTTGGGGAAAAACGTAAATATTTTTTGGGAGTGATTGAGGTCATCAATCATAAAAAATTGTGAAATTAAGGGCCCTAAAGACAACAATATATAATGATTTAAAATATCATTAGTTAAAAATAACATAAGGCATTAGGATAACACATTTCTGGTTTTAATATCCCTTCACTAAAGTTGAAACAATCATTTATTCATAGAATAAGAGGAAAAATATATACTTTACAAGAATATTTTCATCCTTCAACTAATTCCAACCATAAACTCATCTTTCACTCCAAAAGATAATAGAATTCAAAAAAATTCTATTTATCCTAATCATATAGGGTTCAGAAAATAATGAATTTATAATTCATTTGTCATAATATTTAAAAAACATACTAACATGTACATCACATATTCCAGTGCTAGGTGATCCCCCCTTGTTTCCCTTCGGTTATAGGTTCAAGTCTCGCGGCCTTTCCAGACACGACGGGTTGTCATCCGACCTCCGAGTTGTCCTTTTTATGAAAAACCAAAAATAATCTCACGAAATCATTTAACCTTAAAAATAGTATCCAATTTAAAACTTAATCAATTCTAACCTTTATATTTATCCAAAATAATTTTGTCCAAACTGAAAGTCCATAATTTATAAGGAAGGTAAACATAATGGAGAACCTTTTTGCCATGTATTACATGTGAATACCGTCATCATGTATTCTTTTATAACACTCCAACACCATGAATTACCATAAAACCTTATTGATTACATTAATGATCCCTTATTGTTTATAGAACGCCGGATATACACCTTCTATCCAAAAATGTTGTAAACTCCAAAAAATTTGGAATATAAAAATCATTAATCAGTTTCATCAAATTCATGAATATCCTATATAATTTATCCAAATCAATAATATATTATTCAAAAATTACTACCTTAGTATCATAATCATATTATGGTTTATATTTCTCTAAACCATATATTTTCCAAAAAATTTATCCTATTATTGAGTCTTTTTTCTTGGTGCCACACTATCTCAAGCCCTTAATGAAATATTACTGCAGTACAATCCTTTTATACTCTATCATTATTATAACAAGTACATCATTAATAAAATACTCAAATGACACAATACATTAATATCAACATAAGATATCTAATCATTCCCTTCATATTTGGTAGTATCATAACTTGATTATTATCCAATAGCAGCATTTTGGGTATACTCTGATGATTTGGACATTGCTTTGCGTAGTGTCCCAACTCCTTGTAGATGAAGCATTGTACATTTGAAACCTCTTTATTACCCTCGAAATCATATATATGGTGTCCTTTTTTTCCACACTTATAAAAAACTCTCAATCCATTATTTCATTTACCAAGGTGATTCTTTCCATAGTTATCACATATGGGAGAATACGTCCTTACCCTCTTCCCTTTATCCGTCATTCTCTCTTCCATCCTTTTCTTATCTTGCATCCCTTCAAAGCCATAAGACTACTAGAATTATTTAATTATCTTATTAACACATGATAATATTTCTTCATATTATGAGAATACTTGGGAGACTATTTACCTTTTAAATGTTGTCTTAATTCCTTGAAAGATATGATCTTTATTAATCATTCGGTCATGTGTATTACTGGAATTATCACAATGCATAATTACAAACTTGTAAAATATCTAAAGTAAATTGAAAAGATTATGCATATAATCTATAATGAAAAAATGTTTTTTAGGAAGTATTTACTCATAAATCATTCATAATCGATTATAACAAAAATATGAATTATCCTAAGCATATCCCTTGGGAGTGTCGTAACCAAGAGTGCAGCAAGGCTCATTGTCGTGTACCAGGATACCTTGGGTCAAGACTGAAACTCCTTGATAGATTTTTCACTCCATGGTACATATGTGCCAAAGCTGCCAAAACTTGCTTCTATCCAGATAGGGATGTATTGCTTACAAAATACACAAAATATCTACATTACCAAACTTATAGGAAGTTCTTCAATACTAATCCTCAAAGACTATATTAGAGTAATTTTCTCTAATCATATATTATCTAAATCTATTTCAAAGGATGTGGCTAAAATTATTTTAATACCTACAGTAACACCCCGATCCAAGTTACCCATAGTCAGTACATTGGTTTAATACATTGGCATGATTACAAGGAATCATGTCCCGAAGGATGGATCAGTTTTTCAGTCTTGGAAAATAGATTACATACATGAATGTTACATTACATTATAAAATGAAAAACAAAAACAACATTCTCTCTCTTGACCACATTCATATCCCTTATACTATCCTGGCAGGTCAGTCAAAATATACTTCCTCGCATCCTGGGAAAAATAATACATAGAAATGAGTGAGATCAGATACTCTGTAAAGATAACAATATAGTGAAAACTTTAATAAATAATAATAAATATTTAATGAAAGGTATAAAACTAAAACAAAAACATTTTAAATTTAAAATTCGTCATATTATGGAAAATATATATCAAATAATTCTATTTACTTGTTCACATGGATATTCTACTAGTTGAATAATCACATTTAATATCAATATCTAATTTCATAATGATGAAATGCATAATGTGAGACATTATAACCACATAGTCAAGGCATTGTCCCAAGACTAAAAATAAGATTTTTTCAAGGACTTGTTCCAATAAAATAGTTTCTCTAATCATACCTACCGATGCATCGAGGAGCTATAGCATTCTCTACCCGTCACATACTAAGTCCAATTCATTCTTCATATGTAAAGGTTTAAACATAGCATAAACATTCATATTAAAACTAGCATACGAAATGCCAATAAATTTTCCATAAACCCTGAATGGTGTAAAAATATTACATCCATAGTCAAACATATCACAAAACCTTCAATACAATATGGAATATTTTTATAATAAATCCACCTTGATTAATAATAATATCTTGTAAAGGATGTTGACATAGTTGAAAATGATCAGTAAAAATCTTTGAGAGAAATATCCATTTTTCATTAAATCATATAAAAAATGGAAAATTTATAAAGGAAGAAATTTAAAAGATATTTTTGATTCAAATCTTCCAATACCACTTTGAAACTTTTTAAAGGAAATTTACATTTTAAAACATTCAAGTCTTTATAGATAAATCCTTAAAACCATTTTAAAAACATTGACATTAATGAGAATGGTTTAGAAGAATAAATCTTTGAAATATATAAAATAATGTTTCATTAAAATAATCCCTTAAAAATAATCCCTTTGAAAAATATTTTATGAAACATGGACATGGATAATAAATATGTCCCAGTAGATACATATGTAAAAACAACCTCGGATAACAAAGAGATTTTGAAATTAACCATTACCTTTCACTTTACTATGGTCGAGGGTACGTTTAACCTAAATTATAATTACAATAGTATGTTATTAAATTATACCAGAACCATATTCAAATTTATTATATCATAAATTATTCATTTATGACTTTATACTACCCATTTAATGATGATTTCAATGTTAAATTAACATTTTGGATAATAATCACATTCTTTATCGTACGTGTTTTAACTTGTTATTCTTGATTGTATCACTTACATCATGATTTAAACACTTCCAAAATATAAAAAATTATTTATATATCATATATATTTAGAATATAGATATTTATAATAGATAGATATATGAAATGGAAGGCACTGTTTATAGAGACGGTTGGTCGTACGTACGCATAAATGTTGTTTCTGTTTTCATATCGTATTGAACTGGAGTAAGTGAATAAGATATATGTAAGTAAATATATATATATATATATATCCAGTATAATTATTATGAAATATATTAAGTACTTATTAATAATATATATTTTTATAATCATCGTTGAATGGTGAATGTTGGAATGAATATCATCGCATCCAGGAGACGATAATTCGTACGTACGCTTGAGCGAAAATATAATTATATTGATGGTGAAATAATATTTAATTGGATTTTATATCATATATAAATAATCATTAACATTTTTTATTTATTATTTACATTAGTTATACTCAATATTATACCCATCCAAAAATGAAGCGGTTGAATAAAAAACTACACCATGACGTGGAGACGGTAAGCCGTACGTACACACGTATGGTGACTTTGTCATTTAGAAGATGGATAGAATAAAAAATATGGTTGTACCATATTTATAATAACATCACAGTATGTTTTAGGTACTATATTTATTATTTTGGTATGGAAACAACAATGAAAGAGGAAGTGGATGATGAAAAGAACATGATAGAGGGTGGTGAAATTATTGCCACTTCTTCCGGTATTTCCCTTTGAGTTGATCAAAATGGCTCCTTAGGCTAGAATTCGGAACAAAGTAAGGACTCTATTTTTATGTAAGATATTTTTAGAGGATATTTGGGTAGGTTTAGGTAGGGAAAAATGACTTTGGAGGTGTGATTTGGAGAGAAGTCTATGTACCCTTTTATAAGAGAGGTGAGGGTCACTTTTGGAAAAGCTTGAAATATTATTTTATAATAAAATCATTTTCTGTTTCTAATTGCAATAAAATGATTTATTTCTAGTATAAGTTGTTTATGGGTTATAAAAACTCTACCAATAGGTTTTAGACTGGTTTAGGTCACCAAATTAATCTTATCTTTTAGATTTAACTCTTAGTTAAATATTGTACCTTTTACCATTCCTTCTTAGATTATAACACTATATGGTTAATAAACATACACTAAACATTAATAAAAACCTAAATGGGTCCATTAATGAATTATATAATATTATTTAACCCCTTTCAACAAACCATATATATTTAGGAATATTATATCAACCAATAATATAGTATTTGTTTTAAAAATTAATTTATGTCAATTTTGACATTAATTGGTATTTGGTTTATGTGAAAGTCATAACAACATGATTAATTCGAACCAGATACATTGAATCAACCTTAAAATGTAATATTCACCTATAAAATTCTTGTATGTCATAAGAACTTTCAAATTATATTTATTTTAATATTTATAATATCATTTATTTAATTCTTTCATTAATAAGTTAATTCATGCATTATCATTGTGTCATAAATAAGTTAAATTATTTAATGTCTAAAAATAATTATTTCAAAAAACATTATGTAAGAAATCTATTTATATTTATAATGAATATTTATAGTCGAATTTATATTTTCTATAACCCTATATTTAAATGGTTTATTTAATAAACGTTGAATTTAACACTTTTAACTCTTCTTTAAATAAAATAATAATAAATTTCTTAATCTAATCGAAGTTGGTATAAATGATAATTTTTTATTCATAAGGTTGTTTTTGGTATAAATACACTCATTAAATAGAATTATTACATGTCTTAGTGTAATTATAATATCATTTTTACCTTTAATTACACTATTTTCTTTTAACTGTAGAAAATTAATGTCAAATGTTTCTATTCTCCAAAAATTATTTTCAACTTATTGAACCAAATTTTAAATTATGATATCAACTAATTCTCACAAATTTTTTAAATTAAACTCACAGAAGCGGTAAAATTATGTTTCAGGCAAATTTGTAAATGCTCCTATAAGGTTGGTAAAAGAGGTTAAAAAGTTCAAAAAAATTATATATCTAATTTTATTATAAACTTTAACCATTGAATTACATTGAATGTATATAGGTATTATATATCTATTTTGACTTAAAATAAATTGAAATAAAATAAATAATTATTCAAATATAAAGTCGGTTTTAAATATTAACGCAATGTTTTTCACTATTCATCAAAAATTAAATGTTTTCAGAAAAATACAAAAAAAATCAACCAAAGATAATTTTGATATTCCAAATTCAAAAATGATGTCTATTTTACAAAATTCAAAACATAGAAGTTGAATTTATTAATTTAAAATTAATTCACATTGTCAAAACCAAAAAGCAGGTTTTTAAAAAGTAAAAACTATCAAAAGATTAACATGTGTTTTTGTCAAATTTATATCTGAAATTACTTATAATGACATAAATTGTATTAAATGATAAACATATAATATAATTATAATTAAAATCCTTTCAAATTCATAATTTAACATGATTAATTATTTTGATTATGAAGTTTTTTTTCAATTAAAACATAGTATTTTTAACTATTCTTCAAAATATGGATGTTATCAAAAAAGTACCAAAAATTTATCCAAACTAAATTTTTATGTCATGATTCTAGAAAATAATTTAATTTCATTAAATTGAATATATAAAAGTGTTCAATATTGGTTTAAAAAAGGGTTATACATTAAAAGGTGGTAAAATTGCATTTTTTTAAAAATACTTCTTTTATAAAAAAAGGAATGTGTCCTCATATTATGTTTAATAAACTCATAATATGGATATTAAAATTATATAGAGTATATAAGATTCAAAATGTAGTTAATACTATTCATAACCCCTTTTTGGAAGGATATTTTGGTAAGTTGTGGTGCGCTCGAACTCGGTCTTTTGTGTAGCGCAAGCTATTGAATTTCATTAATGAGATAATGTACTTTGAAATAATGGGGTGTAATATTACCTATCAGAAAAAATGACCTATCCCCATGAATGATTCACCAACATATGACCTCCCATTGAATATGACCTATCATCATATTATTCACCACTATATATGAGTCACCACTGAAGATGACATATCATAATACTTGATTCACCACTAAAGATGACATACTATTAGACCTGATTCACCTTTGAGTGTGAGTAACTTCCAAATGACCTACCTCCAAATGACCAACCACCAGCCTAACTCGCCATAGAATGACTCCCCATTGGATATGAGTCACCATCAAAATGTGCCACAGTCTCTATTCTAAGAAATTTGAATTAAATACTCTCAATAGATATATTAATAAAATTAATTCCATGATCTATTTTATAATTATATTATTAACTATTGTAGGTAAGTAATAAAGTTTGTTTTAGAGATTAGTATGAGGATATATAGTATTGTGATGATTGGTCATCAAAAAGGATCTCTATCAAGCAATGCTTTATATTCATTTATGTATCCCTCATGCATTTATGTGTTCCACCTGAGAGAAAACATATCCTACTAAACTCCAGAAGAATTGTTACAAAATACCCATTATGTTGTATACATTATTACAATTCTGATGTGAAAGAGTAGCATACACTAAACATTTGGATATTTTCCTATTTTCAGAACCAACAGAACTTTGTGATGGTCTATTTTAATACTACTTTTAGAGAAATAGCTTCATCTCCTCTCCTAGCCACATTTTAAGGGACTCAAGCATTTGAAGCACTTCAGACCGAGAAACACCATTTTTGCTATATTTTAACTCTTTCTCATTATGCTTATTGATTTTACATTATATTAGTGTGTGGATTGTTGTTTCTATCAACATACACAAACTCATGTAATAGAACTAGAGTATACTAGACATTGAATTTACTTTTCTTCATCTGTATACCAAGGGTTATTGTAGAAGTGGTTTTTGTGTGGCCTAAATTATTTTTCATTCCTTATTATTGGGGAAGAGGTCCATTTGTTTCATGGATAACATGTATGTTGTTGTCTAAATACCTTATCCAAGTTGTGGATAAGATTTTATTTATATAATTTTCCTATAAAAATTTTATTTCCAAGTGGGGTGATTAGGTCTCGGATTGAAACAAAAACCCTTATTTTATTTCATCGTGTTATTTTGTTTTGTCTTATTCATTTAAAATATTTAATCATTATTTGTTTTTAGAAAATAAAAAAATAGGTGTTTTGATAGTTAATATTAAATATTATTTATATAATTTTTTATTGGGTTAGTTTATTAAAAAAAGTACATGCAATTTATAGATTGTTTTAACTAAAATTAATCAAAATTTTATTAATATTTTAATATATAAATATTATATCAAACTACTAATTTAATTAATAGAGAGTTTTTATTTTAAGTGGGGTATTTAATTTAATCTTTTTTTTAACAGAATTGTTTTGGAAACTCAATTAACCCCCCTTTTAATTTACTCAGTACGACAATTATTTATTATACTAGAGTTATTATCTTATTATGGATAATATACATTATTATGAAAAAAAGTAGATATTGACCCGAAATATTCAGTAAAGGAAATTACCTCTAATTAATAGACTTCCATTAGATCTCCTCCTAAGAGACCTAATATTGGTCTCTTCCAAATAAAAGCACCTATAGAACATGGATAAGGATTTTTTAAAGATTTTTTCACAAGGTTTGGTCGAGAGAAGATATACTAGGTTGTAAATACCTATACCTCAGTATCTTGGAACTGCTTCCACGCATAATTAAATTGGAATAGATAAAATAATCCAATTCAAAGGGATAGATCAGTTTAGTATAGTTGAAGAAATATATACATAAATGGTACATATATTTAGTTCGTAATAAAATTTATAATTTATCAAAGGAAAACTAAACCTTGAACTCATTCAATCATTTAATCATCATAACCTGGGGAAAGGGGGAAATTAAAATTGTGGCCTCAGATGCTAAGTAATGGTTAAATACAATTAAAGATTTAATGAATCAATAATAAATGAATAATATTCATAATCAAATGATATGTAAAAATATAACTGAAATAAATTCCATTTAATAAAAAAAATTAAATTATGAGAGGATAATGTTTGACCATTATAGAAATGTAAAAGATTGAAAAAAAATTAATTTAATCAATTACTTATGCATAATATGAATTCATGGATAATATCATAATGAGAATCACATAGATAATAGTGACTAGTAAATTAATGAAGTTAATGATTAATAATTTGGATCCCATAACAGTAGGAATCATTTTACATTTACCATTAATACCTTTCATAATACGGTATAATCGTAATGGGTATAATCGAATTTAAATTGAAAAACATTGATGTCTCATTAGACGATTGATGCATCAAGGGATTATCTATAACTGGACCCTACCGATGTCTCTATGTCCAAATAATTCCTAAAATATCAATGTTATTGATTTAATTCATGAATCAATATTCCTTATCAACATATGTTTATATTTAGTAAAAAATATATGGATTTAACATTATTTCACCATTTAATCAAATAACATTCAAAGTAAACACCATATTAAGAATTGGTACACATCTTATGAAATAATCATATTCATGATATAAGAAATATGGATATTTAATGAACTATTCAATGAATGATGATCATAAATAAAAGGGGTAGTATATACACCATCAAAATGAAAATAGGTACATAACATAAAAAATATGCCTCAATGAAAGAAAATTGAGACCAAATCCCTGAGAATGATAATATCATTAATAAAATGAATTGATTGTTGTAATAAATAGAAAATACACATTAAAAATGTAATTACAACATAAGATAACCAAAAAACAATTTACATGTAATCTTATCCTGAAATAATCAATGAAATAAAGGCATATCAAAAAGAATGAAAGTTTATTTATGAAACCCCTTACCACTTTGTAATAAGTTTAATTGTATTCCCAATAAATTTAATAATTTTTAAATGAACCAATTAACATCATAATGATTATTATATTAATTATATGATTTATAAAATAAATTTATGTAAACTATACACAAGATATATGGCTGGATTATAGAATATAACTCATAAAAGTAAATGTGATGTTAGAAAAACCATACCCCATGTAATCCACTAAATCATATGAAACAAAAAATGAATATTCATATAATTAAACATTAAAAACCATCTATTTAACTGGATTAATTATATGATATATTAAAAGAAATTATACATACACTGCACTGAATAAATAATTCCTGAATAAGTTATATCTCATAAAAATAAAATTCATAAGAGAAACCCCTAAACACTTTGTAATCAGTCGAACCATATGGCCCATAAATGTAATAATTTTAAAATTAAGCATTCAATACCATGAATATAACTAAATTAATGATATTATATATAAAATTATAGTATGTACAACCAACATAATAAAAAATGGTTGAATAAGGAATATATCTCAAATAAGTAAAAGTGAGATGAGAAAACCCTTACCACATCTAATAAATCAAATCATAATCACAATAAAATTAATAATCATCAAATGAAACATTTCATACCATGAAGATAAATACATTAATGATATGATATATGAAATTTCATTATAAATACAATACACATAACAAATAAATTGTGAATAATACATATCTCTCATAAATAAATGTTAGATGATAAACCCCTTTCCTTATGTATGAAATCATTATGTACTTATACATAATGTCATGAATAATAAAATTAGATTTTATAGTTTTTTAATTTAGATCTTTTTAAATATATATTTTATATTTAATATATTTATTCAGTTCATTTAAGGCCATTTAGATGAATTGAAATATTTAATTTTGTTTTTTAGAAGATTTTATTTCATGGTTTCCTGATTAGTTCTCTTATGTATAATTATTGATGTTCTTTTTAAATTGGAAAAAATATGTAGAAGTTACATTATACGGAATTAATTTATGTAATATAATATAAATTTTTCCACAAAACATTTTCCATTCTTACAAGATGATGATTAATTAGATAAAAAATTAATAAAAATTGATTTTTTATGGTTTTTATGACCATCACAAACTAGTATCATTTTATTTAATATTATATTTATATATTGTCTATAGAACGTTAAATAGGTTTTTAATATGTATTATAATCATTTTTAACCATAAAAATGGGATTATGACCATCCTTGAAGGTGGTAATGGAAAATGGGAAATCATCATTCACAAAGGTTGTGAATCGACACATCACATATGATGTTTTCCTTTAAAAATTTATAAGAAAATATATTTGATGATGGATATTCCATTATAAAAATCAAATTATAGTAAATATAACATAATTTAGTTACCATGACTCTATTATTATTGTTGGTGAGGAGAGTATAAGAATAGGAAAGAAATTAAAATAGAAGTAATGAAGATTTTACCTCTCAAATATCATCTACTTCAGATCCTCCTTAAGTCACATGGATATGTTATTGTAGTAAGACCAGTACGAATTAGACATAGAGAAGAGGCTTGGGAAGGTAGTTGGAAGAATTTAGGAAATCTTCAATGCTTATAAGGTGTAAAGATAGTGGATGGTGAGGGGTAGTATTTATAGTGTGAGGGGAGGGGTGTTTTTTATTATTTTATTCATCTGCTTATTGTTTTTGGTCAAGATAATAAATAGTGTTGATTATAGTGACTAAGTACATTAAATAGTGAATTTTATATCATACTAATGGTTTTTACAATATAAATGACTCAATAAATACTGTATTTGGCCTAAAAAGTTAAATAACATAAATTACTATATTTCACCATTCACCAAAAATTCAAATATTTTAAAAAAATCTAAATAATTAACCCAAAATGTTTATTGACATGTAGATTTCAAAAATACAGTTCATTTATATAAAATAATTTTCTAAATATGATAAATTTACTTTCAATTTAAAATCATCATTTATTCAAAAAATAATGATTTTAATATTATTACTAATTATACGACTCTTTGAAAAATTAATTATGGTCTCAAAAAAATACCCTATAATTATAATAAAAAAATAATATTTTATTAATAACTATTATGAAAATAAATTTTATTAAAAGTCATTATGTTCAAATAAAATAATATATAAACATTTATTTTTCAAAAAAAATACTAACTCATAATTTATCATTATTAAAATATTTATTTACTTATTATATGATAAAAATATATCATATTTTCATTTATGAGATACTAAACATTTATATTTACATTCATATGTGAGGTTATTATTCTAATATAAGCATTAAAAGTCCAAATGATAATTTTAATATTTAATAGTATATTACGATTCATTTGAGTTCAGTGTAGCATGAAACATAAGATATGAAATAAATTGAATCTATTTATGAGGATACATTCCAAAATAATCAAAGAGTGTTATAGTCTTCCCTCATTAGAAAATTTCATCCTTAAATTTTTTCATAAATATTTCCATCTAAATGGATGAGTGTGGTTCTTGTTCCTGACGTCCTCAGGTTCCCACATTTCTACTTACATTTTATAGTCTCTCAAAATAACCCCTACCAATCAAGTTTTCTGATTTCTCATAATATTTATCTTCTGTCCAGAATCATGATAGGCTCTTCACATTATTAAAAATCGGGATCCAATTCCATTTATTCATAGTTTAGTACATGCATTGGGTCTGGTATGAACTTTTTTAATAAATATATGTTTAACACATCATGTATTTTAGTATGGATTCATGGCATCACCAAATGATATGTTGCAACTCCAATTCAATAAGAAAATTCAATTGGTCTGATGTACCTACAACTTAGATTCCCTTTCTTACCCAACATTATGACACCCTTCCATGGATAAAAATTAACATAAAAATATCACCCACATGAAATTCTAAATCCATTCTTTGGTTTCCAGCATAACTCTTTTTCCTACATTGACCTGCTTAAATATGAGCATGAATAGTCTTTTCCTTTTCCATTGTCTCTTAAAAAAGTTATGCACATATAAGTTCACTCTCACCAACATCATCCCAACAAGATAGATTATGACATATCTTTATATATAATGCTTAATATGAAACCATTTTAATACTATAATTGAAACTAATATTGTAGGAAAACTCTAACAAAGGTAAATATTGATCCCACATACAATGAATGTCATGTGAGAATGATCTCAACATGTAAACTAATGGTTGAATATACCTCTCAGACTATACATTAGTTTGATGATGATATGAAGTACTCAAATGACGCTTATTATCCAAGGAATTATATATAATATTCAATAATTTTGATGTAAAATGGGTATCTTGAAAAGATACAATCGATATAGGTGCACCTTGAAGCCATAAAACAACATTAATATAAATTCTTATTAGATTCTCAAGAGGTAGAACTGCAATTATTATAATAAAATGTGATTATTTTTTAGGAAAGTCAACAATAACCTTTATCATGTCATTAATTATAGATTCTTTTAGTATTACTATGAATAATTAAATCTTAATGTCATCCTACTTCTATATAAGAATTGATTTTGGTTGCAGGAATACTGTAGGATATTTTCACTCAGCCTTCACTTGTTGGAAAACTAGGCATTTAGACACACAATCAACAACGTCCCGATTCATATTATCCCGCCAAAAATGTTCTTCAATGTCTCTATACATCTTGGTAATACCATGCGGTATACAGAAATTTGAGCTATCAGAATAATCAAACAGTTCTATTTTAGCTGAGGTATTGATGGAACCCATAACCACTTTCCAAATTTTTTA
Source organism: Viscum album (assembly GCA_963277665.1). Taxonomy (NCBI): domain Eukaryota; kingdom Viridiplantae; phylum Streptophyta; class Magnoliopsida; order Santalales; family Viscaceae; genus Viscum; species Viscum album. The sequence continues at coordinate 1,650,578,600 of OY728137.1, read as the reverse complement.
ATCCCATCCTCCCTCAAGACATCTTCCAATTTTTCATCCTTAATGAATTTAATTTTATTTCAAAAATTCTCACCATTATATTGAGAAATTTTTATCTTATCTAGTAATGATGATTTAGAAATCATTTGAAAAAGGATTGATGTCTCCACTTCCCTAATAATTACCATATCTATATTTACTAAATCCAAGAACATTGGATCTCAATCAATAACTATATTTCCCATAACTCCTTAATCATCCCTAATCAATGCATCATATATCATGTTTTCTTTTCCTGGGGGTTAGTTAATTGATAAATCAAAATATTTGTGTTACTTGACCCATTATTATTTAATCATGCTGAGTTCTTTCGATGTACATATTTATGTAAAACTATTCTGATCTATATATATCACATATATTTCAGTATATAGATTGTATCTATATATCATTAAATCAAATATTTCATCTTGTAAACCAAGATCATGGGTTGGATAATTTTATTCATGAATCTTCAAATACCTTTTTTCATATGAAATAACATCACCAATTTTTAGAGGGACGAAACCCATTCCATTATTTGATCCATCATTGTATATCAAAATCCCTTCATTTCTAGATGGTAGAATCCAAATCAGATAATTGACTAATATTCTCATCAATTATTCAAAACATTCTTTCCATTATTTCATCGATAGGAACAAAACCCCTATTCTTTTAATCTTGGTTAACGAGTTATCCAATAAGGAAATTTTTTTACATACCACTAATATTAACCTGTTTAAAAATGAAACTACCCTTATCATTTATATTCATTGGTGTCGGTAATTCTTGGATTACAATTATATTTATATGGTCAACTAAGAATCCATCCTCAGAGAAAATATTTCCAAGAAAAGAAATTTCAGGAATCCAGAATTCCAACTTGATAAATTTATCATATGAATCATTCCCCTTTATAGTCTCAAAAATGATCTAAATTACTTCACATGGTCTTAATAGTTATTGAAATATACCAGAATATCATTAATGAATACCACAATATAACTATCAACCTATTTCTTGAATTTTATATTTATAATATCCATAAATTTTGAGGGTGTATTAGTCAATCTAAATATCATTACTATAAACTCATAAATTTGAATACCTCATCAAAAAATCTATTATTGGAATGTCTTCCATCTTAAATTGAAATTGACGATATCTAGAACAAAGGTAAGCCCTTAAAAAATAATTAATCTCTATGAAGTTAATAAAATAAATTTTCAATGTGAGTTAGATGATACTTCTTCTTTATTGTAATAGAATATATTTCTCTATAATCAATTCATATTATCATGGATCCATCATTATTATTAGAAATGATAATAGGGGATCCCCTGAAAATACACTAGGAAAAATAAATCCCATATAACTCAAATAATCTTGTTTTTTCTTCATTTATACTAATTCCATAGTGTCTATTATTTTGGGATTCATTGAAATTAGACTTGATTTCGTGATTAAATCAATGGTAAAATCAACATGAAGTTATAAAGGGTGTTTATGTAATTCCATTGAAAATACATCAATGTATTCTTATATAATAGTTATATACTTGATTTGAATATTACCTTCTTAATCCGAAATTTTCCCTTCCTTCCCAATAATTTAATTCAATAGATCTACTTGGGGTGGATCTAAATAATATCATGATGATGATGTTTCTTCTCTAAGGATAACAAATTCAACATCTTCCTTATAAATATTAAACTTATTCTTTTAAAATATTGTCAAATAATATTTTTATACCAATTACATATCAGGGATTATATAAAAAAATCAAATGTATGATGATATGGTAAGAAAATAAAGCACATTTATATGCACACTGGGGATTTCCCAACACATCTTTGTTTCAATGAGACTTCCCTTAAGGGTTTTAACTTATAACTCCCTTATTAAATAAAAAAATGAAATATCTAATTTCCCTGGTAAATTAGGTATATATAAAATATTTTAATGATCCATAATCAAATATATATTTGGATCAATTTGTAGATATGATTAATGTATCAGCTACCATATCATTAGCTACTTCTACCACAATTGTAGTGATCACATAAGCTCAGTCATCTCCCATTGGCCTCTTCTGTGAAATATTCCCATGTTGCTTGGAACATTAGATTGAATAATTCCACATTTATTTTTATTTTAATCACTATATATCATTAGTTTATTTCCCCCTACACTCATGATATAGATACCCATGTCTCGTACATGTAACAAACTCCAGTTCCCTTCACAAATTTCCACTGATTTTTCCTCCTACAATTTTCACAAGATTGAAATAACTTCATTCCCTTGTTCTTATTTGGTCTTTTTACTTTATCATGGTTCTTAGATGCCCACTTATTTTCTTGATTTCATTTAAATATATATGATCATTAAATTTCCTTCTCTCTTTTGACAGCACATAAAACTATTTCATCATGTGATGAAAATTTTTAAGAAGCCAATGCCCTTTAGATACATGGATTAAGACCATTAATGAAATTATTAATCTTGGTTTTCGAGTAACATATGTTATCTATAGTATACATGGATAGTATTTTAAAGGTAGACACATACACTAAAACACTCTCTTCATCCTTTTTTATTAAGATAACAAATTTTCTATATATTTTATATTTTTATTCACAAGGGAAATATATTTCAAAAAAAACTCTTTAAAACATCTCAATTCCATGTGTTCCATTTCAACTTCCTCTCTAGTATTATGGATTAGTGACAACCATTGATCATTATATCCCTTGAGACAATATAATAAAAGTACATCCATTTCATTTTAATTTCATCTCAATGTAAGAAATATCTTTTTAAGGGACTTCATCCATTGCTCATCTACCACGGGATTAGTATTCCAACTAAAAGATGTGGGCTTTTTCTTCATGAAACAATCCAACATAGGTGTAGTATGGTTATTATTCATAACCTAAGTATGTTTTCATAATATGGTCATTATCTTCTCAGCTACAACACTAACTGTGTTGACTTGATTAGTAGGAAATCCGAACACTGTCTTTTGGGTATTCATTCTCATCATCCTATTTAGATCCATCACTAAATATTGGAACACACAGATTTATCCCATGATCATCATCATAATTGAGCCAAAATAATAAAAATTCTTCTAATGGGAATCTTTTTTAAATACTATATCGAATTATAATAGTTCACTTATTGGTTATGTTTATTCTAAAATATAGTTCCCAAATTTTCTACTAAGCTTAATTTAATACCAATAGTAAAGAAGTAGACCCTAGTAAACTAGATCTGAAACAATAATTTATTACATTTTCATAGATAAAAGATTCAAATCCTAAAGGACCGATCAGTTTAGTATAAATGAATAACTAGATACCTACAAGGTACCCTTATTAAATTGGCAATAAAATATACAAAATAAAAAATAAATTTAAATGCATCCTTGAACTCATTTAGTAATTTCATATTTGTATCATAGGTAAAGGAGAACAAATGAAAGGGTGTGCTCACATTCTTAGTAATAGTTAAATAAAATAGTATCTTTCAAGAGTCAATAATATACGACAAATAATCAGTATGGAACGGTATATATATAACCAAAATATATTCCATTTATTTAAATATAGTTCAATCATGAGTGGATATGGAGTAATAATTATTTAAATGTGAATTATAGGAAACAAATGTATGTAATCAACAACTTTAGCACAATCTAATTTCAGGGATAATATCATAGTGAAAATATTATGGATAATGATGAATGAAATATTAAGGAAAGAAATTATTAATAATTTAGACACCATGATATCAGGAATCATGGAACCTTTACCATCAATATCATTCACAATATTGTATAATAATTATCGGTAAAAAACCCTTTAATTTGGCTAAATTTGTGGTCTCATGAGACTACTGATACATCGAAGGGATATTTATAACAAGTCCACACATATGTCTTTTTGTGAAAAATATTACTCAAATATAGGGATGATTAATTTAATTCAGATATCAATATTAATTGTCAAAAAATACATGTGTTGAGTAAAATATACTTATTTAACAATTTTTCCCCTGTTAAAAAAATAACATTCAAAGTAAAAACCACCTAAAAAATTGGTTTGTTAATTAAATAATAATCATTTTCATGATATAAAAATGTGTATTAAATAAATATTTAATGAATGATTTTCCTAAATAATACATGTATTATATACACCAAAGAAAATAAAATAGGTGCATAACTTCCAAAATATGATTCAATGAACAAAAATTGTGATAATGTATCTTACAAGGATCATATCATTAATCAAATGAATAGTGTGTTTTTATTAACAATAAAAAACATAAATCATGCGAAAATACAATATAAGGTAATAAAAATGAATTTTACACATAACCATATCCAGACATAAACAAGGAAATGTATGTTTAACCTAATGAATAAAAACTGAGTTATGAAATACCTTAACACATTTTAATAAGATAAACCATATTCCCCATAAATTTAATAATTATCCAATGAATATTTGAATACTATAAATAAAATGAAATTAATGAAAATGTATATCAAAGGAAATTACATACCGACACATAAGAAATAAGGGTTAAATAAGGATTATATCTCATAGATGTAAATGTAAAAAAGGAAAACACTTACCAATTGTAATCAATTCAATCATATGCCACATAAAATTAATAATCATAATATGAAACACTAAATACCATTAATATAATTAGATTAACGATATTATATATTAAATGGCTATAATAATACCCAAAAAAATTAGTGGTGAATATTTCATATCTCATGGAAATAAAACTGAGATGAGAAACCCCTTATCATATTGTAATCAGTCGATCAGTATGCACCCTTAATGTAATAATTATGAAATGAATCATTGAAAACCACAAATATAATAAAATTCATGATTTGATATATCAAATAGAAATATCTTCATCGCACATAATAAATAATAGTTTAACAATAAATATATCTCACAAAACTAAAAGTGAGATGGGAAAACCCTTACTAATTGCAATCTATCGAATAGTTTAACACTATAAAATTAATAACAATCAAATTAAACATTTAATACCAAGAATATAGAAAAATTCATGATGTTATATATTAAAGGGAAGTAAAAATAAACTATGCAAAATATATATGTTGTGAATAAGGAATTTCTCACATAAATAAAAGTGAGATAAGAAACCCCTTTCCTTATGTCTGAATTAATTCTTCAAATGAACGTAATATCTATTAAAAATAAATTATATTCATTAATTATTTACTTTAGAAAAAATTAAACATATTTTTGATTTATTATACTTTTATTAATTTAATTTACGACCATTATGATGAATTATATTTTTTTAATTTGATTGTTCTGGGAGATTTCATTTCATGGTTTCATGATCGGTTCAATAGTGTATAATTTTGGAATTTCTTTTCAAATTGGAAAAGTTATTCATAAGTGATAAAAGGTTATGGAAAACAGATTAGTTTATTTTGGTAGTTTTTATGAGAATCAAGAACTAGTATTGTTTTATTTAATATTATGTTTATATACTCTTAATAAAAAATTAAATAATTTTTAACACACATATTATAATATTGTTTAACAAAAAATAATAGTTTTATGTTTTGTATTGACGGAGGTAAAAGAAAATGAAAACCCATTGTTCAGGATGGTGGTGAATCGACACATCTCGGATGATGATTTAATTTATAAAAAATAAAAGGACAATAGAATATATTTGATGACAGATATTCCATTATTATAATAAAATTCCAATATATATATCATAATAGAGATACTATGCCACTTCAGATACGTGAGGTGAGGAGAGGATAAGAAAATAAAAGAAATTAAAACCAAAAGCGGAGGGATTTTACCTCTCAAATATCGTCTCCTTGGTTCCTCATTAAGACACTTGGATTTGGTATTTTGGTAGGACTAGTAGGTCTCAGGTATGGGTAAGAAGATTGGTAAGGTATTTGGGAATAATTTCGACAATGTTCAAGGCTTTGAAGGTGTGATCATAAAGAGTTTTATTTATAATGACAGGAGGGATATTTTTTTGTTTGTTTTATTTGAATGTTTTTTATTTCGTCATCAATACTATCAATAATGTTGATTCTTGTTACTAAGTAGAATACCTAGTGCTTATAAGTTAAAAATAATGGTTTCTTATATCATCTATGACTCAAAAATTCATGTATTAGGCTTAAAATGTAAACCACCATAAATTACCATATTTCAGTAAAAGAAAATAAACTATTTAAGTAAAATACAGACAATTCACCCAATCCATTTTCAATATTTGTATTTAAAAAATGGTCTCTATTTTATGACAAAAATTCAACAAATATGAGAAATTAAATTTCTAATTAAAATCACCATTTATTTGAAAAATAAATCATTTAATATTATAACTTATTTTACGACACATAAAAAAATTAATTACAGTCTCATAAAAGTATCTTATATTTAGGATTCAAAAAAATATTAATTTATTAATCTATTTTTTGGTAATAAATTTTATATTAAATAATATTATTAATTACCAAATTGTAAATAAACATTTAAATTGCGCAAAAATACCAATACATGATTTATTATTTTTAAAAAATATATTTACTTGTTTTAGGACATAAATATAAACTATTTTCATTTTTTAGATACCTAAATTTTATTCATACTTTCATAGATTAGGTTATTTTTCAGGTGGACAGATTAATATTCTTAATGTTCATGTTGGTATTTAATAGTATACTACAGTTTGTTTTCGTTAAGTGCTAGGTGCAATGTATGTTATTAAATAAAATAAATTTATTTAAAATGATACGTACCAGAAAATCAATGGATAATAAATTGTCGGTGTATAGAAGAGAGGACATGTAGATTCATTTTATAGTGAATGAAATGATAAACAAAGAATTAATAAATATATTTAAATATAATAAATTCATTTTCATTTGAAAGTGATACAATGTGGCTGTAATTTGAATCTAATATAGGATATGGTTGAAATCACTTAAACTAATAAAATTTGGACATATTTAAATCTTGTGTTAAACCTTATCATTTATTTTAACCCCATAGTTAACATATTTAAACAGTATTCAGGGTAACTCCTTTATCACTCTCGAAGGGTTGATGTTTTACTTATAAGTTAAACGTTATCCAATAAATGGACAAGGGATGAAATTATACACCATATATTATATCATGTTTCATATTTTAAGGTTTTTATGATTTTAAAATATTTTTATAAAATATTTTTCTCTATAAAATATAATTAATTTTATTTTTTTAAACTATTCTTTTTATTTTAATTTAAAGACATCCAGACTAATATTTAATCTGAATATATACATTTTACATTTCCATCATATTTCATATATATATATAATTCATGGATAACTATTTACCAGTCAAAAAATATGACTATTCATATTTTTAAAATAATTATTTTATGTTTCTTTTAATTCAACAAATATTTTATTGGAGTTTTGTATGAATTTATGGTAATAATTTAATAACAAATTTTTTCAAATAAATTATCATGATACAAAAAAATTATCTTTAAAGTAAACATTTAAAATGAACTTTTACTATTTTTGTCTTTATAATAAGGAATTTAAGATATTAAATTCAAGATAGTGGAATTTCATATTTATCATCTTATAAAATTAATATAAAGGCCCAAATAATTTAGGTATGGAACCTAGTGGCCATATATTATTGAATTCGATGTAAATTGATTAACTCAGCAAATCCAAAAAGATAAAGTGTTATAATCATTTTTTAGTCCTTATAATATTATTTTTCACCTTAATTTCCAGATTTACTCGTACTTTGGTGAGAATTATTTACTATGGTTATTTTTATAATGAAAAAAAATATAAAGGACCTATTTACCATATTTGGACCTTAAAATTTAAAATCTATAATAATTTTTTAATATTAAAGTGCATAACAGAATAAAAAACAACTCTTCATAAAAATGGATTTTTATTTATAGAAATATGTTTATAATATTTTCAAACACAAAATTGATTCCAATGAAATAAATTGGATAATTAATAATATACTAAAACAAACATAAATTTTATACAATTTATATTTAAAAATGAACTTTATAATTTTTTGAATAAAAATTATAGTATGGAATAAAATTATTATTTTTCACTATTCAATAGAAAATCATCCTTTCTTGAAAATACCAAATATTCACACTAATTTAATATTTATATTATGATTTAGAAAATGATATTAATTTTATATAATTTAATTTCAAAGTGTAGAATAAATTACTTATAATTCCTTTATGAAAAATATTGAAAATATATTTTTATTGAAAAACATTTCTATAATGTAATATTATTTTACTAAATATTAATAACATATATACATTATATAAAACCTTTATACATCATTCAAAATGTGGTTATACATTTTCATACTCTCCAATTTAATTTCTAGTATATAATTTTTATATTAAAATATTATTTTTTTGGTTCATATAATCTCAAGTGTTCAATGTTGTATAAAAAATCAAACAATGTTTTCATTTATTATCTGGAGTTACGACATCCCCTCCCCAATTAATTTCATCCTAAATTTTTTACAGATTTCTTGGTAACCGAGGGTTTAAAATTTGAAAATTACATTATAGAAAAACCCACATCATAAAAATGTTTAATAATACTTCCTCTTAAAAAGTGGAAAATGGTATTATGAAATTCATTTACAATAACACATAACTATGTTTCTAAATTGGTAATAATTTTTAAAAATGGAAAATATAGATTTATATGAAACAATATAAATCCAAATAACTTATAGATAGTGATATAGGATATGGTTATGAGGAATTTATTGACCATAAAAATATAAATGTATGATGGTTGAAAAGACTATCAATTCATTCGAAATGATCATAATATTATAAAACATATTGTTTCAATATCCTTTTCCAATAGTTGAGGAATTACATTACCATATAGACAAAAAAATATGGAAATATAATTACTTGGAAAATACAATTTCATCCATTAATGATTTTCCAGAAGTATCATCCTTTCTACAAAATATGAGTATTTTGGATGAATTTATGATGCTTAAACCACCAAAAAAATTAATAAAAAGTCACATAATCCATAAAAGGATAATAATGAATTCCTCCTATATTTAATTTTCAACCAAAATTAAAATTGTAAACACATGGTAAAATAATATTCAAAATATACAATCATTTACATGTAGAAATAATACAATTTAATTAAAAATTCCCACAAAAAAATCAAAGGCTCAACAAGGATTATTCCAAATATAAATGACCTCTCATACCAATTAACCATAACAAACCCTACATTAAAGAATGTTTTAACATCAATAGTTATATGAGTCCTTTTAACTTACATTCCCAATATTCATTAAATTTTTTCCAAATAATATTTTTTGTTAAACCACATATCCGTTAACCAAATGAAGCATCACCAAAATATCATTAATCAATATGATAAATAACTCTATAATCTAATAGTTTAGTAAAATTAAATAAAGTAACATGAATAAAATTAATCTAAATGATATTCCATATCTTGAACATAAATATAATGGAGAATATCATATTGTTAATGAATTTATTTTTAAGCAAAAATATTTTGTAAATCCCACTATCTAATAGACTAAATTATATTTAACATAAATTATTATACTATACCAATTGGTTGTTCATCCCGTAATATCGTATTATTCCTTTAAATAAGTAAAAGTTTCAAATCACCTCAAAAGTATACCACTTAAAACCTCAAAAGTGGTATCATTGATTTTGAACATATGATCAAACATAAAATTATAATCCCATGATGGCGTCCATAACTCCTAATTAAGAAACATATGAAAACATATATTCTTCTAAAAACTAACACAATCCCTTTTCATCAAAAAAAATATATAGAGTGTTTCTATAAATTCAAAAATAACATAAAAATAACTAAAAATTCCATAAATCACTATTTTCTCAAATCACTAACCAATCTATCGATCACCAATATTATCCCATTTTCTATGTTAATCATAATCATCCATTTATCGTAATATATAATCACTTAAAACATTGCACTTCAATGAATGATATATCACCCAAAAAATATTATGGTATTATTCTCTTTAATATATCCTATTCATAGCCTATATTTCATAAACCATGATGTTCCTGTGAAACAACACATGGTTATAACATAGACATTAAACATGAATTTTCCACTTCTATGTTTTGAAATTTGAATAATTATCATCTAGAGTTGTGACCAGTATGTTATTTGAAGTCAGATTAAACCAACTTGATTTTTTTATGAATAGTAACATAAAATTATGACTAGTAATATGAATTTTTATATGACCCTTATGAATAGAAAAAATGATAATATGTTATTTTCGTAAGGTAATAAGTAAATGAGATCTTAAATAATTTTTTAATATGATTTAAAACTAATTATATCTTTAAAATTGTTATTTTTCAAATTAAATATTGGTTTATTTAAAATTTATATTAATAATATTTAAATATTAATTTTGAAGAATTGAGTTCATTTTTATGTTCTACATGTCGAAAAATTGGTTGGGGTTATTTTGGGTTTTTCTAAAATTTTAGAATTTTTGATGAATAGTGAAATACGCCAAAATATCGTATAATCAAATTATCATTATAAAACATTATTTATGAAATAATGACTAATTTTAGACCACATGGTTAAAACTCCAATGAAATTATTACTATTTTGGGTCACATGAATTATGAATATTCATTGTTTGGAGAAAAAATAGTATAATAATGGTTAAAATAACGAAAAATACCTACTCCCCTCCACTATAAATACCACCTTCATTCCCCTCTTCCTCTCACGCCTCTAAAGCCTTGAACCTCTCCTATGTTTGGACTAATACTTCTTCCAATACTCTTACCTACCACCTAGAGATGTTGGCCTCACCAAAAATCCAAAACAAAAGACTTTAATAATGATCTCTAAGAGAAGAGATCAAGAGGTAAACATCCACTTTAGTTTTCTTTATTTTCATTCATTTTCTGTTATTATTTTTAAATTTCCTTTGGATTATGTTGGAATATGTCATTATATAACCCCATTACATCCCATGTTATGTAACAGTTAAGAGATACCCAATTTCTCTCATCAAAATATTTTATGAAATTTAATGTGACATCGTTAGGCTATCGAATTTTCGTGAGATATTTCTCAATTTTTCATCAATTTTGAGTTCTCTTCTTTTAAACATATTTTTTAATATCCCCTAACCCAAATTTTGTGATAATTCCAGTAACATACATGAACTATAATTATATTTTTCTAATAGAATATTTCATCGTCATCTCACTTTCCCTCTCCACTTATACTAAAAATGAAAACACCATCTGAGATATGTTAATTTATAACATTCAAGTATGATAAGTTCACAATTATAATTACCATTTCTAATTTGGGTCATGAAAACATTTTGATGGTTTAATAAAATCAAAATATATTTATTTTATCTCTTTAATGTTCTAGAATCCTTACACACTCATAATATAAAATAATAATACAAAACATTCTCATTATGAACAAAACTGCCATGTTAATCCAAGCATTTGTAATTAAATTTTATCTAATGATTCATCATCATGGTATATAACCAAAAATAATTATAATATAACTTATATCATTGAAATTTCATTAATAATATATATTAAAAATTCTTTATGTTTAACCACATATCAAACAAACTTCTATTCATGAATACAAGTATACCGATCATGAAAACCAAGGAAGAAAATTATCATGAAATAAAAAAATTGAAACTTTTAAACCCATAAAAAGGGCCATAAATGAACCTAATAAGGATATACTAAATCAATTACATGTATAGGTGGTTCTTTAATTATTAATTAATGAATATTAATTTTATTTTTCTGGTCATTAGAACAAATAAAGAACACACTCGACCATAAGGTAATGGGTTTCTCATCTCACTTTTAATTCCGTAAGATTTCCATTGTTCACCACTTATTTCATGTATGTGGTATAATTATGATTCAATTAATATATTATATCATGATTCTATTTATATTCATGGTATTTTGTGATTCATTAAGTTATTATTGACTTTTGTTCATACGATTCAATTGATTAAAATATGGTAAGTGACTTTTCCTGGATTTCCATTTCATTGAGACCTACTTGGTATTGAGCACCTAATATTTCTTATTTGGTGTATCTAATACCAATTTGAGATCATATTTCATTTTAAATTATAATTCTATTAAATTTCTATTTTCTTGATGCATGGATGTTACTATTGTTTTAAGTCGTATACCATTTCACATATGGCGTTAATTTAGAAAGTTGTTTTAACTAAAAAAATATTGATGAATTTTTATTCTATACTATATATGGATATTGAGAAGATAGATTGAATTTGTAATAAATCTTTATATAAATAAGGATTTTGGACTTTCAGTGGTAGGTGGGGCGCACTATATCCCATTGATACATCGACAGGTCTCATGATACAAATCAGTTAGCGACAGAACCTTCGTGTTTGATTCCAAAATTTAGCGGGGTTTTTACCCACAGACATATACCATTTTAATGGTACTATAGTATCATGGTGCTGATACATGATTTACAATTAATAATAATTATCTTTAATCATTATCTGTTATTACTATCTGCAAGTATTTCACTATGACCAAATCTATTGATGAAATTTCATTCTCAGATTATTAATTATATGAGTTTTTCATTTATTCACCATGTCATATTGATTATGTCAAGTAGATTAGGATTTAATTATTATTGAATTCATGGTGCTTCTATTTTTAACCCTTACAGAGCATTTGAACTCACCCCTTTCAATTTTTTACCTTCAATGTGTTATGAAGATGAAACTATTTACTGAGTTCTGGGGATGATGTTTTTAGATTTTCTTATGAATTGTATTTTGTAAACTTTTCCAATGTAATTTGAGTTATATATATGTATATATATTCTTCAAAAATACTAAATTGGTCATTCATTTAGGATTTCTTTCCTTCTAACCATGCCAATATAACATGTAATGCACCTGCTCTGGTCTAGAGGAGTAATGGAATTACAGTTGGTATCAGAGGAAGTTTAGTAGAAAACATGGAAACAAGAGTAGGAAATGAATAGTAGGTAACAAATCCCTAACGAAGTATTCAAGGAAAACGTACAAGAACATACTTATAATTTGGTATGGAATATATTTTGGGAATATATCTAGCAAATATATCCCTATCTAGATACCAACAGGTAGAGGTGGATCTGGAATAGATCTACCTACGAGTGAAAACTCAGACAAGGAGTTTTGGGCTTGACCTAGGGTATCAGAGTACATGATAATAGGCCTTGGTTAACTCATGGTATTACAAATCCCAGGGGATATTCTTAGGAAAAATCATATTTTCTTTACAAGCCATTATAAAGGATTTTAATGTAAATGGTTACCTCTGAGAAATCATGTTTATGAGATTAGTTATGCAAATAATTTTAATCTATGTTAAGTGATTTTCTATTTGAAGTTAATATCCTAATATAGTTTATGCTATTATTTAGATATGGCACCTAATGGAATAAGGGTGATCAATACTCAGGGGAAATATAGGGATTTCCCCGCTCAGAAAGTCAACACATTTAATGTTGGAGTAGATCACATCATGACCATATTGGGTCAAATTAATAAGGTTATGACAAATAACCATTCTACACCTATGTTGGATCATTTCATGTGGAAAAATCCCCAATATTTTAATGGGACTAAAAATCCAATGGTACCTGTGTAGTGGATCAATTCCCTTGAAAATAAATGCATGGCATAAAGATGCAATGAAAATAAAAAGGCAGTGATGGAAATATATTGTCTCAACTAGCCCCATCATGACACAAAAATGTGATTTATTTGAGAACCTTATAATCATACCAATGACTTACTTTGATATAATTCTCGATATGAGTTGGTTGTCAAATTATAATGCGAAGATTTATTGAAAGTATAAAGAAGTTAAAATATTTTAAAATGGTGTTTAATCCCAGATTTTTAGAGTAGAATCCTTGTAAAATAATTCTAATCTAGATCCACCCTTGGTAGATCAATTGAATGAAATTCTTGGATAGGAATACTAGCCAATGTCTATTGGTGAGGAAAGGAATATTCAAAATGAAATTTTACATATAGTGCATGAATACAATGACATATTTCTAGAGAATTTACCAAGAAATCCTCTAGTGTGGTAAGTTGAGTTCTCTATTGATTTAATTACTGGTGCAATACCTATATCAAATTCCACCTATAGAATGGAAATTATCAAATTAGTGGAGATAAAGAAACAACACAAGGAGTTGAGTGATAAAATATATATTCGACCTAGTGTTTCTCAGTGGGGATCCCATATCCTCTTTGTCCCAAAAAAAATGGATCCATGAGGCTACGTATTGATTATGGGGAAATCAATGCTATTAAATTAAGGAATAAGTATCATCTACTATGAATTGATGACTTATTTGATCAAATTCAGGGAGAAAATACTTTTTTAAGATTGACCATAAATCTGGATATCATTAGCTACATGTGAAGAAGGAGGATATTCCAAAGACTACATTTTGATCTAGGTATGGACATTATGAGTTTATTGGGATGCCTTTTGGACTGACAAATGCACCATATATTTTCATGGATTTAATGAATATAGTTTTCAAGGAATAATTTGATATCTTTGTTGTGGCATTCATTGATTATATCCTGGTATACTCAAAAAGCTATGAAAACCAACAGAATCACCTGTAGAAAATTCTGAAAACTCTTAGAATAACTAAATTATATGGGATGTTTAGCATGTGTGGATTGTGGTTAAAATAATTTTCTTTTCTAGGCCATATTTTCTCTAAGGATGGATTCCTATTTGATCCTTCGAGGAAAAATGAAATCCCAGAATGGCCAAATCCAATGACCATAAATGAGGTATAGAATTTTATTTGTTTAGCAGGTTACAATTGGTGTTTCTTTTAAAATTTTGCACGACTGACTAACGTGGTAACCAAGCATACATGTAAAATAGTTTTGTTTTTGTGGACGGAATAATGTACATACTGTTTTGAAAATTTGAAAAGAATATTGGTCAATGCTTTAATTTTTACTTTTCCATCTGGAAGTGATGGATTTGTAATATACAGTTATATATCATATAATGGGTAGGGTATCGTTGTTATACAAAATGAAAAATTTATTTATTATGCATCTAGGTAATTCAAGACTCATGAGAAAAATTATAAAACTCATGATCTTGAGTTTTAATCTATAATATTTTCTATTAAAATATGGAGACATTAACATTATAGTGAAAAATATGATATATACATAAATCACAGGAGTTTTAAATGCATTTTCACACAAAAAGAACTCAACATGAGGCAAAGAAGATGGCCTGAGTTGCTCAAATATTTCAATTTTTCAATACACTACCACCCAGGAAAGGCTAATAAGATGGAAGATGCATTAGTGGAGAATGATCATGGACTTCTGACTCAAATGAGAATTGAGAGAGATCATATATTCATGGATATACTAATGATGGATATGGAAATTGTTAATAAAGGGGAAACATATTTCCTATTTGAAATGATTGTTATCCCATATTTTCTATAGAATATAAAAAGATCTCAATAGAAAGACGAAAATCAACATAAGAAAATTAATGCAGATAAGGAAGGGAGATTTGAAGACTTTGTGTATGAGGAAGAAATTCTGATATTTGGGAAGAGATTATGTGTTCCTTCACTACCTAAGAAAACAATAGGGAACTATTAGAAGATTCTCATAGCTCAAATTTCCCTATACATCCTGGTTACACAAAAAATGTATAGCGAGGGCACCTATAAAGTTGCACTAGATGGGTGATGCAACCTCTACCTATTCCTATGTGAAAGTGGGTTGACATTGCAATGGAATTTTTCACTAGACTACCGAGGGCACCTATAAGGAATGATGCAACATGGGTAATTGTTAATCATCCCAGAAAATCATCACATTTCCTTCTTATAATAGAGGATTTACATCTTTAGTGACTAGCAATACATTATATTAATGAAGCTGTAAGATTTTATGGTGAACCTCTATAAATTTTTTCTGATTGAGGTACCCAGTTTACATCTAAATTCTAGAAAATTCTCCAGAAGGCATTGAATATAGAGCTTTGTACGAGTACTACTTATCACCCCCCGAATCGAGGGATAGTCTGAAAAGACAATTCAAACTCTAGAAGACATGTTAAGATCATGCCCTCTAGAAATTCAAGTAATGTGGGATCAATACTTTCCTTTGTTTGAATTTTCCAACAATAATAGTTTCCATTATAGTATTTGAATGGCCCCATATGAATCATTATATGGAAAGAGATGTCGAACATCAACTTATTGGGACGAAGTTGTTGAAAGGAATCTCATAGGCCCGGAACTAATTGATTAGACCAAAATAAAGGTGATAGAAATCCAAGCCCATATTAATGCATCCCAATGTAGGCAGAAGATTTATGCTGACAACCAGAGAAAGGATTTGGATTTCCAAGTGGGAGATCATGTTTTTCTGAAAGTATCTCCATGGAAGGGTGTCTTAAACATTGGTAATAAAGATAAACTGAGCCCTAGGTACATCAGACCATTTGAAATTATGGAAGCAATTGGAGCTATAGCTTATTGTTTAGAAATGCTGCCATGTCTCTCCAAAGTTAATAATGTGTTCCATGTGTCATCATTGAGAAAATAAATTCTAGACCCAATACATGTACTCACCTATGAAGAAATAGAACTAGAATGAAATTTTTCATACTGTGAAGAGACAATTGTAATTCTTGACACAAGGGAGTACGTATTGAGAGACCAAATTGCTTGTATAGTAATGCTTCTTTTGAGAAACTAGAATATGGTTGAAGCAACATGGAAACCGGGAGATGTTATGAGGAAAAACCACCCACATCATTTTGGTGGGCTTTAAACATAAAATTTTTATGACTAAATTTATAAAGGAGGGAATAATATAACAGCCCAAAATTTTTATGGTATGCTTATTTTAAATATACTATATTCAAAGCCTATATTTGGTAAATCACGAAGTTACTTTAAAACAACACTTGGTTTTAACCTTGCCATTAAACATTAATTTCCCACTTCTTTGTTTTGAATTTCAAAAAACAGTCATCTAGAGTTGTGACCAGTAGGACATTTGGAGCCTGAAAGAACCAACTTGGTTTTTTTATGAATAGTATCATACCCTTATAAATACTAATATAAATAGTAATATGACCATTATGAATTTTAAATAATGAAATTTTTTATTTTCTCAAGGTAATAAGATAATTAGACCTTAATTGATTTTTCAACGTGATATAAAACAAATTATACATTTAAAATTGATATTTTTTGAATTAAATATGATTTTATTTAAAATTTAAATTAATAAAATGCAAAAAAAATAGTTTTGGAAAATAGAGTTCATTTTTAAATCTACACATCAAAAAATTGTATGGGTGAATTTTTTTTATTTTTTTGAAATTTTAGAATTTTCGATGAATATAGAAATATGATAAAATACAATATAATCAAATTATCAGTAAAATACACTATTTATGACAACATAAGTGTTGTAAGACCACTTCGATCAAACTAAAAAGACAATATAACAATTTTGGGTCACATTAATTATGACTATTCATAGTCTTGAGAAAAAATATTATAATAATGATTAAAATAATGAAATATACCTCATCTCCTCCACTATAAATACTACCATGATTCACCGCTTCCTACCACACTTGTCACACCATGAGCCTCGCCTATGTTCTGCCCAATACTCCTCACAAGACACTTCCCCACGTCTTTGAGCTTCTAGTCTCACAAAAAGGCCAGATCCAAAGGCATTAAGAAGTATCTCAAGGAGAAGAGATCCAAAGGTAAACATCCTCTTTAGTATTCTTTCTTTTCTTAAATTTTATGTTATTATTTTTTAATTTAATTTAGGTTATGTTGGTATATGTCATTCCAAATGACATTTAATTCCCATTTTAGTAATGTGTGGTGAGATACCCTCTTTCTCTCATCAGAGTATTTTATTAGATTTTAAGTGACGTCGTTAGTCTGTTGAATTTTCGTGAATGATTTCTCAATTTTTGTTCAGTTTTGAGTTCTTTTCTTTTATACTTATTTTCTCATCTCCAATAATCCAAATGATGTGATAATTACAGTAACTTAATTGACCTGGAATTAAATTATTCTAATGGAATATTTTATCATCATCACTCTTTCCCCCTCTTCTTATACTAAAAAACAAAACATCATCTGAGATGTATTAATTTATCACATTCAAGGATGACGGGTTCTCAATTTTCATTACCTTATTCAACTCTGGTCATGAAAACATTTCTATAGTTGCACCAGATCAGAATATATTTATTTGATCTCATTAATGCTTTTTAATCCTTATACACTAATATTATAAAATAATAATATAAAACAAGCACATTATGAACACAACGACCAAGATAATCCAAACATTTGAAATTAAATTTTAAGTAAGGATTCATCATCATGGTATATAACCAAAAATCATTATAAGATCATTTATATCTATAAATTTTAATTCAAAAGATATATTAACAATTCTTGATGTTGAACCACGCATCAAATGAACTTCCATTTGTAAATACAAGTAAACCGATCATGAAAACCAAGAAAGAAATTGCTTCCAAAACAATAAAATTGAACCTCTTAAACCAAAAACAACGGTCATGAATTAACCTAATAAGGTTATAATAAATCCATTACATATATATAAGGTTCTGGAATTATTAATTAATTAATTAATCTGAATTTTATTATTTTGGTAATTAAAACAAAATAAGAACACACTCAAGCATAAGGTAAGGGGTTTCTCATCTTACTTTTAATTCCATGAGATTTCCATTTCTTGCAACTTATTTCTTGAATGCGGTTTATGTGTACTAAAATTGACATATAATAAATTTATTATCTTTAAATTCATCGTATTCTATGATTTATTTATTTATTATCGACTTTTGGTCATAAGATTAAATTGAGTGCAATATGGTAAGTGACCTTCTCTAAATTTCCATTTCATTGAGGCCTACATGGTATTGTACATCTAATATTTCTTATGTGGTGTATCTAATTCCCATTTTATATCATATTTTATTATGAATTATAATTCTATTAAAAATACATTTTCCTATAGCATTGATATTACTATTTATTTAAGACATATATCATTTCACATTCGATGTTAATTTGGAATGTTGTTTTAACTATGAATATATTGATGAATTCGTATTCTATAATCTATATGGATATTTAGAATAAAGATTAGGCTTGTATTAAATCATTTTAAAAATAATTATTTGGCTTTTTAGTGGTGGGTGGGGCCCACTATAGCCCCTCGATGCGTAGATAAGTCTCATGAGACAATTCATTTGGCGAAAAACCCATCGAGTTTGTTTCCAAAAATTAGAAGAGTTTTTACCCAAAAAAATATTTTAACAATACTATGGTATCATGTTCTAGATACATGAAGTATAATTCGTAATAATTCTCTTTATTCTTTATCATTTGTTACTGTCCATGAGTTTTTCACTATGAAAAAATCTATGGATGCGGTTTTATTCTCATATTATTAATGGTGTGAGTTTTTTCATATATTCACCATGACATAATGATTATGTAAAGTTGTTTATGAATCACATGTTATTTAATTCATGATTCTGCTATTTTTAACACTTAAGGAGCATTTGAGCACACCACTTCCTTTTTTTA
The DNA here is from genome assembly GCA_963277665.1 of Viscum album. Classification (NCBI taxonomy): domain Eukaryota; kingdom Viridiplantae; phylum Streptophyta; class Magnoliopsida; order Santalales; family Viscaceae; genus Viscum; species Viscum album. The sequence continues at coordinate 1,650,558,688 of OY728137.1, read as the reverse complement.
GCATCAATATGTAGTGAAGAGAAAACTATTTATTGAGTTCTGTGGACGCAGTTTTTAGTTTTTTTTATGTATTGTATTTTGAAAACTTTTCCAATATCATCTGAGTTACATCTATGTATCTATTTTCTTCAACACTACTATACTGATCATTCATTTTTAATTTCATTCCTTCTAATAATTCTAATATTACAAGTAATGTGTTGTATCTTGTCTAGAGGGGTCGGGTGTTACAACTAGTATGGAATATATCAATCCTTTGTATAAGAGCTTACCAATGGATTTTGGCATTGGTGTCAATAATTGCCATATGACCACCATATAAGACATTGAATAATAAATAGTACCTTTGGATGAAATTCATATCCCTTTATCAAACTCTTTATTTTTCCTTAAACAATCATTGATCAATGGCATTATTTTACACACACATAATATTTTTCAAGTTCCTTTGGGAAATTATATGGGTGTTTATTTTTATTTTTCTTAAATTATGGAAATTGATATTTGTTTCTTCTGTAGTTTCCACTACCTGAGTTCTTATAAAACTATATTCTTCCCAAATTTTTGATTTTGAGAGTTTTTTGTGTATATTTTTTTATCATATATAAGGATATCTAATTAAGAATAATGAAAATATATTTCACTACAGTCATCGTTTAATTTGGTTTCTCATAATCACAAAATTAACAAATATATTTAGTTCTAAAATGATTAATGTTGGTTATATACATTGACTAAAACAAAAAAAATCGAGAAAAAATAATCATACTGGGAGAAAATGTAATCAGGAAACTCATATATATGATATCAAAATCATGACACCATATTTTCAACCTATGACACCTTACGATTAACCTAATTCATTAATATTCATCATCTATTCAAATATTTCTTAATGGTTTATAATTAAATTTTAATTAACCAAAGAATATTTCTATGGAGTGTAAATTTTGGTGCATAGTAAGGGAACACACACCATGAAGCCAAATGGTGGTTAATATATAGTTGACCAACTATTTTTAGGGTTTTTACCCTTAAATGAATTTGTACCAAAACCATATCCACTTATATTATCAATAAAATGATTTATTTCTAGGAAACCCATATAATATTTACCTTACTAAATTTAAATGATGTTACCCAATTGATAGAATTATTCCCAAATTCAGTTATAAGGTTATCTTACCTAATCAATGTTTTCCAAAATCTAGTACAAAGGGTTTATACAAATCGTGCTTAGATAAAAACATTTAAGATCTTTGTTATAGTAGTCTAATGTCAGAAAATACATTATTACATTGGAACACGATAAAATAATTTGAATCCCAAATTAATGAAGAGTTTATCAATCCTTGTAAACTATATATAAACATAAATCCTATATTACATTTGAAATGAAAAAATATAAAACATAGTGAAGGTAAATATTTTGTATCCCTACTGAATTTCTACATATCCTGGGGAAATAAAAAAATAAAGGTGATCATAGATTATCAGTAAGGTTCACATATAGTACAAGCTACCATGATTAAATAATTAATAATTGATATGGAAATATAAATAACTAAAAATACATTAAATTTAATGAATAACATGATAATCAATATTAATATAGAAGGAGTAAATGAAGACCAATGATGCCATATAAATAATCAAAGGAGCCAAAAATGAATCCATAGATATTATTCAAAATAATCACTTAGAAATTAATATATAACTTCATAATGATGGAATGTATGATTTGGGATATTTGAAATTTACTGTCAAGGCCTTATGCCAAGACAATTTCTTATTATGGGTAAGTATACACAAAACCCCCATTAAATAAGTATATCTAACAATTTTTTCTTATCATACCTATTGATTCATCAATGTTCTATCATATTTCTTGCCCTATACATCACTTAATAATTCAAATGCATTCATCATATTAATAAAAAATACAACATAATCAGCATTCCTTATTCAAAAACTATCCATATATGATAAACTAAAATATAAAATTCCAATAATTTCCCCAATTATACTTATCATAAACTATATAGAGAAAGAATATTATTGGTATAATTAAAGAGTATCTTAATTGGAGAATAAATTATTTGATTTATTGATGAATATATATCCTATTAAAAGTTTTTTAAAATCATTCTTTCGGAAAATACACTTTTCACATTGAGATTCACTTTTTTAAAAACCTTCTAGAAAAATTTAAAAATTATTTTCAATGAAAATAACCAAGGATAATTTTAATTTATACAGAAAATAAATTATTTAAAATTATGAATGGAAATTTTTTTTCATTCCATATAAGTTAAACAAATCAGTTCCATGTTTTGTAAAAAAATTCATAAAGTTCCTCATTTGGAAAATGGCTGAAAGGATCCAATTAAACCATTTTGTAAAAATTAAATCATGGGTAAAATGAATTTAAATTTTATTGTATAATATTAAAAAAATATTGAAAATATTTTCAAAAACATTTATATGGAAAAAAATTCATTTCCAAGCGATATAAGGAATAAAAGCGTATTTTATGAAAAACAATTCTCAATAATTTCAAGTATAAAAGAGTGTAAAATGGTACTATTACATGAAAGTATCATGAATTACCAATGTAAAGGTAAATTTATTTGTTTTTATTAAATGATGATATAATTTCCATCAATGGGAATACAAGCATAAACAATCTAAATTAAAATGATATTAAAATAAATCATTACCATTTAGAATATTTCAAATCATCACCCCCATGAATGAAATTTCATAAAATTAAAAAATAAAATACAATGAATAGAAAAAGATTAATTATATAACATATCAATGGGTAATTATATACACTTTATAAAATAATATAGGTGTATCACATAAGATATGTACCAAAGAAGACAATTTTGGATGAAGAACCCTTACCTGTAGTCAGAATTTATTCATATGTGTTTGAACCTCCTATATAATAAATATAGATTTCCTCTATATATACTGTAGAACCATTATCTTATATATAATTCCATATATGATTTACTTATAACCTTTTATCACTTATTTTTTAACAATTATTTATTAAAATTATTGTTTCTGGTGGTAACTTCTTCATTTTTCATGTATGTTTTTGTTCAGTGATTTTGGTCCTTGTACATTAATAGTACTTCCATAATCTATGAAAATTTAATAATGATATAAATATATTATTTCATAATTATATATATCCTTATTATCATCCATGTAAATAGGTAATGAAAAATGACTTGCATTGTATTATTGAGGTGGTAGTCCACACATACTCATAGACAACGTTATCATATTCTAATGGATTTGAAGGTAAGTAGATATATATGATATGATAATTACAGTAGAATATTTATCTCATAAATATCAAATTTATTCTTTAGTTTCATCTTTATAACTAACCATGTAAATTGGTGATGAAAAATAAAATACACAACTTTTTGGAAACGGTAATCCATACATATGTATAGGTGATGTTTTCACATTATATAGGATAGATAAGAGATGGAATATTATTATTACCATAATCATAAAAACATATAAGTATAGTGATTTAAATATATTTATATTTTATTCCATTTAAAAAACATTAATATGATGAATTAGAAGAAATAAACAAGAAATTGTTGGTAAAGGAAATTTCATATTCTTCGATATACTACCTTTAGATACCCAAATAAGGGACCTTGGATTTGTCTTTTGAAACTAAAAAAATCTATAGAACATGGAAAAGGATATTTAGAAGTGGTTTTTTCTAGGGGAGAGGGTTATCCAAGAGGCACTAGGTGGTGCATATAAGATGGAATCGATGGTGTCTTTTATAGTGAATAAATTGACCCACATGAAATTAAAAAAATGATTGAAATATAATAAATTCATTTTTATATTAAAGTAGAAGAATTTATTAATAATTAAGATGATAGGATATGATATGGTTGAAATACCTTATATTAATTTAATTTTTACATATTTAATTTATATTTTGAACCTTATCATTTGTTATAATCCCTTAGTTAACCTATTTTTACCTTTTCCTATGTATCACATTTTTCACTCTTAAATGTTATAATTTTACAAATCAGGCTAAAATTGTCTCATAAATTTCCAATGTATGAAAGTTTAGACAAAATATTATACCCCAAGCCCTATTTTAATATTTTTATAGCTTTAAAATAATTTAGAAGATATTATTTTCATAAAATATCCTTAATGTTATTTTTAACACTAATAATTTAATTTAACATTAAATAGATCAAGACAAATAGAAAATATGAATATATACATTTAAAAAAACAATAAAATTTCTTATATAACTATAAAATACATTGGTAACTATAACTCACAAAAAAATATTACTTTTAGAGTTTTATATTTTTTTATTTTCTATTAGTTGAAAAAATACTATATCGGTGTTGAATAATTATTTAAGTTAATTATTAAATCAATAGAAACTAAAAATAAATGAACATGTTGAAACAAAATATTTTATATTTTATATAAACATATAAGTCCTGACATTTTCAATTTTGATCCTTATAATATAAAAATATTACTATTAAAGTCGAAAGTGTTACATTTAATATATATCATTTTCTTAAAACAACATGAAGTACATAATAAAAAATATGCACTACAAATCCATGTATTCATGAAATATATGGAAATGGTTTATATACACCCATAAAATTGGATAAACACAAGATTTAGTGTCATTTTTTGTCCTTATCCTATTATTATTAACATTAATTACTCGATTTACCCATATTGGGGTGAATTGTTTTGTATTATTGTTACTATTCATATTGAATAAAAATAAAAGGTACACATTTTCAAAAAAATTACATCATGATACCAAATATGGAATGCATTTTTTGAATTTCAATTTCTAAAAGTGGATGAAATTAATTTAATATTAAAATGAAAAACATTTTTCAGAAAAATGTCTTTGATGTATGAAACTATTTTTATACTAAATTCACCAAAAAATTGATTCCAATTAACTAAATATTATTTATAATAATATAATAAAATTAATTTTATTTTAAAACCATTTTTAAATAAAAATTTACTTTATAAATGATTGAAATATAAATACATTTTTTAAAAAAGTGATATTTTCATTATTCATTAGAAAATATATCATTTACTAAAAATCCCAAAAATTCACACCATGTTAATTTGAATATGTTTATTTAAAAAAATATATTAATTTTTAAAAAATATAATTTCTTTAAATAGAAAAAATTATTTATAATTCACAAAAAACCCCATTTTTTATTATAATGTATTTTTGATGTATAAAATGATTTTACTAAAATTTAAGTACATCTTATGACCTTATGAAACCTTTATACCCATATTCATATTATTATTAACCCTATTCATACTATAATGTTCAATGGATAGTTTAGAATGGTATTATATAAATTATAATATTTCACAGTTCGGTTACGCTCAGTGTTGCGTATTTTGTATATTCCATCAAACATGGTGTACTTATAAAGTCTCTGTGTGTTATAAATATTTTGAGGTTTATAAAATGTGATCAAATCTACTATTCCTTATCATACAAATCACATAGTAAGAAATGGTAAAAATGAATCCTACTATAAATTTATGTAGAATTCATTTTATGTTTTTTGAGTTGTTCTATTAGATAAGTCTGGATAGTTTATGAGGAATCATAAAGACTTGGACACTTCCAACATGTAATCTTATATCTTCTCACCAAATAAGGAGAAGTTAAGGCTATAAATAAATACTATTTTCACTACACTATACTAGTGTAAAATAAAAGTATCATTCTTAACTATTTTTCCTTCCTTTAAAATAAATAATACATTGATTAGTTTCCAATATTTGGGTTCCATTTGGATAAGAAGTTATCCATTCATCTCATTTTATCATCATTACGACCCATGTTTTTCATATTCACCAAGGATTAATGTATAAATTATATGGTTATATTTAAAGAAATATTTTTTAAATACTTCATCAGAATCATAACGATTGACATGAGTAGGTTTCACCACTCTTTATGGTGAATATAATGAAAAGTCAAGTTGAAAAAAACCATTAACATTATCAAGACAATGGTAACTTTACAAAATCATTCAATGAGAAAATTAATTCAAGGGGTTTAAATAAATGGGATCATATGTACATATCATGAGTAAATTAAGGTAATTAGTATAACAATTTTAATGAATTAAAGAAGAAAAAATTAGTATTTTCCAGTTTAGTTGTACTAAACATTATACATAATATTTTTATCATAATTCTGGGGTATATTGTTTGAAATATATGTATTCAATCCATATGAACCAATTAAGTAATCAAATAATAATATAATTAAGGTGAATTATCTAAGGAAATGAATATGTTCTGTTAATAGAATAATATAAATAATTTCATGACTTTATTATTGTTTGGTACCTTCAAGTTAAACTATTGTTTTATGTTGATTATTACCATAACATTTATCTCAATGTCTACTTAGACACAACAAGACAATATTTATTTTAGAACGAATGATTTTGAATAATTTTATACTTAATTAAAAGTTTAACATTAAGTGAATCATATATTTCCATTTTTGGAAATAAATTGGCAATATAAATATAAGATTCATACCATTTTGTGAAGAGATAATTCTTTTCCATGAAAAATAGATAATAATTGAAAATTTTCTATCCAAAAAGGATTTTTTATTTAAGGATATAAAATACTAGGTATACTAACTAACATACTTATTAAATTTCTAGACAAATAAATCATTAGAAATAGAGGTACACTGAAGAAGATTCCCCTGTTTGTTTAGAAATTCCATGTGAAATATTCTAAAATTAGGTATGAATTAAATTCAAGAGGCACCTTAATGTAATTTTATTATTGATCAATATATTAATAATTATACATGGTGATTGATATTAGATACTTTTTGTGGGATTTTAGAGGCCATCCATACCATGTATCCATCAATGATCTTGTATGTTGACAGAATGGTTCCCCAAACTCATATTTACTTATACACATATATATATTAAAAGTAGTGGAAGGTATATTTATGATGAGTCTTATTATTTTCAGAACTATTTTGATTTTTTCCAAGGCTTTTTTTTTCAAATAGAATCACATTATCCAACTATATACCAATAATACTAACTAATGGATATCAATAGGTTATGATTTCAAGTGTTTGTTGATAATTGTTTTCTAAAAGATGATTTTAGCTAAAAATTAACATCTTGGAAACTCTTAGTGTGTCTCATTTAATTATCTTATATATATTAAAGATATTACCGTCTATTTATTAAGGAAAATATTTAAATATGAATAAATAAATACACTTTTGGGATAGTTAGAGAAAATTTATCTTCTTGAAGGTTGAGGCTCTATATGCATGTGTGTTTTAATATGAATACTAGACATTAAGTTTTTCCAAAGACACATTAAAACCAAATTGAATTTTCTACATTTATTGTAGTTAGTGATATATTATTCAATAATAATAAGTATTATATGATGTAGAAGTAGATGGAAACATTCTATGATTGATATTTTTATATGAATTTGATAATGGATTCAATATATGAAATTTAAGGAGCCTTAAATATTTAATTTTTCTATATTTATTACTATTGGTGGGTATTCATGAAAAACAAGACATGGATTGTATAAGCTTGTACAAATTAAGCATGATTAATTATTAAAAGTTATAATAAATTTATGTACATATTCAATAATAATAATTTTCACCATATTCATGATGAATCTATTTAAAATTTTCTTTTTATATATACCATCTATGATTATTATATTTTGTGATTAGATGTCAATGATAATTTCTTTATAAGTTACCAAATAATATATGTCAATGTGAAAAAACCAAAATGATTGGTGTGACAACCCATGTAATATTAATAATTAAATAGTTTCAACCCTTTTTAATATTTATGAATTATATTGTACATAAAAATAATTATTATAATATATTTAATTAATATCTCCACCAAAAAGAATATAGTTGAATTCTATCTAAATTGTGTTCCTTCCATTATATAGATTTATTAAAATGTTTAATTTAAAAATTAAAAATAAATAATTTTAAAAAATTTATATAATTTTTAAAATAACAAATTACAACTTTTCTTTGATATAATATTTTGCGATTCATTTGAAAGACAATTTAGTTTTTAGTGAATATGAGAAAAAAGTGATTTCTATGAAAATTGCCTTTCATTTTCACGAATTTACGATGTCACATTCTATTTCATATTGGTTTTAAAATTTATTGATTTAATTTTTATTTAATTTAATATAATAAAATTAATTTTAGTCATCATTATACTTAAATTTGGTATAAAAATATTTTTATACTTAAAAATTCAATTTTTATGAAACCTGTTTTTCGTCATATTTTTTAGTTGTGTTTTTAAATTAATTTTTGAAAATTATAGATATAAAATTTTATAAAATGGAATACATATTTTTATAAATAATTTAAATATTTATAAATTATTCCACTTCTTTATTTGTAGAGTATGAATTGAATCTTTTTCAAAGAGAAGTTATTATTGCAAGGGTTGGAACTCATAAAATGTGTTAAAACTGAACTGATAAAGTAAAAAATAACCTAATAAATTATATAAATATCATATCAGGTATTTTTTCATCTCATATTATATATTCTACATAAATAGTCCATTTTTTATCCATTTATCTTTATTAATACATTAATATATTATAATCCTTTGAAAAATTCCATGTGTGTTCTTGCCCACACATAAAAGGGACACTCCTATACTCATTTATCCACACATAAAAAAATTAAATTAAAACATTCCAACACACATACCATACTAAAATTTCTCCCCATATCATTGAGGACCTCATTGGATCATAATATCATCTTATGAAGTCTTTTGGAAGGAACCAAATTATGATTTCAGAAGAAGAGGTGTAATTTTTAACCGAGTGATTTGTTTTTATTTATTCCTTAAACACCGTTAAAAATATATTAACCATTTTCATATAATAACATTTGTATCTCCCACATAATTAAATTTTATTCTGTTTATGATAAAATTATATTTCATTTACTTAACTATCAAACAAAAAAAACACAGTCACCTCTCATGTGTATTTGTGGACCACCGCTTCATGAGATAACACATTTTATTTTCCATCACATACACTTATGTTTTGTAATAATTATGGATATAAATTAAATAATTTGATATATTTTAAATAAATTTCAATATATAATGGTAAATAAATATTTTAATTTTTTATTTAAATTTTAATTAAATATATGACCACCGCTCGTGTGTATATTTGGACTACTACCTCACGAACAGATGTATTTTAATTTTATTACCCAATTCAATGTGATTTTATATATCATTATATTTAACGTAATAATTTTATATTTATTATATAATTATATTTATTTAAATTTAAAATAAGACTTACCTAAATTCTCTTATGCTCATTGAAAAATGAAATGTTACTCCTACATACATACGGATTATCATCTCCATGATTGTTACATATTTTTTCTATGATAATATTACTAGGATGGTTTTAAAATTATAAATAATATATAAGACTAATAAATATACAATTTTTAATATTATATAAATTATATGATCATTATCTATTTGGCAAATTTAGATCTACCAAGTCCATTTCCAACTTATAAGTTGAGTTTTCTAAAAACATTTATCATGATACGAAATGATTAATTAATTAATTAAGTACAAAATTGATACAAGTTAAATAAAGGAAATAAGAATCATTAGAAAACTTATTTAGCAGGTAAATAACTAATATAATTTTATTATTTATGAATATAAAGAATTTATGTGGAATGTTAGAATAAATTTAAGGGTAACTTTACATTAAATCCTCAGTTTAATTATTTTTATGATTTACATTGTAAATATTGTCCGCCTTGTCAAATTTCAAAAAAAAATATTTATGTATGTATTAAAATAAATAAATCATAATATAAATTTGTGTATATTTTTTATTTCTTTAAACATTTTTTTAAAAAAATATTTCTATTTATTTTATATGAAATTTTTTTCTTTCTTTAAAAACAGAAAAAAGAATGATTTATTTTAAAATAAAAAGTGTTAATTGATTTTACCACCACCATACCCATTATATTATCTTTTTATTACATTATAATATTCGATGTTTTCTTCAATAAATATTCTTACTTCCCTTTGTTTTGGGTATTTCATTTTTGAAAGTGGCCTTTTAAAGAAAATGGATATACCATTTTCCAAAAATTATTTAATTATTGGATAAATAGTATATTATTGTGTAATTAATGAATTTAATTCTAGATTTTATATATTTGAGGAATGTTATAGTCCTTGATGTTTTTATGATGATGGGTGACACTGATATAGCTCTCCAATTCATTAGGTAATGATTATGTTTTTTATATAATCGTGTTGGAAATAACCAAGTTGGTTATTTTATTTATAAGTGTTCTTATAAAGGTTCATGTATGTGCTTTTTGAAGGGGATCTGAAAAAGGAACCTATATAAATTTTCTATTCTTATTAATGGGTTTTCATGAAAATATTTCGATTCTATGAGGTAAGCTAATGGTCATTTTTTAAAGAAATAATTATTAAATTTAAGGGTTAAAAAATTAAATTTTTAGAAAATATATTCAGGGATTCTATTTTTTTCCAGGAAATGATAAAAATTATTATTATTCATTTATTATTTATAATTAAGTGTCTTATTAAAACATTAGGAATTAAATATGGTTTCATGTGTGAATTAATAATTATTTTATCACAAATTTTATCATGTTTATGGAAAACATTCTTATATGGTCTCATAGTTTCGAAAATGACTAATGGGATTCATTTCTAATTTTTTTATAACTCTTACTGATATTTTTATATTGATCTGAAATTTTATGATTCATTAGTAGGGTTTATGGATGAGTAGGTATAATAATAATGAAAAGTTGAAAATCATGATGATTTTTCCTGAGAACAAAACATGATTTGTTTGAAAAGATTTATATTGTGGAAAAATGGATACACAATTAGAGTGTTACTATTGTAATGTATGGGTTTAGTACATATGTTTTATGACCTCATTCTATAAATCTATATACCTGAAAATAACTTTCATAATGAAAAAATGAATTCTTTTTTAAAAAATTAAATTATGGTAGGAATAAAGATTATATCTTTATTGTCAATATCAATGAAGGGATTAGATAATTTTAGTGGTTATGATAATGTATGTAAGTTCCCTTAAGATATTATAATTTATATTTAACATGATATCAAATTTGAATATTACCATATTTATTCATCTAATATATTTCTATTCGGTATGGTTTTATAATAAAAAAATAAGGAATCTAAAGTAGGAAGGCTCTAAGAGGAGAGTATCCTTATAAATAATCATCATGGAATTGGTAGAATTTAATCATAGAATGTTTTTTACTGTGATGGCTTAGTTGATGCAGGCAGTTAATGACGGTGGAAGCCATGTTAGATAAAAACCATAATCAGTATATATGAACATGTCTATAATAGATAATTTCATCAAATATCATCGTATATCATTTAGTGGATCTTCTAATATGGGTGTTGCTAAGGGATGGATTTAATATTTGGAAAATATATTCTAACTAATTTGTTTATAAAGAATCAAATTTTAATTATATCTATTTATCATTGTTAATTATATATTAATCATTATTGGTTAATGGTAAAGAAGAACATTGAATGAAAATAGATTGATTCCTTGGAATGGGGTGATTTTAAAAATATTTTCCTTGAGAAATTTTCCAATAGAGGTTCAATAGAGGATGGAAAATAAATTCACGAAATTAATTTTAATGGAGTAATTTTTCATGGCTATATAAGAAGAAAACTTTTCCTGGTTAGAAGGTTAAATACCAAATTGTGTATGGTATTTTTATAGTGGAATTAATCTTTTCAATTAAAGATTTAAGCAAACATATCAAAGGGAGTAAGATTATCATGAATTTAAAAGTTATGAGAAACTCTTTTGATATGATGAGAATATTTAAATTTTGTTTTTTATGATCATATTTACTATGAGAATAAGCATAAATATACATATATGTGGCTATAAATGTGGAAGTATCCATCGAAGTAATCCCATGGTATGAAAATATTGTTTCTTTGTTATGATAAATACTAAACAAAATCCTAGAGAAAGTGTTTTAAAAATTAGGAAATTTTTTTAAATGCTCTTTTAGGATATATGGATCATTACTATAAATAAATGGATTATAAAAATTGAAAAGTAAATAAGGAAATGATAGGAGTAATATTTTACAATTTTAATAATATTGGTAACTATGCATGCACTTATCTCAAAATATGATTAATTAATGGAAGTTTTAAATATTTTCTGAATAGTTGGATGGATAAATCCTTCATGGCTACTTTGGTAAACCCCAATATTTTAGATTATAATACCATGTTCAATGGAATATTCGACACGCAACATCGAGCTCTAATGACCCATGAAATATATAAATGTTATAACCATGTTGTTAAATTGGTGGGTATGAATATTATTAAATAAATTATGATTTTTAAATATATATATTTCTTAATAATTCTAAATTATTGAAATTTTTTGTAAATAATCAATCTATTTTGAGTAAAACAATTAAATTCATCAAAAATTAGTTTTATTTAAAATTAATTATTATTTCTTTTAATGAAAAAATATTTTAACTATTTTTATAAATTTTAGAAAATTTATTTGATAAAATTAATTTAATTTTTTGAATAATCATATAGAAATTTAATTTTGGTGAAATTGTTATATTTTTTTTAAAATATTTACTTTTTAGTTAATAGTGAAATATACTGATTTTCATAAAAATATCATTTCTTTGCTATAAATTATTAAATGTAAAAGTCCCATATTATTTTGAAAATTAATTAAAGAAACATAAGTGTTAATTATTTATATTTATTCCACTATATTTATTTTGAATGAAATCCATATTTTATTTTAGTATAAGGTTTTATTTAGGTTTAAAAATGGGGTTTTCTGATAACTATTTTAAAGTGAATAAAGTTTATAATTCTTAATTATTTTTTAAAAAATTAAAAAGAATATATTTATATTCATTTTATATATTAAATATCAATAAATATTAATTTATATTCATGAAATAGTTATTATTATTCTATATATTTAATATAAAATCATCTTTTCCATTAAAATACAATACTTCAAAACTAACTTTTCATCACACCTGCGAGATTATTATTAAATTAAAATTTTACACTTATATGAATTGAATTTGAAAAAAATTACAAATTATTTGGAATAATAATTATTTATATTTTCAAATTAGTTCAACATAATTTTTCACCATTATTAATAGTGAAAACTTTAAAAATAAATTACATCGATTAAGGTGAAAACAGGTCTACTAGGGGTTAAACTAATAAGATAAGAGAAAAAATGACATAAACATTATATAAATGAAATTGGGTGGCCATATTTAGACATTAAAATGAAACATTATAGATTATTATACAATTTTGAGACTTGTGGAATAGGTAAAACATGGGTACACCTTTTATTTCCAAATATTATATGTGTACCACTCAACACACTTAAAAAAGGCCACCCACTATCTTATTTTCTTCACACCATAAAACTAATTTGGATTGTACAATACCAGAAAAAATAAATCCCAAAATTCAATACCCTAATTCTAGAAGTCATGTTTGGTCTTAAATCCATTATAGTACAACTTTATATATATTCTTATCGAGGTTGTCCAAGAAGAAGTGGAATTCATAACTATGTGTTTTTTGTTTTATTTATTAATTCACTTCTATATATTATTCCTCAATAATTATAATATTATATAACCAGTGTCTAATATATTATGATATTTTGTTATATTAATTTTATGACATATATTTTTTCGACTTCCATTAAAAGGGATATGAAATCATCATTCGTGTGTACGACGGACAACCACCTTGCAGACTGATGTCATTCATTTTCCATCATCACCTATCATTACTAGTTATATTGATGTATTTAAACTATATATATGATATCTAGAACATATTTATACATTATGATTTATTATTTTATATATACATTATTATATTCTGATTCGTGGTGGATACAAATACATTTTTATTCTGTACGACTGACTACCGCCACTCTATGTGATGTGATTCATTTTTCACAAATTCTTTAAATAGAAGGAAATATGGATAAATTTAATTAATATATGTGATATAAATGAAATAATAATGATAATAATAACATATTTATCATTTTTAAAATGTAATATACCATTTTTCTTTCTACATTGTTAAATGATAATGATTTTCATGTATGTGTGGACTACATCGTCGATGAAGTAATGTGATTCATTTTACATCATCACATCAAAAGAATGATATAAAAATAATATTTAAAAAATAATATAGTATTTATGATATTTATAATTTTGTATAGATAAAATAATGCATACCTCCTTTCCCAAATGACAACTGAAAAACAGAATTGTGTCCTAATGGGTAATTTAAGCCTATGTCTTCAAAGATTGCAACATATAATATATTTTATAACCATTATTAATCATTGGGATTAAATTTATAGTTAATAAATAAATATGATAGTTATTTAAATTTTATTACTTTGGATATGTTTAAATAATTATCTCTTAGACCATGGTCAACACCTCAAATAGGTTTTGAAACAATCAAACAAACATCCAAAAAACTCTCCATGTGGACATAACTAATTGAGAAAAAAAAATATTTAATTAAACAGAAATAAAATAAATAATTTCATTAAAATTTGATAAACTAGGAAAATTTTCTTTAAAAATAAAATAATTTAAATATTCTTATTATACAAGAGTTAAAGGACATACTTGGACATTCTAGACTCAAGGTAATGTTTTCCTCATCTCACATTCTTTTTTGGTGAGACATATGTTATATTCACCACAGAGTTTCATTTTGTGGCTTATATACTTCCCATGAATGTAATTTATTATTATTTCAATTAAAATTATAAGTATTTAATAATCCTTATTGGGTTTAATTTTTCCTTAGATTTGATTCATATATTTTCAAATCCATAGGGGATTTCATCTCAATTAACTTTTATAGAGGAATATTTTATTATTATGCACCTTTTGTATTTTATGTGGTCCCCATATTACCCTTTGATATATTATAAAATTTAAATAATTATTTTTCTAATCTTTTATGTATTATGTGATGTTAATATTTCATGTTGATTGTGATTTAAGAGATACAAATGTGTAAAAATCATTATGTTACAATATTTTCTCTTTTCAGGATTGTTTATATTGCCGGTTCTTTTTAATAAAATAATATAATCATTTTTTTTAAACAACATAAAATTTTATATACTAGTTATGAATTTTTTTAAATTGTTTTATATACATTTAATCTATTAATTATTGAATAAAGATCATGAAATCCATTTAAAAGTGTTATTGATCTTGAATTTTATTTTAGATTGGGGATGTTTCTCCTATATATCAATGTTTTTTAAAATATTTTACAGAAATTTCATTTATAAAAAACAAAAAATTTCATAAAGATATTTCACATAATATTTTACCTTATATTAATATATTTTAAAATGAAATTTCTTAACATTTTCTAAATAGATCAATTTTTAATCCCTTATTAAAATATTTTAAAAAGAATGCTTCTTTTAAAATTTATGATATTAATGGATTTTCCTACAGACTAGTACATTACATTCAATGGAATTTACTTTACATGTTTCCAATGTTTTTTTCAATGAAAATTATTTTCACAATATTTGGTGAAATTTTTGTATTTATATTTGATTTTAAAAATAAAATGGGTATTTTTCTAAAAATTAATTTAATGACATTATAATTTTATTTCCATTTATCAACCTCAAAAACCTTTTTTAGTAACGATCTAATGTGGATACTTTTTAATTATACCATCAATATTATTTCTTTGTATGGATTATCATTATTTCAAGGATATTATCAAAGAATCCGTTTCTTTTCAAAAGGTCTATCATGTTTTAAATAGATTTTTTATGAAAATAATTCATTTCCATTGTTAAATCAAGATTCAATGAGGTTTTCAACGATCCAATTTCTTATCGATGATCTAATCATGTTTCCATGACATTTTTAGGGAACTCATTTTTTTCGGGGTTCAATCAAGTTTCAATGAGATTGTTGTAGTACTCATTTATTTTCCATGGGATAGCCCTATTTCAATGACATTGTCATGGAACCCATTAGTTTTAATGGGTTAATAAATTTATGGAAGGGATAATGATTTATTTTATGATTTTAATAAGTAATAAAATATCTATGTACTTTATTCATGATAAGATTCATGTATTTTTTTGATGATGGGTGGTTCTATTATAAACTATGAATGGGATGTTCCATTATAAACCTAGTAAGGGGTGTTCTGTTACAAAACAAGGATGGTTGGTTTAATAATTAACCAATAATGGGTGGTTAAATTTCAAACTAATGAAATTTTGTTAAATAATTAACCAAGGATGGTAGTTCTATTATAATCCATGGATTGGTGGTTCTGTTATAACCCTTTCATGTATTCGGTTATCTAGAGATGGAAGTCAGTGATATTGGACATTAAATCTATAATAGTGATATGATGATAATGGTATCATGATTCAAATACATTTTTTCTATGATTTATATGGGTTTATAATATTTCCTTTGATCATGATTGATTTCACATACTTCAAAATAACTAATTCTAAGGAATACTACAATTGTGAAAGCCTTATTCCATGTTTTTATGTTTTATGATCCATGTTTTGATTAGTGTGAATATTATTATGTTATGATCATGCACATTGATTATGTCATCAAACTTTTATACTTCTCTTATGTTCATTGATGACAATTAATTATTAATTTATATGGATACCCTTAATAAGCATTTGAGCTCTCTCTTCTTATGATTCATTTACCCAAAGGAATCAAGTATGATGTCAATGGTAATATGTATATAAAGGTTTCATATGGATAATGTTTATTAACTAAAATGGAATATTAAAATCTAAAAATAGTGGAAAATATAATCTCATGAATTATTAGGTGTTGTTTATGTAAGAGTTTTTCAGAATTTTCTAAAACACTAAACCTAAAAGTTTCTTATAAAAATAATTGAACTAAATTTTACTATTTATATTCAAAGTCATCGATATATAATTTTGGGTCACCTTCATTAGTATCAAGCACAAAATTTAATATTTATGTTTTCAGCACCAGATCTGGAGTTACAGGTTCGGGGATATTAAAATTTCAATAGATGTTGTAGAATCTGTAGGATGTGTTGTCAGATATATTAATTTCCAAAAGAAATAAATCTAGAATCTGAAGCTCTTTGATTTTTATTAAAGAAGATAGAGAAATTAAATAGAAAAAGGAGTGGATGAGGTTAAAAAAAGGGGAATTCCCTCTTCCAGTAGCAAAAAATCATAGCAAAAATTATCGTAATAAGATAAATAATTTTCATAATCATAGTTATATTCATTATTGGTTACCCACTCTAACTATGAACCACTTTTATTGAAGATCCTAAGTACCTATAACTTATTTCTTTAATTATATGAAGTTATCTTAGATTTAAATACCCTAAAATAGGATCATGTTTTCATTATCCTTGGAATGTTAGAGTATCCCTTATGTATCCTTATCTATGAAGGAATATGAGGGAAGACCATGTAGTCAATCATATTTTTCTTTCTAATTGTAACAGTATCCTTAAAGTGTGAGCATCTACTACTACCCAAAGTATTGGTTGGATTTATATCCTTCTCTCATGAAGTGAGCTTTCATTGGTCCTTTTCACATTTATTTTTTTAGATTTCTCCCCACTTACCACAAATTATTATCAGATTGAAAGAAGTCTAATGTCATTGACATAAGTATTATTATTATGAACATCTGGTTTCATGAAACCACATTCCAATGGAATATTTCCTGGAAAATTCGTTTCCACTGACAGTACTATGAAAACATGCCCTGAAATCCCGATCTATTTAGTAAGAACCTCGGAAACCTCACCTTGAACTACCACATAAATAGGTTTTCCAATGGGTTGAAAATCCTTATAAATGTATTTCTTGATTTTTGTTCTACACATACATTAATTTTGGATAACATAATTAGAAAATTATAAATTTCACCAAAATAAAAAAATCCATAACATTTGGTAAACTTTTTTTTGGGGGTATTGTTAATGTTTAAATAAATTATAAGAATCTTCATGGTGACTCTTTTGGTAGGGCTTTACTACTAATACTTTTTTGCCTACAAATTTTAGAGTTTGATGTCATATTGGGAATGGTTTGTATTTCTTTTTATCATTGAAATATAGATTATATAGATAAATATGTTTCTTTAAAGAGTAACTTTTAGTATTTATACAATAATTAATTCAAACCTTTGGTAAAATATCCTGATGTTTATAAATTAACTAAAAATGGAAATGAAACTTATCATTAACATATTGTATAGAATGAAACTATTTAAAATGAGAAAGTAGTTACATGTTATTTTTTATAAAAGGCTATATTCATCCTTTTACATCACCATTGAATGCTACTATTTTGTTTTATGAAATGAAATATGATTCTATGAGGATTTCTATTGATTATAGATCATTAAATAAAATAAATGGTACGAATATGTATATATTTCATTATACTAATGAATTTTTTTTAGTTATAGGGAGATCATAATTTTTTGATTATTAATATCAGGTCAAGGAATAATTATATGAATGGGAAGGAGTATTTCATTCCAGGGATAAAATTTTGGAAAATTAATGGGAATTAATAGTTTTTGGTAATTCCATTTAGGTTGAAAAATTCTCCAACTATATTTATAGACCCTTTGAATAAATATTTATTTTTATTTCTTGGATAAATTTTTTGTTCGGATTATTTAGTGAATATTTACATATTCAAAAATATTTTATGTTCATGAGATACATTTTACATTTTTCTAAAAATTGTGGAATAAAAGTAGTTATGTGGAATATTTAGTGAATGTGAATTTTGATTGATATATATTTATATTTTTGAAGTATTTAGATAAATATTGAATAAATATTGATAAAATATATAATAATGTGGTTTAAGAGTTTCCAATAGTTATAATAATCATATAAATTTATATTTTTCATGGAATAGTGGATTACTAGGGATGGTTTATGGAAAACATTTCTCAATTATCTAACCCACTAAATAAGTTAGCTAGAAAAATAGTTTACTTATTTTGGATGAAATAATGTGATTAATGTTGCTAAAAATTAAAAATAAGATTACTGAATTCTCCATTTTGTCCCTTCTATCCAAAAATAATGATTTTTTATATATAATTATGCTTATTTGAATAGACTTGGTAATTTTTTCACACATAATGATCTGGTAATTTCTTATTATTCTTGATTATTGAAACCTTAGAAGCTAAATTATCTTACACAAATTGAACTGGATATTGTGGTTTTTTATTTTAAAATCTAGAAATATAATTTTTCTAGAGTAATGTTTGAAATATAAAATAATAATAAATGTTTTAAGTAAATATTCACTCATAAATAATTGAATAATATGTATATAATGTGTTGGTAACTGATTATTGATTTTTATTTCACAATTCATTTCTATCTAGGAAAATAAAACATAGTACAATATTATTTAAGTCGAAATGATAATACATCATTACCTATACTATGTTTGTATTATGATCCACTGGTAAATTATTTAATGAGTACTGGTATACTAATTGTGAATATAAGAAATTATTTTATTTTTTTGGTTTCATTCTATTCATCTTTGTAGAAAATAATTAAACAAGCTCATAAGGCGGTGTGTGTTTTAGAAGAAAATTTATAATTGGTCATTAAATGTAAGTTTATTATATTTAACATTGAAAAAAGGTGTTTTTAGATTCATAATACTATTAAGGATTCCTTGTGATTCTCATTTAAATAAATTTTTATTGATTGAAGCACATAGCTCTCTGTTTTATTTTTAGTCTAGTGGAAAAAAGACGTATATAGACCTTTGAGATAATTTTGTGTGGGATTGAATGAAAAGATATTTTATTTTAGTTAAAATTAAATGGTTGACCTGTTAATAGGTTAATGTATAATTATAATTACTAAAGGGGATGATTCAACCTTTTCCTGTGCTAGAATGAAAATAGGAGAATAAATCTTTAGATTTAATTGTTATATTACCCAATACACCACTAGGTAATAATTATATAAGGGTTATTGTTGATTATTTGACTAAATCTATTCATTTTCTTCTAATTTGAGATAATATGTCTTTGGATCATCTCTCAAGACTCTTTTTAAAGAGATAAGTAAATTTATTGGAGCCCCATTTTTTATCTGATCGTGATCCTTGGATTTCCACTACTTTTTGGAAAAGCATTCAAAATTAATTGGGTATTGAATAATGTAGTAGTAAAACAATTCATCTTCAATATAATAGTCAAAAAAAGAGAATGATTAAAACAATGGGGATAATTATTGATCTTTTTTATTATACTACCACGTTTGTTGGGAGAAACATCTTTCACTTGTTGAATTTTCTTATAATAATATTATTCATTGTAGTATAATTATATAGCCTTTTGAGGTATTATATATAAATAATTTTTTATAATCCATCTTTTTAGGATGAATTTTGTTAAATAATTTTTTGAAGTCAATAATTGGTAGATTATTTGGTTGAGAAAATGAAGAAGATTTAGAAGCATTTGAGGGATGTTTAGAGTATGAAATATTGTTAGGTGGATAAATGTAGGAAATATATTTTGTTTGAGGTGGGAGACCATGTTTTATTAATGTATCCCCATTGAAAAGTGTTATGTATTTTTTAAATAAGGTGATCTTAAGACAAAATTTCATTGGATGATATAAACTTTTTGAGAATATTGGATCAGTTTATTATTAAGTGGATGCACCTCCAGGTAAATCCCATATAAAATATGTGTTCTATTATTCATTGGTAAGGAAGTAGGTTACATATTCATATCATGCTCTGAGTCCTAAATTAGTTCAACTAGAATAGAATATTTCTTATAAGGAAAAAAATATTTAGATTCATGAAATTATAGATATGGTTTTATTAAAAAATTTGATCAACTGGCTTGAGGTTTTTTGGAAAAAAATAAATGACTGAAGAAGAATCATGGATATATGATGGGAAAATGTCTTCACTTGTTTTCATTAGGATTCAAAATGTTAATGTACTTCACTCAACGTTATGATTGAAAGGGGTTTTAAGTCCTCTCTATATCATTCACATCAAGTTTTCAATTTTATTATTCCTACAAAGAAAATCCAAATGGTTGACTTATCTATAACTGGTAATAATTTGGGTTTCCAAAAACAACGACTCATGGGGATTTTCATTGGCTGAGAGGATATGAGGTCAGGGTCATCGCACCCTTTGGAAGGGGGGGGGATTTTCCTACTCCAAAACTCTTTTATAGATTTAAGATATATTTGTGAATCTATTCCAAATCCCAATATGAGATCTATTACCCTAACAAAATGAACGTTGGTTAATTCTATTTCATGTGAAAAATAGTGGGGTCTCTTTTTTAAATATATAATTAAATATATGCAGTTGTCCAACATTTTCCAATAATAAGAGATTGATTATGAGTTGAACTGGTGTCAACAAGTTCTTTGGAATGTCCCACAACATAAAGAGGTGGATAATATTACAAGGATGGGATTAATCCATTATAAATCAGCCAATATATCGTGGTGATTTTAAGAATAAAAACACACATTGTTTTCTAGACCTATACAGTTTAACATCATGCACAAGGACTTATATAGGTGTTTTAAGACCCCAAATTTTCGAGATCATGTCCTGTAGGTACGTCATACAAATACTGATTATATCAACCCTAAACGTTTACACATATTATCACACGATTTTAAGCAAAATGAACAATAATATTTTATAAAGAATCATAAATTATACTATATTTGTAATATTTGGTACATAATTTGAATTACCATGGAAGGAATAAGTATAGGTAATACATGAACAAAGTGATCAGCTAAAAAGTCCGGTGAGGGAATAATCATAGGAATAAAACATAGCACATGTGTTAGAAGTAAAAATATGATGATGAAAAGACATCTAATATGAATCCACATTAGGAATAATAACATTTATAACATGGTAACATATATCCATTGCATCATAGGAATGTGCCAACATCGTATAACATGAATAAATATGATTCAACGCTAATTTGTAAGACTATATCACATAGTGGGAAATGTCCCATAAAGGAATTAGGTTCACTACCTATCCCAACATGACATATCATGAGACTAAATATTACCCAATAAATTTGAGCTCTATAAGGGTGGACCCATAATTTTATGTTCTGCAATATGTGTTCCACAAGAATAGTCAATCATAATGGTTTCCCATGGAAGGAATTGTGTATCATAATCAGGTCATATGACATAATAAAAAAGAATATCAAAATGGTTCCCATTTATGAAAGGATTTAAATAATACATGTATTTTAAAATTGTAAAATACAAATAGATCATAATATGTTATGTTCGATTGAAGTTGATACATGTAAAAAAGTGTCCAAGAAACATTATAAATGAAACATTTGACTACGGTTTAAGGAAAATATTAATGAGAATTTAAAGCAAAAAAGAATATTTTTTCAAACAATAAAAAATGAACAAAGATTTTTTTTCATGTTAAAATAAGCAATTTTATAAAATTAATGGTTTCTTAAAATATATTAATAATGGTACATGGAAATGGGTAAGAAATTAAGAATTCCACTTTAATCAGGATTGCTTATATGAAATATTTGAGAAATGAACCATATTAAAACTTGTATGTGCATAAAAAATAAAAATAAAATGATATATATAAATGATTCTAGAATATATAAAGATAATTTATAATAATTATATAAAAATAAATAAGATATTTATTAGGGTAAAGAGAAAGAAACCATAACCAGAAAGGGAAAAAGTATCTTTGGGAAGAAACTCTTATATTATGTCTAATTTTTTTTCACTTCATCTTAATGTCCATATTAATCAAATTAAATCGATTTATTAATTAATTAAGAAAATTTAATATAAAAATTTTATGTATTATAGTTTTTTAATTTCATTTATGGAACTTTTTATGAGTTATGAGATACAATATCATCATTTGGGTGCATTTATTTTCTTGGTTTTAATGATCAATTACTTGTATACTTGTATAGAAAATCATGTAAAACTATAATTGTTGTTCAGAATTAATGATATAGGATATTAATGAAAATAGAAAATGTTATATTATTATATAATTCATTTGGTAATTTGTGGTTAGTATGAATCATTAGATAATATGTTACTGATAATCATTTAGATTATTTTCGTGATTTTTCAATCATCACAAACTAGTTTTATTTTATTAATTAATATTTTTTATATAAAATGGATAAATAAAATTAAATTGAATATAATACTTATATTATAAAATTATTTAACAATAAAATTATTTAATTATCATTTTTTATTGTGGGAATGGAAATTGAATACTTTTTCACACTTAAATATGATAAATTAGCACATCACGGATGATGTTTTCATTTTCAGTTAACAATTACAGTGGAATTAAACGATGATGGATTATTACACTAGAAAAATAATATAAAATTGTATATATGCTACTAGATTTTTCAGATCATTTGTAGGATGTTTTTTGAGGATCAAATAAGAAACAAATAGAACATAACAAGATATTAAAATAAAAGAAAGATAATTTTACCTCTTGAATTTATTTTCCTTGAGAACCAACATTGAGAAAATTTTGTGGCCTTTTAATGATACCAACAGATATTTAATGTGTGGGAGAGGCTAGGGAATTTATTTGAATAGAATTTTGACATCTATTAAATCATTACATGTGTGAGGATAATAGGTGGTGAGGTGTGGTATTTACAGAGGATGAGAGGGGTGTTTTTCATTATTTTATTCATTTCAGTGTTATTTTTATTCAAGACTATGAATAGTTTTAGAATTCTCACTAAGTATATAATAATAATTATTTTTATTCAGATATTATATTGATTACATCAGTATTTACTCAATTAATAGTTTATTTAATATATGATTTATATGTATCATAAATTATTGTATTTTACTATTCACCAAAAATTTAACTATTTTAGAAAAATCCCAAAAATTCCCCCCAAATTTTTTTTTATTTATTGAATTTAAAAATGGACCCCATTGGATGGAAAAAATTATATATATGAGAATTTTTTTTAATTAAAATCATCATTTACATGGAAGATACCAATTTTAAAATCATAACTGATTTTAAAACACTTAAAAATAATAATTATAGTCTCCTAAAATTATCTTATAATATTAAGAAAAAAATATTGATTTATGAATGCATTTTATGGAAATAAATTTTTAATTAAAACATTATATTATTTATTAAATTGAAAATAAACACTTATATTTTATAAAAATATCATAAATAAATTAATAACACCTAAAACATTTATTTACTAATAATATGATATAATTATATCATATTTTTATTTAAAAGATGAATAAATTTTATTTCGGCTTTTATATGTGATGTCACTATTCTATTATCTAGTTTACTTTTCAAAAAGGTTACATTACTATTCCAAAGTTAAAGTCACTATTCCATTAGTATAGGTTCATTATCTTATATAAACACCTATTATTTCATTCATTGTTCATTTATAAAGTTTTTATTGTGTTATATATGTGATTTTTATCTTATTTATACTATATAACAAAATAATTAGAAGGTAATTTTCATTGATTAAATTTTGGATTGTTACATTCCTCCACCGTATGAAATTTCACCCACAAAATATCATTTTAGAAACTATGGTGAAAACAAGTGATGGTACATACCCATAATCAATTCCTCCTAATACCAGGTTTCCTCTTTGTACTTATCGTTCGGGCATTGTACTTTGACCTAGTAAGTAGTCTTATTGCATAAAACATTATCTCTGTGATCCAAGATCCTCACAGGATGATCCTCATATATGAGAGATCAGTCTTCAACTATATCACCTCTAAATTTTTTATATTATAGGGATCTGATATTTACTTCCTGAAGAGGGATACTTGGAATACATCTTGTATTCGAGACATGGTAGGTGGAAGTGCTAGTTGATATATCAGACCTCCATAATAGTCAAGAATCTTAAAGGGGGTGATGTACATGGGACTTAAAATTAATGTCTTCCCAAATATAATGATCTTCTTCCATGGTGATATGTGGAGTAATATCATGTTATCCAATCATAAACTCTAGGTCTCATCGATTATTGTCTTCATAACTCTTTTATCATGTTTAGGCTAGCCGTATATTCTACTAAATTATATTCACCTTTTCTACCATTTATTTGACCATTTGAGGTCTTAGTATCTTTTTTCTAGAAATATCATCCCATAATGTTAGTGTTCTCCCTCATTTCACATAATGGGATTCATATGGATCCATTAGGCTGCTCAAGTGGAAACTATTTTTTTATGAGGAATCGAATAAACATAGATGATTGTCAAAAACATGTCTTCCAATGTTTGAATAGTCCACTCTGATTATCCCTCAGTTTGAGGATGATAGGTCATACTGAAGCTCAACTCATTGTTCATAGAACATTGGAGACGTTACCAGAACATGGAGGTAAATCTCATATCCTTATCAGATAAAAATGATAGTGGTACTCTATAAAACCTTAAAACTTATTTGATTTATATCCATGCATGTTTATCCAATGATAATTACTACTGAATTGCGATACAGTGAGAAATTTTCTGAATACAATATAAAATAACCCATATAGAATTGTTTCTTATGCATTTATTCTAATGTCTAGTAACAAATTCCAATGGGATTTTATCCCATTTCAATGTTGTTATGGGTAATGGTTTCATCATCTCTATATAATTTTTCCTTTCATCATTCACTTACTTACATACCAAAAACTTTGATTCATGTTCAATGATATAATTCTTCATATTATCCAACCAATAGTTCTCTTGGATATCTTAATACATCTTTATGGTCCCTGGTTGAATAGATAAGATTGATCTATGTGTGTCATTCAGAATTTTTTTTTTCTGGATTAGTCATAAGCATAATCATGACCCAAATTCCACGACTCCTTCCTCGTCCATTTTTAACCCTAATGATTTCCCATTTCATATATCTTCCAAATTTTTTTGAATCTATAAATCATTTCATCATGAATCATTTATTTTACATATGAGGGATAGTTGAGCAATTATTTGAGAAATTATTTGTGATGTTCCTTCCTTAATGATTTCCATATTCATACTTTATAGGACTACAAATATTGGATCATTCTCCATTCTTAGTATTGATAAAGATGAAGGATCATTTCAACTTAGAGCATCTTCTTATTTATTTTCTCTACCCAGATGATTTTGGATTGAGAAATCATAATCCTTGATGAGCTCTAATCGTATTCATGAGTGGTTATTAATCTCTTTCTATGTATAAATATATTTAAGTCTCTTATCATCAGTGTATATTTCACACTTTCCTCAAAGTGATAATGTCTCTATATTTTCATTACGAATATCATAGGTTTCAACTCCATATCATGTGTGGTATTACTCATTAATTTTCAACTAACTTGATTAGTAGGCTATTAATTTATCTTTTTTCATCAATACACAACCTATGTCCATTTTTAAGAAACTATGTACACTAAAAAAAGTTACCCACTTTTCGGAAGTGGGAGTTTTGGTGTTGTGATAAGCCACTTTTTCAACGATTTAAAATAGTAGTCACATCAACTGTTCTGTAAAAACATCACTCTTTTCTGAGTCAGCTTTGTTATTATGATTGAAAATCCTGATATTTTATTCAAAAAATATCGATAATACTAATACAGTCCATGGAATCTATGGATCTATAGTACATATGTCGTTTTGGGCTACTCCTACATTTCTTTTTCTTTAACGAGTCTATAAATATTCCTTTCCATGTGATAATATTCCCTTATAATTATACATCCTTCATCAAGAACTCACATTTTCATTAATTTTAATATAGTTTATCCCTTTACATTTTTTTATAACAATTTTCAATTACTCTTTGTGTTCCTACTTTTTCTTGGAGTATATCATAATATCATCAATAAAGACAACCATATATTTTTGAAGGTAATATCTAAAAAATTATTCATTAAGTATATGAACATATTTTCCTCATTTGTGAGTGTGAAGGTAATCTCTATGAACTCATAGTTTCTATACCTCATTCAAAATGTAGTCTTTGCAATATCATCCTTCCTCGCCTTTAATTGGTGATATGCCAACCGAAGGTCGATCTTAGTGAAATAATTGGCCCCACATAGCTGATAAAACATCCCATCTATCTATGGAAGGGGATACTTTTTATTTAATGTTATTTTATTGAGGTCGTGATATTCAATGCAGAGGAGAATTTATCCATACTTCTTCTTGATGAAGAGGATTGGCTGACCCCAGGGTGAAGAACTTGATTGTATAAATACCTTTCCCAAATTCTCTTATAACCGCTTATTTAGCTCTTCTAGAATAATGATAGACATTTTTTAAGGTTTATATGAAATAGGTAGATATCTAGGAATATGTTTAATTGAGAACTCAACATCGAGATCAGAAATAAGTTCAAGGAATTCTTCATGGACAGCATCAGTGTAGTCCCTCATGGTGCACATTTCATTGATCAAGATTCTATCCTTGGTATAAATCATTTTAGATAGATATGATTTCCCTTATGGAAGAAAATATCCATATTTTATATTATTATTATGAAAGAGATTCATCATTGCAGTTAAACTTCTATAAATTTAGTGGTCGCTTTGGGATGTGAAGAGTGATATCCCTTTCCCACAATTTTATATTGGATTTATATGTAGATATCCAGTGCATGAACAATATATAATAATACTATAATGAAGGTAGTATGAAAATATTTTCAAGGGTGATCAGTTACAAATCATTAAATAAGGACGATTGATAAACATTGGATGAAAAATTTCCCCACATTTTGTTCTTAAATATAACTCATCCTTAAAATTTTGAGGTGGTGATTGAATAGTTCTAATAAACAATTAGTATATGAAATAATTATTAGAAGTCGAATTAAATATTACATTCACTAATCATTAATGAATAACCATTGTTCATTTGATAACATCGTTATTGTGTTCCACCTCAGCAGTAGTGACAACATATTCCCATCCTTGATGCCTTGGAGGTCGTTGTAGTTGATTGCAACCAACAACACTTGTCTTAGGGAAATGGATCACAAAATTAACATCTTACTTATAGTTGAAACACTACACTACAGGATTAGAATTGATATGAACCCTCATTTCTTATTTCTTATTTGTGGGATTATCATATCCCTTTAGTAGTTATTTTCCATATTTCCTTTTCATCCACGTTTAAAGAATCTATTAGTTCCCTTTAATTAGTTTCTAGGATTCTTATTCTGACACTGTTTACATATGGGATGTTGGGTCTTCTTTCCATAATGGAATTTATCTGTTGATCCAACCATATTAAAATCAATTCTTCATTTTTTTCTTTTTCCCACAAGACCATTGAGAGTCTTCGATATCCATTTCAAACTTAATAACATAACAAAAAATCTCATCATAACTTTCAAAGTATAAAATTACAATTTATTTTTGCAGACATGGATTTAGTTTGATTAGAAAGTGATCCAACTTTCTTTTAGTGTTCATGAAAATGTTGGATGCATATCTTGCAATCATTGTAATGTTTCATTATATTCCCCAATGGATTAATCTTCATTTTTCTTTATTCTGAGGAACTCCTTTTCCAACATAAGATAGATGGTTTGGGGAAAATATTTATTAAAAAATATTTTCATGAAATCATCTCATTAAATGGAATCAATTTATTCAATGGAAATTCTGTTGTTGATCAGTATAAATCACTAATCTGGTTCCGTATTAAATTAATAGACCGATGACATAACTTTCTATTTTTCTGAGCACTAGAGGATATAGAATATCTTATCAAAGGAGTTAATCTCTTATTATGTGGTGATGGGATCAGAAGATCCACTAAAATTTTAAGGCCTTTGTCATAAGAAGGATTTTCCCAGAGTATGATCTTTCTTTGGAGATGGAGGTTGTTTTATGTTATTTATATTTTTATTAATAACAAGATCCAGCTGAGAAAAAACTATCATGATGTTTTGTGAACCTGTTCTCATCATATTTAAAATTTCATTAAGGAAATTATCACATTTTCTAACATATTGATTTTTTTGTGCAAGTTCTTCTCTTTCTAGTCATTCATTATAAAAAATAATGTACAATTTGGGGCCTTTAATATATATCTAATAAGAATATAAAAAGATAACATTCAACATAGGAGGATAATCATGTAAATGAAAATTATATCTTAACTTGTGATACGTTAAGTTTCAATCTAGGTTATCCATTTTGATATAATTATCCATAGTGTTCTTACTGAAGTTCTCTAGTCCTGATCTCAATAAATAACTAGCACTTCCTTTAATACCAACTATATCAACCCTAACCTTCTACACATATTATTATACTATTTTAAGCATATTTTTACCATAATAAACAACCAGGGATCATAAATTCTAGTGTCATTTGATGACTAAGTATATAATTTGAAAACATGAAAAACAAAATAGAAATATATTTTCATTAAAATATCAATAATGAACTCATACCATCCATTTAGCTCCTATATTTTCATAGGATAACCAAGAGTGTACATGAACCAAAATGGATGGGCTAAAAATCCTAATTGGGGAATAATCATATGAATAAATCAAAGAACTTGGACTATAATTAATAACATAATGACATAAAGGCATAGAATATGAATAAAAATGAAGATAAAATAAATGTATAATATGGGATCATATATACATGACATAATAAATATGTTTAAACATCGTATAACATGATGTAAAAATGAGTTATGGATAACTTACAAGAATAAATCACTTGGTGGAAAAAGTCTTGTAATGTAATCAGGTTCACTCTCTATGCAGAAATGAGTTCACATTAAAAAAACATGACCTGATGAATTATAGTGATATCTGGGTGCACCCATCATAACATTTTCTTTCATATGTGTTTACATGAAGAATCACGCATAAGGGTTACCCATGGAATGAATTGGGAATAATAAGTATGTCATAAAGCATAATAAAAAAGGAATATTAGATTAGTCCCTATGATATATGGATTTATATCATACATGGACAATAATATTTTAATATAGGCATAACTAATGACAAATTATACCCAATTTATGTCGAAATGTGTAAATAAGTGTTCTAGAATATTTAGAAATGAAACATTTTTGAATGGTTTAAAGAAAATTTTAAAGAGCATTTAAATAAAAAAGAGGCATATTTGATTAGATAAAACCCAAAATGAAAAAATATGGATTTTCATGAAAAAATTATTGATTTTAGAAAAATAATGTTTTCCCAAAATACAATTTCGGTGGAACATGGAAATGTGTATGAAATTTGGATGTTCCCTCTAATCTGGCTTACTTATTGGGAAAAATTGAAAAGGTAAACTTATTAAATCATGTATATCATCGAAAAATAAGATTGAAATGATCTAGACACATGATTTTGAAACTTATTAATGTAATATATAACAATTATATAAAAATAAACAAGAAATACATTAGGTTCATGAGAGAGAAAGTGTATCCTGAAGGAAAAAATCAAGGTTTGTGAAGAAAACCTTACATTATGTCTCAATGTGTTTTTTAGTTGATCATAATGTCCTAGATATTGAATTAAATCGATTAATTAAATATTTCATAAGCTTTTTATACATCTATTGGATTTTTTATATTTTTATTATGTTCATTTATGGTTCTTTTGATTAGTTATAATATACAATTTCATCATTTGGGAGTCTTTGTTTCCTTGGTTTTCATTATTAGTTCCATGTATATATGTATATAAAATAATGTAAAATAATAATGGTTGTATATAATTGATGTTATTTTTTAATAATTAAAATAATTAAGATTAAATGGTTATATAATTCATTTGGTTATTTGGGTTGTGGAAGAATCATTAGATAAGACGTTACTGATAATCATTTAGATTATTTTGGCTGTTTTCTTGATCATCATAGGATAGTTCTGTTTAATTAATTAATATTATGTATATTAAATGGGTAAAGAAAATTAATTATATTTAAATACAAATATTATAATCTTATTTGACCATAAAAACTGTTTTATGTGTATTTTTTAAGGTGGTAATAGAAAATGAAAACTTTTTCATCCATGAATGTGATAAATTAACACATCACAGATGATGTTTTAATTTCTTGTAAAAAAGGAGAGGGGAATGAAATGATGATTTATTATACCATTTTCATAATAAAATTACCATATATATTTATTAGTGTAGTTATCATACCATCTAGATGAGGGTATGTGAGGAGGGATTAACAAAAGAAAATAACATAAAAAGAAATTAAAACAAAAAAAAGATGATTTATCCTCTTAAATTTCACCTCATTGATAACCTTTGTAGGGAAAATTTTTTAGTCTCTTGATGATACCAAGAGATCATGGATGTGGGTTAAGGGATTGGGAAGATATTCTATCATAACATGGATTAGTCTCAAATCCTGGGAGGAGTGAGGAGAAGAGTTGGAGAGGGTGATATTTATAGAGGAGGAGGGGGTGTTTAATCATCAATTTCTTCATTAGATTATTTTTTTCCTCATGAATATGAATAGTAAAATAATTATCACTAAATATATTAAAATAATTAAGAAGAGTTTGATATTATGGTTCTTACATCCATGATGACTCAATGAACAATGTATTTAACTAATAATTTATATATACTGTAAATTAACGTATTTCACTATTCACCAATAATTCAACTATTTTAAAAAATCCCAAAAAATAACCCTAACCATTTTTCCATTATTAGAATTAAAAACAGAAACAATTTTATGAAATTTGTTTCCAAATATGATAAATTTAATTTTTAATTTAAATAATCATTTACATGAAAATTATCAATTTTAGAATTATAAATAATTTTATAACACTCTGAAAAAATAATTAAGGCCTCATTAAATCATATTATAATCATAATAAAACAAACTAATAGTTTATGAATACATTTTATAGAAATAAATTATCATTGAAAACGTTATATTAATTAAAAAAATGAAAATAAACTGTTATGTTTTATAAAAATATCAACACATAATTAATAACTTCTAATGAATTTATTTACTTACAATATGATATAATTATATCATATTTTCATTTATAATATGGATAAATTTTATTCATTCTTTCATAGGTGAGGTTACTCTTATATTTTTTGGATTACTATTCATAAGGGTCACATTACTATTGTAACGGTCAATTTGCTTTTCAATTAGTAATGGTTCCTTAACATATAGAAATACCTATTATTTCATTCATTATTAATTTATAAATTTACATTGTGTTCTCTATGTTATTTTTTTGTTATTTATACTATATAACATACTTATAAGAAGAGAGTTTTCATTGATAAAATTTTGGGTTGTTACACTGATTATGGAGAGAATTAATGTTTCTATGGTTCTGTTGTATAGGGCTTAGGCGTAGAGTTTTCCATTATCATTGTAAAGACTTGTGATCTTGATGACATGATTATTGTAGTTCCCTAAACCGACATTATCTATACTATGTGTGAGAAACAAGGGATATAAAAGTTTCATTTTTCATTTCTAATGATTTGGGATATATATGTATTAGTACTTTCTTCAGAGGATTTATTATTTATCTATAGACTTAGTGAGACATCTTATGTTTCATGGTTACAGTGATATTTAGAGTCATCATAGTTCTGTTAATTTCTTATTCCACTATTAGATGAGGTAGAGTGATCATCCCATGGTAATTATTGAGTCCTGATGGATATAATGGAATTAGCATAAGACATATAACAAAATAGATGTTTATCTGAGCTCAAGACTTAGAATGGAATCCTACGTATCATAGTAATTGTAGGAATTAGTGTTCTCAAAGTTTAATCATGCCCTTGGGATTGGCCCCAAGGTAGATTCTCTAATGTTGAGGAGAATGTGTCATTCCATTCTTTGGGCATACATCAATATGTTTCCCTAGCTGGTGGGGAATTGTGATGTGAATGGTATGACTACTTGGACCCCTTATGCTCATTTGATCTATGATCAGTGTGAGAAACAGGGGATAGAAAATGATCAATGTCATCATTTGGTGGTTGAAGAACGTACATATTAGGAAAACACTATGTAGATTTTATGTAGAGATCGAACCTTTAATATGTGTCCTACATATCCTGAATATGGAAGGAATTAGAGTCACCGTAGTTCCCTTGATCGATGTGTACACACAAAGGTTGTCTTATTAATCATGGCTTATACATGAAGGACGAAAAATGTTATCATGTCTTTAGAGTCCCTTAAGACCTAACCTTCTTTCCTAGAGGATGTTTCATGACCCAATTGTCTTGTCTAGAGGACATCACCAGATCTAGATGGCTTGATCTCGAGGCCATTTCATAACTTAGATGACATGTTTATAGGGTGTCACATGATCCAGCTGACTTTCCATTCTATCATAAAAATAGTTGGGTGACACACATGGAGAGTGTCCTGAGAGTCAATATGACATGTCTCAGAGGGTGTCACAGGACATGGATGGCATACCTTGAAGGCATCATAAGTCATGGTCGACGTGTTTGGAGTGTGTTATGAGTCTCATCTGACATTCCATGATGGCATTTTGATTCTTTTAAAACATGTTTAGAGTGCATCCTGGGCCTTAGATTTCGTGCGTAGTGGGTATTAGGAGAGAACTATCCACATGAAAACTTTCATGTGTGAGACCCATATGACATGATTTCATGTCGTTATATGAGTCAAGAGATGTTTTTTAATGAATTCACAATTCTTAGGTGGCAGACCCTGAGGGATTCATGAGAGTAAAGTGGCATGCCAATTGGAACTGGGTTATATTCCCTAACATGTCTGGAAGTCTTTTCCTGAACTGGGTGGCATAATAAAGGAGCATCACAAGATCTTGGTGACATGTCATGTTATTGTCACGTGTCTTGGATGGCTTGAGTTAAGTGAATGAGGTTCCTTAAACATATTTTATTTAAGTCTTTCACCTTTAGTCTTTGTTCAAGACCATGTATTATAAATTCCAAATATTTATTCAGTGTTAGTTAATTTTATGTCTTGTATGATCAAGAAGACATGCAGGAGGTTATTCTTAAGTACTACAGGATCCCTTCATATGATCTATGAAATATCATTTGAAGTTCTTTATGCATGGTATATTATTAGTCCATCTATTCACTAGAATATAACATGATGGAAGACATTTCATTCTTGTGATTAGTTGCTCTGAGAAATATGCTCTGGGGCTAGGGTGTACTAATGTGCATGAATGTGGAAAGTGATCGATTTTCATTGAGGATGGTGTGAAGATTTTATAGGACTTTCAACTCCAATTGATATGGGGTTTTCATGGATTATTTTGTTTAGATGCATCCTAGATTTGGAGAAGGTGTTTTGCACCACACGTCTTCATGATCCTTTTTTCATGGTTCGCTCTGAGGCTGTCACCTAACTTTCAGTGACCGTGAGTCCCTCCCTTAAATGCCTCAATTTTTGGATTATTTATAATTATTTTGGACTTTTTTGGTCCTGTGGGAAAGTATTATGACTTACATATTATTATATTGACATGTCCAAGGGACTTCAAGATATCAATGTACCTGCTGAAAGGCACCAGTGAGAGTCTTGATCTCTTTCTAGGGACATTTTTTCATTAATAGTGACTTGTCATGGAATCTCCTCAACAAATGGATGGATCATCAATGAGTCTCATGGGACCATTAAATATAATCCCTTAGGACATTGAAAATTTTTTATGATAATGAAATGATTCTTCCTCCCCCCACTTTTATTTTTGTTATTTTATTTTACAATGTTTAGGGAGTCATGCATAGTTACATGAGTAATTCCAAACATAATTAATTTAACTCTTGATGATGAATCATGTGACCCATAGAGGTATTGTGAATATGTCTCATAATTTTGTTGAAAATAAATATGTTTATCCATAGGAATTCAAATAGATATTGTAGGGTTTCCGGAACATATCCAAGGTCTTTCACACGATGTTCCAGATAAGACAAAGTGCTTCTGTTAGACCAAGCATGCATGTCCGAGGGGTCTCATGCAGTAATTCAGGCCTCCATGGTTGTCTTTCATGTCTTTTATTACAATAAAATGATTCCACCTCCTCTCTATTTTATTTACATTGTTTTTTTCTAAAATATTTTTTGGGGTCTCACGAGTTTACTCGAATGTAGCTCTGATAAATCATTCCTTCAATAGGTTTTGTGTTGTTTGATATTTATGACCGCAAGAGGCCTCCATATTATGGATATTTTCCCCCATTTTTATACTATTTTTGGACGGTTTTTGTCAATATTTTTTTTATGAAAAATTGTGCGGCCCATGGGAGCTTGTTAGGATGCCACCGCATGATCATTGGTAGTCTTAAGAGGCTTCAGAAAAGAATTAAATCCTATTAGAAGAGGTTTTGTGGGACATGCTAAAGGATATGCACCTTGGGTGGGGGTCTTTTCATGACTTTATGATGGTAACATGGTTGTTAATCCCCTGAGGGATCACACAATCTAAAAGTATAAATCAAATTTTTCATCCATTGCCTTTATTGTGAAAATAATACACATATTCAGGTATTTCTTCCACTATGGTTATTTTGATTCTCATTTTATGGGAATCAACAAATACCCTTCCTTAGGAGAGATATCTATATAAAAAATGGATTAGTTTGTGGGAGGTAAATTCCTACCTGAGTCTTTAGCAATGTCATGAATCTATGTCTTTGGTGACATTTTGCCTATCGGGTGACACAAGGTATTTCTCGGAATGCTCTACACATAGTAGGGTGTGGGGAGTGATTAATTACAATGGATAACACTTCCCCTGAGCACTACTTTCTTGCCTCTATCACATGCCTCCATCACAAGACTCAATCTTGAGACCCCATCTCAAGCCTTTGTGGTTAGATATTTACTACAAGACTGGTTTTGATCATACACTCATTTGAACCAGCTGTGAACTATGTTTTGATAATTGTATGAACTATATAAATGAGGATTGAAATTATTATGAGGAATATTTTGGGTTTTCTGGAATAGTCAAATGATTAATCAATTATCATAAATTCATGCGACCATGTCCAGGTCACACTATTGGGGGTCTTCAATGGTTCATGTGTTTGTATCATGCCTAGAAGGATTTTTGTGACCCTCGAGACCTTTTGGGTCAAGTGATTCATGTTCCTTTTGGGTGATTTGAAAAGGCCGTCTTGATTCATGTGATGTGCATGATGCTTCAAAGAATTTATGCCTTTTTTAGGACAATATATTATTTTATCTGTGAGACATTTTACACTTACATATTTTTTGAGGTCTTCTAGTTCTCGTTGATATTCTTGCAATCTTTCAGTGAAGGAGGAAAATGTAGTGACAGCTCATCTTGAAGCTATAGTGGCGAGTGTAGATAGTTCTTGACATATTTATATTTATTCATACCACATGAGTTTTATAACATTAATGGGATTAATGTTTTAATACTCCCCATTTTTTGGATTGTTCTTCTTTACAAGTTTGGTAATCAGAATGATGGTCCCATTCCTCTAATGAAGTCATCATTTGTACCCTATTCTGAGATTCAAAGGACTTGTAACACTATTCAAATTAATATCTCCCCATATAGGTATTGTATATCTCATATAGACCATGAACATGGTAATATACTGACATTCATGAAAAAAAATTGATTGGACTGATATCCCACCTGATGGGGATGTCCATACGTATCGTTCAAAAATTTTGAAATCTACTTCCAATCAAGGATTTTGGTGGGTTACAAACTGGTACATCTGGTCAGGTGGTAGTTGGGGCATGGACTATGGATGGCCCTTCAAGGTTAGGTATATTCCTTCTGAATTCACTAAATAGTATATGAAAATTGTAATAAATGAGTTTTTCTGAATGTCCTAATTATCTTACTGTTACAAAAGGGTCTAATGACAGATATGTTCAGTCATTAGATCACATATATGAAAACTTTCTACCTTACACATTTCCTCGTGGGAATTACTATTTGGGATGTGGAGTATAATTTTTGTGCACATATAGTCTATATGTATGAATAGTTACCTCCTCCATGATCAACATGGGATGATGCAATGAGGAATCCATCTCTAAATCAGGAGCTGATTAAGCCATCTAAGAAGGCCCATTCAAAGGACCTACTTCTTTGATTATATTTTCCTTTAAAGACATGGGAAAAATTCATTTCCAAGGAGATCAATTCTATGATAGATGCTGAATGTCCTAAAGCATATCTTATAAAGGATTCACATGGTGCGTCGGGCACTTATTGTCCCATTATTGGGGAAAGGAAGTTTTCAGAATGGGTATTGGAGGTTGTCCTTAGTATCAATTAATTCATCCACTATCTTTTTTCCTATCCATATAACTGATTGGAAAATTGATTCCCATAAAGGAAAAGAGTGGTGTTGTATTTTCCACTTTCTCAGGGGAGACCTCTATGGAAGGGGGAGTATATCAGGCTAACTATCCATTTATTATCCAAAATATATCACATTATCCCTTATTTTTATAAGGTAAATTCCCCTTATTGGAGTGTGGACCCATTCTATGTATTATGGTGTTTGATATGAGCTCAACTAGGTGGTTATTAATATCTGAAATTCATGATATTCCCAATGTTCACTTCATACCATACTTGCAGTGCACCATGGGGTGAGACTCGTTGTAACGATATGAAATTTTTAATTATATTTGTTTTATAATTTTGTGTGTTATTTCATTTTATAATGAACACAAGTATTTCCATTAATTAAAGAAGGGGGTATAATTAAAATGAGACTGTTGGGTTTCGACTGTTATATGACTGTTGGTCAATATGACTGTTGGAAACTATAATCTTAACTTTGTGTTTTTTAAATGGTTATCTTGGTTAATTAATACAGAAATAAGATTGAATGGTCTCATCTAGTAGACTCGAGCCATATGAAGCCCATATGTCGGAGCATGGGAAGGAGGTAGCATCACATAGATTTGATCTGGACCAACCCGAAGTAGAACTTCAACTTATGAAGCTTGAATAGAATCGCCTAAGGGATAAGTTCAAGATGATAGAAATCACCACTTAGGAAATGTTGTTCGAGCCAGCCCAAAATTCTATCACCATAGCACACCTCACACTTAGGTCCTATGCTGGTGTAATAAGGGGATATGTAACAAGACCTTAGATACATTGTGTAATACTTTTATATAAATAAAATTGTTATTTCTTCTTATGGAAAAGTTTGTGAATTTCAAATATCCGTATAAATATAGGATTTGTATTATTGATGAAATTAGGAAAAAGGGTGTTTTAAAATATTTTTGTATTCATTAAATAATTAAAAATATGAAATTATTTTCAAAAAATGGTCATCTATAGTTCTGTACAATGAGGAATTTAGAGTCTAATAAGATCAACTTGGTTTTTAGTGAATTGTAAAGTAGGAATAGTAACATACCCATATGAATAGTACTGAATAGTAATGAATAGTAATTTGACCAAAAAAATATAAACATCACCCATGAATGTATAAATACATTTTAGACATCATAAAAGTGAAAATATAATCATAGATTATGTTTTGTTATTTTTGAATGCCATAAATATTCTATTTAAAATTTTATAGTTAATTTAATATTTTAGAATTGAAATTTATCTTCATAAAATTTAATCATAAAATTTAACTTTATTTTCTCATGGTTATACGATAATTTAATGGGACCTTGATTACTTTTTTAAGGTGTTACAAAATGAGTTAAAGTTTTAAAGTTGTATTTTTGGAATAAATAATGATTTTATTTAAAAATTAAATTAAAAATTTTTAGAAAATTATTTACATGAAATGGAATTCATTTTTTATTTCAGAGCATTGATATTAGATTAGGGTAAATTTTTGGGTTTTTTCTGAAACAGTTGAATTTTCAGTGAATAGTAAAAATGCAGTTTTGAGTTTCGGGTGTTTAATGACATAATTAATGATATAATAATGATGTAAAATTTCTGGTAGACTTATGAATAGTAATATCTTCTATTAGGTTCCCCAAGTGGTCAATACCAAGGGAAAATACCATGCTCAAGCCCATGGTTTTTCCAATACCACCGATGAGGTGTCCCTGGGAAATTAATAATTTATTCACTCAATTTCCGTATAAATACCATGCCATTTCGCTCATTCATTTCATTCCAAAATCATCCTCAACGAGTTTATGGTATCTTTACCTCCCAATGAGTCCCCCAGGGTTCCCTCAATCCCCCCAAGGTCCCGACCATCATTATTTCAATGTTACTCTTCAAGGTAGGGGATCATTTCACCCTCTTCTTTTGAGTCATGAATTCCTTTATGTCATGTCTCTTATTTTACATCTATTTATTTAGATGGTATATTCTTATATGTTCTCATTACTTTAAATTTCATGTATAATTTTTTACAAACCCTTTCCTCTCTCATCATTGTTTTTCTGAATTTTTAAGTGACGCTATTAGGCTGTCGAATTTCTCATAAAAGAAATCACATCTTCTATTTCCTTTCAAGTTTCCTTTTCTTGTGTATGTCATTAAAATATCCATACCATGTTCTTATCTCCTTGTTATTATTTATTTATATTTTAATATGAGTTACTTATGTGTGTGTTACCCCTGTATCGTCTCTTTTTATTATTTTCTAAAACCATGTTATATAGCTGTTATGCTGTAGAAATTTCATCTCAAAATTTCTATCTCTTTCTCTCATGAAATTAACTTGTTTATTTATGTGAATACCCAGACCTATTTCGTTGATATGGGTGTTCATAAATATATAAAAATTATATATATTATTCTGGAATGTACATACATATAACCTTCACTCCCTTTCCAAGGGTTATAAATGACATAATGATCTTATTTTTAAGCTCTTTTCAAACATCACGATTTTGACATGAAACCCATTTCTATGATTCAATTTTGGTTATTTATGAAATTTTTTATTGTGATCTATATGTATCACATGAAAGTAAATACATATTAAGGGTACACCCTGATAGTGCTCCAATGCATTGGGAAAATAATTAATCTCTAGAGAGGAATAGTTTCACGATACCTTGGTGAATAACCTTGGTATTTTTTATGACACCTCAGGGATAAACCTTGGTGATATGTTCCTGAATGTATAAATGAAATGTTTTAGACACATATTAATTTTATTCTCCATGTTATTTTCATTATGATATGCCTATACTTCCATTGCTAATATCATTATGTTGTTATTCAAGTTCTTATTGTTAAATAAGTAAACTGATTCCCTTGTTTACCCTTACTGGGCCTTCTGATCACCCTTTCCTTTGATGTATGTCTCCAAGATGTGATATGCAGTAGTGGTACACAGGATTAAGCTATGATGAACCCCTACATGTGGTTTAAAAGAATTTTTTGTTGTTTTTCATGTTTTATGTTCTTGATTCCCAAGACAATAGACTTTAAAGATCCTCTGTATGTAAAATGTAATGAAAAATTATGTATTAAAAAGGTGGGATTCCACACTTGTTCCACTAAATGTTCAGGATGTTAGATTTTATATGATCCACTTTGATCATTTCACCATTAGGCTATACAAACAGTTACTGATAGGCAGCATTTTTGACATCTGTGACTCCAATATTAATGTATAGGCTTATATGGTGTCACTTTGTAATGGAGTTTTTTTCCACCCAAATTGATGGGGAACTTATCTACGAGCAGTATGCACCTTCCCATTCATTCTCAAGTTATTGTCTATTCAATAATGATACACCCACTCTATTTTTGTTTGATCTGATTATCATTTGATGGTAGCTCACCAATTTTGGCTGATGTTTACCTAGGAGGATAATAGTGCAAGAATAAATCATCCATACCAAGATCTAGTGATCAGTTTATCTCATGAATATGTAGAAATTTGGATTTTCTCACATCCCAAGAAAAGGGTATCCAGATTGGTAAGTGTGGCTTTCAAACCACCAGTTATGGAGCATCATCCTATGCCTAGGAAGTAACTTGATCTAAAATTAATAGTAGTTTCGAAAGCACCTTGCAAGGAATTCAGGCACATACCATTTTCAGAAAAGGTGCTTGCTCCCATGGCTAGATAAAATTTATTACCAAGGGTGAGGTTGTCGTTGAGTTATTATTTCCAATAATGTCTAAAAACTGATCAATTTTGAAGGCATAGTGTTCAAAGTTTTACCTATGGGGTTTATTGGATTACTAATAGGTTCATTTTAATGGTTTTTATTATATCATTACACCTCATAGAATCACCTTTAATGACCATTTTGGGGAGGTGATGGAATTTCATCAAGACCTTGACATGGATTTCGTGATAGTCAAGGGTCAGATATTTTTATTCCTACTATCCCACGAATTAGTTTTCTAGGGAAACGTCAAATTGTTTTAGATTAACATGGTTTTTTTGTCATCAATGAAGCATTATGTTTGGGATTACTACATTTTATAAGGTTACACTATTATTTTGAAACTATATTGAGGTCATTTATATGTGTTGATGTAGTGGGAGTCTGTTGAAGACCTCTGATCTTGTCATGCTCAGAATACACCTCCCATGGTATGGAGGTGGGAAAGGAATTTGGTGGTGACTAGGGAACCAACGATGAAGGATCATTAGGAAACATGTATCAAATGAGGGAAGTGATTGTTTCATTTAAATCAACAGTTTCAACTTCTACACCTTTTGGATGGCCTTCTTGAAAAGAAATATGGATAATAAAAAGGACGTAATATACATTCTTAAACCCTTATACTCTATAATCCTCAAGTAACCATGGAACATAACATCCCATTTATCTTGGAGCACCCAAGAAGAAAATTATGATTTGTTGAAAATGTGCAATTCCCCATCGGTATCACTTATAAAACCATGTGTCTGCATTAGAGGATTAATGCTAGTGTTTGATTTCTCTAGCATACCCTTGTCTATTGGAAATTATCCTTAAATAGTTGAATGTGTCCAAGGTTCCCACTAAATAATTTATATTCGCTGTTATAGATGTTTCAGTGATTTTAACATTCAATCTGGTGTGGGTGAATGCACTTTTTTATGTTGCTCAAATGAGTATATATTCTTCAACAGTGGTAGCCTTAATCAAATAATGTTTTGGTGAAGTTTAATAATTATTTAATATTGGACACATTGTTTTATTTTGTCATATTTCCTGATATTATGTTCTGTCATTATAGTCCTCAAGAGTGTTAAACAATTCATATTTTTAAGGAAATCACTGGAGGTTTGATGAATTCATTCATCAATGGAAGGAGTTGTGTCTTCACCCAAGGACGGGTTTGGGGTAGTATATTTCACCAGTGATGTGACCATGAATGGTATGTGTTAATAATATTGTTCATATTCATCGATTATCTAGTGATACTATGACATTCATCCACGAACTAATAAACCAATGTCCCATTTATTGAAATATCTTGTCCCTGAGGCCCAAAGACTATGGTATTTACTCCCCTAGGGGTCCATTTGGCTGGGTCAACCAATGTAGAAGATAGATCTTTTTCCTTTTCATCTAAGACTATGAGATCAACCATGTCTCTGAGTGACCTACTCCCAAAATATGTCCATGTTCCCAAGATAAATATTGACCAAGGTCAGGGGTCCACATTACGTTATCATTCAATACAGTGATAGATATGAAGGGTGATCTAGATTTTACTATTAGAAATATTATTGGACAATTTGAAGGATATATTGTGTCGTCATAGATTCATGTTCCCCACCCTTGGTTATAATGGTTTAAATTATTTCACCCTTCACTCTTAGTTGATGGACATAATATTCATGGTAGAATATAAGATGGTACCTAAATAATGGGTGGTGGATGATGTGGCTTCCTCTTCCATGGAGCATAATTGGGAAGAATATGTGAATTAAGCTTCCCAATGTACAGTGGAGGTTGCTGGTCACTCAGATATATTAAGTGCTTGAAAGATTAAAACTCAACATCTCCAATTTGAATTTAATTATCTTTAGTATTAAATCATCCATCTACTGAAAAAACTATCCTAATTCAAAGATGTATTTCAGATGTTAGGAAAGATCATGTTGAATATTCAAGATCTCTTTTAAATGGTAGAGGAAGCAAGAAAAGATGTTGTTGCTATGATGGAGGACATGAAATATGTTTTAGAGGCAGAGACTGAATCTACGGATCAATTGTGCCAATCTATAGCTTCCCTAGTGCAAAGAAATAATGACATTAAAGACTCATCATAGCATATGTTTTGATGGATATGTAATATCGGAATCTCAGTTTGGATTGTACATTCATAGGAGGGGCTCTCGTATGTGGAGATTCTGAATTTTTTCCTATATCAAAGAATAGGTTTGTTGAACTATATTTGTGTTGTCCAGTTCCCTTTTATTCAAGATGTGCTTAATATTTCATTTATCTAATATTATAAGAATAGAAAATGAAACCTTTTCTTTGTATAACATCAAGTAAACTAGAATTTATGGATGTATATATTTAAATAAAAAATATTCCTTTCTAAAAGTACTCATGAATTCCCACTAAAAAGAGATTCTCTATTAATTATCTATTCCAAATATCGTGAGATCTCCTTATTTGTATATGGATTTATTAGGTAAGATACATGTTTCAGAGGGGGAATGCTCAATATTTTTTCAAATATGATAGTCTTGGATAGAGTCACTTGATTTTGATAAGTTTATGAAGTAGTATTTACAAGATTTTTCAAGATAAATAACCACCATGATATAGATTATGGTCTTTTAGCTTAGACCTAATAACACATTAGTTGAGGAAATCTTATCTTAGAACTTTATGTACTATATTTTAGGTTCCTTTTTCTCAGACCTTGATATGTTGTAGTTTAGGGTCTTGTATCTCAGTCCTTGATTTTCTTTAGTTTAGGGTCTCAGACATTGATGTGATGTAGTTTAGGGTATTTAGCTCAGACCTAATATTAAAAACTATAGAATATGGTACCTAGATTCCTAGAATAAACTATATCTCACTAAGGTGATGGGTTCTATCATGGTTTTTACAAGGATCAAGAGTATTTGAGTTCCTTCCTTTCAAGGAGAATATTCCTTTAATTGTTGGGTTGAATCCTTTAGGAATTTATAGAATTTTCATGTAAACCGAATATTCACTATTTTCCCAGGGTCATGGAAGATTTATGGATGTAATATTGGTTATGGTCGATATACT
This sequence comes from Viscum album, assembly GCA_963277665.1. Lineage (NCBI taxonomy): Eukaryota > Viridiplantae > Streptophyta > Magnoliopsida > Santalales > Viscaceae > Viscum > Viscum album. The sequence continues at coordinate 1,650,514,063 of OY728137.1, read as the reverse complement.
AGTGATATTATTCTCGACTGGATATTTGGAGTGTGTGTGATATAAGTCATAACCCAAAAGTTTGATCCTGTGAAAATGGGATGAAGAATACATACCGGGGATGACCCATAACACTCAAGGGTTCTCGGTTCTGCTGTAGAATTGTTGTGGCTCACAAGGATTGAAGCACCTTTATTTCAAGGAGGATATTCCTTTATTTGGTGTGTCAAATCCCTTATGTTTCAATTGAATGGATAAGAAAATATGATATACACTTTATCCTGAGGGTCATGAAATATTTTTTAAGACTCAAGAATTTTGATGGTGAAGTTTGGTATGGAGATAAGGCTATTTCGGAAGGTTTCTATCCCCCTAGGGTAGTTAAACTATTTATTATGAATCTTGAGCTTTATTCTCTCTGGTTTTGAATTAGAAGGTGTGGTTCATCAAAGGTTATGAAATAAAGTGTCGCATTCTGGACTTACAAAAAGGAACAAAACATGGTTATGTGATAGTGACGATGTTGAACCCACTCTGATAGTTTGGTACAGGGATTATAAAACAAATTCCATAGTGCTCAGGTCTTGATAATGATAAGGACAAGTCCCATAGTGAGTGGTATAGAACATACTAAGGTGCTGAGTTTTTTCTTAGTTACTTTATGCTCACGAGGATTAGAAATCCTTCCATAGATATCCAATATGTTCCCAGTTGGTGGGTCTAATCCCCTCTACATTTATATAATGGCTGAACCGAGAAAAGGGATATGTGCGTTTTGTGGTGACCTAAAGAACTCAAATCATAAAGTTTGATTTAATGAGAATGTAATATCTGAGAAGGGTTCAAGCACACTAAATGTTTTTTCACATCCTTGAAAACATATCTATATGGCGAGGAGATGTGAAAGTCCTGCGACAACATGAGGTACTCAAGACATAAAGAGTGGTACATTGGTTGAGGTTCTTTTAAAATATAGTGGAAGCACCACAAACTATTTTTGACAAAGGTAAGTGACTTTTGATCCTTAAATAAGGAATGAAAATGGGTTTTTTTCTCTATATATTATCTTTATGTAGTGGGGGCATTTTCCATGTAGTTTAGAATCATGTGGTTAGTACTTTTTCCATGATGTTTAACATCATGTGGTAATGATGTAATTTTTGTGTAGTTTTAATTTCATGCTACCAAGATGTTTGCCTTGCATTTTAACATCATGTGGTATGGACATAATCCCATAAATTTTACCATCAGGAAGTAGGATGTCGGAACATATTGGAAATATTTGTTCATGGGAAACCATATACAGAAGCAAGACGTACACAGATCTGGCTCTTATGTTGAAAAAATGAGCTTATATAACATGGTTCTTATGTTGTTTGGGAAAATTTATTATATGTTATCGTTGTTGAGTCAAGGATTGGATATCCAAAAATGGATGTGTATCCCATGGTAATGGTAATCAAGACACACATAGATCTTGGAATCCCATTCAATTTATTGTCATGCATTGATGATTGAGATTAATGGACATGAACGTTGGAAATTTCATGATTGGTCCCTCGGGTGGAAGTTAAGGATTCACTATAAATATTATGAAAATGAGGATCAAACAACATGTAGTTATGAAGAGTCATGCATTTTAACATCTTATATTGAGGATATGGATCGCTCGATGTGAAACGGTGGTATTGTAGATGGGATAATTAATGTAATTTTTGGTGTCACTATGTATACCAAGGTCATCGGAATCAATTCACATGTAGTTATTAATGAAGTTACATGTGTTGGTCTAACCAATATGTGAGGAGGGAGAAAATTAATATTAATTTGTTGTGAATGGGCCCAATTTTAGAAATTTGAATGTCACTACACACCATTTGAGGATAGGAATCAAGACATATGTAGTTCTTGAGTTGGAAATAGTCTGTGCATGTCTAACTCATAAGTAGAGGTGGACATTATTTCTATAAATTATTATACAGGGGCCCATGATTTAATTCCCATGCATCCCTATGAATCATATGATTATAGAAATCAATACGCGTGTAGTTCGTAAGGAACAATGTAGTTTAATGCCATAGGGATAGGATGAGGATGGATAGATGTTAAAACAATTGTGATGTTGTGGTTAGCCCCAAGGATGGAGGACTAGTAGTCATTATGTATCTCATAAAGTTGATAATCAATACACATATTGTTCTTGAGTAACTATGCAATTTAATGTCATGTTTCAAGAACATGGGATCCCTAATGTGAAGGGGGTAGAGTGGAAGCATGATTGGTAGAAGACCGACCCCAACTATAGTGTTCATCTCAGGTGTGGCTCACGGGATTTTACAGTTTCATGTTGTGTAGGTTAAATTAATTGTGAAGTTTAAAGTCATGTTCTGGGGACACATGGTATGAATTTTATGTTCTTTTTTCCCGACCGGGATAATCCTATCGAATGTTTTTCACCCATTTTTATGATGGAAATACCATATCGAGAATCCTAAGACTATGTGAGCTATGACCTATGTGAGAAACAATAAATGCAAAGGGTTTCTCTAACCACGAATAAGATATTAACAATAGGATAGGGGAACTTTCTATCATGTGGTGGCTGGTCCATGATATAATATTGATGTGTCCTTATCCATCTCATTGGAAATGAGAATCAATCTTTACATAGTTCTATGAAACCTATATAGTTTAATGTCATGTGGTAATGATTTGGGTGACTTGTTGTGAATAAAAATGGATTGCATGGATCATTAAAGATTTACTTTATGTGGTAAGTACGTGAGATGATATGTATTTTAACATCAAGTTGTCATGATGTCTACGTACAATTTAATTTCTTATGTATTGGACATTAGTTATGTAGATTAATGTCTTTAGGTGGAGAAATGGACCACCCATCATGAAAAAGGGGAAAGTGAGATTTCATATAGACCCAAAACATAGAGTTTCAGGTGTAGCTATGTATATTATGATGGTTTGAATCAAGTTGTATGTAATCATAGAAAACTCATACAATTTAATTTCATGCAGAGATGACATCAGCCACGCAATTCTAATGTCTTGTGGTAAGAAAAAATCCTTACAATTTAATATCATGTGTTCAAGAAAACCTCTGTATAGTTTAACATCATGTTGTTAGGAGGATATCTGTATAGTATAATTTCATGTTTTCATGATGAGATTCATATAGTCTAACATCATTTTGTTAGGATGAGCCCTGAAAAATTTGACACCATGTGGTCAGGATGAGATCTATATAGTTTAACATCATGTGGTCAGGATCAGATCTGTATAATTTAACTCCATGTGGCCAGGATGAGATTCATATAGTTTAACGTCATGTGTTTATTAAGAATTGAAGGACATATACTAATTTAGATTCATGTAGTGATAATAACTATAAAAATTATTTTTTTGAGAAACCTATCATTAGTGGGTAATGTCACACGCACCCCATCCATGGTGTCTAATTAGTAGGCTCTATTATAATTGACCTTATGTATGATGCATGGACCTTCATATTTTAGTAATATCTTTGGGGGATTATTTCTTAGTATCATCAGGGTTATGAGAGCCAACACCAATTCTCCTTGGAGGAATGATTGGAGGTGAACCATTTTATTAATGGCTCGTGATACACAATCTTGGTGGACCTACTGGTTGGGAAGTTTGTGAAACCATTTCTCATCTAGCCATTCCAATTCATCCATTCTCTTTCTCTGTTGTTCAATATCTGAGAGTTTTCCACAAATGGATTTTCTATGAAAGGGGAACTAGACTTATATGGGTAACACTTCCTCTGTCTCACGCACAAATGAGTATGGAATCACCTATGTGCTAATAATTTTGGTTTATAGTAGGCCCATAAATCTTGGGGGAGGTATTATGTCCAATACTTCTTACCGTTGTACAGTCTCTTTTGGAGTATATTCGAAGGAGTCTAATTTAAGGCTTCTATCTATCTGTTTTCTACTACAATATAGAGACATGAGTGATTGGATTCAATATTGTACTCTTGGTATTGTTTCTACAGCTCTATATGGTAGAAGTTGGGGTCATTGTCCATCAATATTGGGTGAGGGACTCCAAACATGGTGATGATATATGAATTCATGATGTTGATGATATTATTCATCCATATTTTCATTAGGGGAATCACCTTAGCCCATTTGGAAAATAATTCCGTAGTAGTAAGGATGTACTTGAACTGCATAGCTATGGCGTGGGGGATATAGACCCATAACATCCATTCCCCCCAAAAATGGCTAGGAATATTTAACAATATGTTACACTTATGAGGGTTAATGGATGAATTTTTCATGGATTTGGAAGATGTGAAATTTCTTGTTGAATAACCCATTGTCATGTATCATGGTTTTCTAGTAATATCTCATCCTTATTATTTGTTGGGATAGGATGGTTCCAAACTAATGGGTGATGCAATAGCCTACATGGGATTTCTCCAAGATGGTGGGAATCTCTCTTGCTGAGGATAATGAAGTTGATTTCATCATATCCTCATTTTGAGAGGTATTTTTTCTTATTTCGACCATCTAACAGAGTGAAATTGGTTTCGTGGTGCTAACTCTATTCCCTTTAGGCTCGCTCTATTTAGAGATCCCATTTTCAAGATATCTAATTATAGACTCCATCCATACAAGGGTGTTTATTGATTCATCATACTCTAGGATGGTGCTGACTTGATTAATTTCATCCATATCACATATGATGATTTAAGAGATCATTATTCAATGAATGATATAGAAGACTGATTCCTCTTGATCAGGTTTGGCCAGGACGATGGATGCATTACATAATTCATCGGTAAAATCATACTTTGATTAAGGAATATGATGTAATGTGGATACAAAAGGTAACTTTGCCACCATCCTCATAACATATCTATTAATAGAAACTCGTTATTCTTTTTTAATGTGATATTCACCATTTGAAAGCATTATCACCAATTCTAATTCCCCTTTTATGTTCAGTTATACTATGTGTAGATGTAGGTATACATAAAATCCATCGATGAGGACTTGGTATTCAGCCTCATTATATGTGTATCCTTCATATGGTGAAAAATATTAGGGAAAAAATATATTATCTAAAGAGAAAAATATAATACCTTGACCAAACGAATTTATATTTGAGGCTTCCATCCATCTTTTTATGGGACACTGGGAGGATATATCAATGTATATAACCCATGTCTAAGGATATTATTGGGTTTATAATACCAACTCATATGGGGGTTCAATTTTTTCTAATATATTTTTTGATGAAGGATGTGCTATGAGAAAATCAACCAGTCCTTTCCCTTTCATTAACATTTGTGACATGAACTGAAAGTCACGTTATTGCAGAATTACCTCTGATAGGGACAATAACCCATTCAACATAGAGAGACCAAGGATTTACATGATAGGTTCAGTACTAGAAACTAGATCGATTTCATGGTGCTACTCATAATGCCTCATGTTTTTAATTTCAAATAATAGTGAAAGGTAGTTCTCCTCAACATCAGACTATCAGGTCTTAGTACCTATAATTGTTTAAATTAGGTAGTAGAGTATTTTCCCACTTCATCCATCATTTGTGTGTGTGTGTGGAGGGATCTTGGTGAGCATGGTAGGGTGCCCATATATAAGATGATTGGACTCCATTCTACCATGTTCATTAAAACTGGTGGATATAATATGTAATACTTAAAACATTAGAAGGATTATTTACTCTCATTTCCCCATTGATAGGTCATTTCCTTATTCAGTATCTTGGAGAAGGGGAGAGATTCTCTGGATAGGTTGGATATGAATCATCGAATGTAGGCGAGGTTCCCTTGGAGTCCCCTTGGTTATAAATTATTTATTAGGGTGAACATTTTAAAATATAACTAGTCCTCTCAAGATCAACATCATTGTAATGTTGGCATACCACAAAGCCAAATAATTTCTGTTTGTTACCTTGAAATTGAATTGAAATGGATTCATATTTAGACTATATTGTCACAGTTTTTCAAATATTTTTTTAGAGATCCCGGAAGTAACCACTTGCATTTCAGGATTTAACAACCAAGTAATTGAAATAACATTCATTTATCATTCCTAGGAATGTATTGACATTGTGATTCATGGCACATTGATATATAACTCTAGCATTATTTAACCTAAAGAGAATTACTTGATAGCATAAGATTCCATGAGGCACTATAAAGGATGTTTCTTCCTTATCATTAGGGGACATCATGATTTAATTATACCCCAAATACCCATCCATGATGAAAAGGTATTAGAAGATATCACTTGAAAAATCAGGATTTCTATGATCGATAATGGGAAATAATCCTTCTAGAAATGTCGATTAAGGTCTCAGAATTCAACACAAGCCCAAATAATCCCATTCTGTTTATTGATGGGGATGATGTTGGAAACCCACATCATGTATTTCACTTCATTGGAAAATATGTGTTTTATATACATGTTTATATCCACCTCTACATTGGTGGAATGAGATGGTTGAATCCTATCAGATGCCTATTTGAATCCTTAACACCCATTGGGTAGTTTAGTATTGTGTGTAGCCACATCTGGATTCAGATCAGGCCTTTATGAATAGTTCTAAGTGAACACATATTGATGCTACATTAGAAATGTGGTGTAAATATCTTTATCTTTTAGGGGAATGGTGACACTAATCAGAGTAGTCTATAGGTCCTCTTTTGTTCCCATATTTATTTTTTAGAGCTCATATATTGTGTTGGAGACGTCTTCCTCAAATGTGGGGGGGGGGGAATTCTAGAGTCCATCTTCATAATATTCCATCTATGATTCTATTGGGAAATTTTTAGGGGAAAATAGAAATATAAGGGATTATATGTCAATAACATGGTAAGGGAGGCCATGATGGTACATGAGGGGTCTGAAACATCAGGATTAGATCTAGTACCTCGACAGGATTTATGGGGAGTATATAGTCCTTGTCAATCATACTCCAAGGATTCACAGGGGCTATTCCCAATCCATTTCAAGATGTAACCTATATATCATAATCCACCATAGGATGATTTTCTCCCTTATTATAGAAATATGATTCACCATATACTTCTCTATAAGTCTTGAAAGTGGGTATTTTTACCATGTAGTGTGCTAACATTTCCTTCTAGGGGTACTTCACACATTGATGGAATGTTGAGGGTACTGCAAAGTGGATACAGAGCCAAGGCATTCATAGTATGACATTATGTTTAGTGTCTATCCAGATAACCATGAACTCCGTGTGAGATGTGAGTTCCCTAAATAGGTCTTCATTCTTGGTCATATCAATAATTATTTTACCACACTTAAAAACCCCTTCAATGGTTAGATTTGTTGGAGATAGGTCTCCCACACTATATCCCAAATGGTAGAATGTTCAAACTAGGATGATATTGATCCCAAAACCATTACTAGTTAGATCCCTTTGAAAATTAAAATTATTGAGTTCGAATGAGACGTATAGGGGTCAGTTGTTCCCTTGGATGTCCTCTATCTGATCTTGATCAGTAAAAGTCATGGTGACATGGAATTTTTAAGGAATTGTCTCCACTCGAAAGACCTCGGCCATAGTGAATTCTATATCAAACTCTTATGGAATTCTGATTGATTCAAAAAGTTCCTGTCTAATTTATTTTCAAAGAATATGCGTAGGAACAACATAGAGCTTAGTTTGGACTAAAAAAATATGTTTTAGAATATCATATTGAGCCATAGGTTAGAGATTCTAGATATGGGGTTTCTTCTTTGAATGTGGTTCGGGGTCTGAGGCATTTGAGGTGGATAGGAATAGGGCTTGTGAAAATGTTAGTGGAATATCAGTATTAAGTAGTTCAAGTCATGTTGGCCTTCCCCTTTGTTAAGGTTGAATGGATTGAACCCCATCCAGGAACTAACACAAGAAAATTTGATTTAGGTAATTATTAGAGGTATTTTGCACACATCATTACCTCTTATGGGCATACTGAAGTGCTTTCTAACAAGTCTAAACTATATATATTTCCCCAATGGGGATATTTCTAGAATAATGGGTCTGACCATGTCCATGAAATCTCATGTATCCTTGGTTTCATCACGTGAGGCCTCCCATTCCCCAGTTATCTAGAGGAAATTCCTATTCGATGTATTATTCATCATTGGATAAGGGGTATTCTAAGTGTATCACATTGAAAGAACCAAATATGATTTATCCATATGAAAGGGATCCCTTTAGTGGGGTGGCACCCATTCTGCGGATGCTGTAAGGGGGAAGAAATATGAAAGACTTAGGGAATGCATTGGAGTAGAATATGATTCCTCCTATTTTGTTCCATTATGATTCTGGTGGTCGCACCCACCTCTTGGAGGCACTTTTGATGCCTCTTTCTTAGATGGTGGAGATTGTGTGGGTCTACACAACTATTCTTTTAGGGTGAAATGAACGTGATCAACTATTTTTGAGTCATCCTTTTATAGAACTTTCTCGCATGTTTTGTAGGAACTTTCTACCATCCATCTTTTTCTCTAGTAAGAACAAATGTTATGTATATCACATACTCTGGGGAGTTGTCTAACACCACTAATAAATATTTGACCATGAATTGAATTAGGACTCTAAAGATGAATTAGTCTTGAATATTAGGAATCGAACTTCTATTATAAGGGATGTAGTTGGGGTAATCCGCAAGATTGACCTCATCCATATTCCTAGGTTGTTAGAGCCTAAGAAGGTTATTTTCCTTCGATGCTAAGACATAAACAGGGACTTGTTCATTTTATAAAGAGTGTACTTTTTTTATAAATTCCTAAAATCCTTTTTGATCTTAATTTCTCTATGCTTCTGGATGATAGAGATTTTCTGGTTGTTGCTACTCGACAGGAGGTGTTGGGTAGTTTAGGGCTTGCTTAGGTGCCTCAATGGGCACTATTGTTGTCTTGAGAATGATAGTTGTGGCTTCTGATTTGAATGGTTTTTCCCCAGTTCTATGGGCATGAGTTAATCTTTGGTTAATTGTCACATAATAACTTCTTCCAAATGTTGGTCCATTTCTATGAACTCATAGAATTCACATGGATAATTCATGGAGAACCAAGGCCTCTACAACTCTTCCCAAGGATTTCCACAACAATGTTTTATAATTTTCTTTTCTGAGAGATGGACATTGTGCTATTCGCTTAATCATTTCCACCTTTATATGAAATTATACACCATTTAATTCTTGTGTTTCGTTCAATTTGTCCAGTTGATGATCTTCATTTTCCATAGTGTACAACTGAATTGATAATGAAATTAAAGATAAAGGTATTCCAATCCTATAATGGATCTTGCTAGCAGACTATTATACAAAACAAAATTTGGCCCTATTACAGACTATATGAAACACCTCATTTTTTCCTCCTATTGATCACAAGGGACATTCATCTTCCCACATCAGGATAAAAAGTGGGTGAGATTATTTTGGGGTCTCATACACAATCAATGGTAGAGAAGGTATGGTTTTAAAAGTTGGGTGGAGGTGGAGTATCATCCACCCATTTGGGATATGGATTCCTCTTAGGCCACATAGGTGTGTTTCACCCATCCATGTCATAAATTAGAGTGGCTAGGTACTCAATGATGTTATGTAACTCTCTGGGAATTATTGTGTGAGATGTCTCCCATCTAAATAGAGTTGGTGGAGATGATGAGGTGGTACCACCTCTATCTCTCATTGATTCTTGTTTCATCATATGAAAGAATGATTTCCCTTGAGAGAGAGGTTATCACTACAATGGATGGAAGTCACGATCATTTTCGACTTTCTTATTTATGTAGACTGGATTCCTAGATCCAAAATCAATCTAATTCATAGATACCACTCTTACATATCAATCAGTTATAGTATAAAGAATATTCATCTCTTCCTCAAGATAATACTTAGTGGGAATATTTTCCCTGAGATTCCCTTCATTGAGTTTTCAGAGAGACTATATTTTACTCTCAAATTACGACAGTTATTCTTCTATAGAAGGAATATAAACTATTTTGTTGGTGATCAGAATGTAGATTCACCTTTCCCTTTTTCTTTGGAAGTGTTCTACTAGAGAGGTGGCAGCTCTTTGTTCATATGTGCAAGATTTTGGATCCTTCTATGGTTCCAAGATTATGTAACATCAGTTGGTGCATCCGAATCACCCTCCTCTCGAGGTTCAATTTCCATGTTTCATCCTTCTACATTTGTTTCTTTATCAGTGTCTTCAATTTTGAAAGTGAGGATATTCATAAAGGAATACTAAGAAATACTGGTTGTTCCATTTCTTCCAACACAACAATCTAATTCTGCACAACTTTCAGTATGGTTTTATTTGAACCCTTGGCCTTATTGTGTTTTTTGTGACCTTGGTGCATCCAGATCTCCTTTTTTATGCCCCCCATCTCAGCCTATAAATGGAGATGTTGGGGGATTTTTTTATTTTGGTTTTTGTATAGGTCCCAACATGTAGATTGTTTTCTCATAGTGGGAGTGATAGGTGGCACAACAAACATTATCATACCTAACTAGAGAACTCTGGTTTTCATTATAATAATTATGATGATTTGAATTCCCCTAACCCTATGGGGTGGAGATCATTTTAGGATACAATTAGAACTGATTGGCCCTATTTTTTAGGATCCAATCTTTCCAATTTGGGACATGGTGATTCCTAGGACATACATAATGATATAAATTTCCCCCAACCCAATGAGGTGGGGGTTATCTAGAATTTTTGATGATTTATCTAGGACCCTCTTAGGGAATGATGAACATGGAGATTGTGACTGAGATATAAACTCCCCCAAATCAATGGGTTGGGGTTTTCTTGTAGCTACTAATGATATGTCTTGAATCCTATCAGGGGTTGACAATACAATGGGTTGAGGTAGTGGTAAACATTCTCCAAGACTAAGGGGTTAGGATTTATATTGGACAACTGGTATGAAAACTAATTTTCTATCTTGTTTGATTCAGTTCAGTTGTTCCCATGTGGGATATGGGTGTGATGGTAGCCAATGATGAGAACCATACATTATGGGAATTTTTCCAGAAGATTGTAACTTCATTTTCCTTATCTGAAATTCATTTACATTTCTTCGGGGTGCCTAGTTTTTTTGTCATGTTTTCTATATTCTCCCTCTATTAATGTTTTTTGGGAATCATTGAATTTGGGGAATTCCATTGAAGTCACCATCTATCCAAAGTGTTACATGTTCCCTTGATTTCTATAGATTCTATAACATTATAGGATATCGTGACTAAGGGGTTTGTTGTTCCAGGTGTGCAGAAAATTGTAATGCTTCATACTCTCCACATCCTCGAATAAAGATTCATGACATAGTTTGGGAGATATGTTGTAGAAGTGTCACAATTTAATGGTGGAAATCATGTTATAAATCTGGGTTGTAGTTTTCCAGTTTTGGATCTCAGGCCATGGAGATAGCAGCTACGTCTAGTTGACATAATAGTATAGTTATTTTCTAAAGGTGGAACATGTACCCAATATAATTTAGATGTTGAGCCTCAAGTCACTGATTAGTAGACCATGTATTATGGTGTACATAAGGCAAGAACTATTTTTCAAACTCATATGGTATCTCGTATTTAAAATTTGGAAGGATAAAATATTATGGGAAGGTTTTTTTTCAGCTTACCCTTTCTAAATGTCAATGTTGTAATCCACTTCATCAGTCTTACATGCCTCCATCCGATCATACAATAGAATATATCTCTAATGTTCGCCTGTGGCTGGGAGTGTATTGCTGCTGGAAGTTTATGGGTCACCATAAATAGTTGATTGTGATGTTTCAAGAACCTCTCTATATAAAGAGGTTAGATTTCTGAACACCTATTTATATAGGGGTGTCTAGACAAAGGAAGACATCATTTTCTAGGGGAGATATCATCTTGGGGAGGTTTACCATCCTGAATGTAAGAAGTAGAGTCCCTATGATCCATCTCTACACTACCATGAAAGGGAATATTGTGGTAATGAATTTATTATATTTTCCATTTGATAAAAGAGTTTTTGGACCCTTATTGTGACGATAATGTGTATCGAACAACCTCAATGACACTGTCATTGAGTAGATTAGGAATAATGAAGATGTTTTGCATCATGGTCAGAATATGACAACCTGTCATTTGGAATTGTTCATGGATATGGGAATGTTGTATAATAGTTGTTAATACTTGTATATTACCATTTGACGTAGTATGTGTATGATACTTCTATCGAGAAGTTGCTGGAATACGTTGATGAGTTGTCTCATTATTGATTAGAATATGAGCATGTCCTAAGGAAGGTGTCCTTATAACATGGTGAGCCTTGGACAAGATTGTTGTATGATCCTAATATTGATCCATTAGGATATTCCATTTGTATTCCTTGGTACGAGTATGATCCTTCCCTGATGAATGTTCCTCTCTCACTTAGTGAGCCCAGGTTCGAACAAGAATATGATCCTGATGTGAATATGAATTCACTGCAGTAATATGCTGATTGAAATCTAGAATATGAGAAGGGATATGGTCCTCCTCTTATATTGCCTTGGAAACATGTTGGCACTGTCATTTGTTTGATGAGGTAGGAATATTCTCTTGACATTCAGGATCTGTTGGAATATTCTCTGGATATTCATTGATAGGAATATGTGCATTTATCGAGGCTTGTTCCATTTTCACTGGTCACCCAAGCTCGAAAAGGGATATATTCCTGATCATGGGTATTTGGAGTATGATGTTGGAATTATTGATATGAATATGATCCTTCCATGAGGCTTGGTCCCCTGTCCTATGATGATCCTCATAAATAATAGGGATATGAGCCTTATCCTACACCTTTGGAATATTTTTCAGACTTTTTCAATAAGCATGTACCCCTATCCCAAGGCATGTGTTTCTCTCAGATAATGAGAACCTGTTGGAAATATCATATCATCCCAGTCTGAAACCTTGTCCTTTATCATAATTTGTCGATAATCCTCATAGATGGGGGAATGAATGTGCAATTTCTCTAGGAGAACAACTTGTTCACAATAATTAGAGCGTTGAGTTTCCCTAGCTATAATGATAGGAGTATGCACCTTTACCTTTATCTACAACATTTTTGGAATATTAACCTGGAGTTCTTTAGTAGTTGCTAAAATATATCAGAATTTTAGAAAAGTGGTTGGGTGAATATAAGTCTTCACATTTTCCATCTTCATTATACATTGGTTGGTGTATTCTATTGTAGTTGGAATATTCACCCACTTTGGTTATCATTGTGAAATCATAATATGCAAATGGGATTCATGCACGAGGTAGTGATATGCACCTATCACATGCTTTCTCTAGGAATATGCCCACATTCTTGTTTCAAGTCAGTAGGGATACTAGCCTACATGATGGTTCCTACCAGAATATATCGGCAGGAATCACCCACATGAGGGGTTATATGAGCCCTCTCTTTGATAACCAACACCTTACTCCTTTAACACACCTTCTTTGTTACCTATGCATCGGAATCAGAGGTAGTAGCGTGTCAGGTGGTACCATTATTACGAAATTGTTGGCTACCGGTGGGATAGTGATGGGGATGATGGTTGACTGGTTACCTCATCAAAAGTACCTAAACCGAAATAGAGCCATATTTGTCTTCTTGATCCACGTTCATCAAAGACTAAAGGTAGGATTCTTCACACTCTAAGGATAATCTATCAAAGTGGTTGGTTGTCTTGAAAATCTCTACTAGCTTAGAAACTACTTTCCTTGGGTGATGCAAACTCACTGATTGTTGACTTAGGTAACATCATAGGAAGATTACATGTTTAGGATTGTACCATGTCAATAGTATTCTCCGACTTTCCTTTTCACCAACTAAAATTGGATATTTTTAGTAGGTCATATTTCTTTGCAACCCAATAGGGTTGTATCCATATATGATTTACCAGAACGAATGATAGATGATGAAGACATTATCACGAATTTGGAAGATTAAAACGATATCAGTAGTTGAGAAGAAGAAAAAATAATAAGGTTTCTAATTACAATAATATTGTAATCATAATATTCTCAATTAGATATTCACTATTAACACAATTTGTCTTGTATTTTTGGTTCATCCATTCTGCTATTTTGAACTTATCAAAGTGAGGGTGGACTTATTTAATGAGAACCCTAGTTATATAGGATAATGTGTAAGACAACATTGGTCTTACTAGATTGTTTGTATAGTTTATGGAAGACAAAGTGTCCTAACATATTATTATTCAATAACATTTTCATTTTATAGGTTCATGTTAGGGAATGCCGGTTTTTTTATGTATAGGGTGAAAAAAATGGATCAATAGTTTATCACATGATTAATATTATTTAGCGAGTTTCATATCGGATCCAGAAATTATTTTAGTGGGATTTGATATGTTTAATGGGATTATTTTGATTGTTTGATCGTGTGTGTGTGTGTGGGGGGGGGGGGGTAGTTCCTGACGTAATAGGTCGCATTAGTTTCTCCATTTATTTTGTCATCCCTATAAAATCCCAATGGTTCCCTCATACATATCTGGCTACATTCCCAATTTCCAAATTCCATAAGACATTTGGGGTTTTAGGCCCAACAAATCTTGGGGAATCAAATTGTTTGAAAGGATGGTATGTTAGTCTCGTCATAGCCTTTTGGGGATAATTTTTTCCTACTCTATGAATTTCATACAGATTTATGATATGTTCAAAAACATATTCCTACTTTTGAAAAAGGACCAGTTACCCTAAAAATGATCATGGGTTAATACTATTTCATATGAAAGATATTGTGGTGTCTCTAGTGAATCAATTTATATATATATATATATATCTATTTTTCTGCATCAATTTTCAGTAATAGGTTGTTTCTTATGTGTTGAACTCATATAACAAACTGCTTTAGAATTTGTTACCATGCAATGAGGTAGCTAACATTCTGATGTGGGGATTAAGACATTATGAGGCATTCTATGTATTCTGGTTATTGTAGTAATCAGAACCCACGCAGTTCATAGGACCCGTATAGTTAAACGTCCTATGGAGAGGACTTGTATTGGTATTTTGGGATATCAAATGTTCAAGATCAACTCTCATAGGGTCATCCTATGTATCCCAATTATGCATAGAAATAGATTTTTTGATGTTCTTTTTTGTAGGGATAATACACTATGGTTTCTTTTCATTGTAAATAATCATTGTATGAATTACATGGTTATTGAAATTCCTTACGCCCATATAAGTTATGCCTAGTTTGAGAAATGGGGGATCGAAAATGATCATTTTTTCATTTCTCATGATCTGAGACTTATTTAATGGGACTATACTAATCGGATAAATGATAAATATCTTTACTTGGGGAGATATTATACATATCCTTATTATGGTAGGAATTAGATTCATTTAGTTTGGTAAATTTCTCAGTCTACTGATAGATGAGGTAGAGTGATCATCTCATGGGAATTATTGCGTCTTAATGGTCTGAACAACATTAACATAAGGAATAAATAGAAATGGTTGTTTATTTTAGGTCGAGAATTTATAAGGAATCCTACACAAACTGGTTATTATAATAATTGTATGTCTTATAGATTAATCATGCCCTTGGTATTTTCCCCACGGTAGATTCCCCATTGTTGAGGTAAATGTGGAATTCCACTCATTAGGTCTTATAGACATATGTTGACATAACTGGTGGATAATTTTTATGTGAATGATACAATTAATGTGACTTACTATGCTCAGGTGAGCTATTCTCAGTTTGAGAACATGGGATGGGAAATGATTAGTTTAATCACATTGTTGGTGTCGGCCATGCATATTGGGATACAACATTGTTGATTTGATGTGTATTTCAATCCATGAAGATGTGGCCTACATATCTTGAATATGTATAGAATAATATTCACCGTACTTCACATGATTCCGGATTACACACTAAGGTTTACCTATTGATCGGGGAATACACATCATAGACAGGCAATGTTATCATGTCTTGGGAGACACTTGGGACTTGACCCACATGTCTAGAGGATGTTCCATGACTCAGTTTAATTTTATAGATAAAATATTAATATACTTATTGTTTATTTCTAATTCCATTTCATATCATATATGACATGTTCAGAGAGTGTCGCATGATCCTACCAACTTTCCGTAGTATCATTGCAAGATCTGTATGACACACATATAGGGTGTTATAATAGTTAGTAAGACAAGTCTCATATGGTGACTTTTTTCTTCGTTGACATCCTTGAATGGAATCAAGAGTCTTTGTTGACACATCTAGAGGGTGTTGTTAGTCTCATATGGAATTTTTGGAGGGCATCGTGAGTCATGTCCCACGTATCTGGAGGGAATCGTGAGTCTCAGCTAACATGTCAAAAGGGTATCTTGAGAGCTTAGTTGGCATTCGTATATGCATCCACAAGACTTGGATGACGTGAGTCGGTGCCATTATATGGGCCAAGAGATATATCTGAATGATTTCTTGAGGCTAGGTATATATGCCCAGTGGGATTCGCAATAATAATGTTGTGTAACTAGGGGGGCTTTGTGAATTTATATGACAAGTTTGGAATACTTCACATGATTTAGATGGAACACCGAAGGAGCATCGTGAGATTCATGTGACATGCATGAGTTTTTTCATGTGTCTTGGATGGCTCACGCAAAGTGCATGAGGAGAAATGAATATGATTTCCCTTAGGTATTTCACCTGTATTATTTGTTCTATCTCTTGTATTTTTAATTCCTTAGATTTATTTAGTGTTAGTTAATTTCATGTCTTGTTTGATCTAGAAGACATAAGGGAGGTTCTTTTTTATGTCCAATGAGGATCCTTTCACATGATCAATGAATGATCACGTGAAGTTCTTTATGCATGGGGCATGATTTCTCTGGAGGTTCATTGGTATATTACCAAACAAAAGGCCTCTCAGTCATAAGATGAGTTTCTACAATAAATATACTCTGGTTCATGGGTGTATTGATGTGCCTGGATGAAAAAAAAACCTTTTCTCTGAGCCTAGGGTGGGGAATTTAGAGGCCTCACCACCCTGATTCTTTTCCAATTTTCACAGAGTATCTGTCACAGATATAAGATATAGTTCGAAATGTGGTATAATGTCACGTGTCTTCACAATACTTTTCTATGGATTTCTCTGAGGGTATCTCATGACTTTCAGTGGCCATGAGATCCTTTCATCAACACCTATATTATTGGATTTTTTCTAATTAATGGGGACTTTTTCGATCACATGAGGTTTTGAAGGACTTCCATATTGTCATATGGACATGGCCAAGGGCCTTTGTGAGATCAAAGTGTATGTCTAAATGCATCCACAAGTTTCTATATGTCGTTCTAGGTACATTTTGTGATGCATGGGTTGATTGTCCTAGAGTCTCTGTGAGATCAGGGCGGCTCTTCCAGGAGTATCATCAGTCTATGATGTGGACTTCTCTAGCGTGTTTCAAATGTTATATAAAACACAAGAGGCTTCTACCTCACTTATTTTATTTCCTCTTTTACCTATAAATGTTTAGGGATTCATGCATAATTAATTATTGATGTCCAATAAAATCACTCAACCTCTTTACGATACATCACATGAAAAATAGAGGTTCTATGGAGATGTACTAGAATTTTGTGGAAAATAATTGTTTTATCAATATAGATCCAAAGGGGAAGAACATGGTTTCCCAGACATACCCAAGGTCTTTCATATGATAGGTATTACAAGACAAAGGGCTTCCATGAGATGAGGTAGGCATGTCACTGGGGACATGCGATGTCCATAGGCTATGAGGGGTGTGTCACATGTCTTTTATATCCATGAGAGGCTTCTGCCTCTTATCTATTTTGTTTACTTTTTTATTATAAAATTTATCTGGGGTCTCATGAGTTTTATCAGCATTTTATACGTGAAATAATCCTTTCCATTGGTGATGTTTCGGGTGATATTTACAACCAAAAGAGACCCCCACATTTGGGATATTTCTCTCCGACTATCATTAGATTTCTTATGGTTTTGTCAGGCATCTATTGATAAAAAATCATGCAGCTTGGGGGAGCTTATTCAGTTAACATTGTGTGATCACTATTGTTTCCATAAATCTGTTTCAATAGTAGGAAGACTTTTTGAAATGGATTCTATGGGGTTCGCTACAGGTTATGCATTACGTATAGAGTCTCCAAGTTACCTTATAGTAGTCGCCTGATAAAAAGTCCATTGATGGATAATGTGATCTATATGTCTTAGACATATTCATTTTCCATTTATTTTGTTTGTAAAATAATTCCCATATTCATGTATTTCTTCTTTTTTGATTCTTCTAATGATCTTTTGGAGGGATTAGATACACTTATTTAAGATGTAAATAAATTATGAGGAAATAATTTCCAAAAGGGGAAATAATGTGAAAAAACCATGTAATACTAATAATAGATCAATTTAATTAATTTGTAATTTTCAAAAATTATATTTCATAGATCCATATTATTAATAATAATAATAGGTAATTTTATATTCAAAAATAGAATAGTTTTATTCAATATAAATTGAGTTTGATGCATTATAATATTTTATTAGAAAGGTTAATTTCCAATATATAGAATCATAATTTTAGAAAATGATATCATTATAAATTATTAATTCAATATTATATTCTATTGTTTTTTTTGATAATTTTCTAAAAACGTTGATTTTTGGATGAATAGCATAATGTTTCAATTTTTATAAAAATAGTCATTTTCTTTTATGTGTTTATAGTGTATCATTCAATTATCAATTGGTTTTACAATTTAATTATTTAATTTTTGATAAAAAATATTCCTATCAATTTCATTATAAAAGCATTATTCTTGAATATTGTTTATAAACCATCTCTATACATAAAAACCATTTTTCATCAGATTTTATGAGTTTTTAAATTTATTTATTCAAATTATAAAAAATTAATTTGATAAAATTGAACCCATATTTGAAATAATTATTTCTATTTTTATTGAATCCGCTATCATTTTTTTATTAATAGTTTATTTGTTTACAAAAATCCATTTTCCTTAGAAATACCTAAATATAGAA
Organism: Viscum album; assembly: GCA_963277665.1. Lineage (NCBI taxonomy): Eukaryota > Viridiplantae > Streptophyta > Magnoliopsida > Santalales > Viscaceae > Viscum > Viscum album. The sequence goes on along the minus strand of OY728137.1, from coordinate 1,650,494,968 downwards.
GAAAAGTTCAAGAAAAAAATAATATGGGTTAAATTGACCTAAAAACATGATTAAATACTATATTCTAGTCATATTTTTACACTATAATATCCATGTTTTATAAATGGTCTATTTTGGATCCATTTTTCTTGATTAAACATATTTTAATCTTCTCAAAAATTTCAAGTTTGTCCTCACCCCCACATAAAAAAGTCCACCCTATTAATTTTTCTATTTAATTAAATAGCTTCGTAGATCATATAATAAATAAATAAATACCTTTATAACATCCCTCTATATATCTTATTGGTCGAGGTTTTATCACAATTCTATCTTATTAAGGATTTAGGTATAAACATAAGGACATTGTCTGAAGAATAGGTATAGTCCTTAACTGAGTGTTTTCTTTTTTATATCTTCGTTTACCTCCTTCAAACATCTATTTACCATTTCCATATAATAATATCATTATCTAAATTTTACATAAATTTTATTATGCCTATGTTATAATTATTTTTCAACTACCTAACTATCTAATTAAAAATAAATACATCGCTCGTGCATAAGTGTGAACTTCCACCTTACGAGATGATGTATTTAATTTTTCATAATCGAATCTTATTATTAGTCAAAATGATGGATAAAAATGATAAAATATGATATATATTATATAAATGTAATTCTAAATGGTAAATAAAAAATTCAATTCATAATTTACCATTCAATGAAAAATAAAATCTACACTCGTGTATATGTGTGGACTATCACCTCGCAAGTTGATGTAAATAAATTTTCATCAAAATTGAACATTGATTGTATATATAGGTGTATTTAAATAAATAAAATTATATAAAAGGTATAATTATATTTATGTTAATATTAAATAATTTTTACCTGCTCTTCCTCATGTTCGTTGAAAACTTGAAACATTATTCATGTGTATAAATGAGCTACTATCTCTATGATTATACCAAAATTTATTTTTCAGCACCATAAAACATGGTTGGTTATATATTTATAATTAATTTATATAAATTATAATTATAAAATTAGTAATTTTCTTTAAATAATGTAATCATGAACCATTTGACCATACTCAACATACCAAATCAATTTCTGACTAATAAGTTAAATGTTCTCAAAACATCCAACATAATATTAATTGATTATTTAGATAATTAAGATTAAAATGGATACATGTGAAATAATAAAGACAAAAATCTTCTAAATGGTTATTAATAGAATAAATTACAGAACTAATTTTATTATGCATGAAGACAAATTACATATATGAAAAGTGAGACTCAAGGTAAGGGATACTTTATCTTAAAACCTAATTTTAAATTATTTTAATATTTATTTTCTAAATATTTTCATTCATTTCTATATTATTGAAATTTTTTTATCAATGAATGAAATAAATAAATTATAATGGAAATTTTATGTCTCTTTTTACATTAATTTAATTTATTATAAAAATGGATCATTTTATATATTTTATATATATTGTTTTGGCATTATTTACAAAAAGGGACACTGAAATTTTCTATTTATACATATAATAAATTAATTTATTTTCCATCAACTAAAAATAATTATTTTCTGTTGTGATTCTATTACACGATTCCATGTATTCATTATATAAAATCCCTCTATTTCTATTTTTCTACGTATTTTAGTTTTGGGTATGGGGTTTAAACAGAAATTTATATATCTATGTTATAAAAAGGTTTACTTGTGTGTTTAAAGGTATATTTTTATGATTTTGATGATAAAAATAAAATATTTTATATTTTTAATGTACATTATTACCCTGGTAATTTTTTTATGAAGACATGTGATTCCAATATTTCTCTCTAGTTCATTAGATAATAATTTCTTTCTCCAGATTATTATATTGAAATTAACCTAATAGGTTGTTCTATATATAAGGGTTATTTTAAGAGTTCAATAGAGATGATGTCCCATGTAAACTACCTGAATTTATATTCTTAATAATTACTTTTTCATGGAAATATTTTTATTTCATAATTTGAGATAATATTATTTTGTTTAAAAGAATGATTATGCCCTGTAAGGGGAAATGGTGTGTTTTTATAAAAATGTTTTCGCAGGTTATAAAGTTTTCTAATAAAAATTAATGATTATTAATTTTCCATAATGTTTTCTAATAAATTTTTCTATGAAAAAAATTAGGTGGTATATATGATTCCATTTGTAAGTAAATGATTATTGTATCTCACCATTTATTATATTAAACAAAAAACAGTCATTTATGATCTCAAGGATAGGAAAACGACTATCATATTTATATTCTTATTTGGTTTTATTTATTAATAATATTTTTATACTCATCCTACATTTTCAACTTTTTTCAATTGGATTAGATATTATTAGGAACAATTATCATGTCAGGTTGGAAATGATGATGTTTTTTCATGAAAATAAAACATGTTTCATTTAAAATGTCATGTATTACTGAAATAATTGATACTATGTTGAAGTGTAATCTTGTTATTTTATGTGTTTTTTACATAATATTATTGAAATAATTATAAAAAATATAAACCTTAAATAGAATTTAAGAATTCAAGAAAATTAATTCTTGTTTCAAAATTAAATTATGGGTTGATTATGGATTAAGTCCTTATAGTTGGTGACACCAGTGATTTCCAATAAGATATGAAACCATCATATATATATATATATATATTATAAATGAAAGGTGATAATATTATATTTATTTATTGAGAACATGTGACATGTTTTACTAAAATGTTTGTGTGAGAATTGTTTTTTCATTGACATAAATGATGATAACATATAAAAATGGTTATTTCAACTTCCTGATTTGTTAAAACTAAATAACCGAATCTCTCCAAAGAATTAATTATATAATATAAGAATTTCTAGGGATAAATTTATATAAAAATAAACCATAGGGTTTCTTAACATATCATTGTACATCTGTTAAAAAAATATTGAAAATATATACAAATTTTTTTAAACAAAATTGTTTTCTATGTCACATAGAAGATAATATCCTAAGGATGATGTGCATAGATACAGATAGATGACTATACATTTAATTTCCCAAGATTAAATTCATAGAATCTATATCATATTCCAAGATATATATTTGTATTTTATATTTCCTATAATAAAATCATAATATTCATATATAAAACAAAATAGGATTAACTATAAAGAATTATAGTTTGAACTACTTGATAAGATAAAGAAAGTATAAATGGATGAATTTTTAGTATAATAGAAATGGTAATATTAGTAATTAATGGGATACAAGACTAGTCTTTCTTTGTTTTTTATATAATAATATATTATTGGTAAGGTAATATGAAAGAGAAACATGTTATAAAATTTTTAACCTTATCTACAATAATTGAGTATGTTACAAATTATAATACAGATTATGAAGTTGATTAGTAATTAACTATATTTAATTATGTCATATAACAATATTAAACATATTACTATTTTAATGATGGACTATGATGATAGTATTAGACACAATATCGGTTTTAGTGTAAGGGAATAAAAATTTTGACACCCATGGATATCACTTCTTCACGGAATTTCTCAACGTAGTGAGGTTAGAGTAGGAAGATTCACCAAAAAAATTTGTGTAAAACCTTCTATAGTTATACTAAAATGAGGTATGACCAATAATTATAATAATATTCAGAAGAATAATATATTACAGCTTATATCTTATAATATCATTAGTAGATGGATCTAGTGTATGTGGGAGTTTTTTTAGAGTAGGTTCACAAGAAATAACTACTTTATACATTGGATAACTTGTATACATTCAAATGTATGAATATTAAAAAATAATTTATAATATATTTATCACTATTTTGAATAAAGTGAAGATGATAATTTATTATAATATATGTCTTACTAAAAATTTCATTAGTAGTTCCTCACTATTATATGAACTATCAAATTCTATGAGGATATTATTAATCTATATTTCATATTATCACATAACATCAAATTAGGAGTCACAATGAAACATTGTATCATGTGTGAGTACTCATCAGAGGATAATAATTCATAAAGGGAAGTTATCACTTGTAAATCTCAAAGATATGTGATTATGAGGACATGCATGTCAGTAGTAATTTCACATGTTTACATGTCATTGTATATTCTTTTCTACAAGCATCTATAAAGATATATACATTTTATGATCATTATTAATTTTTATATTGTGTTTAGTAATTTTATTTATTCTTATAAAAAATGAGGAAACATGTTAATTAAAAAGTTATATACATCGGTTGTGTCATGAGTGATATGTTTTGAATGAATAAGATATTGAAGGATTTTCCCCTTCCATCTTTATGAAATTTGATATATCAACCCTTAGATTGGAATGAAACTATCAAAATAAATTCCTAGTCCATGGTGTATTCACATGTTCATTTTAGGAAGTCAAATAAATATTTATCAATCATATATATAATGATCCATACATTCCAAACATAAATTTCACATCACATTAGATGAATATTCCTCACATTAAATTTTGTTCCATGCAAAAATTGTATAGGTATTATGTCTTTTGAAAAATGTATACATAAAAAATTTTCCATAAGACATCCACCTTATATCCCACTTAGTTCTTCACAACTAAAACCCTTCTTAAGACAATTAGATTTATAATATTTCTTCATATATAAGGGATGGAAACATAAGAAAGGCTATCCTTAGATGCTCAATAGGGGTAAAAAAGGGATATATCAATGATCACATACGAATAACATAAGAATAAGGGTTTTATAACATGATCATAACATTTTAAAAGAAAATCCAAAATATCATATATAATAATATTTAATCACAATGTAAATCATGAAATTTCATAAGACATGAATTATAGAGAATCAAAGAACAGGATCCATGACAGCATAATATTGGAATAATAAATAAGTTCTTAGAATAAACATAAAATATTAAATTATTTCATTAGTAAAGAATCACTTTAAACACTATAATTGTTGATTGGGTTGACTTACAATTACAACATATCCTTACTCAAAGTTTTCTCCCAAGTCTATGGTAGTAGAAAAATCCCCTTACTGAATTGGGTTCACATCATATTCCATTGTTTATTATCTCATTAGATACTCATATTTACCCAATGTATTAGAGGGATATATGACTACAAGAACACCCATAAAACAGTTAATATAATAGGTATGTGTTCTATGGTATAATAAATCATCCATCATATCATAAACTGAGGAAAGGAAACAATTTTCATAAACATTTCAATATTTCATCATAGTATAACCCATAGAAAATAAATATTTTTCGTAAAAATATTATTATCCTACTCATAAACTATATATATATATAAATAATGTCATGATGGTACCACTGTATAATATCCCAATTAAATCTTAATAATCATCATAAGATTTTATCATAGATGAAAAATCTCATTAAAAATCACATGGAATGTTTGTTGAGAAAAATACACTTTTCACTTTGAAAAAATAAACATGAAATATTAAAATCTACCAAATATTGAAGAAATTTTTTTATTTTAAAATAAACTTAGAATCATCCAAATTAAGCATAAAATAATTGAGTTGTCATTATGGTAGGAAATGTATTTTATGTGGGGTACGAAAAAACCAAGATTCCTTTCACATTTTTGCTAAACCAGAAAGAGTGCCTCATTTTAAAAATGATAAGAATATTTATTTTAAAAACAATTATAAATAAATTAATGGTTAAAAATGAAACTAAACAATAATTTGATAATATTAATTACCTTATTGATTTTATTTTTAGAAAACATGGATATGAAAGAAAATGGAATTTCAATTGACAAGACAAATAAATTCAGTTTTCCTTAAAAATATTCACTTGAAATATTGAGTAATTTAAGAGATATAAATGAAAATAAAAAATTTAATATCAAAAAATAATCATATGAGAATATAATTTATGGTATTATTGAGAGATATGTCATAACATTTCAGCAATAGAGACATAATAATAATCAATCTTGATAAATTATAACATTATAGTGTAAATATCATACCTCATGTTCTACATGTTTCAAATGTCTTACAACCTCCCTTATAATAAATTTAAATTTATTATAATTATATACTATAATAATTTTAATACTTTTAATATCATATATTATCCACTTATATCATTTCAACACCCATTTATTAATAGTTCCTTATTAAAATAATCATTTTGGTGTATTAATTGTTTCGTTATTCAAGGAATTTTTCATTCTATAGTTCTAGTTATTGTATATTGAACATGTATACATCTTCTAAAAAACAAAACTTTATATAAATATTATATATATTTACATTATATATATTTTTAGTCATCCATAAATGGTAGAGATGGAAAAATGAATTGCACTATTCATGTAGACGGTATGATGTAAGTACATATGAAAGACTGTTCCATTTTTTGACAGAGAGAACTAAATAATCATAAATAATAATTCACATTTATATAATTATAATAATATAATACATTAAATATATATTTATTAATTCAATCATTATAACCATCTATGTAAAATTTCTATAAAAACAAATTACATCACTACATAGAGATGGTATGCCATACATACGAATGAGTGATGTATTATCTTTCCATGGGATGAAAAAAAGGTTTATAATGGTTCTAACATCAACATAATAAAAAAATAGTATATTTAAGATACAAAAAATTTATTTTTATAATAGATACCATGTATTTATATGTGGGAGGATTAAAAATAAAATTGAAAACACTCGATTAATAGTTAAACCACTTCATTGAGAACCCCCTTTTACATTATAACTTAATCTTTGAAATTATGTAATTTTGGAATGAAAATAATCTCTATGATGATATTAAATAATATATAAGGTTATTAACTGTTTTTTCTAATTTTATTTGGCTCCAAATCTGTGAGGAAAATTAGTGAATATGTACCATTTTATATTTAATGGGTGTGGCACTCATGGAATTACTAGAAGTATAAAAATAATATAAATTAATTATACTAATTATGTGACACCAAATTAAAAAAAAATTATAATATATTATGATTATATGTTTAAATACTCTCATCCAATAAAATTTGGACCATTTTAGGGGATTTTTTCAACCTTATCTCTTTGTTTTAACCACTCTTTAACCCTTTTAACAATTACCATTGTATCAATTCTTTTTACCCATCATGTATCAATTATATTACCAAAAAAAGAATATTTACCCATAAATAGACCGTGGTTTATATTTTAATCTATATCCCATTCGCATGGATAATGAAGAGTTTTTTATGAATTTTAGATCATTTAATAAATTACTATTTATTTTGAAATATCATTAATATCATTTTTAGAACTATGAATTTACTATGATATTAAATACATAAATATAGGCATGGAATTAATATATATTCCATTAACACGCCCCAAATATTTTATATTTTTCAAAAAAAATCATGGAACCAAAAAATTAATCCAAATTGTTTTTCTTTAATATTTCTAATTTCGTTTATCTAATTTTTCTATTAATTGGATAAAAAATATATCGGTGTTGAATAATCATTTAATGTAATTAATCAAACAATAATAATTAAAAATATATTAATGTTATAAAAATATATATTTAAAATAAATATGTATAACTGAACATATCCTCTTTTATCCTTATTTAAAAATTTTAGACATATTAATGTCAAGAAACATACATTGTGTATTTTTTCATTTCTTAAAATAATATAAAGGTTGTGATCAATGAAAAATCATGCCATGTGAGAATATTTTTTAAATATTGATTATAATAGTGTAACATAACTCATAAAATAGAATAATGTAAATTGTTATAGAAATTGTAAAGCCTTATCCTTTGGTTTTCGCCTTGTTTTAATAGTTTTACCCTTACTGAGGCGACAAATATTTTCCAAGGTTACTATACATAATGACAAAAAATAATTGGTAACTGCTTAACAAATTTTAGAAAACTAATAAAAACATATAAATCGGTTTTTTAAATATTTAATTCAAAAAATTTTCATAATTTAATTTAAAATTAATCCCTAAAAATGTGATGAAAATAAATTTTCCAGAAAAAAAATGATTTCAAAAGTATACAACAATTTATACCAAAATCCAACAAAATATTAATTCGAATAAACATTATTGGATTATTAAAAAATTTAAATGTAAAAAATTTACTTTTAAAAGAATTTGAAATAATATGGAACTTTCTAAAATCATTAAATGAAAATATTCTTTTTAACAAAAATTAGAATATCCCATTTTCATTAATAACTAAATATTTTCTTAAAATTATAAAAATTTATCTCTAATCTAATTTTCACATATTGATTTCGAAAATAGATAAAAATTTATAAAATAACATTTCTAAATATGGAAGAAATTAATTACATTATTTTCTCAAAAAACTAGTAAAACCAATTTTTAAGGAAAAAATAAATTTTTCTAACAAATATTGGTTTGACTAAAAAATGTGTATTTATTTAAAAATAAAAGTTATTCACATAAAACCATTATATATATATATATATTATTAAAAAAAATTATCAACATTCGCACTTGAAATTTAACAGTTGTGTAATAATAGTATACTATATTACGGTTCATTTATACTTAGGGTTACATGTGTCACAATCAATCTAAAAAACAAAATTTATTTAAAGATAAATATATCATAAAATATCTGGGTTCTAAATTATAATCCCTTTAAAATTAATGCATCCTTATAAATTTCATTCCTATGATACAAAAATATGATCATATCTCGATTTCATGACATAATTGAGTTTACAAGTAGCTTCTTTAAATTTTTTATTTCCCCAAATAACTTTAAAAATATGAGTAGTCTTGTTCCATGGAACATTATTTATATAATACAAGATTAATATTTGTTATTTTTCATTGAAAATATCATTCTGTATTATTTTAATATTTGGGATCAATATATCTGAATGATCAAGTATGTACTTCCTTGGGAGAGGTACATGGAACACATTGTGAACTTCAGGGAGATTTGGTGGATATTTCATGTGATAAGCTACAACACATTATCGATTAAGAATCTAGTTGGGGAAAATAAACCTAGGGTTCATATATAAATTTTTTTAATCACATAACCTTTTTCCTGTAGAAATTTAAAATAATAACTTCCCATCAATTTTAAATTCCATATTTCTCAGATAATAGTTACCATAAATTTTATGACAACTCTGATCTACTATTTTGAGATAGTAAATGGATCTAAAATTCTTTGTAATTAATTAATCTATATTAGGTCCAAATAGAATTATTTCTTTAGAATCAACATATCATATAAGAGTTATTCATATCCTACCACATGTGTCTTTATACAGAGCCATCCAAATGCTCAAATGAAAGATATTATTGTATGAAAACTTGAATAAATAAAGGTATTATCTCAAATACTTTTTAAATATATAGAAAAATAGCTCATTATATTCTCTCATGTTATAATGGTTCATTTTGACTATCTATCTATCTTAGGATGATAATGAGCACTAAAACATAACTATGGATCCATATATAATCAAATACTTCACCAAAACATCATGGTAAATAATGGGTCTTTGTCAAATACAATATAATATTGTACTCCATGAAAGCATACCACTTCATAATTTAATATTTTTGAAATATGATCAAGGGATAAATATTATTTTAAAGCACTGAATTTTTCCAACATCATATGGCGATTGAATACAACCAAAATAGTCTTATGTCCTTTTGACTTTTGAAGTATCCCATTGACAAAATACATTGTTATTATTTCATATTTCTAGTATGGTATGGGTAACGGTATTAACATCCCCCTATACTTCAATCTCATAGCTTTAACTTATTTACATAAAAATAATGATGTTACTTACTCTACAATATCTAATTTCATGTTTTCCAACCAGAAATACTCTATCATATCTATATACATCATTTTACTTCCATTATGACCAGATAATGGGGAATTATAAGATTAATAAAATAAATAATTATTAAGACATAGTATGTATAGAAAAATACATAGTTCCTTAACCTTATCATTCCATCATAATCATGATTTGCCATAGGAATTTTTTTGACATTCTTCTAAATTTTAGTGTCTTCCTACTATGCATCTTTATTACCCACTTGGATAAATGGTTAAACACACATTTGAGATAGATAAGATTTATCCCCTTCATGATTTATAGATCTATCCTTTTAAAATCTAAAAATATTGGATATTTTGTGATCCTCTTCAGAGATAATATAGAATGATCCTTTTGACTCAAAGTGTCATCCACATTATTCTCTTTCCTAGTGTGGTAATATATTGAGTGTTTATAATATTTATACATCACCAACCATATTCTCGGGAAGGAAATAAATTATTTATGATTGAATACATAATTTAATCTTATATTATTGTTATATATGTAAAACCTTTCTCAATAATGATATTTCTAATAAAAAATTACCTTGGATAACTCAAAATTGTGAGTTGGGTAGTTTTTTTCATGAACATTCATTTTTGATTATGTATAACTTATAACTATATAATTGTGTATAAAGATTCATCCTAGTTCTTTTTTGATGCATTGTTATAGATCAAAAACCCTTCATCATTTTAGGGTTTTAGTAAGAATGGGTGTGTTGACTAATGCTATCTTCATTTACAGAAACTTGTTCTTACATTCATCTATCCGAATGATTTATACTCCCATCTATGTTAACCTAGTGATTTAATTAGAAAACCATGATAAATTCTCTACAAGAGTTAATAATATCCGACAAAACCAAGAAAACTATGGATATTAGTCATAATGGTTTCTCTAGGTAAATGTTTAATAACTTCGGTCTTTGATAGATCTATTAATATACCCACTCATTATATTATATAACCCAAAACATGAAACATTATATAGTAAATATTCAAAATTAGTAAATATTTCATAAAACTTGTCATTTCATAGGGTCTTCATAAAAATTATCAAGTGTTCTTCATGGTCATTATTTCTTTTGAATTATATAAAAATATTATATATAAATACTAACACAAACTAGTCTAGATAAATTGTAGATTCTGTATTCATTTAATACATTATGATAAAATAGTATTCAGTAGAACCAAATGGAATCAATATAAAATCAAAGTTTCCTTGCCTCAAACAGAAGCCTTTCTTTGGATGTCTTCATATTTGGACCTTAATTCATAGTATCCAGATCAAAGATCAATCTTGGAAAATTATTTGTATCCTCTCTATTTATTGAAAAAACTATCAATATTGAGAAAAGTATTCCTATTTTTGTATATTATTATATTAAATATTCAATAATCATTGAAAATACACATTTATCCAAATTTATACTTGAAAAAAAAAGAATAAGTTCGCTACAAGTGATGCACTAGGGTATATGAATCCCTTATCAATATTATAATTGATTGGAATACTCAATTCCTACAACACAATCTTTAAAATTCTATGTAGATACTTTCAAATTAGTGTAGCACTAGTTTGGAATTCGATTGAAAACTCAGCTTCCCTATTCAGATGAAGACTCAGAAACTCTTTTTGAAAAAAATCAAATAACACTGTTGTATAATAGGTATATATTTTAAATAAAGTTTCTCCCTAACCACCTAAGATAAATAAACCTTTTAAATATGAATAATGGTCTATACAATGGATGAAATTATCATCAGAAGTTCATATTTATCCTCAACCTAATATATAATCATAAGTTGGTTCGGAATTTCAAATACTCCCATCTTTAACAATTAATATGGTATTTATATAAATTTATATATTCCATGTCCAAAATAACATCACATAAAACTACATGGTGAATAAAAATCTTTTGAGGATGTAAATATCTACAAACATCAATCATATAAGAATCATAGACTTGATATGTGATCATCATACAATGAGGTTTTTCATGGCTAATTCTACATCTAGTCATTGATTTTATAAATTTTAATTCCATAATACTAACCTAATATATAGTAATTCAAATAAAAATGTTCCAATGGGTTTCTTTAATATTTCATCATAACTATAACCACCTCTAATTTTCATTCTATCTTTAATAACTTGGTAAAACCCAAATGGTTTGTATTTCTATTTGGAGTCTTTTATCAAAGGAATCAATCATGAAAGATCATTAATTGTACGTTTAGATATTGCCACCATATTTTATATCTATGACACCTTAGTTTTAACCATGGTCATTCATGGTTATAATATTTTTAATTTTTCTAGTGGTTTTTAAATAAAATCTGTATTAACCAAGGAATATCCCCTAAGAGTGTCAAATTAGGTGTATAGCATGAGAACATTCATTTTTCCACATAGTGGTGGACGAGATACACTCAACCAGAATTTTTTGGGGTTATTACCACTAGATTAATCTATGCTAATACCACATCAACTTGTAGTATATAAATATGGATTTTTTTCTAAGAAACTCATACTATTTTATTTACCATAACATAGAATGTTCTTTAATACATAGTATTATCCAAAATACACATTAATAATGTTTTCTCATCATAGTTTCCAAATGTAAAAAAACCATTCTCTGATACCATCTACAGTTACCCATTAATTTCATACATAAATATTACATATTATGAAATGAATATTCAATACACAATATTATAATCCATAGCAGAATCATATTGGCCCAGTGTATTTGGAAACAAGGATACATAAAAAACGTTTTCTTAAGAGATATACATTGTCTCCCACTAGTTCTCCATAAATTTCTCCCTTCTAAGATATATCATACTAAAAAATATTTCCTAATATCCAAGGGAGGGTAAACATATGAAAAAGTGAGATCAAATGCTCAATAAGTGTAAACAAGGGACATATCAATGTTCACATAACTCTAAAATGAAAATAAGGGTATGAAAAATGTTCATAACATTTGGAAACGAGAACCACCATATCAAATATCATAATATTGTATCATGGAATAAATCAAAGTAGTTTATAATAAATAAATCATAATATAATCAAAGAACACAAGCCATGAGAGCATAACATGGACATAAGAAACATGCCTAATACATACACATAAAAATAGAAAATCATTTTGTTAGTAAATTATCCCTAAAAATACTATCATAGTGGATTGGGTTCTCTCCGCATTACATCAGATCTGCATTCATGGTTCACAACCAAGACTATCATAGTAGAGAATGTCTCTTAATAAATTCGGTATGATACACATCCTACTGCTTATTATCTCATAATATATATGTCCCTAGCCAATTAATTATAGAGAAAGATAATTATGAGATCACTCATCCCATAATTAATATTCTTAAAAAAATTTCCATAATATCAAAAAATACACCATATAATAATATTTGGAATGGAAATGGTTTTCATGAACTTTTCAACAATTCATCATAGTATAACCTACATAAAGTAAATGGAATTCATAAAAAATGTTATGGTAATCAAAAACCATACAGAAAATTAAAATGATGGTATAATTGGATTATTTCCCCATTAAAGCTTAATTATATCAAAATATTTCATCTTAGATGAAAAATTAATTTAAAATATCAATTACAATATTTCTTCAAGAAAATAATCATTCCCATTTGAAATAAATTATTTAAAATCTAAATATTTCATAAATATTGAAGAAAAAAAATTATTTTAAATGAATGGTGGAAACATACAAAAAAATAATCAACTCATTGAGTGGCCATGAGTGTGGTAAATTTATTTTATACCATGTACTTTGAAACAAATATTGTTTTCACATTATTGCTAAAAACATAAAAGTATCACATTTGGAAAACAACAAGAATAACACTATTAAATTAATTTAATAAAACAAAATCATGGGTTAAATTGTTTTTAAACAATCATATTATAACATTAAATAAATTATTGAAAACATTTCTAGAAAACATGGATATAGAAGGAAAACTATTTTTTAACTAAGAGATAAATAAAGGCAGTTTCCCTTAAAAATATAATTTCAGTATCATGGGTACTTGAAGGGGGGAAAATTAAATGAAAAAAATTTAATCTCCATAAAAAATAGAGTACAGGATAATTCATTGGATTTGGGAGATATAGGTCAAAAAAATTTATCAACATAAACTTAGTCATAAACAATCATGATAAATAGTGAGATTGTAACATAAACCCATTTCATCATGTTCCATTTGTTTCAAAAGCACTCCATCCACCTATATAATGAATTTAAATTTATTATAATTATATACTAGAATAATATATGTAATTATAATATCATATATTATATACATATTATATTTCAACACTCATTAATTAATAATTAATTATTAAAATTTATTTTATGGTTTTACTTGTTCTGCTTTTTTGTGGAAGTTTTAGTTGTGAAGTTCTAGTCATTATACTATTATAAAGATAAATTATATAAAAATTTAATAATGATATAAATTTGATATATATTATTTACATATATATTTATAGGAATCTATAAAATTTAGTTAAAAAGTAATAATTATACTATCTGTGGAGATGGTAGGTCATACGTATTCAGATAGGTGTTTACATTTTTCAATGGATGGATTGAAAAAAAGGTTAATAATAAGTCACAATTAAATAAAAATAATTATATCATAAATATAATATATATATTAAATAAAACATTATAATCATCCAAATAAAGTGGTGATGACAAATGAATTACACCACTATTGGGAGAGAGTAATTCGTATGTATGGAAAAGAGGAGTTTTTTATTTCCATATTATAGAAAGAATGTGTGCAATGGTTCTTATATCATCATAAAAAAATTATTATATTTAATAAAATAAATTGGTTATTTCAGCATGTGTACCATGGATTTAGGGGAGGATGAAGAATAAATAAATTGAAAACACTTGTTTAGGAGTTATACCTCTTCATTGATAAACCTTTTTGGATAATACATTAATGATTAAAAGGATTTTATATTGGAATTTTTGAAAGATATATGATTTTCTCAAGAAATATAATTTGGTATAATGGTAGGCCTTGATAGATATATAAATCTCAAAATGTGTGTGGAATGTATAAGAAGAGGTTCACTTTTATAATTTAGAGGAGGGGTACTCTTAGAATTAGTTAATGTATTAAATTAATATATATCAATTTTTATAATAAAGTGACCCAAAATTGATATATTTAGAATATATTATAAGGATTATTCTAAATCATCTCATCCAACAAAAATTTTACATGTTTAGGGGATGTTTTCCATGTTATCCCGTTGTTTTAACACCTCAATTACCCTTTTTACAATTACCGTAATATCAATGTTTTTTACTTTTTAAGGGTCTTGAATGTAACCCTAAGAAGCCATGAAATCCATAAATGGATCATTTTTTATAATTTTAATCATATTGAACTCACGTGGTAATGATTCAATTTTCAATCATTTTAAAAATTTTAATATAAAATATATATTAAAAAATATAATTAATAATTTTTTTCATCTTTTCATTTAGATTGAAATTGTAGTCATCAACATAGTTATAAAATTGAAATATAAAATTTCAAAAAATCCCAAATAGTTTATAATTCCCTAAAACTTCACAGAATAAATAATTCAATTAAATATTATTAATTTTAAAAAAATTAACACATTAATTTTATTTTTCTATTAATTGAATAAATATTGTGTTAGTGTTTCATCAACATTTATGGTAATTATTTAACTTATAAAAAACAAGCATAAATTTAGGAAATAAAGTTAATTTATATTGCAAATAATCATTTATAACTAAAAAACCTATTTTTATGTTTATGTAAAAAATTTAAAGTCCAGAGAGTGACATTGTTTATTTATTCTTTTTTTAAAATAATATGAAGGTCATAATTGAATAAAACAGGAACAAAGTGGCCATATATTAGAAAATTAGATGACAATAATAGAAATCCCAACATAAAATAAGAGATATTAAATTTTTATAGAAATTTAAAATCATTATCCTAAATATTTAATAATTTTTTAACCATTTTACCCTTTATTATGTGATAAATATTTACCAAGGATACAGTTAATAATTACAAAAAAAATATTTACAAATTTTTATCCACATGATTAATAATATGGGAAAAAAATTCATGGTTCAATTCATGGATGTTATTTAATTTTGTTTAAACATTGTCCCACAAAACATGACAAATATAAGTTTTCTTGAAAAAATAATTTATGATGTATAAAAATATTTTCTTCCAAAATCTAGAATAAAAATAAATTTAATGTGATTAATTGTATTTTCTATAACATAGATGAAATAATTTATTTTAGAAACCCATTTAAAACAAAATAGAATTTTTAAAATAATTTAAAATAAAACACAGTTTTAAATAAAATGGTTTTTTCACTATTCATCAAAAAATCATTGATTTTATAAAATTATCAAAAATTCACTCTAGGATAATTTGCGCAAGATTATTTAAAAATGTAAGTCCATTTTTGGGATAAATGTTCTAAAATTACTAAAAATTATTAATATTATTTTCGCACAAAAAATAAATAAAACCCATTTTGTGGGATAAATGTTATTAAAAGATAAAATAATTTCAATAAATATTGAGTACTTACATAAAAATATATTTAATTTAACTAAATATATAATTTATTTATTTTTTATTTTTTTATTCTTATTAACTACACAAATTTAATGGCTTTGTAACGACATTATTCTAAATAATGGTATATTAATACTTGGGGTTATGTGGTTTTCAAACTATCAACTAAATTAAATTTATTTGAAGAGAAATATATCATAAAATTCTAAGGTATTACAATAATGGTTTATGAAATTATTATGCATCCTAAATAATAAGATATCAATAAAAAGTGATTATATTGAAAAATAAATTTTTTTATGTGGTTATAAAATTTTCATCATTAACATCTTTTTCTTAAGTGATTTTATGTATAGATACAGACTAATATTTGAATTTAGGTTAACTCATCTAATTCCACATAGAAATATTACTAGATGGTCACACACATAGTGTTAATATTGATCTCTATTAATTTCTATTTCTAATTTATCTAATTAAATAAATATTATTCTATATTTTGTTGTACAATATTTATTTTGAATTTATTGATCACAAATATTACATCATTATATTTTTGTGTGAGTGGAATATTAAAATAAATATTCGTTCACAAGACCATGAATATTATAATTATTAATTAATTTATTAACTGAATAATTATTATTAGTTGAGGTTAGATAACTACATAAGAGGGAAACCGAATGTGTTAATGGGTCCAGGGGAATGATATATTAAATATATTTTTAATTCATATTAATTTATTTATTTGAGTAATGATGTTTAATCTATATATGAGACATGTGCACATCAAGAAAATAATAATACTATTATAATTATAAATGTGGTCTACTAAGGATTATAATAATAATTAAGAAAATATATGTAGATATATTATTCTATAACCTCACGGTATAGATAGTTATTTATATCATTTACAAGGGTTAGATTTTTTTGTTCCCAACACATCCTATATTTTGATTATATTAACACTATAGACAAGAATTATCTAAAATGTTCTCAAGAATAGATAGAAAGAATCCTCCTGATTCTATTTTGTCTTAATTGAAATATAATCAATCCTCTTACCCTCAATGGATTTTCTAGTGTTCAATGGAAATGACACAAGATTACTACAACTTCTACTCTCTACCCTAGTGTACCATTGGTGATTCTTAATGAACAATGGAGAATGTGTGCATCACTACTAAAGTAATTTTATCCTTACATCCTCATTGCAAAATGATATTATAACTTGATCACTATTCGGGTGATTAATGTATTCTTCCAAAATGTTATCAAGAATGGGGAAATTAATGATTTTAAATTAATTATTAATTTATTATCAATGCTCCTAATTCATTTTTCAGATGTTCTTTGTCTATTTTCATCATAAAAATTATCTTTTTATGATGTTTTACTCAGGAAAATTTCTGATTATTCATTGAATTTGGAAAACTTAATGCCCAAAGTACACCATCGATGCCCACCATCCCTCACGTCTGCCTTGAACTGCATGTAAAAAGGGATCAATCACTGCACCTCGATACAATCCACTTAGGGTAGGTTTTTCTCACCCACACAGTTTTTGTTTATGTCACAAGGATGCGTCTTGGTGGGAAAATCACACATCTTTCTTTAGTGTCAGAAGTCATGTTAATTACATCTCGTTACTATGTGGCACAGTCGAGAGATCATGTCACAAAGTCATGAACCAACTATCCAGCCCTATTGGAGGATATACTTATAAAAGTCATCAGTGAACCCACTTCCCAGCCCAGTTGAAGGATAAGCCATGAATGATATTGGTTAATTCCACTACCCAGCTACATTGGAAGGTAATCCCAGAAAGAGATTGAGAAATTCCACTACCCAACTCCACTTGAGGGTAAGCCATGAAAGAGATCGGTGAACACCATTACCCAGTTGCAAGGGATTTTAAGCCATAATAGAGATCGGTGAATGCCACTGCCCAACTATGATGGAGGGTATGCCCTAAAGAGGTCAACGAAGGCCACTGCCTAGCTAAACTGGAGGTTAATCCCCAAATAGTAACTAGAAAATTCCACTTCCCATCCTCGCAGGAGGGTAATCCCGAAAGAGATCATTGAACACCACTACCCAGCCTTGATAAATGGTATGTTGGGATTCGTCTGGTGATTCTGAAAACATCACTACCATCACATTCATCATCAAGTATCTCCTCAAATAGTCATTTCACCTAGTATATCTGGCATTGTACCTTGAAAGCCACTATGGAGGGCACCATCACGTCTTATACAGAGAAACACTCGGGATAAGCTACTCATGGCCCAAAATCTGAGTTCAGAAGAAAGATATATGAGAGATATAAGATTCATTTCGGTACTTGGTTCTTGTGGGGACTACACCACTTGTGACCCCTCCACATCACCTTTATGTGTACCTAACAATTTCTGGGTACCAAAATTGTGAACAAGTACCACTGGGCATGTCAAAGTACTCCAAGAGTACATGCCACATTATCCTTACTTCCTCACTGCACACAACCCTCGTCGTTTAGCCAGAAGGTCAAAATCATAGGGTCTGTGAGTGACCCGGTAAGCAGGTAAGTACTTTTAGTTTATTTTCATAATATATATTCTTTTTTAAACATGTTAATATATTTGTGTAAGAATTTGGTGAGTGATCCTTGATTTAGATGGGTGGGAGTTTATTTTCGATATATAACAAGAGGGTTCTGCTATTTATTCTCCATGAGATTAGTATGCTTCCACTATATTTTCATTAGAGGTTTTCGAGATGATTAAATTAAGTGTAATGTTATACTCACCCCTATATATATATGTGTGTGTGTGTGTTTATTTCTAGACGGGGGTTAGTGATTTGGTTGGAAATTACTTTCTTATAAATTTCATGGATCATTTTCATGTGTGATGATCATAGGTATTTCTATTGGTATTTTAATTTTGATTCTATTCTCTCTATGACATTACATGAATTACAGTATTTGGTTCTATTTTAAATTATAAGGAGTTTATATTTGTTTAATATAAAAATATTAGTGATTTATAAGGGTAATTAATCATATATGTTTTTTTATAACATCATTTATAGTCAACAATATATGTATTATTGGAGGTAGGATTTTTTTCCCACTCCAATATTGATAGTATAATTAATAATTGTACCATTGTTAGCTGGTTGTGATATATTATTATCATAATTATGGTTGAGATTTAATATGGGGACTAGAGTTAATAATGGGTGATGAATTTTTGGGTTTGGTAGAGTAATATTATCATTCAAACATAGAATTTGGTGTAGCGAGGGACACAAATAAGGATATAGTTGATTGTGGAAACTAGTGATCCAATATAATAGACTTAAACATATTAAACAAACTACGAAGATAATGATAAATCTTGGGTAGAAACCACAGTATAGTATATACATCATGTTGTTTGTTCTACTATTTCAATAGGATAATTATGGAAAATCAAATGAATTTAATTAAAATATATTTCTAAAATTCTTTAATTCATAGCCTATAAGTTCCCTTATTTTTTATTATAGGATATGGATGGTTATCAGTATCCCTGGGAAATGTGGGTTTATGAGGTGTAGCAGAATTCATTCATTAACCATGGGGGGGGGGTGTTAACCCGAATGAAAATGTTGATTCTTATAGGAACATTTTTCATGAGTTTCAATGATATATTTTGGTGAAATAGGGGGGGATTATTCATGATTTTGATTAAAATAAGTGGATGTAAGAGATAATTAATGCATTTAGTTTTTTCTATGCTCAATTTGAGAATTTGATCACTTTGGTCATTAGTTAGATAACATCCACTAATCATCAATGGAATTTTTTGTATCATGGTGATCAAAATGATTTAAAATTATCATTGGTCAATTTCTATACCTAGTTACATGCAAGTTAAATTTAATTATATTGAATTCAACTATGTGATTATATTTTCACTCTCTTTGTTGAGTATGTTTTATTTTTTAGGAGATTTGATTTTGGTTTTGGAATCTAATTTCATTTCCCCCAACCACATCCCTCTTAAGGAACCTAGAGCACAAAATTTAAAGGATAGATCGCATCGAACTATTATACACCAGTTCTCCCCACAAATCATTCTAATTTATATAGAGGTTCTAGCTAAGTTGAATGTGATTGAGATAATACGTGTACATTTTATGACATCTTAAGAGGTAATTATTGAGAAATTATGAAGGATCAGATATGAAGATATAAATTATCATATATTAGGGTCGTCATGTTTTTATCTATGATGGATTGGATCTAAAATTTCATCAAAGTACTCTTAAGATAGTAGTTTTCATGATTCTATATGCATTTAATGCCTACTATATTTGTCATTTTGATTCCATAGCCATCAGTGATTTTAATTCCCCACTATTCTTGTGGGTTATCATGATGTAGGTTTCAGATTCAAATATAGAATTTTTCGTAGTTCTTTTAGGGATCTATAATTATTTTTGAAGGAATTCTGTTGGATAGTAGAGGGAATATGGAGCAGGCACAGCAAAACCCTTTTATATCCATTATTTCTTGAGATACTAATCTGTGTGGGTTCATGATGTTAGTCATTAGTAGGGTTAGTGTAACAAAGGATCAGGGTGAGGTTAGTTTTATACCATAGTGATTCTAATTCTAGGAGGTCTAGATATCATCTAAAGTACCATATACTTATATTATATATTGTATTTTTTATTTAACATCATATTAATTCCACACTACTGTCACGACCCGACCTCGGGGCCCGTGCCGTGACTACCCCAAACCCGCCTTCCATAGGCCAGGGGCTGGCGACTAGCACCAAGGCGTAAAATCCCGGTAAACAGGGAAGGCATTGCCTTTATAAGTAAAAACCACCACAGAGTCAGCAAGCGGAAAGTAACTACAAAGTGCAGAAAAGTAAAGGGGGCCGGAAATACAAGCCCAACTGTAAAGTACAACTGAAAAAGTAAAGAACAGAAACTGAAGAAAATATGGCGGCCTCGTGTCGTCCACTGGCAATCCCACCTGAAGGGTGGGTACAGATAGCCTCCAGGCTCCTCGGGTCCCACGTCCGCTCCGAGCACGTCCCGTCCAGTGGTCCACCTCCAGGTACTGTCCTGCTCCACGCCCCAACCGTGATCAGCGCTGTCCGTCGTCTGCATCCAACACAACCAGGTGCGGGCATAGCCCGTGCAGGGGTGAGTATAAGCTACTCAGTAAGGACCCCGAGACCCCCGAAGGTCTCCCGAAATCCACAAAGGATATAGCACAAAAGAAAGATGCAATCACGAAGTAACATCTGACTCGACTTAGGTATATGCCCATACATATACCTAAGTCCCCAGTTCTAGCTCTGCTCACGAGCTCAAGAACAACTCAATCCACGCAGGAAAGCAAGACTCAAATCCACAAGGAGAGTAAACAGTAAATCCACAAAGGATAGTTCAACACAATCCACAAAGGAGAGTAACATAAGATTCAGCTCAACCAGGTATACTTTTTCAGATGACGTCAAAGATGATCACTGATCCATCTAAGTCGTCGGACCCACGAAGGATCGATAGGTACTAACCCCCGCAAAAGACCCACACAGGATCGGGCTCACACAGAACCTGTAGGCAGTGGCTCACACAGAACCCGGTAGTAAGGACCCACATAGGATCGGGCTCACACAGAACCTGTAGCACTGATCCACGTAGGATCGCTGAGTGCAGTAGTCGATGCAGTCCACTGAGGATCTCTGCACAGTCGTCGCCGCAGTCCACGAAGGATCTCTGCTCTGCCGTCGTCGCAGTCCACGGAGGATCTCTGCTCTGCCGTCGTCGCAGTCCACGGAGGATCTCTGCTCTGTCGTCGAAGTCACAGCCAGCGCTAGGGTTCCCGCACACAGCGAGCTCGTTTAGGAGGGTCTGCTCCACGAGCCGAGAGGCTGATACATCAACGGACACGTAGTCCGAAGTTGATGTATCCAAAAGTTCCGTATCGACAACAGGATCTCAACGCAACAGACGGCGCGTCAATCGGACGCCCGGTCTGAGAGTTATTGGCATTTTCGTCCCAGGGGCCCGGTTGGTTTTTAGGGAAAAACCAACCCGACCGTACTCCGCCTGTGTCCGATCCTCGGGTGGAGTATGCCAAAAGTTCCGTCTCACTTAGAGGAAACTAACACAGCTGGCGGTACGTCGATCGGACGTCCGCAGCTCAAGTTATGAGCGATTCCGCTCCGAGGGCCCGGTTGGTTTCGTGTACGAACCAACCCGGCCGAACCCAAAGTCTTCCTAAACCTTGAGTATAATATACCGAAACGACCGTATCGATCCAAGGATCGCTTAGCCGCTGACGGTTTGTCAATCGGAGGTCCCAGGCCCAAGATATGGGCAAAAGACCGAAGAAGGCCCGAAAACGGGGGTTCTGGGCCCGGGGCGACCCGGCCCGAACCCCCCCTGGTCGGCCGACCCGGGTCGGCCCGACCCGGCCCGACCCGGCTAGGCCGGGTCCGGTCCGGCCTGGGCGCGGCCCGGCCGACCGGACCGGCCGAGCGGCCGAAGTAACCGCCGCGGGTTTGACCCGCGGCTTGGAGGAACGCGGCCCGCGCGGGCTGCGTGCTGGGTGGCCGGACCGCGGACGCGGTCCGGCGGTTCGCCGCCGCCGCGGTTCGGCCGCGGCGGAATTTCCGGCGGCGCGCCGGGCGCTGCCGCCGCGCCGGCGACCCGCGCCGCCGCCGCCTTCCGCGGGCCGCCGGAGTTGCTCCGGTGGCCCGTTTTGCCTCCCGTCTGCGCCATTGCTCCTCCCGGGGGCCGATCTTCACTGTGGGATCAACAGATCGCCCTTGCCGCACGGTTCGTCGTCGTCCGCCAAATCCGCACAACAAAAAGATCGGCGGAGGGTTGTCGGGTCTTGTTCGTTAGACCCGCACCCTCCGCGTTAGTCATAAACTCAACGGGAGGAAAAGAAAATAATCAACAACAATTTTAAATAAATTAAAATTGTTCGGAGATCAGGTTATTTATTTTAAAAGAATAAACACGGGAAATAAAATATTTCAACAACCCCTACCTTGAAGTCGCCGACGGACGTGAGGTCGTCGCGGAATCGCTCGTCGCGGAAGGAGGGGATCGTCGCGTCGTCGCGGAAGAGACGTTCGTCGCACCGCGGGAAAAACATCGCGCCGACGATCTCCGGATCTTGAACAAACGGATTTAATTAATTAAATCCGTTGTCATTGAAAATAAAAAGGGAGAAATAAACGATTCGTTTCTCACCTTAATTGCCGAACGAGGATCGGCCGCGGAAGAAGAGGTGTCGCCGAAGAACGTCGCGGGTAGAGCTCGTCGACGTCGCAGATCACGGTGTGCGTCTTCGAATTCCGATCGCCGGCGTTCTTCGCGTTCTTCGCGTTCTTCGCGTTCTTCGCGTTCTTCGCGTTCTTCGCGTTCTTCGCGAGGAGGGTGGAGGCTCAGAGGAATTGCACAACGATAGCAATCCTCCAAAATAGACAAGTTTGTCTATTTTATTATTTTGCCAACGAACGCAAACGCTTAAGTAACGACCCATTAAATTCGTTGAATTAATTCAACGAATGAAACAGCCCATTTAATTCACAAAATAAACCGCCCAATTAAATGGTCTGTTAAGAATTAAAGAAAACGCGTCGGTTGACTTTTCAGTTACTTTGACGGGTTTTCGCGGGTGCGTTACTTAGCGAAAGAAACGGCGGGGCTCGTGCGGGCCCCACCTCACAAATATCCTAACAAGGGGTAGGATATTTCCAGATAGCACCCTATCCGCTTTAACTCAGTTCAAGTGGCTTCCAAGCAGCTTAACTGAAATAAAATAAAGTTGTCGCACAAATTTTATTTTATTTCTGACTTAAAGCCCCAAAATTTAAAAACCACGTCTGAGCAAACACAACTCCGGAAGAGGCGTTTCTAAGCAAATACCGGTGCTGCGATTTCATCGGTGCCCTCAGAATTCGATTCCGGGCACCGGTTCAAAAGATAGAAAAACCCGCTCGTCCGTTCACTGAACGTACCCGAGCCAAACTTCGGAAATTGATTCCGGGCACACCGGGCCTCAGAATCAGGTGCCGTCTGAAGCTGCGCTCTTGTAAAATTCCAAAGAAAATTAAGAAAAAAATTTCATTGAAATTTGCGGGTCTTTACATTACTCCCACCTCAGGGCTTTACGTCCCCGTAAAGATACATCAAAAACTAGGGGTACAAATGGGGGTACTGAGCACGCATCTGAGCCTCCCGCTCCCAAGTGCTCTCCTGGAGGTTCCCGTGCTTCCATCTGACGCGCACAAGAGGAATCGACCGCCCACGTAGGACCCTCTCCTGTCGATCCTCGATCTCCACTGGGACCTCCGCAAAAGTCGCCCCATCGTCCACGTCCAGCTCCCCAAAGTCGATGATGTGCGTCGGGTCGTGCACGTATCTCCTCAGCTGAGACACGTGGAAGACGTCGTGCACCCGGTGCAACTGAGGTGGTAGAGCCACGCGATAAGCCACCTCTCCTATCCTGCTGAGGACTTGGAAAGGTCCGATGAAGCGTGGAGACAACTTGCCGCCTCAGCCAAATCTCCGTAAACCACGTCGAGGTGAGACACGCAAAAAGACGTGGTCGCCATCCTCGAACTCCAGTGGCCTCCGCCTCCTGTCAGCATATGACTTCTGCCGGCTCTGAGCTGTCCTCATCCTCTCCTGGATGATCTGGACCTTCTCTGTCGTGGCTCGGACCATCTCTGGTCCCACGAGTGCTGACTCCCCAGGGTCTGTCCAGCACAACGGTGATCTGCAGGGTCTTCCGTACAACGCCTCGTATGGTGCCATCCCGATGGTGGAGTGGTAGCTGTTGTTGTACGCGAACTCCACCAAGGGTAGGTGGTCCTCCCAGCTACGACCAAAGTCGAGAACACATGCACGGAGCATGTCCTCGAGTGTCTGTATGGTCCTCTCAGTCTGACCATCCGTCTGAGGGTGGAAGGCTGTGCTCAGATGGAGCCGCGTCCCGAACGCCTCATGCAACCCCTTCCAAAGCCGGGAAGTGAAACGAGCATCTCGATCGGAGACGATACACGATGGCACACCGTGAAGCCGTACGATCTCCTGGACGTAAAGACGTCCCAAGCTCTCCACTGATCCCTGCTCTCTGATGGGTAAGAAGTGTGCCGACATGGTGAGTCGATCGACAATCACCCAAATGGAGTCGTGACCTCTGGAAGTGCGTGGAAGTCCAGTCACGAAGTCCATAGATATGCCGTCCCACTTCCACTCCGGGACCTCCAAGGGTTGTACCAAGCCTGCTGGTACCTGATGCTCTGCCTTCACCTGCTGGCAGGTGAGGCATCGTGAAACGAACTCTGCCACAGCTTTCTTCATGCCCGGCCACCAGTGCTGTCGCCAGAGATCCTGGTACATCTTCGCCACTCCGGGATGCACCGCCAAGGGAGAAGTGTGAAACTCTCTCAGCACCTCCTCTCGTAAAGCGACTGGTACGAAGGTACATCCTCTGAAAAGGATGTCGTGCTCTGCTCCAAGGGAGAAGCCATCAGGCACCTGACCTGAGGATATCAGTGCACGCCGGGTCTCACAGTCAGCGTCCCCAAGCTAAGCCTCTCTGACCTGCTGTAGAAGTGGAGGAGAGACTGTGAGAGACTGAAGAAAGGCTGCTCCGTCTCTATCCAAGAAGGATATCTGTAAGGAGGCTAGCTGCTTCGTCGCCTCCTCAAGTAGCTGAATGCCCGTC
This sequence comes from Viscum album, assembly GCA_963277665.1. Taxonomy (NCBI): domain Eukaryota; kingdom Viridiplantae; phylum Streptophyta; class Magnoliopsida; order Santalales; family Viscaceae; genus Viscum; species Viscum album. The sequence continues at coordinate 1,650,468,606 of OY728137.1, read as the reverse complement.
CTCCTGCTGAGGGCATCGGCTACCAAGTTCCCCTTCCCAGGAGTATAGACTATCTCAAAGTCATAGTCCTGGAGGAACTCAAGCCATCTCCGCTGTCTCAGGTTCAGGTCCTTCTGAGAGAAGATATACCTGAGACTCTGGTGGTCAGAAAAGACTGTGAAGCGCTCGCCCATCAGATAGTGCCGCCACGTCTTCAGAGCGAAGACCACTGCCGCTAACTCCAGGTCATGAGTGGCGTAGTTCTGCTCATGCGGCCTCAACTGACGTGATCCGTTGGCGATCACGGCCCGCTCCTGCATCAGGACGCACCCGAGTCCAGTCCCTGATGCATCGCAGTAAACTACGTATCCAACTCCCTCCTCAGGCAACCTCAAGATAGGTGCGCTGGTCAATCTCTGTCTCAGCTCCTCGAAGCCCTGCTGACATCTGTCTGACCACACAAAGGGTTTCCCCTTCTTTGTCAAGGCTGAGAGTGGGACCAAAACTCTGGAGAAGTCCGGCACAAATCTCCGATAGTATCCGGCTAAGCCCAAGAAACTCCTCACCTCTGTCACGCTCTTGGGTGGCTCCCAAGCTAGCACTGCCTCGATCTTCGCGGGGTCCACTGCAACTCCCGCCTCAGAAATGACGTGCCCCAAGAAATGGACCTCACGTAACCAGAACTGGCATTTTGAGAGCTTTCCATAAAGCTGGTGCTCTCGGAGTGTGTCTAGCACAACTCGCAGGTGGTAGGCATGCTCCTCCTCAGTCGTCGAGTATACCAAAATGTCGTCAATGAAGACCACGACAAATCGGTCGAGGTATGGCTGGAAGATCCTGTTCATGAGGCTCATGAACACTGCTGGAGCATTGGTTATGCCGAACGGCATAACCAAGAACTCATAATGGCCATAACGACACCTAAAGGTCGTCTTCTGCACGTCCTCGTCTCGAACTCTGAGCTGATGATAGCCTGACCGGAGGTCTATTTTCGAGAACCACCGCGCTCCCTTGAGCTGATCGAAGAGGTCATCAATCCGTGGCAGCGGATACTTGTTCCTCACTGTCACCTGGTTCAGGCGACGATAGTCGACACACAGTCGCAAGCTCCCGTCCGCCTTCTTGGCGTTCAAAATCGGGGAAGCCCAGGGTGAAACACTGGGTCGGATAAACCCCTTGCTTTGCAAGTCCTCCAACTGTACCCGCAGCTCTCGAAGCTCGGCGGGGGCCATCCGATATGCTGGAGTAGATATCGGGGCTGTCCCGGGGTACAAGTCGATGTAAAAGTCTACCTCTCTACGAGGAGGTAGCCCTGGAATGTCGTCGGGAAAGACGTCCACGTACTGGTCCACCACTGCAGGAAAAACTGGACTCCGCACGTCCACTACTCCTAGGATGAGGCTAGACAACTGATGAGAGATGGGCTGCACTCTCCTCCGCGGAAGTCCATCCTGTGCTGCAAAGGTTCCCTTCTCGCCGGTGAAGGTAAACCTTCTCCCGTCGGTGCGAACACATCGCACCTTGCGACTAAAACAGTCGATCTGGTCATGAACCGTGGATAGCCAATCCATGCCCAAGATGACGTCGTAAGGCCTCGACGCCGCTACAAGGAGATCCCAGCCGAAGCTCTCGCCTCCTAGAGTAAGCTCACACTGCCGGCACCAGTGCGTAATCGTCGAGTCTGCTCCCGTAGGAGTCTCTAGCCGTAAGGATCGAGCCAACGGCTCAGTCGGAATCTCCGATCTCCGAACAAGGGCAGAGGCTATGAAAGAGTGACTCGCTCCTGTGTCTATAAGTACTGCAGCAAGGGTGGAATAGACACAGATCGTACCTCGAATCATCTCTGGCATGTCGGGGTCGTAGGCCTCCACTGCCTGGAGCTGGGCCTGTCCCTGCCCGCCAGCTCCCTGTGGTCGAGGTGGCCCTCCTGGTGGTGGTGGGGGTAGAGCCTGGAAGCGTCGCCCACCACCCGCTGCTCGGCCAGCTCCTCTGCCTCGTCCGCCTCCTCCCTGCGGACCGCCACGGTCGACCCTCTGCCTCTGCCTGGGTGGCCCCTCCACCGTCTGCTGCACCTCTGGTCGGCGAGTCGGGCAGTCACGAGCCATGTGACCCTGCCCGCCGCAGGAGTAGCACAGCCTGCCTCTCGGAAGGCTGGCACTCCGCTGTGTGCCCCGCACTGCTGAGCCGGTGTCCTGACTAGCCTAAAGATCCGTACCACCTTCTCTAGCCAGTCCTCGGCGGCCTGGGGGTCCGCCTCACCGCGAAACCTGGGCGGTCGCTGGCTCTGAAACTCATGCAGTGCCCTGAGGTGACGTGCATCGTCACCGTCTGGTACTGGTAGCATCGGTGGCTCGGCGGGTAAAGCTACCGCCGGTGCCACTGCTGGCAAAGGGCCCTGCACCGAGGCCTCGTCGCTCGGTGGGATGCCGTCGCGCCCTACACTCGGAACCCTAGCTGGCTGTCGTCGCGGGGCCATCCTGAAAAGGAGAACAAGAGAACCACAGTCAGAACAGTATACCTGGTGAGATGGCACAAGTAATCACAAGGAAAACTTGAGACTTTCATAAAGCAGATCAGTATACCCGGTGAGCTGACACAAGTAATCACAAAGAAAACTTGGAACACACACGCAATCAATGTTTTCATGCATTAAGTCGGAAATCAGGAGTCAGGGTTCTGGTGTACGGATACGTCGGCCGCCGCACCAACACTGGGCTCCCTGAACTGATAACCACACTCAATACACTAAACACTATTGCTTCATATAGAAAGAAAAGACGATCAGAGTCTGCGGTAGAACCGACCACCTCTGATACCAATTTGTCACGACCCGACCTCGGGGCCCGTGCCGTGACTACCCCAAGCCCGCCTTCCATAGGCCAGGGGCTGGCGACTAGCACCAAGGCGTAAAATCCCGGTAAATAGGGAAGGCATTGCCTTTATAAGTAACAACCACCATAGAGTCAGCAAGCGGAAAGTAACTACAAAGTGCAGAAAAGTAAAGGGGGCCGGAAATACAAGCCCAACTGTAAAGTACAACTGAAAAAGTAAAGAACAGCAACTGAAGAAAAGACGGCGGCCTCGTGTCTTCCACTGGCAATCCCACCTGAAGGGTGGGTACAGATAGCCTCCAGGCTCCTCGGGTCCCACGACCGCTCCGAGCACGTCCCGTCCAGTGGTCCACCTCCAGGTACTGTCCTGCTTCACGCCCCAACCGTGATCAGCGTTGTCCGTCGTCTGCATCCAACACAACAAGGTGCGGGCATAGCCCGTGCAGGGGTGAGTATAAGCTACTCAGTAAGGACCCCGAGACCCCCGAAGGTTTCCCGAAATCCACAAAGGATATAGCACAAAAGAAAGATGCAATCACGAAGTAACATCTGACTCGACTTAGGTATATGCCCATACATATACCTAAGTCCCTAGTTCTAGCTCTGCTCACGAGCTCAAGAACAACTCAATCCACGCAGGAAAGCAAGACTCAAATCCACAAGGAGAGTAAACAGTAAATCCACAAAGGATAGTTCAACACAATCCACAAAGGAGAGTAACATAAGATTCAGCTCAACCAGGTATACTTTTTCAGATGACGTCAAAGATGATCACTGATCCATCTAAGTCGTCGGACCCACGAAGGATCGATAGGTACTAACCCCCGCAAAAGACCCACACAGGATCGGGCTCACACAGAACCTGTAGGCAGTGGCTCACACAGAACCCAGTAGTAAGGACCCACATAGGATCGGGCTCACACAGAACCTGTAGCACTGATCCACGTAGGATCGCTTAGTGCAGTAGTCGACGCAGTCCACTGAGGATCTCTGCACAGTCGTCGCCGCAGTCCACGAAGGATCTCTGCTCTGCCGTCGTCGCAGTCCACGGAGGATCTCTGCTCTGCCGTCGTCGCAGTCCACGGAGGATCTCTGCTCTGTCGTCGAAGTCACAGCCAGCGCTAGGGTTCCCGCACACAGCGAGCTCGTTTAGGAGGGTCCGCTCCACGAGCCGAGAGGCTGATACATCAACTGACACGTAGTCCGAAGTTGATGTATCCAAAAGTTCCGTATCGACAACAGGATCTCAACGCAACAGACGACGCGTCAATCGGACGCCCGGTCTGAGAGTTATTGGCATTTTCGTCCCAGGGGCCCGGTTGGTTTTTAGGGCAAAACCAACCCGACCGTACTCCGCCTGTGTCCGATCCTCGGGCGGAGTATGCCAAAAGTTCCGTCTCACTTAGAGGAAACTACCACAGCTGACGGTACGTCGATCGGACGTCCGCAGCTCAAGTTATGAGTGTTTCCGCTCCGAGGGCCCGGTTGGTTTCGTGTACGAACCAACCTGGCAGAACACAAAGTCTTCCGAAACCTTGAGTATAATATACCGAAACGACCGTATCGATCCAAGGATCGCGTAGCCGCTGACGGTTCGTCAATCGGAGGTCCCAGGCCCAAGATATGGGAAAAAGACCGAAAAAGGCCCGAAAACGGGGGTTCTGGGCCCGGGGCGACCCGGCCCGACCCGGCTAGGCCGGGTCCGGTCCGGCCTGGGCGCGGCCCGGCCGACCGGACCGGCCGGCTCGGCTTCGGCCGAGCGGCCGAAGTAACCGCCGCGGGTTTGACCCGCGGCTTGGAGGAACGCGGCCCGCGCGGGCCACGTGCTGGGTGGCCGGACCGCGGACGCGGTCCGGCGGTTCGCCGCCGCCGCGGCTCGGCCGCGGCGGAATTTCCGGCGGCGCGCCGGGCGCCGCCGCCGCCTTCCGCGGGCCGCCGGAGTTGCTCCTGTGGCCCGTTTTGCCTCCCGTATGCGCCATTGCTCCTCCCGGGGGCCGATCTTCACTGCGGGATCAACGGATCGCCCTTGCCGCACGGTTCGTCGTCGTCCGCCAAATCCGCACAACAAAAAGATCGGCGGAGGGTTGCCGGGTGTTGTTCGTTAGACCCGCACCCTCCGCGTTAGTCATAAACTCAACGGGAGGAAAAGAAAATAATCAACAAAGATTTTAAACAAATTAAAATTGTTCGGAGATCAGGTTCTTTATTTTAAAAGAATAAACACGGGAAATAAAATATTTCAACAACCCCTACCTCGAAGTCGCCGACGGACGTGAGGTCGTCGCGGAATCGCTCGTCGCGGAAGGAGGGGATCGTCGCGTCGTCGCGGAAGAGACGTTCGTCGCACCGTGGGAAAAACGTCGTGCCGACGATCTCCGGATCTAGAACAAACGGATTTAATTAATTAAATCCGTTGTCATTGAAAATAAAAAGGGAGAAATAAACAATTCGTTTCTCACCTTAATTGCCGAACGAGGATCGGCCGCGGAAGAAGAGGTGTCGCCGAAGAACGTCGCGGGTAGAGCTCGTCGACGTCGCAGATCACGGTGTGCGTCATCGAATTCCAGTCGCCGGCGTTCTTCGCGTTCTTCGCGTTTTTCGCGTTCTTCGCGTTCTTCGCGAGGAGGGTGGAGGCTCAGAGGAATTGCACAACGATAGCAATCCTCCAAAATAGACAAGTTTGTCTATTTTATTATTTTGCCAACGAACGCAAACGCGTAAGTAACGACCCATTAAATTCGTTGAATTGATTCAACGAATGAAACAGCCCATTTAATTCACGAAATAAACTGCCCAATTAAATGGTCTGTTAAGAATTAAAGAAAACGCGTCGGTTGACTTTTCAGTTACTTTGACGGGTTTTCGCAGGTGCGTTACTTAGCGAAAGAAACGGCGGGGCTCGTGCGGGCCCCACCTCACAAATATCCTAACAAGGGGTAGGATATTTCTGGATAGCACCCTATCCGCTTTAACTCAGTTCAAGTGGCTTCCAAGCAGCTTAAGTGAAATAAAATAAAGTTGTCGCACAAATTTTATTTTATTTCTGACTTAAAGCCCCAAAATTTAAAAACCACGTCTGAGCAAACGCAACTCCGGAAGAGGCGTTTCTAAGCAAATACCGGTGTTGCGATTTCATCGGTGCCCTCAGAATTCGATTCCGGGCACCGGTTCAAAAGATAGAAAAACCCGCTCGTCCGTTCACTGAACGTACCCGAGCCAAACTTCGGAAATTGATTCCGGGCACACCGGGCCTCGGAATCAGGTGCCGTCTGAAGCTGCGCTCTTGTAAAATTCCAAAGAAAATTAAAAAAAAAATTTCCTTGAAATTTGTGGGTCTTTACAACTACTTTATATGGCATACAATATTTTGACTTATGAGACTCAATATAGAGAGGTTTCCAATTATCTTAGTGTTTTCTATTCCAGTTTTAGTTATGTATTTTCTAATTTATGTGTTCTAAGGTTGTTAGTGGATTATGGATTACCATAATTCAAATAGGTAATTCTTGTTTCTATAGATATAGTTATACAATGTTATTCATCAAATAGACCGATTGTACTCTATACATATAGTTATTTATTTCTTATGGAGTAGTATTTTTTCCTTGATGTGAATGGCCGGTATGTGGTGTTCATTGGTGATTCATATAATTATATGGGTTGTAGGTGTATGAATTTTATATCTTCTTTTCTGGAAATTTTATTTTTCAAGTTTAGAAAAAGTGTTCGTGGTGGGGATCCGGAGAGTTTTCGAGGAGTATCAATATGTTGTTCTTGAAGTGGTTGTAACATTACCCCCTAAAATGATTTAATGTTTGGGATCGATTTTAAACTTAGTTTCATTCTAAATTTTATGGTTGTTTATTAGATGGAACTTTCCTGGTGGTGGTAGTTGAGAATTTGGATTTATGATTTAACTCATAATGGTTTTTCATGGACTATTTTGCCACATCAGGGTTCTTTGGTGTGGGTCCCTAAGAAGGGGGATGGTGGTTTGAGGGTGTGAATAGATTAATAGGGGTTAAACTATGAAACAATGAGGAACCATTACCCCCTTATGAGGATAAATGATTAGTTTTACTAGTTGAATAGATCTAAAATGTATTAAAATGATTGATAAATTTTCTAAATATCCTCAGATGATGGTTAAATAAGAATATATCCTAAGTAATGGATTTCAGAACTAGTATAGGAACATAGAGTTCATGTTCATTCCATTTAGTGTCATAAATACCCCAATTAGTTTCATATGGCTCATTTATTCTTTGTTTCATGCGTTACTATATTAGTTCATGGTAGTATTCATTTATGACATCCTCGTGAACATAGGGTCAAAGGATGGATCCTGCTATGATTTTGAGGATTGTTCAACACATCCTTTGACAACTTCAACTATGTGTGGTTCTTTCCAAGTGCAATTTTTGGATTAACGATGTCTAGTAACTTGGGCATGTCGTGTTTCTATAAGAATTACTTTTGGATCATTTTAATATTGAATTAGTTATTTCATTTTTATCCCCTCAAAATGATTCATATATATACAGTTTCCTTAGTCTTATCAGCTGTTATCAGAGGTTCATTCATGATTTCTCTCAAAACTTGATCCCCTTTAGTAGTCTTGCATAATGAAGAATATTAATTAAACCAAAAATCTCGTAAATAAATATTTCATCTTAATGGATGAATATTAATTATAAAAAATAACAATCCATGCCAAAATTGATTAGTTCTAGTGCCTCTGGAAACTTGAATACATAAACAACTAGTATATAAGTGAGATATATTTTCTGCCACAAAGTTATTCCGAAATATAAACCTTCTTAGAATTATTATATATAAAACCTTTCTTCATAACCTGGGGAAAGGAAAAATAATAAATGGTGAGATCATATTCTCAGTAATGGTAAAAAATATATATCTATATAATGTGAGCGTAAGGGTATAAAAACATGATATTAACATTTGGAAATCATACCCTACATATCATACATCATAAACATGATTCATGGAATAATTAATGGTATTTAATATGTCATTATTCATAAATTAATCAATGAATTTAATATATGGAATCATAACATTGTCATAAGATATGGAATTGTGGCATTCTCATAAGCATAGAAAATTATTTCCTCAGTAGTCAATGCCTCTCTTCTAGGATTATCATTGCGGGTTGGGTCAAATACCCAAACCATCACATAAGTGAAGTTTCTCTCTCAATACTATCATATTGGATCTCATTAACTCCCCAAACCATCATAGTTTTCTTTGTTCACTCTCATTACTATCGTAGTAGCTGGTGTCCCTTATTGAACTAGGTTCACTCAACATTATATTCTAACCTATATCACGAGATATAAATATTTACCCTATGTATTGGAGGTAGATATAGGTCCCACCTCTCACATAATAAAATTAATACACATATATCTCACATGATCATTTAAAATTCATCATATCATAACCCATTAAAAGAATTTTGTTTCCTAAAAATTTCACCATAACATAACTTTTGGAAAAGAAATACGTTTTATAAAAAAGTCACCATTTCATTATAATATAACACATGGAAAAAAGAAAGAGGTTTCCTATATATATTTTAATCATATAAAAAACCCATTCATAAAAATAATAATAATGGTATAATTGGTTCATATCCCCAATAAATCATGAGTAACATCAAATGAAGTCATATTAGTGGGAAAATGATTTTGAAAGATCATTTCAATAATTTCTTGCGGATAATAACCTTACAAAATTTACAAATAACTTTTTAAAACTATAAAAACAATCAAAATACATGTCATCTAAATTATCCATGGAACTAATAATGTATGACTTAAATATTATGAAAAATAATTTTTGAAAAGAATATCATTTCTGTTTTGAAAAATATTTTTTCAAAAACAAAAAATTAACAAAAAAATTTCAAAATAAATTTTGTTTATAATATTATTTAAAACTTATAAATTAATTTATAAATAATTTATTAGTCATGAGGGTTGAAAATATTATCCATTTTGTACTTTTCATAATAAAAAGTTCTTTAAAATTTTTGGAAAAATTAAAAGGTCCATATTTGGAAAATTATAAGATGATACCTTTAAAAGCATTATGTAATAAATCCAACATGGGTAAAATATTTCATCAAAAAATAATTGGTGAGGGGTAAAAACTTTTTATAGATATTTTTTTTAAAATATGTGGATATAGAATAAAAACGATTTTTGACCGAAGAGAGAAATAAATTCAGTTTTATTTAAAAAAAAATTAATCTGGAAATATTTATTTCATAAAGAGGGGGAAATGAATGAGAAAAAAATACTTTCATGAAAGTACTATAGTTGAATAAAATAAATTAGGTTCCTTATAGAAACATCATAATATATCATAAATATAAAAATAAACATAAAAATCATGATATACAATGAGACTTTGTCATTAAACCTGTACCACTTTGGTTACACTAAATCATATGCTCCATGAAAGATTAAAAAAACATAAAATATCATGATATTTAATATATTAATGATATTTTATGTCAAATTTTCTATATATACACTTAATAATATAAGATATGCATTTAATATAATGTATGTCCCAAAGAAGACAAATTGAGACAAAAATACATTACCTTAAGTATCAAGTTCCTTCGTATGAATTTGAAACTTATGTATAATAAATATAAATTTTATATACCTATATTAATAAAACATAATCATATTTATCAAAATATATATTATTTACTTATAACCTTTCACTACCCATTTAATAACAATTCCTTGTTGAAATCGCATTTCATGTAATAACTACATAGTTTTTCATATATTTTTTGGTTTGTTATTTCTTTTCTTCTAATTTGATAATGGATCCATAATATACAAATTTTTAACCATGATATATATATATATATCATAAATATTCACTATAAATATTTTATAATAAATTTTCAAATTTAGAGATTAAAATTGAATTACACTGTTCTTGAAGATGTTTTGTTGTACGAACACATGAGTGTTGATACCATTTTATCTATAGAAGAAAAAAATTATTTTAAATAAAATATTACACTTATATAATAATTTTTATTTCATTTATACCATTTATTTTCATTAAACCTATACTTATTTCATTCGATTTAAATCATAATTGAATAATGAATTACCTAGATTCGTTAGGTGGTAGTTCGTAATACACACGATCAATGTTATCATATTACCACATAATGGAATTTAAGAAGGTATATGTGATATTTCAATTCCATAAGTATAATTATTTAATAAATATAATATAAATATTTTAAATCCATCATTATATAAATCTATGAAAAGTGGTGATAGAAAATGAATTACATTGGTTTGTGAGGAAATAGTTTGTCGAACACATGATTGACGGTTCTGTTTTCCATTTGATATAATAGGATATATATATATAGGTTATGACATAAAAATAATAAAGTTTCAATGCATGGTAGAAATTTTTTATTTCATATTTTAATCATTATAACATTAACTAATTTAGTAATAAGAGGTTTAAATTGAATTATCTTATGGAAAAAATACCTTGACGTATAACAACCTCCTATTATTGTCTTATTAAAGACCCATCATCCATGTTGTAATTTTCAAAATAAACATTTTGTTAAAATTTTTTGAAAAAAATGGTCCATATTTGGAAAATTACAAGATGATACCTTTAAAATAATTATTTAATAATTCAAAAATGGGTAAGAAATTTCATTAAACAATAATTGGTGAGGGGAAAATCTTTTTTTCTATGTATTTTGATAAAACATGGATATAGAATAAAAACGGTTTTTGACCAAAGAGAGAAATAAAGTCATTTTTATTTAAAAAATTAATTTGGGAATATTTATTTCATAAATAGGGGAAATTAAGGAGAAAAAATACATTCATGAAATCACTATATTTGAATAAAATAAATTAGTTTCCATATAGGAACATTATAATATATCATCAATATAAAAATAAACATAAAAAATCACGATAAACAATGAGACTTGGTCATTAAACTTGTACCACTTTGATTACACTAAATCTTAAGCTCCAGGAAAGATTATAAAATAAACATAAAATATAATGATAATAAATATATTATTGATATTTTATGTCAAAATTTATATATATACACTTAATAAAATAAGATAGGCGTTTAATATAATGTATGTCCCAAAGAAGACAAATTGAGACAAAAATACATTACCTTAAGTATCGAGTTCCTTCATACACATTTGAAACTTATGTATAATAAATATAAGTTGTATATACCTATATTAATAACACATAATCATATTTATCATAATATATATTATTTACTTATAACCATTCACTACACATTTAATAACAATTCATTGTTGAAATCACATTTTGGGCAATAACTTCATAGTTTTTCATATATTTTTTGGTTTGTTTTTTCTTCTCTTCTAATTTGATAATGGATCCATAATCTACTGAATTTTAACCATGATATAAATATAATAAATAATCACTATAAATTTTTTATAATAATTTTTCAAATTTAGAGATTAAAAATGAATTACACTATTCATGGAGATGGTAAGTTGTGCGTACACATGAGTGTTGATACTATTTTCTCGACAGAAGAAACAAAATAAATTTCAATAATATATTACACTTATATAATAATTCTTATTTCAAGTATATCATATATTTTCATTAAACCAATTCTTATCTCATTCCATGTAAATCATAAATGAATAATAAATTACCTAGCTTCGTGAGGCTGTAGTTCGTAGTACACACAATCAATGTTATCATATTACCACAGAATGGAATGTAAGAAGGTATATGTGATATTTCAATTCCATAAGTATAATTATTTAATAAATATAATATAAATATTTTAAATCCATCATTATATCTATCCATGATAGGTGGTGATGGAAAATTAATTACATTGGTTTTTGAGGCAATAGTTTTTCAAAAACATGATCTAAGTTTTCGTTTTCGATTTGATAGAATATGATATATATATATATATAGGTTATGAAATAAAAATAATAAAATTTCAATATATGGTAGAAATTTTTTATTATATTTGAATCATTATAACATGAATTAATGTGGTAATAAAAGGTGTAAATTGAATTATCTTAGGGAAAAAATACCTTGATGTATTAACCTTTTATTAATGTCTTATTAAAGACCCCCCATCCATGTTGTACTTTTCAAAATAAACATTTTGTTAAAATTTTTGGAAAAAATCAAAGTTCCATATTTGGAAATTACAAGGTGATACCATTAAAAGCATTGTGTAATAATTCAAAAAGAGGTAAAAAATTTCATTAATCAATCATTTTTTAGGGGTAAAAACATTTTTTCTATATTTATTTAACATGGATATAGAATAAAAAATGTTTTTTCCCAAAGATATAATTAAATTTAGTTTTCTTAATAAAAACTTAATTTGGGAATATTTATTTCATAAAGAGGGGGAAATGAATGAGAAAAAATATTTTCATGAAATTACTATAGTTGAATAAAATAAATTAGTTTCTTTATAGGAACATCATAATATATCATTAATATAAAAATAATCATAAAAATCATGATAAACTATTAGACTTTTTCATTAAACTCATACCACTTTGGTTACACTAAATCATAAGCTCCATGAAAGATTAAAAATAAAAAAAACATAAAATATCAGGATAATAAAAATATTAATGATATTTTATGTCAAATTTTCTATATATACACTTAATAAAATAAGATAGGCGTTAAATATAATGTTTGTCCCAAATAAGACTAATTGAGAAAAAAATACATTACCTTAAGTATCAAGTTCCTTCATACACATTTGAAACATATGTATAATAAATATAAGTTTTATATACCTATATCAATAATACATAATCATATTTATCAAAATATATATTATTTACTTATAGCATTTCACTACCCATTTTATATCAATTTCTTCTTAAAAGTGCATTTCGGGCAACAACTGTATAGTTTTTCATATATTTTTTGGTTTCTTATTTCTTCTCTTCTTAATTTGACAATAGATCCATAATCTACCGAATTTTAACCATGATATAAATATCATAGATAATCACTGTAAATTTTTTATAATAACTTTTCAAATTTAGAGATTAAAAATGAATTACACTATTCATGGAGATGGTAAGTTGTATGTGCACATGAGTGTTGATACAATTTTCTCTACAGAAGAAACGTACTAGATGTAAATAATATTTTACACTTATATAATAATTTTTATTTCATGTATATCATATATGTTTATTAAACATATTCATATTTCATTCCATATAAATCATAACTAAATAATGAATTCCCTAGCTTCGTGAGGCGGTAGTTCGTAGTATACACGATCAATGTTATCATATTACCACGGAATGGAATGTAATAAGGTATATGTGATATTTCAATTCCATAAGTATAATTCTTTAATAAATATAATATAAATATTTTAAATCCATCATTATATCCATCCATGATCGGTGGTGATGGAAAATGAATTACATTGGTTTGTGAGGTAATAGATTGTCGAACACATGATTGATGATTTTGTTTTCCATTTGATAGAATAGGATATATATATATATATAGGTTGTGACATAAAAATAATAATGTTTCAATATATGGTAGAAATTTATTTATTATATTTGAATCAATATAACATGAATAAATGTAGTAATAAGAGGTGTAAATTAAATTATCATAGGGAAAAAAATACCTTGATGTATTACAACCTCCTATGAAGGTCTTATTAAAGACCCTAGGTTTGGTAATTTGGGAATGAAAATAGATCTAGAACATGAGAATTCTATTTATAGAGATAATCTGTTAGGATTTTTTTGACAAAAAATTCTTTATTAGTGGAAAAAAATTAGGGGAGTTAGTTCCCTCTTTTAATTGAGGAGGAGTATCATTTTTTAAAATACATAAAGAATTAAAATAATGAGATTTCACTCTCACACCAAGTGGATAAAAGGTTAAAAATTAATTTATTAATGGTATATTATAGTTGATCCATATGTCCTACAAAAAACATGTTTTAAACATGTTATTCCTTATCCTTTATGTTTTGTTAATTCTATAATTTTATTTTTCACCACTATAACTTGTACCTTTTTATTCCCCTCGATAATTTTTGATGTATGAATAAAATTAAAAACATTCTTATTAGATAATTTGGAAAATATATTATAAATATTAAATCATATTTATAATAAAAAATAATTTGTGTGTAAAATTAATATTTAACATTGGCGCATGTAATGAGGAAATCCATGTATTAACCTTAATCATGGTGATTAAATTTTATTTAATTTAATAATATTTATGAACAATAATTCATTAAAATATATTATATAATATGTATTAATTTCATTCCAAATATGTAATCCATTTCCAAAATTCAAATCACAGAAGTGGCATAATATAAATTAAGATTAATCCCATAGACACGATAAAAAAGCTGTTTGCATAGAGGAACTTTACAAAAGTATAAAAATTTATGAAATAAAAATTCTATAGGAATATTATTATAATGACCTAAATTAGATTCAAACATAAATAATTGAACCAATTTTACTTATAAAACCATATTAAAATAAAATTGATATTGTAAATTCATTAAATAAAAATGATGTTTTCTAATAAATATTTGTATTCCATTCTATTAGTTGAAAAATTTATCATTTTATAATATTCTAAAAAATTTACACAAATAAATTTATATTTCTGAAATAATATTTTTTTTAAATAAATAATCTACAATTTTCAAAAAAATTATTATTTTTTCAGAAAAAGAAATATTTTTAAGAAAATAGTTTTTTCAAAACATATAAATTCATTACTAAAATTGCATATTTTTTTTATCAATAAGTTTTACTTATATATAACAATTATACCTAATAGATAAATTTTTTTATATTCATATTCATACTAACATGTGTAATCGATTGGTTATAAATTTCATGTTGAGAAAATTTATATTAATGTTATATCATGGGTTGTTAAAACTCATTGTTGTGTGTAACACGAGCTATCAAAAAATTAATTTTATTTAAAAAAATATTTCATTAAAACATGTGGGTTTATAGTCCAAGAATTCATGAAGTCTTGTAAATGTTAAGAATCATTTTATATTCTACCCAAGAAGCTGATCAATTCCCTTATACTAAAATTTTCAATAGAATGAGTTATATTCTAGGTTTTTTTATAATGCTTATTATCTTAGTTTATATTGTGTATTGGTGTAGAAGGAGGTATTAATTATTTATGGGTATTTAAAATTGCAACCCCATGACTATAACTATACTTCCCATGATTTTAAAAAGGATATAATTTTTCTCAATAATGTTTTGTTGGTATTACATCTTCTAGTGAATTATTTATGGTATTCATTTATTATATAATATTGAGTTATATCATTTCTTTATGATATTTGAATATTAACTAAAATTGGTATATGGGTTCATTATAGTAATATTAATTCAAGATCTCATATACACAAGGAAATGCGAACATTGTTTTTAATGTGCTGAGTAAGTAGCCTGAGGTTGATATGTTTTGGATTCTGGAAATTCATAAAGGTTTATTCATGAGCTTATTATTGTGAATCATTATAAAGGGGAAGATTTAGGAAGAGGATTTTTATATTATATGAGTGTGAAATTATCCTTTTTTATGTTGGTCATGTAGTCAGAACATGGATATCTTTAGGTGGAGTATTGGTTTGATGATATGATTCTTGTCGATAATATTAAAGAATGACCAAAGGATAATCAATATTAGGTGTTATTTCATGGGAATATTTTTACTATGATAACAACATATGAGGTGGTTTTCTATAAGTTTTATATATCTCCCTTAGTTATACATCATGTAATTCCCAAAATATATCAATGCTTGAAAATTCAGTTTTAGTATCTAAGGATGAAGTGGTTGGTGGTAGATTTTTTAATATGGTGTTTTGAATTCTAGTGGGTGAAGGTAGAGAAATTTGTACCTATATATTTACTATAGAAATTGGATATCTTGTAGTGGAAGTGAGATGATATCTCAAGGTATTGTTTGTCTAATTTTCCTTGATCTCAAAGTATATGGGATACTATTTTCGTGATTATAGGCAAGTTGATAAATTTACCTCATTTCTTGGAGATCGTGGAATCATTTTCACTAGATGATTCAATGAGAATATATGTGAAGGTTTTTTTATTCATGGAGTTCCTAATAACATCATATCTAAATATGATCATTTTTTATATCATTGTTTTTCATGAGGTCTTTAATTTTTTTGTCTTTCAGCTAAACCTTCACACCACTTTTCATCCTCAAATGGATAATTAGACTAATATAACCCTTAATACACTATTAGAAATGAAACATGAATATTTTTTTATTTTTTAAATTCATGGGTGATGAAATTTTCCCTGGTAATGTTTTCTTATAACAATTATTATCAATCATAAATTAGAATGTGTTTTTAGGATTTGTGTTGGAAACCTTGGTAATCATTATTATATGTACTTGATGTGATACGAAGTATTATCAAGAGGGTTAAAATTATTCATGAATGGATGAATTTCTCTTAATACTATAAGTGGTATTATGTTTATCAGATGTATATACTTCTATAGATTAAGTTACAAGATCATATGATGTTAATGTTTTCCAATCATCATGGTAAATGGAGGTTTGGTTTGGTGGGTAAGCTTTACCCTTAATTTATCATTCCCATAGAGTTGTTGGATCATGTAGGCGAGGTTTCATATGTTTTATCTCTTCTTTGATAGATGAATATTTCCATGATTTCTTCTTTTCAAAAAATATTCAATTTTATCATTATGATAATACTCATGTCATTGATTGGGATGAGATAGTAATTGGGGGATGATTTCATGTTAATAAATAAATGTGAAATATTTAGAACCACCTAGAGAATTTTTTTTGAGGGTGTGTTATCCCCTTGGTTTATGTCTTATAAATGCATAGTGGCTCAAAGAAGTGTAATTGGTAATAATAGTCATGGATTAATTCTTTATTTTATAGGCTATTTAAACCCTATTTTATTTTTCCATGATATTGGAATGTTTTATATTATTCTCATATGGTTGAGGATGTTTCATATTGTATTGTGTTTATGTTTTAGTGGTGGAAGGGTATCCATTTGAGAGGTATCTCCCTTGGGTAATTTGTTTTTTTTAGCTTCCTTTTTGGTTTTTATTCCATTTTCAAGGATGATAATCATTTGATGGGTATCTAATCTATAGTATTAGATTTTCATATAATTTTATTTTATGTATATCTGTTGTTAGATCTATTGAGAATGGCCTAGATGAGTTTTAGTTGAAGAGGGGGGGGGGTTTACTACATCATTTCCTTTAAACACCAATCACACCATCATCATTGGGAGTTTTCGTGTGTTTATTTTGCTGGTGAAGAGGGGATATTATAGTTTGGTAAATTACACTTTACATGTTCAAGTTATGAACTATCTATGTTGTTGTGTAATGGGGTCAATACCATGACATTTAGGATATTATTTATCTATTTTGAGGAGTTATTTGATAGTGTGGAAATACTTTTTGTTCCCTAAAGGCCCCTTGGTTTGATGTGGTTACTCCATGGAGATGGTCATAGTTTTATAAGAATCTTGGAGGCATATAACCTTAGATGATCCAATCTATAATTGGTTGTGCTATGGTGTTAATGGTTTTATATAAGGATTATATGGTGCATCTCAGGTTTGAGTGGAGAGGTTTATATTCACACCATAGCTCTTAATTTTTCATCACTGTGGTGTGACCACCTTGGCATCATCTTGAAATTCCATGTTATATCTATTTAGAGCTTCATTAACCAATGTGAATATTAGGATATCACACTATTTTTTTCATATATTATAGGGTTGTGTTGAGATATCCCATATTACACCATAATCATATGATTTTCTAGTTTTATCATAAATTCAATCTTCATCTCAAATTCTCTCTTATTTTGAAGACATTAATTGACCTTAAGTTCCCATTAGTGTATCTTTTATGATTATTACCAATCCTTTGTTTTTTTAGTCATCAACTTAAAGATAAAAAAAAATTTCAATCCAAGGTGATTTTTATCACCATATTCTTGATTCTCTTATTGTTGTTTCTTCAAGGGAGGTTTTGGTAGTAGTATTGATTTGGTTTTCAGTTTTTTGGGTAGTGGTTTTGTTTGGATATTTTCATGTGTTTTCTTTTTTTATCTATATGTATTGTGTGATGATTAATCATAGTGTCCAAATTATCTTGTACAATAGTCATTTAATTTTATTTAAGGTATGTGATTCAAGAGTTAACCTTCTTTTTTTATATGAATTTGTATTAATCATGTTTTTACATTCATTTAGAGTATGGATAAATTAACCAAAATAATATAATGAATCAAACTAATTTAATTAAAGGGGTGAAATAGAAATTCTCATGTGGTTTATGAATATTAATTTTATTGATCATATGTTTCATCTTATTTATCTTTTCTATTGGGAACCAATTATTAGGGGTTGTTATGGTCTTATATAACCTCTCATAATCGTGTAAATGCCTATGGTATTAAGCTAGAAAACTAGAAACGTGGAGTTATGTTAGTGTCATTTAAGTTTTAAATGTTTATCTAATATATAAGAATGAAAAAAATAGGAATGTTCGATGTGATGTTTTTCTATGTTTCCTATTTTTTACTATTATATATGACATCATTATTATTTTAATTAGAAGTATTGGTAGGTTATTGTAGACGAATAGAATGATGAGATGTGGTTGTTTTTGTGATAATAGAGGACGGGTCGTTGTAATATTATTATAGTGGTATAATGTCTGAATTCACGGAGTGATAATGGTTTTGGATATTGTGGTTTAGATAACATGGTTATGATTGTTGTTGGAATGATATGGTGTTGTAGTTGATGTGGTATTGTGACAAGTTGGTTTCTCTTGTTCTCTAGTCTCCCAATAAGATTGTTGAACACTAAAATAAATGAAAAATGTATAAAAAAGTGAATGTGGAATAGTTTAATGGGTTAATGTGGGTATGTAATGATTAATTGATGAAATGGGTAAATGATATATAGAAAGTGGGATATCTAAACTAAACTAGTAAATGTGGTGATAAATTATAGTTAATTATAAATGAATGTATTTATATTAAATATGGATAAAGGAACATAATGTGGTTGGTAATAGTAAATATTTAATTAATCCATCATTTGATCAGTTGGGAAGATTTAATACCCTGAGATTTTGAAATAACACTATGTTTGATAAATACATGACATGAAATGTGGAACCTTAATGACAGTTAAATATTATTATTTAAACATAACTGTTATAACCTAATCATTGAATTGGTGGAAATTAATAGGAGTAAGAACATTATGATATATATATCCTACTAAATATATATGTTTTAATTAATTCCTAGGAAATAAGTATTCTATTTTTTGTAAAGTCATTTAATACTAAAAAGTTTGTTTTCTTAAAAATTGTTTTTATTGATTTTTGTGGGTAAATATTATAATTAATTTCTAAAACTTTTATAACTTTTAATTTATAAAACATATCTAATTTTTTACATTTCCATATCTAAAATATCTTAGGGTGAAATTTTAGTATTTTAATGAAAGTATTTTTTTTACTGAAAAATTAAAAATACCGATTTTATAGAAAATTGACTTTTATTTTCAAATTATTATAAATTCAAATTTTTAAAAAATGTGTTTTAGTTATTTTTTATTTACTAAAAAAATCAAATTAATTTCATTATAATAATCATTATGGATGATTTTTGTATAAAACATTTTTATACTTAAAAATAATTCTTTCTGGAAATTTTTTTTCTTTATGTTTTATATATTTACTTTAAAAGAAATGTATTCCATTTTAGGTATTGGATTTGATAAAATGGATTCTATATTATTCATTACGAGGTTCAAATTTGGTAGATATTTCTATTTTATTTTTCACTATGAATAGTAACATTGGTAAAAAAAATTATTGTATTTGTAAAGGGGAATATTGAATAAAGAAGGTTAAAACTATAGAATAAGGCTTTACAGTCATCCATACACATATCTATGTTTCCTTATATGAGTTATATTAGACCAACCCATTCATATATTTTAAAATATATTATTTTGGTTCCCTCTTTATTTGATAGTGACCTTTATATTAATTTTAGTAACAAAAAATTACAAAATTACAATTTCTTACTTTTAATATCTATAATATTCGGTGACTATGATCAATAATAAAGAAATGGTTCTAAAATATTATATTTAATGTTAATATAATAATTTTATAATGTTAATTTAATATTAATTATTATTGATAAATAATTACCTTAAATTGTTACGCGATGTTAAAATAGTTGGTGTTCAACAATAGGTAAAATCAAGAGAATTATTTTAAAATTTTAAAAATTAATAGTTTTCATGTTTAATTTTGGTTTTGTAGAATAATTATATAAATAAAATTTATCATTTATGTGTTACAAGTTCATATTGCAATTAATTTACATTCATGATATCTTTTTAATTTCAAATTGAGTAAATTGTCCAAAAATGGATGTAATTGTGTTTTATATTAAGTAATTTCTTAAAAAATTATTTAAAATTAATGAAAATGTTGTATTTGACCAAGGTAAATTGATATTCTCAATAATTTAGTACATTTTTCATTTATGGGTCACTTTTACTTTATAGTAACATTCCTGATACCTAATGAGTCAAAAACATTTATTTTTTGGTGATTGTTTATGTGGTTAAAGGGAGGTTAAAACTAAGAGATACGAGTTAAAAAATCACCTAATATTGTTTAAATTTTATTATATGATATTATTTTAACATCTAATCACCATCTATTCTAAATATATAATTTTTCATCACTTTTACAAAAAAAAAATTTATATTAACATATACTTTAGTACATTTCAAAGGATCCCATCACCTCTATTATATAAGAATATTTCCCCACTCTATATCAATCATAATGATACATTTATATAAACCAAATAAACTTATTAAATAATATTAAAACACTATAGATTTTTTTTTATCTACTTAAGAGGCCGTACCTAGGGTCTATAAGGAGATGTCCAAATGAGGTTCTTCAAAGATGAGGTAATCGTCTCTACGGGGCATTCTCTTTTTACATCTTCAACTACCTACTATAATTATATCATAATAATTTAAATATAATAATAAAATTTCTCCCATATATTTGTATTTTATTATTTTTATAGGTATTGCCTTATTCTTCTCATTTTTCGTCAAATTATAAATTAAACCATCGTTCATTAATACGTGCAGACTACTACCTCACAAACCATTATAATTCATTTTCTTTTTTTGAATTTCATGGATGGTTTTAAATATGGATTTATTTTAAATATATTATATTCTTGATATAATATTGATTTTTAAAATATAATATATCCTCAATATTCATACCATTTAAATACTTAGAAAATGGAATCATCACAAGTCTGTATGTACGAACTACCATCTCCACCAAGCGATGTACATGGTTTTTTCAAATCCACCACTCATGGATAGTAATAGGGGTGTATTTATTAAATTTTATTATCTATATAATGGGATAAATATTTTTTAAAGTTAAAATAATACTTACCTTCTTTTCCTCAAGATTCATTGAAAAATGAAAGTGTTACTCATCTGTATGTATGGACAACTCTCTCTATGCTGTAATGTAATTCATTTTTAATAACCACCTTAAATATTGGGTAATAAAATTGAAATAAATATTTAAAAATTATAATTGTTCCATGATTATTAATATATATATATATATATATATTATGTAACAAATAACACTTTTACCACCATCAACATATAAAATGTGTTTTGAAATTATGAATTGAATATCCTCAAAACACCCATCAGGGACATAACTGATTTATTAATCAAATATGTCATTGAATTAAATGAAATAAATTTATTAATGATAATGGTATAAACCTAAAAATATTATTAATAAATTAAATAATCTATTTTCATTATATATTATTTAAATAATTTGTGTGATAAGCCGGACATGGGGTAAGGGAATTCTCTTTAAAATATTATTTTAAAATTTTAAAATTCTTCCATAAATTATTTAACAATTACAATGTTACATGTGTGTTAATAATATTATTACATGTTTGATAAAAATAATTTTAAAAATTGTTTGAATTTTTTAATAAAGGCTTTAAAAGTAAATTTTAAAATTCTTTTAAACCGGTTATTTTATACACTTTTAAAAAAGTGTAAACAGAATATTTTCATAACGCATATAGCCTGAGAGAAATTTTTCATAGTATTGAAAATTATTATTTGAGAATATCTACCATACAAATTTAATTTTTTTTCAAAATATTATCTTATTTCACATTCTTCTAATAAATTTATATAAAATTTATTTTCAATGAAATACTATTTTTCTTCTTATTTTTATGTGACACCTAAAAGTGATTCTTTATCCATGTTAAATGAAATAATTAATGAGATTTCAAGATATAAATGCAATATTTTATGTGTTTTTTATATTTTATGGGACATGTATATTTTTTATAATTATGTGGGAGCGTGATATAGTTCTCCAATAAATTAGGTAATGATTATGTTCTCCGGAGAATTATGTTGGAATTAACCATGTAGGTTATTCCATTTATAAGGGTTATTATAATGGTTATATAAATAATTTGTCCCAAGTAATATACATGTCTTTTTTAAATCCTAAAAATTTTCATTAAAATATTTTTATTTTATAATGTTATGTAATGATATTTTTTTAAATTAATAATTATTCCCTTTATGGGTAAAATTTATTTTTTCTAAGAATCTTTGTTTTCATCAGTTATCATTCTTTATAAAAAAACTATCCTGATTATGATTATTTATTTATATTTTATCATAAATTATTATATTATAATCATTGGGAAGTATATATTATTACATGTGTAAGTAAATGATTATTTGACTTTAAATTTTATTATATTAATGATGAATATCTTCTATTATCATGTGGTTTATTAATTGAAAAAGGGGTTTCTTTTATACATTTAATATACCCCTTATTGAGATTTATGTTATCATCCAAGATTTTCAAAAAAAAGTCCAATAATTTATGTTTGAGTAGGAAAAATTATGAATACTTAATATGACAAATATAAAATTGAGTATAGTGGGAAATGCTCACTTAAAGAAATGGTTATTATTTTATAAAATGTGTCATGATTCTCTAAATGTCTAAACCTAAAAAGGTCCTTAGGTACGTAAGTGATACAATATAAATGTTTTATGTTTTATGTTTGTATGGATAAAATTGTGTTTCATATAATGATATTGAATCTAGAAAGGTAAATATTATGTTTTTTGTACCAGATATGGGAGTTTGGGTCTGGGGCTGTTATAGTAATTATCTGATAATTGTTAAGATAACATTAAGGACTATAATGTATTCATGTGACATTAAATTATGAGTTATGGATACCATATTTAATTTATACTTTTAAGTTTTACCATATATTTAAAATCATAGATACTAATTTTATAATTTTATATAATGTGAGATAAAAATGGTTAAGAGTGTTTTGGGATACATTTATAGTAACATAACCCTTATGTTTATTATGTGTTTTATTGAAAAGGTTGTTCAAGGATTATTTCATATATATTTTATATAAATGAGTTTAAGTATATTGATAACATTTAGGGTTATGTTGATAATTGATAGTGAGGTAATTATGGTTAATTAGGATAATAGGGCGATTAAATGTGGGGAGAATATTATTTATCATACAGATAACATTGGGATTGAAAAGTGATTTTGTGAATATGTGATTATAGATATTTTTAAATAATTTCACCATTTTGGTAAGATTATATGATTAATGAAAATGGATATACATTGGGCAATGATGTGTTCTTATCTGAGGAATAAAGTATGATTTATCATTTGGAAGTACATGTGATTTTATAAGGGACTTATAGATATTTAGGTTATTTATAGAAAATATTATTATATTCTAAAAATTATATAATTATGTATGTGACTTCATTAGTTATTTATCTTATTTTGAGATATATTTTATGAATATATTAGAAGAATATATGATCAAATATTTCTAATATTTGGTTTAGGAATAAGGTCATGAGTATTTTAACGAATTTTATGATTTTTAATTATCAAATGATTTATGTTTAAATTTTTCAATCATTTTTTAGGATTTGGAAATTAATATTTTATTTATTCAATAGATTTTTTATTCAAATCGAGTATCAACTAAAGTTTTTATGACCATTTTGGTTTTTGTTAATGTCTAAAGATTGGAGAAATAACTTGTCATCATTTTTTGGATCCTGTCACCCATTGGAAGTTTATTTTAGGGCCTCAATCGTGAAAGTTTAATTTTAAAAGGGTGTTTATATATATATATGTATATTAATTATTAAATAAGAAAAAATCATTTTTAATATTCCTTTATTCGAGTAAGAGATGAGCTATAAGTGAAAATTGATCAAATCACAACAAAAATAAGAAACCAAGCTTATAAAATTGAAATATATTACATAAGTATATTTTAATATGTTCTCTATCTTGGTGGTAAAACAATCCCTAAACTCTAGGAAATTGATCTTGAAAGAAAAATCAAATCCTTTTACCTTTATTTATGATGAGTTTATGATCTTATATATCCATTATTAGTTTATTTTTTTTGTGGTCATTAAATATCTTTTAATAGCATTCCCTATCACTCCTTGATATTATTTGGGAATTACTTTTCTCCTCTATGTGAATATTTTTATCTCCCACTAATTTTCACCTATTTTCAATCCAGGTTATGTGTTATTTTAGATATCATTCATATTAATCTTTCCCATTTTTCAAAAGAATTTTTTATTATTCCTTTGTATGATATGGGTTTTAAATGAAGGTATTTTTAAATATTAAAATGGTTTTTCTTTCATGATCATATATTCTATATTCTATTATATGTATTTTTTCAATAAAATGTTTTGACCTCTATTTTTAAGAATGAGATAAAATTTATAGGAAGAAATTATTTAAGGGTGTTAGAGTTTAATACCCCCGTATTTTAAAATAAATGAGGTACAATTTAAAGGATAAATTTTCAAAAGAGTTGTAGATTTTAATACCCATTTATTTTATAATAATTTTTTGGATATCATTCATGGGATGTAACAAAATGTTTTAATGACCACAATGTATTATTATTTAATTAAAATTTATATAACCTATTTCTTGAATTGGTGGTCATGAATAGATGTAACCACATTATAGTATATGTGTGTGTGTGTGTTTGTTCTTGTATGTGTGTGTGTATTATTTTTTCAATATAAATTTATTTGTTAACATATTGGAAATAAGCAATCAGTTTTTAATAAAGTTATTTCAGGCTTCAAAAAAAAAATTTCTTAAAAAATGGATTTTAGTTATTTTTCTGGGGAAAAAATATAATTAAATTCATCTGATATAATTTTTTTTTATAAAATGTAAATGTGTTTTAAATCTTTATATAACAACTATCTCAGTGTGAAAATATGGGAATTTTTTTAGAAGATTACATTTTTAGTGAATAGTGAAAAGAACAGATTTTATAGAAAATTGTATTTCATATTCTTGTATCAAAAAAAATTATACTTTTTTATATTTAATTTTAAATATAATGATTTTTTTTATAAATAAACAAATTAATTTTATTTTAATCAACATTATAGAAAATTTTGTTATTTATGCATTTTTATATTTAAAATCAATTTCTTTAGAATACGTTTTTTAATGTTTTTTGGGATATTTGAAATGTAATTTTTGAAAATTATAAGGACTTAATTTGAAAATAAATTATTCAATACCTGGAATTATGAGGTTCTTAATTTTTAAATATTTCCTTTTTATTTTTTTCCATTACAAATAGTATCCTTGGTAAAAATTTATCACTTTAGAAAAGGGTAAAATTGAATAAATATGGTTAAAACTGCAGAATAAGGCTTCAAAATCAATCATAAACATTCCTATATTTCTTTTTATTATTAAATATAGACCACCCACTTCATATATTCAAAAATATGCGATTTTGAAACCATTTTTTTGATAAATAACATTATATTAGTTTAAGTAAAAATAAAATTCCAAAATGTATCTTTCATGATTTAAATATCCATATTATTTTTTAAAAATTATAAAAAAAATAAATGATACATTATAAATGATACATTTAATATGAATAAAAATTTTATGATTGTATTTTATTTTTAATTTTTATTTGTTAAATAACTAACTTAAATGCTTAGGAAACACAAAAATGGTGTTTGTGCAAGTTATAGAAAAATTAAGTAAATTGTTTTAAAAACATAAAAATTAATATTTTTTATGTGGCTTATGGTATTCATTTAATTTTATTGATAAAAATTATATATTATTTATGTGTTAAAATTTTATAATATAATATTATTAATATAATTATATTTTTTTATGTTCAAATTATTCAATTGGTCTCGAAAATGACTTTAATTGTATTTTATGTTAAATAATATTTTATTAAATGATTTTCAATTCATAAAAATATTTTATTTGGAAAATTGATGGATATATATTCTATCATGTCATCTATTTCCCATTTTATTGTAATTTTTTCATCAATAGTGACATTCTTTATCCCAAATGATTAAAAAACATTAGTATGGTGGTAATCCATAAAAGGGTTAAGTTAAGATTAAAACAAATAGATAAGGGTTAAAAAACACCAAAAATGTCTATATTTTATTTTATTATATTATTTGGACTTATATTACCCATATATTGGAAATATATTTTTATCCACTTGAATATGAAAATTACTTTGGGCAAACATAGCTCATTAAGTAATTATAAGGATGACCCTCTCCTCTCTTAGAAAGGGACACCACCCCTCCTCTTTTACTCATATGTCATGATCCATGTAGCTTGAAAAAACCCTTTAAAAACCATTATAAACATAAATATATTCATTATTTTGGTTTTTTATTATAAAAATCCATTTCTAGGGTCTTTAAGGTGATATAATAAGGGGTTCTACAAAGAGGATATAATCGTCTCAACTGAGTGTTTTCATTTTATTTCTTCTTTTTCCTCCTTCAATTACATCATAACCCTTAAAATATAAAAATATAATGATTTCTAATAAACTTATATATTATTATTTTAATATATATAACATTATTTGTATCTTTTTCAATCAAATGGGAAACAAAACCATTATTCGTGCATACATGTGGACAATCACCTCACGAACTAATGTAATTCTTTTTCCATCACTTTCTTTCATGGATGGTTATTTTTATTGAATTATTTTATATATATGATATTAATAGAATTATTATGTTTATGAAAATTTACAATATCCCCTATTTTCATACCATTTAAATCTTTAAAAATAGAATCTTCGCAAGTGTGTAGGTATTGATTACTGTCTCGTTGTAGCGATGCCCTTCATTTTTCAAAAACTGCCTCAAATAGATGGTAATGGGTATATATTTAATAAAGATATTTAATTTTTATAATATAATAATGATTATATAATTTTAAAATAATTTTGTCATTATTTCCCTCATAGTTTTTTAAAATGTAAATGTTACGTAGTCATATATACAGACTATAATCTCATTTTTGTAATGGAATTCATCTTTCAAAATTACCTTCATATTTGATTATGAAAGTATATTTAATTTATAAAATTATAATTATCACATTACTATTATCATGTATATGATTGTGAAATTAAATTTTTTAACAGATTAAACATAATGAATTCATTTTGAAATTATGAACCGAAAAAAATCCAAACACCCTATACGGACATAATCAATTATGTAATTTGATATATCACTGAAATAAATTAAATAACTGGACTAATGGAAAGGGTTAAAACCATTAAAATATTATAACCAAATGAAATAATATAATTTTTTTTAATATTTAAATCTCATATGTTGCAAGTCAAAATCAATGTAAGGTATTTTTCTTTAAAACATTATCTTAGAAGATTAAATGTTTTTTCAAATATACTTTCACAATAACCTTTTTCATTGTAGTGTTTCATGTATAGAATTAATATTTTGAAATTTATAGTCAATTTAATTATTAATAAATTTTTTAAATTCTTAAAAAGGTTTTAAAAATAATATTTTTAAATGGTTTCCTAAGGGGTTATTTTTTATAATTTTTCCAATGTATGAAAGGAATCAATTTTTAGCTTATGCAGCCTAAGATTAATTTATCACCAATATGAAAATTTTTCTTTAATAAAACTACCCTTAATTTTTTAATTTTTAAAAATATTATCTTATTCTGCTTTTTTAGGGAACATTTTTTAATAGAGTTTTCAAAGAAAAAGTATATTTATTATTATTTTTATTTGATGCCCAAAATATCTTCTATATATGTGTTAAACTGAATACTTTTTGAGATTTTGTGATGGAAATGCAAGATTATATTATTTTTATCTGTGATATTTTCTATGTATAATATTTATAATGATGGGAGAGCCAGATCTGGAACTCCATTACACTAGGTAATGATTATATTCTTCAAATAATTATATTAGAATTAACCAAATAATATTTTTCAATTGTATGGGTTCTTGTTAGGGTTCTATTAATATTATTATCTAAGGAACATGCATAATTTTTTCATGAAAATATTTTAATTTATTTATTTAATAATATTTTATTTTACATAAAATATTGATTATTTCTTTTAATATAATGTGATATTTTTTTATTAAAATGTGTTTCCATGAGTTCTCATGCATTCTAATAAACCCTCATGATTATAATTATGACTTTAAGTTTTATAATAAAAAATTTTTATGAAAAACAATTTGTGGTAAATTTTATTTTTATGTGTGAGTAAATGATTATTTGAGCTCTATTTTTATTTTTTTAATGGAAAACTTTTTTATATTTTATCAAGGTTTTGAAATGGAATAATGGGTTGCATTTACTCTTTGTATGTATCCCTTAATGATATTTTTTATTTCATCGCATTTTTTTAAAAAAACACAGGTTTTAAGGATGAGTAGGAAAATTTATGAAGACTTTATATAGGAAATAATAAAAGGTGGATATAATGGGATAAAATTCTCACATAAATACATGGGTATTGTGATGTATGATTTTTTTCCATTTCTCAAAAACTCCAAATCTAAAATGTCCCTTGGGTATGTATGTGATCCAAAATTTATATTTCATTTTTTATGATTTATATGGACAAAATCGGGTCACATTTAATGATATTGAAGCTATAAATTTAAATATTATGTTTTTATCACCGAATCTGAGAGTATGGGTTCAGGGTTGTTATATAAGTTTATGGTTTTTGTGTATAAATTTGTGTCATTTGAGTGATTGTTTTTTTGTTACAATTTTTGGTAATGATTTTCAGGGTGTGATGGTGGGGTGATATGTATTCTTTTATGTAGTAGTGGTTTGGGTGTTCTCATCTATGAGTTAAGAATTAGGTTGGGATTGTGTTCCTTTTTATATCATTTTTCATACACACCACCATCCATGTCATGTAACCTTACTAATTACTATATGAGGACAGGTGTTCAAGGTTCATTTCCTGGTATGCATGTTATAGAGGAAACAAATACTTTATTTCTCCCTCTTATCCGCTCTCATGATCGATTTATTGTTGGTTGTTATAGGTTAAGGTTTTCATTATATATATTCTGGATATAATGGATTTAGGTTAATATATATATATATATATATATAATTTTTTCATTATTAGGTTTTTGTGATGAGTATAAATGGTGGGGTAATTCAAGGTAGGGGTATGAGGTTGATTTCCTTAAAATTCAAATTACCCAACCATGATTGAGATGTTACTATGGTTATAATGTGGTATACGGTGGTGGATATTTTTTATGGAGGTTAAATGTTATTTGGTTATGTATATATATATATATATGGAAGGTATTGTATCGTAGGATGTATGTTGTTGGGGTATGATAGTTTCCATGTCAAGGGAGAAGTAATTCTGGCGTACCTTTTTAATATATAATATTTCAACACCATGTCACTAGACATAGATTTAGAATCGTTGAGTTATCCTTAACAAAGTTTAGTGCTAGTTTAATTATTATAATTAATGAGTTGGTTCTATTATTTATTTACTAATTCAATAACAATGATTCATTTCTATTCCCATAAGTTGTTTTTGGAATGAACCTATTGAGTATACTTTTATTACATACATATATATATATATAATATTTTCAAAGGGGAGTGAAAGAATAGGCTATAAATTACTAGCTCTTGAATTTCATCGATAGTTTTTATGAGTTTCTTACTTTGGAGATTATATTGGTATTTTAATTTAGTGTTTATTTTTTGAATAAAATTCAATGAATTCTTGGACATTTGTTTTGTTTAATATTATATAATGTTATTGGTGGTTATTATTTATATTCGTATGATTTATTAGGTGAATACCTTCCATATGTGTGCTTTCAAACCCTCGATGCATGTCACCAACACATAGACTATTGGAATATGAATTAAGGGTCCACTCATGTCTTCACTTCTAGGTTGATAGGTGTACCAACGGGTATGGGTCATGACATGTGATGTCAAGATGCATCTAGAAACATATAATTTTATAATAAAACCATTATATTTGGTATATCATTATAATCAATATTTGATATCATAGATGTCATTACCAGACCTAATAAATAATATATCTGGTATATACACATGTGAAAAGAAAACCAAAAGTGACATAATCCCTAAGAAAAAGAGTGAATATAGTAGCGAGATAAAAATCAGTGTACATGTCTACATAAAAAAACAAGAAAGGAAATTAAAACAACATATAACCTTTTAATCCTTAGAATATTTGGAATAAATACCATCTTCTCATCAACAGATACCCATAACTAGCTTATCAAAAACATCGTCGGCTCATTATGGTGCTTTTCCCTTTCATTCATCAGATTAAACAAGGTCTCTATATCCCAAATTGAGTGTGTAGAATGTGATATAAATAGAAACAGTAATATTACACCTAGGTGTTCCATAACAAGTCTCTATAAAATAATCACAATATAATCAATTTAATGGAAAACATGGTAGAATAAAAAGTTATGTAGTTTTATATCAAATTTATTGTAAACAGTTCCCCTATTTCCAGGTATTTCAAAAAACCAGTTAATATAATTTCTAAGGATGATTTTAGTAAACCATTTACGTTTATCAAAACATGCATTATATAATATCAAATTAAAAATAGTAAAAATACAAATTATATTGGTAAAAAAACCCTATGATAACAAAGGTCTTGTTAGTTAGGTCAATCACACTTTAATAACAAACAATAAATAGTGTGCACTATAGTTCTTAGTGTCAAGGCATCCATTAACAAGGGATAGAAGAACACAAATGAAATTGAACCCCATTAAATTCTAATCAATTTCTTATAGAAATTTTTCTGTGATTTATGGATGAATGAATTCCATAAAAAGTGACCTCCTTTAAAATTAAAATGGGAAATGCCTGGTATTAAAACCTCCATCTAGGTACCCAGATCATCCATGTGAAGCATAAGTCAAATAAATATCAAAAGGGATTATCAAATTTCCTTAAAGAATATAAAATAAATTTTAATAAAACACATGGTTTTTAAATAAATTTCTTAGTCCATTTCACAATTCTTTTAAAAGTAACTATATTTTACTAAGATAAGGATAAAACCATATTATCTCAAAACCCCTTTTTACACATGCCTAAAAATCATTTTAGGGATCATGTGAATTTATTTACAAAATCATTTATAAAAAAATGATCATTAATGGGTCATAGAATATAAGTCGATATGAAACCACCTACCATGCACTTGGGTCTCCCACTAACCATAATGTGATATATCCATCAATATGAAATGAAATACAAGAGAAAGTAAAAGGAGTCCCTCAAAGATAACATGTGTCACACCAAAACTGACAAGAGAGCCAGCCTCTAGAAGACAATCACATGATGAATCACTCTGATGACTACCAATCAATAAATGAGAAAAATAACAATAAAATTAGTTTTGAGGGAGTTGAATCACCAAAAATAACTTGTGTATGACATAGGGTTTGGGGATGGGGGTGGAGAATGAAAAAGGAGTCAGGTTCTTAAAAAATATAACCAGGTAAAACATACACCATTCAATTTTATTTGATGTATTCTTGTCATGAACTTTTAGGATGGTTTATACACTGACATATTCATCATCATAGCTTTAAACCAAAAATTCCTATTAACGGAATGAATAAAATTTCACATCATAAACTATTTTCACATTCTAAAAAAATATTGTTTCGACCAGAAATTTATTCACATCCTGAATATTCGTTCACTGTGTAAACTATCTCTTACAGATAATTTTTGATTTTGAGTCAAACCCTTCTAAAAACACCCTTAAAAACCTCAAATCATGTAATCAAAACCATTAATAAGAGACAATGTCTATAAATTCTCACAATTTACAAACTAAGTGTGTTGTAATTCTACCCACCATATGACTTTCTATATCTATGAAGTCACACTGAAGAAATAATCTCTAAAAAATGTTGGGGCCACTACACCCTCACTAATGAATCACAATCCCAACTATCATGTGAGTATGGCCCATACTACTATAACACATTGACCAACATATTATACTTCCCATGAAAAACATTAATCTAATAATAAATAATCAAAAATTTTGTATCCATAATATAATCATATAGCTCAAACACAATCTCCTCATAACATAGATTATTGGAAAGATCAATTTAGTACTTATTGAGATGATATAAGTGGGAAACATCATTAATAAAAATCAATTGGGAATAAAATTCCAATTTATGAAACACCAAAGAATAATAATCAGTGATCTCATTTTTCCAACATATCATACAGCTATATACCCCTATTTCCAAATCTAATGGTGACACAATTAAGGAGAAACATTCAAAAAGACTAGGTCACCATCAAAACCTTCAAATGATGGCATTGATCATTCACATATGATTTTTTCTAACTCCATGCTTTAAAAAAACATTAATCATTATCCTCGATCTTTTTTATATGTCTCTTCAATGATACTTTGTCCCACAAGATAGGAATCACCCACCTCATAACAATAAATAGGTGATATAAAAATGGAGACCAAATAAATACTTGATAGGATAAATTCTGTTTGATTTATTCTAACTATTATAATTAAAATACTCGAACAGTAATAGATGGATATCCCATGATCCACTAAAATATATGATTCATTCCCATTTCATATCCCCAAAAAATTATAGCATAAACATTTTAACCATATGCCTATGGATAATAACCTATACTCAAGATGACATGTGTTCTCATCACCTCTTGGAGACTCTTCTAGAATTATTTTGTAAAATTGGGATCCCTATATGAGAAAATTTTATATAGGACCCTAGGAAATCTCACATTATCTTACAAATATAGCTTATAAAGTTATTTAACTTTTTTTCTTTCCCTGATAAGAATGAAATGAGTATATTTTTTCACTTAGTCAGTCTCTAACTAGATATAATTGTTCCATCAAGGATTCTATGGTAATCCAAAAATGAAGTCTATTGAAACCTCATTCCATTTGTAAAATGGCATGACAAGTTACTGGAGTAGAATATGATACTTTAGGTGCAATACCATCATCTTATAGCTGGGGTAACCATGAGGCACATAGTATGTACTGCCATGATTCATACCCATCCTCCCAAATTATTGTCTCTTTTCATAATACATATTCAAAATTTTAGAATTAATGACACATGAATAACTATATAAATAATGATATATATTTTTTCGGATATATAATGGGGTAAAAAACTAATTACATAATAAACTAATCACAACAGAATAGAGAGACCAATGATAAATGACATCTCGACCATATAAGGTTTCTCTAATTCTTCTACAAACATCATACTACTACTAGACAAGAATAATAGACTCAACAAGAGATGATGAAATCATAAAACTTGATAGAATAATACTTGAATAATCCTTAAGCATAACCAGATGAAACTAAGTGAAAATATTTATAGTTTTCCAATGCTCTTTTGATTCCTTCATACGTTGGGATAGAAATTTCATATTGGGAGTATCATTAATGGGATTATCTTACCCTAAGGGGTAGCAAATATCTAAGTAAAAACGATTTTTTACTCAACCCTATTACATCTTAATGAGGTTTAGGTACTTATTAGAAAATATGTTGGTCAACATCATGAGATCAAAAGATACCATGAACCTCTCACTAATGTGATAGTGTCTCCAACTGTTAATCTCATGCATTATAGTTGTAACCTCTATATGAGGAGGGGTAATTATTATCTTTCTTTGGAAGATGAAGAGATTCATACTCCAAAACATTATAAACATATATAAATTAACAACCCAAAATAACATAAGAACAGTGATAATATATAACATATCCCGTACAAAATTTTAGAAATATTAAAATATAAGTTTAGTTTTGAGGTTGTTTCAGATCGTTAAATGATGAATTATATTTAGAATCCTAAGTAAATTTAACCCATTTCCTAGCTATAGTATTCAAATATGACAATATATTTGATAAATACATTCTAAACTATTGATATTATCCTAAAAAAACGAAATAATATTGGAATCTTGAAAATATTTTGTGGTTTTCCCTTGGAAATATAGCCTTCACCTTTTTAGGATCAAATGAGAGACCAAGGTTTGGAATCACATAGCACAAGAACTTCATTTATTGACCCCAAAAATTAAATTTCAATAGATTTATTTTATGGTGGTGACTCTTTCATATATCCAAATCCAAATTTGGATTGTTATCATTTGCATGATTGAATTTTAAATAAACTAGGATATCATCCAAAAATACAATGGAAATGGTGTCGAGATACTGGTGAAATATCCAAATCATTAAATCCATAATCATTGTTGGATCCTTAGTTAGGAAAAATGAATTACAAGAAATTAATATTGTCCATATCTACTCCTAAAAGAGATATTCGATATATTAGAATCCTAAACCCTAAGTTGATGAAAACCCAATTATATATCGATCAGTAAAAACCACTCTACCCCCTTTAACTGGTCAAAGAGTTAATCCTCAAGGATAATAGGGTATTTATTATTAATATTTAATCATTTTAAGTTGTATTTTCAATGAAGAGATGAAAAGAACCATTATTTTTATTGTAAAATATTATGGGGCTTCACATGGTGACATACAAGGGTGAAAAATTTGTTTCTCCATTATCATGAGCCAAGTCAGGTCATCATCTGACCTGGCAACAGACCTGGTCTGCAACATGTCTTAAGGGAAATTCCTGATCCACATGGGTTGGCACAAGTTCCCAGGTATCAAAAATAAATCATGGGAATGGTTTACCTGAATAAATAAACAAAAAGTAAAGAACAATTTGAATAAATTCAAAACTAAAATCAAACAACAAAACAGGCCCTCAAACTAGGTTCAAAATTAATGTTTACAACATAAACCAAAAAACCCAAAGGAAACAACAATAAAGGAAAAACTAAAAACACTAACTCAATCCTCCAAGAAACATGAGGTGCAACAACCTCAATCCACATTCACCAAAAAGACACAAGGATACCACTAACAGCCTGAACCACCAATGTTTTGCATGATGCCTCAATCTGGAATAAAAAATAAACATGATCTACATACACACAAAGTTGTATGTATGGTGTGATCCAAGATCCTAGTAGGATTACACCGAGAAAAAGGTTCCACATATAATTAGTAAATTTCAAATACATTTTCAATTTTAATAAAAAAAATAAATAAATTCATTGAAAATTTTAATGAAAACAGTTTTTAGGATAACTAATTTAAAGAAAAAAATAAATTAAATTAAAACACATACACACTAGCTTTAATGGAAACCCCAATGTCACATCGTGTTCCATCGGTGAGAGAAGGGTATAGGAAGAGAAAAATGAATGGGAGAGGCCCTAATTATAATAGTGAGAAGTAGGACCCTGGAACATCATGGCTCAGTGAACAATGATATAGGAAAGCAACAATATCTATTATCATGCACGAGACACTAGTAAGGAAAAAAATACATAACCTAGTGGTATCCTAACAAAATATAGAAGTTTAGTTTTTGTTGTAGTCAACAATATAGCTAAGTGAAACCGATCAGATGCCACTTCTATTTCACTAGAGCACTAGTCCTAGTCTGCGCACCGAGTACCCAGGATTCCCATTTGTGCTGAAGTGGTTCAGAGTTCATGTCATATGTCATAATCATACACTCAAATGAAACAAGACATTAACCACACCAAAACCACCATTTACACACACAAAATACATTTGAAATAATACAAACACTAAAACATCCATCAACCAAGTTTCACACCGTTGATATTATTTAATAAACTAATTAAAAAAATTATAAAACAATGTCTAAAGGGTATCAAAAAATCATACACACAAAACCCACACAAAAGTATCTTTTATGATCAAATTCACACCAACACATTTCTAAAACTAAATTCGCAACCACTGTGCATTTTAATAAACCAACTACGTGATTTTATAAAACCCAATTTGATGACACAATGTGGATTTTCATCAAAACTACCCCATATCTCATATGAACATACCACTTAAAAAATAAAATTCATAATAAACCCTCTTAAAACTATTTCCACACCATATAATCCATTTAATAAATAAATTACACAATTAATGGAACATTTCCCTGGTGCATAACAATGTTTTACCACAAAACTACACATAAATGTTTCTCTTTAAATTTCAAAATAAACTAAAATATTCTATACACACCATGAACATAACTTAAACAATTTGAAAAATCACCTATGAAGTTCAATGAATCATTTCCACTTTTTAATAAATTCATTACACAATTTCTAAACCAAATAAAAAAATTATTTAACATGAGTTTTCACAAAATGTAGACTCCATAACATATAAACATTCAACAAAATTAAATAATTTACGAAATTAATCAAATGCTAAAAACTATCTTTGAAACAATGAAATAATCTAAATAATATGCTAATTGAATTAAAAATCCCAATTAATTCATCAATTAGTAATAAAACGTGGAACCACCTATCGTTGTGTAGCAGACTTTGAAACATAGTGAGCCAATGTCATTGCACATCAATCATGCTGAAAACAATACAACTAAACCCTAAAATCAAATAATCTGATCTAATCACCATAAACAAATCAAACATAAAACTAAAACCTCAAATCAGAGGAGGAGTGTTTACCAAGAGGAAATCTGTGATGGAGAAAAGAACTGGGGTGCCAGAAGAGGACAAGATATCGGGGAGGAGGTCTAAGAGGCGACGTGCGATTGGTGAGGAGGACTATGGGGCGGTGCCAGATGGATGTAGGAGGGTGCATCTTGAGGTGTTCAAGAGGGAGGTGTTTTGGTTGTTTGGTATGCCAAAGGAGGTTGGTTGGGGTGTAGGGTAAGTGGTCTGAGGGGCTACCGTGATGGGAAGAGGTGGGGCATGCTATTATGGTTCTCCAGAGAGGGAGAAGAGGGCTGCGTGACAGTGTGTAAAAGGGGGGTGTGGACGGCGGTCAGTCACGCGATGGGAAGTAGGAGAGTAGGCAGTCTGCATTGGAGGAGGAAGGAAATGGGCGGAGATTTTGTGGCTGATAGTAGGGATAAGAGGGGGACGCTACACAAAAACAAAATGGGGGAGGATAATGCGTGGGGATAGATGGGAGAGAAAGTTAGAGGGAGAGAAAAAAATAATAGAGGAAATAAATTAAAATAAACAGAAAAATAAAATAAAAGAACAAAATAATAAACTAATTAATAATAACAAATTATAATACCAATAATAAAACTAAAAACAATATAACCAGAATAATACAAACAACCAAATTAATGTATTAACCTAAATAATAATAATAATAATATCCTAATTAAAAAATTTACTTAAATATTAATAATACTAATAATAAAACTAAAATTATAAAACCAATCTCCAAATAATTTCATTAATTATTGAGTATGGACAACGTGCACAGATGCATTCATGGTCGTGTTATAGTCACGTTCCCGTATAGTAATATATTTAATCATAAAAAGTTATCTTATTAAGTTTGGTCACTATACACGGTCATGCGTATGGTCTCACACCCGTATAGGATCCCAAATTTATTTTAAAATAAAACTGGTTCAAACTGCATCTCAAAAAGTGAGACACAAAATAATTAAAATAAAATAATGCATCGGGTCGGGGTGTAAAAAATTTCCCAACCATGAAACATTATGACCCAAAATACTTGACCAACCCCAGATTCCAAGAAATACCTTGAAGATACCAAATTCAGAAATTCAATCATCCGAAGACCGAGCATTCAGAACTCCCATTACCTGAAACATAAAAGATCTCAAAACCTGAATCACCATGAAAAATATCCAACAGGAATGAATTCACCTCCAAAACAAAACTATAAAATGGAACACTTCGAAACCTGACTTAGGTATCACTAGGTCCACTCAAGATCTCCACGAACACTTGTCAAGAGAACCATTACCCGAGCTACCCCATCCTCAGGGTCCTTGTCGGGCAGAGCGAAAGTAAGGGGATGCCCTGCCAAGAACACTTTGAAAATATATTGTTTTCCATAAGTTTTTCCTATGGTGGTCTACCACCATTATAGGATTCTTGTAAAACATAGTTTATCCAAACCAAAATGACTCTCAAACCCAGAAAACCTCTAACACTATTTGGACCCGCCATGTTCCCTAAGTTTAATCAAACCAACACAAGAGGGAATGCCAACAAGACCCACAGTGGTTATCCCCACCATTTCAGAACTATCCCAAAACCACAACACACATGTGAGAATTCCCAGTTCACTTGAGCAATATGGATTGATCCCTTCATCATGGACCCACCAACACAGGCTGACCATCACGGATGATTCCTACATTGGCCCATGCTCCACCAAAATGGAGGGGTTTGAAAGCATAAACCCCCAACTAGGAGGGAAGTTGTGCAGACATGCATTAACTCCACAAGACATGAGAACCTCTGAAATGAGTAAAATTTCAATCCATAACTGACCACAAGAAGGTTCACAGAGTACACCCACTGGATTTACAAGAATACGGATTCACTGAATCTCTTTAAGGCCCAAGAGGAACTCCTATAAATTAATACCATAGCAAGGAGACAAGGGCTTCATAACACTCACATCAAAAATAAACCCTTCAGAGATGATACCACAATTGGGAAATTTATGCAGTCCCAATCTAGTTACCGTGGAAATAAGTTGGTCCAATATCATCCCTTGTCCAATGATTTTTGACTTCACGAAAGCTTCAGCCCAAGTCCTATGGTTGGGACCCTGATGTCTGAATCATCTACTACCTCATAGTTATAAGATGACCATATCATAATGAAAATTCTTCTACTACAAAATAAACCTACATACTTCTCTGTGTGTTCCAGGAAACCACTCCATCAACATACCAATATAATATTACAGTGAACGACATAGAGTGCCTAAAAACCATACTATAGATAGGAGATTCAGTGGTATTTCAGGAACACAACATGAACTGATGGAAGGATCACACCAAGAATGGTTCCATTATGTTCACACTCCTCTTCAGATGAGGAACCTTCACTCACCAAAATATGAACAAGGCCAACAACTATTGCAAACATTAAAATAATTATTCTAGAAAATATCTCGGGAACATTAAACTTTATCATTAAAAAGTTCAACACACCACCTTCACCGCCTGTTGACTAGTCAAGCACCTACATGATCCACCACTTTCCCTCTCCTTCACTCCCTTGGGTATAGTCACAAGATGTAGATAGTCTTAATGGTCACTCACGACATCCCCATTTAGAAATAAAATTGAACGATAAATGTTTGTTGGTGTAGTCCCAATCCTCCAAACATAATCAGGAAGGAATATGCCAACACAAAATTTGTAGTTTCTCAAAAATTGGATACACCCCAAACATTCCCAAAACATTCAACGATATTCAACTAACAATGAAATATACAAATAGTCGACACAACTGAGCAGAACTCATCTCCACCACTCCACTGGGAGTCCGGGTTGAGCCACGAACTGAGAAACCTTTTACAAACCCATGGGAAATTTCTAGGGGAATATCCCAAACATGGAACACAAAATAGCCTTCCACAAATCCAAACACATCACAAAACAAACATACACACCTCAGATACAATTCCAGTAATTCCAATTTAAAACATCAATTATTTTTCAATGAAAATCACCCTTTAGAAAAACCAAGCACTGTACAACAAAGACCAACATCTCTTTTGAACCCATCACATTCACTCTAGACTCAAAACTAATTTATAATTACAAAACCATTTATGTATAAAAACTAATTTTAGAGAAAAAAGCTCTTTTGGGAAACAAGAAGCAGGATTATAAATCAATCACTCACCATTGATATTCTATGATGCCTCGCAAATATGTATTATCATGCCACTCAATAAACCTTCCACGTGATCCACCAACTATCCCTTAATCACATGCACTTGCACACATGAGAACTAATAAAAGTACCACTGCACCACAACAACACTTTTTCTCTTTCAAAACAAAACATTTCCAATATTCTAGAAATAAATTTTCTCAAAGCCATTTCAAAAATTCAAGTCAAATTTTCAAAATTCCTTCCATTTCCAAAATAACTCACTTCAATTTCAAATAACCGAATACATTCTTTAGGAAATTAAATTTCAAAAAATAAAACATGAAATTCCAAAAACAAGGTCCAAGAGAAACACACCCCAAAAAGCATGTCAAACTCACATCAAGCAAAAATAAGAGCAACCTAAAAGCCCACTTTCCTTAAAAACCACTTTCATGCCAACCCAAACCTGAACCACGACATCACCAACACTAAATCACCTGGATGGAGAACAAGTTGTCATGAAAAACCTGTCCATATAGTTTAGCAGACCATGCCATAGGCATGCTCCATCCACATGGAGTGTCGAACTGTACTCTTGGTCATCACAGGGGTCACTACCCCATGTGAGACTATGCATTGTTCCAATTTACTTCTATTGACATCCCCCATCCATAAATACCATCGCCAAAAATGTAAATCATGTACTACCCTCGGTTACTTGAGTATCAGAATGAGAAAGAGTTCACAATTCTTTTCCCGCACCTACTTCTTGAGTATCGACAGTCTTATCCCCAGTCTACATGACATCCCAAATAATAAGAACCAAAATCCTCTGATACCATTTTTTCAAGAACCATGTCGGGTCGCCATCCGACCCGGCACCCGACCTAGTATATGTTAAGGCATAAGGGGTGTTTCTAATCCCCATGGGATGGCACAAGTTCCGTAGTATAAAACATAAAACATAGGAACAATTTACCTAAATAAATAGACATAAAAAAACAAAAATATGAATAAATTACAAACTAAAATCAAACAACCAAATAAACCCTTAAACTAGGGTCAAAATTACATTTTACTAGTAGAACCATAATCCCAATGGGAATGAAAGTAATGGAAAAACTAAAATCACTAACTCAAAGCTAATAGTAACATGAGGAGCAACAACCTCAATCCACATTCACCAAACCAACAATAGGATGCCACTAACAACCTGAACCACCAATGCGATGTCTGATGTCTCAACATGGAATTCAAAAGAAACATGATCTAGATACACCTAAACGTGTATGTGTGGGGTGATCCAAGATCCCAATAGGATTCCACTGAGAAAAATGTTCTACACATAATTATTATATAACAAATACATTTTCAGTTTTAATTAAAAATAATAAATTCTTAAACAATATCAATGAAAACTATTTTAAGGATAACTACTTTAAAAAAATAATGTAAATTAAAACACAAAAACAGTATCTCTCATGGTAACCCAAATGTCACACCTCATGGTGATGGTGAATGAAGAGTAAAGGATGATCACAATGCATGGGAAAGGCCCTACTGATATTAGTGAGAAGTTGGACCCTAGAACATTGTGTCTCGATGAACAATGGTATAGGAACACAACAACATATGTTCTATTGCACGAGCCACTAGTAACAAAACACATCCATAACCTAGTGGTCTCCAAACATCATCCAAATTATTTTTTAGTGTTGTAGACGTAAATCTGGTTGAGTAAAACAGGGATGATGCCACTTCCGTGTCACTAGAGAATTAGTCCTAGTCCACCCACTTAGTACCGAGGCTTCCCATTTGGGATCAAACAATTCATAGATCATGTCATATGTCATAATCATAAACTCAAACAAAACAATGCTCTACACAATCTAAAACCACCATTTTCACACACAAAATCCATTATAAAAAATACACACACTAAATTCCCTCCAATCAAGTTTTACACCATTGATATAATTTATTAAACTATTTAAAACTTTTATAAAATAATTTCCAAAGTGTATCACAAGATCTTGCACACAAAACCCACTCAAAATGCAGTTTTATGATCAAACGCACACCAACACATTTCTAAAATACAATTCTAAACCCCTTTACATTTTAATAAACCAACTACAAGATTTAGTAAAACACTATTTGATGACACAATGTGGATTTTCATCAAAACTGCACCACATCTCATATGAACAAACCACTTCAAAAATCAAATGCATAATAAAATATCTTAAAAATATTTTTCACCACATAAACCATTTAATAAATCAGTTACACACTTAGTAGAACATTTCTAATGTGTGAACCAATGTTTTACCACAAGACTACACTCAAATGATTCTCTTTAAAGTTCAAGACACACTAAAATATTCTTCACATACCATTCAAATCATTTAAACAATTTTAAAAATAACCTATGAAGTTCAAATAATCATTTTCACTATTTGATAAATTATTAACTCAATTTCTCAAACAAATAAAAATAAATGACTTAAAATGAGTTTTCACAAAATGTGGACTCCATAACATATAAACATGCCACAAAATTAAATAAGCGAAGCAATTCATCAATTACTAAAAACTAACTTTGCACCAAAAAAATAATCTAAATAATATTATAATTTAAATAAATTTTAAAATTAATTCATCAATTAATAATCAAATGTGAAACAACCTAACTTTGTATATTAGACTTCTCAACATAGTGAAAAAAGATTTTTGTACTTCAATCGCACCGCAAACAATACAACTGAACCTTAAAATCAAATAATATGATCAATTACACCGCAATCAAACCAAATGGAAAACTGAAACCCCAAATCAGAGGAAGAGGGTTTACCCGAAAGGAAGCCATGATGGGGAAGGAAAGTAGGTCACCGTAAGAGGATGGGATGACAATGAGGTGGTCTAATAGGCAATGTGTGGCTGGTGAGGAGGATAATAGGGACATTGTAACATCCCGGTTCCAGAAGCCACCCAGAGGCACCCTGTACTCAGTTGGTCACATGGCCTTAAACACATTTCTGCAAATTCCAAAGTCTACTAACTAGCAGTAAGGGTCTTGGGTGTGATAGTGGGGAAACTATTCCCTCATTGGAAGAGTAACACAGTGGAAGAATGAAATAGAAAAAGAGGAAGCAGGAATCATCTATATAAAATTATACAGTAGAAGACTGGAAAATAATAAACTAGAGCAGACATATATATATGAATTATGCATGATACATATGTCTATGAAGGCATAAAAACAAATCAGAATATTGTAATATAATAGTACTAAATTCATGTACAAAAGAGATAAAAGTAAACAACTCCTCAGCATCAAAAGCTATAGCTTTGTCCCATGCTCTCCGTCTCCACTTTAAATCATGTACCTGAAGTAGAAGGGTCATTGCCCTTATCTATACCTACAGAAATATAATCTTTTTGTGCCCAAAAACATGGCCCAAACAGGGTGTGAGACTAAATCCTAGTAGGAAACAACCATAAGATCTATGCATAACAGTCAGTAAATATATGACAGG
Source organism: Viscum album (assembly GCA_963277665.1). Taxonomy (NCBI): domain Eukaryota; kingdom Viridiplantae; phylum Streptophyta; class Magnoliopsida; order Santalales; family Viscaceae; genus Viscum; species Viscum album. The sequence continues at coordinate 1,650,424,703 of OY728137.1, read as the reverse complement.
TAAAGTACAGAAATCATTAAACAAGGAAGTACTCAGTAGTAACAGTCTAGAGTTTCAAATTTCAAGTAATAACTTATCAAATAAAATAATCACAAAAGGTAACCCTTTGGGAAGTACCCACAACCTATCCCCTCTGGTCCTACCTAGCAACATAATAAAATGGATAACACAACAAAAAACCCTCTGGGAAGTACTCACAACCTATCCCCTCTAGTATTACCTAAAAATTACGAGCAATCCTTTGGGCAGTACACTTAGTATAACCCCTCTAGTTTAGCTTAAGCATTGACTCTCTGAGGAAGCACTCACCGTCAACTCCTCCTATAGTCTCATATCATAAATAAAGGCATTCTGGGGAAGCACATACATCACATTCCCCATGTAGCCAATGTCTAGGAACTACAGACACTCTGAGAAAACACTTACATCAATTACTCACATGGTCACACATCGTAATAGTAAAATAGAAACTCTGGAAAATCCCTTACGTTCATTCTCCCTACAGTCTACTACACCACGTTCTCACGGGCCTGCGTAATTCAAGTAGGTATAGAAATGAGTATCGGCCAATATAAACATAAATAACTACTTGTATAGCAGTCTACAGTATATCAAAATATCAAAACAGTCACACCATCCTACAACTAGGCAAGGGAAAGTAAACAGCGGCCTAACAAGAAAACTAGACCCAACGGTCAAAACAGGTAATCATGTATGGGAAAAACATACAAAGCATATAAATTAACCCTATTCACTTTCAATCAACCTCTAATCAAGAATACAATCATAGTAGGTAAACAATATGGATAAAATGGTTAACGCACAATACCCCGTTCAAGGGTATTGGAAAAAATTGGACATATAACTCAAATAATTTTAATGGAAAGACACAACCTACCTAACTCTGCATTGAGAGATCAATATACTTAAGTCTCAGGGCTTGAATTTCCTTATAACGCCAAATATCTACAAAAACATCTAAAATGTTCAACATAGGATAACATTGGAAATTGGAGGAATTGAAAAATAAAGCACAATCATAAGAAAGGGATTATCAAGGTGATCCCAATGCAATCGACATTGGTCGAATCGAAGTTCGAATGCTCGATCGGGGTCATAGAGGAAGATTTTGGTTGTACGGGAGCTCTTGGATGAACCAGACCTAGAATAGGCCCTTTATGTCCATCAAATGCGACCCTAGTGCATTTAATGAAAAAAAAATACACGGTGTGTACTTTCCGTTTCCATACCCCGCATTTAGAGGCCTCTAGGTCAACCCCACATGTTCGTGTGCATGACCACTACATGACCAGCACACGGCTACCCGCAGTAACTGAGTACACGACATGTACTAAGAAATTACATGGCATGTCCTCAAAGAGAACATGGTGTGTACCTCAAAAATTTCCAGAAATTCCTCTTTTCCAAAAAAATGACCAGAAAAGGAAAACATACTGGGAAAAAAAGATCTGGGTTCTTACAAACTTCCCCCTTAAAGAATTTTTTCCCTGAATTTCCCTAGAAAGGTGACATAGAAGAAGAAACCATGAATAGCTCTGGCCACTGAGCTCGTACATCGGCCTACATCTCCCAAGTCTCATCATGTACTCGCCTGTGCTGCCATAGCAATCATACCAGAGGGATAGGCTAGCCACAGAGAACCTTCAAACATCGATCATCAATCTTGATAGGATTCTCCTTAAATGATGCATCCACTTCCAACTCAACCTCCTCGGGTTGGAAAACATGAGACCAGTCTGAGAAGTAACGTTAAAGCTGAGAAACATGGAAGACTTCATGCATATCATGGTACCTCTAAGGAAACTTCAATTGATAGACAACTGTCCCAACTCTCTTCAACACCTCAAACGACTCGACATACCTTGGCGAAAGATTACCCTATCTCCTAATCATCTTGTGCCCCAACCTCAGTGTGACATGTAGGAAAACCTGATCTCCATCTTCGAACTTCAGAGGTCATCTCCACTGATCATCATAAGACTTCAATCATGATTGTGTAGTAGCCATCCTCTTCTAAATCAACTCAATCTGCTATGTTGTCTCCTGTTCAAGACAAGGTCCCAGTAAAGCTGCCACTCCTGCCTCCGGCCAACATAAGGACGATCAGCATGGCCTACCGCACAAAGCCTCATAAGGTTCCATCTGAAAAGTTTCTTGAAAACTATTGTTGTAGTCAAACTTTATAAGAGGTATGCGATTCTCCCAAGATCCTCCAAAATCTATAATACATGCTCGAAGCATGTCCTCAAGAACTTGAATCGTACGCTCAGACTGGACATCTGTCTGGGGGTGGTACGTTGTACTAAAATGTAACTCTGTAACCAAAGCCTTATAAAGACTCTTCTAGACTCGAGAAGTAAAACAAGAATCCCTGTCTAAAAAAATCGATGGTAGCACTCCATGTAGACGTACAATCTCCCATATGTACAACCGCCCCAACACATCAACACTGAAGGTCTACTTGATCTGCAAGAAGTGAGAAACCTTTAGGAGTTTGTCAATGAAAACCCAAAATGCATCATTCCATCGAGGAGGCCTCATTAAACCTGTCACAAAATCCATCACGACATCATTCCACTTCAACAAGGGTTTGGGAAACTGCTGTAAAAGCCATGTTGGTTGCTGATGCTCCATCTTCACATGCTGACAGGTGGAACACCTCATGATGAAAGCAGAAACATCTCTCTTCATATCTGGACACCAATACTAGCAGTGTAGATCATGAAACATCTTGGTGACACCAGGATGAACTGCCCAAAACAAGGAATAAATTTCATGCATCAGCTCATCACGTATGTCTGCTGGCACCCATACACACCCCTGGAAATGCAAGATCACTTCCTCACCTATGGTCCAACTGGTAATAGGGTCCTCGTCTGACACACTCTCCCATGGGACATGGCCTTCTAAAACTGATAGTTTCCTCATTCTCACTCGATCAAGTAAAGTAGAGGTAACATCTACAAAATAAAGAAATGTCTGTCCCTGTCTATCGTGAAACTCCAAATACATCTCAGAAAATAGAGCCATAAGCTTCCACTCACCATTGGCCTCCTGAAATGCATGTATCTAAGTCCTTCTCCCATAAGTTAATGTCTCCAATAGTGTAAGGCATGAAAAACTACAGCCTACTCGAGATCTTGAGTCGGGTAATTCCTCTCATGTGGTCTCAACTACCAAGACTTGTACGCAACAACACCATCCCCCTGCATAAGCACAGCTCCTAGCCCGATTCCTGAAGCATCACTGTACACAGTATATCTCTTTCTCAGCTCTAGAAAAACTTGTATCGGTGCTAAAGTCAGTCTCCCTTTCCCCTCATGATAGGATGACTCCCAAGAATCTGACCACAACATCTTTTCACCCTACATAGTTAGACCTGTCAATGGTGATGATAAGCGTGAAAAGTCCCAAATGAAGTGTTTCTAGCACCCAGCCATCGCTAGAAAACTCTATACCAAAAATATTCCCTTCGATAGCTCCCAGGAAACTACTATTATCAATTTCTCTTGGTCCACTGAAACTCTTGTCTCTAAGATAACATGACTATGAAGCGCATATGTTCAATCCAAAAGTGGAATTTTTAGAGGTTAGCATATAACTGATGCTCTCTCAGTGTACTAAAAATGATCTCAAGATTTTTGGCATGGTAATGTTGAGTGTGAGAGTAAAATAAGATATCATCCAAGAAAACCACCAAAAAGGAATCCAAGTATGGATGGAACACTTGGTTCATCAGTTAATGAAAACTGCAGCCGCGTTCGTGAGACCTAATGTCATAACCATATACTCATATAGACAATACCTACTCTGAAAGGCTGTATGCTATATATATGATGGTATAAGGCACAACTTATGGTAACCAGATCTCAAGTAAATATTAGAGAACACCCAGGCTCCTCGAAGCTGATCAAAGAGATCGTCAATCCTCGGTAATGGATATTTGTTCTTAACTATCAACTGGTTTAACTTCTGATAATCCACACAAAGCCTGAGGGTACCGTCCTCATTCTTCTCTAAAAGTATAGGTGAACCCCAATGAGAAGTACTAGGTCAAATTAAAACATTTTCCTGCAACTCCTCCTACTACTTCTTGATCTCCTATATCATTGGTGTAGCCATACTATAAGGAGGAGTGGACACTGGTGCCACTCCTGGAACAAGCTCAATAGAAAATTCTACCTCACGCTCTTGAGGAAAACCTGAAAACTCTTCTAGAAAGACATCTCTGAAATGATCCACCACTGGAAAAAAGTCCATTTTTTGTAAAGACCTGTTCACCCAGATATAGACTAGCAATCGGGGTTGTAACTCTTCCCAACCCATGATGCTCGGGTGCTTCTCTGCTCGCCTAGACATCCCACTCACCCTTATGAAGAAAAGATACACCCTCTAGTGATATGAAACTCACCCTGTAGTGATAACTGTCGATGAATGCCTGGAAGGAAAAAATATCCATTCCATTATGATAATAACATCATAGCCTTTCATCTCTATGAAATAGAGGTACCATAAAAAGTTTCACTCACCAGCCCTTAGAGGGAGTTCCTTACATTGTCGCATGCAAGCCGTTTTAGTCCCCAACGGAGTGTCTAGCATCAAGATATCAGCTGAAGAAAAGATACAGAGCCCAAGGATATCTACAATAGAAACATATATAAAGCTATGGGAATCCCATGTATTGAAAAGAGTGGAAGCTAAACTGAGGAAACTAAGATCATACCTCGAACTGTAGAGGGTCCGAAATCCTTCTCATGTTGGGTTTGCTTCACTGCAAAAGTCTGATTTGCATTGTGGCCTTGTGACACTATCTAGCCACCCTGAGTTGATCCACCCTATTGTTACTGATAACCGGGTGACTGGCTACCACGGACACGACCTCCGCCTCATCCTGAATGGCTAGAGGAACTCTAGTTCCCAGACTGGTGAGAAACTGGTGGTGCTGCTCTTGAATGAGGAGCCATAGAAGAACCCCTATCACCAGCTGTTGGTGGGAAGATCTGATAAAAGCACTGAAGATGACCCATCTTTCCACAATATCATCACTCTACTAGGTCTCTCAGGTAGTGTTTCCTCGTATTCCCTCTCTTCCTGCACTGGTAGAAGACCACCTGACTCCATGAAGAAGTATCTCACCTCTTGGGATCCCTATGTGTAGACTCCCAATGGTGCTTCCTGCTATGAGTAGGAGGAATAATAACTCCAGATGTCGAGCTTCCCTAGCTCAAAACTCCAGAATCCCTTAGATTGTGCTCAGTGATTAGTGTCGGGTTGATGATAGAAGTGATAAATGTCAACTGGAATATGTTCACCTGCGATCGAATGTTGTTCCTTAGACATTCCTCCAACTTCCTTGCCACAAATAACTGAGTACCCCGTAAAATAGGTGTAAAAATATAAAGCTCATTAAATCGAGAAGAAAACTCCATAACCGAAAGAGTAACCTACTCCAGAATCGATTGACCCTCAAAGTCTCTGGGTAGAAGTAGTAATTGAAGATATGATGGAAATCCTCCCATGTCATAACCTACTAGTGTCCCGCCTGTGAGATCACATCCCACCACCTCTTGGTAGAGTCCTGAAGAATATATCAAGCGAGCTTGACCTGCCTCTCTAGAGACATCTCTAGATGCACAAACATCATCAACATGGCTTCCAGCCATAACTCTATAGCCTAGTTTCCTCCATCCCCTGAGAAAGTGAAAGGATGCTCATACTGAAAGACTCATTTCAATTCTGTCATCGACAGGGCAGGAGGCGTTTCTCCCAAAAATGTCTGTATAAACCTTAAAACCCTTCCCCAAACTGTGCATCAGCACCTTCATCTGGTATAACATCTGGTGCCAAGACTGGAATAATGGGAGGATCTTCAAGTAGTACATTGTCATCTATATTCGGTGTCTGAACACTACCCTACAACTGGTGTACAACTGGAGGACATCTCATCGGCATGAATCTGCAATGTAAAACACACACCTTAGATCACGATTATCAAGGACCAAAAACAGAAAAAGTAAGAAGGGAACAAGATAAGGAAAGCATTCATGTTTTACAAAACATGACTACATGGCGTGTATAACACCTACATGGCGTGTTCCCTTCATTCATTCATGTGGGTGTATACTCCTTCTAGAACTGGTCGTGTAACACCCCATACACACGACGTGTTCACCTAACAGAAATCATGTACTTGAATCCTCTTCCCCTGCCCGATTCCTTCTGCATGGCTAAGCCACACGGTTCTCCTTAGAACGAGAATACACAGCATGCTCCCAAATGGATACGGCGTGTTTTAGAAAAGATAACGCCAACACTTGTTGTTAGTGACACGGTTGGATACTCGGTTGACACAACACTACGTGTTCAAGATGTGCACGACATGTATTAGGAAAGATCACACTGACCCTTGTTGTCAGTTACATGGCTGGATTTCCAATATTAAACTATACGTTGTGTTAAGCCTTGACACGGTGTGTATAACCTATGATTTTTTTCGCCCATGTTGTTAGTCACATGGGCGGACATAGGGTCAACACAACAAGGTGTGTACAGATGGTACACCACGTGTTTTTCCAATGTTTTCCCTGTCCCATGTCTCTTCCCACGCTGCCAATGGCATGGCTAGATACTACACGACATGTACTTACAAAAAAATAGTTTCTTCCCGAATAGAAGAACCCAAGGCGTGTAGTTAAAACTACACGGCGTGTATTCTGGGTTTTTCCAGTCATTAAGCCATAGAAACTACTCCAGAACCTAGAAAAAAATGAAACAGTCCCTTAAGTTCCAAATTCCTATCTGAGAGGGCCCTTACTCCCCAAGAATCAAATCTTGGCATCTTTTACATGTTATAACAAGGAAAAACAAGGAAATGGTCCACCAAATTCTTATCCCTGAGGGCCCATAACACCTCAAGAAACATTTTTTTTCATTCATTCAAGAAACACCTCCATAAAACAATACCCTATCAATAGTAGGTATTCTATCAAGGAATCTATCAAAAAATCATGCATATTAAGCACAACATCTATCACAACAACATGCAATTGCTAATGCACACTATATGGCATGGCAAGAATGCATGACATGTGATTTCTAGAAAGTGCCTAAATGATACATGAGATGGCATACCCTCATCTCATTAAGATGAAACAGAAATAAAACCTTAATCAAATCAACAATAATAGCACAAAACATGTGAATCACTCAAGGTGAAGTCAAATCAACTTTAATAATTTTGAAACCAGAAAAATTACAATAACGATGTAGATTATATTTTCCCTATACACGGGTTAGATACTCCCTGGAACAACTTATTATAGAGTAACTATTCGTTCCTATCCATGGATATAGGCTCTAAATAGTAAATCAAGAGAAAATAGCCCCTCTGAAACCACTTTGTAACATCCCAGTTCTGGAAACCACCTAGAGGCACCTTGTACTCGGTTCGTCACATGGACTCAAGTGAATTTCCCCAAAATCCATAGGCGGCCGACTAGCAGTGAGGGCCTTCTATGTGATAGTAGGGAAACTATGCCCTCATTGGAATAGTAATAAAGTGGAAGAAATTATTAGAAAAAGCAGAAGTATGAATAATCCATACAAAAGTAAACAGTAGAATACTCGAAAATAATAAACCGAAGCACAAATATATATATGAATGATGCATGATAAATATTTCTAGGAAAGCATCCAAACAAATCAAAATTCTAGAATACAACAGTAATAAACCCAAGTACAAAATAAAACAAAGTGAACAACTCCCCAGCATCTCAAGCCATAGCTTGGTCTCATGCTCTCTAGCTCCACAACAAATCATGTACCTGAAGTAGAATGGTGTTTTCCCTTATCTATACATATAGAAATATAATCTGTTTGGGCCCAAAAACATGGCCCAATAATGGTGTGAGACTAAATCCTTGTAGGAAACTACCACAAGATCTGTGCCTAATAGTTAGTGAATATATGGTAGCTAAAGTACATAAAGCAGTAAACAAGGATGTACTCTGCAGTAATAATCCACATTTTCAAATATTAAGCAACAACTAAACAAAGAAAATATTCAAAAAAGGTAACCCTCTGGGAAGTACCCACAACATGTCCCCTATAGTCCTACCGAGAAACATAATCAAATGGATGACACAACAGGTAACCCACTGGGATGTACTCATAGCATATCCCCTCTGGTCCAACATAAAATGTAGAAGAAACCCTCTGGGCAGTACACTCAATCTAACCCCACTGGTTCAGCTTAAGCATTGAATCTTTGAGAAAGTAATCACTGTCAATTTCTCTTATAGTTTCGTATCAAAACTAAAGGTTCTCTGGGGAAGCACTTATGTCACATTACCCATGTGTCCCGTGTCAAGGAACTACATAAACTCTGAGGAAGCACTTACATCAATTCACCCTATGGTCTCACATCATAATAGTAAAACAGACACTCTAGAGAATCCCTTACGTCCATTCTCCCTACGGTCTACTACACCAGGTTCTCATGGACCTATGTAATTCAAGAAGGTATAGTATCACATATCGGCCCAAGTAAACTTCAATACCTACATGGCTAGCAGTCTACAACATATCAGCATATTGGAACAGTCATTCCATGCTACAACTAGGCATGGGAATGTAAACATCTTCCTAATAGGAAAACTAGACCCAACGGTAAAAACAGGCAATCATGCAAGGGATAAAACTTACAAAGCATAGAAATTATCCCTATTTACATTCAATCAACCTCTACTCAAGCATACAATCATAGCAGTCAAACAACAGGGCTAAAACAGTAAACACGCAATACCCCGGTCATGTGTATTGGGAAAAATTGCACATATAACACAAATAATTTTAACATAAAGGCACAAAACACCTACCTATTTGTTAGGAGATCAATATACATGAGTCTCAGGGCTTGAATCACCTTAGAGTGCCAAAGATCTACACAAATGTCTAAAACAATCAACAGAGGATAACTTGAGAAAGAGGAAGAATTGGAAAAGGATGCAAAAGTAGAAGAGAGGGATTACTATGGTGATCCCAATGCAATCGACAATGGTCGAATTAGAGTTCATATGCTTGGTCGGGGGCTCAGAAGAGGATCATGGTTGCACGGGATCTCTCGGACAATCCAGACCTAGAAAAATCCCTCTATGTCCGTCAGATGTGACCCCAGTACCTTTAATGAAAAAAATACATGTCCTATACTTTACATTTCATTACCCCACATTAGGTGGCCTCCAGGTCACCCCCACATGGTCGGGTGCATGGCCTCTACACGGCCAGCAGACTGCTACCCATGGTAACCAAGTACACAGTGTGTACAAAGAAATTACGTAGTGTATACTTCAAAAATTTATTGAAATTATGATTTTGCTAAAAAACAACCAGAAAAGGAATACATACCTGAAAAAGAATATTCGAGTTCTTACAACAGTTCTGTATGGAAGTAGGAGGGTTCATCTTGAAGGGTTCAAGGGGGAGGTGTTGTGGTATTTTAGTGCATTGGAGGAGGTTGGACGGGGTGCAGGGGGAGTGGTCAGAGGGGCTATCATGACGTGAAGAGGTGGGGTGCCCTGGTTTGGTTCACCGGAGATGGAGAGGAGGGTGGTGTGATGGCGTGTAGAAGAGGGGTTTTGGGTGGTGACTAATCATATGATGGGATGGAGGAGAGGAGGTGGTCTACACTGGAGGAGAACTGCAAGGGGAGGGGAGTTTGTGGCTGCGGGTAAGGTTAGGAGGGGTTCGATGTGTTAAAAAAAAGGGGGAAGGAGTCCTCGTGGGGATAGAGGGGAGAGAAAGAGAGAGGGAGAGACAAAAATAAGAGTGAAAATAAAATAAAATAAAATGAAAAATAAAATAATCTAAAAGAATAAAACAAAAATATAATTTATAGTAACAAATTTTAATACTAATAATAAAACTAGATATAATAAAACAAAAATAATAGAAATGACCAAATTAATGTATTAACTAAAATAATAATAATAATAACCAAATTGAAACATTAACTTAAATAATAAAAAACTAATAATAAAACCAAACTAATAAAACCAATCATAAAATAATTTATTTAATTATTGATTCTGGGCTCCGTGCACAGACATGTGCATGGTCACATCATAGTCACACACCCTTGTAATGATAAATTTAATCATAAAATGTTCTCTTATTATGGTTGGGCACTACACACATCCATGCATACAGTCGCGCATCCGTATAAGATCCCAAATTTCTTTTAAAATAGAACTGATTCAAACCACACCTCAAAAATGAGACCGAAGATAATTATAATAAAATAAAGCATCGGGTTAGGGTGGGACATCCATAAAGTCATCCAATTTGATCTTGAACTCTTTCAACTCCGAAATTCCATGTGATTAGAGGGTATAAATATTGGTTATGTACCAAACACTGGATCAATCTTGAACTATAACTCCTTTTCGACAGAAATAATGTAAAATCTATCAAGGAAAACATTAGGGAAGTCCCAAATATCCAATGGAATTTCTCTAAGAGAGTGAACATCATCATGATTAACAACATCATCAAACTCTATATTATTTTGATCTAGGTACAACGATCATGAACCACTAGATCCCATCTGAAAAAATCCCTGAAACACATAATATCCAACATTGATAGTAAATAATGAAACACATCAATGGTAACAATAATTCTTATCATCATGACAAAATATCTATCCCATCCAAATGATGACATCAAAAATATAAAAATCAAGTATAAATAAATCCTAGAATCACTCCACATTAGAAATAAATAAAAAACACATGGAAAAATTAAAATCATTCTCTTTAATATTCCCAAGAGATGTCACCAGCTCCATTATAATAGACAAGTCACTACGGGAAAAATGTTACTTGCGACTGGTTATTTGCGACTGGTTATTTGCGATAGGAATAAATCACATTGAAAATAGTATGTAGAAGAGATTAGTTGCGATATAATGGTGAACCTGTCACAAATAGTCAATTATTTTCACCGGGAATAGGTACCCTGTCACAAAAAAGTTACGTGCGGTTTACCACCCAAAGTGCATCAAACCGCGCGAAAGAGTGTTTGCGATGGGTTGGCACCGCTCGTCGCAAAAACCAGGAGGCGATAAGAGCTAGTTGCGACGGGGGGATCCCTCATCGCAACTATTTTGACCCCCGAAGGTTATTTACGATGGGACCCATCACAAATAACTGGCGGCGGTAAGAACATATTTGTGACGGAATATTGTCTTGTCGCAAAAAGTGTGTCAACATGTCACTTTTTGTGATGGGCCCTGTCACAATTAAACTTTTAACCACCGACGTTAATTAATGCAGTCGAAGGTATTTGCAACGGACCCTGTCAAAAAATATGCCTTTTGCGGCGAGAATACCATCGAAAAATGTCACGTAGAAACTATACTAACTTATATATATACCCCCTCCATTTTTCTTCTCTCGACCAAAATTTCTTTTTCATATACTTCTGTAAACTCTAATTTTAGAGTGAAAATTTTTTAGAGTAGGTTTTTTTAACGATAAAGATGTGAAGCTGCCTACAATTATAAGAGATCAAGTTTAAAGGTATTCATGTTTTTTAAATTTATTATTTATTTCTTTTCATTTTATTAATTTCACTTATTGTTGATTGGTTATAATTAAGTTATATTTAAATTGTTTTTTCATCATTATTTATTTGTAATAATAAATTTAAATTATTAGTATTAATTATTATTAATTAGTAATCATTAATCATTAGTAATGCTAATTTGTAATTTTTAAAAATAATTATTGGTAATTAGTAATTATTAGATGTATTTTTCATTAATTAATATTAATTAACACTAATTAGTAGTAATCCGAAAAAAATTGTAATAAATATTAACAATTAGTAATAAATGGTATTAATTAGTTATAATTAGTATGAAATACTAATAAATACTAATAAATAATAATAAATAGTAATAAATACTAATAATTAGTAATAAAAATACTAATTAATAGAAATAAATATTAATAACTAGTAATAACTAGTAATAAATAGTAATAATTCATAACAATTACAAATTAATATTAATAAATACCATCAAATACTAATAAATACTAATAAATACAAATAAATACAAATAAATAGTAATAAATACTATTAAATATTAATAAATATTAATAAATAGTAAAAAATGGAAATAAATAGTAACAAATAGAGATAAACACTAATATGTAATGCCCCGTCCCTAGTAACCCAGAGTTGGTAAATTATTACATAACATTAGAATGATCACAAAAGATCAGGTCTTGAAATATTGATTAGTTTAATAGCCTTGCAATCACTAGTTACATTTATAAGTCTTACATTATATGATAAAATGGAAAACTAAAACAATATAGTCTCCATAGTCCACACTCATATCCCCTCAGACTATCTTTTTAGGTCAGTAAAAAAATAATTCTCCACATCCTGGGAAAAAATAAAACAGAGAAATGGGTGACCTCAAATGCTCAGTAAGGATAACAATATAGAAAAAACATTCAAAAATAAGCATAAATATTTAAGGCAATGTATAACTAAAACAAAATCCTATTAAACATGAACTTCATCATAACATGGAAAAAATAAAATTAAATAATGCCATTTACTTATTCACCTGAATATTTTATTATTCGAATAATCACATAAAATATCAATAGCCACTTTCATAATGATGGAACTCATAATGTCACACTATCATAACCACATAGTCAAGGCCTTATGCCAATACTACAAATAAGATTTTATCAAGACCTTGTGCAAAGACACTAGTTTGTCTCATGAGACCTATAGATGCATCGAGGAGATATAGCGGGCTCCACCCATCACTTACTAAGTCCAATTCATTTCTCATATGAACAGGTTTAAACATAACACAAACATTAGTATTAAAACTAGTATACTAAATGTCAATACTTTATCCATAAACCATGAATGGTATAAAAATAACACATCCAAAGTAAAACATATCACCAAACCTTCAATACAATATGGAAGTTTTGTATCATAATAAATCAACTTCCAATAAGCTTAAAATCCATCAAAGGATGTTGACAAAGATGAAATAAAAACTATTTGAGAGAAATATCTCTGTTTTTGAAATCATTTAAAAGTAATATAATTATAAAATAAAAGATTTACTTTTAAAATAATCTTATAAGATTATATGGGAAGCTTCTAAGATTTTATAACAGTGGAAAATAGTCACACCCACCGTATAAGTTGAAATAGACATTCTTACCTTAATTTTTTTGAAAAGGTTAAAAAGGACCTTGTTTGGAAAATGAAGAAAATATTACATTATAAAAATCTTAAAAAAATTCAAACATATGTATAAATGACATTAACCCATATTCTATAAAATAGTAAGATTGTTTTGAAATACATTTTTAAGAAACATGGATGTGGATGATAAAGAGGTCCCAGTAGATAATTATGTATAAACAACCTCGGATAATGAAGAGATTGTGAAACAAACCCTTACCTTGTACATTTCCTTGGTCAAGGGTAGGTTAAACTCTTGTTTAATGGTGAAATAATTGTTATTAAATTATACAAGAATCATATACATTAATATGATTCTGTATTTGATCTTTTAACATTGCTTTGTTAATAATGTCTTAGTATCATCATTGTGTCGGGTGTTAACAGATTCGTTTTCCTATATATTCTTTGTTATGTGAGTCATATGTTTTATGGATGGGATGTATTTTATTCATATCATGAATAATATCAAGTCTTTAAACATTATTTTTTAATCATCCAATTATAATTAGTCTTAAATGGATATGATGGGGAATGAATCTCATCGCGTTCGTAGAGACGATAATCCGTACGTGCGCACGAGAGATAATATCATTATTTTGTTATTAAAATAATATATAATTGGATGGTGGATCATATTTAAATAATACTTATCGTGTTATAATTATTATTTAAATCAATTACACATCATTATTATACCCATCCAAATAACAATGTATTGAATAACAATTACACCACGACGTGGAGACGGTAAGTTGTACGTACGCATGTATGGTGACATGTCACTTAAAGGATGGAAAAAATAATGAATTTATGTGTAACATATTTGTAATAACATAATATTATATATAATACACTGGAGTTATTATTTTATAATGGAAAAAACAAAGAGAAAGGAAGTGAAGGAAGAATGGAACTTGAAATAGGTGGTGAGATATTTACCTCTTCTTTGGGTTCTTTCTTTTAATTTGATCAAAATCGCTCTATAGGTTGGCTTTCAGACTGATATAAGGCCTCTAAGATGAATTTAGGATAGTTGATATGGTATTTGGGTACATGGTGTCCCATAAAAATGACTTTTGAGGTGTGAATTAGAGATAAGGGGGAGTTACCTTTTATAAAAGGGGTGAGGGGAACCTTTGGAAAAGCTAAAAATATTATTTTATAATAAAATCATTTTTGGTTTGTAATGGCTCAAAAATAAATTCCTTAAAGGATAAGGTACGTATGGGTCTAAAACCACTCAACCAATAGGTTTTAGATAGGTTTGGGTCACTATATTAACTTTATATCTTTGATTTAACTCTTAGTTAAATAGTTTGACATTTACCATGTCTCTTTGTATTTTTTTATTATATGGTTAATAAAATTATTCTATACTTCCAAGTGAAACCCAAGGGGTTAATTAATGATACACCTATAATTATATAAGTTTTTTGGCCAAACCTTATATTTTTAGTAATAGAATATCAATTAATAATATAATATTTGTTTTAAAAACTCTTTTATGCCAATTTTGACACTATTTGCTATTTTGTTTTTGATAAATTCATTAAAACATTATTAATTAGAACAAAATTCATCTAAAAAACCCTAATATTTCATATTAATCTATATAATTAGTGGAATTCATAAAAAGTCTCAAATTACATTTATTTGGGTATTTATAATATCAATTATTTTAATATTTCATTAATTAAGTAATTACAGCATCATATTGTGTTATAAATAAACTAAATTATTTATGTATAAAAAATATAATTAAAATACCGATATGTATAAAATATTTTTATCTTTCTAATGTATATTTATAGACGAATTTATCTTTTGTGTAACCCTATATTAATAATGTTTTATTTATTAAACTTTGATTTTAACTCTTTTTACTCTTCTTTGAATTAAATAATAATAACTGTCGTAATCTAATCCAAGTGGACCAAATAGGATCATATTTTATTCCTAAGGATGTTTTTAGTTGAACTATACTTATCCAATAGAATTAGGACATGTGTTTGGGTAATAGTAATATCATTTTTACCCTTAATTACCCTATTTACTTTTAACCGTGGAAAATAAAAGTAAAAGGTTAATATTCACCAAAAAATATTTTTATCTTATTTAACCAGATTTTACTCCTTAATATTAACCATATATCTCATATTTTTGAAATTACACACACAGAAGCGGTATAATTAAGTTTTATATTAATTTGAAAATTCTCCTAGGAGGTGGGTAAAAGACGGTGAAAAGTTCTATAAAATATTTATATACATAAAATTATTGTAAATTGACTCCAATGAATTACATTGAACATATATAGGTATTATGTGTATATTTTGACCTAAAATAAATTTAAATAAAATATATAATTATTTAAATAAAAATTCGGTTTTAAACAATAACTTAGTGTTATTCACTATTTTTCAAAAATTGAAAGTTTTCAGAAAAATACCAAAAATTCACCCTAAGATAAATTTGATATTAAGAATCCATAAATTAAGTACATTTTGATAGATAAAATTTGTAATATTTCAAAAATTGGGTATTACTTTTCATAACAGCTAGTTTGATTGGTTGTGGTGTGTTAGAACACGAAGTTGCGTACAACACACGCTAATGTATTATTCAAAGAGAAGCGTAGCGTGTATGTTTGGGGTGTTACATTCTACCCTCCTTAAAATAATTTATTCCTCAAAATTTCTAGATTATTAATGCATAAAAAGAGTCAGGTGGTTTTCCATCATATGTTCCTCGGGTTCCCATGTTGCCTCTTCCATCTTATGGTTTCTCTATATAATTTTACCAGAAGAGTCGTCCGGGTTCTCAGTGCTTGTTCTCTTGTATCAAAAAACATGTCAGGCTCTTCGTAATAAGATAGATCGGGTTCCAGTTATAATTCCTCATAGGTGAGTACATGCGTTGGGTCAGACATGTATTTTCTCAACAGTGATGCGTGGAACACATCGTGAACTTTGGAGTGATTTGACAGCATTGTCAAACGATAAGATACAAACCCAATTCGTTCTAGAATTTCGAAAGGCCCAATGTACCTGGGACTCAATTTTCCTTTCTTATAGAAACGTATATGTCCCTTCTATAGAGATACCTTCAAGAATACATGATCTCCTACCTAAAATTACAAATCCTTCCTTCAGTTATTGACATAGCTCTTCTGCCTACATTGAGCTACTTTGATGTGGGTTTGGATTACCTTCACCTTTTCCATTGTTTCCTCCACATGTTAGGGGCCTACGAGTTTTCTTTCACCAACATAATCCAAACAGGATGGTGTGCGACATATCTATCGGTATAATGCTTCATATGGTTCCATCTGAATACTTGAATGGAAGCTATTGTTATAGGAAAATTCTACTCGAGGTAAATATTGATCCCACATACCTTGAAAGTCAAGTGAGAAAGATATCAACATGGCTTCTAAGGTTTGAATAGTATGTTCTGATTGTCTATCAGTTTGGGTGTGATAGGCAGTGCTAAAATGAAGTTCAATATATAGGGCTTTCTGAAGACTTTTCTAGAATCTTGAAGTAAAACAGGGATCACGATCAGAAACAACCGATTGGGGTACTCCATGAAGTCATAAAACTTCATAAATATATAGTCTTTCTAGAAATTCAAGTGGTAGATCTTATATTATAGTAGGAAAATGTGCTGACTTGGTAAGACGATCAACAATGACCCTTGTTGCATCATTTCTTCTAGGAGTCTTTTGTAGCCCCATGACTAAGTCCATCGTAATATTATCTCATTTCCACTCATGTATGGTAAGCGTTTGCATGAATCCTCTATTTTATTGCCTTCAAGAATTCACTTTCTGAAAAACTATACATCTTGAAACAAAATCAATAGTCTCCCTCTTCATGTTGTCCTACCAAAAATGTTGCATCAAATCTCTATACATTTGGGTGCCCCCATGGTGTATAGAGAAATTGGAACTATGAGCATCGTCCAACAATTCCCTTTTTAGATCAGGTATTTTAGGAACACAATGTCTCTTCCCAAATTTCAAAATTCCATCTTCATACACAAATTCAATCAATCTCCAATCATTGATCGCATTAATATTCTTTTGAAACTCTTTATCACCGGTCCGAGGACTCTTTATCCTTTCTAGTAAAGATGGTTTGGAAACCATTTGAAAAATTATCGATGTTTCACATTATAGGGTAATTCCCATATCCAACTTCACTAGATCCATGAAAATAGGATCCCTTTCAACTCTCATCTTGTTCAAAACTCCATGATCCTTTCTACTCAAAGTATCTGCCACCTTATTTTCCTTCCTCGGGTGGTAGTGTATCGTGCAATCATAATCCATGAGTAGTTCAAGCCATCTCATTTGCCTCATGTTGAGTTCATTCTATGAGAAAATTTACTTCAAACTCTTGTGATCAGTATAAATCTCACATTTTTCACCATATAGATATTGTCTCTATATCTTCAAATCAAATATTACAGCTTCTAACTCGAGATCCTGAGTATGATAGTTTTGATCATGAATTTTTAGCTATTGTGATGCATAATAAATAACCCTATCCTTTTTCATAAGTACACAACCAAGTCCTTTCTTTGAAGCATCTCAATAAATAACAAACTCATCATTAACTGATGGTAGAGTCAATATAGGATCATTGACTAATCCTATCTTCAGTTCTTCAAAAAAAATCACCGTCTTTTGTCCAAACAAATTTAACCCCTTTACGTGTGAGCTTTGTTAATGGGTTAGCCCACTAGGAAAAATTATGGAAGAAACGTCGATAATAACATGCTTAACCAATAAAACAGCGTACCTCAGTTATACTCATCAGTGATGGGAATTCTTGGATTACTCTTTTCTTAGAAGGATCAATAGAGATTCCTTACTAAGAGATAATATGGCCAAGAAAAGAAATCTCCTAAAGCCAAAATTCACACTTGATAAAATTCTCATATAATTCATGTCTTCTAAGAGTCTTCAGGATAATGTGAAAGTGATTTTCATGAACTTTGTAGATTTTGGTGTATACCAAGATATCATCATTAAATACCACAACAAAATCATCGAGATATTTCTTGAAAACACTATTCATTGGATCCATGAAGACAAAGGGTGCATTATTCAATCCAAAAGGCATTACTGTAAACTATAATTCTCATACCTGGTTTGAAATACGGTCATCAAAATGTCTTCATTATTCACAAACAACTAATGGTATCGAAATCGAAGTTCAATCTTTGAAAATAATTGAGCTCCATGCAGTTGGTCAAATAAATCCTCAATGTGAGGTAAATGTTACTTGTTCTTTATTGTTATAGCACTGATCTACCTGTAGTCAATACATGACCACATAGATCCATATTTCTTCTTAACAAAAAGGACAGGGGATCCCCATGGAGAAAAACTAGGATGAATAAATCCCTTATTACTCAATTCAACTAGTTGTTTCTTTAGTTCCACTAATTCCACAGTTTCCATTCTATAAGGGGTCTTCGATATGGGCCTTGATCCAGGAATTAAATCAATGAAAAACTTAATTTTTCATTCTGGAGGATGTCTAGGTAAATCTTCTAGAAACACATCAACATATTCATTCATAATAGGTACATCCTCTATTTGAACATTCCTTTCCTCACCCATAGTTACTTCAATCTCTTCTTCCCCAATAATTGAATTTAGTTGAGCTACTAGGGGTGGATCTAGATAATAATTAGGTGGTGATAATTATTCTCTAAAGATAATGTGATCTTTATCATCATAATAATAAAATTTAACCTACTTCTTCTTATAATAAATCATTGAATCGTGGTCCAAAATCCAATCCATATCGAGGATTATATCAAATTCAATCATGGGTATGATGATGAGATCCATAGATAAAGAACATGTATATGTTCTAATAGGGACTGATTCACAAAACATTGTTGTAATGATACTTCCTTTAAAAGTTTGTACTGACAACTCCCTTGTTAAATCAAATTGGAAATATCTAATTTTCATAGAAAATTGGGAAGATATGAAACAATTTGATGATCCCGAGTCAAATAAATCATTGTCTAGACATGAGGAAACCATTAAATTACCTACCACCACGTCTTTTGGGGATTCACCCTCAGCAGTAGTGATATTATAATCTTGTCCTCGATCCCTTGGCCTTTTCTAAGGTATGTTCCCTTGATTCTTAGGAAATTCCTTTGCATAATGTCACATATCCCTGCAATTATAGCATTGAACATTGATAGCTTCTTTCTTCACCTTGTAATCATGAGCTTGGTGACCTTTTTCACTGCACTTGTAACATACTCTCATTCCATTCAAGAATGTACCAGGGTGTTTCTTCCCACATTTACTGCAGGATAGATATTCATCTTTCCCCTTCTTCCCGTTATTTCCATTTCCTGAGGGATCAACAGATCTCTTCTTCTCATGCATTGCTTTAATGTTGTATGACTTAGAGAATTCTTTTTCTGTCTTGATAGCACATGAGACAATATCTTCGTATGAAAAGAATGATTGTGAGACTAATTATCTATGGATAAACGGTTTTAATCCATTAATGAAACAATCAATATTACTTCTTGGGTTATGTATATAATATGCAGCATGTCTCTCTAACCTTGTAATGTTAGCCTCATACTTTGCCATGTTATCATCCTCCTTTTTCCTTAGACTCATAAATTTTTTTCCATATCTGCTTGATGGTCACAAGGAAATTATTTTTCTAAGAAAATCTCTTTAAACTCCCTCCATTCCATATTTTATGCTTTATCATATTCCTTTGTGTTTGGAATCAATGACCACCATTGATCAGCATCTCTAGTGAGGCAGTAAACTGCCATGACTACATTTTCGCTTTCGATACACCCCAAGGCGTCGGATATTTTCTCTAAAGAACTTATCCATTTCTTAGCTACCAATGGATTTGTACTCCAATTGAATGTTGGTGGTTGTTACCTCATTAAGATATCTAAAATTGATCCTCCACATTTCGGATCAGGGTGCTCCATAGGGGTAATGTTATTATTCATAACCTGAGTGAGTTGTCCCAGTATAGTGATAAGCTGATCAACACCAATTGTATCACCAGATCCACTATAATTATCTTGAGCAGGAGGGAAATCACTACATGGAGTGTGTGCATTGATATAGTTTCTATACCTTCCTCTATGCGCCATTTCTATACAATGGAATACACTAGATTAGTTTATGAATCACAATACATAAATCCAAACATGTAAAACACATAACATAAATTGAAAAGTTTATGGATATAATCCATAATCATAAAAATGTTTTCTTTGAAGAAGTATATACTCATAAACCCTTCATAATGTTTTTTAATGAAAATGAGAATTATCCAAAGAATATCCCCTGGGAGTGTCGTAACCAAGAGTGCAGCAGGGCCCATTGTCGTGTACCAGTTGTTGCTCGACTCAAGCTCAAAGTAGTGTTTTTGGGTTTTACCCTTAGGTACAATTGTGCCAGAGCCACCTCTAACTGCTTGTATCCAGACAGGGATGTATTGCTTAGAAAACTCACAAAAACTCTACAATATCAAAATTCTAGGAAGTTATTCTATATTAATCCTCAAAGTCTATCTTAGGGCTATGTGCTCTAATCGGAGATTATCTAAATCTTTCTTCCAAGGTTTGTACGGAACATCCTCTGATACCAAATATAACGCCTTGAACCTAGTTACCCAGAGTTGATGCTTTGTTACATAACATTGGCATGATCACAAAAAATCAACTCTCGAAAGACCGATTAGTTTAGTAGCATTGGAAATATCAGTTACATTCATAAGTCTTACATTACATGATGAAATGGAAAGCTACAACAACATAGTCACCATAGTCAACACTCATATCCCCTCAGAAAATCCTTATAGGTCAGTCATAAAATACTTCATCACATCCTAGGAATATAGAAAACATTTAAAGGGGTGAGCTCAAATGCTCAATAAGGATAACAATATAGTGGAAAAGTTCATAAATAAGCATAAACATTTAAGGAAAGTTATAACTAAAACAAAAGGCTTTTAAACTTGAACTTCAGCATAACATAGAAAAAATAAAATAAAATAATACCATTTACTTATGTGCATGTATATTCTACTAGTTGAATAATCAAATGAAATATAAATAACCACTTTCATAATGATGGAATACATAATGCCAAACTATCATAACCACATAGTCAAGGCCTTGTTCCAAGACTACAAATTATCTTCTGTCAAGGCCTTGTGCCAAGACACTAGTTTGTCTCATGAGACCTACCAATGAATTGAGGAGCTATAGCGGGCTCCACCCATTAGTTACTAAGTCCAATGCATTCCTCATATGAACAGGTTTAAACATAACATAAACATTTGTATTAAAACTAGCATACGAAATGCAATAATTTATCCATAATCCGTGAATGGTATAAAAATAACACATCTATAGTCAAACATATCACAAAACATTAAATACAATATGAGTGTTTTTTATCATAATAAATCAACTTCAAATAATCTTAAAATCCATCAAAGGATGTTGACATAGATGAAATCAAATCTATTTGAGAGAAAAATCTATTTTTTTGAAATAATTTATAAGTCACATAAATATAAAATAAAACATTTACATTGAAAATATTATTATGTTCTTGTAAGGGATGCCTCTATTATTTTATAATGCTGGAAAATAGCAGCACCCACCGTATAAGTTAAAAAAGACATTCTTACCTTAATTTTGTCGAAAAGGTTAAAAAGGACCTTGTTTGGAAAATTACGGAAGGATTCCATTATAAACATCTTATAAAAAGAAAAAAAAGTGTATAAATGACATTAACTTATATTCTATAAAATAGTAATGATGTTTTGAGATACATTTTTAAGAAACATGGATGTGGATGATAAAGAGGTCCCTGTAGATAATTACGTATAAACAACCTCAGATAATGAAGAGATTGTGAAATAAACCCTGACCTTCTACTTTTCCTTTGTAGAGGGTAGTTTAACATCTTGTATAATGGTTGAATAATTATTATTAAATTATAAAAAAATCATATACATTAATATGATATCATATATGATCTTTTAACATTTCTTTGTTAATAATATATTAGTATTATCGTTGTTTCAAGTGTTAATGGATTCATTTTCCTTTATATTATTTGTTATGTGAGTCATATTTGTTATGGATGGGATGTATATTATTCATATCTATAATGATATCAAGTCTTTAAACATTTTTTTAATCATATAATGAAAATTGGTCTTAAATGGATACGAAGGGGAATGAATCTCATCGCGTTCGTGGAGACGGTAATCGGTACGTATACATGAGAAATAATATAGTTATTTTGTTATTAAAATAATTTATAATTGGATGATGTATCATATAGAAAGAATCATTATCATGTTATATTTATTATTTACATCAATTAAACATCATTATTATACCCATCCAAATAATAATGTATTGAATAACAATTACCCCACGACGTGAAGATGGTAAGTCGTACGTACACACATATGGTGACATGTCATTCAAAGGATTGATAGAATACTGAATTTGGTTATACCATATTTATAATAACATCACATTATATAGAACATATTGGAGTTATTATTTTATAATGGAAACAACAAAGAGAAAGAAAGTGGAAGAATAAAGGAACTTGAAAGAGGCGGTGAGATATTTACCTCTTCTTCGGGTCTTTCTTTTGATTTGTTCAAGAGGGCTCTTTAGGTTGGCTTTAGGACTAAAGGAAGGCCTCTAGGATAATGGGAGGAAAGTTGAGAGGGTATTTGGGTAGTGGGTGGCTGATCCAAATGGATTTTAATGTGTGAATTAGAGAGAAGGGGGAGTGCCCATTTATAAGAGGGGTGAGGGGCACCTTAGGAAAAGTTAGAAATATTATTTTATAATAAAATCATTTTCTATTTATAATAGCTCCAAAATAGATTATTTAAAGGCTAAGGTGGGGATGGGTCAAAAACCACTCATCCAATAGGTTTTAGACCGGTTTGGGTCACTATATTAACTTTATCTTTTAGATTTAACTCTTAGATAAATAGTTTGACATTTACCATGTCTCTTTGTATTTTTATATTATATGGTTAATAAACATACTATATACTTCCACTAAAATCCCAAGTGATTCATTAATGGTACACCAATAATTATATAAGTCTTTTGGCCGAAACATATATTTTTAGGAATAAAATATCAATTAATAATACAATATTTGATTTAAAAACTCTTTTATGTCAATTTTGAGACTATTTGGTATTTTGTTTTTCCTAAATTCATAAAAGCATTATTGCTTCGAAAAAAATACATCTAACCAACCCTAATATGTCATATTAATCTAGAAAATTAGTGGAATTCATTAAAATACTCAAATTACATTTATTTGGATATTTATAATATCAATTATTTTAATATTTCATTAATTAGGTAATTACTGAATCATATTGTGTCATAAATAAATTAAATTATTTAATGTCTAAAATAAATAAATAAAATACCATTATGTAGGAAATAATTTTAGCTTTCTAATTAATATTTATAGTCGAATTTATCTTATGTGTAACTCTATATTAATAATGTTTTATTTATTAAACATTTATTTTAACTCTTTTTACTATTCTTTTAATTAAATAATAATAAATGTCCTAATCTAATCCAAGAGGACCAAAGGGGTTCATATTCTATTCCTAAGGTTTTTTTTTGTCTAACTATACATATCCAACAGAATTAGGACATGTGTTAGAGAAATAATAATATCATTTTTACCCTTAATTACCCTATTTACTTTTAAAGTGGTAAATAAAAGTAAAAAGTTACTGTTTACCAAAAATTAATTTAGTCTTATTGAACCACATTTTACTCCTTGATATTAATAGTGTTTCTCGGATTTTTTAAATTCCACTCACAGAAGCGGTAAAATTATGTTTTATGTGAATTTGATAATTCTCCTAGGAGGTGGGTGAAAAACAGTGAAAAGTTCTATAAAATTTTTATATATCTAAATTTTTAATAAATTGACTAAAATGAATTAAATTTAACATATATAGGTCTAATGTGTCTTTTTTGACCTAAAATAAATTTTAATAAAATAAATAATTATTTAAATAAAAATTCAGTTTTAAATTATAACTCAGTGTTTTCACTATTCATCAAAAATTGAATGTTTTTAGAAAAATATCAAAAATCCACCCTTAGCTAATTTCGATATTCCGAATCCAAAAATGAAGTCCATTTTGAAAGATAAAATTTATAAAATTTCAAAAAGTGGGTATTACAATTCATAACAGTTAGTTTGATTGGTTGTGGTGTGTTAAAAATCGAAGTTGCGTACAACACATGCTACTGTATTATTCAAAGAGAAGCGTACCGTGGAACCTTGGGGTGTTACATAATAAATATAAATAAATAGTAATAAAGACTAATAAATTGTAATAATTACAAATAAATGATAATAAATACTAATAAATACTAATAAATACTAATAAATACAAATAAATACTAATAAACACTAATACAGAGTAATAAATACTAATAAATACTAATAAATACTAATAAATACTAATAAATACTAATGAATACTAATAAATACTAATAAATAGTAATAATTAGTAATAATTAGTAATAATTAGTTATAATTAGTAATAATAAGTAATAATTATAATATTTAGTAACAATTTGCAATAAATAGTAATAAACAGTAATAAATAGAAATAAATACAAATAAATAGAAATAAATGCTAATAAATAGTAATAAATGCTAATAAATAGTAATAAATACAATAAAATAGTAATAAATACTAATAAATTGTTAAAAATAGAAATAAATAGTAATAAATAAGAATAAATACTTATAAATAGTTATAAATAATTATAAATAGTAAGAAATACTAATAAATATTAATAATTTAAAAAATAGTTATAAAAAGTTAAAAATAGTAATAAATACTTATAAATAGTAATAAATAGTAATAAATAGTAATAAATACTAATAAATACTAATAATGAGTAATAATTTGTACTATTTGGTAATAATTAGTTATAATTAGTAATAATTAGTTATAGTTATTAATAATTAGAAATAATATTAAAAATTAGTAATAATTAGTAAAAATAAGTATTATTTAGTAATAATTAGTAATAAATTGTAATAAATAAGAATAAATAGTAATAATTAGTAATAATTAGTAATAAATACTAATAAATAAAAATAAATACAAATAAATTGAAATAAATACTAATAAATAGAAATAAATACTAATAAATACTAATAAATACCAATAATTTGTAATAATTAGTAATAATTAGTAATAATTAGTAATAACAGTAATAAATTGCATTAAATAGTAATAAATATTAATAAATACTAATAATTAGTAATAATTAGTAATAATTAGTAATAATTATTAATAATTATTAATAATTACTAATAATTAGTAATAATTTGTAATAATTTGTAATTAATCGTAATAAATAATAATAAATAGTAATAAGTAGTTCTAAATAGGAATAAATAGTAATAAATAGTAATAAATATTAATAAATTGTAATAAATATTAATAAATTATAATAAATAGAAATAAATACTAATAAATAGTAATAAATGCTAATAAATACTAATAAATACTAATAAATAGAAATAAATGGTAATAAATAGAATTAAATAGTCATAAATATTAATAAATACTAATAAATAGTTATAAATACTAGTAAATGGTAATAAATAGTAATTAATAGTAATAAATTGTAATAAATTGTAATAAATAGTAATAAATACTTATAATTAGTAATTATTAGTAATAATTAGCAGTAATTAGCAATAATAAGAAATAATTTGAAATAATTTGCAATGATTTGCAATGATTTACAATAATTAGAAATAATTAGCAATAAATATGAATGATTAGAAATAAATTGTAATAAATTGAAATAAATTTCAATAATTAGCAATAGTTAAAAATAATTAGCAATAATAAGTAATAATTAGCAATAATTAGAAAATTTCATAAATTGTAATAAATTGAAATATCTCGTGGACAATTTTCAGTTTATTAATGACACTCCTTTTTCTCGATGACTCTTCTCCTTTCAACTCTCACCGACTTATGACATTATGAAATGTATGCTTAAACATATGCATATCCAATCACGCATGCAAAATTTTGAATATGTATTCATAGGACCATTTTTTCAAAATGTTGTCAAACGGTAATAGTAGCAAGAATAAGATTAATCGACGAAAAGGGGGTTCTTTTGTCTTATGTATCATTTACTTGGATCTTTTCCATTCTGAAATCACAACGAATAATCATCTCAGATGTACGCTTATGCATTCTCGTATGCACAAGAATGAATAAGTGTACCTCAGAGCAGATTCTTCATTGTGATTTTAGTGTGCAAAAGATGCAAGTAAATGAGCTGTCAGACAAAAGAGTAGTCGTCAATCCACAAGAAATTGTGTTGCCCGTAATTATTGGTAATTATTAAGAAGTAGTTGTAATTATCTATCTTATATTATTATAATGTTTTTCTAATTTCAAATTATTCAAAAAAAGTATTGATTTTATATTTTTTAGAAAAATATGGAACAAAGAAGTCGTCAACAATCATTATTAGATGTTCATGCTTGGATAAATCAGTGTAGAAATCCAGACTGTTCTGGTTTAAATCAGGTATATATTGATGGTGATGAAACTTTCTTATCATTTTCATCATCAAAACAAGAATTTGTTTTAGAAGTCAGAATTAATGTTCCTTGTAAAAAATGTGATATAAGAATGTTTGACACATTTGACAATGTTAGCAGGACATATCTTGTAGTTTGGTTTTCAACCAGATTATGTTTTATGGTATCAACACAGTGAACGAAGTTCCTGATAAGATACTAATAACTTGATTCTGGATCCATCATGATTTCAAAATATAGTACATGATGTTGGAAGTCCATCTGTACAAAAATTTGATACTCTGGATACTATTGATTTTAATCCTGAGTTGGCATCATCTGACTTTTATGTGTCGTTGAGGTATGCTGAGGATTCATTATATCCTGGTTCCAAGATAACAAAATTATATAAAGTTGTAAAATTTATGGCTATTAAAGAAGATAATGCAATGTAAAACAACTATTTTGATTAGATATTTTCTTTGGTTAAAACATTGTTACCTGAAAGAAATGTGTTTCCAGCAAATTACTATGAGAGGAAGAGGCAGGTTCGTAATCTGGGCCTTCATTATTGGAAGATTCATGCATGTTTAAATTATTTCATCTGATATTTTATTGAAAATGAGTCATTGGATATTTGTACCACATATGGACAATCGAGGTATAAAGATACTCAACCCGGGATTTCCGGATCGATTGTTCTGAAACAATTGAGATATTTCCCCCTTACACCCTGGTTGCAACATTTTTTTACGTCTCAGAACACAAAGTTAATGATGTCATGGCACAAAACCAAGATTTAAACCGACAAAAGCTTGAATCATCCATCTGATTGTGATTCATGGAAACATTTGGATGGACTACATTCGTATTTTTCTTTAGAAGACCGAAATATGCAATTGGATCTTTCTACTAATGGTTTCTTTCTGTTTGGTTCTTACAGTAGTCAGTATTCATGTTGGCATGTCTTTATAACTCTGAACAATTTACCAGCATGGATATTGATGAATGGGCCCTCTATCTTTTTGACCTTATTAATTTCAGGACATCTGAAAAAGGATATTTATGTTTATTTGAAACCATTTATTGATAAGTTAAATTCATTTTGGAGTAATAGTCTTAGTACATATGATGTTACTGCGAAACAAATTTTTATATTAAAAGCTACATTGATGTGGACAATTAGTGACTTCCCAGAATATGGAATGTTTTATGGATGAAGAACACATTGCTTGAAATAAAGTCCTTACTGTATAAAAGACAACAAATCCTTTATGCTCATCAATGGAAAAAACCTTGCTATTTTGACTTTCATCGGAGATTTCTTCTAACCAAACATCTTTTTAGAGGAACAAATCTCATTTCAGAAAAGTAATAATTGAAAGGGATGAACCTCTAAAAATGATCTTAGGTACAAAGTTATAGTTAGTTGTGTTTTCATTACCACCCATCACATTTGGTCCAACAGTAATCCAACAAAATATTCATGTCTTTGGGAAAGAGCATAATTGGATAAAATGGAGCATTTTTGGGGATCTTCAATATTGGTATGATTTTTTGGTCCACCACTTGTTCGAAGTCATGCATATTGAGAAGAACTATTTTGATAATTTATTTCATACAGTTTTGTACACACCAGGTAATACTAAATATATTGTAAAGGCACAATTAGATCTTACCCAAATTTGCAGACGACCAGAACTAGAACTATTTAAAAATGTTAGATCACAATGGTTAATGAAGCCAATACCAGCTTATACACCGTTAAAAGTGAGTTTCTTATTATTTTTTAAGTGGATTGTATATTTGAGACTTCTAGATGTCTATGCTTCCAATTTTGGTAGATGTGTTAAGAATAGTCATATTACAGGATTAAAAAGTCATGATTGTCATGTTATAATGGAAAGACCTATACCGATTGGATTCCAAGGTTTGTTAAATTCTATGATTTGGGATTTGATAACAGACATATCATATTTTTTAGAGACATTTTCACGGTGACAATAGACTATGATGCACTAAGTTAACTCGAACAAGATGTTGTTGTCGTTATATATAAACTAGAAAAAAACCATTCCACCAACTTTCATTGACTCAATGGAACATCGGATATTACATTTAACACATGAAGATAAATGTGGAGGTCCTGTACCATTTTTATGGAAGTACCCATTCAAGAGATGAATGCAAAAATTGAATAAAAAATTATGTAACAAAGCATAAATTGAAGGCTCAATTGCTGAAGCTTATTTGCAAGTGGAAATTTCTTTTTTCTGTTATCATTATTTTGAATCTAAATATCCCTCAAAACACAACCGCATGGGATAGAACACGAGGAATAATGATGATGAAATGAAAAATCAATTATCATGTTTTAATCAACCATAGAATGGCTTTGGTGGAGTTCATGAATGATGGATTTCAGATAATGAACATCACAGAGCTCATATATATGTTCTGCTCAACTATGAAGAAATGATATCATTTGTACTGTGAGTTATTCTATCACTTATTCTATAATTTATGTTATAATGAGTAAACATATTATATGTGTAGGTTATATGATAATCATATCAAGAAACACATTCCACAAATTATAGGAGATGATCGTGAAGAATTCCGATAGAATAAAATTTATCAATGGATCAAAAACATGTAACATAAATAATTAATGGTTTAACATATAAATTTGATTTATTATTTATTATATTGGTAATTGTTTTACAAATTTTTAGGTGTCTCAACATGCTGATAAAATTGATAAGCGACTGTGTATATTGAGTAACCCACCATCCAAAATGGTTAAATATTACATTGCATATATGGTTAATGGTTTTCAATTTCAAACACGTTTTTATGGGGAATAAAAAACAATAAATAGTGGAGTTTTATTGAGAGGATTTCATCATAGAGAAACTAAAGTTTACTTTTACGGCATGCTAGATGAAATTATTGAACTGTGTTATCTAGGACAAAATTATATAACAATGTTTAAATGTCATTAATTAGATACTAAGAGAGGCTTTCATGTTCATTTGATTCATGGAATCATCGATATTAAATATAAAAGTCTTCTTGTAGTAAATGAACAATTTTTACTTGCTGAACAGGAACACCAAATATATTATCCAAAGTATTGTACTACTTCAAGAGACTTGAATGATTAGTAGAGAATAATAAAATTGGAATCATGGGAAAATCAGTTTACTCAAAATGAATGTGGTTCTGATGAAGTACAAGGAATTTAAATTTTTCAAGAGACTACAAAAAATCCACCATTTTCACAAAGAGATGTGAATATCGATGATGACACCCCACAATTAAGGGATGATGGTGAAAATGATGTTAATGATGATACAAATGAATTTGAAATGGTAAGAGATGATGAAACCAAAAATTATATGGATATTGATGATGCCGATGATGAATATGAAGACATTAACATCGTCAGATTTGAAGATGATGATGAAGGTGAACATTGACATAGTTAAATGATGGTTATTATCATAACTATTATATATCTATATGTAATAGTTATTTTCAACTATTTGCTAACAATAATCATTTTTTGTTTCATATGGACCCTGATCTACTTCATGTGTTGGAGGAGGATGAGGTACCTTTAGATGAGGAGGAATTGGGATCATCTGTCCCTCAGGCTACTTGAGATTTAGGGGGTACGCAGAGGGGGCACGATCTTGTGTGAATTATGATTCCTGGCCCTATATCCGAGCAGCGTCCACATCTTGGTTTCGATCCATTCACGTGGATATATGATAACCTGTGTATTTTAGTAAGATTTAATTAATTAATTTATAATATAATTATTTGATTATTTGTTCTTTTTTCACAGTTTTGCGTATACAACTCTTGGATTGGAGAGCGCTATCTTGCACAATTATTTTTCTCTACCATGGATCACATGGGAACAGATTCGCGTTGATGTGTGGCTCAGAGTGTTCAATCATTGGAAGGTATGTAAATAAATAATATTTATTTAGAAATTTATTTCATTAATAAATTAATATTATAAATTATTTGTAGGGTATATGTTATCCCATCGATGATAGAATCCATCGTGGTATCCATGAGGCATGGGAGCAGTCTATGTATGAGCGTTTCCCTCAGTTTTTGTGAAATTTGAGAGGGGCAGCCATTAAGAAAAAAGGAGCGACAATATTTGATGAGTCATGTAGAGCCCACCGACTATAGTACCTTTCATATCACGTGTGGGATGGATTTTGTTCACACTGGTTGAGTAGTGAATTTCAGAGGAGTTATTCTTTGGGTTGGATGAACCAAGGGAGATAGGAGGTGACACATCAAGTAGGTAGTCGTACATTCTGTACGTATAGAGAGAATCTGGTAAGTATATTTTTTAAATATTTTATATACCATTACATATAAATAATTTATTTTATATTCATATAGGCAGTCGATCATCCTGATATTACAAATTAAGACATTTATCAGAGGATGTACAATGATCGAGGCATTGCAGAGATTACAGGTGATCGCCAGTGTCATATTTTGTTATGTATTATTACTTTTTCAGTTTGAAAGTTAACTGCATATAATATTTTAACTAATTTTAATTTCAAATTGAAAATAAAGAATTCATATGAGGATCCGACTTCTCAGACACGGGATGAGAGTCAGGAAGAGATGGCTGATCAGACTAGTGCCCACCATTTTGATGAAGCATCATGGATGCAAGAGACCCATTATGCCTTCGAGAAGGGCCAAGTAGTTGGTATTAGCTCTCATTTGACTTCTGAGACTTATTACTGTACTGTGGTGTTCTCAGCGTCTAGCTCAAGAGGAGCTCATGGAGAGACATAATCTTCTGGCTAACAGTATTAGGAGCAGTTACGAGCTCAAACTGATCTTATAGAGAGTTTGTAGAAGCAGCAGGAAGAGATGTGTAAGGAGAACGAGGGGGACAAGATTTGATGGCAGCAACACTAGCACGAGCAGATGGAGTACTTGCACTGTCTAACTCATAGTTTAGAGATGTACTTTTCTCTACCATCTCCTTTAACTCCACCAAAATACTATCCCTCCATCCTGTTCATTCATGGGAAGCCTAGCCAGATGGTCATTCAAAGTTGGAGAGCTACTATAAAGATGCAGATGCTGGGGAGGTGCAGTTCCTTGTAGATGGTCTCGTTGAATTCCCAAAGACCTTCGGGTCATGTAATCTCCTAAGCCTACGGGCAATATAATCTCTGAGCCTACGGGCCTTGTAAGGGTTCCCCATAATCAATTTAAATGGGGGTTATCATAAATAAATAAAAATAAAGGTCTTCGGTACATTCCATTAGTATTATATTTTTTAATTTTTTTATTTTTCTGATAAAAATAATAAAAATATTTTATGCTTTTTTATATATTTTTTTGAATATTGAGAATTTTAATTTTTTTGTTTTATTAATTATTTTAATAATATAAATATTTTATTTTCATTTTATTAATTAGTATTTATGGGGCCTTTTACGACGGGGGCCCATCACCAATAGATTATATATATATTTTAAAAGTTTTTCACGATGGAATTTTTTAATGTCACAATAAATTTTTTGTGATAGGCCCATCACAAGAGGTTTATAAAATTAAAGTTATTTGCGATGGGATGGTATCTCATCAAGAAACGTATTTTATATGGGCCCATCACAAAAGGTTCTTGTATAAATAATGTATTTAACCAGACATATATTTGCGACAGGACCCATCGCAAAAGTGTTTTTGTGATGGGATCCAGCTGCAAATAGCCCATCATAAAGAGTCAAATTTCTAGTACTGTTTGTTAGCATGGTTGTTTCAACACAACCAATAAATGGAAGTATATAAACTAGTGTGAGTCACCCATATAAAAAATAGGTTCTATAGATGAAGGAAAAAATATGGTACTTCTCACTATTTTTTGGGTCACATCAACATTTTCTAAAAACTCATCCATTGTATAAAGATTCATTTCTCCTAATGACTATGGCTAGAACCCTATTGACTTTGATGCTTCTAATTTCTTTTTATTTTCATTTGTATTAGAAAATCTTTGGCTATAACCAAAATATATACATGTTATAAAATAACATTTATAGATGAATTCAATGGCCATAAGCACTAAAATTATTCACGAGTTCAAGACAAGACCATTTGGATTGTCCTACATTGACACACTGATATCAAGTTAGAGGAATAATCATCATTTTTTATGATATTCTAGAGGAGGCCCTCTACATTGTACTACCTTTACCACCATTTTGATTATAATGACACTTTTTCTTCCTTCTACGCATTTTACTAAAAGGGATGGTGGGTTCAAGGGAAGATCACATTATTCATTTTTTCCTTCCATATCCATTTGTTATATTATAGACCTATAGACCATGTCCATATAATTGGAAATTTTTTTAATATATTCTTATGATTTAATTTCATGTCACAAACTCTATTGTTATTTCAAATACCTCACCTGATCATTCATCACCACATATGGAGTAAAATTAACAAGCTATAAAAAATATTTGGTGTGCTTTGACAATGAACATTATCCATATTTCAAAGAGAGTAACTCTAAATAATTCACTCTCATTAGTGATTCGGGAAATAGTTTCTGAAATTAATAGTTCTTTAATCCCTTCTACTCTAAGCACACAAGATTGTTTTCATGAACCATGGAATCACATTATCTCTTACTAGAACCCCCAAGATTGAACATTAAATATTTCACCTTTATATACGTTGGTGTATCTAGTAATTTAAATACCTGATTGATTATTTCAATACATTACTCTACCTCTTGGGGTTTATTCATATCCATAAAATATTTGGACTTCTCATGTAGGAACTTTGAGGCTTGATCCCTATCTCCTCTAGCTCTTGGTTGTGCCACAATAACCTTTTTCTGAAAAGTTGTTACATTTGGTTCCATGGTGTGCACAACCAATATGATACCATCTAAGATATTATGATTCATAGGAGGATTCCCTTGAATATAATCTCCCACTTCAACCTCTGGTGGAACCCTAATAATAAGATTAGACACTATATTTCTACATACTATAAATATATATAAAAAATCAGACAATGAAAAAAATATCATTTTTTAGTAGTATAACATAATAAGAAATGATATTAATTCCAAAACCCAACATACGAGACACATCTTATCATCATGTTGTGACTTAAGGAATGAAAAAGTATGATCTTGTGAGGTACTCCATGCAACCTACACCTTAATTTTTGAAAATCATATCTTGTGTCTTTTGAAATCCCAATACTAAGCATATCAATAATCTAATACCAAATAGTCAGGACCTATTATATAAAATATATACATATAGGCTCTGAACTGGATAGTGACCGAAAATTAATAGTGTTATCGTTCCCCACTAGAAGGATAGAAGCACCTGAACATCAAATAAAAACTAGAGAGAATGATTTTCCCAACCTGAAATTAGTTACTTAGAATATATACATGTGGAAAGAAAACAAAAAATTAGTTATTTGATAAGAAAAAGAGTAACAATTATATAGAGATAAAATTAGGGAAAATGTACACAAACATCCAAAATAAAGTACAACAAAAAATATCCACAACTACCATATGTGATATGTGGGCAATATCCAACTATCTGACCACTAGCTACCCATAACTAGCTTACCAAAAACCTTGCCACATTCTTGGAAATAATTTCCCCCTCCCACAACCAACAAAATATTGTCTATAATCCCCTATAAGAGTGTGTAGGGTGTGCTCTAAATAGGATCTGTAGGATCCCACCCAGGTGTTGCATAACAAGTCTTTTTACAATAATCCTAATATTCTCAATTTAAAACAAAATATGACATGATAAGTGTTTACAATGTCTTATATCAAAATCATGGTAAATAGTTCCCGTTTTCCGATTCATTCACATAAACATATAATAAAATTTCAAATCATAATATTAGTAAACCATTTATATTTATCAAATAATGTATGATATCATATTAAATACAATATATTAAAAATCCCAAGGATAATAAAATTTTGTCTAGCTAAATCACTCATACCTCAATAACAGATAACTACTAGTGACCACTCAATTCCATGGAGTCAATGAATCCAAAAACATTTGACTGTAGAACACCCTAGATGGAGAACACCCTTAAATGTTAATACAGTTCCATGATGAAATATATCTATTATCTAGTAATGAATAAATAACCCATAAATTGAACTAATTATAGTTATAGTGGAAAAGTCCCACTAAGAAACCCGCCACCTAGGAACCTAATGATCCAATGTGTAAAGTATTTCAAAATAATTTCAAAAGGGATTATCACATTTAAAAAAAATTCCAAACAACCTTTTTCATTAAAAAAATTCTATGAAAACCCATTTCGCAATGCGTT
Source organism: Viscum album (assembly GCA_963277665.1). Lineage (NCBI taxonomy): Eukaryota > Viridiplantae > Streptophyta > Magnoliopsida > Santalales > Viscaceae > Viscum > Viscum album. The sequence continues at coordinate 1,650,389,320 of OY728137.1, read as the reverse complement.
GAAAAGTACCTTTCTTATATTAATATGAGGGGAAAGTAATATTTTCTAAAAAAACCTTTTATAAACATGCATAAAAATAATTTCAAGGTTCCTAAAAATATATTTATAACCTATTTTATAAAACACATAACATGAAATATTCATAGATCATGGTCTAGTGATAGAATTTCCTACCACACACTTAGATTGCTCACCAAACAAAATGGGATTCTTGCACCGATGGGAGTGGAAACACAAGAGAAAATGAGAGGAAACCCTCAAATATTACATGTGTTTCAACACAATCGACAACAGAAATAGCCTCCAAAAGATAATCGCTCGATGGATCAATTCAAAAACAACTGATCAATTTGAGATTGAAACACTAAAGGAAGGAGTTCGGAGGGATCTAGTTCATCCAAAATCCACTCAAGAATACCAAGGTTTTTGGGAAGGGAGGATGATGATGAATGGGAATGTATTTAGGCACCCAAAGAGTTTAACCTATTATAACTAAAACCATTCATGGTGTGAATGATTTATTCATGTCATGAACTTTCAAAATGATCCATTCATAAAAAACCCCATCTCCTTGCTTAAAAACGTAAATCCCCATTTACTATGTGAGTAAAAGTTCACACCATAAACTATTTTCATTTCCTAAATAAAAATACATGATTTCTAACTAGAATTAATTCATGTTGTAAATATCAATTCATTATATAAACTGGCTCCTTTATCAAGGGTTTCTATATTTTGAGTCAAACCCTTCTCCAAACACCCCTAAAAACCACAGATCATTTAATTACAACCATTCAGAGGTGTCAAATATTAAAATAACAGATACCTTAAAATTGAGGACGTTAAAATTGGTTGTGATAAGTGGAGATATTATATATCACAATTCCAAGAAGTTTGTGAAATATGTATTCCCTAAATCATAGGTTCTGATATGGGTTATATCATTGGTTATAATTTAAGGGGTTCAAAAATTACCATTTATGAATAGAATAATAATATATGAACATCATATAAATTATAAAATTAAGAAAATATAAAATTATTATATAAAAGTTATGAACTGTTTAGAAATTTCATCCATAAAATCTATCTGATATTATACTATAAATTTTTTTATAAGAACTGATATATATATATATATAATGTGGATTTTGACATGTAAATCAATTGAAATATATTAAATTTAATTATTTTAAATTGATTACATTATGATTTATGAAGTATTCACATGGATAAAGAAAAGTGGTATGAGGTATTCATGTTACTCACAAGTTATATATTTTGATAAATATAAAAGGATTAAATTTAACAAATTCTTTTAAATTATAAAATGTTCATACTTATATTATAAATTTTAATTGTTCATAATTATTTTATAATTTTAAAAGGTTCATATTTATGATTTGTGTATAGAATTTCAATATAAATTTCAATTTTTAATTATAAATAATTTATATTCAAGTTATTATTTTATATGATTAAATTATTAAATGTTCATATATTTCATGTTTACATTTATGAAATTTTCATGTATTTATTTATTCTCCTTTTAAATATTTTGATATGAATTATTCATATATAAATATTTATATGATTAAGTAAAAATATCAAAAAAAAATTATAAAAGCTGTGCCATTTATTTAAAGATTAACTTATTAAAGTGACTTTTTTTATACAAGTCAATATATAATTATTATAATTTTTTTAACATATTTGGAGTAAAAATCATTATCGAGACTATAAATCATTTTTGAATAATAATTCATCAATAATTGTACTTTTATTCAAATTTCTCATTATCATAGGATAATATAATTAATTTAAAAAATTATTGGTTAAATGCCTATCACACCATATATTCTCTTATATTGGAGTTCCTTTTCTTGTAATTCTAATCCATTAAAGAAGGGAGTTTCATATTGATTTAACATGTGATACATTTGTATATGATCTAAATATTATAGTTAAATGTTTACTATATATTTGTAAAAGAAATCACTAAAAGTATAAGATATATTCATTAATATCATAAATATATGTTAATTAAAAAAATTATTCAAAAACTAAATCATTAGGAGAATGCATTCTTATAAGTAAATAATGAGATAAATATTAATATGAACTATATAATAAATTTATTTTGAGATATTTAAAACCTATCAAAATACCATGTGCAAGAATTCTTCTAATATAAGCACTCTTCAAGATCATGATAATCTAGTATGAGTCATTTGGGTTTAGTTGACCTCTTTTAAATTATCTTTTGTTTGGAATATAAGGTAACAATCATGGTTTAAGAGATAAACGTAGTTATATTAATACATGGTCTATTTATCAAACTAAAAACATTGGGTTACTCTTGGGTGGTTAACTATAATTGTTAATTAATTGGATGATTAGAGTTAAGATGATTTAACAGATGAATTGGGGAATGAGGTTTTTATCCACATATATACTCAAAAATAACATTATTTATGATTAATAAAAATTTTACCTAATTATTCATGATGTAAATGATGGTTATAGCTACGTTAAGTCAAGATAAAATTAAAACCATTACCTATTGACCGATATAATATATGGGGTTATCATTCTAGTGTGGCCATGTTCAATATAATTCATTATTGAATACTTATGTAAATCATGATTCTCATCTAATACATATTATTATTAAGTAGTATTGAATAAAAACATATATGACATTTATGCCTTAATACGATAAATTTTAATGAAATTAGATTCACATATTCCTATAAGAATTTTCGAATTATTTCCATATATTAAATAATGATATATGAATAAAAAGATCACAAGTATAAATAATTATGTGTTATGTAAATAAAATCAACTTCATATTACTCATTAGTATATGATTTGGAAAATGTATTATACATGTGTGTGGTTACATAGTGTCTTGTAAAAGAATAATGTAGATTAATTTACATATTTTTTAAGAATAAATGGTTGCATCATTATTGGTGGGTAAACCTAATTTTCATATACCTATTAGATTATATCTAAAATTAAGTAATTACTTTGATTATTATATAAATTTAAATTTATTTATTTTTTATTATTATAATACAATAGGATAATTTCTATCATGGTTATGATGATGTTTTATTTTTTTAGGAATTTATGGAATGTTTTATTTAATAGATAATTTGATTAATAGTTTATACATATCGGTTTTAAGTAAAATAGTTAATAAAATATAAAATAATATGGCTATGGGTATTGATAATAAAACTAATTACTTTTTTGTATTTTTTTCTTGGTAAAATAAACAAATGAACTGTATAAAAATAAAATGACATGGATTAGTTTAAATTTTTAATTAATAACCATTTAATATATGTGAGAATTTTTTGTTATCAATCATATATATAGCTCATTTTAGTGAAAATGATAAAAGGGTTAATGATCTATTGATCCTAATATATATTGATTTATATTGTTTTTTGAGGATATTATAAAGTGTTAGTTATATTTTTAATATAGTTAATGTGATTAAGGTGTAAAAATAATATATAATTTCATGAACCCCTTTAAAATCACCCTTAGAAGGATAGAATTAAAGAGATGAAGTGACTCATAAATCTAACCACCAATAAGTCATGGGTTGGAGACTATTGCAATGTAACAACTCCATTATTCATAATTTTTTTTGAATATCTATATGTATATCAATAGATTTTTCTTTGCATTGTGTATGGTGTTTCAGGCATCGTAGGACCTCTAATTTATTTTAAATATCTTATTCAATTTAAATAAAACATGCATATTATTCTATTTTTAATGTGATTCCCATAGATTGGATCCTTGGATAGAAAATATAATAATCTAGTTGTTCTTTAAAGATACATTTTACCCTAAGTATGATATAATCCTGGTTTCTGTCATATGTTCTATTGATGTATGTTCATTGGCGGGTGCATCAAACAAATTAAATAATTTAATTTAGTTAATTTAATAAATTCCTAAACCTAGCCTCTCCTCTATAAATAACCAGTTTTGTAAATCCCCAAGGTTAGCTATAAAACTGTTGGATACTGGTGGGGAGGAGGAGAAAACCACCTTTGGAATTGATGAAATGGAGAACATGGATTAATGAAAAATGATCAAGATTCATGGAAAAACAATGAATGTAGTGGAATAAATCAAAAAATCTATAGATAATGTGTTATTAACCAATGATATCTCTATTATTGATATAGATATTGTTATATTTTATATTCCCATCCTTATTTTCTTGATTTTGTGAGTGGATTGAATATATGATTATTTCATTTTCACTGAATCAAATTCTTCCTATATTATAGAATGGTAATCATTATTTTTTATATTGGTAATCTATTTTCATTATTCTCTTTTTTTCCACTAGTATTTATTTTTATGATTATGATAATTGTTTGGGTTCATAGTGACCAATTATAATATCATGTTTCCTTTTTAATTTTCCCTTCCTTTTTCTTCATGTTCTTCATTGTTGGTCGTGGGATCAATAATTAGTCATTGCTGGATCAGTTGAAGCATGATAAAACTGATATATTCCTGATGGTTATGTGAATGGAATGGACTAATTATTTTTGTAAGGATCGATATGAAATGATGGATATAAAATGTTGGTCTCTGTATTGGACCCCCCCCCATGTGGGAATGAGCGGTATGTAAAATCATATCCAAGTAATTGAAAGACCTATGTTTTATCAATCATAAGATGCGAAATGATGATAGAAGAGGTTTCCATTATTGATCATGCCTTGGGTGGATCTTTATGTGCGTTTGGATGGGAAAATGGTGGATCACGTGAGAAACAATGAATAAATCATGTATGTTGGGAAATTATTCACTACATGGAATGTAGTTCAAAAGAACACAAGTTTTTTATTGTAAATCTCACAGTGGCTAGGTTTTTTGTCATTATAAATACCATGCATCTTGGGGTTGACCCGGACACCTTGTGACCATATATGGGAAACCAAGGATTGTACCAACAGAACACACCAAGGAAATATTTATGCCATTTACGCAGTGTATCTGGTCCACATTTTGTGTACACTACATGACCAATGAATGTTTGTTTAGATATGAACACATCATTCAGCCCAGGTGGTCCCACACACCATTTCTCCCTTATGACATACCATTTACCCAAGATGAACACATTGAGTGCCACAACAAGACATTACTATGCTTGGTTTCATAGTAAATCCAATGTTACATATATGAAAATTCCATATACTCCTCTTAGAATATTATAAATTTCATATATTCTTCATTAAGACACAAATTTGGGCACATAGATAGTTTATTCTTAGTAGTTTTCTATATAGGATGTGATAGTGGCATTTTTTATAGAGTAATTTATATGATGCGAGGTGATATTAGGGATATGTCTCTTCTGTGATGCTCAGAGATTTGGCCTTTTGAGACGTAGAAAAACTCATCCTTATTCTTATATGGTTGTGCAGTTTGAGATTCTTCTATTTTCAACTTTTGTTTCGTTATGATTGTATCTAATTTGGTATTTCCTTTCTATATTTGATTTATATTTTGTGTTTACAGTTGTATCATATTGCATCCCACTTGGTCTTTAGAGAATCTTATTGAGTATGTTCATACTCACCCCTAGATGGGTTTTTTCCCAAACATGTCATGTATTATATAGACAAAGGTTATTTTTTAAGTAAATATGGTGGAATTTTTTATTGGAAGGGAATAATACTACATGGAATGATTGACTATACTAAGTGGTTCACCTCTGAGATTGTGAATTAGGACCTCTTTTGTTTTTTCCTTTTTTAATTTTTTTTCTTGGTTGTGAACTCCACTATCTCTAGTTGGGTGTGTATTGTTTCCCATAAACCTTTTTATAATATTGAATAACTTTGGATTATTTTTCTTAGAGGATGTCACTTGTATTTTTTACTCTCTAAAGGTTTGATTTTTTATTATATCTTGTTATTGCTTAATGGAGGGTTTTATATGGGTATGTACATTCGGGTAAGGTCTTCCATTTTAGTAATATGCCAACTCGGAGTTTGTCGCTAGCCCCTCGTGTATTTTAGGTGGGTTTTGGACATCACTATAGTATTATGTCGGTTTGGGAGGAGGACTAGTGGGTATATTCATGAAATTTTGGAATAAAATGTGGATTTTATAAGGGTAGGTGTTTTGGAGTAATACATGTCATGAAGATTAGTTTGGGAGCATAGGGAAATGGCCCTGAAGTGTCTCAAGTTTGTCACTCTTTCCAAGGAACCTAGTGGAGGTGTGGAGGCAGACGTCTCCATACACCTGGACTCTAAACACCTTTGTTTTGACTCTTCATATTGAGTAACCAATTTCCTTGAAATCTAATAGTACATGCTTTATATAGGATTTGGTATTTTGACATCCGTGTCCTTCTTGAATCATCACCCTAGATATTCTCACCTAATAATGGTATATATTTTTAATCATAAAGATGCCTCTATGATGATATCTAGCTAGGAATGTGAGGTAGGGTTGTGAAGAAAACAATTCCAGTGATGAGAACTCAACATATGTACCTATTCTTAAGGTGCTCCTTCTAAGAAAAAATAGATAGTTTCTTCCACTTGATAGGAAGAACATGGACCACATCCAATGGTTCAGAAGGATGGTTGTTTTTATATTGAGGATATAAAAGATTTATTGGGTCAGGATGATAATCAACATAGTCTTAGTTTATTATGTGATATTCAATGATAGATACTTCTATATTGTTTTAGCAATCAATTCCCTCGTACAAATAAAGGATTGGATGAGTCAATGGTATGAGTTTTTCATCCTTCTCTGACCTCAATTGAAAATATGGTTACTCTCACAATAATTATTATTCTTTGAGACGTATGGATTTAGTGGGGTCAGGACATACAAATCCATGATAAGGTGACCCTATGTTAGATATTTTCAGGAATCTCTTCAAACAATAGTACTTTAAAATGACCATGTGGGTTTCCAAGGACAATCCAAAGGTGATTTCTTAGGGTTTTAACCTTGGGAGAAACCTCTTAGCTAGTTAGGGATCTTATCATTTGGTATTATTTAGGGAGATGTGGGATGGTGGGGGAGACTTGTGTTGGTAATGTGTGATGTGGCTATAATTTTTCAATGTACAAGGAAACTTCCCCACATTGATGACTTCTCTTATGATGCGTTTTAAAGCTATGCGAGTGAGTTAGGCCCACCTAAAGTGTATTTATAAAGTTTTAGATGATGATTTATTTTGATTTTTATGCTTGGGTACATTTTTAATGTTCCAGTGTGTTAGAGTGAACTATGGTTATATAGAATTGGTAGTCAAGGGAATGGATCGCTGCTATAAGTCGAGGTTTATAACCCAAAGGTTCTGGGTGTGATTCGAGGTAAGAATTGTGTCTTATAAACATTTTATATAGTTTTGGTAGACATAGACACATTTCAGTCATTCCTTTCCATATCCTCTATTCAAGACCAACAAATTATAGTGGATCCTTTATCTTAGACCTTACGATTAGAAACATCTCCAGAAGAAGTTTCAATGATCACAATTATCCTATGGTGGTGTGAGTTAACTCTTGGAGGGGATAGATTCACATGGGATATCTTCACAGTAGTAATGAAAACATATGATATTTTTCTTATTTATAATGGTTTTATAATATTTATACCCATTTTTACTATTTCAAGTGAGGATTATAGTGTTTCCAAGAAGGGGGTATGAGATTGTCCTTTGTTGTGGAGACATAATCTCAAGAAGACTAAGATGGACTTGGATGTAATTAGATATATCTGATTTCTAATTAGTTGGATACTGTGACCCTTGTAGTAGTAAATGATTTAATATTTTAGTTCCTTGTAATGTTTTAGAAGTGAGATGAAATCTTCCTAGAGGACATGCTAGGGTTACCTCCCCATCAATATATTGACTTCTACTTTAACTTTATCCCTAGGACTACACTGATATCTTGTATGGTATAGTTAATGGACCTTATTATGATCTAGGAGATGAGGGTGTATTTGTAAAAACATCATGAGAAGGGTTTTACTTGACCCAGTGTGTTCTCTTATACGTATTTGGTGTCGTTCATTAAAATTGATGATGGAATCTTAATGCTATGCATTGATTACAATCACTTAAGTCTGGTTTTGACCAAAAAAAGTACACCATTCCAAGGATCGAAGACCTATATAAATAGTTGAAAGGAATTATTTGGTTCTCAATGTTTTATATCATGTTTGGTTACCATCAATAGAGAGTTCACATGGTTTTTATTTGGAGTATTATATTCTTATTTCGCAATGAGCATTTTGTGTTCCTAGTGATTCCCTTTGGTGTAACGAATTTCCCTACCTTTTAATGGAACTTAGGATTTTTTTTGTTCCATAATAACCTAGAATGGTTAATCGATTTCTTTATTTTTTAAATTCACATTTACTCTACAAATAAGGTAGATCATACAAAGAATTTGAGTATGGTCAGGGACTAACACTGGGAGAACCAATTATACAGTAATCTCTCTAGGTGTTAGTTTTGGATTCAGCAGGTTCGTGTTCTAGGAAATTTCTTCTCTGATCCTAGTTTGGTAGTGTACCTGATGAATATTGGTGTAGTTATCACTTGGGACACACCCAATAGTGTGTCAAAGGTGTAGAGTTTCATTGGTCTAGCATGGTACTATAAGAGGAATTTTAGAACAGTTATCTAGGATTTTGGCCCCTTTGAATGCCTTGATCTGGAAAGAAAACCAGTTTTCATAGATTGAGTATTGTTAAAGAGTCTTCAAGGATCTATGGAATATGTTCACTAGTGCTTTAGTGGTTATAAATCTAGAGGAAAGATTCAAATACATGGTCTTTTTGTGATTCCACCAAAGATTTTCTCAAATTCATTTTGATGCAGTGGTAGGTACTGATTTTATATGTGTTGAGATTGTTTAGAATAGAAGATAATACATATATAACCCATGGAAAAGATTTTAAAGTATTATTATTCACCTAGAATATGTTTACGAATAATATTAAGGGAAAATATTTTTATTATACCAACTGAGTCTCGGGTACATCTTTACTGAGAGGGACGTCAACCACAGATAGAGATGTTGTTCAGAGTTCCTACAGGACTAAAAAATCAAAGTATTATATACTATAGAGAATGTAAACATGGTCGGATATTCCCATATAATGGTAACCCAATCTATTTTGGTGGATTGCACATCATAACTATTGTCCAAATTTTAGGTGACCTTTATTGAGGAGATGGGTGTAGATAATCTTCAGTCGATAATGGTGTCTTCACTACTTCCTCAGCGTGTTAGAGAGGCTCAGTTGGGTGATATCTACTATAATGTTTTCTGATACCATATATCCTCAGGATTTACACCAAATGGATTTTTTTTAATATGAAGAAAATTTTATCACTTTCTAGGGAAAGATTTTTGTTCATGTAATGTTGTGTGGGGAGGTATTGTTATAGTTTCATACCTCCCTTTGAAGTACAATCCGGAGTGGAGAACATATAACAAGACCTCCATTGGTAGTTTAGGTTGGTTGGAAAGTGTTATAGTGTTGCCTAGTATGTTTCTTAATGCTTAAAATTTTAGTAGGTATATCTTATCATTAAGTTCCATAAGGTTTGACTCAACCTCTTGGGATCCCATAATGAAAGTGATATGTCATATAGTTTTATTTTTTGATGGGGATTCTAAAGAGAGTGAGAGTCCATGACTATATTTGGATGATTTTCGATTGAATTTTCAATTATTCACTCTTACATTCAATTTTTGATTTGTTTATAAATGAGATATTTGGATGTTTTTATGTATAGGAGATTGTTCAGAATAATGGTGTACCCACAACAATCATCTATAATTGTGATACTTGGTTAACATCATAGTTGTGGAGTGGTTTAAAGGAGAATTTTTAGACCTATTCAAAAATGAAAATAGTGTTTTACCCCCAGATAGATGTTTAGTCTGGGAAAAGATTCATGTATTGGAAAATATGTTGAGAACCCATGTGTTGGACTACATCTATATCTAGGAGTATCACTTACCATTAGTGGTTATTTCCTATAATAATATCTATTTCATCATTTTGAGGATGGAACCATTTGATTCACTAAAAGGGAGACCCTATGTGACCCCATTTTATTGTACTGGGACTTGGAAGATAAATATCATTAGGATGGAACTGGTTCAGGAAACTACAAAGAAGGTTCAGGTGATCTATGATCACATAAGGACAACTCAGATTAAATATAATTATTACACAAACTGATTTCATTAATCATTGTTGTCTTATTTGGGGTAATTTCTTATAATATTCTCCCCATTATAATAATTCCAAATATTTGGTTTCAGTAAAAATCTATCCTCAAGGATCATTTGATCATTTAATAGTGTACGTTGGGTTGGTGAGGTCTCAAACTACTTATCTTTTCCCCCTCAATTAAACCAATTGAAAGAAGTCTTCCTTGTTCCATTTCTAAAGAGATATGTGCATGATCCAACAAACATTATTGATCAGCATAGTTGTGAATTGATGATGGTTCCACCTTCTTGGTGTACCCTATTTTGATCAATGTTCAATAATATAGGATTATTCATGGGCAGACTGCCCTCTCGTCTGAGTGCTTTGGTATTATGGGAACATCTAGGAGAGCTCTCAAAAGTGTGAGAGATAGATGTGCTCCCATTTACCTTGAATTTTTCTATATCTAGATATTCTCAGGGAAAAATAAATAAAATGGGGGTAATGTAACAAATTATATTTTAGAATTTTATCCTTATAATATTTTTATTTATATCTCTGGATTTTACTTCATGGTGTGTGTAATGTTTCTGGTGTTGCGGGACCCTGAAATTAAATTTTAAAATATATTATTAATTTTAAAGTATTTCACATATAATTTATTAATTAATGGAATTCCAAATCATTTTATGCTCAAATAAAAAAATTAGGACTGTAGTTATTTTTAGAACATATGATTTAGCCAATGAGCGATATAATCTCGTTTAGCATCAAATGTTCCATTGAATTGTATTCATTGGTGGGTGTGCTAAATATATTAAATGATTTGAATATTTAAAAATATTATATATCAATACCTATCCTATCTGCTATAAATTTTTTGTTATATAAGATCCCTAAGGGTAGACACATAACCATGGGAGATTATAAAGGAGGAGGGGAGTTCCACCATTGGAATGGGAGAATTTGGGAATGTGGATCATCGATAGATGAATGAGGAGATTATTTTTATGACTAAATAATTGACATGGAACCTTCAATGAAATTACTATTGAGAATGTTCTTCTCAAATTATTGGTCTATAATTGAGGTAAGTCTTGATATTTTGTGGATTCCTTCCCCATTTTTCATGATTATTGAGTATTGATTGAATATCAACTTATTTATTTTAATTTTAATATCATTATCCACATTCCACAAAACTTTTATCAATGTTTATTAGACTAATTTTATGTTTTCATTACATCCATGTTTTCTACTAAGATTGGTTTCAACAATAATGACCATTAGTCAGGTATGCAATGGTGAACAATAATCTCATGTTTCATTTATGATTTTACCTTTCCCATTCCACATGTTATTTATTATTGGTCATGGGGTAAACTATTTGAAATTTTTATATTGTTTTGATCATGATAAAACCCCCATATTATTCATCATTATGATAATATAAATAGATTAATAAATTTTTTAAGGGTTTAGAGGCAATGGATGATTTCAGATTTTGTTTTGGTGATTAGCACCCCATCATTGTGGTGATATTAGGTGTTATGGATCTCATTTAAAACATAATATCTTCCATATTCTATCCTTCAGAGAATAAGAAGAAAATTTTGATGAGGTTTATAATCTAGATCAATCCTTGGGCAGAGCTTCCAAACAGTTTGGCAGTGAAAATGGTTGAGCTAATGAGAATGGAAGAAGAGATCAGGCTAAGTGTGAAATTACAAGAGACACAATGTACAGTTCAAAAGAATACATTCATTTTATTTTAGAACTTGTGGTGGGAATTGTTTTCTCTAAATATAAATATCACTTTTCATGGATAAGACCCACACACCAAGTGTACTTGGCTAGGTAACTAAGCCATGTATCAGTGGAACACGCTCGGGCAATCTATGTGTCCTACACACCATGTATCTTGGACACAACCTATGTACCATATTAATCCAATGAAACCATGATTATATAGAAAAATGTTGTCAATACTAGGTGGTGTCGCATGTAGTCCCACTTTTATGATAAACCATGTTCCCTATATGAACACACTATGTGTGGTAGAAGGGTACATCTAGGATTCAACTTTAGATTACACCACATTCACCCCATATAAAGACATGTTATACTCAACACATAGTATTATAACTTGTGATTCTCTTTATTAAAACCACAAATTTGGACCCCATGAATAGACCATTATTATTATCTTTATATGTTGGTAGTGATGGTGTCATTTTTTGGAATTAGAGATATGATGTGAGGTGATATGATAAGAACACCTATTTTAAGGTTTCTTGGCTGATATCAGTGATCTAGTTTGATCATTAGAGCAGGTTTTCATGTCAATTATACCCTAAATCAACATCTCATGTGTTCCCCATACATTATATATAGATTTATTCTTTACACCCCCACACAACAGAGGGTATGATACTTCTATCTATGAAGTGGTACTCACATTTTATCATGCTCTGGTAGAGAGAGGGTTCTTTAAAAAAGTTAGAGCTCCCTCGATAGTAGTACATAGCATTAAAGAGCATTCCCTACATTATGATTCTTGTTAGTATATGTGTGGTGCTTGGCACTGAAGATTATACCTTTAGTGTTTCAGGAAGACTCATTATCATCCTTATCAAGTTATAGAGTTTTATATTCCTTTATTTTCAGTTGGGGTCTCATTATGAACATGTCTATTCTTCAGTTTCCATTCCCTTTTTGATTTATGGGTTAATGTGACTATTTTATTCCATTACCTCACTCATTGTTTTTTGGTAAATTATACTAAGTATGTTTATACTCACTCTTGCATTGGATTTACCCACACATGTTGTTTCTTATGTACATGATATGAAGATTAGAGAGAATATTGGTAGACTTTGTATGAGTGTATCATAAAATTAATTGGACGAATTAACCATGTTGATTGGTATGTTTCAAAGATTTTTTGTCTGGAACTCTTCAATTTTCCATTTTTTTCCTGGTTGGGACATAATTTATCTTTCATTGAGAATGTATTGTTCCCATAAATAATTTTTTATTATCGTAAAATTACATTGATGTATTGTAATGGCTCGGGTTGTTCGAGGTCCATTACTTAGTGAAAATCTGATGTTGGGTGTCATGTTTAGTATGGGAAAGTTATCGAGGCTTCTCGGTGAAGTATGACCCCTAACAGTAGGCCTACCGATAGCCTTAGCCTACTGGTATTAGGCCTACTGGTAGCTCGGTCTACTGGTGGCCACAGCCTACCGGTAGCTCGTTCTACCGGTCGCTGCAGCCTATCAGTAGCTTGGCTACCGATCACTATCAGCCACCAGAAGCTCTCGACTACCTGTAGCTCTCGACTACCAGTATCTCGGCTACTAGTCACTGTCAGCCACTGGTAGCTCTCGACTACCGGTCCCTTCAGCCAACCAGTAGCTCAGCTACCGGTTGCTCTTTCCTACCCCCCACAGGTTTTCCAGTAGCGCCTCCTTTTTTCACAAATTTGTTTTTAAACCTTATTTTGATCCCTTTAATCCTGTTTTAAAGGCCCATTAACACCAATTATTGGGGTTTTATTAAGTGAGATACACTGGTGTGCGTTGGTTTAAACCGCCCCTAAAGGCAAGGACCCTTTAATGATGTATGGGGCCGCGTGGTCATCCCACAACCCCGCTCCTTACGCGGTTTCACGATATTATCTCAATCCTCCCCGGACCTTATAAACTAAAGGGTTATCCTTGGGTTTCTTTTGCTCAATCACCCTACCATCAATTCATCTACTCATCCTTGAGTTTCCGGTGTCACACCCCTCCAATTTGCGAACCTCCTGTTCTTTATCCTCACGCGTCAAGAGAAGCTTTGATCATCGATCAATCAAGTAGGGTTTCACCTTCTTCTCTCCTTTCTGTGTATCTTGCGGGTGGATATGCTAGTGATTTTGTAGAATTGAATTAACCAAACATTAAAGAAGATAATAAATGGATTCTAAAGAATGAAGGGGAGGGGTGTGACCGATGATGCTGCTCTGTTTTCCTCTTCTTCCTTATTAATTATTTCTGAATTGTGTGAGTATACAGCTATTGAAAATCACGGTCGTTGGTGGTCTTTCTCTATGAACTAATGAACCCTTACCTCTGGTGATGTTTTAATAGATTATATTTTGGTTGTGATCCATTATTGTGTAGAAGAAATTGGTTAATTTCGTATATTTGGCTAAGTAAATTGAAAGAACCAGGATCAATCCTCTTTCTGTGATAATCGTGGTTAAAGTACAGCGGGATTGGAATCATGGAGTTTTAAATCGTTTAAATATGAAAATACCCGCATGGGCCTGCTTTGATTTAATGGTAGTGGTTTGATTGTTTTTCGTTCACGGGATGATTGCTGGGTGATGTGGGTGGGGATGGGATCCCATGTTGCTATGGTTTCGCTGGTTGTGAATTTGAGGCCGCGTGGTTATCTTTCTTATATCACGAATTGGGTTGGGATCCTCTGTTGTTGAGAAGCCGTTGGCTCCAGGATTTTGGGAAAATGGGGTGGTATCTTGGCTTGTGCTTATGCTTGCTAGTTTCCCATGTAGGTGTAGAAAACACATCTAACATTATTACTAAACATGAAATCAAAGATGAGACAGATGGGTTTTGGTTTGGTGTGGGTTGTGACTTGGGCGTAGGAGCTGAATGTGTTCTTTAGGAAGGCAGATGAAAAACCTAAACTTTGGGTGACCGATTTTTACCTATACATATACTTGTAGTTTTGTGTTACTTATTCGCGCCCCACCCAAGTTGAGCACTTAGTTCTGAACACCCACATTTCATGGGGGAGGGTGTCTTCCCCAACACTTCTATTAGTGGCTGGTTATTAGATCCTTTTCCCCCCCTTCGCGGATAGCCCAAGTATCTTCGGGAAAGATGTGGTGGCCTGAAGTCCATTATTAGCCCAAGAATCTTTGGGTAGGGTGGTGCGGTGGTTGGCCCAGTTGTGTGCCGGAAGTTGGTTTCCAAGTGTCTTCGTGATGAGGCCCAGGTGTCTTCGGGCATGGCAGTGGAACTTCTAGCCTAGGTGTCTTCAAGCGTGGTTGTGGTTGTTCTGGCCTAGGTGTTTGCATGCATGGTTATGTGAGACAGTTTTGGCCCAGGTGTTTGTGGGCGGGGTTTGGCAGTGGGACTGCGTGGGGGTATGGCTCAGGTGTGTGCGGGCGGGGTGTGGTAGTGGGACTGTGGTGAGAATGGCAGTATTGGTTTGATGTGTAGGATGTCTTCAATAAACAGTGGGAAAGTGGCGTGGGTTACCCAAACATTGATGTGCTATTATTATATTTTTTTACTTCACTTGCGTTATTTGGTGAGTGTGCCTTGGTGAGGCTTGGGAGGATAGTTTCCTTGTAAAGTTCTTGGTTATCTCTTTTCTCACGGGGCAATAGTATGCCTCCCCACTTGTGCACGAGAGCATTAGGTTTTCCCCTACTGAGTATACTTGTATGCTCACCCTATGTATATAAAACTGTTTTCAGGTTTTTAGGAGGACTTCGGGGATCACGTGGGACCATACTAGCCAGAACCTTTGGGATAGTTGCAGTTGTTGTTTTTCTTTATCTGGTACTTTACCTTTGTAGTCACTTTTTACTTTGTGGTATTTACTTTTGGAACATGCATATGGGAATGGTTGTTTTGGATTTACTTGCACTTCTAGTTTTGGTGTTGTGAGGTATAGCGACCCATACTTTACATACATTGTTAATACTTAAAAATTGAAGCATACTTATTACAACATATAACAAAACCATGAAAGGGCCGTATGGGTATAGTGTCTTTAGAAACTAGGAAACATAAACAATTGGTTCATAAAGCATCTACACTTTCTCCCAATTATTTCATCATATCTATAGTCCCTTTTTGGCATATCTTACTTAATACCCTTCTTCCGGACTTGGGGAAAGAAAACATACAAAAGGGTGAGCTCAAATGATCAGTAAGGGTAAAAAAAAGAAATATTAATTACATCAAATTTATAAGAACATAACATTTTGAAAATCTTACCCTGCAAAAGAAATTATAATTTCATAACATGGGATAAATCATGGTAGTGAAATGTAGTCCCAATAATCATAACTTAAAACATGAAACTTTGTGTCATACACACATAATCATAGATAATCATTTCTTATTAGTCAATACTCATATCCAAGACTATCTTAGTGGACAAAGTCCATTTCTGAACCGAGTTCACTCCTCGTTTCAGTCCTGTTTCACTGAACCGGTTTAACCTGCCCTTCCAGCCATTTCTATCTCATGAGATATAAAATCTTTAACCAATGCATTGGAGGGAGATATAGGTCCCACCCATCTTATAATGATACCATTCTTATGTGTGCCAAAAAATCATAAACCATACATCATAGCATAACCCATATAATAAAAATGGGAATCTTAAACATCGTGACATCATAAAACAATTCATATAAGATAAAGGAATTCATAAAAACATTTCCATAACAACATAGTCAAATCAATGTAATAATAGGGATTGAAACATAACCCTATATTATCTTAGATGGAAAATAATTTTGATAAAACACTTGAACTCCATTCTTGAGGAAAATATCCTTTCTACTTCAAAAACATTTTTCCTTTCTTAACATGTCATACAATTTTAAACTAAAAGAATTTGATTAAAAATAAACATGAAAACTTGTAAAGGAATATTCTTTGAATAATGTTTTAAAAATCCATTCATTCCATATAAGTTAAAAAAACATTCTTCTCATACTTTTTTCAGAAAAGTCAAAAAGTACCTCGTACGAAAAACGCCAAAAGATCCCTTTCATATCTTTTACTAAAAACACACCGAAGAGTAAAATTGGATTTAAACAATTGTAGGTGGATGGAAATAATATTTCATATTTAGGAAACATGGATGTGGATGATAAAATACACCCCAGTAAATACCAAAGTATAAACAATCTCGGATAAAAATGAGATTGTGATATTTTCCCCTTACCTTAGGTCCGATTTGCTTCGTAAGTATCTGAACCTCCTATATAATGATTTAAATAATGTTATTGACTTGTTCCATAATAATACTTATTTTTATGATATTATATATGGTCATATTCTTATCTTATAATTAGTAATATTTCATTACTACTTGTTATTCGGGTGTTTATTACTTTTTGTTCTTATGCGTGTTTTGTTGAATAAATTCTTATTTTTCTTTTTAGGTTATAGATAACTCATTTCCAGAATAGTATTAGTTTAATATATATCATATTCATTCATTCAATTCATTTATATAATTATTATGCAATGAAGATCATGTAGAACGAGTCGCATCACATCGTGGAGACGGTATTCCGTACGTACGCACGAGCGATGATATCATTCCCATGATCGTGGAATTGTATTGGAGAGTATGTATACTATTTCAAAATCAATATCACTTTACAATAATCATATATTGTAATTTATTTGCACCATTATACCCATCCAAGTAAGGTGGTGGTGTAAAACAGATTACACCACGGCGAGGAGACAGTATTCCGTACGTACGCACGCGCGGTGATTTCGTTTTCGGTAGGATGGATAAGAGGTGAAATAGGGTTGTTTCATATTTATAATAACATATCAGTATATGAGGGATACTGATGTTTTTACCTCATAATTAAACAACTAAATAAGAGGGAGTAGAAGAAAAATGGAACTTGAAGAAAACGGTAGAAGGTATTACCTCTTTCTCGAAGTGCCTCCTTTAAACTATCTCTTAAGGCACTAGAGTTGGCCTTTTGAGAAGACCGGTACCTCTAGTAGATTTCTAAGGTAGCGGTGAAGTGAAATGGATAGGGGTTGGCCAAGCATGAAGGCTCAAATTGGTGTGAGGAAGAGAGGGATGAGGTTCCCTTCTATAAGGGAGGAGAGGGGCACCTTTGGAAAGTGTGGAAATATTACTTTATTATAAACTTATCTTCGGTTTAAAAAGGTCCATAAATCATTAAAGATGAAGATTAGAGGAATAATGGTCGAAATAAAATCATCCAATCAGAATTGGACATGTTTTGGAAAATATTTTAATCATTATAATCTTATTTATTTAAATCATTTATTAATGAGGTAAATACTTCATCATTATTGTGTCATAAATAATTTAATTTATTTGGTGTCTAAAAATTATAAAAAAATATCATTATGTAAGAAATACTTTTATCATTATAATTAATATTTATAGTCGGAAATATAATTTATACAACCCCTTATAAAAATTAATTACTATATTTGTTTTGTTAATGTCAATTTTGTCTTTACATTAAATTAATTAATCCAAATTGTCATTTTCATTACCAAGTGGCTCAATGGGGTCTCGAAATTGACCCAAGGATGCCCATGGTCGGCCAATACTCATCCAATAAGGTTAGGACAAGTGTCAAGGTAATTTGGAATTATTATAATATTCTTTTAACATTGAATTACCCTATTTATCTTTAACCGTAGTAAATAAAAAAATTATCGTAGTTACTATTCATAATATCAAAAAAATAAAATTGACCTATTAACACAATTTGGACCCACTGATTCCAAATATGGAATCCATTTTTCAAAATTCAAAACACAGAAGTTGCAGCAATTAATTTAAAATTAATCCTGTTGTTAAGAAAACGGGTTTTAAAAGTTAAAACATTGTCAAAGATTGAAATGTTTTTACCTATGAATTCAATGTAAAATTAATGATAATGAAATACATTATATTAAATAGTAAAAATATATTCTATTTATACTATAAAAACATTCAATATTAAAATTTAACCATATACTGTATTGCGATGAAAAAAAGTTGTTTTTAATTAAAATATAGCGTGTTTTTACTATTCATTAAAATATAAAAGTTATCAAAATAATATGAAAAATTTATCCAAAGTAAATTTTTATATCCTGATTCTAAAGAACAATTTTTTTTTGTCAAATTGAACTTATAAACTTTTCAAAAACAAGATTTAATGTGGGTGCGCCATTAAAAGGCGGTAAAACTGCATTTTTTGAAAAATACTTCTTTTATCCAGAAAAATATTTTTGTTTTCATACCTCATTCTAGAAAATGTATAAGATGAATTAAAATATTATAAAATTTAAAATTCAGTTAATACTATTCATTAAAGCTAATATTATAATATATCATTGTTTAGTAAAACTTGGTATTGCGTACGACGCAAGCTATCGAGGAAGGCCGCGGTTGCGTGTAAAGAAAACCAAGCTAGTTTTGTCTGTGGTGAAAGATTCCTTTGATGATTTAAATAAAATATTTCTCATAAAAGTCTTGGGTGTTACATTCTACCCCCCTTAAAATTAATTTCACCCTCGAAATTCATCACTTCGTAACAAACCGATGAGGATACCTCTCCCTCATCATATCCTCATGTTCCTATGTAGCTTCTTCTAATTGGTGGTTCTTCCATAAAACTTTCACTAAGCGAGTGGTCTTGTTCTGTAGGACTTTTTTGCTATGATCCAGAATCTCTATCGGTTGTTCTTCATAAGAAAGTTATTGTTCCAACGGTACAACTTCTGAGCTGAGTACATGTGAAGGATCATGTATGTACTTTCTCAGGAGAGATACATGGAACACATTGTGAACTTGAGAGAGATTTGGTGGAAGTGCAAATCGGTAAGATACCTTCCCAACATGATCCATAATTTCAAAAGGACCGATATATCTTGGGCTTAACTTTCCTTTCTTTCCAAATCTCATGACCCTCTTCCAGGGAGATATTCGTAAGAACACTTTATCACCCACTTCAAACTCTAGGCCTTTTCTTCGATTGTCGGCATAACTTTTTTGTCGACTCTGAGATGCTATTATGTGTTGTTGAATAGATCTGACCTTTTCTGCCATCTCATCAACAAGATCAGGTCCTAATAGCTTTCTTTCCCCAACTTCATCCCAACAAGTTGAAGTCCTGCATTTCTTTCCATAGAGAGATTCATAAGGATCCATCTAAATACTGGAGTGAAAGATATGATTATAAGAAAATTCCACCAAAGGTAGGTTTTGATCCCAACCACCTTTGAAATCCATAGAGCAAGCTCTCAACATATCTTCTAGAGTTTGAATTGTTCTCTCAGACTGACCGTCTATCTGAGGATGATAAGCAGTGCTAAAACTCAACTATATATCCAGAGTATGCTGAAGACTTCGCCAGAACATTGAGGTTAACCTCAGATCCCGATCAGATATAATAGAAAGTGGTACTCCATGAAATCTTACCACTTCTTTTACATATATCCTGGCAAGCTGATCCAGAGAGAAATCATCTCTAATAGCAATGAAGTGTGAAAACTTAGTAAGACGATCAACTATGACCCAGATAACATTATTTCCTTTGGATGTTTTAGGAAGTCCTGTGACAAAGTCCATAGTGATGTTTTCCCATTTACATTCGGGTATGGGTAATGGTTGTAACATCCCCTTAAACTTCTGTCTCTCAGCTTTAACTTGCTGGAAAACCAAGCATCGAGAGACATATTCAGCAACATCTCTTTTCATGCCATCATACCAGAAGTACACTTTCAGGTCCCTATACATCTTTGTGCTTCCAGGATGAATAGAGAATGAAGAACTATGAGCCTCATCCAGAAGCTCCTTCTTTAATTCGGGAATGGGAGGAACACAAACTCGATTCATGAACATTATTATCCCATCACAATCAAGGATAAATTCAAAAACATTTCTCACCTTCTTTTGTAACTCTACATCTTCTTTCTGTGCCTCTTTAATCTTCACATGTATAGATGGTTGAACATTCATTTGATAAAGATAAGATTTTTCCCCTTACATTATAATTTCAAGATCCATACTTTGTAAATCCATAAATATTGGATCTTTTGTGATCCTCATCATGGAGAAACTGGCATGGTCTTGATGACTTAATGCATCTGCCACCTTGTTTACTTTCCCAGGGTGGTAATGAATTAAGCAGTCGTAATCCTTAATTAGCTCCAACCATGTCCTTTGGCACATATTCACCTCCTTTTGTGTGAAAATATACATTAATCATTTATGATCAGTATAAATATCACACCTTTCTCCATAAAGATAATGCCTCCAAATCTTTAATGCAAAGATTACCACATCTAACTCCAAATCATGAGTTGGGTAATTTTGATCATGTATTTTCAACTGTCGTGAGGCATAAGCTATCACCATATCATTTTGCATAAGAACACACCCCAATACCTTCTTGGATGCATCACTATAGATCACAAACCTTTGTCCAGTACAAGGCAGTGTGAGCACAGGTGCACTGGATAACCTTCTTTTCAACTCCTTGAAATTCTCTTCACATTCCTCCATCCAAACAAACTTAACTTTTTTCCGAGTCAACTTGGTGAGTGGATTAGATAATCGTGATAAATCTTTCACAAAACGTCGATAATATCCAGCAAAACCAGGAAAACTTTGGATCTCAGTTACTGTTGTTGGTCTCGACCATCTTTCGATAACCTCAGTTTTTGCTGGATCCACAGATATCCCTTCTTTTGAGATTATGTGACCCAAAAATGAAACTTTTTGAAGCTAAAATTCACACTTGGTAAATTTGGCATAAAGCTTATCCTTTATCAGGGTCTTCAATATAATTCTCAAGTGATCTTCATGTTCTTCCTTGATCATTGAATATACAAGAATATAATCTATAAAGACTACCACAAACTGATCAAGATAGTCTCTAAAGACTCTATTCATCAGATCCATGAAGATAGCCGGGGCATTAGTAAGACCAAATGGAATCACTATAAATTCATAGTGTCCATACCTTTTATGGAAAGCCGTATTTGGTATATCCTCCCTTTTGACCCTTAATTGATGATATCATGAATGAAGATAAATCTTGGAAAAGTATTGAGCTCCGCGTAGTTGGTCAAATAAGTCATCAATGAGCGGGAGAGGATATTTGTTCTTGATAGTGATCTTGTTAAGTTCTCGATAATTAATGTAGCGTCTAATTGATCCATCTTTCTACTTAACAAATAGAATAGGTGCTCCCCAAGGTGATTCTCTAGGGCGTATGAATCCCTTATCAATATTCTCTTGGAGTTGCTTCTTCAATTCCTATAACTCAATTGGGTCCATTCTATAAGGTTTCTTTGAAATAGGCAAAGCACCCTGTACGAGTTCTATTGAAAACTCAACATCACGATTTGGTGGAAGACCTAGAAATTCCTCCAGAAAGACATCATCAAATTCCCGTACATTGGGAATATTATTAATCATGAGTTTCACTCCAACCATTTGAGATAAATAACCTTCTTTTAGTGGAATCAAGACCCGTAAGATAGATGAAATTTACAATGGAAGGTTATGTTCATCCTTGCTTCGATAGAAAATCATAGATTGATCTGGAATATGAAATGTGACTTCCTTTACTTGGAAATTGATATGAGATCCATATAAAGAAAGCCAATCCATGCCAAGAATCACATCAAATTACACTATAGGAAGGATCACAAGATTTGCAGGAAGCACTTTCCCACAAACTTCAATCGGAGAAGAATTGTAAACTTTTGATGCGACTGTTGTGCCATTACGAGTTGTTACAGCCAACTCAACATCTAATTGTTGAGGTAATATGGAGATACCCTTAGAAAATTCTTCAGAAATAAAAGAGTGGGTGGATCTAGGATCAAATAAAACATTTGCTACTTTAGAGTGGATGGTAAGTGTACCTCTCACCACTTCGTTGTCGTACTCCACATCGCCGATAGTAATTGCATGTGACTTTCCATTGTCTTTTTCCTTAGGAGTTTGTTGACATAGATCAACATCATCAGCCCTTGGATTTGGGCATTGATTGGCATAATGCCCCATCTCCTTGCACATGAAACATTGAAGTGTAGTAGGTTCATTCTATGTATCCCTCCTTTGTTTGCATCATTAGACATCTTCATTCCATCATTGCGGCATTCAAATGCCCGATGACCATTCATTCCACATTTGAAACATTTGCTTGTCCCTTTAAGACAACTCCCTCCATGTTTCTTTTAACACTTTGAGCATAAGGGAAAGCTCATCTTCTTTTTAGTGTGCTCTTTAGATTTTCCTTTGAATTCCATTTTCCTCTACTTATCAAACCCATATGACTGCTGGGTTACTCCAATCTCCATCTCAACATTGAGAGCACATCGAACGATTTCCTCGTAGCTATTGATGTCCCTCATGGCTAAGGCCCTTTGAAGACTTGGTTTTAAGCCACTAAAGAATCGATCGATCTTACTCTCAGGTTGGATAATAATACCAGAAGCATACCTTGCAAGTCTTGTAAAATTTTCTTCTTAGGTAACAATAGATTCATCATCCTTTTGCTTCAGTTCAAGAAACTCTTTCTCCATCTTTTTTCAGAGAATACGAGGGAAGTACTTATTGAAAAATAAGTTCTTGAAATTTTCCCATTCCATGGACTCAATTTCATCCCTTTTCCTCATATTCTTAATAAGATTACTCCATTGATAAGCATCACCTTCCAAACGATACACTGCTAAGATAACTTCATCATGTTCAGAACATTGAAGAACTGAAAATATCTTTTCAGTGGTACTAATCCATTGTTCAACCACTAGTAGATCAGAAGACCCACTGAATGAAGGTGGACGCTACCTCATGAAGGATTCAACAGAATTTTTCTCCTTCCTTTTCTCATTTGGAAGTCCTGCATGATTCATAGCTTGAGAAAGTTGTGTGAGCATGGCTACAAGATTTTTCATTCCAGCTCCCATATCTTTTGGTTGCTCAGGGGGACAATCATTGCAATTCCCATCGCATTCCACATTAACACGGTTTCTTCGGGTTCCAGCCATTGACTAAAACTAAGAAGAATAGTGTGAGCAACACTAATTATAAAAAGAATACCACATAATCCAGAATAAAATTTTACACTTAAGGTCATATCATATGTTGTTCATGGCCATTTATAAAGCACTAATATTGTGTTCTATGCTTAGACATATCCTTAGGTTTCTTACTAAGGCTTTCACATCCTAGTTTCCAAAGGTTGACTATACCTTTCCTCTGATACCAACTATAGCGACCCAAAATTTACATACATGGTTAATACTTCAAAATTGAAGCATACTTATTACAACATATAAAAAAACCATGAAAGGACCATATAGGTATAGTGTTTTTAGAGACTGGGAAACATAAAGAACAGGTTCATAAAGCATCTACATTGTCTCCCATTTATTTCATCATATCGATAGTCCCTTTTTGGCATATCTTACTTAATACCCTTCTTCCTGACCTGGGGAAAGAAAACATAAAAAAGGGTGAGCTCAAATTCTCAGTAAGGGTAAACAAAAGAAATATCAATTACATCAAATTTATAAGAATACAACATTTTGAAAATATTACCCTGCAAAAGAGATCATAATTTCATAACATGGTAAAAATCATGGTAGTGAAATGTAGTCCCAATAATCATAACTTAAAACAGGAAACTTTGTTTCATACACACATAATCATAGAGAATCATTTCTTATTAGTCAAGACTCATAGATAAGACTATCTTAGTGGACAATGTCTATTTCTGAACCGTGTTCACTCCTCGTTTCAGTCATGTTTCACTGAACCGGTTTAAACTGCCATTCCAGCCATGTCTATCTCATGAGATATAAAATATTTACCCAATGCATTGGAGGGTGATATATGTCCCACCCATCTTATAATTATACCATTCTTATTTGTGCCACAAAATCATAAACCATACATCATAGAATAACCCATGTAATAAAAATGGGAATCTTGAACATCGTGACATCATAAAACAATTCATATAAGATAAAGGAATTCATAAAAATATTTCCATCACAACATATTCAAATAAATGTAATAATAGGGATAGAAACAGAACCCTATATTATCTTAGATGGAAAACAATTTTGATAAAACACTTGAACTCCATTCTTGAGGAAAATATCCTTTCTACTTCAAAAACAGTTTTCCTTTCTTAACATGTCATACAATTTTAAACTAAAATAGGTTGATTAAAAATAATGAAAACTTGTAAAGGAAGCTTCTTGGAAATAATGTTTTAAATATCCATTCATGCCGTATAAGTTAAAAAAACATTCTTCTCGTATGTTTGTCAGAAAAGTCAAAAAGTACCTCGTAAGAAAAATGAAAAAAGATTCCTTTCATATCTTTTACTAAAAACTCACCGAAGGGTAAAATTGGATTTAAAAAATTGTAGGTGGATGGAAATAATATTACATATTGAGGAAACATGTATGTCGATGATAAAATACACCCCAGTAAATACCAAAGTATAAACAATTTCGGATAAAAATGAGATTGTGATATTGTCCCCTTACCTTAGGTCTGATTTGCTTCGTAAGTGTTTGAACCTTCTATATAATGATTTAAATAATGTTATTGACTTATTAAATAATCATACTTATTTTTATGATATCATATATGGTCATATTATTAGCTTTTTATTAGTAATATTTCATTACTTCTTGTTATTCTGGTGTTTATTACTTTTTGTTCTTATGCGTGTTTTGTCGAATAAATTATTATTTTTCTTTTTAGGCTATAGATACCTCATTTACAGAATAGTATTAGTGTAATATATATCATATTAATTCATTCAATTAATTTATATAATCATTATGCAATGAAGATCATGTAGAATGAGTCACATCACATCGTGGAGACGGTATTCCGTACGTACGCACGAGCGATGATATCGTTCCCATGATCGTGGAATTGTATTGGAGTATGTGTATACTACTTCAGAATTAATATAACTTTAAAATAATCATATATAGTTATTTATTTTCACCATTATACCCATCCAAGGAAGGTGGTTGTGGAAAACAGATTACACCACGGCGTGGAGACGGTATTTTGTACATACGCACGCGCAGTGATTTCGTTTTCCATAGGATGGATAAGTGGTGAAATAGATTTGCTTAATATTTATAATAACATATCAGTATATGAGGGATACTTATGTTATTACCTCATAATGAAATAACTAATGTAGTGGGAGTAAAAGAAGAATGGAACTTGAAGAAAACTGTAGAAGGTATTACCTCTTTCTCGAAGTGCCTCCTTTAAACTATCTCTTAAGGCACTAGAGTTGGTATTTTGAGAATACCAGTACCTCTAGTAGGATTATAAGTAAGTGTTTAAGTGAAATGGGCAGGGGTTGGCCGGGCATGAAGGCTCAAATTTGTGTGAGGAAGAGAGGGAGGAGGTTCGCTTTTATAAGGGAGGAGAGGGGCACCTTTTGAAAGTGTGGAAATGTTACTTCATTATAAACTTATCTTCGGTTTCAAAAGGGCCAAAAATCATTAAAGATGAAGATAAGATGACTCATGGTCGAAATAAAATCATCCAATCCGAATTGGACATGTTTTGCAAAATATTTTAATCATTATAATCTTATTAATTTAAATAATTTATTAATGGGGTAAATACTTCATCATTATTGTGTCATAAATAATTTAATTTACATGGTGTCTAAAAATTATAAAAAAAATATAATTATGTAGGAAATCTTTTTATCTTTCTAATGAATATTCATAGTCGAAAATATATTTTATATAACCCCTTATAAAAATTAATTACTAAAATGTTTTTGTTAATGTACATTTTGTCTTTACATTAAATTAATTAATCCAAATTGTCATTGTCACTACCAAGTGGATCAATGGGGTCCAAAAATCAACCTAAGGATGCCCATGGTTGGGAAATACTCATCCAATAAGGTTAGGACAAGTTTCAAGGTAATTTTGAATTATTATAATATTCTTTTAACCTTGAATTACCCTATTTATCTTTAACTGTCGTAAATAAAAAAATTATCGTAGTTACTATTCATAATATCAAAAAAATAAAAGTAACCTATTAACATAATTTGGACCCACTGATTACAAATATGTAATCAATTTTTCAAAATTCAAAACACATAAGTTGTAGTAATTAATTTAATATTATTCTCGTTGTTAAGCAAACGGGTTTTAAAAGATAAACCATTGCCAAAGATTGAAATGTTTTTACCTATGAATTCAATGTCAAATTAATGCTAATGACATACATTATATTAAATGGTAAAAATATATTCTATTTATACTTTAAAAACATTCAATATTTTAATTTAACCATATAAAGTATTGCGATGAAAAAAAGTTGTTTTTAATTAAAATATAGCGTGTTTTTACTATTCATTAAAATATGAAAGTTGTCAGAATAATATTAAAAATATATCCAAAGTAAATTTTTATATCCTTATTCTAAAGAATAATTTTATTTTGTCAAATTGAACTTATAAAATTGTCAAAAACGAGATTTAATGTGGGTGCGCCATCAAAAGGTGGTAAAACAGCATTTTTTGAAAAATACTTCTTTTATCCAAAAAAATGATTTTGTTTTCATAACTCATTCAAGAAAATGTATAAGATGAATTAAAATGTTATAAAATTCAAAATTCAGTTAATACTGTTCATAACGGCTAATATTATAATATATCGTTGTTTTGTAAAACTCAGTATTGCGTAAGACGTAAGCTATCAAGGAAGGTCGCGGTTGTGTGTAAAGCAAGCCAAGGTAGTGTTGTGTATGGTGAAATATTCTTTGATGATTTAAAAACAAAATATTTCTCATACAAGTCTCAGGTGTTACATGAGGTTTGGTATCTTATCTCCCGATCCTATTAAAAGAAAAAGGGTAATGCCTTCCATTTAGAGAGTGATTCTATTACCTTGGCGCTGGTCGCCACTCTGGGACCTATTGAAGGCAGGTTTCGGGGGTCATTATCTCTCCTTCAACTTGAAGAAGGAAGAGCCTCGAAATCTGCTAACCCTTCCCTCTTTTTGGTGAAGGCGGGTCATGACAGAATGGTATCAGAGCTTTTGGTTGAGAGATATGATGGAGTTTGGAGTTAGGCACAGTAAGGTTTGCATGGGATGGTAGGGAAAAAAGTGTTGGGTGACCTTGGTGTGTGAATTAGGCCAGGGAAGACCAGCTAGGAAATAGGATTTTAGGGGCCCCTGTGATCCGATACAAGGACTTTTGACCTACCGAACGACCGAGTTAGGCCACGCTGATTGCAGGGTAGAGACCCTAGGGAAGGTACATGCATCATAATGACTTGTGTTATCGTGTTTCTGGGGTGTTTTGGGAATTTGAAATAAATAAGAAGTTTAAGAAGTTTTAAGACTAACATTTTTCAATACTTGGGGTTAGGAATTCATTGTTTACCTTGGAGCTATGGCACCCAGAAGACGACCATGAGTTGTACAGGCGATCGAGGCCTAGGAGGTTGACTTGGCCAATAGGTAGAGATTTGATCGAGAGGAGGAGGCCGACCTTAGGGCGCTCCTCAGGGACCTCGACCAGGGTGTGGTTGGGGAGGTGGCTGACAGCCGAGAGGCAGAGGAGCTGGGCCTGGGCAGTTGCACGCCGTGGAGGTAGTAGTCCCAGCAGGACCATAGGTCGCTCGAGGTACGATCGGTTTGTTTAGCACCCTTGCTTATGCCTTGTTCAATATTGGAGATTCTCACTCCTTCGTTTCACACAGTCTAGCATGTGCTTTGGGTCTATATGGTGAGACTTCCGATTCCCCTGGTGCTGAGCATACCAGTCGAAGGTCAGACCGACTTGTTATTTGTTTGTTGAGGATGCTGACTGATGATAGGGCCACGGCAGTTGGTCAAGGATCTACTATTACTACTGATACAGCCATACGATGTCATCCTAGGCATCGACTGGCTGTTCTTTGTGTGTGTCGTCATCGACTGTTTCTGAGGAAGGGTTGTGTTCTCATACATGGGTGGAAAACATGTTACTTTCAATGGCAAGCGGACCAGTCAGAAGGGAAGAAGGCGAGAATAACCTCTCCTCTCCCATCTAGCCGAGATATCGGTAGATTCTGTGGATGCAGAGATGGTGGAGGTTCCAGGAATCGTCAGTGAGTTTATGGACGTCTTTCCTGAGGAGGTAACGACTCTACCCCCTCGACGTGATATTGAGTTTGGTATAGACTTGCAGCCCGGTTCCCGTCTGATTTCGATGGATCCTTACCATATGTCACCTTCAGAGCTACGGGAGTTGCGGATTCGGATTGATGATCTGATGAAGAGGGGTTATGTTCAACCAAGTGTGTCACTGTGGGGTGCTCCAGTCTTGTTCGCAAAGAAGGCAGATGGTGGTCTCAGGTTGTGCATATACTACAGTAGGATGAATCATGTGACGATCAAGAATCGCTACCCTCTTCCGAGGATAGACAATATTTTCGACCAGCTGAAAGGGGAAGGGTGGTTCTCGAAGATCAACTAACATTCTGGATATCACCAGTTGAGGTTGAAGGGGGGTGACATCTCGAAGATGGCCTTCAGGTGAAAATATGGACACTTCAAGTTTGTAGTCATGCCTTTCGATGTTACGAATGCCCCGGATGTGTTCATGGGGCTTATGAACTCCATCTTCTAGGAGCATGTAGATCAGTTCGTAGGTGTGTTCATCGACGACATCCTGATCTATTCAAGATCATAGGAGGATCACACGGAGCACCTGAGGATGGTTTTGGAAGTCCTCCTATAGCACCAACTCTATGGTAAGTTGTCGAAATGCAAGTTTTGGACATGAGAAATGCACTTCCTTGGGAAGGTAGTGTCTGAGAAGGGGGTAGCGGTGGACCCATCAAAGGTTGAAGCAGTTGTTTCTTGGACAACACCAAAGAATGTGGAAGAAGTTTGTAGTTTCCTCGGGCTAGCATATTACTATTGGAGGTTCGTACTAAACTTCTCCCGAGTTACATCCACTTTGACATCCTTGACCAAGAAAGACCAGGTTTTTGTGTGGAGTGAGCAAGGTGAGGTAGCCTTTAGCTATCTGAAGGAGAAGTTGGTTAGTGCCCCAGTGCTGAGATTACTAGAAGAAGGGGCAGCGTATGAGGTTTTCTATGATGCTTCAGGGCAAGGCCTCGGATGTGTGTTGATGCTGCGACAAGGGGTGATCGCTTATGGGTCTAGGCAGCTACTCCCTCATGAGCATAATTATGCCACCCATGACCTAGATCCTGCATCGGTCGTTTTTGTGATAAAGTTATGGCGGCATTACCGCATTGGAGAATGCTTTTTGGTCTTCACAGATCACAAAGGTTTGAGGTATATCTTCTCCCAGCGGGACCTAAACTTGAGGCAGTGAAGGTGGGTAGAGTTCCTCCAAGATTACAACTTCCATACACTTCAAGAAAGGGGAATTTAGTGGCCGATGCCTTGAGCAGAAGATCGTAGAAGGATGTGGTCCGAGAGTCATCAGATGCCTGGAAGGCGATGATGGAGTTGGCTTCCTTACACCTGGGTTTGAGGACGGATGGTGATAGAGGTTGCCTGTATCAGATGACAGTGAAGTATTCTTTGCTGCAGCAAGTGGAGGAGTCTCAGTGGGGAGACCCAGAGTGCGAGTTGATGCATGACCTAGTTGACCAGGACAATTCTCCGGAATGGTGGACGGAGGATGGTCAGAACCTGATGCTTTTCCGAGGAAAGTTGTTTGTTCTAGAGGCTATGTGTGGCAAGGTTCTTAGTGAGTTCCACAAACAGCCCCAAGAGGTACACCCAAGAGTTTCCAAGATGTACCAGAGTCTGAAGAGATAGTTCTAGTGGCCCGGAGTAATGCGAGTAGTGGCAGAGTTTGTAGCCAGGTTCCTAGTGTGTGAGTAGGTGAAGGCTGAACACCGTGTTCTAGGTGGCCTTCTGCAGTCTCTGGAAGTCCCCGAGTGGAAGTGGGAGGAAATATCAATGTATTTCGTCATGGTACTACCCATGGTTCAAGGGGGATAGGATTATATCTGGGTATTAGTGGACCGGTTGACAAAGTCGGCTCACTTTTTGGCTATTAAGGAGTCGAGTACTGTGGAGACTTTGGCACAAAAATATGTGGATGAGGTGGTTCGGTGGCATGGAGTTCCGAGATCCATAGTCTTGGATAGGGATTCATGGTTTACCTCATGAGTCTGGAGAGGATTTCAGCATGCTTTTGGCACCCAGCTACATCTTAGCACTTCTTTCCATCCCCAGACGGATGGGAAAATAGTGCGCACCATCCAGACATTGGAGGATATGCTGAGGGCATGTGTCCTGGACTCAGGAGGAGTTTGGGTGTGACACGTACCTTTGATAGAGTTCGCCTACAATAATAGCTATCACTCTACCATTGGTATGGCCCCATTTGAAGCCTTGAATGGGAGACCATGCCTTTCACTTGTGTGTTGGACTGGAGTCGGAGAGGTGGGAATCCTTGGCCCGAAGGTGGTGCAGAGCATGACGGAGAAGGTTTATCTTATACGAGAAAGGATGAAGGAGGCCCTAGACTAACAGAAGTCGTATGCTAATACCAGGAGGAGGCCCTTGTAGTTAGAGGTTGGAGACGACATGTTCTTGAAGTTATCCCCTTGGCATGGACAACAAAGGTTCGGTAAGGGGAGTAAACTTTATCCCAGGTTCATTGGACCCTTCGAAGTGTTACGGGGGGTGGGCGAAGTGGATTATCATCTAGCATTACCACCACTACTACTGAGGATACATGATGTCTTCCATGTGTCCCATCTTCATCGGTATCTACATGAATATTTACATGTCCTCGACTGGGGAGAGCTAGAAATCGAGGATGATGTGACCATTGTGGAAAGACCAGTGATGATCGAGGATCGTGAGAAGAAGGTTCTTTGTGGGGAACCATTCCCTTGGTTCGTGTGTTATGGAGACATGGTGGGCTTGAGGAGAGTACATAGGAGAGGGAAGCATAGATGTGTGCCAAATACCAAGATTTGTTTTTAGTATTGTGATGTTCTGTTTATAGTTTTTTGTGGTGGAGTGTTTTATCGTGTTGGCTATAAAATATGTGGTTTTCCTTCCTCTCTGAATTTGTGTGAAAAGTACTGACTATGGGGAGGGTAGGATCGAACCCCTAATGAAGACGCATTAAGGTGGATGAAATTAAACCCGTGTGGGCGAGCCAGTGCCTCCCATAGCGGATAGTATCTTGACATGGGGGAAGAGACTCCCCAGCCAACAAGCTGGGCAGTTTGACTTGGTGTGTTTCTTGGTTCTTAAGAGGGAGGTGTTTTTAGTAAACAATGAGGTTCACTTCTGAGGGTTATCTTTCGAGGTGGATGTTCAGACCCTCTATTTCCTTATGGGTTGTTTTGATTCTTGAGGGAGAGAATAGTTTTAAGGTTATATGATGTAATGGACCAGGTTTTTAGAGGTCCATTACTTAGTGAAAATCTGATGTTGGGTGTTCTGGGTAGTCTGGGAAAGTTATCGAGGCTTCTCGGAGAAGTTTGACCCCTAACAGTAGGCCTACAAGTAGCCTTAGCCTACCGGTAGCAGGCCTACCAATAGCTCGGTCTACCGGTGGCCGCAGCCTACTGGTAGCTCGGTCTACCGGTAGCTGCAGCCTACGAGTAGCTCACCTACCGGTCGCTGTCAGCCACTGGTAGCTCTCGACTACCTTTAGCTTGGCTACCGGTTGCTGTCATCTACTGGTAGCTCTCGACTACAGGTGGCTCGCCTACCGGTGGCTGTCAGCTACCGGTAGCAGTCAGCCACCGGTATCTCTCGACTACTGGTCGCTACAGCCTACCGGTAGCTCGGCTACCGGTCGCTGTCAGCCACCGATTCTCTCAGCTACCAGTGGATCTTACCTACCCCTACGGGTTTTCCAGTAGCGCCCCATTTTTGCGCAAATTGGGTTAAAACCATATTTTGATCCATTTAAGCCTGTTTTAAATGCTCATTAATGCCAATTAATGGGGTTTGATTAAGTGGGATACCCTGGTGTGTGTCAGTTTAAACTTCCCCTAAAGGCGAGGACCCCTTAATGATGTGTGGGGTCGCGTGGTCAACCCACGACCCTGCTCCTTACGCGGTTTCGCATTCATATCTCAACTGTCCCCGGCCCTAATAAACTAAAGGGTTATCCTTGGGTTTCTTTTGCTCGATCACCCTCCCATCGATTATTCTGCTCATCCTTGAGTTCCCAAGGTCACACCCCTACAATTTGTGAACCTCCTATTCATGTTCCTCAAACGTCAAGAGAATCTTCAATCGTCAATAAATCAAGTAGGGTTTCACCTTCGTCTCTCATTTCTGTGTATCTTGTGGGGTGGGTATTCTTTTGATTCTGTAGAATTGAATTAACCAAACTGTAAAAAAGATAATAAATGGATTCTAAAGAACAAAGGGGAGGGGTATGACCGATGATGATGCTCTATTTTTCTCTTGTTTCTTATTAATTATTTCTGAATTGTGCAGGTATACGCCTACTGAAAATCATGGATGCTTGTGGTCTTTCTCTGTACACTAACAAACCCTTACCTCTGGTGATGTTTAAATGGATTGTATTGTGGTTTTGATCCTTTATTGTGTAATATAAATTGGTTAATTACGTATATTCGGCTAAATAAATTGAAATCACCAGGATCAATCATTTTTCTATGATAATCGTGGTTAAAGTACAACAGGATTAGAATCATGGACTATTAAATTTTTTAAATCTAAAAATACCCGCATGGGCTTGCTTTGCTTTGATGGTAGTGGTTTGATTGTTTTGATTTCACAGGCCAATTTCTAGGTGATTTGGGTGGGTATGGGATCCCCTGGTGCTATGGTTTTTCTAGTTGTGAATTTGAGGACGCGTGGTTATCTTGCTTATATCATGAATTGGGGTGGGATCCTCTGTTGTTGAGAAGCCATTGGATCCTAGATTTTGGGAATAGGGGGTGGTATCTTGGCTTGTGCTTATGCATTCTAGTTGCCCAAGTAGGTGCAGAAAACTCATCTAACACATTACTAAACATGAAAACAATGATGAGACAAATGGGTTTTGGTTTGGTGTGGGTTGTGACTTGGACGTGGGTGTTGAATATGTTCTTTAGATGGGCTGAAGAAAAACCTAAACTTTGGGTGAGTGCTTGTTACCTATAAATATACTTGTAGTTTTGTGTTTCTTATTCGCGCCCCACCCAAGTTGAGAACTTAGTTCCGAACACCCCCATTTCATGGGGGAGGGTGTTTTTTACAACACTTCTATTAGTGGCTGGTTATTATCTCTTTCTAACTCCTTTTCCCGGATAGCCCATGTATCTTCGGGCAGGCTGTGGTGGGCTGAAGTCCATTATTAGCCCAAGAATCTTCAGGGAGGGTGGTGCGGTGGTTGGCCCAGGTGTGTGCGAGAAGGTGGTTTCCCAAGTGTCTTAGGGATGAGGCCCAGGTGTCTTCGAGCCTGGAAGTGGATCTTCTAGCCTAGGTGTCTCCAGGTGTGGTGGTGGTTTTTCTGGCCTAGGTGTTTGCAGGCGTGGTACGTGAGACAATTTTGGCCCAGGTGTTTGCGGGCGAGGTTTGGCAGTGGGACTGCGTGAGTGTATGGCCCAGGTGTGTGCGGGCAGGGTGTGGCAGTGGGACTACGTGAGAATGGAAGGATTGGTTCTATGCATAGGATGTGTTCAATAACCAGTAGGAAAGTGGCATGGGGTACCCAAACATCTATGTGCTATTATTATATTTTTTACTTGACTTGTGTTATTTGGAGAGTGTCCCTTGGTGAGGCTTCAGTGGTTAGTTTCCTTGTTAAGTGCTTGGTTATCTCTTTTCTCAGGGGGCATTAGTATGCCTCCCCACTTTTGCACGAGATATTTAGGTTTTTCCATACTGAGTATACTTGTATGCTCACCCTACGTATATAAAACTGTTTTCAGGTTTCCAGGAGGACTTCGGGGTTCGCGCGGGACCATACTAGCGCAAGACCATTGGGACAGTTGTAGTTGTTTTTTTTCTTTCTTTGGTACTTTACCTTTGTAGTCACTTTTTACTTTTTGGTATTTACTTTTGGAACATGCATATGGTAATGGTTTTTTTGGATTTACTTGAACTTCTAGTTTTGGTGTTGTGAGGTTTGGTATCTTATCTCCTGATCCTATTAAAAGAAAAAGGGTAATACCTTCCTTTTAGTGAGTGATTCTATACCCTTGGCTCTGGTTACCACTCCATTACCTATTTAATGTGGGTTTTAGGGGTCATTATCTCTTCTTCAACTTGAAGAAGGAAGGACCTGGAAATCTGCTGACCCTTCCCTCCTTTTGGTGAAGGCGTGTCATGACATGTATTTTTTCTAAAGTATGTCAAATGGATTTTTTAATCTCAAGTGGTTTTAGTTTTTATTATATCTCTACAAAATTTCATAGATTAAAAAATGTGAATGATTATATGTGTATTAGGCCAAGGATTGTGATTTAACTAATATTTTTACTTGAAGCCTATCAGCAGACCCATACCTAGGAAATGGGATTGGGTTGTAACTCTCGGCTTAATACATTCATAGGTGGGGCCATAGTGGGTTGGGTCATGATAAGTTATTGGAATAGGACATTCAATGGGATTCATTACCCTTATAATAAAAGTTACGAATAATAGATAATATCGACCCACCAATCAAACACATTCCATTTAAAAATACACCTAAATTCATAGCTATAATATCCCATAACGTATGATATGAAAAATATTTGAGTCTAAAAAATGAAGCTCCAAAAGGCTTCTAGTAACAAAACCAAAAGAAACTCTCTACTATGAGTGAGTACTATCTAGATTGGTCACCAAAGACCACTTTATCACATGAAGTATGTATAGGGGTGAGAAGAATAGTTTTTCATAGGCGGATCCACCTCAGTACCTCTCATGTAAATTTGATAAACTCATATAAATTCAGTAATGAGTTAAGAGTAGAACCAAAATTGACCTAATAGGTTGACAACCCATTCCCAGCCTCACTAAGTCTAAATCACCATGAGTCACATGTATGTATAATAAAATAGTAGCAAAGAATATAATCAAGGTTCCCTACAAACACTTCCCCGCTATTTTTCTTCCCTCACACCCCAATTATGAAAATCTTAATCCTTACATCCATTTAATACCATCATCATATTGTAATGGGTAATCCTTGATCTCAAACTATTAGAATCATATCATCCACACATCATAACCTTATCACATCTACATCTGTCACATCCTAGGTCCAGAGAAATATGGTTTCATGAAGATGTATGAAGACAACCTTATTCTCTCCTCTTGGTATGCAAGACCCACACTAAATAACATCACTTCTAATTGTGCCATGGTAATGAATTGAAGGCGAAGTGTGAAAGAGGGGTAGCAAGTAATCCATCCTTACAAATATGGATGCCTAGGGAAAATAATCAAAACTGAATAACCATTAGTGTCTGTAAGATAATTCATTTTGGTTTGGGATTATGGATAAATCACATGAAAAAATAAAATTATAGATAGTCACAAATAATAACCAACCTATGGGTGAGAAAAATACCTCTATATTAAAAAATAATTCATCACCACTAGGTACCCACTACCCCACAACATTTATTGTTTCCTCTATAATAAAACTTACCAACATTACACACAAAGAGTCCATAATAACCAACAATATTTCAAATTGTATTCAATAAGTTAAAAAATTATAGATTTTAATTCAATATCCAATATTAGGTTTGTTAAGACAATATTATCCCTACTTAATGAGAAACCATTAATAACAATTATCCATATTTATTCCCATCTATTACCCATCCATTTAAATAATATAAATTTCCACTATAATATGAATCTATTTAATTTCATTCCATTAGAATTTTCATGATTGAATTAATATCGAATGATTATTTTAATACATCCACACTTTAGTATTCACATTTATTAATTCTGTTCAATCCCATTCCACCAAGAATTACTGACCAAATTTCCACACCATCATGTCATTTCCAAAAATACAACCTTATAACATAGTCATCGCATTCCAACTATCCCACTCAACATGAAAAAATGCACTATAATTGACCCTTCCTACAAAAACTAACCACATAAATTCCATCATCATATCAATCCACCACCACAAAAAATATCACAACCATATACACAAAACGACAAACATCTATCACATTTCTAATAATATATAACAAGTTGGTTGGAAGTAGAATCATTCATTCCATTATTATTCAAACAACCCATTTATTTAATTAATTTTGTTATTATATAATTATGTAATGTGATTCTAGCAGTCAAATATAGAAATAATAAAAAATAATTTTTTCATGAATATAATATTAAAATATATCTTTATGCATAATTCACATCCATACTATTCAAATAATTCACTAATTTATAGATTTAATTATTATTTGATTAATTGAAGTGCTTATTGAATGGAAAGGAAACAATAATTCATACAATCAATTTTACAACCATAATGGGCTCTTACAAACAAAAAACATATATGGAAATATTTTTTAATTTAGAAGGCCTGAATAATGTAAATATATTAGAATAAAAATGTCATTTTATTCCCATAATTATTATAATTCTCTTACTGATCATATTTCAACATAATAATTCATGCTATTTTATTTTACATAAATAATTTATTAAAATAACATGAAATAATGAAGGGAATATAAATAAAATATATGAACAATACTTTCATTTCATTAATCCCAAAAATTAAAAGAGCATGTCATGAATCCCTTACCTCATGAGATGTTTCAAACATTAATTATACAAGAACATAGAGAGTGAAAAGATGAGTTCAGGTCTGTAAAATATAGAACGGATCCAACTGACTATAGCAGAATCTCTAAAATATATAGGTGATGTTTCGAAATCACAAACTGAGGGGAAAACAAGAAAACATGAATTGAAAATGATGCAGAAATTTTAAGAATAAAAAGTGGTAATTTAATCATAAAATTCCATAGACATTTCTATGATTTTGATTTAATTCAGATTCAATATATTTTTTATTTTATTCCCATTCATACCCCATGTAAATATCCTAAATTTTAGGCATGATTTTGATTATAATATTTTTTTCTTGTATTCATTATAAAATGTATGAAATCTATTTATTTTAATTATTATTTCATTTTATTTTATAAAAAAAGGCTATAAGATGAAATGTAATTGGAAATGTAATTTTCTATACGTAAAATGGTAACCCATACATAGAATGGGTGTTTTGCATAAAGGAAATATCAATGTACCCTGACTTGATCCATCTACCATCTAACGCGTTTGAAATCATACTGACATTTGATCACAAACACCCTGGATTTGGATCCACTAATCCTAATGAAAATATAGACTACCCTCAGATGAGCTATATATTTCCGTCATGAAATCCCAATCACATTAACATGAGATAAACTAACCCTCACATGAGATATAACATTATATAGATTGGGATTTACCTTTACATGATAACCTATCTACCTTCATAGTGAAGAAAAATCACACTAACCCTTACAAAAGATATAAGGTTCCTTGACATGAGATCAGATGCAACCATGAAATATCATAGTACCTTGATTCAAGATTTATAAATTTCATAGTACCCTTAAGTGATTAGTTTATATTCACGTGAGGTATGGATCAGTGGTCCCATGAAATGGCATATCAATTTAGCTTTATGAAGAAAGTGAATTCTGATTATGGATAGAAAAAAATATTAACAGATTTTTTTCCAATTGAGGAAACATAAAAAATGAAGGATATGCTCTAAAAATCATCAAGGAATATAAAGAAGGAAATGTAAGGATTTATGAATGTCTCTATCATTGAAATAGATTACTCTAAAAAATTATCATCCTTAATAATTAAAACCCAAAAATTATCACCCTCAATAAAAAAAATTAAACCAAGAAGAAATTTAACTAACAACCCAAACCTACAATCCACCTAGAGATACCTCTCAAAGAATAATGAACTAAAATAAATATATAAGGTATAACTAGAGATCAATTACTCAAGGATTTTACAGAGTCCTATTTATTTTTCGATAGATTAGAGTAAAGTCAAACATATCATACTCTTTATAAAAAATAGACACATCCCCATGCCTAATTCATATTTGTTACCAAACATCCATAATAATTATATAATTAATGTCCCAAAAGACATAAAAATGAAAAATAACAAAATAACAAACCCAACTGACAATTCATTTCAATAAATGACATTATGTTCTTCCTTAATGAAAGAATTATGCGTGGCTAGCAAGAATTTCATCACCCAACATCATATTTGTAAATAAAAATCATTACCATATCTAAATTATTATCCATTTATAAAATTTCATGTCATCAATCCAATCATAACAGAAATATAAACACTAAAATATTGAATATATTTCAGAAACAATCTCCCCATACTAATTTTAAATAATTTTATATAACATCCTTACAAGAACAATATTAGATAAAAAATATGTTATAAATCCATTAGTATGACTATTTTGGGTTTAGAAAATTTATTTTCAAAATAAATCAACACATAAAGGAAATAATTAACCAAAAAACACTTCATGGATTATTCATAGAAGAAATAAACATATATAAGAATACAAAAAAATTTACTTAGGTGTGCTATCAAAGGAAAATATCCACATTATTTATCCTTATATATTATGATTTATTTACATAAATTGTTCATCCCTTAAATATATTACTCTCAAGGAAACATGATTCCATGTATAATTTAAGATAACATAATTTTACTTACATATTTTTCTATGAAATGGTTATGAGAAAACATGCTTTCAATAATTTATTCAAGTGTCTTAAAATCAAATCACATAAATATTTTTTATCTTTAGACTTTCTTCCCATATTAAAAAATCTATTCATTTATATCACACATGATTATCTATTTTTAAATAACTAATTATGGAATATAATTCATAATTGAATTTATATCACACAAATAAATCATCATCACAAAACATTATCCATTCCTGAAAAGAAAAAGTGTGTATATTTATTTGAAAATATATAAATATTTTATGGGTTAACACTAATCACGATTTTTATTTTATAATAATTATAAAAATCACCAAAACCTATCCAAATAAAAAGCACATAACATATACATAAAATACATCATGAGTGGAAGGTAACACATGGTATAAAAATTTTCAACAATAAAGATACGTCTAATCATGTTTCCAAAATCATTATTGACAGTCTAATAACATAGAATATATTAAAGACAATTTTTTATGAAGTCTTTATAAATCACACAACATGAACACTTTATGTTTAATTTATAACCATATAATAAGTTTAAAAGCTTGGGAATTTTAATGACAATAAAAGAATTCAATTTAAGAGGACACATGGTATCGAAGGCATGGTATCAACTTTTTATGCATGACATTGTAAGCACATATCATGGGAGGTTCTCTTAGCATGTTTCATGTCATGTTAGTGTAGAATTATCACATGATTATAATTCTCAAATAACAATATTTTCACAATGTTATTTTCTTATTAATTTTATATCAAGATTTAAATTTATCACTTTATTTATACATGGTTCCCTCCTAATTTATTCCTAATCAAAACATAACGTAATAATTCATTAAAAAACATTAATTCAAAAAAATTGAACCTTATCATGATTGACATGGAATAGAAAATATGTCTACTAAGATAGAAGGGTTTTATAAAAACATGTTTATAGTGTTAATTGAAAATGTTCAGTACATAATTTTTCAATTTAGATAATGTTACAATAGTTATATTTCAAATATAATGTTGATTAGACATGCATTTGGCCTCTTCCTTTAAGAAACAAATACTGATCACCAAGAATTCATTACTATTGGTATGATTTTTAATTAAATCAATCATACTTATAGATTTTAGTTAAATCAAATAAATTTAGATTAGTATATTTCATATCATGTAATGTAAAAATTCAAAATCATGTTGTTAAATATAACTTATATAATCAAAAAAATTTCAATGAAGGCATATTTAATAAAAAAGGCTCCTAAAAAATTTTCCAAGAAAATATGATCACATATATATCCCTATTAATTAATGTTAACACATCAAAAGAAAACATATATTGGATTTAAATAATGTTTTTTATTTCATTAATTCACTTATTTATTTTGAATTGACTTGATTTAATATTTATATATAAAAACTAACATGGCATATCATTAAATAAAACTAATTATCTCACCGTTTCATGATTTGTAGATATTCATGTTTTGATTAGTGAGAATTAATTTAAATTAATGTTTCATAATTATAAGGAATCAACCGTAGAATTAAATTTTAGAATAAATAAGAAGACTAGGTATATTAAAAAATTAAATCATAAATAAAATTAAATAAATTATTCATACAGCTTGTGGAACTTTAATTACAAGAAGCATTCTTAAAGGGACCTCAAAATGAAACATATGATTTCAAATATGAACAATAATTATTGAAACCCATGAATATAAAACATTAAAAAACAATCAAAATAATTTATAAGAAAATCTTTTAAACCATCCTTCAAACCTATTTTAGTGAAAACAAATAAATCTTTCTATAATCTTGACACTAATTTTGTTCATAAAATACCCTAAACCATTTGCAAGATCTGTCCTAAAAATCTTTATAATAATTATTTAAATG
The DNA here is from genome assembly GCA_963277665.1 of Viscum album. Taxonomy (NCBI): domain Eukaryota; kingdom Viridiplantae; phylum Streptophyta; class Magnoliopsida; order Santalales; family Viscaceae; genus Viscum; species Viscum album. The sequence continues at coordinate 1,650,347,550 of OY728137.1, read as the reverse complement.
AAAAGTTTTACTTATAATAAAAAAATTCACAACATGATTTAAATAAATTCAATTATTCATTACTAGTTATATAACCCATATAAATTTATCGTATAATGAAAAAATTAAATGTTTTTCCATCACTATATAAAAACATTGATAATGATATTATCATACAATTATCATTCAATAAATGAAATAATATCATTCTATTTTTCATGACAATATCAACATGTATAACTTAAAAAATAGAAAATCCAAATTACCTCAATTTATGCTTAATAAAACACAAGTTTGAGAAATTTAAATTATCAAAATTAAAGATCATCGAGGATTGTTAACAAATAAAAAATTAACAATAACACAACCATGTAAACTTTAAAAGAATATTAAAATTTCATTTTAAAATTTACTATTTGATCGCGTAATAACTTAATATAGTGTTAACAGTAAACCACATTACTTTCTTCAAATAACAAAAGAACTAACATCAATATAAATAGAGTTTCCACAAGCATAAAAATTCAGGGAACTTATCCATTACACCATGATATTGTCTATTTACATGGCCTTTATTCGAGTAAACATATTTATAGTGGATCACAAAAATAACATGCCTTGATGTGGTAGGTTCCATTATATTCATATGATTGTATCTGTAACATAAATTACCACCACATGACTAGTACTTAAACCTGATAGCATGGAATCCATTCTAATTCATTTAATTATGCTTATTTAAATTCCAATGAAGTTGCATAATTCAAGCACAAGTTCAAAAAAGAATGATGTTTATAAATTTCATTGGTCTTTACAATGCAATAAGTACCAATTCTCTTGGTAATTTTGTATACTAAAAGTCCATGAATCTAATCACAGGGGCTCTAAAATCCCATGTCCAAGATGGTCTCCTTGGCCTATGTAACACACCAAGTAAAATTCTTATCGATTCCCTATCAAACCATGAAATCCTCATAATTCCAAACTCCAATATCTAACCTATCTCTAAACCATCATCTTTGATACCACTCTTTCTGCCCCCCCCCCCACTGGTATCCCTCAAAGGATGAAAAATAAGTATAGAAGGGAAACCTGAAGATCTTCTTCAATAGGCCGTGGGTATGTGACTTTAACTAAAGGTATGAAACATATTATGTAAATAATTACCCTCATAATATAAGTTAAGGAAAATAGAAAAGACATATAAACCATTCAACACTATTATTTACACAAATAAACTAGAATTATTCAATAATAAGATGCCACAATATATGATAACATATATATGAGTGTCTAAAAGGAAACACAAAAACACTCCTATGAAGAATCTCTAATAACAACACTCAACTCCAAGCTAGTACAGTCCTTCCATGTCACCAAAGACCTACTGATCAGCTGAAATATATGTAGTAGTGATCATGAAATATATACTTATTAAGATCCCCCAGAGAACCTCTCATGTAAATTTGAGGAAAAATTAATAATACTCCAGTGAGTAAATCATAGAACCAGCATGTGCTTAATAAGTTAGTTACCCATTCCCGGCCTCATCAAAGGCTCAATCATCAAGTATCACACTCAATTATAATAAAATAATACTAACTGATATAATCAAGGTTCCCTGCAACCACTCCACCATCATTTTTTCACTCTCACGCCATATTAAAAACATCTTGAGTTGTGCATCCATTCCATATCATCATCACATCATAATAGAAAATCATGGTTCTTAACATGTTCCAATCATCTCATCCACTCATCAAAACATCATAAAATCCATACCCAACATTTCATAGGTCTAGAGCAGTAGGGTATCATGAAAATAAATAACATCAACCTCATTCCCTCCTCCCACCATGAAAACCCAATCACTAAATAACATTACTAACAACAGTTCTATATATAACTACTGAAGACAGATAAAAGAAAAGTGGGTTTCAATCCATCCTTCCTCACTAATTAATAATTTTTGGAACAAAACATTTGGTCATCAATATGGCTATTCTACTTGGTTGGGGTGCATAAGGAAATCACATTATTAAATTCAAATACAGATAGACATACACAATAACCAATTTTAGGGTGCATAGAAAAAACACTAAATAAACCAATAATTCTCTAAAATAAGGTCACTATTACCCATCAACAACCAATGTGTACTTTATAACACAATCCACCTACTATAGACATGATGAAGGAAAAATAACCAACTATTGTTTCACTTTTATTCATTCAGTTACAAATTCAAGTCTTCAATTCACTAATAAATGTTTGGTTTTTATGCATATTCTTTCCCATATTAAAAATAAAACCATTCTCAGTCATCCCCAATATTTATTCCCATAAGTAACCCGTTCATTCAAAGTATTTACATTTCAACTACAATATACATATATTTACTTCTATCCCATGAAACTTAATCAAATTTAATTAACATCCCAAAATATTTTAATCTATCTACATTCCATATTTTTCAGGTTTACTAATTCAATCCCATCCCATACCACCCGTAATTACAAACCTAATCCGCACATCATCCAATTATCTCCATAAAAATATCCCCACAACATAACTAACACATGGAATCCATCCCACTCAATGTTCCAACCATGAACCACAACCATCTCGTACAACACAAAATTACCACATCACTACCATAAACATATCCAACCACAACCACACTTCTTATCAAAAACATAGGCACAATGAATCAAGCATCCAATATGTTTCCAACAATATATGATACATAAGAAAACAACAACATCATTAATGTCCAAATTATTAAACTAATACATTTTATTAATGACTTTAATTATTATTTAGTTATGTGAAGTGATTACATCACTCAAAAATAGAGACCAGAAATAATCATATTTCGAAGGACGTAATATTAGTGGTCGGAATCAAACAATATTCTCATCGAAATTATTCAGAAAACATTTTAATTTCCATATTTAATTATTATTTAATTATGTGTAGTGATTAAAGTACTCAAACATGACAATAATTCATGAAACCAATTTAATATCATTAATAGGCAATATAAAATAGGAAAAATATATTACAATAGATCGTTATATACAGATGGATTGAATACCACATGGATATTTTAATAAATATTCAATTTTAATCCAAAAATTATAAAAAATTTCATATCGTTATAATTCAACATAAAAAATCTTGCTATATTATTTTAAATAAATAATATATTAGTAGCACATAAAATAATATAGGGAACATATATAAAATATATTTATAGAACATCCATTTCCTTACTCTGTTATTCCATTTTTTTATTTACTTTAATTTAATTCATTATAATCACCCAGTGAATTAAAATCATGATAAACCCGTGATTTACATAATTTAGAATAATTGGACTTGAATACCCTACCTTGTGAGATGATTCTTGATTTTTCTACAAAGGAATAGAGAGAGGCAGAAGAAAAGTAAGGGGCTAGAAGTCATAGGAATGTTCATGTTGACCACAAGTGACTCTTTAAACACAAATGGTGATGTTTTTATTTCTTATACCTAAGGGTAATGCAAGGAAACTAAAATGGCGAAATACACAATTTTCAAATATATTAGGTAATAATTTACATGTAAACCCCCCAAATCCCTGGTTTAACTTCCAATTTAATTCATATTAAATTTGTTCTTAATTTTATTCCCTCACATGACCCATTAAAATATATGAAATTTAAGGGATTATTTTATATAAATAATTATTTCACCAATATTATATATAAAAAATATCTAATACATTTATTTCAATTATTGTTTCGTTTTATTTCATACAAATAGTATAAAGGAAAATCCATAAGAAAATATAATTTTTCTATATATAAGATGGTTACCCAAATGAAGAGTGGGTGTTCTATGAAAGGGTAGGTTAAAACTGTATTGATGTGAGACATCTAAACTTATGCACGTCTCTAACCACCATGGTGTGAGATTGTAAGTACCTTCACATGAGATCCACTCACCCTGATGTGAATCTAGACTACCATTAAAAATTCCACATACTACCTTCACATCATCCAACATACACTTATGTGAGATCAACTGACCTACACACTAGATCTACATTTACATATATCAGTATTTACCTTTATAGATGAAATGATCCACCTTTATACAGTAAAAAAATTATGCTAACCCTTAAATGGTTTATGAAGTATTTAATGACAAAAAATTTTATTTATATAATGTCACCTAGTTTTATATAATTGTTTAATATTTAATAAAGTATCACTATAAAAATCACATACAACAATTGATATAACTAGAAAAAATTATATACTAATTTAAACATTATATTAATAGAATAAATGTGGTTATAAGAATTGAAATTAATATAATGAAGAAAAATTAGAAAATAAGATTACTATAAAACGAAAATTTGGATGAACTTGATCCCCTTCAATGATTTTACTCATGAATAACACTGTATAAATGAAATAGAGAATTAGAAATACAATCTCCATTTTGAAAATGATAATATATATAACCTTGAGTGAAGAATAAATTTAATGTGTTGAATTTATAAAAGGTAAGGATCTCATAGACCAATAAAAATAAGACTCTAGGAACAGTAATATAACCATTAGAATTTTAATCTGATGGTTATGAATTGTAACCTAATCCATAGAATATTACTCTCACTTTTGGAAGTTTAAAATAATATTTATATACCTCATAAATTGAAAATATGACATATTTATGTCATGATACAAGTAAATAAATGTTTTAAAAATTAAAATATAATTGTTTGTATTTCTATAAAATATATATTTTAATTTAATTTATTATAACAAATATAAACATTTAAAATTAAAAATTATAATGAACAAATGGGTATAAAAATTAATATTTAGTTTTATTATAATAATAATATAACATTATCGGACTATAAGTAATATTTCAAAGGGTTGGAAAATGACCATAATATTAAAAAAAATTATTTAAATACGTAAGATTTTAAAAAAAAAACTAAATTTATTATATTTATGAAATAATTTTCATAAAATGGATTTGATTTTAAGAATCCACATGTAAAAAATGGTTGATATTATATTATTTTTCTAAAATAATATAATTTTTATGTACAATAAATTATATCAAAATATAGTAATCAGAATTAAACTTTTTATTAAACTTTTTTAAATAATAAACTAAAATATTATTTAACTAAGGTTCTGGATAATGTTAGTGAATAACCCTCTGGGACTCTTTCTCGGGTTCCTTTAGTGAAACAGCCCAAAGTCCAAGGTTAGCATCTAGAGGCAATCCAAGGAACCCATAGAGAAATAATAAAATTTCACAACAACAAAATACAAGATATAAATTCTTACTATGTAATATCATCACTTTATCTTCATATATCTAATATAGTTTTTTATGTTGGTATCACTAACCTATGTTCTCAATGTATTTTTCTTTCACTTTTCATAAATTGAAATTTATTATATAACACCATGGACATGGATTTATTTATGATATATCATTTTCGTAAAATGCCCTTCGATATCATCTTCCATTATAAAATAGAAGATGTAAATCTTTTCTCATGATATTCATTAATGAAATAGTAATCATGACTCACCCAAAGTAACCTACTTCACTATGAACATATGTCATCAAAGTTTTTATCCATACATAAAAGTACGCAAATCATAAATTCAATTAATAATAATATTAATTTATAAGGACTAATATACATGTATGAATATAGGAACATCTAATGAAACCTATAAATGTGGATTTCCTAACAGAGGGTCCAATTCACATAATTTACAACACTAGAAATTACCAAGTCCTTACACCATTATAAGATCCCTCAATGTCATATGAGTCTCCAAAATTGATAACATATATCATTTGTGTCCGTTAAATGATTTCATATGGTTATAGAAAAAAATATTTAAGAATAGTTTCATGGAACTTATCATTTCTAATCATAGTAGGTAACTCCTATGACCTTTTAGTGTGACAACAACACTTCATAAATTATCACATACTATGTCACACAGAAGAAAAATCATTATGTGATGGGAAGTTTAATAAAATTCAATAAAATGAGTAAATTTTATCATAAAGTACAAAAAAATTATTCTAGGTCTCCAACTCCAACACCAAAGTTAGTCATGAACCTATTGGACTACATTCCCCTGATCTCAATGGGATTGGGACCACACAACCAAATATAGTCATCAGAAGAAGAATATTTAATCTTTGATTCCATTAATTTCATTCATTTAATACAACCCTTTTCCTAAATTGATTATGACTATGATCCAGAGATCCCTACGAATGATTCAGAATCCAGAGGCATAGATTTCAGAATCCACGGTGGTAAGGGATAGAACAATAATTTCTAAACCTGATATTTCATCCACATCCATTCTTGAGATATTTACTCTACCAAAACTCATGGTAGATCCCTTCAGGGAGACTAGAAAAAGAAATAAAATTCACATACATTCAATAAAATTCATCATAACTAAATTATTTTAGAATATTATCAATATTTGGTTCATCTATCTGACCAAAATATGCTAATAGGAACTAAAAGTTAGCCTAACACATAAAGGAGAGGGGTTCCCCACCACGATTTAAGGAAATATCTTACCCACCTAAAATAATTAATCTCCTAAGGTACCTGATATATAATAGCATTTTGTAGGGAAATGAAAACCTATGGCTCCAAAATATTTCATTTTGAAGCAATTGTCCCTTGTTTCAGCCAAGATTTTAATCTTGGATGATCTTAATTTGTTGAAATATATCTTGAAAGTTATCATAGATGCCTTGATAAACCCCCAAGAGTTATAAGAAAAGGTTACATCAACTTAATCGTATCATGAAAACAGTGGTCGTGCAGAATGCCGCATGATCATATCTTCCATTGAGATGAAAAGGGATGTTGATAAAAATTTGAACATAGGACCCTTGTATATTTCTAGAATGCTAGATTATATTTCCATTCAATAGGACTTCATTGATAATGGATTTGGATTCAACCTCATTCAAATCTAAGAACTCCATTTATTAGGTTAGAACAAAGAAAATTGTTTCCCATCCACCCTAACACTCCATGTTTACAACAAGTGCGAACAAAATCCCCTTTGATGAATCAATATTAAATTTCTGTATGGGGATATTATATTAGACTCTAAATTCATATTAATTTAGCAGGATACCACTTTTATCTTACATCTATTATGGCCTTTTTTGGATCAATATGTTGAGATCCATTCAGCGTACCACCAATGTCTCAAGTACTATATCAATGGATATATAAGAACATTTCATGGTGAAAAATAACTATTTCAGTCTTGAAAATCTCGATATATAGATGCAGGATTTTGATGGAGGGAATTGAAACAACCCATGAACAATGGTTTTTCTCGAGTTATAAACCCAAATAGTCTATAAATTACCATATTTAACCCCATTAATTTTATTTATGATGAATATGTAATTCCAATAAACTAAATTGAAACCGTGAGTTCAAATTTAGGTGTGTGTGCATTAGCTCTGATGATATATTTTATCTCAACTATACTAAACAATACCATAGATATCTCTAGCCTTAAAAAACAGTGGTAACTGACCAAGTGAATGTTACCTTTTTTACCCCTAGATCTTTTGAAGACCACTACCTTATTAACAGGTCCCGTAGAAGTTGTTTCACTATTAATGGGTAATGATAATTCCCCTAAATCATCTTTAGAAGGATGAAATATTATCTCTTCTCCCATATTTAAAGATACCCACTAATCACCCATTCTCTATTAAATTTGTACATACTAAGACTAGGAATAGAAGGAAAAAAGGGCTTCAAAGATTCTTATCCATTATCCTTGTAGTCATTTTTTCCACCATAGATGAACTCATTAAGAACCATTTTGGTGTAGAGGAATATTTGTGACCCTCATTAATTATAATGATCATTTCCCCTAATGAAAAAGAGGCATGAACCTTCTTTATAAAGTAGAACCTGGATGCTTTTTCTTGGATCTATATAAAAATGTCGAGCCTTAATCATGATATAGCCACCCACCACTTGGGTTTTCTAGAATATCATCATGGTTACAACTAGGATTTGAGAGTAATGTATCCAACTCATGCCACCAAAGTAGAAGATGAAGTTGGTAAAATAATCCAGGATAACTTCTTTAAATATGTCCAGAACCTGAAATGGTCATTCAATATTGTCCTAGTCAATAATAAGAATGGGTAGATCATGTTTTTCATCAAATCAAGAGATCTCAACCTTAATTTTACAAAATTTCATTTCCCATTCCCCATTAAAGAAATCATAAATCAATGCAAGATATAACTATCAATCCCTATCTTTTTTTATTGAATATTCTGGATATAACCAAATCTAGATGGCCATTAATGACAATGAGGATACCTTTTTTAGTTCACCCAAGTGAATGTGCTATTATCAGGTGATCCATTTTCCATGGTGAACTCTAGATCTACATAATAATGTTCCATGCTTCATATTTCCAAACCCTTCCTGGGAGTTTTTTAAAAACTCTATGTTGATGATTTTACGGTAAAATGCCAAAAGTTATAAGATCATATCACTAACCTTGGGATCATTTTTAACAATCTACAATATCGTAGCTTAAAAATCAATTCATTTAAATGTGATTTCAGTGATACCACAAGAATTTTTATCTACTTCATGGCATGACATCATGTCATCAATTTTTACCCTTAGTAGACTAAGTCTGTCCTTGGAATTTCACCTCCTCAAAACCATAATGAGTTTATAGGACTATAAGGAATCCTAGACTATATTTGAATCATTATATCAAATAGTGGAGGAAAATTACTACCTTCCACCAAACTACTGAATAAATGTGTCACTTATCCATGGAATAATGAATGACAGGAATAATTTTATAGTCTTGAGAAGTATCTATCGATTCCACTAGTGTTAATTTCCCATGTGCAATGAAACCCACACATTTTGTATATGGAAACCTTAAACTGGTCACTAGGCATGTTCCTTACATAGAACAATGATGTTGGAAGTTATAATGGCCCATATTATCTCAGTATTACCATTCTTTATACATATATGATATTCATACAATTATAAGAGTTATCATGCATAATTTTTTTAATTTAGAAATGGAGGCACTGCCTTTGACAATACAAGATCCATTTGGTCTCCTATGACAACCCACTAAAATAAATCCTTAACTACCCTATAATGACATGTAATTTTGTATAGTTTGTAGTCATATTAAAGAAATATTAATTTTTTCATACTATATAAAGTGATAAAATTCTAGGAACTATAACAATTCCATGCATAACAACCCTCAATAAAAACAACTCCCTTGAATACTAAATTACATAATGAAGATATTATCTCTATTAAAAGTGGTCCCATGACCTGGGAGATGTATTTTTACAGTGCATCCAAAAGAAAAATATAATGGATAAAGGAATACCCCAGTTGTAATAATGTTGGGTTGGGAGTTATTCTTATCTCTCTAGAAAGGGTTTTCTCCCTTCCCCATTTTTTTTGTCAGTTGGGTGCACAGATAATGAAGTAGAATACCTAGCCATCATTGTAGGATTTGAACTGGTGCTACAAATACCAATGATCCACCATAAAGTTAAAAGTGATTTATATTCATTTTTCAAGAATCACAATGATTATTATTCATTTATTAAAGAATAGATGATTCCCATTATAAACTACATATGAGGATTGATGATACAATTCCCCTTGAAACCTATATTAACCCATGTCCTGTTCTCATAGAATTCCAAAGAAAATGTATTTATTAATTTTATAATGACATTGGAAGATTCATACTATGAAGAAAATGTCATCATAATTGTGCACCATGGAATGGTAGCTCTGTTAGTTTATGATAGTATAGAATATATCAATGAGTTCAATTCCATTTCTGAACCAAATGTTATTTCAAGTGGTTGGATAATGCCCATAACAGAATAACATAGGAACGAGGTTCTTCTATCAGAAAGACCAAGAAAATATTAAATCTTGTGATAGGTAGTAAACTTCACCCCTTATAAAAACCCAAATTATTATAAGACCCTTTATAAACAGTCTTTTATGGGGTCCTCTTCTGGTGTATTAGTCAAGAGGAAACCATTGCCATCGGGAAAGAAGTACATAACAGTGCCTATTCTACCCACCTATTTTACATAAATATTTCTCATAAAATTAAAATGATGGTGTATTTCAGGTCATTAATGAAATCACATCACACAAAGTTCACAAATATGTGTCATTACTACCAAGTGAATTAAAAATTTATCCATCATCCCCTAGAACCGTTTCACAATATAAAATATTTCTAGTCATTTTTCATACGGGGAATGGATTTAATGGGACCATATACTCGAAATATGTCTAAGAAAATTAAATATTTCCTTGATTATACCAACATATATTTTAAGTTGGATGAGTAAATAAACCTCAAGGAAGTTGGCATAATGTGCATCATCAACTTCATGAATTCTAACATCATCACCATATTTGGTGTCCCTCACATAATTCTAGGAGACAATGAGACTTATTTTTTCCCTTCTAAATTTAAAATATTGTATCAATAGTACAACTATGAGTCAAACTATTCGTTACTCAATAAAAAAATGGTGCAAAGATATATAGAGGATTTTAGTATGTCCATATTAATCATACTCTCTAAAATGGTGTGAAAAAATTAGAAATCTTATCATATGAAACTTCTGCATGCCTTGTGGTCAAACCAAACTATAACCCATACTGCTACTTAGGTGATGCCATACACCCTCGTATACAAGATAAAAAAAGGCCATCCCATTGAGTTCCAATTTCAATCACATATTATTTCTATTTACAACCAACTATCCACATTTAATAAATATCAAAATAAACTACACTATGTGGAATGACTAGGATTGTAATGATTATATAATTTCCATTATTTAGAGGTCCGTCAAAATTGAATAGTGTGAGAATTTAATAATAAGGTTCACCTAGGTTCATTCCTCTAAGGAGAACTAGTTTTGGCTCTCAAGAGACCAATGATATCGTGGAATAACCCTTTATATCTTGAACCAAAATGGGAGGGACCTTTTTTCATCCAAATGTTCTACTCCAATGGTGTATATTCAGTGATTACTTTCGATGGTGAGTATATCATTCCCCATACCAATGCATGTTTTCTTAATAAATGCATCATGTGATCAGAATCCCGGTTGTTCTTACTACACAAAATCAAATAGTATATTGGTCATTGTCTCAAGAACATAAAAGGTATTCCTTACTTCCTTACCATATAGAGTTGAACTATGTGCCTAATTTCCTTACCACATGACATTAAACTACATAGTTTGACCCTCAACAATTCCTTTTTATCAAATCATCCATGGATAATGTGGGCATAATAATCTTGGTAGGGGCTTGAATGAATGATTGTCATGCATCAACTCAACATGTTATCCAATAACCATGTATTTAAATTGTTCAAAGATCGTTTTGAAAAAACATTTGTTATTCAATACCTTATTACCTCAATTCCCATTAGGTTTAGAACATCCTCACAACAAGACATTAAAATTTGTGGTTAACATCTCTTTTTCATGATGTAAAACTATGAATTGTGGTGGTCCACACCTTAGAAGACCACCATTTTAGGTGCCGATCTTCTACTAAAACACAATAACAGAGCTACTTATGGATTGATTATTTTTATGATGAGAAATGTAGTAACATGTGGATTCATCAACATATTCCTAACCATAAATAAAAAAAATGTTTGTACCCACGCTCATGTATGTGAAACATCTTTTCATGGGAGAGTCTAGCTCAGGTTCACCATTCAATCATAATCCCATTTAAAAACTACCTCTCTACCCACATGAAAACTTTATTAGTGTGGGTAAATATCTTCTTATATAACTACGAGTAGATTGATTCCTAATTTCTTGGGATACATAGTCAGGCTCAATTCCAATATCCTATTCTATGTGTAATATGATATACATTCCCTGTACAAGAACATGGCTAGTGGGGGGATCCCTTTCCTACAAAACAATGTATGGATTGATTTTATACATTGGGGAATACAATGGGATTCCTATGTCATTCATTTTATGCCCATTCATGATGAGAAAAGATGGTATCTCTATCTCTTCCATTTAACCCTTATTCAGGAAAGAAATCGCAACATGATTTCTCACATTTATGAACTTCTTATTGATTAAAAATTCCCCCTTTCATGCATATAATTAAATTCCATGTTGGGGATTTCATATCCAGGACTGATTTAGATCTAAATGTTTCTTTCATTCCAATACATACCCCTTTCATAGATCACAGTTTATTCCAAAAGAATTTTAGATCCCCAAATCCTCCTTGGTTATTAAAAATAAGAGAATCCTACTCAAATGTGGCCCTCTATTTTAATATAACCCTCTATATTGGGTTCCCCCAATGTGGATTGTTATCTGAATATAATTTTATCCTCATCAGAAAATCCTTTTGTCTCTATACACCCTAGATGCATCCTAATAGATACTACTTTTTGAACATGGTCTATGGTAATTCCCTATATAATTTTCCCATATCATCTTCCCATAACTAACATCCCCTATATCATTGTATTTAACTTATCCTCTTCACGTGCAAAAAAAATTGGTGTATTATTATCCAATAAACCATTGAATGAAAAGTAAAAAAGGTAAATGTTGAAAGTGACCCTTGATTGGAATTTTTTGGAACGGTTTATATAATTCATTGGATCCCCCTCTTTCACATATAGAACATCACTCATGTGATCATAGATATTTCAAGTGATTATTCACATTTTCATGGTTAGATCAACATATATAGGTCTTTGTTTCCACACATTAAAATAAACCCTATTGGTCAAAGCTTCATGGACTTAAACTCTATCCACCAGCGTATTAGAGCACTGTGAAATTAAAATATATAAGAATAATCATGTGATCTTCTACACCATTACTTAATCTCTCTATTCACATCAGGTTTTTCTATTACTCCTGACTAGATAGACTTCCTCACAATCTAGTTTCTATCAAATCTATAAATCCATGAATTGTAGTAATCTCATGTCCAAGATACATGAAGTTATATTGTAATACAACATCCATGTTGAAATACATTAAACTATATGAAACCTCACCCTTGTTGTACGATGTTAAACTATTCATCCAATATCCTCTTCCCCAAATTATTAATTTCATGGTAGATAACCATTTTGTAACATAGAAAACATTCTAACACTTTGGAGATCGCTTGAAAGGACCACTTTACTTTTGGTGTCAGTCTTTTACCACACCCATTGTATCTTCAATAACTACATGTTGCTTGATTCTTCCTCCAAAAAGATATGCATGGATATGGATATCTCTAGTTCTATGCCCCCTGAAAATGCAGAAAAAATACTCTTACACATGTCCCTAACCATTAAAAAAGAATACAACATGAGTTCCTTCATTTATATGCTCATGATTGAAGAAAATATACCCACCCGATATATTAATCATATATATATAAGTAATTTCTCATCCATGTCTATTTACAATTTAAATACATCCTCTACACTAAGATATCCCTCGTTCAAATGTCACAATCTATGTCTCGAGTATTTTTTATCTCCATAATCTTTTATGGCCATCATAAATAAGATCATATAACCACAAAGGGATATTTTGTTTTTACTAGGCATTATAAATCCAAAATGGATATTCATAATGTGTGCGAACAATGGATCATATCAACTAGAGATAATTTTTCACTCAAGTAAAAGTCCTTTTATATTTCTATGCCCTAAAAAATCATAATGAAAATTTATTTTTGGACATGGAATATGGTTATTCCTTTAGTACTTTTCCCATAACATTTCCATGGATCTGAGATTTTCATAGATCATGATTTACAACTTCTACCTTTTCTTGTATAGAAAATTTCAGAGCATTCTTTAATGGACGAGAGAGTGAAAAATCATGTGATGTATTCCACAGAAAACCGATGATTTTCATTCATTGTAAAATCTAGATAATCCTTCATTCTCCACTTGTTTATCACATCATTCATAGCTCATGTGAGCTTTTAGAATTTGGTGATTATTATAATATGTATAATTAATCCTCATATTGAGTTAAGGGATCGATCAGTCCATCCTCCATGACCATAAAATATATAGAGTTTCCTACTTCAGGGGGCCTTCCCTCTTTTACATAAGAGCTTCATATATGTACATGAATATCGTAGAACTTCTTATCTTGATTCTCACTCTGAGAATATATGTAATGACACCCAGATCTCACATCCTAACCTAGCCAAAATGAAATAAAAACTCCTTTTTCTCCCTTGAATTTGAGCTAGATCCATGCAAGGAAATCCATACATGAACCATGAAAAAGTTGGTTCTAAGATACAAAGGGATATAGAGACACCCTGTCTAGATATAAGGGAGGATAAATGATCCCATCATGGTGTCAAGACATATTATCTTTCCATAAATCACACTTCATTATTTTTTGAAAATCCAATCCTTGTGAACTTGCATTGGTTATCAAAAATAAGACTTCCTTAATCAGAAGGACACCTTTATTTTGACCATATATATTATGAAAAATATGGATCTTAAAAATATATTCCCCTAATGTGTCCTATAAACTAGTGAAAATTTTACCCTTAGAAGAAAATCCTTTTATCTCAGTACACCCTGAGTGCATCAAAATGAAATACTCCTTTTTAACATGGTATGAGATAATTCCTTACAAACTTATAAAATGTTTCTATATTAGAGCCAAGGACCCCAAGATAGTGATTTACAATTTTCCACCTCCATACTCAAAATATTGTGGAATCAACCTCACTAATCTATTCCCCCTATCAGTATAGTGACATTTAGTTTTCATATATTATCATTACATAATATTTTCATAATACTTGAAGAATTATACAAACAGACACCCAAATACTGTACTATTTTATTTTCGTTGGAAACATGGAAACATAGAAACTTGTACATAAATGAGCTACATCATCTCCCACTAGGATATTATTAACTAGAGACCTTCTTAGACACATAAAACATAATTCATATCTTCATAACCTAGGGTAAGGAAACATGGAAATTCATAATATCATATGATTAGTAAGGGTAAATAATGGATACATGTAATCATAGACATGATAATAATGGTATGATAATGTGATCATAACATTGTAAGATCATACCCTGCATTTTCTAAGATTATAAACATTAATCTCTGAATAATTCTTTGTAGTTCACAAGACTTGAATCATTATGAAATAAATAACATAATCCATGATATCATAACATGAGAATAAAAAATGGAATTATGTTAGACATACAAGCATATAATATTATTTCCATAGTAACCATGTCACAACTGCCAATACCATCTTGGTATTATGGGTTCACTTGCCAAAGAATCTTGGTAGTCATGGTTCCTTCACATGGCCATCTTAGCAGCATGAGTTCAGTCCTCATACCATCTTTATAGTCATGGATCAATCACATGTCCATCTTAGTAGTCAAGTTTCATTCCTAATACCATCTTACACTAACTCATGAGATAAAATTATTTACCCAATGTATTGGTTGGAGATATAGGTCCCACCCATCTCATAGTGAAATAATACATACATGTTCCACAAGATCATAAATAATCACATCGAAACCCATGAAATGAAATGGTTATTATAAAAGTGTAGTCATATCATTTATTATGAGAAAATATAGGTTTCATAATCATTTCATAATAATCATCGCCCCTAAAAAAGTATTCTTCTTAATCATATAACTCGAGAAAGAGAAATGGGGTTCATAAACATCATTCCATAAAAAAATCAATTCAGAGATTAAATATGAATGGAAAAATTTGATAATTTCCACAACAATTCTTTAGTAACACTAAAGGATGTTATCTTAGATGATAAATAATTTTTATAGATATTCTAAAAATATTTCTTTATGAAAATATTCTTTATACATTGAAAATTTCATTTCAAAAAATAAAACATTTTTTAAAAACATTTTTCATTAAAAAAAGAATTGAAAAGTTATAAATGAATAATTTAAAAAACATTATTAAATTCATTTTTCCCTAAAATTTATCTTCAATGATCATTTTGAAATATTTTTTAAAACATTTTTGAAAACATTGTTTTTGAATAAAACAAATTTGTGACCAAAGATAAAAATACGGTCAGATTATTATTAAAAATAGTTTCTAAATTATCTTAAGTAAAAATGATTATAAAGTATTACTAATACATGGATATTAATTGAATAAAAATATTATAAGGATTCTTATTTTTTTCTTGAGATATAGTTCATAAGACGGCATCAAAGGAAGCATAACCATAAACGATCTGGAAAAGTGATGATATTATTTCTATACAATTTAATAACTTGGATACATGGTATCATACTCTCCGTGATAGAAAATTAAATTACATTAATCTTATAATATCATAAAAATAATTATAGTCATGATATAATTTTTAAAATTTAATTCCACACAATTAGAAAATTAATGTAGGTGAAAATAAAACATGTGTCTTAATGATGGAAAATTGAGACAAAAGTGTCCTACCGATTTGGTATCTTTTGAAACATTAAAACCATGAAATAAATATCATATAATGGATATGTAAATTCCAATAAATTTAATTGTAACAATCATTTAATAAATCAAAATTTAGTACACACACCACAAAAAAGGAATATGGGGTGAATAAAGCATGTATCTCAGGGAAATAAAAAGTGAGATGAAATCCCCTTACCATGTATCATGAATCTCATTGTATTCATACAAAAAATATATTATAATTAATATGAGTTTAGTTTTAATCTGTAAAAGAAAAATATTATTATATCTAATACCATATATAGTCCCATTATGACTTTATATTACCCACTTGTTAACAATTCTTTGTTAATGTTTCACTTCGGGTAATATCCGCTTTATTATTTCCATGTGTCTAAATTTGTTATATCTTTAGTCTATAAACTTTTATCATGATTTCAAAAATTTACATCATGATATAAATATCATTTATATTAAATATATTTTTTATAATAATATATATAATAAATAAGTATGAAATGGAAAACACTATTCATGGAGACGGTATGTTGTACACATGCATGAATGTCGTTTCCATTTTTAATGTCATATTGAATAAAAGAAGGTAAATGAAATTTATATATATGTGTGTGTGTGTGTTTATATTATGCTACCATTATTATATCATAAATATCATATAACTTTACTAAACCTATCCCTAATACATTCCATGTAGTGTGTGAAGGAATCACATCACATTGAGGGGTGATAGTCGACACTTCATCAGAAAAACAATTATATTTACACAAAAGGGAATATATAAAGATATATTTTAAAATGATTTAAAAAGATTAATTAAATAATAAATATAATATATAACATATAGAAATATAATATATAACATATATAAATATATTTTCCATCATAATTTTCACCATGATTGGTCGTAAGGAAAAATGAACAACCATCATTTGGTGAGGCAGTAGTTCATCGTATACAAAAATAGTATGTTCATTTCCCATTAGATGAAGGTGTATGTATGTTTATATCAAACAAATAGCACAAAAAACTCATATTATATTGATGATAATACTATTTTTATATAATCATGGAATAAATAGAGTAGAGGGGGTTGATAAAAAACAACATAAAGAAGTTTGAGAGAAGTTGTTACCTCTTAATCAGGTAACTCCTTTTGGTCTCTACCAAAAGGAATCCTTGAATTGATTTCTTCCTAAGGATTATATTTTAA
The DNA here is from genome assembly GCA_963277665.1 of Viscum album. Taxonomy (NCBI): domain Eukaryota; kingdom Viridiplantae; phylum Streptophyta; class Magnoliopsida; order Santalales; family Viscaceae; genus Viscum; species Viscum album. The sequence goes on along the minus strand of OY728137.1, from coordinate 1,650,329,699 downwards.
TAGGAAGAGATGGATTTTTGGAATTTTACTAAATATATCTTGTCTGAACCTATGTGTTTTTATATGTGTGAAGAAGAGGTAGAGGTGGTGGACATTTACAAAGAAGGGAAAGGACACAGATAGAAATTTTGAAAACAATTTATCTATACTATAATTATAACCTAAAAGAGTCATAAAACCTCAAAAAAACAATAATTAATGTTTAATGGCTTAATAATTTCCATATAATGGTATTTGGACAAGGTTATAGGTCTTTTTGGGTCTTAAATATAATGTTTATTACTTGGTTAACATAATTTTTCTATTAATCTTTGTAATTACTTTTAATCATGTTTAATAATATTTTAAGAAGATAATAATTCCTTATTAAACATTATAATTTATTCTTATTATAAATATTGAATTCATTTTCCCAATTCTAATAATAAAAAGTGGTATAAATTAATTTAAAAATAATCCCACTGATGGGGGGACAACACTACAAGTTTTTAAAGTAAAAATGAACAAATGATTTTTAAGTTTTTATATGAAATTTCTATGTGAAATGTATTCAAATGAACTAAATTGTATTAATTTATAAAATTATTTTCTAATTAAAATCTACAACCAACTAAAAATATAATTTATCCTTCTAAATTAATAATATAGAAAAACAATGTTGAATTAAAATTCAATATTTTTAACAATTCATTAACAAATTAATCCATACATAAAAATACAATGTATTTATCTTAAGAAAATTTTTCTGTTTCTATTTAAAATAATAATTTTATTTGTAAACAAAAAATTTATAAAAGTCCCAAAAAATAATTTTCCATTAAAAGGTAGTAAAACTAACTTTATAAAAATATTGGTTTGTAATGATAAAATGGTGTTTATTCTAATATTATATCTATCAAATCTATTGGATGATTATAAAAAATATTTTTTTGAATATATAATATATAAATTTAATTAATAACATTAACTATTAATTTAACTTATTAATATAAATCAATTTTTTCACATAAAAATAGTCATTTATAAAATTTTTCTCATTATATTCGTTTGGTCTCTATATTATTTTCATTTTTCTTAAGTAACAAATGAATTAAAATAAATATATTCATAATTTATTTAATCCTATAATATTTAACCAAATGGTCATTTTATAAAGTTTTAAAAATAATATTTAAATACTGAATTATTTTTTTGTAACACTCGGTCTGCATATTATGTAATCCATTGAAGAAAGTCAGTCTTGTGTTTAATGTAAGCTATCCTCAGTGTTCTGTGTAGAGAAAAGACAAGTCTATGTTTTTTGTTGTGAATGATTAACTTTATATTGTATTTATTTCAAACATTAAATACTTATTTAATATAAAATATATTATTTTTAGTGTTACGTGAAACGAGAAATATCAAAAAGACTAAATTAATTCGAAAAAAAAAATAATTCCCAAAATCTTGAGGTATTACATCCCCCCCCCCCTTAAAATTAATATCATCATCAAAATTTGTCTTGGTTATCAATGGTTTAATATTTGGAAGATCCCTTCATAGAAACCCACATCATAAAATTGATTCCTAAAGCATCCTATAAAAATTTAGTGTTGTAAACATAACAGTTACCCAAAGTAACATATAACTAGCGTTACACATATGAGAACATAGGTGGAATGTGAAAACATATACTTGGATGAAATGAGTAAATATTTTTCGAGAGTGATTGAGGTCATAAATCATAAACAGTTGAATGATAAATAAAAAGTTAAGGGCCTCAATGTCATAAATCTATGATGATTTACAAGGCCATCAGTTCAACAAAAAAAGGTTTTAAGATAACACATTTTTTTATAATTATTATATCTTTGAGTAATTCTTTTATTGATCAAGAATGTAATGAAATATACTTACTTTTTATGTTTCAACAAACCAAATTTCATTCTTTGATTTTCATTTTATTTATCTATAATTTATCCATTACATTAATAAATTAAATTCTAGAAATTAACTTTGAGACCATAAGAACTAAAACAAACTTTTAACAGATCTTAAGGACCGTAAAAGAATGAAATGTATAACTAATTTCTATAACACTCAATAAAAATCAATATGGTTAATATATTATTATATAAACATAAAAATAACACTTTTGTTTCATGATAAATAATTATTCTTCAAAAATATTTATACATTAACTAGGACATTACGTCGTCCAGTGGTAGGCATGATACGCTTACCGTCCTTCAGTCATGGGATTAATACCGACATCTTTTCCAGACTTGATTTGTCATCACCTAAAATACTTGATGTCTTTTTCTAAAACCACACTAATATAATTTCAAAAATAAATATGGTATATAGCCTTAAAATAATTTTAATCACTAAATATCCTTTTTACTAATATTTTCAAAACAATTTCAATACCTAAATACTTCTGACAAAGATTAATTTAAACATTTTGTCACGACCCACCCTCAGGGCCCATGCCGTGACTACCCCAAGCACGCCTTCCATAGGCCAGGGGCTAGCGACTAGCACCAATACGTAATTCCCGGTAAAAAGGGAAGGCATTTCCTTTGTAAAGTAAACAAGCACCATAAGCAAGCGGAAAATTAAACACTAAGTAAAAACAGAGTACAACTGAAAGTGAGGAAAAGTAAATGAGCCAGTATACAAACCCAAACTGAAAGTAAAGTACAACTCGAAAGGGAAAACAGCACATGTAAAGTAAAAGCTGCTACACCGAGCTGTCCACTGGAAATCCCATCTGAAGGGTAGGTATATATAGCTCCACTGCTCCTCGGGTCCCGCCGTCCGCTCCGAGCACGTCCCGCCACGTGGTCCACCTCCAGGTACCATCCTGCTCAGCAAGCCTCAACCACGATCAACGATGTCCATCGTCTGCAACCAACACAACGTAGTGCGGGCATAGCCCGTGCAGGGGTGAGTATAAGCTACTCAGTAGGGACCCCGACACCCCCGAAGGTCTCCCAAAATCCACAAAGGATAAACCACAAAGGAAAGATACAATCACGAAGTAACAACCGACACTGCTTAGGTATATGATCATACATATACCTAAGTCATCAATTCCAATACGCTCCAACCTCCGAGCCCAAGTACAACTCAGTCCACACAGGAAAGTAAACGTATTCCACACAGGAATGAAAAACGTAATCCACACAGGATAGCACAACACAATCCACACAGGAAAGTAAACAGGATTCAGCTCACACAGGTTTACTTTTTCGAAAGACGATATAGATGATCAGTGATCCATCTAAGTCATCGGACACACAAAGGATCGATAGGTACTAACCCCCGCAAAGACCCACACAGGATTTGTAGGTGCTGGTTCACACAGGACCGTTGAGCGCAGACCCACACTGGATCAGACCCACATAGGATCCGGCCCACACAAGACCTGTAGCACTGATCCACATAGGATCGCTGAGTGCAGTAGTCGTCGCAGTCCACTGAGGATCTCTCCACAGTCGTCGTCATAGTCTACTGAGGATCTTTGCACAGTCGTCGTCGCAGTAGCAGTCGCAGCCAGCTCTAGGGTTCCCGCACACAGCAAGCTCGTTCGGGAGGGACCGCTCCACGAGCCGAGAGGCTGATACATCAACTGTCACAAAGTCCAGAGTTGATGTATCCAAAAGTTCCATATCGTCAACAGGAACTCAACGCAACAGACGGCGCGTCAATCGGACGCTCGGTCTGAGAGTTATTGGCTTTTTCGTCCCAGGTGCCCAGTTGGTTTTTAAGACAAAACCAACCCGACCATACTCCACCTGCGTCCAAACCTTGGGCGGAGTATGCCAAAAGATCTGTCTCACTAAGAGGAACTCAACAAAGCTGATGGCACGTCAATCGGACGTCCGTAGCTCAAGATGTGAGCGTTTCCACTCCGAGGGCCCAGTTACTTTCGTGTACGAACCAACCCGACCGAACTCAAAGTATTCTGAAACCTTGAGTGTGATATACCGAAACGACCGTCTCGATCCAAGGATCGCATCGCCGCTGACGGCGCGCCGTTTGGAGATTTGTAGCTCGAGTTATGGGCATTTTAATCCAAACTGCTCGGTAACGGGGGTTTTGGGCCCGGGACGTCCTGGCCCGAGACCCACCGGCAGGCCCGAACCGGGTCGACCCGGTGCGGCCCGGCCCGGCCTGGCCTGGCAGACCGGCCAGGTGCGCCGGTTTGGTGCTAGGCAGCGTGCTGGGCACGCTGCCAACTCGGCCGTAGGCCAAGCTGATTGGAAAACAGGGGGCCGCCTGCCCCCATTTGTGAAACCGGCCCCCCTCATTATGGGGGGCCGTTTATTTGCTGGTCATGGGATTAATTCCCCCCTGTTTGCCTCCTTTCTGGCCGGCCCGACCTGGCCGGCCGATTCTTCCTCAATGGGACCGACAAAGGCCAGTCCCCCTTCCGGCTTCCGACACCGGCGGCCCGGCTGGCCGCCGGTCTTCTCGTTCCGTTGCAGCCCGGAACCGGCCGCGACCTTCGTCGTCCAGTGCGGTGCGACGGCACCGCGACCCTTTGCCGCGGCCCCACTCCGGCCACGGCGCCTTTGGTTTTCCTTCGACGCGGCGCGACGGCGTCGCGTCCATGAAATTCTTTCCACGGCGCGGCGCGATGACGCCGCGCAATAATTGTCGTGTGATTCCCGTGTGGTGCGACGACACCACGCCATCTCGTTCCATCCGCAAGAAACAATCAAGAACAAAGGAGGCGGGTTCGGCCATGTTTGTGCGGTCTGGCCCCCCTCTCGTTAACGATAACACTTAATCGTTTATCCTCAAAGTTCGTCATGCTAGAACCAAGAACGGGAATAATTAAATAAAACAACAACAAACCCCTACCTCGGTTTCAAGCGCGGAGCACGTCAACAAGCTGCAGAAGACAAGCGTCGCAGAGGTTTGGTGTCGCGGAAACCGAACGTCGTTTCCGTTGACGTCGAGGTGCGTCCGAAGAGGTACGTCGCTGGAGAAGCTTCGTAAGATGACGGAGAAAGTCTGAGGAAGAAATGGTGTCTCCTTTCGTTGACACGGGAAGAAGATCGAAGATGAGGCGTCGTCGATCTTCGGAAACACACCGGCTACGAAGAAGAGAAGCGGCGTTCTTCACCGGAGCTTAAGTGTTCTTCGTCAAGGTTGAAGAAGATGGGGAGGACTTCCCAAATCCTCTCAAGGTGGCAAAGGATACCAAACAAAATAAAATAAGCTTAATGCTTATTTTATTTACACAATTAAACAACTTGAATTTCAAAAGTTTGAAATTAAACAACTCAACTCATTTAATTAAACAAGTTGTCAAGATTAATTAAAGAGGATTTATAGGAAGTTTTAAGGGAAGATGAAGTGTTAGGGTTCATGTGGGACCCACCACACTTAATCCTCTCAAGGGAGGTTAAGTGGATGTGGGTCCCACCCCTAACTCCCTTTGGGAGGTTATAACCAACTTGGTTAAAAATAAAATGTGTTTCCACATTTTATTTAACTTCATTTTAAATTCCCAAAAACTAACTCTCAACCCGCAATAAACGCAACTTCGGAAAAGGTCTCCTTAAGCGAATATCGGCGCTGCGAGTTCATCGGTGCCCTCGGAATTCGATTCCGGGCACCGGTTCAAAAGTTAGAAATTCCCGCTAATCCGTTCACTGAACATACCCGAGCCAATGTTCAGAAATTGATTCCGGGCACACCAGGCCTCGGAATCAGGTGCCGTCAGAAACGGTTCTCTTGTAAAATTCCAAAGAAAATTAAGAAAAAATTTCCCTTGAATTTTACGGGTCTTTACATTACTCCCACCTCAGGGCTTTACGTCCCCGTAAAGATACATCAAAAACTAGGGAAACAAATGAAGGTACTGAGCACGCATCTGAGCCTCCCGCTCCCAAGTGCTCTCATGGAGATTATCGTGCTGCCATCTGATGCGCACTAGAGGAATCGACCGTCCACGTAGGACCCGCTCCTGTCGATCCTCGATCTCCACTGGAACCTCCGTAAAAGTCGCCCCATCATCAACGTCAAGCTCCCCATGGTCAATGATGTGTGTCGGGTCGTGCACGTATCTCCTCAGCTGAGACACGTGGAAGACTTCGTGCACCCGGTGCAACTGAGGTGGTAGAGCCAGGCGATAAGCCACCTCAACAATCCTTCTAAGGACCTGGAAGGGTCCGATGAAGCACGGAGATAACTTGCCGCCTCGGCCAAATATCCATATACCACGTCGAGGTGAGACCCGTAAGAAGACGTGGTCGCAATCCTCAAACTCTAGTGGCCTTAGCCTCCTGTCAGCGTATGACTTCTTCCAGCTCTGAGCTGTCCTCATCCGCTCCTAGATGACCTGGACCTTCTCTGCCGTGGCCTGGACCATCTCTGGCCCCACAAGTGCTGACTCCCCAGGGTCTGTCCATCACAAAGGAGATCTACAAGGTCGGCCGTACAACACCTCGTACGGTGCCATCCCGATGGTGGAGTGGTAGCTTTTTTTGTACGCAAACTCCACCAAGGGTAGGTGGTCCTCCCAGCTACGACCAAAGTCGAGGACACATGCACGGAGCATGTCCTCGAGTCTGAATGATCCTCTCCGTCTGACCATCCGTCTGAGGATGAAAGGCTGTGCTCAAACGTAGCTGCGTCCCAAACGCCTCCTGCAACCCCTTCCAAAGCCAGGAAGTAAAGCGAGCATCTCGATCGGAGACGATAGATGATGGAACACCATGAAGCCGTACAATCTCCTGAATGTAAAGACGTCCCAAGCTCTCCACTGAGCCCTTCTCTCTGATGGGTAAGAAGTGAGCCGACTTGGTGAGTCGGTCGACAATCACCCAGATAGAGTCGTGACCTCTGTAAGTGCGTGGAAGTCCTATCACGAAGTCCATAGATATGTCTTCCCACTTCCACTCCGGAACCTCCAAGGGATGAACCAAGCCTGCTGGTACCTGGTGCTCAGCCTTCACCTTCTGGTAGGTGAGGCATCAAGAAACGAACTCTGCTACAGCCTTCTTCATGCCTGGCCACCAGTGCTGTCGTCTGAGATCCTGGTACATCTTCGCCACTCTGGGATGTACCGCCAAAGGAGAAGTGTGAAACTCTCTCAGCACCTCCTCCCATAAAGAAACTGGTACCATGGTACGTCCTCTGAAAAGGATTTCGTGCTCTGCTCCAAAGGAGAAACCATCAGGTGCCTATCCTGAGGATATCTATGCACGCCCTGTCTCACAGTCAGTGTCCCCTCGTTGTGCCTCTCTGACCCGCTGTAGAAGTGGAGGAGTGACTTTGAGTGACTGAAGGAAGGCTGCTCCACCTCTATCCACGAAGGATATCTGCAAAGAGACTAGCTGCTCTGTCGCCTCCTCAAGTAGTTGAATGCCCAGACTAGCTGCTCCGTCGCCTCCTCAAGTAGTTGAATGCCCGTCCTCCTGCTGAGGGCATCGGCTACTACGTTCCCCTTCCTAGAAGTATAGACTATCTCAAAGTAATAGTCCTGGAGGAACTCGAGCCATCGCCGCTATCTCCGGTTTAGGTCCTTCTGAGAGAAGATGTACCTGAGACTCTGGTGATCAGAAAAGACGGTAAAGCGCTCTCCCATCAGACAGTGTCACCACGTCTTCAGGGCGATGACCACTGCTGCTAACTCCAGGTCATGGGTAGTGTAGTTCAGCTCATGCGGCCTCAACTGACGTGATCCATAGGCGATCACTGCCCGCTCCTGCATCAGGACACATCCGAGTCCAGTCCCTGATGCATCGCAGTAAACTACGTATCCAACTACCTCCTCAGGCAACCTCAAGATAGGTGCGCTGGTCAATCTCTGTCTCAGCTCCTGGAAGATCTGCTGACATCTGTCTGACCACACGAAGGGTTTCCACTTCTTCGTCAAAGCTGAGAGTGGTACCGCAACTCTGGAGAAGTCTGGCATGAATCTCCGATAGTATCCAGCTAGTCCCAAGAGACTCCGAACCTTCTTCACGCTCCTGGGTGGCTCCCAAGCTAACACTTCCTCGATCTTCGCAGGATCCACTGAAACTCCCGCCTCAGAGATGACGTGTCCCAAGAAGTGGACCTCACGTATCCAGAACTGGCACTTCAAGAGCTTACCATAAAGCTGGTGCTCTCGGAGTGTGTCTAGTACAACCCGTAAGTGGTAGGCGTGCTCCTCCTCCGTCGTCGAGTAAATAAAAAAGCCGTCGATGAAGAACATGACAAATCGATCGAGGTATGGCTGAAAGATCCAATTCAGGAGGGACATGAACACTGCTGGAGCATTGGTTACACCGGAAGGCATAACCAAGAACTCATAGTGGCCATACCGACATCTGAAGGCCGTCTTCTTCACGTCCTCGTCTCGAACTCTGAGCTGATGATATCCTGACCTGAGTTATATCTTCTAGAACCACCGTGCTCCCTTGAGCTGATCAAAGAGGTCATCAATCCTTGGTAGCGGATACTTTTTCCTCACTGTCACCCGGTTCAGGTGACGATAGTCAACACAAAGTCGCAAGCTCCCATCCGCCTTCTTGGCGAACAAAATCGGGTAAGCCCAGGATGAAACACTGGGTCGGATGAACCCCTTGCTCTGCAAGTCCTCCAACTTACCCGTAGCTCTCGAAGCTCGGCGGGGGCCATCCGATATGCTGGAGTCGATATCGGGGCTATCCCGGGGTACAAGTCAATATAAAAGTCTACCTCTCTGCGATGAGGTAGCCCTGGAACGTCGTCGGGGAAGACGTCCGCTAACTGATCCACCACTACAGGAAAACTAGTACTCCGCACGTCAACTGCTCCTAGGATGAGGCTAGCCAACTGATGAGTGATGGGCTGTCCTCTCCTCTGCGAGAGTCTATCTTGTGCTGCAAAGGCTCCCTTCTCTCCGGTGAAGGTGAAACTGCTCCCGTCGGTGCATACACATCGCACCTTGCGCCTAAAACAGTCAATCTGTGCATGGACCATAGATAACCAATCCATGCCCAAGATGACGTTGTACGGCCTCGACGCTGCTACAAGAAGATCCCAGCCGAAGATCTCACCTCCTAGAGTAAGCTCACACTGCCGGCACCAGTGTGTAATCGTCGAGTCTGCTCCCGTAGGAGTCTCTATCCATAAGGATCGAGCCAACGGCTCTGTCAGAATCTCCGAGTTCCGAACAAGGGCAGCGGCTATGAAAGAGTGACTCGCTCCTGTGTCTATAAGTACTGCAGCAAGGGTGGAATAGACACAGATAGTACCTCGAATCATCTCGGGCGCGCCGTGGTCTTAGGCCTCCGCTGCCTGGAGCTGTGCCTATCTCTGCCCGCCAGCTCCCTGTGGTTGGGGTGGACCTCCTGGTGGTGGTGGTGGTAAAACCTCAAAGCGTCGCCCACCACCTACTGCTCGGCCAGCTCCCCTGACTCATCCGCCTCCTCCCTGTGGACCTCCATGGTCGACCCTCTGCCTCTGCCTCGGTGGTCCCTCAACCGTCTGCTGCTCCTCGGCACGACGTGTCGGGCAGTCACGAGCCATGTGGCCCTGCCCGCCGCACGAGTAGTACTGCCTGCCTCTCGAAAGACTGGCTCCGCGCTGTGTGACCTGCACTGCTGAGCCAGTGTCCTGAGGTCGTCTGCCTGAAGGTCTGGTCTGCCTGGACCCCTGAGTCATCTGTCGACTGCCTGCTGCAGATGACTCTGCCACGTGCCGCCCTGCAGTGGGTCGCGGCGCTGGTGCAGACTCAGCTAGAAAGCTCTCGATCAAAAGGGCCCCCTCCAGTACTCCTGTCTGAGTCGGTATGCTGAGGGAGATCAGCGATGCCCGGATCTCGTGTCTCAAACCCTACTCAAAGGTCCGGGCCCGGAAGAATGGGTCCCGTACCATGTCGGTCGAGTAGCGCGAGAGATCAGTAAATCTCGCCGAGTACAGAGCGACCGTCATGCTGCCCTGCCGCAGCTGAAGAAGCTCCTGAATGCGCACCACATGGAGGGTGGCTGGGATGAACTCCGAGCGGAAGAGGCTATCAAAGTCCATCCAAAGTAGAGATGCCTCATCGTGCACCTGGAGCATCAATATCCACCATCGTCCTGCTGCTGCGTGCAGTAGGCTCTCCGCGAGGATCACCATGAGGTCTGCTGGTGTCATCACTAACCGAAACACACATACCACTGCCTCCAGCCAGTCCTCTGCGGCCTGGGGGTCCGTCTCCCCTCGGAACCTAGGCGGTCGCTGGCGCTGAAACTCATGCAGTGCACTGAGGTGACGTGCATCGTCAGCGGCTGGTGCTGGAAGTATCAGGGGCTTGGCGGGTAGTGCTACCGCCGGTGCCACTACTGACAAAGGGCCCTGCACCGAGACCTCGTCGCTCGGTGGGCTGTCATCATGCTCGACTCTTGGAACCCTAGTTGGCTACCGTCGTGGGGCCATCCGGAAAAAGAAATAGGTGAGCCACGGTCAGAACAATATACAAGGTGAGCTGATATAAAGTAATCACAAATAAAACATTGAAACACACACGCAATCAACACTTTCGTGCATTAAGTCGGAAATCAGAAGTCAGGGTCCTGGTGTATGGATACGTCGGCCGCCGCACCAACACTGGACTCCCAAGACTAATAACCACACTCAATACGATAAACATTATTGCTTCACATAGAAAAGATCAGAGTTCGCGGTAGAACCGAACTCCTCTGATACGAATTTGTCACGACCCGCCCTCGGGGCCCGTGCCGTGACTACCCCAAGACCGCCTTCTATAGGCCAGGGGCTGGCGACTAGCACCAAGGCGTAATTCCCGGTAAAAATGGAAGGCATTGCCTTTGTAAAGTAAACAAGCACCACAGAGTAAGCAAGCGAAAAAATAAACACTAAGTAAAAACAGAGTACAACTGAAAGTGCGGAAAAGTAAATGAGCCAGTATACAAACCCAAACTGAAAGTAAAGTACAACTCAAAAGGGAAAACAACAACTGTAAAGTAAAAGCCGCTACACCGTGTTGTCCACTGGAAATCCCACCTGAAGGGTGGGTACATATAGCTCCACTACTCCTCGGGTCCCGCCGTCCGCTCCGAGCACGTCCCGCCCAGTGGTCCACCTCCAGGTACCGTCCTACTCAGCAAGCCTCAACCACGATCAACGTTGTCCGTCGTCTGCAACTAACACAACGTAGTGCGGGCATAACCCGTGCAGGGGTGAGTATAAGCTACTCAGTAGGGACCCCGAGACCCCCGAAGGTCTCCCAAAATCCACAAAGGATAAACCACAAAGAAAAGATACAATAACGAAGTAAAAACTGACATTGCTTAGGTATATGCCCATACATATACCTAAGTCATCAATTCCAATACGCTCCAACCTTCGATCCCAAGTACAACTCAGTCCACACAGGAAAGTAAACGTATTCCACACAGGAAAGCAAAACGTAATCCACACAGGATAACACAACACAATCCACACAGGAAAGTAAACAGGATTCAGCTCACACAGGTATACTTCTTCGAAAGACGATAGAGATGATCACTGATCCATCTAAGTCGTCGGACCCATAAAGGATCGATAGGTAATAATCCCCGCAAAAACCCACACAGGATATGTAGGCGCTGGTTCACACAGGATCGCTGAGCGTAGACCCACGCAGGATCGAACCCACACAGGATCGGGCCCATAGAGGACCTGTAGCACTGATCCACGTAGGATCGCTGAGTGCAGTAGTCGTCACAGTCCGCTGAGGATCTCTGCACAGTCGTCGTCGTAGTCTACTGAGGATCTCTGCACAGTCGTCGTCGCAGTAGCAGTCGTAGCCAGCTCTAGGGTTCCCGCACACAGCAAGCTAATTCGGGAGGGTCCGCTCCACGAGCCGAGAGGATGATACATCAACTGTCACAAAGTCTAGAGTTGATGTATCCAAAAGTTCCATATCATCAACAGGAACTCAACGAAACAGACGGCGCGTCAATCGGACGCCCGGTCTGAGAGTTATTGGCTTTTTCGTCCCAGGGGCCCGGTTGGTTTTTAAGACAAAACCAACCCGACCATAATCCACCTGTGTCCAAACCTCGGGCGGAGTATGCCAAAAGATCCATCTCACTAAGAGGAACTCAAAAATGATGATGGCACGTCAATCGGTCGTCCGTAACTCAAGATATGAGCGTTTCCGCTCCGAGGGCCCGGTTGGTTTCGTGTACGAACCAACCCAGCTGAACACAAAGTAATCCGAAACCTTGAGTGAGATATACTGAAACGACCGTCTCGATCCAAGGATCGCATCGCCTCTGACGGCGCGTCATTTGAAGATCCGTAGCCCAAGTTATGGGCTTTTGAATCCAAACTTCTCGGTAACGGGGGTTTCGGGCCCGAGCCGTCCCGGACCGAGACCCCCTGGTAGGTCCGAACCGGGTCGAACCGCCCCAGACAGGGTCGACCCGGCCCAGCACGGCCCGGACAGGCGCGCCGGTTCGGCGCTAGGCAGCGCGCTGGGCGTGCTGCCAGCTCGGCCGTAGGCCGAGCTGATTGGAAAACGTGGGGCCGCCTGCCCCCCATTGTGAAACCGGCCCCCCTAATTATGGGGGGCCGTTTATTTTCTAGCTGGGGGATTAATTCCCCCCAGTTTTCATCCCTTCCTTCCGGCCCGACCTGGCTAGCCGGTTCTTCCTCAACTGGACTGGCAAAGGCCGGTCCCCCTTCCGTCTTCCGACACCGGCGGCCCGGCTGGCCGCCGGTCTTCTCGTTCCGCTGCGGCCTGGAACCGGCCGTGGCGGTCGTCGTCCGGCGCGATGCGACGGCACCGCGGCCCTGATCCGGCCGCGATGCCTTTGGTTTTCCTTTGACGCCACGCGACGGCGTCGCGTCCATGAAATTATTTCCACGGCGCGGCGCGACGGTGCCACGCAATAATTGTCATGCGATTCCCGCATGGTGCGACGGCACCACGCCATCTTGTTCCATCCGCAAGAAACAATCAAGAACAAAGGAGGGGGGTTTGGCCGCGTTTGTGCGGTCCGGCCCCCCTCTCGTTAACGATAACACTTAATCGTTTATCCTCAAAGTTCGTCATGCTAGAACCAAGAACGGGAATAATTAAATAAAACAGCAACAAAACCCTACCTCGGTTTCAAGCGCGGAGCACGTCAACAAGCAGCGGAAGACAAGCGTCGCGGAGGTCGGGCGTCGCGGAAACCGAACGTCGTTTCTGTTGACGTCGAGGTGCTTTCGAAGAGGTACGTCGCTGGAGAAGCGTCGTAAGATGACGGAGAAAGTCCGAGGAAGAAACGACGTCTCCTTTCATTGACACGGGAAGAAGATCGAAGATGCGGCGTCATCGATCTTCGGAAACACACCGGCTACGAAGAAGAGAAGCGGCGTTCTTCGTCGGAGCTTAAGTGTTCTTCGTCAAGGTTGAAGAAGATGGAGAGGACTTCCCAAATCCTCTCAAGGTGGCAAAAGATACCAACCAAAATAAAATAAGCTTAAAGCTTATTTTATTTACACAATTAAATACCTTGAATTTCAAAAGTTTGAAATTAAACAACTCAACTCATTTAATTAAACAAGTTGTCAAGATTAATTAAAGAGGAGTTATAGAGAGTTTTAAGGGAAGATGAAGTGTTAGGGTTTGTGTGGGCCCCACCACACTTAATCCCCTCAATGGAGGTTAAGTGGATGTGGGTCCCACCCCTAACTCCCTTTGGGAGGTTATAACCAGCTTGGTTAAAAATAAAATGTGTTTCCACATTTTATTCAACTTCATTTTAAATTCCCAAAAACTAACTCTCAACCCGCAATAAACGCAACCTCAGAAAAGGTATCCTTAAGCGAATATCGGCGCTGCGAGTTCATCGGTGCCCTCGGAATTCGATTCCGGGCACCGGTTCAAAAGTTAGAAATTCCCGCTCGTCCGTTCACTGAATGTACCCGAGCCAAACATCGAAAATTGATTTCGGGCACACCGGGCCTCAGAATCAGGTGCTGTCAGAAACCGTGCTCTTGTAAAATTCCAAATTAAATTAAGAAAAAATTTCCCTTGAATTTTACAGGTCTTTACACATTTAATGAATGGTTAACCTTATAATACTTCTATAATATGAAAATAAAAAATTTAAAGAAATAAATGAAATCAACTTAACAGTGATCCCCCTTGTATCACAAAGCATCTCTTCATTTTCACATTCGAAACATGTAAATACCCTCATCATATATTATCATGAAATGTGGAAATAAACAAAATTTCCATAAATACTTCTAGAAAACATGATTTCTTCATTATTTCATAGATTTAAAGCTATATTCCATAAATCCAATAAGTTTTCGACTTCATCCATGATTGAATAAACTACCTTTGTACAAGTCCTTAATAAGTTCATAGGTAGTTAGTACCATCCAATTTACTTATATCCAACATATCTTTATCCAAATAAACATTATCGTAACATAAGTGACATATTAAGGTTTACCATTCCATTAATCATGTGTTTTTTTCATGGACATCAACTTTTTATTAAATCACATTTCTATTCCATCAAATCCATTCAATATATTCTTGTAAATCGTTAGAGAAGAAAACATAAACTGAAAAAGCCTTTTTTATTTCACCATTCATATAACATAATTCCTAAATCCAAAATATATAAAAACATATATTATTCAAAATCATCCATAATACATAAGAAGGATACCTCATCCTATTACATTATACCTATTTACTTTCATATTTCATTTTAAATCTCATAATCTTCGGAAATATAACGTTACTCACACCACCTTGCTGATTCTCTTTAAGAGATTTCATCACGGGACATTGAGTTGAATAATTACTATCTATTCCACACATAAACCACATAAACATTTATGATTTCTTAAAAAGGCTAGTATTCTCATTCATTTCATTAACTGGACTCTTCATTTTTTCCATGCAGTTACTCACCTTATTTATTTCTTTTCAAAAGTAAAAAAAATCTTCTTGTTCATATAAGACACTAACATAAGTGATTATTTCCACATTCTAAACCTAAAGGTAATCTAATCTTCTTTCCTCTATGGTCTCCATTACCCAAACTCTTAGATAAATCCTTATTTCTCTTCATTGGTTAGTCTAAGGTTAAGGTACATGTTTTTAATCATGTTCCATGAAAATTGATTAGGTATGATCAAAACATCATTCACTCCAGTATAATTCTTCTTGACAGCTCATTAAAAAAATCATCCATCACATTCAACTTTAATCCAGTTCCTTCCTTTGACTAAAACTAGGAGCATAGAGTGAGCATTTCTTATCATAGTATAAAACCACATAGCCATTAAAATAATTACTTATATTATATCTAAATAATGACACCTTCCTTAATCTATGAAACCCTAAATTCATACTAGGTTATCCATAAACAACTTATATTTAAATTATCATGATGATTTTTGAGGATTTTGTGAATTCCAAAAGCATATCCCTGTGAGTGTCAAACTAGGTGAATAGAAATTCCCCTTGTCATGTATCATATTACTCTATTCTAGGCATAAAACATATTTTCAGTGTTTTTATCCCTATTTACATATATTTTAGGGCTACATCCACTTGTAGTATCCTAACAGGGATATATTTCATGGAAACCACTCACTCTATCCTTCAGAAAAATTCTAGGACATTATCTTATAATTTTCCTTACCATTAAAACTATCCCTCGAAATTTCCATAGGGTTGTCACTAAGGTTTTCTCATCATACCTTCCAAAGGGTAAATAAAAAAAAGCTCTGATACCATTTATAGAGACCTACAATTTTCATAAATTGACATTACATAACTTTTTCAGAATACTTAATTCATTATATAAAAAGATTCTTGAAGACCGCACATGTATAGTGCCTTTAAAAACATGGTAACATAAACACTGGTACATAAATATGTTACATCATCTCCCATTGTGTTCGTCATTACAATAAACCTTCTTCGACACATAAAACACAATAAATATATTCATAAACTTGGGGGAGGAAACATAAAAATGGGTGAGATCAGATGCTCAGTAAGGGTAAACAAGGGAGACATGTAATCATAATCATGATAATAAGGGTAAGATAACATAACCATAACATTGGAATATCATACCCTACATATTATATGATCATAAAAATGAATCGTATAATAAATCTTGGTAGTTTATAAAACACAAATCATAAATAAATAAATAAATAACATAATCCATAACATCATAACATAGTAATAAAACATGAAATTATTGTAGACACGTAAAAATATAACATTATTTCGGTAGTATCATAGGAATTTTTCTTAAGAACCTCTTGGTAGTACGGTTTTAATCCACAGTCCATCTAGGTCGTCATGGTTTACTCCCATGGCCATCTTATTAGCATGAGTTTTCTCCGCATACTATTTTGGTAGTAATGGTTTTCTCCATTAGCCATCATAGTAGTCAAGGATCATTCCCATGACCATATTAATTTATCTCATGGGATATAAATCTCTATCCAACTTTTTGGAGGGAGATATATGTGAAAATCATCTCAAAGTGAAATCATGCATACATGTGCCACAATATTATAAATAATCATATCATAACCCATGAAATGAATTTGGTATTATAAACATGTAATCATATCATAACATGTCAAAAAATACAAGTTTTAAAATAATTTCATTGTAAACATGTCCTATGAAAAGAAGCAGGTTTCAAAACCATATAATCCTTGAAAGAGAAACTAGTTTCATAAACATCATATCATCAAAATAGAATCCATTCATAATAAGAATATGAATGGGAAATTTGAATAATTTCCCCATAATGGTTTGATTAACACCAATGTATTTTATCATATATGGGAAATATTATGAAATCTCACTAAAAAATATTTCTTGAGGAAAATATCCTTTCTTTATTGTAAATTTCCTTTTAAAACATAAACCATTTTTTGATACCTTTTTAACTAAAAATAGCATTGAAAACATATAAATAATGATTTGAAAATAATAAAACATTTTTAAAATAATTTATTTCCCTTTATAATGATCTTTTTGTTTCAGTTGAATAAATTTTGGAAAATAGTTTTGAAAACATAGTTTTTGGATAAAACATATTTCTGACAGAAGAGTGAAATACAATCATATTTTTTTTAAAACATTTTCATAATTAAATTTTGTTAAAAAGACTACAAAACAGTACTAATACATAGATATACCTTAAATATATCAAGGATAAATAAAATCATGAGTGTTATTAGGAAATTGATCATATTATTTCATCAAAATAAGACTAAACAAAAATAATATTTAAAAGCGATGAGACTGTTTCAAAAAATACTTATAACTTGGTAACATGATATCATACTATCCATGTTGAAAATAAAATTAAATGAAGCATAAAATATCATTAAAATAATAATATTCATGAAATAATATGTAAAATCTAAATATACATACATTTAAAAATAATTTAGGTTCCTAATAAAACATGTGTCCCAAAGAAGGAAAATTGATACAAAACTGTCTTACCGTTTTTATAAATTTTGAAACATTTAACCCATTAAATAAATATCATACAATTGATATGTAAATAAACATAAAATTAAGTACATAAAAAATTGATTACATCCATGGGCAGTATAAAAACTGCACAAGATTAATGGGTTGTGAATGAAACATATATCTAATAGAAATAAAAAGTGATATGAAATCACCATACCTCATATATTGACACTCATCATACACAAACAAACCTATTATATAATAAATATAATTTTATGTTAAATTTATCACCAAACCATAATCAAATATCCAATACCTTATATGTTATGATTATTAGCTTATGTTACTTGTTTTCTAACAATTTTATGTTATGGTTTCAATTCGGGTAATATCTGATTTTCTCTTTGCATGTTTCTTATTTTGTTATGTTTTTTTCCTTATAGTATTATAATGATTTATATAATGTACTTAATGATATAAATATAATTTATATTCAGTATATTTTTTATATAATAATCTATATAATAAATAAGAATGAAATGGAATACACCATTCAGGGAAATGGTCAGCCGTACGTATGCATGAACGATGTTTTCATTTTTATTATCATATTGAAATAAAGAACGTAAATGAAATATGTATGTGTGTGTGTCTATAATTATTATGGTATCATTATTATATCATATATATAATATAATATCACTAAATAAATCCTTAATACATTCCATGTAGTGTGCGAACTTTGAAGGGGTGCTAGTCTACACTTCCTCGAATGAAATTGTCATATTTACACCAAAGGGAATGTATAATGATAGGTGTTGTAAAATTATTATATAAGATTAATTAAATAATAATTATAATATATAAAAAATATAAATATAGTGTCTATCATAATGTCCACCATGATAGGTGGTAAGGAAAAATGAACAATCGACATTTTTTGAGGTGGTAGATCATCACACACAAAAACAGAATTTTCGTTTCACATTAGATAGATATTTTTTTAAGTCTAGATATAAACCTTAGAATATAAACATCCTTGTATATTTAATATACTTGTATTTTATAAAATTATGGAATATATAGAGTTTAGGGGGTGGATAATGAAAATAAAACAAAATAGCTGGAGAGAAGTCATTACCTCTTAATCAGGTAACCCTTTTTGTTTATTCCAAAAGGCATCCTTACATTTATTTATTATAAAGGATATGATTCTAAGATAAGGTATATATTTTATTCTTTATATTTTTTAGATCATTGGAAAAAAATGTGGTTTTATTGGTGTGAATAAGTGGGAGATTTAGTGGCCTTTTATAGAGAAGGGAAAGGAAAAGTTTGGCTTTTTAAAAAACAAGTTGTGTGTGCCCCATTTTTATCTAAAAATAATAATAATAAAATAAATAATTTATGTTTATTTTCTGATTCATGTTCATAAAATGGGTGTTGGACATATTTCTAGTTCATTTTAGGTCGTAAATTTAAAGTTTAATAATTTTTTAGGTTAATTTTTCTCTTAATCATTGCAATTAATTTTAATCACTTTCCCTAATATTTGTGGTAAAAAACAAAGTGTATATAATTATTCACTATAAATTAATTTTATTAATAATATGTAATATATTTTCACAAATTATAATCACTTTAGTGATAGAAATTAATTTAAAAACAATCCCACTAATGAGACGACACTACAGGATTTTAGAATTAAAATGTCCAAAAGTTTTATATGTTTCTATCCCCAATTTCAAAGTGAAATTTACTAAAATAACCTAAATTTGATTAATTTATAAAATTATTATCTAATTAAACATTACAACAAATTTAAAATATAATTTAACCTTATAAATTAATTAAATGAAAAAGTAGTCTTGAATTTAAATTCAGTATTTTTAACTATTCATTAAAAATGATACTATACAAAATAAAAATAAAAATTGATCCAAAAATAATTATTAAGGTTTCATTTCAAATATGAAGTTTATTTTGATATATTAAAAATTTAAAATTGAAAAAATCTGTTCTCCATTAAAGGTTGGTAAAACTACATTTATAAAAATATAGGTTTTTAAGCATAAAATTTTGTTTGCTATTATCATATATCTATGAAATCTATTGGGTGACTATCAATTTTTTTTTAATGTATCGCATATAAATTTAAATAATTTTATTCACTATTAATTTAACTTATTAATATAAATCATCTTTTTCATTTAAAAAAACTTTTATAAAATCAACCCCTTTATATTCATTTGGTTTCTATATTCTTTTCAAATTATTAGGTAACCAATGAATTCAACTCTATATATTCATAAGTTAGTTAATTATATAATACTAAATTTTGGAGAAATTTTATATCCTATTAGATAATATTATTTTAATAATATATTATTTTTTGGTAACACTTGGACTTGTGTGATACATAAGCCATCGAGGAAAGTCAGTGATGTAGGTAATGTAAGCTAAATATTGTTTTCTATAGAGAGAAAGATAAAATTAATGTTTTGTGTGGTGCATGAATATCTTGCTTTTACATATAATTAAATTTAGACATAGTTATTTAATATATAATAATATATTTTCAATCTTTTGTGAAATGAAAAATATTAAAAATATAAAATTAATTTGAAAACAATAATTCAAAAAATCTCAGGTTGTTACAATAAACACAGTTAATGTTCAGGAAAAAATAGAAAATATGTGAATTTTGTTGGAATGACCTGCATTTTGAACCAGGTTAAAAGGGGGGAAACTTGAACTTTTCAATTAATGAATAAATCGTTTTTTAGAATCAGGCTTCGGAATGAGGTTACGAAGGTTTGAACCCTTATTTTTAATGTTTTTGGACATGGGTGAATTCCCGTTAAGTGTACTGAGTGGCTCATGTGTTTCGGATGCGTCGTACCTGAAGAAGGATGGTTTTTAAAAGAACAATAGAAGGTGCATGGTTGGTGAATGGTTTCCCAAACTGTGCGGCCCTAACCATGTGGCCAAAAATAGGGAGGCAGAGGGGTCCGCACGGCCTGCACACGGTTTCCCCAAACCGTGAGGACAGCCCGTGCGTACTGCCCTGGGTGTCCAGTGGGTTTCCAAACAGTTTTCGCACAATTTGGAAAACCGTGCGGGAAAAACCATGTGTCGTTCCCAGGTTAGGGTTTTTAATATATTTAAATTGAAATTAAAATAAATTAATAACCTAAAACCTAAAATAATCTCCCTCTCCTTATGTGTTGTTTGAAATGCATATGATATACTACCTTATGAACTGCAATATAAAACTGATGATGAATGTGGTATTCCTGTTTGAAATGCATGAGAGGTACTGCCTTATGAATTATAATGAAATTAAAATAATGATTATTAATGATTATGGATGGGAGGCATTCATACCCCCATGCCATCTACTTTTAACGGTTATGGATGGGAGGCATGCATACCCCACGCCAGCTTACTTGAGTATGGGTGGGAGGCATGTCTACCCCACGCCAGATGCGATCTCTATACGTGTATAGAAGGGAGGAGTTTATAACCCATGCCAGTTGACTTATAGGGATGAGAGGCATTCTTACCTCGTGCCCGCTAATCTCGATACGTGTATGGAAGGGAGGCATTCTTACCCCTTGCCAGTTGACCTATAGGGATGAGAGGCATTCATACCTCATTCCTGCTATCTTCAGCTAATGGGTGGGAGGCATGCTTACCCCATGCCATCTTTTATAAATATTTACATGTGTAAATATGGTGACATGGTCAAACTGATATCCCGGCAATGAGCTAAAGCTGGTATAGTCATCAGGTTTCCTTTGGGGAAACCAGGATAGGTGTTGTCATTTTATATTGTTCTGTTTATTGAATCAGGTTGTACCTGCTTCCTATTTAATTAAATACACACTTTCTGGATTGGGTTAGACATCGGTGGTGTCGGCCTACTGAGATTTATATCTCACACCCAACTCAGGACGCCATTGCACTGGGGTACCCGAGTATACATTTCTTGTTTGTAGGACCTAGGTTGGTTTCTGTGTTGCTTTTATCTAGGGATAGAAGCAAAGGACCGAGCGGGAGCTCGATATGCTCAGGAGAACGCCCGTCGGGCTTTTCTACCTTTTCTTCATTCCTTTTTTTATTGTATTGAAAGAATGTTGTATTTTTTACTACTTTCCATATATGTATCATCATCCTTGTATTGTGACAATTGGCTTTGGCCACCTTTTATATAAATGATCACTATTTGTCTTCTGGTGTTGTTGTTCAGGGTTTATCTATTACAGCTTCCGCTATTGAATGTTATTTACTCTGATAATACTAATGTGATACTCTTATATGAGGGTATAGTCTCCCCACTATCACCTCCCGATACCCTCGCTGCTAGTCAGCAGGAGACCGATCCGGCCACCGGTTTGATGGTGAGCCAGGCCGGGATATTACAAAGTGGTATTATAGGAGTTTTCTCTTCTGATTTGTTTTACTATTTGGCGACATTAGATAGGGATAGGAAGAAACTGGAATTTGGTAATAAGTTGTGTCTAGGATTGGCCACCCCACCCATATGGAAAATCCAAATTGCCTCGAATGCAATTATTATTTTAATGATTTTGATTATTACGGTTGATTTGATTTCACCGTCGGGTGACACACATGTTTTCTGTTGATACTGTTGATGCAATTTTGTGTTCTATTTTTTTTTGAAACCCACTGATACGAGGGTATGCCACCTCATGCATCATATAGGCACATTGTTAAAAATAAAATTCCATGCCATCTATGATGCATTAGTAATTTCTGCTATTGTTATAGGTACTGTGGTAGTTATTCTATGCTTCTGTGATATAGAATGTTTGGTGTTACTTCTTACGATAACATGCTGCTTTTGATCAAAAATGAAATTTGTTGCTTTTTCTAAATTAATTTATTGCGATTACGACAGGAGCCAATTTTCAGTTGTAAGGTGTACGGGCACCTTATTGCTGGGAAATGATAACCTGTGTAATCAGATTTCCGAAAATGGGCTGCTAAAGTTTTAATTTTAAAATGGAATTGATTTTGATTAAAGGGATCCAAATTCCAAATTGTAAGGTGTATCTGTGCTTTACAGGTTGGTAGGTGGCCACCCTTATGAATGGATGATTGTTTCGAGCATATTAAGTTCTGAAATGTGTTTTTTTTTTCTGTTGGGAGCCAATTTTCATCCCATGGAGTTTATGGGCACTTCAAGAGTGGGAACTGGTAACCCATAATGAATGTGATGGCAACATGCCTTAAAAAATTATTATTAGTGTAAAAGCTGTTTGGTTTTGATCTGATGTGAATTGGCTTGTTGGGACCCTCATAGGTCACCAGAATTGTTTGAAATGAATTTATTATGATATATTTATGGAATGAGATGAGATGTCTGATGAAGGTTAAATGGTTAAAAAAAGTATGTTGAAACTTTATTTCTTTGCTTTGAGCTGTTTGTTAAAAAAATGATCAAGTGCCTAGTGAATTTTTGTTTAGAAAGGTTACTTGGAGTTTTGAATTGAATCTTTTAAAGTGATTAAAAGAATAAATGTGATTAAATATAATGGTCTTAGAAAAGGAACCTATAGTGGTGTCCTCTGTTGAGACCCCATGTGTGAGTAGTTTAATTCTTTCTTGTGAGTGCCTTGGAATGGAACCTTATGCATTTTCCATAGGCTTTTTTCTTTTATCAATGACGTTAAATGTTAGGCTTTGAGGCGATGACATTTTTTGGGCATGACCAAGTGCTTGGGTCGACACTTGTTTTTCGTGAGGGTCTAGCCATGGTAGGTAGCGCCCTTAGAGCTTATGTGCTTGGCTTGTTCGGTGAACTTTCTGATGTTTTCTATTGTTCGGGTTCCTTTGTCCCATGTAGGACTTGTTTGGACCGGTGGTCATGCTTCTTTTGATCTTGTTAAGGAATTAAGTATCAGGTAATGCTCTATCTCAGTTGGTTGGACATGCCTCAGGCATGGTCGGTCTCCTTGTTGGTCGTTCTACCATTTCTTTTTCATAGTAATGGATGACTTGACATGTCATCGTCCAAGTGAATGGTCATATGGGGCAATACGGTGTTTGGATGTATCTCTTATGTTGCTGTGTATAGTCTTAGTTCATCTCCATGGTAGAGTGACCTGAGCGTTGGAAAATAATGTTGTCCCAATTCTCTGGATTATTTTTGACAGACTCGGTTGGTTAACACAGCAGTATTTTTGATTTGGTTTCCTTGTACGTTTGATATGGTGATCGTGGCTCGGAGGAGCGACGCACGTCCACTCTGTTAATTATGAAAATGTCTGCTTATGTGAAGCTTGCCTTTCTCCTTTCGATGACATCGACCCTTCTAAGGTCGGAAGCATCGTGCCAATTGAGTAAAGTGTGTCCTTCTGGGTAGAAGGAACACGCCAAGAAGGACCATCTTGGAAAATGGTCGGGTTTTACTCGAATGATTTTGGGTTATGTTGGTATGGTTGATTGACGAATGCCTTGTGTGGGAAGAGGAATCGTGGTTGGTTGGAAATCTTGAGGTGTCAATGGGTGAAGACGAGTTTCTTCTTTAGAGTCGACAAGGGGTGGTTCGACTGATCTCCTTTCCAGTTTTGGGTATAAATAACTGGAATATATTTTTTCTCAATCCTCTTAGTGTACTCTGCTACGTGACGAGCTTGTCCCCTAACTTTCTTTCGTCTTGGATGCGCTAAGAATGTGTCGGTCTTACGTCACGCTAATGTTTTAAAAAGTTGTTGAGCTTGGTTGGTTGTTCCCTTTGAGCATTTCACACATCACGCGTGGTTTCATTCGTGGTTTGATCTTTGAGACATCACCAAAAGTCTGGTATAATCTTTGGAGAATGTTCTCATGGTAAATGCGAGATTCCTTGGGAGAAGGCATCGTTGTTCAGCTTATAAAACGTCGGCCGCCTAAGATGGGCGTCTTCTTGAATAGTCAGCTAGAGTGGCTTGACTCTTTTCGACATGGGTTTAGAGGTCGATGGGGAAATCGACCGTTTGATCGTTTCAAAATCATGCTAGGTGCGTCGTTGGAATGCTTAGAGCGTGCTTTTGAAAGACAGTTCAAAAGGTGGTGGAGTTGTGGTTTCAGTCTTGGTCGTTTAATGTGAAAAATCTAAGGTGGGAAGTACCCTTGATTGGTTGATTGATGAGATGATGATGTGATCATGTCTCTTGTGGAATGATCTTGGTTAAGAGCTTTCATGTTGGTTTGGTGGGAAAATGAGTGTTCGCTCATGGGTTCATGACTTAAGTGTCGTGTGCTTAAGTGGATGATCGTGGAGCATTGAACGTTTGGAAACATAACGTGATCGTGGAATGAAGCTTCACGACCCTTGTAGGTAGAATGAAGTGTGTGTTTTCCCCGAGGGCTTCTCGGGGATGAGATGTTCTAAGGTGGGAAGGTTGTAATGACCCACGTTTTGAACCAGGTTAAAAATATGGGGAAATTTAACATTTCAATTACTAAACCAGTTGTTTTTAGAATCAGGCTTTGGAACAAGGTTCTGATGGTTTGAACCCTTGTTTTTAATGTTTCTGGACATGGGCACATGACTATTAAGTGTCACGAGTGGCTCGTGGTGTTTCAGGTGTGTCTTAACTGAAGAAGGATGGTTTTTAAAAGAACAATAGAAGGCACAAGGTTGGCACACGGTTTCCCAAACCATGCGGCCCAAACCGTGTGGCCAAAAATAGGGAGGCAGAGGGGTCTTCACGGCCTGCACATGGTTTCCCCAAACCGTGCGGACAACCTGTGTGTGGTGCCCTGGGTGTTCAGTAGGGTGTCGCATGGTTTGCGCATGGTTTGGAGAACCGTGTGAGAAAAACCGAGCATTTTTCCCAATAATGGGTTTTTAAGATATTTAAAATGAAATTAAAATAAATTAAAAACCTAAATCCTAAAATACTCTCCCTCCCCTTCTCTTAGTAGACCCGCGACACCCCCAAATAGGGCTCTCCCCTTCCGTGACACATGAAGCCACGGACCTCCCTCTTCCCTTCATTTTTCTTCTCCCATTTCGTGAGGTTTCTTCTCTGAATCGTCGCGATAATTCATCTCCTCTCATTCTTGGACGATTTTAGGGCTCCACTTTGCCCTATTTTCCATTAGGTTAATTTTTCTCGTGATCGTTGTAATTAATTTTAATCACTTTCCCTAATATTTTTGGTCAAAAATGAAGTGTATATAATTATTCATTGTAAATTAATTTGATTAATAATATTTAATATATTTTGACAAATTCTAATCACTTTAGTGGTAAAAATTAATGTAAAAATAATCTAGCTAATGAGATGACACTACAGGATTTTAGAATTAAAATGTCCAAAAGTTTTCTATGTTTCTATCCCCAATTTCAAAGTGAAATTTATTAATATAACCTAAATTTGGTTAATTTATAAAATTATTTTCTAATTAAACATTACAACAAATTTAAAATATAATTTAACCTTATAAATTAATTAAATGAAAAAGTATACTTGAATTAAAATTGAGTATTTTTAACTATTCATTAAAAATGATACCATACAAAAAAAATCTAAAAATTTATCCTAAACTAATTCTTAGGTTTTGCATTCCAAATTTAAAGTTTATTTTGATATATTAAAACTTTAAAATTGAAAAAATGGGTTCTCAATTAAAACGTGGTAAAACTACGTTTATAAAAATATAGGTTTTTATCTTATATCTATGAAATCTATTACGTGATTATCAAAAATAATTGTTTGAATATATCACATATAAATTTAAATAGTTTCATTCACTATTAATTTAACTTATTAATATAAATTATATTTTTCAAATAAAAATAATCTTTTATAAAATCAATCCCTTTATATTCATTTTGTTTCTATATACTTTTCAAATTATTAGGTAACCAATGAATTCAACTCTATATATTCATAAGTTATTTGATTATATAATCCTAAATTTTGGAGAAATTTTATATCCTATTCAATAATAATATTTTAATAATAAATTATTGTTTGGGAACACTTGTTCTTGTGTGTTACATAACCCATTGAGGAAAGTAAGTGATGTAGGTAATGTAATCTAACTATGGTTTTCCATAGAGAGAAAGATAAAATTTATGTTTTGTGTGGTGCATGAATAACTTGCTTTTACATATAATGAAATATAGACAAATTTATTTAATAAAAAATAATATATTTTCATTCTTTTTTGAAATGAAAAATATCAAAAATTTAAAATTAATTTGAAAAAAACAATTCACAAAATCTCAGGGTGTTACAATCCAGCTCATTTAATGTTCAGGAAAAAATAAGAAATATGTGAATTTTGTGGGTTCAACCCAAATTCCCTTGTAACGGTTAATATTTTCTTGTCAGGCCACCTGTCTTATGAAATGTTCGGTACAATTCATTTAACAGTTTTGAAATTTTAGTCTAGAAATTTTAAAAAATACTTTCTAAAGAATGACATAGATTCATTTTTTCCTACAGTCCAACCCTACTCTTATGATGATGCTTATACATATAATAACTAGTGATCCATTCCTAAAGAGAAAAAAATAAACAATTTCAACTTATGTATTCATGATGTTAGTCAGTTGGTAGATGATATGAAATTTCATGAAGTTGCCTTTCATAGAATTACATGTTATTATGAGACGATGATTAAAAATAGTTTAAAAAAAATTACTTGATGAAATAGTTTTTCATATATTTCTGAAAGTAAGATAAATGAATATTTTCCATAACCTATAGTCTCACAATGATTCTAATTAAAAAATTTAAACAAAAGAAATTGTTACAATATTCATGAAGTAATTTTTTTAATAAATCAAATATCACCTAATGAGATTCATTGAGGGACTGAGAAAGATTTCCTCTCCAATAATTATCTGCTTCCTCCAATGGGTGTGTCTAGTTAATATATCCATTTATCTATCATCCTTTTTGTCCAATGACTTATATACTTTCATTTTTTATGATAGTTTTTCCTTTACTCTGGATACATGAGCCTTATATTCTCTCAAATCTACAGTTTGTATGTCAATCTAATCATACTATTGTGCTTCTTTAAAAACCAAATTTTGTAGCTAGAATGTTTCATTTTTCAAAGCTATTGTATGATTATTATAAATTTTAAACCAGGTGAGTTCACATTTTCAAGATTATATCATCTCCTGAGAGATGAGAACTTGTTGGATAAGGATATGTTGGTGTCAATATAAAAACCCTCTCGTGGCCAAGGCAATGATAGTTGAGGAATAAATTCCATGTTATCAACAATATCTTCTAAAGGAATCTATCTAATGATAGTACAAACATGTTTCTAGGACTATTTTTGGATGGCTTCATTTTTTAGTTCATCATCAGGGTCAAAAAATTTCTAACCATCCACTATGGGTATATAATCCATAATCAGCTTCGCTGCATATTATTTTGATCCAATCCTCCAAACGGTTATAGAAAAAACCTCCATCACTGCTTCTTATTTAATTTCAAGCATTGAAATAGTAATTCTAATATCTAAAAATAAAGTTCCTATTTCCATTTCATTTGGGCTAATATTAGTGAAACAAACACTAATATTGAAAAAAAATGTTTTTCATGTACCACTTTGATATAAGGGGTACATGAAGATGAATGTTTGTTGAAATGCTTCAAATGTTTAGATATGTGATTTTATTCCTCAAAGATTAGTGGAGGAAACATGACAGATGAACAACCCAAAAATTAAATTTATTATTCACCCATATGATATTCTTCCCTAACATTACATCTAGATATTATTCCACCTACATTTCATCATAATCCCATGATAATATAGTTGGATCATAGGTGGAATAAAAAATTATTTCTAAACAAGAATTCTTACTCATCAACATCAACCAATGATAGTAAAGGACATCCAAATGTGATTACCGATTAACCCTATTGATAGGTGAGGACATGGCATTTTGTAGACATCTAAACCATCATGAAAACTTCTAAGGGCTGTATTGTCCATGAATGGTCACTTCATCAATTTGAGATGTCAAAATCACATCCCAAAATGAAACTATGTAAGATCATTCTTCCTATTTTCCTCCAATGTTTTCCGTCACTAATATAGAAGGTTCCATGTAGGGAATGAAAGAAAAATAGAGGGGATCCTTTAGTAGTTCAGTTGCACTGTTGAAATCATGGGATATTGGGTAGAAACCTATAATATTGAGAATTTTGGGGTGAAAACTAAATAGGGGGTCATCATGGTGTACTGAGACTCATTACATTGAAAATTCACTGTTATCCAATCATGTAAGAACTGGAATGGATAACAGATACAATGTGGAGACTTTACCACTTATATATTACCCAAAAACATGTATGTTAGGGAAATTTTAGGTGTATGAAGGATGATGGGATATACCCTCGCAAACATTGCCTCCATCATCAAGGTTCAAACACTAACACCAGAGTAACAATAAAGGGAAAGGAAGAACCATCTACTCATGAACATGGAAAAAAATACAATTACCCCAATATTGGATGATATATCTGGCCGAATCTTTCAACCTTATAGTGTGTGTCGACCTTCCTCGAGGGTATCCCAGTATGAAACATCAACATATCAAGACTTATAAGTTGGATGAGTCTCGGTTAACCCTTTTTTCTATTCTTTCGTTATTGTAAGAAGAGTTTTACCCAATATCTAAATGGGATAATTTTATCGATCTAAACGGGATGACCCAATGACCTCTTCACCACAATAAAAATATCATTCTAGTGAATTATTTTCATGTAATCTTCAAAAAGTTTATCCACATAATGAAACACACTATACTTATTAACAAGGATGGTAATTCACCCCAATTGGAATATATCCCACAAACTAAACCCGACTTCATCATGTGGTAGGTCAAAGGTGTCGGTACAGAAACTCCAACTAGTGATCAAATAAATAATGATCCAGTTTAGAGGATACATTTCGAATTGGGAAATCCAAACTATATGGTATAATCCAAAATCTTCAAACAATCCACAAATTTATATACAATTCTGATGAACCAAGAATGCTCATACCCATTAATCATAGAAACTCTCCTTATACTAAAAATATCACTTTGAACTCAACCATCCATTGGATTCAAATTGTGAAAGGTTTTAAATGAATGGTTAGTCTGGAATAGTGGACTATGGGAATATGTCATGATTATTTTGATTTATGTGAGTCCATAAGGAATTTTAAATGATTACATTGCAATGACTTGATGCAAAAATTATATGGCCCATTACAGAGATGATTTCTTCAACACAGTTTGAGGACACTTAAAAACATCAAGGTGGAAGGTTTTTATTTACTTGTTTAGTAAGAGGGTCATATAATATCCTCAAGTTATATAAATATTGACTTTAATATAATGGATATACTCAAAAATTGGTAAGAATAATATTATTTAAGATATCTTCTTAAGGAATAATATAAAATCCAGGGTTGGCCTTATTATTCCTAGAAATAATAGTTATCTTCTAAATGATAGTCATTGATCCAGAGAGGTTTCATGGATCCTGACCCATCATCTTTAAAAAAAAGTATTACAAGTTGTCAACTATAGTGGAGTCGAGTAAAATGGATGTAAATTTATCTATTGAATTCTCCATGGTGTAACAAACAATATCTAGATATCATGGTGTAATATGTGGTATGCATAACAATCAACAGACTATGATGATATTCCCATTTCTATGATAATTCCACTATGAGGTGAAACATTTATTTCATAGAAATACCTATTCAAAAATGAAAATACTTCAGTATATGGGAGAGGCAGATCACAAATTAAATCGCTCTGCAGGAAGGGTTGTTGGTTGAAATCTCAGAGAGTCTCAAATCAATTTTTTCCACTAAATTAAAAATGAGTTTAGACTAACACCACTTTATAAACATTGGACCTCCTTTGGGTCAACACACACAAATTGTAAAGCATTAAATAAATTAATATTATTCATTGTAATTTCCTCCTTATCCAATTGATTTGACCCCATCCCAATGGGGAACATTTTTTGGCCAAGGAAAATATTTCAGGGAATATTAATGAGTTATTATGAATTTAATAAAGCTATAATAAATCCAATCAAACTAATTATCTTGTTAAAATTGGAAAATTACATGGAGTGAAAAAGTACCCAACTACTTCTGCATAGTGTGTTACTATAAGGGACTTCCATTTCATATGGTGTTACATAAATGAGAATCACTTTTCAAGGAATGGTTTCAATTCTAGTACCTCATAAATTACATTTCATTTGAACTGTGATATGTCTTTCACACTCCCTATAAATGAATTTTCAATTTTCAGTGCGAGGTACTCAAATACCCACCCCCCATAAAATAAAATCTTTTCTAAAAGAATTAATCACCCTACTACCCTAGAAACCGAAAACTATTACAGATGAGGTCATAGTATTATTGTATTCCACATAGGGGAAGATATGTTATGCGGCTGACTAGACAATATAAGAAAATGATGTTTTTTGTGACCTATAAATACATGGTATCTTCATCTAAATATACACACATAGAGGGAATATGGATATAAGGCAAATCTAAGTTAGATAATTTTAGTGGCTCATTAATTTACCACGTAACAAAATGGGAAAAGAGAACCGACAAAAAATCGATCACTAGCTAAGATCCCCCACCCACCAAGGGATATCCTTTATGAGAATAAGGTATTTATTCTTCATATTAAAAGAGGATCCCCTTTCACCCATGAAGTAAATCTATCATAAATTAATTCCTTTTACAGATGGGAACATTCATGGTTCTTTTACCCGTATTGTTAGAACAGTGTGCAGAATAGGATTTCCTTAGTATATTTTACCCATTCACTCTTACTATCTTCTTTCCAAGTAGAATTAGTAATCATATATTCCACTTCATGAACTATCAAAATGGATCCATTTGACCAACTCTTAAACATGGGAATGGAATCAGTGAGACCACCCCGTAGTCTTTAGATCCATCTCGCATATACATCAGACATTTCAATGTGTCCCTCTTATGATCAATCATTTTCATGGTAATGTAAGTCAAATTTTTAACATAACTAATACGTATGATCCTAGGAATGTATAAAATTATGAATTCTAATGGTAATGAGGATCCCATCCTCATTGGTGGTGATGGATAATTTCTTATTCCTAGAAATGACATATGCTACCTGGAATATGAAGATAATTGGGATGTATTTCACATCTACCAAATATTAAATCCTTAGAGGTGGGGTCTATAAAAATGAAAGAATAAGATTTTGAGTGAATCCTTTATTTCATCCTAAATACGTTTTCGTATCCTTTCCCTCGGCTAATAGTGGATGAAGTGCTAAATGTGAATCCATACTAGATTAATATTCTATCCTTTCTTGGATGATTTATTATTCCTCTTACTTCCCATATCCCTGACCTCATCCACCAATGGAAGAAGAATAAATTTCAACATGGTCTTTTAATTCGGTTTTATGTACCTACTAGACATGATTTTCCAACACATCTATCTTCAGTTTTCTCTTCGTTCACATACCATTCATGACTCATTTGGGCTTAAAGATCAATTATGGACAAGACACTAACATGAATAAAACTTTTAAAATGGTATCCCACTAGGTGTATACCCAAAATAATGTTACCATTCTCCTAAAGGTCCACATTACATGTGATAAAAACCTCTGGAAGACTACATTACTAATTTATTAACCAGTAGGCATCCCCACATGTGTAAACCCCAATAATTACAAACCAAAAGGGTTTTGATTATCATTCTAATGGGATATGTATGAGGCCTCCACATTGTTTAAGCCCAACACATTAAATCCTCCACCAAAAATTTTGGACCATATTCATGGTAAGATCTTCCCACCATATAAGAGGATATATCACATCAAGTTCTTTTCCATCTCATCCTTATCATTCTATTTTCCTTGTAAGAGTTTTATTCATAGGTCCAAATTCCATGTAAGATCAATACATTCTCATATTTTTATGTTCCAAATTGTAACAACAATAAAGGGATCCTCATTTTTTTTTTGCCTCACACAAAAAATTTTATGGACGAATTGTATATATAAGTCAATTACATATATCATTAAAACCAAATGGTTAGGATTGTGTCACACAACCCTAAAAGGTATGATGTCTCTCGTTAAGTACCACCTAACTACATGGGTTATAATTCTATGTACAAGGATACATAGAAATACCTTCTCATGGGTTTGATAATGAATTAAAAACCTTAAATTACCCCTTAGATAGTAATAAACTCTAGATATCCCAATCATGAGGCTTTAAACTATGATCTTCTCAAATAAAGCATTAATATTTAAATAATGATATGAGATGGAGAACCTCTAATTCATGTTAATGGATCTCTCAATGGAGATCCTCAGGTATATAACAATGGTTCACTTGATTGAAAACCATTGATACATACATATGGTCACTCAATAATGTTAATGTGATTGATTGTAGATGTAAAGGGTGACCATACTCGTTTTAGGTTTTATAAAGGATTCAGAAATATGACTTTAATATGTCAGAGTTCCCCAGAGTTGGAATAATTTTCCCCAAAATTTTTGTGATGAGCCTGAAATCCCATACAATCAGTCAATGAGATCCCTAAGAATCCGTGGAAAAAAAATATACTGATAACCTACCATTGAAAACCTTCTTCATATTATAGATGTGGGAAGAAATGGGTTTTTTAGTTCCATGAATAAACCCCATTGGAAACCAACCTAAAAACGGGGTGCAAAAAAATGGTTATAGAGATATGAATCCCTTCCAAAATAAAAAAACATCAACCACATGTTAGGCTATTTTGTCTCACATAGTTATGTTAGATGTAAAATTTCTCAATATGGATCTCTCAAAGAAATCAAATTGCATTCTCTTATCTAATTTTTATTCTTCTTTGATGCACTTGTCTAATTATGTTTTCTAATCCTTTTATGCACTTTCACAATAACATCATTATATCTAAATAGGCATAATTACTTTGACAATAATAATATGTGCTAGCTTTCATACAAAATGGATCCTCATACAACCATAGGATATCATTTCCCACCTATCATCACCAATTCCATGTGTCAAATGCATTGATCTTAGAGTATCACCTCAATGGTATAGTCCCAATCTTGGAGGATTCATTCAAAGCCCTCCCAGATATGAATCCCCCCCCAATAGTCCACCCAACGGTGGTTGGTGGTGAAGAAACAAGTAGTTATTATCACTATTTGAAAGTATTTTAGGAACCACTCAATAAAAGGAAATAAAAATTTATTACCGTATTTGAGGGAGGTGGATGTGAAGGTCAACAGTGAACTCATCACCTCAACATTGTAGTTCCCTATAGCCCCCCTTACTATAGTCACTACCTCCATCATCTGGAAACATCAAACCCTAAATATCATGAGGATTCCACACTATGGCCCCCGGATCAGGTCACCCAAGATTGAGTTTCTAGGGTATCCCACCAATATTGAATAGAAAATAGTTAGGATTGGGAACACAACCTTGTTCCTACATTGGAAGCCTTCTAATATATGATAGAAATTTTTGAATAGGCATATATCACTGCTCACACCAATCAAGCCTACTAGCGTAAAATGGAGCCACCCAGAAAAGAGCATCTATATAATAAAAAGACTAATTGGGGGATCCCACAATTCCACCCAAACACTAGACCCCAACTAGTATATTATGTGGGGAAATGAATGACAGTATTGGGAATATATCCCCTCTACAAACATATAATGGTCATATATCCTTGTTCCAACCATAAATGTCACTTCGAATATCATGGATTAAATTGAAGGGAAGATAACCATTCATGAAAACATTGTTCAAATATTCAATATATAATGGTATCTATGATATTTGTAATTCCCTGAACCTATTTACCCAGAGTCGTTGCATTATTACATAACATTGGCATGGTCACAAGAGATCAAGTCTCGAAAGACCGATTAGTTTAGTAACCTTGGAACTACTAGATACATAAATAAGTTTTACATTACATAATGAAATAAAATAACAACAATATTGGGTCCCCTTTGAAAAAACTCATATCCTTTGAATCATCCCTACATGTTAATCATTATATACTTCTTCACATCCTGGGAAAAATAAAACATAAAAACGGATGATCTTAGATTATCAGTAAGGATAACAATATAGAGGAAACTATCATAAATAATCCTAAAAATTTAGGGTAATAAATGAGACTAAAACTAAATCCTTTTAAACTTAAACTTCCGCATAATATGGAAAAGATAAATCAAATAATTTCATTTACTTATTCACATGGATATTCTACTAGTCGAATAATCACATGTAATATCAATAACTAATTTTATAATGATGGAATGCATAATGTCGAACATCGAACCACATAATCAAGGCCTTGGGCCAAGAATACAAAAAATAATTTTTTGGAGACCTTGTTTCAAGACACTTGTTTGTCTCATGATATCTACTGATGTATCAAGAAGCTATAGCGGGCTCCACCTATAACTTATTAAGTCCAATGCATTCCTCATATGAAAAAGTTGAAACATAATGTAAACATTCGTGTTAAAATTAACATATGAAATGTTAATACTTTAACCATAAACTATGAATGGTATAAAAATAAAAAATCCACAGTCAAACATATCACAAAACCTTCATTACAATAATAAATATTGTATCAGAATAAATTAATTCAAACATGTGTAATATCCATCAAATGATGTTGACAGAGGTGAAATAAAAACTATTTGAGAGAAATATATATTTATATTTTAAAATAATTTAAAATAAACATAATTATAAAATATTTTTTTTTGAAAATATACATATAATATTGTAAGGGAAGCTTCAAATGTGTTATAATGGTGGAAAATAGCTGCACCCTTCGTATATGTTTAAAACCATTCTTACCTTAATTTTTCAAAAAGGTCATAAAGTACCTTATTTGGAAAATGACAGAAAGATTCCTATCAATACTTTTTTTTTAAATTGAAACAAGGGTATAAATGAATTTAACCTGTATTATACGAAATATTAAAAAAAAATTGAAATACATTTTTAAGAAACACGGATGTGGATGATATAGAAGTCCCATTAGATACTTTTATAAAAACTACCTTGGATAATAAGAGATTGTTAAATTAACACTTAACTTGTAATTTTCTATATTATAAGGTAATTTAAAATCATTTATAATAGTTAAATCATTTTTATTAAATTATATATGCACCACATACATAAATATGATATCATATATGATCTTCTAATATTGTTTTGTTAATAATATTTCAGTAGTGTCATTGTTTCGGGTGTTAAGTGATTCGTTTTCCTTAATATGTTTTCTTAGATAAGTAATTTTTTTATGGATAGAATTTATTTGATTCATATATAAAATAATATTAAGTTCTTAAAAATTATATTAAATCATAAATTGAAAATTATTCTTGAATTGTTTCTATGGGGAATGAATCTCATCGTGTTCGTGGAGACGGTAATCCGTACGTATGCACGAGCGATAATATCATTATATTGATGGTAAAATCATATTTAATTGGATGTTATATGATATAAAAAGAATAATTAAAATATTATATTCATTATTATACCCATCCAATTAATGAATTGTTTAATAACAAACTACACCATGATGTAGAGACGATAAGTTGTACGTATGCATGTATGGTGACTTTTCATTCATAGGATGGATATAATAATGAATTTGGTATTACTATATTTATAATGTCATCAAAATATGTGTATGGAAATTTAGTTATTTTTTTTATGTAAAAATCAAAGAAAGATGAAGTTGAATAAGAAAAGAACTTTGAATGTAGTTGTGAAATTATTACATCTTCTTTGGGTTCTACCTTTTGATATGATCAAAAGGGCACCTTAGGTTTGGTTTCTAGTAAAATTATGGCCTATAGGTTTAATATATGGTCGTTGGGAGGATATTTGAGTAGGTTTTGTCTTATCCAAATGTGTTTAGAGGTGTCTTTTTGAGAGAAGGGTAAGTACCCTTTTATGAGAGAGGTGAGGGTCACTTTAGGAAAAGTTTGAAATATTATATTATTATAAAATAATATTCAGTTTATAATGTCTCCAAATGGATTTATTTCGAGTATAATGTATGTATGGGTCGAAATACTTTCAACAAATAGGTTTTAAACATTTTTAGGTTATCATATTAAACTTGTATTTTAGATTTAACTCTTAGTTAAATAGTTTAACTTTTACAATGTCTTCTTCTATTCATACATTCCATGGTTAATAAAATTGCTATAAAATTACAATATAATCCCAAGTGGTTAATTAATGACGTATATATAATTAAATAAGTCCTTTATAAGAACCTTATATTTTTAGTAATATTATATTTTTAAATAATATAGTATTTGTTTTGAAAATGCATTTATGTCAATTTTGATGCTATTTAGTATTTGGTTTTTGTGAAAGTCCTAACAACATTATCACATAGAAAAAAAATTATTTAATAAACCATAACAAGTCAAATTAACCTATTAAATTCTTTTAATGAATAAAAATTCTCAATTTAAATTTATTTCATTATTTATAATTTCAATTATTTTAATATTTCATTAATAAGGTTATTACTGAATCATCATTGTGTCCTAAATATATTTAATTATTTAATGTATAGAATTTATAAATAAAATATCATGATTTATAAAAATTTTATATTTCTAAATAATATTTATAGTCAAATTTATCTTTTGTACAACCCTATATTAAAAATAGTTTATTTATTAAAATTTAAATTTAACACTTTTAAATATTCTTTAAATAAAATTAAAATAATTGTCCTAATCTAATACATGTGGATCAAATAGGATCATATGTTATTACTAAGGTTGATTTTGGTCAAAATTCATGTATCCAATAGAATTAGAAAATGTGTTAGGGTAATTATAATATCATTTTTACCTTTAATTATCTTATTTCCTTCTAACTATGGTAAAAAAAAATCAAAAGTTTCTATTCACAAAAAATTATTTTCATTCTATTGATCCACATTTTACTTATTGATGTAAATTATGTCTCTTATATTTTTTAAATTCAATTAATAGAAGTGGTAAAATTACGTTTTATGAAAATTTTCAAATGTGCCTAGAAGTTGGGTAAAAGGCGTTAAATAGTTCAATAAAATTTTATATATCTAATTTTATTATAAAATGACTCCAATGAATTACATTGATCTAATATAGATATTATGTATCTATTTTGACATTAAAATAAATCTAAATAAAAATAATTATTATTTAAATAAATGTTGGTTTTAAACAATAAGAGTGTGTTTCACTATTCATCAAAAATTAAAAGTTTTCAGAAAAACAAAATATTCACCCTTAGATAATTTTGATATTATAAATAAAAAAATATAGTCCATTTTGGAAAATAATATTTATAAAATTTCAAAAATTGTGTATTACTATTCATAACTATTTTTTAAACAACTAGTTTGATTGGTCGTGGTGTGCTAGAACTTGAAGTTTCATACAATTAAAGATGTTGTATTATTCAAAGAGAAGCATATCGTGGAAGCTTGGGGTGTTACATTCTTTCCACCTTCAAATAATTTCTTCCAAAAAATTTCTAGAATATTACTGCATAAAAATATTCAGGTGGTTCTTCATCATATGTTCCTCAAGTTCCCACATAGCCTCTTCCATTTTATGGTTTCTCTATAGAACTTTCACCAAACAAGTCGTCCGGTTTCTCAAAACATGTTCTCTGGTATCCAGAATCCTCATAGTCTCATTATTATAAGAAAGATCTAGTTCTAGTTATATTTCTTCACAGGTGAGTACATGTGTTGGTTCAGGCATGTATTTTATCAATAGTGATACGTGGAACACATCACTAACATTGGAGAGACTTGGTGGCAATGGCAAACGGTATGCTACAACTCCAATTCATTCTAGAATTTTGAAGGATCTGATGTACCTGGGACTTAATTTACCCTTCTTACCGAATTGTATAACACCCTTCCATGGATGAAACTCTTCAATCCTGAGGATAAACAACTTCTACAACCTCCAAGTGGAACCATACCCTTTCTCATACCAGGAAGAAGATAACATGCAAAAAACCAAATGAATATATATGGTGTGTGATAAAATCCTAATAAGGCCTCACCAAGGATTCCTTAATAAGATTACAACATTTAACTAACCACGTAAAGCATTCGGTTTAAATAAATAGGTATTGTAGTTTATATCATAATTAATATAATACATTATTTACTTTTCAAATGATATTAATACATTAAAAAAGGGATTAATACACATTTTATATAAAATTATTTATATCAAATAATAAATAATATAAAACATGTTACCGCATGGGCATGAATTTATATCTCAAATATAAACAAATAAGCTACATGGTCATTTTCCAAAAGGTAAGATATTTCCAGGATAAGGGATCCTCACGCACTCTAAGTTGTTCGTGGAAATATGTGTATACACATGCCCCTATGACTCTAGCCAAAGGAAACTCATCAGCGTTCAATTGGGAATGTGACCTGTTATAGTATGTTTTGTTTCATTTGTAAATAGTCAAAAAACTGATTTCCCAACTCACTAACTACCTAGGCTTTCATGGGATCTAAAACAATCAATGATTAGAAATTTATTATCAAATTTTTTAGAATAAAATTCTTCTTCTTATCCCATTTTAAAAGTGCCAATTTTCTATTTATAAAACAAAAATGGTTTTTAATCAAATTATTTCTTCTTATGAGATAAAACCAATATGTTTATATCAAAACCATTTTATTCCATTTTTGAAATACCATTTTGAAATACCATTTTGAAATAAAATTCATCAAGTTAATTTCACAATTTAAATTCCACAATTTTTCCATAAATTTTAGACACACACCCCAATTAAATGGAACTGGGGGGTTTTCCCAATTTCTTATGAAATCAAATTAAAATGATCTAATTTAATGGAATTTTATTTTTAATAAAACAATTGAATTAATTTTCAAGAAATTTAATTTAAATAAAATAACTGAATTTAAATAAATAAATTTAGGGTTAATAAAATTTGGCCATCAAAATGGAACCACCTACCTTTTTCAGAGAAACAAAAATCCTACAGCAGAACCCGCCAACAAGAACCATTAATCCTTTCCCACCAATCCAGTTTAATATTTATCAACCCATAAATATAGAATTCTTATATAAATAAATAAATATTATTCCCTTATTTATCCACAAATAAATAAATATTATATTTACGAAAATATAAATTAAATATTCATGAAATATTTAACCAACAAATATTCTTTGAAATAACTAGTGACATGATATATGTGATCAAGATGAAATTAATAATTATTAAACAATATATGGGAGTAATATTAATAAAATGTATTAAATATATATGTATAATTTTTATGAGGTTTTGGATACACTCGGTCTATAATACAGTAAGCCCCTTTCTCAGTGACATTTGGCAGAACAACCTAAAGTCTAAGGTTAGAATCTAGAAATACACAAAATAACCCATATATAAAAAAGTTAATATCACAATGACATACACCTAATATGAATTATCAATGTGAAATATAATCCCTTTATATTAATATCTCTAATCAAGTAGGTTTTATACTAATTTCATTAACATTTGTGTTTGATGTCTCATTCATTGACTGTCTAAAAGCTAACTCTCCAATATAATTTCTTGGGAAAAGAATTGATAATTAATTTACATTTCTATCAAATGGACTAACATATCAACTTCCATTAAAGAACATATGGTAAATATCCTTTCTTTTATTATTCATTAATGTAATATATCTCATTATACACTCACAATATCCTACATCCCACAGACATAGAACATCATGGTTTTGATTACTAAATCAATATACATGACTCTTCATATTCATTAGTAATAATCTTACCAAAACACACCAAGATAGGAACATCTAATGACAAATATAAATGTCAATTTCCTACTAGTAGGTCATGTTCTCATAATCTCATGATCTAAAAATTACTGAGTTAATACACCACGAAATAGTGTCTCAAATTACTATAAGTATCCACCCATGATATCTAGTATCATTTTCATCTGGTTGAATAATATCTTCAATATATTTAACATATATTTAAAAATATTATGATAAAACTTTTATGTTCTCATCATAGAATGGATCTTCT
Organism: Viscum album; assembly: GCA_963277665.1. Classification (NCBI taxonomy): domain Eukaryota; kingdom Viridiplantae; phylum Streptophyta; class Magnoliopsida; order Santalales; family Viscaceae; genus Viscum; species Viscum album. Next base: position 1,650,289,053 of record OY728137.1, on the reverse strand, counting down.
ATTACCTTTTAGTGTTACAATTATACTTTGGGAATTATCCCAAAATAATCCATGCATAAGAACAAAAAAATATGATAATAACATTATTAATATTCAAAATAATTAATATAGGTAATCATAAAGTATATAGAGTATTGTTCTAGGGAACCAACTCTAATAGACTCTATATTTAACAATATCAAACTTCTAACAAATATCGTCACACTAGATACCACCTTATATTCATGATTCTACTAAGATAATTATTTTTTCAAAGGGTTAACCAAGTTTTATTAAATATAAAACTTTCTCACATCCACATCAACCATTTGAAAAAAATCACTCAAGAGGTGATACTTCTAATGTGTGTGCTTCACCCATTGGTGTGAGCTTGTACCCTTTATCAGATCCACCTCTAAAGTATTATAACAAAGTAACATGTTATGTTCTTTACAACTGGTCACCACATAAATAATCTAAATAAATTTTTATATCCAATTTTTTTGGATGCATAATAATCCTCTATATACTTAAAATATGTTATAGAATTTGTGAAAACTTGATACTTTGAACTATTCCAGTTCACAACTATTCAGATAAGACTGAATACATGTCCTAGTAATGACTGTAAGTCAGTCTGGTTTATCTCAAAGCTGGAATTTGTAATACACCTAATGACAAGATCCATATCTCCTCCATATACTAGGAACATATCCTTAGTCCGCCTTATTTACTTAATGATAATCTTAATATCAGACCAATTTTGTTCACCTAGATCAAATTGATATCATCCTACCATGCTTAGGTTGTAGGAAACATCAAGCTTATTAAATAAAAACGTCATATATGATTGATACTATTTTAGATGAATGTGGGATATTACTAATTATTTCTCTTTCTAGTTGTGTTGGAGGACAGACTTTCATAAAATGATGTATACCATGTGACATTGGATCCAATACTCTTCTGGATATTTTCATACTAAATCTATTTAGTATATAGTAAATGTATTTATCATAAATTAGCCTAAGTGGCCTCTTAGATCTATGATGAGGGATATTGATGCTAAAGACATTAGTTATTTCACCTATTCCCTTCATATAGAATCACTTGTTCAACTAGTCATTAATAGACTGTAATAATAGTATGTCATTTCTAATAAATAACATTTTAATGAAATATATTACTAGGATAAAAAATAAACTCCCATTAATATTATTTTGAACACATGGATCTCATTAATTAATAATGAATGAAAATTATCTTATAGATTAATTGAACAGAATATCCCATGTCTCAGGAACTTGATTCAATTAGTACAATGATATCAATAATTTTATATAGATATGGTATTACTTGGATTTACAAAACCTTAAGAAAATCTATTTTAACATCCATCTTAAAAGTAAAATAGTCATGAAAATATTCTACAATGAGAATAATTTTGTTGTTTTTAAACATGGATATTAGATTTAATGTTTCATCATTTTCTAGGCCTTGAAATTTTTAAAATTATATTACCACTAGTTGTGGATTGTAAGTATTCACATTACCATACATGTCCAGTTTTCTCTTGAATTCCAATTTTCACCCAATGAAAATTACATAAATTGTTGGATTGACCAAAACCCAGAATGATTATGATATATGAAATACATTTCAATATTAATGGCATATTTATATCTTGGAACTTATGATCTTTCTACTACATCCTTGTAGAAAATGGAATATTTTCATCTAATAATGAGTCATCTTCCTTAATGATTGGAAAACCATATCTTTATATTTCTTCAACAACTATATTATTAAATCAATGTATTTATGTTTTAGGGAGAAAAACTTTTATATGGACCTTTGGAATCTATTAGTGTACCATATCTTTTATATATTGAGCATCAATTTCATCGTTGACAATCTATCTCCCACTATAATTTTAGAGGATGTGCTCCCTCTCATTAAATATGGAATTTTGTTTGATGGTTTTCTTATTATATGAGGGGTTGTATCCCCTAGTTATCTTCGTATATCACAGATAGATAAACTTCATATCTTGAGGTTTTAGTTTTTTTCTATAGGTTTCCTTCATAAATGCCTCACACCCCCATACACTTGTGGATAACAAAACTAATTTCCTCCAACACAATAATTAATACTATATTTTTTACTACTTTAATTGATACCCAATTTAGTGTATTTTTTGTACTATATAATGAATATTCATAAATTGATAATGGAATATCTGTATGAATCCTTATGATCCTTACCATGTCAGGTAAGGTAAAAATCCTTATTTCATTAGCATTATTCCACTATGGTGTATAAGGTGGAGTGAGTTAAGATAAAATATCAAACTCCCATAAAATTTCTAAATCCTCTTGGATATTATATTCACCACCTTCATCATATTGAAGCTTCTTTATCTTCTTAGCTATTTTACTCTCTACTTCTTTCTTGAACTATTTGAATTTATAAAATGATTCAAACTTCTAACTCATCAAGTAGACCTAACAATATTGACTCAGGTAATCAATAAAAGTCATGATGTAAGAATAAACCCCTATAACTTATATTGTAAATGGTCCATTAACATTAGTATATACCAATTTTATAATCTATATGTATATTTAGACATGTCCACTAAATTTTGGTTTAGTCATCATTCCTTTTAAACAAGAGTGACACATGTCAAGTGGTTTTAACACAAAGGAATAAAAATAACCATCTTGATATAGATTTTTCAAACAATTTTAATTTATCTGGCCAATACTATGATTTGATAATTGGGTGTCCAATGAGTCATGTGACCTTTATTTTTTTATCAATTTACAATACATGGTTTTCATAATATAATATTTAAAGGCGGTTATTTAAATGTTTCATACCATAACATATGTTATCTTTCTAAAAGATGAATATTTTACTTTTGAACATGAAAATAAAACCATCGGTGTCTATTTAAGATAGATAAATTATGTATTTTGTAAGACTTTGTATAAAGAATATTTCAAAAACCAAGTAATACTCTTTGTAAATGAAAGGTGGCAGTCTTCTATAGCCAAAGAATTAAGTCTTACTACATTGGATTCTTGTAGATCCACCCCTCCTATGGAAATATTCTTTACTATAATTGGATTCATTATTTTGATATATATATATATATATATAAGCACAAAAAACTATATTCAGAACCTAATATGTAGATATATGAAGATTTTAATCAATAATAAATGCACATTGATCTTCCAATTGCATCTCTAATTGGTTTTTGTTCTTCATTCATCGACCAATGTTTCCATAATAAAAACATACTACATTTTTCTATTTTTCACATCATTGGATATTATTATTCTTTATTGGAGAGTTATCAAGATCCTTAGTCTATTATTATGTCTTACAGACATATTTCTTTCTTCTTTATTTCTTATTCCCCATAAATACTATAGATTTTTCACACCCCATGTTTTATCGGTTTTGAGAATAAGAGTAAGAAGTTCTCAAAGCATCTCTTCACTATTTCTCAAATTATAGTTCACAATAAAATATGAGAATATTTTTTAGTGATGATATAATGACATATTTTCAATACTCACCAAGAATTTTAAATCCTAAGATATTCAAGTACTCAATTTAGTAAATCATATTGACTATATGAAACTTATCCAGTTTCATCTCTCCAGTCCTTTAAATTAATAATGAATTGGAGATATCATATCTATCATATTTCACCTTATCTTGATAAATATCACAAAGGTGAGTCTTCATGCTATATGATACCATTTCATTATTTTTCTTTATGATATAACTATAAATTGATGATACTATTAAAAATTGGACATTTATTGCATCATCCATGTGTTTAAGGAAGAGAGATACTTCTTCTTCCCTGGCCTCTTTAGCATGTGACTGTGGAACTATGGTTCCCAAATATATAATTTCAATTCTAGGCATTGAATAATGTGAAAACAGTTATACCATTCTATGAAATTCAATGCAATGATAAATGTATCCTTCTCTTGTAAAAATCATAGTGATATGGTCTAAGCCATGTGGCTAGCCATATCTATAATACATAACAGTATAATTTTAGTAAATTATTTTTCTTAAAAGACATTGATAATAAATTTTAAATTTATTAACCTCTAGTTAGTTTTTAGAAAAATGATAACCCTCACCATTGATTCCAGAATATCGCATCACATGGATATTCTAGGTGGGAGGATCATTCTACACAGTTGCATAACCAAATAAAGACCACATTTAGTTAATAAACGGTATTTAGGTGGGCATAAAATTCAAAATTCATTAACTCACTACTCTTTGATCTATTGAGTGGACTCCCAAAACCTAAAATTTTATATTCTGGTTTTCTCAACACCTGCCTCCACATTCCCACCAATTCAAGATAAGGATACTCCTGATATAAAATTGGTTAATACAAACCAAAACATTCTAACTAACTACTAGTTAAATGGTAGTGACCTATAATGGAATGGATAAAACTCACCAATATTTTATTTCTATTCTAAATTAGGTAATAGAAGGCTATACTGACATAATATTTTATATGTTGTTTTTTTCTATTTAAATGTAAATTTTCATTTTTATATTATTAAATCCTTTCTAATATTAAGTGGATTTCAGTTAAGTGATTAACCTTGTCTTAGATAAAATTTATGCATATTCCAATTTATTTTAATTACATCTTGAATTCATATTAATTCATTAATTTATATGATTGTGAAAAACATAGGTAAAGGAATTAACCATAAAACTTGATAGAAATAAAATAATAAACTAGTATGATCATGAGCTTATATATTGGTTAGTTTATCTAGAAGAAGATAAAAACCCATCAATACCTGAGTAAAGACACCACAAACCATAAATTGGTTCTAGTTTTATCATTCCACCTATCCTACTATGTATTTTTAGGATTTGTTTCCTCTCATATCCAAAATTAATCCACTTCCACTAGCTTAGGAGTGTAACCAATTACATAAATATTACTCACACATAGTTGAGCGAACCCAACAGATTGGTTTTGGGGATTTACGTAAAAAGAAACATGGTCATACAATCCCTTACATAATGAGAGGATAAGAAGATATTTCAACTATCAATTTAATTTAATAATAGTAAATTAAATACACTAGAAACATATATAGGTATGGTCTAAGATCAATATCACCCACACATATTCAATGAAAATATATTTTCAATGTAACCAGAAGTAAATTAAATTCATTCTTCAATTAAGATAAAACACCATGAATTAATATAATTGACTATATAATTATTCAATTAATTCAAATTATTTTAATTTCGTACAAACCATCCTTGAATATCCATCATCTATAATTTTATAAAAATTAAATTAATTAAGTTTATTTAAAATTAATAATGTAAACATGTTTACTTGGAGGAAACAACATATACCCATCTAAAATAAACTAATTAGATACTTTTACTATATACTCATATGTCATCCAATAAGTATGGCATGAAAATAAATTACAAGGTTTTAATTACTAAAAAAATCTAGGAAATAATATATAAATTACATGGAATGTTATGTTATTAACTATATTTAGTAAACAAAAAGTATAGAAAATACATATCTTGTACTTTAGAATTTAACAAAGGAATCACTTTAATATATAAGTATTAATCATGTCATATTACATGTATTGTTAATAAATAATACACGAACACATATTTATTAGGATAAATTATATCATAAAATAAAATTTCAAAATAAAATTAATCACACTATGTATATTAGATTACACTAAAATTACTTGGGATACACGACATGTAATCTCTTATACCCTTTTCTATGATATATTCTTTGGGACTATACATGTCTTTCATCCACATTCATATTTGGGATACATGGCATGTGCACAATCTAAATGTTATTTGGCATTGATGTTTCATGATTTTATATCCCTATGTTGTCTTATAAATGCACAACATGGATTCAACAATTTTTTTCCTTTGTAAAAACATGTAGACTAAACTAATGTAAGCAAGTTACATGTCATGTTCTATGAAAAACTGTAGTTTATCCTAGCTTGGTTAACATGGGGTGCACACTTAATTATACCAATTTATAATTAATGCAAGATGCTATAAATTAATTTTAGATTTATCTTAAGGTATTCATCATGGGTACCCAGTTTGTACCAACAAGCTATACATTTTATAGTTATCTATTATCGGGACAGAACCCATTGCACCTACTGATAGATTCTTTATATGTACTTTCTATAAAGTTAACATTTTATTAGTTAGATGAAAAAGAATGAAGAAGGATAATAGAATAATCTAACATCATGATTTATAGAAATAATAACCCAAAAATAAAAACTAAAAAATATATATTATTAATATATTATTATTAGATAATTATACATTTATTATGTGACATATCTCATACCACATGAATTTTTTGTGTATAGAGGAAGCACCTATTAGGAATAGTCAATTTGGGTTTTTATTGTCATTGGAGAATTTTTTGATATATAAATGTTGAATAATGTCATGACGAAATGAATTAAATAGATAATTAATTGAGTATTATGTTGAACCAAGAAGGTTGGATTATCATATATAATTTATAATTAATTTATTTGTTCAAAAATATCTTACAATGAATTTATTTATTTTTTAATGAATATAATGATTTCATCACATCATATATTCATTGTGACACTAAAATCAATTGTATATTCCCTCTAATAGTGATCCACATATATAACCCAAACATCCATGAATCCACATGGAAATATATGAGCGTTAAAATAGAAGATCCTAATACTTGTGTCATTACTCATTGATTTCCATCAGAATCGCTTCGAGAGGAGGGTATTTCTTTGTACTCTCTACAGTTGTGGTGGTAGAGGATGAATATCTCTCTAGATTCTTGATAGAATTCAAGGAAAGGATCACTCTATGTATTAAGGTATATTCTCATGAATTCATTGTTTATAACAATAATAATAGATAATGATTTGGTGACTGTCGTAATCAAGTTTAAATAGAGATAGGGGTAGAATATAATAATTTCACACCATCGCTTATTATATTTCAAAATCTCCATTGAACCCCATGTCTAAATAATTATATTATTATTTTTATTTTCATGATATGTGCTAAAATCTAGATAAGATAAATATTTTATTATTGAATAAATAATTTAAATATTTGATTTGTCATGGGACCATTATACTCATTCTTTAAATCCTCTTTAATATTTATTTTCCATTGAATAATGATTTTTAATTTATTAAATTAATATCACTGCATTATTCATCAATAAATAAATAAATATTATATTTAATATAATAAGAAAAATTACCAAAAATAAATATTAAACTCAAAAATATTCTCACGAATAAGTGATCAATGAATATATGAGATCAAAATAAGATTAAAAATTATTAAACCACGTTTGGAAATAATGTTTATCAAGATTCTTAAATTCATATAGAAATTAACTGAGCCTCTAAGTACACTTCATGTGTGACCACAAAGGACCCCTTATTAATAAAATTAGTGTAAAATGCCTAAAGTTTGAGGTTTTTATCTAGAGACACACACATAGAGAAATAATTTAACATATTAGTGAATATCATTTACAAAGATTTTGTTTTAAAAAAGTTTTTTATGGAAAAATAAATTTTTATAAAATAATATTTCTAATAAATAAAATAAAATATATGTTTCTAAAAGTTTGTATGTTTCTATTTTGAGAAGTTGTTGTTAATAATAATAAAGTAATATTATTTTGCAAAGATGAAGATCAGATACACTATATGGTAATTTGATGATTTTATGAGAGAAAGTATGAGTTTGTAAGTAGATGAAATGCTTCAGAAAAGGAATCTGTTGAATCAAAACATGTTAAAATGATAAAATTTATATGTTTATGAAATGATGTTGTTTTTTTAAAAGAAAAAATGTTGTTTTTTAAGATGATGAAAAATTTACTTGATGATATGAAGAAAAGTTGTTTTTTAAGATAATTATAAATATTTTTTATGAGATGAAGAAATGTATTTTTCTGAATAAAATTTTATTGGTGAAGTTAAAGTAAATTTGTTATGTTAGAATGTTTTTAAAGTTAAAATTATAACAAATTTAAAAAACCAGTTTAGAATATTCTTTTCTATTCTTTCAAGTTCCTAAAAATCATAAAGGGGTCATGATATGAAAAGGAATTAGAAGAAAATAAGAGAAGTGCAATTTCTATAGAGTTTCCAAAAAATGATATTTTTTGAAGAATAATGAAAAGTTCCATTGGACTGATAAGTTCTATCAGATTTATTAGTTCAATTAGAATTAGAAGATCATTTGGACTTAGAAGTTCTATCTAATTGAGAAGTTCAATCAGACTGAGAATTTCTATCAGACGTAGAATTTATATTAGACTAATTAGTTTAATCAGAAATAGAATTTATATCAGACTAACAATTTCTATCAGTATGATAAGTTCTATTATATTTATAATTTATAGTGGACTAAGAAGTTCTCCCAGATTGAGATGTTTTATGAGAATGATAAAGTGGGAGAAAGTTCAAGTTGCACAAGATGAGGCAGAATTTAAACTTGTTCATTGATAAAGGATTAAATAGTATTTTGAAGTTTCTACCATGTTTTAAACCATTTTCATTTTCCTAGGAGCATCAGGGGAATCAATCATAGTTGTTTTGTTTTCATTTGGGTCAAGAGAATTGGAATGATGATTATATTTCTAGGTTGAGATTTTTCATATTATCAATTTATAGACAAAGATATTAAAAATTAATCATTCATGTAATGTTGATAATTTAGATTTTATTGAGAATTAAAAAAGATAGAAAATACACCAGAGGATATGAGAAGTTTTGAAGGGGTCAAATATGAAGTTAAAATGTTATTAAAATTCACAGATTTGTAAATTTTGTTGAATGTAAAATTAACTTTAGATTTCTCCCTTTAATATTTTTGGACCACCTATAAATAGAGGTGGAAATTACAATGGTACTGGACACTATTCATCCATGTGAAAATGTTCATGCTAAACATAATTGGGATTGATGTGATTTTTTCAACCAAAATTGATTGGATTTTAAGAAGAGATTCGGTAGAGAGTATTTTGATTAGAGCATTGGGTTGAGGCAAGTTCATTTTACCAGATAGAGAGAAACACACTAAGGGTATCAGTATGAGATTGGAGAAATTGTTTGAGGATTTTTGTTTTGTTATTCAGGATTTGATTAAAAAAGGTATATCATACATGGGTTCATCAGACTGAGGACCTTTAGAGTCAATTACATTGGACTGAGTATCCAGACATTTTCTTATTGAGCATAAATTTTATTTGTTTTAGTTTCTTTCTGGCTCAAAGTTTTTATATGAAAAAACTTGTAAAATGATGAGATTCAATATAACCATTTTTATTGGGAGATAAAAGTTTCAAAGAAGAGTTGACATGAATTTTATTCACTGCTTTATTATAGTGATTTTCCATATACCCCGGTAGTGTATATTGAAATGATGTAGCTTCCCACATTGGGGTCAAACCATGTAAATCATGTGTGAAATGTTTTATTTTCTATTTCTTCATGCCTTTTAGGTTAATAAAACTTTATAGGTAATAAAATCAATTATGTATTAGGTGTTGAGTTTTCTAAAGTTTAAATTTTTTAAAAAATAAAAAACTAATTCACCCCTCTTCTCAGTTGTTCTACAAACTTTTGTACTTCAATAAGAATCATAAAGAGGTTCTCATATTGAATCCTTGTCATTTATAATCTTAATTTTTTCAATATTATATAAATTCATACATTTTATGGGAAAAATATTATGGTAGGAAATATAGGTTGATTTTGTATCTCTTATATCTTGGACTAAAAGTTTTGGATGCTGTTATAATTGGGTTCCACCTATTGAAAAATCTTCTTCTATGACTTCTGTTGAAAATATAAATATTATATTTGATGGAAAAACAAGAAATGTTATTACTATATCTCTATAATAAAATTATTATATGAAGGTGATGAGTCTCAAAACATAAAAGAGTATGTGGAAAATGCTTGAAATAATTTTTTAAGGGAATACTAAATTTAAGGAAGCAAAGATAAAAATATGGCATAATAAGTTTTAAGACATAAAAATGATAGATGAATAAAGTATTGATGAGTAATTAACTAGTGTAAATCATGTTGTTTTCTAAAATAGAGGTTTTGAAGATGCCTTGGAAGATTCTATAATTATGAAAAAAAAACTCATGAGAAACATTCCAGATATGTTTGATCCAAAATTTTATTCTTTTTAAGATAAGAATGATTTTTAACATGATGAACTGCATAAATTTCTTATGGCGTATGAGATGAGAAAATCCCTAGTTTTCAAAAAATAGTAGAAATATGAAATAAATTTTGATGCTATGAGAAAGATTAAAATTCCAAATATTGAAAATAATTATCCATGTGATTCTGAAGATAACTAGGATTATTATTTGAATGTTAAAATCATGTCTCTTATCTCAAATAACTATATAATGGGAGGAGGAAATTATAGTGGAAACTTTATGTCAAATGTTTTGAGTGTGGTGGAATTGGGCACTTTGATATTAATTTCCCAAAGAATATATTTGGTAAGTATTGAGATGATTATGATGAAAATCCTCAATATAAAAAGTTGAAAAAAAATATATAGAAGAAAATTCATCTAATAAGTATATGAAGTGGTTCACTAAAAATAAGACAAGTATGCAAAGTAATAAAGTTAATCAGACTCAACTGATAACAACTCTTTAGAAGATATATGTTATTTAATTTTCAGGACATTCGTTGAATTTTTTTAAAAAACAATAGATTCCTCAGATAAGAAAAAATAAGGAGAAGAAGAATGTTTTTAACACCCTATTATTTTATGAAATATTTTTTTTCAATTAATTTAATCTTTTTGATATTTTTTAGTTCACACAACACTAAAAATAGTTTATTTTATATGTTTGGATTATGTTATATGCAACACCAAGTTGACCTTTCACTTCATGAAACATGAATTCTATCATTCTCTACATGTAACATCGAGGTTAGCTTCCATTATATGCAAAAATGACACTCCTCGATGGCTTGCATAACAGGAATAACCAAGATTTACCAAACAGTAATATATTATTAAAAATTTATTATTTAATATAATAATATATAACCTAGCAATTAAATTATTAGATATGAATATTATTAGCTAGTTTATGAAAATATATGGTTTACCCAAATATAATATAAATTCATAGGTTACTAATTAATTATATATGAATATGAAAAAAAATTAAATATAAACAAAAATATTAATATTTGTATGCTCACAAAGTTGTTTTACCCTATTAAATTAAATTAATTACCATTTATGAGTTATATTAATTTAATATATAATATATATATTCAATAAAATATTTTTTATATTTATCCAATAGATTTTATAGACATAAGATAAGAACAAACCCAACTTTATACATAAAACCCTATATTACTATTACGGCATTTTTACTACATTTTAATGGGTAACCCGTTTTAAATACAATTTTTGTAACATTATAGATTTAATATTTTGAAATAAACTTCATATTTGAAATAGGAACATAATAAATATGTTAGGTTATATTTATTGTATTTCTCTGTGAAGTTTAATTTTTTAATGAATTGTGAAAAATAATAAATTTTAGAAAAAACTTCCTTTTGATATAATATATATAAGGTTAAATTAAATTTTAATTTGGTTTAAAAGTTTAATTATATAAATTTTTATAAAGTAATTCAATTTAGATAATTTTAAACAATTTCACATAGAAATTGGATATAAAAATATCACAAACTTTTAATCGCTTTTACATTAAAAAACATGCAGTGTCGTCATGTTAGTGGGATTATTATTAAATAAATTTCTTCTTATTATGTTATTAGATTATGGAAAATGAATTCCATATTTGAAATAATAATAAATTTTAATTTATAATAAGGTAAACATTTTTTTAACAAAAATATTAGTGAAAGTGATTAAAAATAATTGCAGTGATTAAGAGAATAAATATGTTTACAAAGTACTAAACCATGAATTTAAGACCAAAAATGACCTAGAAACATGTAAAACACCAATTTTATGGACATTATTTATCCATTAACCTTATATTATTTAGTTTTCTTATTTTATTATGGTTTTTTGGTGAAAACAAGTGTACACCTAACTTCTTTTAAAAAATACATAGTGTGTCATTTCCCTTCCCTAGAAAAGACCACCACCTATCCATCATAATCACACATATATATCCACTTAGGTTTGGAATATATCCTCCCAATACACTTATAATATCCCTCCCTTCCTCCTATAATCCTCTACTTGGTAATAATGTAATTCAAGGATGCCTTTTTTCACAAACAAAAAAGAGTTATCCGATTAAGAGGTAACGTCTTCTCTCAAACTCATTTCATTAATTTTTTTCTCTACCCCATAGGCTCTCTTTATTATAATATTGTATAAAAATAAAATTATATTCAATATAATATGATGTTTTAAATCTAATTTTTTTACCTACACTTACACAAACCTTTATATAATGGTTGGAGACTATAATGTTTATGTGTATGGTGAACTACTTTCTGACAAAACAATGATTGTTCATTTTTCCTTACAGGCTCTCATGGTGGAAATTATATGGGACACTATATTTATTTATTTTATATAATATATTTATTATGTATTTAATATTATTTTGTCCTTTTACAGCATATATCCCTATCCTTTCAATTTTGTGTTAATAAGATACTTTTATTTTAGAAAGTTTGGACTACCACCCACTCAAAGTGATGTGATTTGTTCCCACACTGAATATAATGTATTAAGAATGGGTTTAGTGAACTTATATGATATATATGACATAATAATATTATTTTAATAATTATATATAAATATATATAAATTTATATGCATATATTTCATGTACTGTCATTTTTCAATATGACAAAAAAATGGATACAATGTTAATGCGTACATACGACTTACCACCTCTATAAAAGTTGTATTCCATTTATTACTTCTATATTAAATAGATTGTTATAATATAAATATAATGAATATAAAAAATATCTATATCATGGTTTAAATTATAGAAATCGTGACATAAGTATAAAGACCAAATATATAATAAATTAACACATATGTAAAAAAACAAAGCGAATATTACCCAAACCATAACCTTAACATTGAATTGTTTAAAAGAGGGTAATATAACATCATAATCAATACATATATGTTATTATATATAATAATGTTATTCTTTTATTATGTATAATATATTTCTATTTATTATATAGAATGATTTAATTACCACGATAAGAGTCAAGACACAAGGTAAGGGGATTTCATCTCACTTTTTATTTATGGGAGATACATGCTTTATTCACAACACATTCTTTTGGCATGGTGTGTATAATACCCATGTGTAATGGAACAGAACTATATGGTCCATTATATTTTGAAAATCTAGTGTTCGAGGTGTTTTGGAAGGTTAATGTGACTATTTATAACACTTTATACAGAATTTCCAGTTTTTTGAACAGTGTTTCCAAGATGTTATGTCAACTATCGGTTGGTTAAACAGTGTTTCTTAGACGTTTGGTTATCTATCGGTATGTTGAATATTGTTTCCATGACGTTTGGTCATCTATCAGTTGGTTGAATAGTGTTTTCAAGATGGTGGGTCATCTATCGGTAGGTTAAACAGTGTTTACATGAAATTAAGTCATCTATCGATAGGTTGAATAGTGTTTTTAGGATGGTAGGTCATCGATAAATTGGATGAATAGTTTTTCTTGGATCATTAGATCATCTATCTATAGGTTGAACAATGTTTCTAGGATCGTAGTTCATTTATAGGTAGGTTTAATAGTGTTTCCAAGACCGATAGGTTTGATAGTGTTTCCAGGATGGTCTGTTATCTATCAGTTGGTTGAACATTGTTTCCAGGATGGTAGATCATCTATCTGTAGGTTGAATAGTGTTTCCGGGAAGGTAGGTCATATATTGGTTGTTTTAACAGTTTTTCTAGGACCAGTAGGACATCTATCAATAGTTTGAACAATGTTTTCTGGATGGTAGGTCATTAATCGGTAAGTGTACACTGTTTCTATATTTTTATAGTTTGGCCCCTTTGATGTTATATTTAATATAAAATGAATTAAAATCCTTTTTTAAGGATTTATGTTCAATTCAATTACTATAACTACAATTTAAATTTTATTAAGGGTATAGCTTCTTTTACTCGGTCAAAACACATAATCTCGACTAGATCCGCCTTTAATGAAAAATCTAAATTGTATCAAAACTACTGCTCTGTTTAGATTTTTAAAATGGTGAGATATCTTATTTCCTTTTTCTTATATATTTTTTCCCTAGTGTGAGACACATTAAACTTTCATCTTTTTTGGATTCATGCAATGAGTCTTCAGTCCTCGGATCGTTTCCCCTTGGAGTTTTCCCTAGTGCATGGGCACTGCTAGTTTTGATGCAACCAAGAAGTGTCGATCCATCTTCGATATAAGGTATTTTCTACCTCTGTTATTCAAGGTTCCTTGATATTTTTCCTCATGTTTATCCTTTCCATGTGATTTCATGTGATTTCCATTTTTATAATAGAATTTTCTTAGTTGCTGGTTGGTGCGGTTGTGTCACAGTGTCCTTGGGCGGATGCAACTGTTGTGGGAGAGGTGGTCATGATCTGTAGGGTTGTCCGATTCTCATGAAAAGAACATTTGAAAGATTTTGTTGTAGGGGTTTCATGTCTTCTATATTTTATTAATGTGAAATTATAGAGTTATCATTTTTATCCCATGAATCATAGTGGAATTGAAATAATAAATATTGAACCGGATTAAATAATTGGAATCAATTTCCTAGTGATGTTGTTTCCTCTTGATTTTCTAGATAGTTTCATATCTACGGTCTTCTTTCTTATAATTTTTTATTGGTGGAAATTTATAAATAAAGTAAAGTCGGTATTAATTGTAAATTAATTGAAAAAAGATAAAGAGGCATGTTTAATGAATCTGATTGTTGTTGTTGTGCTTTGATAATAATAAAATGGATGTCATTATGCATGTTGAAATGATTTTGTTAATCAAATATGGAATAAATAATTTCTTTTTCGATAAAGATAATGCATTTTAGGGTTCTAAATTACCCAATTGCTGTTAAAGACAAAGTTCCTTATGCTTTAATGTTGTGTGTGCTTCTTGTGTGTTAAGGCTGAATGTCTTGAGTAGGGCCAAGAGCCCAGTTGTTATGTATTTTTTTCCCTACTTCTTGAGTTGGGGTGTGATCCTGGGATAGCTATGCCTATAATTATATTGTGGTATGTGGGGTAGGGAGGCCTAGTGGGGGTGGAGTTAGTTGTTTATTCTTGGAGTGGCGAGATGCATCAAGTTGTACATGTGGGTGTCGGGGAGGACACTGGGGATGATGGAATGGGATGAAGCTATGCTAACCTATTGACGTGAAAGAGGATGATGTTGAACCCGTTGTTTGTTTATCTATTTTACCTTACTCACTTATTGAGGTAGATGGTCTTTCATACCCTCGTTCCAAAATATGTGAGGACGTGTGGGGTATTCCATGTGATTTCCATGTCTATCTTCTCGGGGATGGATAGGTCTACACTCTTGTTATAGGTGGAAATGACTCGGTGGGTAGTTCATCGACTTATCGTGTTGAGCCCCTTGTGTTTTGTTTCTTAAAATCATTTCTTATAATACCTAGAATTATATAAAATTGTAATGTTTTTAAATAAATTATGTTTAACCTGTGGGGTTGGATATTTCTGGGATGCCTTGTTGAGGTTATACTTATAAAGAACTGTGGACTCATCTTGGTTATTCCTAGAGTTCATGGATCATGGGTGGAATGATAATGGGATGAAATGTGGTAAATTTTAATGGTTAATTACTTGTTAAAAAATAAATTATTTTATAGTGAAACTGATTAAAAGGGATAAGTAACTTAATATAGATCGTTAAATGGTTGTGTTCTTATAAGATATCTAGTCTTAGTAGTGCATCCGAAAGTCCAACAAACATTAGCTTCAGTTGATTATAACACTGGGTATTTATAGTATTGTGGTTGTGAGATATATTATATCTTGTAAATTTTGTTTTTATATATGATTATACACCCTTTGGGTTAGAAAAACTGACTCTCTAGGGATTCTGAGCCCTCAGGTGTGTTTTCCCTAACATCCCAGTGGGGGATAGGTGGATGACTTCACCCTTTGGACCCACTCTCTTCTCTTGGTAGTAAATTATGAGGATATTCATAGCGGTTAGTTTTCCCCATTTATGTTTTCATAAGTCTTTAGTGTATTGTGGTTATTTCACACACATATATTCTAGATACAGTTTTCTAAGTGTTACTATTGGTATAACATGTATTGTTTGTGATGGCTTGAGGATCCTTACACAGGGTATGGGTTATAGACGCTTGAGGTAAAATACCTAATTGTTGATAAACATTATTATGGTTAGGGTTTCTACCCAAAAGTACCTTTTTACTTTTTGTTATGTGGTTGTGGTGGTGGTGTGTTTCACAAGGTGTAGGTTGTGGTACTTTTCTAAGTTATCTTTGGGCTAGTCTTTTTAGAGAGAGAGATGATTAGCACGTGCAATGTTGGGGAAAAGTGTTAAACCAGTGGGGAAGTGGTAGCATGGTACCCTTCATATTCTGTTTTATATTATATAATCATGTATGAAATACTTGGTGAGAGTATCCATGGTGAGTCTAGGAACATGGTATCCATGTTTAAGTGATGATTCATTCTTACTTTTTATTCACTAGTTTTTAGAATGATTTCTTTACTTTTGTTTGAGAGGCTATGTGAAGGATACTACTGAGTATACTACTATAATCACCCTACATTTATATAAACTATTTGCAGATCACTTGAAGAAGGTTGGATATCAGGTTGGTTACTACTAGTTCTGGGTTTTTCTTGGGATGTTCAGGCTTTATGGTCATAGTTGTTTTACTTTCTTTTAGTACTTGCAGTTTTACCTTTTAGTTAAAATAGTCTTTGTAGGACATTATATTTGTGTACATGGTTTTTATTTTCTATTTTTGTCTATAAAGGTGTATTTTGGTCCATATATTATCTCTCTTTTTCATATGTGTTCTCTTAGAGGGTGATGCCTCTCATCTTTGTGTTTGTTATACCCTCTGTGATAGTCGCCAACTGAAGGCCTACTTGAGGCACGACTCGGGGGGTCGTTATCTCTCTTCTCAAATTGTCATGCCAAGAGGGATACACATTTTGTGAAGGGGTCATGAAACCATGGATGTATTATATTATTATTATACATAAATATTTGGGTATTTACAACTCCATTTTATGGAATTTATTTCATGGGGTTTATGTTTCAAAAGTTACCAAATCAGTAAAGTGATATTGTCTCAATTTTCCTTCTTGGAGACACATGCCCTGTTATGCACCTATATTTTTTCATGAGTTGTATATACTTCATTTTAACTATTATATAACGAATTAAATTACATTCATTTTTTTAAGATTCATTTAATTTAATTTTATTACATAGGGATTATGGTTCAAATTTAACAAGTGGTAAGATTTTATAAAAACAGTATCATCACTTTTCAAGGTTATTTATCTTTATGATTCCATTGATAAAATCTTATGGTACATCTATTAATAAAACTCATGAATATTATTATCCTCTAGTTACTCATGAAATATTCATTTATTAGTACCATTTCCCCCACTTTGGTACATAAAATAGTTTGGAAATTTTATTCAAGAAAGCCTGACATTACCCTCTCTTTGGTCAAAAATCGATGTTCATTAAAAACTGTGTCTTCTAAAAAGGGTTTCCAAGAAAAATTTTCAAATCTCCTATGATCATTAAAAGTAGGTTTTACATTTTTTATCTTTTAACAATTATTTTAAAAAAAATTATTTTTTCTTTCTGAATAAGGCATATTTCTAAGCTTTTTTATGCAAAAATAATTTTTTACCTCATACTACATGTACAAATTTACCCGCTATCAATACTTTGAATATTTCTTTTCAGGTTTAAAATGTTACTTTTTATAAATATTGTTTTTATATGATTTATTTATTTAAATGGGTTTCAAAATGTTTTTAAGCTTATTTTATATGTTTTTAAGGAATAATAGTTTTGAATGGGTTTTCAAGCTCCTCTACATGTTTTCAAAGAAAAATAATTTTAAAATATTTCTAATGATTACTTTATAACTTTTTTATTTTATTTTCATGAAAATTGTTTTAAAATGGTTTCATGATCTACAAATCCTTTCTCAATGAATAAAGGATATTTACCTCAAGAATTTATTTCAAAATATATTTCCACATTATTTTTCATATTAGAAAACATCTGTTGATGTTACTTGTGTCCTTCTAGGAAATGATTCAAAGGTTCCATTAATGTTCTTTTATTAATGGTTTATTTTTGTATGGAAAGATCCTTATAAAACCTTTTTCATTTCCATAGGTTATATGATTATGAGCCCCACTTATTTTAATAGGTTATGCATTGCTTAAATTATTATAATACTTATCTATTTCCAGTGGTTATGACATGATGAAATACTAATGATACCCATTTCATTTCATGTGTTATGCTTTTATGTTTATAAAACCCATTGTTTTTCATGGGTTATAATATGATGAATGTTTTGTGGAACATGCATGTATGATTTAATTATGTGATGGGTGTAACCTATATATTCCTCCAATGTATCTGGTAATGGGAAATGTTTTATGAGCTCAAAGGTTACACGGGATGGAAACCCAAACCTAAAACAAGTGGGTATATGGGAGGACATCCAAATCCTAAAACAAGACGGTATACCGAAGGACATCCCATGAACAAAACAAGAGGGTACACGAGAGGGAATCCCAATCATAGAGTAGGTACATAGGTAATTAACCCAATCCTAACTTGTTATAAAGGACTTGATAGGCCTCCTTAACATATGGTTTTTATATGATTATGTGTCCTACAAAATTTCAAGTCTTTTTCTTATATTATGCTTTGATGGCTCATGTTTCATATTTCCTTATGATTCATGACTTATGAACTAAAAAATATTCATTCCATGATTCATGTTTATGATTTTTTTATACATGATATAATATTATAATGATCGTGATCATGTTATCAAACACATATGTTTATTATATTATTAATTATTTTCATTATTTACCCATACTGAGCATTTGACCTCCCCCATTTCATGTGTTTCCCATCCCAGGTTATGAAGAATGGCTTTTAAGTAGAAAAAATATTTTGGAAGATCATTGTGGGAAACATTTAAGATATTTGACTATGTTACAAGATTTTTTTCCCATGTTTGCAATGGCACTAACTAATACAGTCATTGGGTGTCTTTTTTTGTAATGTTTACTGTATTCTGAAAAATTTATGTACTATTAATGTATAAAAATTTAGGTTCTATACAGTTGGTATCAGGTAAAAGTTTTAGTTAACCATTGGAAACTAGGATGAGAAAACATTAATGGGATACCTAGGTATATTTTTAAGGATATTTCTAGGTATGTCTCTAAGGATAAGTATAAGGATATGTTAACATTTTGGAAAATATCCAAATTTTTTGATGAAGGATGGATTAAGTGGTCTCCTAGAAATACATCCTTGTATTCATACTACAAGTGGATTTGGAACTAGCGTAGATGTACTTAGGGGTAACAACTCTGACAAGATTTCCCAGGCCTAACTCAGGGTAATCTGGTACATGACAATTGGCCTTACTACCCACCTGGTTTGACACTCTCAATGGATATGATTTGGGAATTCAAAACCCTTCACAAAGCATCATGAAGTATTTAAAAAGAAGTTTTCAATGAATAAATTAGGATAAACCTAAGGTGTCATAGTTTAATAAAGTTGTTATAATTTAGCAATCATAAAATTGGTTTTCATGATCATGTGGTTCCTTACAATGATAATTGTTTCTTACTCTATGATTTTTTTTTAGTCAATGGTTGGAACCCAAAGGAACCATGTTAATGGTCACTGAAATGGAAAATATATTAATGTTACTCCTATGAAACCAAATGATATGGGAGTATTGATGAAAATTATACTTGCTATACTAACCTTAATTTCTTAGGATACGAACAATGATGGAATCCCAAATGAGAAAAGGAAGGAAAAATATTATTTTGATTCCTTCAATAGGAAACGCCTGCATCCCTTTAATGGTTCTTCTGATACACTTTTTGTTTAATAATGGATGAGTACCACTAAAAATATTTTTTACATTCTCCCATGTTTGAAACATTAGAAATTTAGTAAGATATTTTATCAATTAGAAGGATAATCAGATCAATGGTGGACACTAATTAAGAATATGAGGCAGCAAGAAGAAATTTACTCAATGAATTAGTATGAGTTCAAGAACATATTTTTTAATAAGTACATTCCTCAGATTATTCGTAAAAAGATGAAAAAGTAATCACTATATCTTAAGTAGAAGTATGATGAATATTTTTGTTCTTATAAATAAAATTCCACAATGATTATTATGTACTTTTTGGGAATATAATTTCAAATAAAAATCATAATACATCAATTCTTTGGTGGTATAAAACATAGTATTTTAATGGAATTGGATATAAGATACTTTAACAGTCATGAATAAGTGGTTAGATGTGATATAAATGTGACAATGGAAGTTGGATTTTGGTATCAATATAATGGTTTTGTTAAGAATAGGAATATTGAGTTCAAAATAAAATTTAACAAACATTGAGAAAAGAAAATGACCCTTGCATTATAAAATTATTACGGGAAGTAACATGGAAGGAATTTTATTAATAGGACAAATAAATGTTTTATGTTTTTAAGGGAAGTTCATCGAGTAGTTGAATATCAAAGTTATGGGAATGAAATTAGATAATGACAAAAATTATGAGAAATCCCCATAGATTGAACCTGTCAAACATCAATGTTTCAATTACATGAATTTTTTCCATTATGCTAACAAGTTACCCAATCCAAGGAATAATGTGAATGATAATCCACAAAAACCACTAAAGAAAAGGGTAAAGGGAAATCTTATAAGAATATAATGGATTAACTAAACCATGAAAATTAAGAAATATTTATCCTTTCCTCCTTATTTGGGAATTTTATGGTTGATTTTATATGAATAATACCTATGAAAGTCTTATTGTTCATCTTTTGGTGATATTTTATGTAATTGTCTTTCCATGTATTAATTATAGAATAATAAGATCATAGTCTTTATTCTATCAGTATAAGGATGGACCCAAGTATCAAATGATTTTTCTTCTTCTAAGATTTGATATTATTTAAGGAATAAGGGGTGAATTATATTTTTGATGAGTTTCAAGGTTAAATTTTTTTGAAAAAATTAATTTGAACTTCGTTTGAAGTATCTATGTATTGAGTTTGTATTTAAAACCCTGGTTTAAATCCTATTTAGTGATTAACCTTACTTCAGGGATGTCCATATTATTTATTTTAGAAATTATATAACAGTGGTTTTATAAAATTATATCATGTATATAGAGTGAAAAAAAATCATTTCTGGCATGGATGTGGGTCTTAAACTCATCACCTGAAGATTATAATGGTTTCACACCTACCACGGGCCTATGTGATGTCTAGGTCAATGTGTAATTATTTTTGAGGAATAACATTCCAAGATGAACTAGTACAGCTAGATTTTATGATAATATATTAATGTATTTTCCATATTTATTTATAGTTAAGGAATAATGGTTATACTTTTCATTATTTTATGGTCCTTAGGATCTACAAAAATTGCATTTTCTCACTTCAGGCATCCAAGTTAATTTTTGGACATCCATCTATTGATGTAACGAATTAATTAGAAATATGTAAAATCAAAAGTAAATATTGAAGTATTATTCATTGAAATATATAAAGTAATTATATTTCCTTATATTCATAGTTAATATAATAACTACTCTATATTTTTATAATTATATAAAAAATCTATCCTAATACCTTAGTTTTTGTTGAACCGATGGCTATTTAAGTTATTATAGATTTATGATTTCGAGGCCATAAACATTTCTTGATCATTCACTAGTTTGTGATTGATTCTCTCAATCACTCCCTATTAATATTTTAATCATACATGTCCAATATTCACTCTGAACCTATGTTCTGGTATGTGGAAACCCAATTATATGTAACTTTGGGTAACCGTTATGGTTCTAACTTTCACTTTTTAAGGGAATTTTTAGTATTCATTTTTACAATGTGGGTTTATATGAATGAAGCTTTATAGAATTAAACATTTTATAATAGAGATGAATTTTAACGGAGAAATATATTTTAAAGGGGGTATAATGTAACATGCTGATTTTTTTTTGAATTATTATTATTTAATTAATTTAATCTTTTGGATATTTTCCATTTCACACACTTATAAAAATAGTATATATTATATATTTAGATTATGTTATATGAAACACCAAGTTAATTGTTCACTAAACACACAATAAATTTTATCTTTATTTATAGGGAACACAGATGTTATATTTCATCACATGCAACATTGAC
Source organism: Viscum album (assembly GCA_963277665.1). Classification (NCBI taxonomy): domain Eukaryota; kingdom Viridiplantae; phylum Streptophyta; class Magnoliopsida; order Santalales; family Viscaceae; genus Viscum; species Viscum album. The sequence goes on along the minus strand of OY728137.1, from coordinate 1,650,266,422 downwards.
TTTCTTCAATGTCTTGCATAACATGCATGACCGAGTTTTACCAAACAATAATAAATTACTAAAATATTTTTATTTAATATAACAGGGTATAACCTATCCATTAAATTAGTGGTTATGAATATTATTAACTAATTTATGATAATATATTTTTTATATAAATATAACATTAATTCATAGGTTATTAATTAATTATAAATGAATATGAAAACCGATTGAACATAAAGGAAAATATTTATATTTTTATGGTCACAAACTCGATTTACCCATTTAGATTAAATTAATTTCTTTTTTTTTGTGTAATATTAATGTAATATATATGTTATATGTTCAATAAAATGTTATTTATATTTATTTAAGTGATTATATAGTAATAAGATAAGAACATTCAAAATTTTATGCTTAAAATCCAATATTTTTATTATGGGATTTTTATTACCATTTAATGGATAACCCATTATAAATACAATTTTTGAAACTTATAGATTTAATATGTCAAAATAAACATAATATTTGAAATAGGAACAAAATAATTAAAATGGGGTAAATTTTTGGTATTTTTTTGTAAAGTTTCATTTTTTAATGAATAATGAAAGATACTAGATTTTAGTTCAAAACTGATTTTTTGATAAAATTTCATTTTAATATTAAATTTTAATTTTAATTTTCTTAAAATATTAGTTATATAATATTTTTACCAATTAATCTAATGTATTTCATTGGTTACATTTAAAATGCATATAAAAATATTGCAAAATTTTTATTTTTTTTACTTTTAAAAACCCCACAGTATCGTCCCATCAGCAGAATTTTTTTAAATTAATTTCTGACACTTATGTGATTATAATTTTTAAATATGTATTAAATTTTTATAATCATCATAAATTATAATTTATAAAATTTTAAAATTATTTTTGAACAAAAAAATTGTGAAGGAGGTAAAAATTAATTACAATGATTACATGAAAAAATTATTTTACAAAGTAATATACCATAAATTTATTAACCAAAAAGACCAATAAATATGTACAAAATCCATTTTATGGATATTATTCATCAAAATACCTTAAATATTGAGTATTTGTGGTTTTTTATGACTTTTTTTAGTTAAAAAAAGGGTACACCTAACCTGTTTTAAAAAATGTGAAGTGTGTCCTTTCCCTTCCCAATAATTGTCCACCACCTCTACCTCTTCCTAAAACCTCTCAAAACACATAGTTTTTTCCAATACCTATACAATAAACTTCTATAAATCCCTCTGTTATTCATATATTCCTCTCCTTGGGTAGAATGTAATCCATGTAATCCTTTTGTCATAAAACGAAAAGGAGTTACCTAATTGAGATGCAACTTCTTCTCTCAATCTCCTTTCATTTATTTTTATTTTCCACCCCCTTAACTATCTTTATTCCATGATAGTATAAGAAAAAGTATATTAAATATAAAATTATTTAGTTGTGCTAATTTTTTGACCTATACTTGCACACACCTTCATCTAATGGGTAACGAATATACTATTTATGTGTATGGTAGACTATTGCCTCACAAAACAATGATTGTTCAATTTTTCTAACCACCTCCCATGGTAGACATTATGATGTGAAATCTATTTACATAATTTATATAATTTATTTATTATTCCTTTAATAATCTATAATCATTTTTTATCACATATATTTATACTTTCCATTTTGTGTAAATATGATAATTTTGTTTAAGTGTTGACTATTACCCCCTTAAACCGATGTGATTTGTTCACAAACATCATGGAATGTATTAAGAATGGGTTTAGTGAATTTATATGATATATATTCTATAATAATAATACTTAAATAATTATATGTATACATATATATACATATATCTTATTTACTTTCTTTCAATCAATATGATAATAAAAACGGAAACACCATTCATGCATATGTACAACATACTGTCTCCTTTATATTCCATTTCATGAAAACATATTCTATAGATTATTATAATAAAAATATTCTGAGTGTAAATTATATTTATATCATTATTTACATTTTTTAAATCCTGACATAAGTATAAGGAAAAAATATAAAACAAATTTAGACTCATGTGAAAAACAAAGAGAATATTACCCGAAGCGTAACCATAAAATGGAATTATTAACCAGTGGGAAACATAAAGTCATAATAAAATAATATATGGTATTATATATAATAATATGGTTTTTTATATATTTATAATAAATTTATATTTATTATATAGGTTTTTTTAACATGTATGACGAGAGGCAATGCAAAAGGTATAATAATTTAATCTCAGTTTTTCTTTCCTTGAGATACATGCTTTATTCACCACCCATTCCATTTGTGTGGTGCATATACTTCCCCTGGATATATTATATGATTATTATAATTAAATTTATTGGTATATAAATATCTATTTTATGACATTTAATTCATGGGATTTATGCTACAAAATTTATGAAATCGGTAAATTAATATTGTCTCAATTTTCCTTCTTTGAGACACATGCCTTGTTTGGTAACTGTATTTTTCCATGAGGTGTATATCCTGACTTTGAACTGTTATATCATGAATATACTTTTTTCATTATATTTTAGGATTTATGTAATTTCATTTTATTACATGGGGTGTATCTTTCAATGTTACTAAGTGGAATGATTTTATTGAAAAAAACTCATCGCTTTTTGAGATTGTTTATGTTTATACTTCCTTTGAATAAATATTATGTTCCATCTCTTATGAAATCTCTTAAATTTTGTTATCCTTTATTTATTCATGATATAATAATTTATTGTTACTATTTTAACACTCTTTTTAACTTAAAAATAGTTAAGAAATTATTTTTAAGAAATCCTTACTCTACATTCTCTTTGTCAGAAATCTGTGTTCATCAAAAACTATGCTTTCTAAAAGGGTTAATAACAATATTATACTAATATCCTATGATCATTAAAATAAATTTTTACCTTTTTTTCTTTTACCAATGTCTTAAATGAAATATTTTTCTCTTATTTCATATGATCCATTTTTCTAGCTTTTTATCTTGCAAAAAATGTTATTTTTTCATCGTATGACATGTATGGATTTATCCATAATAAATAATTTTATGATTTATTTTAATGTTTAAATGATTAATTTTATTTAAAAAAATTTAAATGATATTTTTTAAAAATGGTTTTCAAAAATTTTTCAGTCGTAATTTTTAAGTCTTCAAGGGAAAACAATTTTCAAAAGGATTTCAAGATCCTATATAGTTTTTCCTAGGAAAATGGATTTCAATATGTATTCGAAGATTACTTTATAATTTTTCATGTTTATTTTCAAGAAAATGGTTTTAAATTTTTTTATTTATTAAAGATCATTTTTCAAAGAAGAAAAGATATTTACCTCAAAAAATGTTTTCCAAATATTCTTTCATGTTATTTTCCTTCTAATATAACATCTGTTGATGTTATTCATGACCTCTAAGGAAATGATTCAAAGGATAAATTGATATTATTTCTTTAATGGTTTATGTTTTTATGGAATGATACACTAATTAAAAATAGCCATATACCCACATTTTTCCCAAAATATTGGGTATAGGGATAATATGGGAACTTATACCCACCATTTTTCAAAACCGTGGGTATAAGTTTTTTTTTGAAGACTTATTTCAATGAATTTCCATAATAGTGGGAAAACACCTAGAGTAAAATTTTTGACCAAAATAATGGGTATAGGTTCTTTTTTCAAGGCGGTACCCATTGTTTTGGCAAAACTGCGGGTATTGGCTTTTTTTTTCGAAGGCCGATACCCATAGTTTTGTAAACCCATGGGGATAGGCTTCCCATGTTATGGAGGAAAAACAATATCCATGGGACACAAAATATATTTGGTGGGAAAACCTATACCCATGTTTTTCCCTCCTATACTAATGTTTTTTATTAATACATTTATATAAATACAAATATATATATATATATATATGCATAAGAGTTCTGTAGGTTGGATGGTGTAGCGGTGTTTGTAATACTGTCCGGTCATAGGATCAAATATCATTGTAATTTTTTATAATATAGGAATATATATTAATAAATTAGTATAAAGGTAGACATATTTATTTATATGTGTGTTTTCTAGGTTGGTGAGGTGTTTGAAGCATTAATAGAAAGACGTGGGATCGAAACCCACCACCTAGAATTTTTGTAATATAGAACATGCATCCAGTATTAATATATTTAGCGGAATTTATATATATATATATATATATATATATATTAAATTGACATCAATTGAGTTTTGAGGTGCCCTGAATATGTAATTCAGTTCATGGTTTCAACTCTGCCTTCTCAATTTTTTAAATATTTGTACCCACAGTTTTAGAACTGTGGTATAAGACTTTGGCAGTGTAGAAATTGGTTCTGTGAATTTTACATAGTGTAATTAAAGTTATACACATGGTTTTTCAAATTTTAGGTATATTTTGGGGACCAATACCAATGCCTTGGTTGGCCATGGATCCCACAACCGTGGGTATAGGCTATACCCACAATTTTGGGGTCTATACCCATGATTTTGAAATGTGGGTATAGGTCATTTTTCTAGTAGTGATACTTATGATAGTGATTTTTTTTCCACGAGTTATATGCTAATGTAACCCAGTTATTTACATGGGTTTAATTTGATTAAATGGTTGTGAAACCTATCTATTTTCCAAAGGTTATGATGTGATGAAATTTTACTGATACCCATTTTATTTTATGTGTTTTGATTTGATGTTTATAGAACCCATATCTTTTCATGGGTTATGATATGATGAAAATTGAGTTCCACATGAATGTATGATTTCATTATGTAATGGGTGGGACTTATATCTCCCTCCAATACATTGGGAAATGATAAATTTTCTATGAACCCAAAGGGTACATATGAGGGAATCACAAACATGAAACAATACGGTACCTGGGAGGACATCCCAATCCCAAAACAAGAGGGTACATGAGAGGAAATCCCAATACCAAAACAAGAGGGTACATGAGTGGACATACCATGCCAAAAAAAATAGCTTACACGGGCTTGCACCACAATCATGAAGCAGGTACAAGGCTAATTAACCAAATCCTAACATGATTCAAAGTCCTTGGTATGCCTCCTTGACATAGGGGTTTTATATACTCATATGTCTTCAACAATTTCAAATATTATTCTTATATTATTCATATATTATTCTTTCATGGATCATGTTCTTTATTCCCCTATGATTCATGTATTATGAACTAAAAATATTTATTCCATGATTCTTGTTTATTATTTTTGATATATATGGTATGATATTCTAATGATCATGATTATATTCTTATACACTTATGTTCCTTATATGCTTACGAATTTAATTTAATTACCATTACTGAGCATTTGAACTCACACCTTTCAATTTTTTCCATTCCCCAGGTTATTAAGAAAGGTTTTGAGTGGAAATACTAAGGGGTATGATAATTATGGGAATCACTGAATATATTTCACTAAGTAAGAAGATTTTTGTTGCAAATTTCCAAAGGAACTAAACTAATATGATCTTTGGGTTCTTTTTTTATAATTTTTTATTTATTCTAAAAATATGATGTAATGTTAATATATAAAAATATGGGGTCGTTAAAATGATATAGAGAGTATCAACTCATATCAAAAATGGTTTCATGGATTAAGAAAACTCTCAATAAATAAAATATAATGATATATAAAGATAGTGGAAAAGTTATTAAAGGTGGAAATTTTGTTTTCAAGAAAGAAGAATAATACATCCAGGGAATCATAAGTTACAAACATAAAATTACTGAATAGGGAAATATGGTTTAATATATCATTAATATATTGGAATCTATGTAAGTGGAAGTTAACAAGTCTTCAATTGAAAATTCTTGAGGCCAAAAATACTTTAATAAAGTTGAATTAATATTTCAGCATGGCTTTAGAATTATAAGATGAGTCATCTAAATCATTATAAAAACTCACTCGAAGAATAAGTTGAAATCAACACCCATTAAACTAAGATGCTCCTATGATTTTTCTAATATTTTATGTGTAAAGAAAAGTGTTGAGAAACCTAGTTTTGAGAAGGGGTGTGAAAAAACTATCACATCTATAAAAGTTTAAAATTACTCCCAAATTATTGTTTTCACAAGACCAAGAATAAATAAATATGAATGGTGATTTGAACCTCGATTCTATTATTACTGGTAAAGATCATTATTCTAAATAAGTTCATGATTTGTGGGTTTTTGTTAGTGTTTTACAATTTATGGGAACATATCATAGAATTATTGGGATGGTATTTCCTTTCTAGGAAAAGGGATTCAATAGGGTGAAGGAAATGGTGGAATCAGAATGATTTCTAATTCAATAGAAGTAAGAAAAGTGATATCTCAATATGTTAGAAACATTACCCTAAAAACAATAGTTTGATTGTTTTGAGGAAATTTTTGGATGATGTGATCCACTAGATGGACACAACGTGTACTATAAAAGATCACACTGACATGTGTTGTTAGTTACACGACTGGATTTCCAAGATTAAAATACACAGTGTTTTCAGCCCTGACATGGTGTGTATAAACTATGATTTATTTCATCTGTGTTTTTAGTCACATGGGCGGACACTGGATCAACACAACACAGAATGTACAGATGGTACACTGCGTGTTCAGCCAAAGGTTTCCCTATCCTGTGTCTCTTCCCACAAGGCCTATGAAACGGTTAGATACTACATGGCGTGTACTTAAGAAAAATAGATTGTTCCCGAATAGAAGAACACAAGGCATGTTGTTAAAACTAAACTGCATGTATTCTGGGTTTTTCTAGATAGAAAGCCTTAGACACTACTCCAGAGCCTAGAAAAACAATGAAACAATTTCTTAAGTGCCAAATTTTGATCCGAGAGGGCCAATACTCCCCGCGAATCAAATATTGGCATCTTATACATGTTATAACAAGGAAAAACAAGACAATTATCCACCAAATTTCGATCCCTGAGGTCCCATAACACCTCAATAAACAATGTTTGGCGTTCATTCAAGAAAAAAATCCATAAAATAATACTTTATCAATAAAATGTATTCTACCAAGGAATCTATCACAACATCATGCATATCAAGCACGTCATCTATCACAAAAACATGCAATCGCAAATGCACCCTATATGGCATGGCAAGAATGCATGACATGTTATTTATAAAAAGTGCCTAAATGATTAATGAGATTTCATACCCTTATCTCATCGGGTTTCAACCTAAATAGAACCTCAATATCATCAATAGCAATAGCTCAAAACATGTTAATCACTAATGGTGAAATCAAATCAACTGTAATAATTGTAAAAATAAAAAAATTACAATAACGAGGTTGATTGGACTTTCCCTATACATGGGTTAGCTACTCCCTGACACAGCTTATTACCAAGTACCTATTCCTTCCTATCCTTGTCTATAGGATCTAAACAGTAAGTCAAAGAAAAGAAACCCTCTGATACCACTTTTTTACATCCCAGTTTCGGAAGCCCCCCAGAGGTGCCTCATACCTGGTTGGTCACATGGACTCAAGTGAATTTCCCCAAACTCCAGAGGCTGCCAACTAGTAGTGAGGATCTTGGGTGTGATATTAGGGAATTTATTCCCTCACTGGAAGAGTAAAACAGTGGAATAAATCAATAGAAAAAGCAGAAGTATAAATAATCCATAAATAAGTAAATAACAGTGGACTGGAAAATAATAAACTTGAGAACACACACATATATATATATGAATGATGCATGATACATATTTATAGGAAAGAATCCAAACAAATCACAACGTTGGAATAAAACAGTACTAAACCCAAGTACAAAAGAAATCAATGTAAACAAATCATCAGCATCACAAGCCATAGCTTGGTCCCATGCCCTCCAGCTCCACAAAAAATCAAGTACCTCAGGTAGAAGGGTGTTTTCCCTTATCTATACCTGCAGCAATATCATCTGTTTGGGCCCAAAAACATGGCCCAAAAAGGGTGTGAGACTAAATCCTAGTAGGAAACCACCACAAGATCTGTGCCTAATAGTCAGTGAATATATGGTAGGTAAAGTATAGAAATCATTAAACAAGGAATTACATAGCAGTAATAATCCATAGTTTCAAATATTAAGCAACAACTAATCAAAAAAATAAAAAAAGGAATCCCTATGGGAAGTACCCATATCCTATCCCCTATTGTCATACCTAGAAACATTATTAAATGGTTAACAAAACAGTTAACCCTCTAGGAAGTACTCACAACATATCCCCTCAGGTCCTACCTAAAATGTACAAGTAGCACTCTGGGCAATACACTCAGCCTAACCCCTCTGGTTCAGCTTAAGCTTTGACTCTTTGAGGAAGCATTCACCATAAATTATTCCTATAGTCTCGTATCATAACTAAAGGTGCTCTGGGGAAGCACTTACATCACATTCCTCATGTGGCCCGCGTCGAGGAACTACAGACACTCTAAGAAAGCACTTACGCCAATTCCCCCTAATGTCGTGCATCGGAACAGTAAAAAAAACACTCTAGAGAATCCCTTACGACCATTCCCCCTACGGTATACTACACCTGGTTCTCATGGCCCTATGTAAGTCAAGTAGGTATAGAAACATGTATCAGCCCAAATAAACCTCAAGAACTATATGGCTAGCATTTTACAGCATATCAGCATATCTGAACAATCAAACCATCCTACAATTTGGCATGGGAATGTAAACAGCTGCTTAATAGGAAATCTAGACCCAATGGTCAAAACAAGCAATCATACAAGGGAAAAATCTTCCAAATCATATCAATTAACTATATTCACATTCAATCAACCCCTACTCAAGCATACAAGTATAGTAGGCAAAAAATAGAGATAAAACAGAAAACGCGCAATACCCCATTCATGGGTATTAAGAAAAATTGAACATATAACTCAACGGATTTTAACAAAAAAGCACAAACCACCTACCTCGGTGTTGGTAGATCAATATACTTGGGTCTCAAGGCATGAATCGCATCAGAATATCGAAGATCTACAAAAATGTATAAAATGTTAAACAGAGGATAACTTGAGAAAGAGGAGGAATTGGGAAACGAAGCTCAAGAAGAAGAGAGAGCTTACTGAGGTGATTGCAACGCAATCGACTGTGGTCAAATCGGAGTTCGGATGCTAGGTCAGGGGCTTGGATGAAGATGGCGGTCGTACAGGAGCTCTCGGATGAACCAGCCCTAGAAGAATCCCTTTTTGTCTGTCAGACGCGACCTCGGTGCCTTTAATAAAAAAATACACTATGTGTACTTGCTGTTTTAGTACCCCAAATTAGGCGGCCTCTAAGTCACCCCCACATGGTCTTGTGCATGGTCACTACACGTCCATCACATGGCTACCCGTAGTAACCAAGTACACGGTGTGTACTCAGAAATTACACAGCGTATACTTCGAAAATTTCCTGAAATTCCTCTTTTCCTAAAAAACAACTAGAAAAGGAAAACCTACCTGAAAAAAGAGTATTCAGGTTCTTAAAGCAGTGCTGGAGGAAAGATGGAGGGTGCGGCTCGAGGGGTTCAAGGGGGAGGTGTTCTGGCAGTTCAGTGCGGTGGAGGAAGTCGGTCGGGGTGCAGGGGAAGTGGTCGGAGGGGCTGTCATGATGTGAAGAGGTGGGGTGCCCTGGTTTGGTTCACCAGAGATGTAGAGGAGGGCGGCGTGATGGTGTGTAGGAGGGGTGTGTGGGAGGTGGCTAATCGTGTGATGGGAAGGAGGAGAGGAGGTGGTATGCACCGGAGGAGAAAGGAAAGGGGATGGGAGTTTGTGGCTGCGGGTAAGGTTGGGAGGGGGTCGATGTGTTAAAACAATAGGGGGAGGAGTCTTCGTGGCGAGGGAGGGGATGGCAAGAGAGAGGGAGAAAAAAAAGAGTGAAAATAAAAGAAAATAACAAATTATAAAACTAATAATAAAAATAAAAATAATAAAACAAAAATAATAGAAACAACAAAATTAAAGTATTAAACGAAATAATATTAATAAAAATAAACAAATTGAAACATTAACATAAATAAAAAATACTAATAATAAAACTAAAATAATAAAACCAGTCGAAATATAATTTCGTTAATTATTGATTCTGGACACCGCGCACAGACATGTGCATGGTTGCGACATAGTCACGCGCCCATGTAATGATAAATTTAATCATAAAACATTCTCTTATTAAGATTGGGAACTACACACGGCCATGCATACATTCACGCATTCATATAAGATCCCAAATTTCTTTTAAAATAGAACTGATTCAAACCACAGCTAAAAAATGATGCCCAAGATCATTAGAATAAAAGTAAGCATCAGGTCAGGGTGTGACATCCATCTAGTCATCCAATTGGATCTTGACCTATTTCAACTCCACATTTCCATGTGATAAGATGGTATAAATACTGGTTTTGTACTGAACCCCTGATAAATCATGAACTATAACTCCCTTTCAATAGAAATATTGTAAAATCTATCAAGGAAAACATTAGGGGAGTCCCTTATATCCAAGGGAATATCTCTAAGAGTGTGAACATCATCGGGATGAACAACATCGTAAGACTATATACTATTTTGATCTTGGTACAAAGATCATGCACAACTAGATCCCATGTGACACAATCCCTGAAACACCTAATATCCACCATCGATAGTAAAGAATGAAACACATCAATGGTAACAACAATTTTTATCATCATTACAAAATAGCTATCCCACCCTAATGATAACATCAAAAATAGCCAAATCTAGTACAATGAAATACTAGAATCACTCAACATTAAAAATAAATTAAAACACATAGAAAAATTAAAATCATTCTCTTTAATCTTTCCAGGAGATGTAACCACCTCCATAATAATGGACAGGTCACTATGGGAAAAACGTTATTTGCAACTGGTTATTTTCAATGGGATGGTCAACCCATCACAAATAGTCAATTATTTGCGATAGGAATATTCGCCCCGTCGTAAAAAGTTACATGGGGTTTGGCGTGAAAAGCGCGTCAAACCGCACAAAAGAGTATTTCTGATGGGTTGGCACCGCCCATCACAAAAACCAAGAGGCGGTAAGTGCTAGTTGTGATGAGGGGATACCCCGTCGCAACTAGTTCAACCCATGAAGGTTATTTATGACGGGACCCATCGCAAATAACCAGCGGCAGTAAAAACATATTTGCGACGGGATGTTGTCTTATCGCAAAAATTGTGTCGGCATGTCACCTTTTCGACGGGCCCAGTCACAAAAACTTTTAACCACCGACTTTAATTAATGCAGTTGAAGGTATATGCGAAGGGCCCTGTCAAAAAAGATTCCTTTTGTGACAGGAATACCGTCACAAAATGTCACGTCGCAACTATACTAACCTATATATACCCCCTTCATTTTTCTTCTCTCGGCTCGAATTTCTTTTTCCTATACTTCTGTAAACTCTAATTTTAGAGTGAAATTTTATTAGAGTTATTTTTTTAACAAAAAAGTGGTGAAGTCGCCTAAAATTTTAATAAATCAAGTTTAAAGATATTTATGTTTTATTTAATTTAGTATTTATTTGTTTTCTTTTTATTAATTTCAATTATTGTTGATTAGTTGTAATTAAGTTATATTTAAATTGTTTTTTCATCATTATTTATTTGTAATAATAAATATAAATTATTGGTATTAATTCTTATTAATTAGTAATAATTAATCATTATTAATGCTAATTAGTAATATATAAAAATAATTAGTGGTAATTAGTAATTAGAAGCTGTATTTTGCAGTAATTAATAGTAATTAACACTAATTAGTAAAAATCGGAAAAAATAGTAATAAGTATTAATAATTAGATATAAATTCTATTAAGTAGTAACAATTAGTAAGAAATACTAATAAATATAAATAAATACTAATAAATAGTAATAAATAGTAATAAATAGTAATAAAAATCCTAATTAATAGAAATAAATATAAATAATTAGTAATAGTTAGTAATAAATAGTAATAATTTGTAACAATTACTAATAAATATTAATAAATACCAACAAATAGTAATAAATACTAATAAATACTAGTAAATGGCAATAAATAGCAATAAATGGTAATAAATAAAAATAAATAGTAACAAATAGTAATAAATATTAATAAATAGAAATAAATACTAATAAATAGAAATAAATAATAATAAATAGTAAAAAATACAAATAAATAGTAATAATTACTAATAAATAGTAATAATTACTAATAAATACTAATAAACACTAATAAATACAGATAAATACTGATAAATACTAATAAATACTAATAAACACTAACAAATAGTAATAAATACTAATAAATACTAATAACAAGGAAGGCGTAGGACTATGCCGAGTGCCTAGTCCCCCAGAAATTTATTAAAGAAAAAAGGATAGAACGTACAGAGTGCAAAAAAGAAAAATATCGCAGAACAGCATACCTCCCAACAACATATATCAGAACACATCAAAGATGCCACCACCACCACCTTCTGAGAACTCATCCGGATCCGCCGACTCCCATTCAGAGTGCGAAGCGTATTGACTTAACATTTGTAAGTATTTCTCCCTTCGACGTAGCTGCACTGGGGACACGGGTTCAGTGGGCCTACTTCGTCCCCTCATGTGACCCGTGTCTTTCACTTTTCCATTTTTTGTAGAAGACCTGGTGCAAATGGTCCTCGGCGTGTTGGAGTAATCTTTCCTGGGTTTCCTCTTTGGTGGAGCCGTGGAAGCTCCATTACTTTCGTTCCTTTTCACCCCATTCCTGAGAATTTCACTATATGATTCCTTCATGTGATCCTTTGGACAACATCCTTAGTTCTCCTTCCCCTCATCCACCATTTGAGAGTTCTCATGCACCAGGGAGGCTGTACCCCGGGATGGTTCCTTGTTACCATCTACAGGTGTCAAGCACAGATGGTATTCCCCATTGAACTGATTCGTTCCGCTTGCCTCTAGGCACTCATGCCTCTCCGAGAATAGCTCCTCAACATCATGCTGCTCCAAAGTATCATTCTCATCCAGCACTTCCTCAGAATGTTTTCCAGCTTCTGTTTCAGGAACCTCTTTCATCAGGTGCAGAGGTGCACGCTTCTGCGGCCCAACATATCCCTCATTTGGGTCCTCCTGTATCAGGACCGTCGGGTCCCCAGTAGGCTCCCCCATTCCCTTATTATCACCACAACCAGACTTATCATCTTCAGATGCGATCGTATCCTGAAGTGGATGTTGTGTTTCACGGGCATTGAACTCCAGATCAGACAACTCTGCAAATCGATTACTTTGAGATATGACGTTGTCTTCATTTAGACCAGCATCCCCATTCCTCTTACCCGACACCCTATTTCCACATCCAGGTTCTGAGATCTCCTTCAACCGCCCTAACTCAGCAGCATCACTATACTTGAGATCATGCTTCAATCTGTCAAAAACCTCTGTAACCGATGGATTGACACCGCAAATGGACTCCTTCCTCAAAGCAGGAGCAACATCGCCCGGTGCCTCCAAGCTTGCCTCTCCACTAGGTGCATCAATACCAGCATCCTTCGATCCACATGCCTCTAATGTGGTGTGAAACACAGGAGCCACAGGAGGTTGCAATATGTCGTGGTCACTATGGCGAGGAATGCGGCGACAGAGGGTAACCGAGTGACCAAGTCGGCAGCAGTTCACACAGAAGGGTGTCCACGACTCAAAGCACACACGTTGGTGCCATCGGAGCTCACCCTCAACCTCAACGCACACAGATTCAACCGATGGCTTCGAGACGTTGACTAATAAATACTAATAAATACTAATAAATACTAATAAATACTAATGAGTACTAATAAATACTAATAAATAGTAATAAATAGTAATAGTTAGAAATAATTAGTAATAATTAGTAATAATAAGTAATAATAAGTAATATTTAGTAACAATTGGTAATAAATAGTAATAAATAGATATAAATACTACTAAATAGTAATAGATGCTAATAAATAGTAATAAAAACTAATAAATGGTAACAAATACTAATAAATACAAATAAAAAGATATAAATAGGAATAAATAGAAATAAATAATAATAAATAGTAATAAATACTAACAAATTGTAATAAATACTAATAAATACAAATAAATTGTACAAAAAATAAATAAATTGTAGTAAATTGTAATAAATGGTAATTAATACTAATAAATACTAATAAATAGTAATAAATAGTAATAAATACATATAAATAGTAATAAATACTAATGAATATTAATAAATAAAAAAAATAGTTATAAATTGTAATAAATTGTAATAAATACTAATAAATACTAATAATTAGTAATAATTAGTAATAATTAGTAATAATTAGTAATAATATTAATAAATAGTAATAAATAGTAAAAAATAGTAATAAATAGTAATAAATAGTAATAAATACTAATAATTAGTAATAATTAGTAATAATTATTAAAAATTAGTAATAATTAGTAATAATTAGTAATAATTAGTAATAATTAATAATAAATTATAATAAATAAGAATAAATAGTAATAATTAGTAATAATTAGTAATAAATACTAATAAATATAAATAAATATATATAAATACTAATAAATATAAATAAATACTAATAATTAGAAATAATTAGTAATAACCAGTAATAATTAGTAATAATAGTAATAAGTAATATTAAATATTAATAAATATTAATAAATACTAATAATTAGTAATAATTAGTAATAATTAGTAATAATTAGTAATAATTAGTAATTAATCCTAATAAATAGTAATAAATAGGAATAAAAAGTTATAAATAGAAATAAATAGTAATAGATAATAATAGAAATTAACAAAGAGTAATAAATTGTAATAAATTGTAATAAATAGAAATAAATAGTAATAAATAGTAATAAATTATAATAAATACAAAAAAATATAAATTAATAGTAATAAACAGAAATAAATATTAATAAATATTAATAAATATTAATAAATAGTTATAAATACTAGTAAATAGTAATAAATAGTATTAAATACTCATAAATAGTAATTAATAGTAATAACTAGTAATAAATACTAATAGTTAGTAATAATTAGTAATAATTAACAATAATTAGCAATAATAAGCAATAATAAGAAATAATTTGCAATAATTAGCAATAATTAGCAATAATTAGCAATAATTATCAATAAATATGTATAATTAGCAATAAATTGTAATAAATTGTAATAAATTGCAACAATTAGAAATAATTAAAAATAATTAGCAATAATTAGTAATAATTAGCAATAAATAGAAATTTTCATAAATTGTAATAAATTTAAATAACTTGGGCACAATTTTCAGTGGATTGATGACACTCCTTTTGCTCGATGACTCTTCTCCTTTAAACTCTCACCGACTCAAAACATTATGAAAAGTCTGGTTCTATGTATGCATATCTAATATCATATGCACACATTTGAATATACATTCATAGGACCATATATTTCATAATGTTGTCAGGCGGTGGTAGTGGAAAGAAGAAGATTAATCGCCAAAAAGGGGGTTCTTTTGTCTGAAGGATCATTTACTTGCATCTTTTCCACACTAAAATCACAATGAAGAATCTACTCAGATGCAGACTGATTAATTCTTGTTTGCACGAGAATGAATAAGCGTACCTCTAAGAAGATTCCTGTTGTGATTTCAGTGTGCAAAAGATGCAAGTAAATGAGCCGTCAGACAAAAGCGTAGTCGTCAATCCTCTAGAAATTGTGTCACCTGTAATTAATGGTAATTATTAAGATGTATTTTTAATTATTTATCTTCTATTTTATAGTGTCTTTCTAATTTCAAACTATTAAGAAATAGTAATGATTTTATATTTTGTAGAAAAAGATGGAACAAACAAGTTGACAACAGTCATTATTATATGGCCGCACTAGGATAAATCAGTGCAGAAATCCAAATGGTTCTAGTTTAAATCACGTATATATTGATGGTGTTAAAGCATTATTATTATTTGCATCATCAAAACCATAATTTCTTTCAGAAGTCACAATTAAGTGCCCTTGTAAAAATGTGATCTAAGAATTTTTGACACATTTGAAAAGGTTGGTGGGACATCTTTGGCATTATGATTTTCAACCAGATTATGTTTTATGGTATCAACACGGTGAACGCGGTTCCAGAGAAGATACTAATAACATGATTTTGGATCCATAATGATTTCAAAATTTAGTACATGATTTTGTAAGTCCATCTATTCAACAAACTGAAACTATGGATGCTATTGATTTTACTCCTGAGTTGGCACCATCTGACTTTTATGAGTATTTGAGGTCTTCTGATGATTCATTATATCCTGTTTCCAAGATAAGAAAATTATAATCAGTTTAAAAATTTATGGATATTAAAGTAGATAATTCAATTTCAAACAACTATTTTGATCAGATATTTTCTTTGGTTAAAACACTATTACCTGAAAGAAATGTGTTACCTGCAAATTACTATGAGAGAAAGAGGCTGGTTTTTAATCTGGGCCTTCGTTATCAGAAGATTCATGCATGTTTAAATTATTTCATCTGATATTCTAGTGAAAATGAGTCATTGGATAGTTCTCCCACATATGGACAATCGAGGTATAAATAATCTCAACCGGGGATGTCTAGATCGATTATTGGGAAACAATTGACATATTTCCCCCTTACACCCAGGTTGCAGCATTTGTTTATGTCTTAGAACACAACGTCAATGATGTGATGGCACAAAACTAAGATTTCAACCGACAAAATCTTGAATCATCCATATGATGGTGATTCATGGAAACATTTTGACCGACTGCATCCGTCTTTTTCTTTAGAAGCCCGAAATGTGCAATTGGATCTTTCTACTAATGGTTTCTGTCTGTTTGGTTCTCACGGTAGTCAGTATTCATGTTTTCCTATCTTTATAACTCTGTACAATTTACTTGCATGGATATTAATGAAGGAGACCTATAACTCTTAGACCTTATTAATTCAAAGACATCCAAAAAATAATATTTATGTTTATTTGAAACCATTTATTGATGAGTTAAATTCATTGTGGAGTAATAGTGTTAGTACATATGATGTTGCTACGAAACAAAATTTCATATTAAAAGATATATTGATGTGGAAGATTGGTGACTTCCCAGCATATGACATGTTTTCTGGCTTAAGAACACATTGCATGAAATCATGTCTTTACTGTATGAAAGACAACAAAGACTTTATGCTCATCAATGGAAAAAACATTAATATTTTGATTGTCATCAAAGATTTATTCTAACCGAATATCCTTTTTAGAGGAAACAATATCATTTCAGAAAATTCATAATTGAAAGGGATGAACATCCAAGAATGATCTCAGGTATAGAGTTGAAGTCAATTGTATTTTCATTACCACCCATCACATTTGGGCCAACAGTAAACCAACATAAAATTCATGGCTTTGGGAAATATCATAATTGGATAAAATGGAGCATTTTTGGGGATCTTCTATATTGGTCTGATTTGTTGGTCTGCCACATGTTGGATGTCAAACATATTGAGAAGAACAATTTTGATAATTTATTTCATACAGTTTTGTATACACCAGGTAAGACCAAAGATATTGTAAACACACAATTAGATCTTACCCAAATTTGCAGACGATCAGAACTTGAACTGTTTCAAAATGTCATATCACAAAGGTTAATGAAGCCAAATGAAGCTTATACACTATTCAAAGAGAGTATCTTATTATTTCTTTAGTGGATTGTAGATTTGTGACTTCTAGATGGCCATGCTTCCATTTTGGGAAGATGTGTTAAGAATAGTCATATTACTGTGTTAAAAAGACATGATTGTCATGTTATGATGTCAAGACCTATACCAATTAGATTCAGAGGTCTATTTAATTCTATGATTTTGGATTCAATAAGACGCATATATTATTTTTTAGAGGCATTTCCGCAGTGATAATAGACTATGACGCCCTAAATAAATTGGGACAAGATATTGTTATTGTTATATGTAAAATGGAAGAAATATTTCCACCAACTTTCATTGACTCAATGTAACATCTGATATTACATTTACCACATGAAGATAAATGTGGAGGCCCTGTACTATTTTGATGGATGTACCCATTCAAGAGATGAATGTAGAAATTGAAGAAAAATATATGTAACAAAGCATCAGTTTAAGGCTCAATTGTTGAAGCTTATTTTCAAGAGGAAATTTATTTTTTTCTGCTCACATTATTTTGAATCTAAATATCCCTCAAAACACAACAGCCTGGGAAATAATGAGGAGAATAATGAAGATGAAATGAAAAATCAATTATCATATTTTAATCAGCCAGAGCTTGGGTTTGGTGGAGCTTATGAATGATGGATTTCTGATGATGAACATCACATAGCTCATACATATGTTCTTCTCAACTATGAAGAAATGAAATCATTTGTACTATGAGTGCTTCTATAAATTATTCTATAATTTAAGATACAGTAAGAAATTTTTTTTGTAGGTAATATGATAATCATATCAAGAAACACCTTCCACAAATTACAGGAGTTGCTCTTGAAAAACGCCGATAAAAATAATTTCTCAATGGTTTCAAAAACATGTAACATAAATTATTGATGGTTTAACATATCAAACCAGTTTATTATTTATTATATTGATAATTGTTTTACAAATATTAAGGTGTCTCAACATGCTAATAAAATTGATAAGTGACTGTGTATATTGAGTAACCCACCATCCAAAGTGGTTAAATATTAAATTTCATTTATGGTTAATGGTTTCTGATTTCATACACATTCATATGGGGAATAAAAAACATTGAAAAGTGGAGTTTTCGTGAGTGTATCGCATCATATAGAAACTAATTTTGACTTTTATGGCATGCTGGATTAAATTATTGAATTGTGTTATCTAGGAAAAAATTACATAACAATGTTTAAATGTCAATAATTTGACACTAAGAGAGGCTTCCATGTTCATCTGATTCATGGAATCATCGATATTAAATAAAAAAGTCATCTTGTTGTAAATGAACCATTTTTACTGGCTCAACAGGAACATCAAATATATTACGCAAAGTACTCTGTTACTTCAAGAGACTTGAATGATTAGTGGAGCATAATAAAAAAATGGAATCTTGGAAAAATCAGTTTACTCAAACTGAATGTGGTTCTGATGAAGTACAAGGAATTGAAATTTTTCAAGAGACTACTCAAAATCCACCCTTTTCACAAAGAGATGTGAATGTCGATGATGACACCCCACAATTAAGGGAAGATGGTGACAATAATGTTAATGATGTTACAAATGAATTTGAAATGGTAAGAGATGATGAAACCAAAACTCATATGGATATTGATGATGCCGATGATGAATATGAGGACATTAACATCGTCAGATATGAAGATAATGATGAAGGTGAACATTGACACAATTAAATGATAGTTATAATTAAAACTAATATATAACTATATGTAACAGTTATTTTCAACTACTTTCTAACTACAATCATTTTGTATTTCATATGGACCTGGATCTACTTCATGAGCTGGAGGAGGATGAGCTACCTTTGGATGAGGAGGATTTGGGATCATCTAACCCTCAGGATACTAGCGATTTAGGGGGTATGTAGAGGGGGCATGGTCTTGTGCGATTTATGATTCCTGGCTCTATCCTTGAGTGGCGTCCACATCTTGGTTTCAATCCATGCACGTGGATGTTTGATAACCTGTGTATTTTATTTTGCTTTAATTAAATTATTTATACTCTAATTGTATGATTATTTGATCTTTTTTCACAGTTTTGCACATATAGTTGTTGGACAGGGGATCAATATCTTGCACAATTATTTTTCTCAGCCATGGATCACATGAGAACAGATACCCATTGATGTGTGGCTCTGAGTGTTCACTCGTTGGCTGGTACGTAAATAAATAATATTTATTTAGAAAATTATTTCATTATTAAGTTGATATTAAAAATTATTTGTAGGGTTTATGGTATCTCATTGATGATAGAATGCATGGTGCTATCCACGAGTCATGGGAACAGTCTATGCGTGATCGTTTCTGTCTATTTTTGCACAATTTTAGAGGGGAAACCATTAAGAAAGCAGCAGCAAAAAATATTTGATAAGTAATGTAGAGTCCACCGACCATAGTACATTTCATATCATGTGTGGGATGGATTTTTTTCACACTGGTTGAGTAGTGGATTTTAGAGGAGTTATTCATTGGGTCAGCTGAACTGAGGGAGACAGGAGGTGACACATCGAGCAGCTAGCCGTACATTCTGTAAGTATAGAGATAATGAGGTAGGTATAGTTTTTAATGATTTTATATACCACTACATATAAATATTTTATTTAATATTCATATAGTCAGTCAATCATCCTAATATTACAAAGTAGGACATTTATTGGAGGATAAACAGTGATTGAGCCACTGAAGAGATTAGATATGATCGCCAGTGTTAGCTTGTGGTTAGTATTATTTCTTTTTCAGTTTGAAAATTAACTTCATATAATATTTTCACTATTTTTAATTTCAAATTGAAACTAAAGGATTCATATGAGGCTGCGATCTCTCAGACATGAGTTAAGTGTCAGGCCGAGATGGCTGATCAGACTAGTTCCCACCATTTTGATGAGGCAGCATGGATGCAGGCAACCCAGTATGCCTTCAAGAAGGTCTGGGTAGTTGGTATCGGCTCTCATTTGACTCCTGAGACTTATTATTGTACTCTTGTGTTGTCAGCATCTAGCTTGAGAGGAGCTCATTGAGAGACATCATCTTTTGTCTCATATTATCAGGAGTATTTTCAAGCTAAAACTGAGCTTATAGAGAGTTTGCAGAAGCAACAGGAAGAGATATGTAAGCAACATGAGGAGGACAAGTGTTTATGGCAGCAACAACAGCATGAGAAGATGGAGTACATGCACTATCTAACTCGTAGTTTAGAGATGTATTTTTCTCCACCATCTCCTCTAACTCCACCAAAAGACTATCCCCCTAGTAATTTTTTGGTTTATTAAAAACATTTGAATTTAACAATTGTTGTAATATGAACTATTTACAGTTTTGGTCTTTTATATTGGTGAAAATATTGCATAATTTTTTTTAGTAGTTTTAATATTTTCTTGTTTTATTAATTATTATTAGTATTATATTTTTTAATACTTATTTATTTTTCTAATAAAAATAATAATAATATTTAATGAATTTTTATATATTTTTTCTGAATATTGAGAATTTTAATTTTTTTATTTTTTTTATTTTAATAATATAATTATTTTTATTTTTTTATTAAGTATTTTTGATGGGGCCTTTTTCGACGGGGGGCCGATCACGAATAGATTATATATATTTTTTAAAAGTTTTTCACAATGGATTTTGTTAATGTCGTAATAATTTTTTTTGACAGGCCCATCGCAAATGGTTTATAACATATAGGTTATTTGCGATGGGCTGGTATCTCATCACAAAAAGTATTTTTGACGGGCCCATCGCAAAAGGTTCTTATATATATAATGTATTTAACAAAACATATATTTGCAACAGGCCCCCATCACAAAAGGGTTTTTGAGATGGGATCTCGTCACTAATAGCCCATCATAAATAGTCAAATTTTCAGTATTCTGTGTTACCTTGGATGTTTCAACACACCCAATAAATGGAAATATATAAACTAGTGCGAGTCGCCCATATAAAAAATAGGTTTTATAGATGGTGGAAAAAATATGGTACTTATCACTATTGTATGGGTCACATCAACATTTTCCAAAAACTCATCCACTATATAAAGATTCATTACTCTTAATGACTATGGATAGATCCCTATTGACATTGATGCTTTTAATTTATTTTTATTTTCATTTGTATTAGAAAATCCCTAACTATAACCAATACATATACATGTTTTAGAATAACCTTTAAAGATGAACTCAATGGCCATACGCACTACAGTTATTTACGAGTTCAAGACAAGACCATTGGGTTTGTCCTACCTTGACATACTAATATCAAGTTAAAGGAATAATAATCATTGTTTATGATGGTCTAGAGGAGGCCCTCTACATTGTACTGCATTTACCACCCTTTTGATTATCACTTCACTTCCTCTTCCTTCTATATATTTTACTAAAAGGGATGGTGGTTTCACAAGAAGATCAGAGTATTAATTCATTCTTTCCATATCCATTTATTATATAATAGACCTATAGACCATGTACACATAATTTGTAAGATTTTGAATATATACATATGATTGAATTTCATGTCACAAACTCTATAGGTATTTCTAAGACCTCAATTAATCATTCATCACCACCTATGGAGTAAATTTAATAAGTTATAAGGCATTTTTGGTGTACTCTGACAATGAACTTTCTCCTTATTTCAGAGAGAGTAACTCTAAATAATTCAGTCTCATCAGTGATTCGGGAAATAGTTTCTTAAATTAATGGTTCTTTAATACCTTCTACTATAATCACACAAGCTTGTTTCCATGAACCCTAGAATCCCATTATCTCTTACTATAACCCCCAATATTGAGCATTACACATTTCACCTTGATATATTTAGTTGAATCTAGGAATTAAAATACATGATTGATCATTTCAATAAATTACTCTACCTCTTGGGGTTTATTAATATCCATAAAATATTTGGACTTCTCATGTATGAACTTTGAGGCTTGATCCCTGTCTCCTCTAGCTCTTGGTTGTGCCTCAATAACCTATTTCTGAAAAGGTGTTACATTTGGTTGCATGGTGTGAACAACCAATATGATATCATCTAAGATATTATGATTCATAGGAGGAATCACTTGAATATAATCTCCCACTTCAAACTCTGGTGGAACCCTAATAATAATATTAGACTCTATATTTCTACATACTATAAATATATAGAAAAAATTAGACAATGAAAAAATATCATATTTAGTAGAATAACATAATAAGAAATGATATTAATTCCAAAACCCCACATATGAGACACATCCTATCATCATGTGGTGACTTAAGGCATGTCAAAGTAAGATCTTGTGAGGTTCTCCATGCAACCTACCCCTCGATTTTTGAAAATCATATCTTGTGTCTTTTGAAATCCCAAGACTAAGAATATCAATGATCTAATTCCAAAAAGTCACGACCTATCATATAAAATATATCAACATAGGCTCTTAATTGGATAGTGACTAGAAATTAATAGTGTTATCGATCCCCACTAGAAGGATAGAAGCACCTGAACTTCAAATAACAACTAGAAAGAATGATTTTTCCCATCCTAAAATAAGTTACTTAGAATATATACACGTGGAAAGTAAACTAGAAAGAAATTATTCGATAAGAAAAAGAGTAACAATTATATAGAGATAAAAAACAGGGTACATGTACAAAAACAACGAAAATAAAGTACACCAAAAAAATATCCACATCTACCATCTGTGATATGTGGTAAATATCCCACCGTCTTACCACTATCTACCCATAACTATCTTACCAAAAACTTTTCCACATCCCTTCCAATAATTTCCCCCTCCCACAACCAACAAAATATGGACTATAAGCCCCTATGAGAGTGTGTTGGGTGTGTTCTAAATAGAATAAGTAGGATCCCACCCGGGTGTTGCATAACAAGCCTCTTTACAATAATCATAATATTCTCAATTTAAAAGAAAACATGACATGATAAGTGATTACAATGTTTTATATCAAACTCATGGTAAAGAGTTCCCATTTTCAATTTCATTTACTTAAACATGTAATAAAATTTCAAATCATAATATTTGTAAACCATTTATATTTATCAAATCATGCATTATATCATATGAAATACAATATATTAAAAATCCTAAGAACAATGGTAAGAATTACTAGGATAATAAAATTTAGGCTAGCTATGTCACTCATACCTTAATAACAAACAACTACTAGTGACCACTCAATTCCATGGAGTCAATGAATCCATAAAAAAGGAACTATAGAACACCCCATATGGAGAACCCCCAATAATGTTAATACAATTCCTTGATGAAATATATCTATTATCTAGTAATGAATAAATAACCCATAAATTGAACTACTTTATAGTTATAATGGAAAAGGACCACTAATAAACCCACCACATTGAAACCCAAGGATCCCATGTGTAAAGTATTTCAAAATAATTTAAAAAGGTATTATCACATTTCAAAAAAAATTACAAACAACCATTTTCATTAAAAAAATTCAATGAAAACCCATTTCCCAATGCGTTGAAAAGTACCTTTCTTATAGAAATATGAGGGGAAAGTAATATTTTATAAAAAACCCTTTATACACATGCAGAAAAATCATTTCAAGGTTCCTGAAAATATATCTAGAACCTTTTTTATAAAACACATAACATGACATATTCATAGAACATGGTCTAGCGATAGAATTTCCTACCTCACACTTAGATTTCTCGCCATCCAAAATGGGATTCTTGCACCGATGGGAGTGGAAACAGAAGATAAAATGGGAGGAAACCCTCAAATATTACATGTGTTGCAACACAATCGACAATAGAACTAGACTCCAAAAGATAATCGCTCGATGGATCAATTCAAAAACAAAAAATTAATCTGAGATCGAAACACTAAGGGAAGAAGTTTAGGGGGATCTAGTTCATCCAAAATCCAATCAATAATACCAAGGGTTTAGGGAAGGGAAGATGATATTTAATGGGAATGTATTTTAGCACCCAAATAATTTAACCTATTATAACTGAAACCATTCTTGGTGTGAATGATTTATTTATGTCATGAACTTTCAAAATGGTCCATTCATAAAAAAACTCATATCATTTCTTAAAAACGTAAATCCCAATTTACTATGTGAGTTAAATTTCACACCATGAACTATTTTCATTTCCTAAATAAAAAAACATGGTTTCTAACTAGAATTCATTCATGTTGAAAATATCCATTCACTATAAGAATTGGCTCCTTTAGCCCGTGTTTCCATATTTTGAGTCAATCCCTTCTCCAAACACACCTAAAAAACCACAGATCATTTAATTACAACCATTCAGAGGTGTCAAATATTAAAATGATTGATAACTTAAATTTGAGGATTCTAAAATTGGTTGTGATAGGTGGTCATATTAGATATCACAATTCCATGAAGTTTGTGAAATATGGTTTCCCTAAATCAAAGGTTGTGATATAGGTTATATAATTGGTTATAATGTAAGGGGTTTAAAAATTACCATTTATCAATAGAATAATAATATATTAACATTATAAAAATTATATAATTAAGAAAATATTAAATTATTATATAAATGTTATGAACTGTTTATAAATTTCTTTCATCAAATCTATCTGACATTATATAATAAATTTTTTTAGAAGAACTGAAATATATATATAATGTGGATTTTGACTTGTAAATCAATTGAAATATATACAATTTAATTATTTTAAATTGATTACACTATGATTTATGAAGTATTCACATGGATAAAGAAAATAGGTATGAGGTGATCATGTTTCTCACAAGTTATGTATTTTGATAAATACAAAAGGATTAAATTTAACAAAATGTTTTAAATTATAAAATTTTAATACTTATGTTATAAATTTTTATTGTTCATAATTATTTTATAATTTTAAAAGCTTCATATTTATGATTTTTGTATAGAATTTCACTATAAATTTGATTTTTTAATTATAAATAATTTATATTCAAGTTATTATGTTATATGATTGAATTATTTAATGTTCATATGTTTTATGTTTAAATTTATGAAATTTTCATGTATTTATTTATTCTCCCTTTAAATATTTTGATGTGAATTATTCATATATGAATATTTATATGATTAAGTAAAAATATCAAAATTGTTTTTTATAAAATTTGTACAATTTATTTAAAGATTAAATTACTAAAGAGATGTTTTTCTACAATTCAATATATTATTATAATTTTTTTACACATTTGTAGTAAAAATCATTATCGGGACTATAAATCATTTTTGAATAATAATGCATGGATAATTTTACATTTATTCAAACTTCTCATTATCTTAGGATAATATAATTAATTTAAAAAATTATTGGTTAACTATATATCACACCATATATTCTCTTATGTTGGATTTCATTTTTTTATAATTCTAATCCATTACATGAAGGGATTTTCATAAAAATTTTACATGTGATACATTTTTATATGATCTAAATATTATAGTTAAATGTTTACTATATATTTGTAAAACAAATCACTACAAATATAAGATATATTCATTAGTATGATTAAGATATGTTAATTTAAAAAAAATGTCTTCATAAACTAAATCATTAGGAGAATGAATTCTTATTAAGAAATAATGTGATAAATATTAATATGAATTATATAAAAATTATATTTTGAGATATTTAAAACCTATAAAAATACAAAGTGCAAGAATTCTTCTAATATAAGCACTCTTAAAGATCATGATAATCTAGTATGAGTCGTTTGGGTTTGGTTGACCTCTCTTAAATTATCTTTTGTATAGAATATAAGGTAATAATAATGGTTTAAGAGATAAACAAAGTTATATTAATACATGGTCTATTTATCAAACTAAAAACCATGGGTTACTCTTGGTTGGTTAACTATAACTGTTAAGTAATTAGATTATTGGAGTTAAGATGATTTAACTGATGAATTAGGGAATGTGGTTTTTATCCACCTATACACTCAAAAGTAACATTATTTATGATTAATAAAAATTTTACCAAATAATTAATGATGTAAATGATGGTTATAGCTAAGTTAAGTCAAGATGAAATAAAAACCATTACCTATTTATGGATATAATATATGGGTTATCATTCTAGTGTAGCCATGTTCAATGAAATTCATTATTGAATACTTATATAAATCATGATTCTCATCTGATATATATTCCTATTACGTAGTATCAAACAAAAACATATGTGACATTTATACCTTAATAAGATAAATTTTAATGAAATTATATTCCCATATTCCTATAATAATTTTAGAATTATTTCTATATATTAAACAATGATATATGAATAATAACATCATAAGTATAAATAATTATGTGTCATGTAAATAAATTCATCTTCATATGACTCATTAGTATAAGATTTGTAAAATGTATTACACATATGTGCAGATACCTAGTGTCTTGTAAAAGAATAATGTAGATAAATGTAGATATTTTTTAAGAATAAACTATTGCATCATTATTGGTGGGAAAAAATAATTTTCATATACCTATTAGATTATATATAAAATTTAAGTATTTAATATGAGTATTATATAAATATAAATTTATTCATTTTTAATTATTATAATACAATAAGATAATTTATATCATGTTTATGATGAAGTTTTATATTTTTAGGATTGGATGGAATGGTTTATTTCATATATAATTTTATTAATAGTTTATACATATATGTTTTGAGTAATATTGTTAATAAAATATAAAATAATATGGCTTAGGGTATTGATTATAAAACTAATTACTTTTTGTTATTATTTTCTCGGTAAAATAAACAAGTGAACCGTTTAAAAATTAAATGACATAGATTAGTAAAATTCCTTAATTGATAATAATTTTATATATGTTAGAAGGTTTTATTATCAATCATATACATAGCTTCTTTAGTGAAAATGAAAAAAGGGTTAATGATCTATTGATCCTAATATATATTGATTTATATTGTTTGTTGAGGATATTATAAAGTGTTAGTTATATTTTTAAAATAGTTAATGTGATTATGGTGTTAAAAATAATATATATTTTCATGAACCACCTTTACAAGCACCCTTCTAAGGATAGTATTAAAGAGATGAAGTACTCATAAATCTAACCACCAATAAGTCATGGGTTGGAGGCAATGGCAATGTAACAACACCATTATTCGTAATTTTATTTTTTTAATATCTATATGTGTAACTATAGATTTTTCATTGCATTTTTTATGGTGGTTCAGGCATCGCATGACCTTTTTTTTATATCTTATTAAATTTAAATAAAACATGCATATTATTCTATTTTTAATATAATTCCCATATATCGGATCCTTGGTTAGAAAATATAATAATACAGTTGTTTTTTAAAGATACATTTTACCCTAAGAATGATATACTCTTGGATTGTGTCAGATGTTCTTTTGATGTATGTTCATTGGCGGGTGCATTAAAAAAATTAAATAATTTAATTTAGTTAATTTACAAAATTACTAAACCTAGTCTCTCCTCTATAAATAAACAGTTTTGTAAATCTCCAAGGTTTGCCACAAAACCGTTGGAGACCTGCAGGGATGAGGAGATAACCACCTTTGTAATTGATGAAAAAGAGAACATGGATTAATGAAAAATGATCAAGATTCATGGGACAAACAATGAATATAGTGGGATCAATCGAAAAATATATACAGAATGTGTTCATCACCAATGATCTCTCTATTATTGATATAGAGATTTTTATATTTTATATTCCCATCCTTATTTTCTTGATTTTGTGAATGGATTGAATATGTGATTATTTAATTTTCATTGAATCGCATTCTTCCTATGATATAGAATTGTAATCATTATTTTTTATATTGGTTATCTATTTTCATTATTCCCATGTTTTCCACTAGTATTTATTTTTATAATTATGATAGTTGGTTGGGTTCACAGTGACCAATTATAATATCACATTTCCTTTGTAATTTTTCCTTCCTTGTTCTTCATGTTCTTAATTGTTGTTCACGGGATCAATAATTCATCATTGCAGGATAAGTTGAAGCCTGATAAGACCCATATATTCTTGATGGTTATGTGAATGGAATGGACTATTTATTTTTAGAAGGATCGAGATAAAATGATGGATCTCAAATGTTGTTCTCGGGATTGGAACCCCCCATGTGGGAATGGGCAGCATGTAAAATCACATCCAAGTAATTGGAAGACCCATGTTTTATCAATCATAAGATGAGAAATTATGTTGGAAGAGGATTCCATTATAGATCATGCCTTGGGTGGATCTTTATGTGCATTTGGATGGGAAAATGGTGGATCATGTGAGAAATAATGAATAAATCATGTATATTGGGAAATTATTTACTACATGGTATGTAGTTCAAAAGAACACAAGTTATGTATTGTAAATCTCATGTTTGTGAGGTTTTGTTTCACTATAAATACTATGCATATTGGGGTAGACCCGTACACCTTGTGACCATATAAGGGAAACCAAGGTGTATAACAGTAGAACACGCTAATGCAATATTTGTGCCCTGTACGCAGTGTATCTTGTCCGCACTGTGTGTACACTACATTATCAATGAATGTTTATTTAGATAGGAACACATCATTCATCCCAGGTGGTCCCACACACCATTTTGCCCTTATGACATACCATGTACCAATGATGAACACATTTAGTGCCACAAGAAGAAATTAATATGCTTCGATTCATAGTAAATCCATTTTTACATATATGAACATTCCATATACTCCTCTTAGAATCATCTAAATTTCATTTATTCTTTATTAAGACACAAATTTGGGCCCATGTATAGTTTATTCTTAGTATTTTTCAATGTAAGAGGTGATGGTGTCATTTTTTATAGAATAATATATATGATGTGAGGTGATATGAGAGATATGTCTCTTAAGTGATGCTCATATAATGGAATTGATTTGGTTTGATTGTTATAGTGATGGAGAAGTTGGTAATCCTTTTACTCACAAGATCATGGATTCCCTATATCGTATATATATGTAGATTTTGTACTACACTAGACTATAGAGGGAACATGTCCTATATCGATGATGTGGTACACCCTCATTATCAAGCTCTAGTAGGTTGTAGGTACTCCATAAGAGTTATTCCTCCCTAGGTTGTGGTAAACAGTGGTGAGGAGCAGGTCCTACATTCTGATTCTTGTGAGGATACATGAGGTAATTGGAATTAGAGATTGGATCTTTTGAGATGCATAAAAACTCATCCTTATTATTAGATGGTTGTGTAGTTTGAGATTCTTCAATTTTCAACCTGGTTTTCTTTACGATTGTATCTAATTTTGGATTTCCTTTATATATTTAATTTATAGTTTGTGTTGATTGTTGTATCCTATTGCTTCACACATGATCTTTGGGGAATCCTATTGAGTATGTTCATACTCACCCCTACATGGGTTTTCCCAAACATGTCATGTATTATATAGACAAAGGGTATTTTTTAAGAAAATATGGTGGAATTTCTATTGGTAGGGAATAATACTACATGGAAGGACAGACTATACTAAGTGGTTCACCTTAGATATTGTGAGTTAGGACCTCTTTTGTTTTTTCCTTTTTTAATTTTTTCCTAGGTTGCGAACTCTACTATCTCAAGTTGGGTGTGTATTTTTTCCCTTAAACCTTTGTATAATCTTGAATAACTTTGGAGTATTTTTCTTAGAGGATTTCACACTTATTTTTTACTCTATAAAGGTTTGATTTTTTATTATATCTTGTTATTGTTTCATGGAGTGGTGTATGTGTGTAGATACATTAGGATAAGGTCTTCCATATAAGTTATATGCCAACTCGGTGTTTGTCGCTAGCCCCTAGCATATTTTAGGTGGGTTTTGGACATCAATATTGTCTTATGTCAGTTTGGGAGGGGGACTAGTGGGTCTATTCATGAATGGTTGGCATAAAATATGGATTTTATTAGGGTAGTTGTTTTGGAGTAATACAAATCTCAAAATTAGTTTGGGAGCATAGGGAAATGAACCTGAAGTGTCTCAAGTTTTTCACTCTTTCCAAGGAACCCAATGGATGTATTGAGGCAGACGTCTCCATACACATGGACTCTAAACACCTTTGTGTTGACTCTTCATGTTGAGAAACCAATTTCCGTGAAAAATAATAGTACATTCTTTATAAATGATTTGGTATTTTGACTTCCATGGCCATCCTGAATCATCACCCTAGATATTCTCACCTAATAATGGTATATATTTTTAATCATCAAGATAACTCTATGATGATATCTAGCTAGGAATGTGAGGTATGTTTGTGAAGACAAAAATTCCAATGATGAGAACTCAACATATGTACCTATTCTTAAGGTGCTACTTTGAAAAAACAATAGGCAATTTCTTCCACCTGATAGGAAGAGCATGGACCCACATCCAATGGTTCAGAAGGATGGTTAATTTTATATTGAGGAGATAAAGGATTTGTTGGGTCGAGATGATAATTCACATATTTTTAGATTATTATGTGAGATTCAATGATAGATACTTTTATTCTATTTTAGCAATTGATTCCCTCATACAAATAAAGGATTGGACGAGTCAATGGTATGAGTTTTTCATCCTTCTCTGACCTCAATTGACTATATGGTTATGCTCAAAATAATTATTATTCTTTGAGAAATATGGATTTAGTGGGGTTAGGACATACAAATCCATGATAAATGACCCTTTGTTAGATAGTTTCAGGGATCTCTTTAAATAATTGTACTTTAAAATGACCATGTTGGTTACCAAGGACAATCCAAAGGTGGTTTCATGGGGTTTTAACCTTGGGAGAAATATCCTAGCTAGTAAGTGGTCTTAACATATAGTATTATTTATGGAAATGTGGGATGGTGGGGGAGACCTATGTTGGTAATATGTGATGTGTCTATAATTTTTCATTGTACATGGACACTTCCCCACATTGATGACTTCACTTATGATTCATTTTAAAGTTATGCTAGTGATTTATTCCCACCTAAAGTGTATTTATCATGTTTTAGTGGATTACTTCTTTTGATTTTTATATTTGGTGACATTTTTAATGTGCTATTGTGTCAGATTTAATGATGGTTAAATAGAACATGTAGTCAAGGGAATGGATAACTACTGTAAGTCGAGGTTTATAACCCAAAGGTTTTGGGTGTGATCCGAGGTATGGATTGTGTCTTATCAACTTTGTATATAGTTTTGGTAGACATAGGAACATGTCACTCCCTCCTTTCCAAATCCTATATTAGAGACCTAAAAATTATATTAGATCCTTTATTATATCCCTTATTATTAGAAACATCTCCTGAGGAAGTTTCAATGATCACAATTATCCTATGGTAGTGTGACTTAACACTTGGAGGGGATAGATTCACATGGGTTATCTTCACAATAGTAACGAAAACCTATGATATATTTCTTAGTTTATAATGGTTTTATAATATTTATACCCATTTTTACTATTTCATGTGGGGGATATAGTGTTTCGACGATGGCGGGATGAGATTTTCCTTTGTTGTGGAGGGGGAATCTCAAGAAGATTAAGATGGACTTGTATGTTATTTGATATAGATGATTTCTAATTAGTTGGATACTGTGACCCATGTAGTAGTAAATGATGTGATATTTTAATTCCTTGTAATGGTGTAGGAGTGAGATGAAATATTCCTTTAGGACTTCAAAGGTTTACCTCCCCATCTATATATTAACTTATGCTATACATTTATCCCTAGGACCACACTGATATCTTGTATGGTATAGTGAATAGACCTTATTAAGATCTGGGAGATGAGGGTGTAGTTAGAAAAACATCATGATAAGGGATTTATCTGACCCAGTGTGTTATCTTATACATATCTGGTGTTGTTCATTAAAAATGAGGATAGAATCTTAATGTAATGCATTGATTACAATCACTTAAGTCTGGTTTTGACCAAGAAAAAGTACACCTTTCCAAGGATCGAAGACCTATACGAAAAGTTGAAAGGAATTATTAGGTTCTCAATGTTTTATATCATATTTGGTTACCATCAAAAGAGAGTTCACATTGTTTCTATTTGGAGTCTTATATTCTTATTTCGCAATGATCAATATGAGTTATTAGTGATTCCCATTAGTGTAACGAATTTCACTGCCTTTTAATGGAACTTATGAATTGTTTGTTCTATAATAACCTGGAATGTTTCATCGATTTATTTATTTCTGAAATTCTCATTTACACTACAAATATGCTGGATCATGCAATGAATTTTAGGATGGTCATGGACTAATATTGGGATAACCAATTATACAGTAAGCTCTCTAGGTGTCAGTTTTGGATTCATGAGGTTCAATTTATATGGAATTTATTCTCTGAGCCTAGTTTGGTAGTGTACCTGGTGAATATTGAGGTAGTTCTCACTTTGGAGACACCCATGAGTGTGTCAAAGGTTTATAATTAAATTTGTTTACCATGGTACTATCAGAGGATTTTAGAACACTTATCTAGGATTTTGGACCCTTTGAATGCCTTGATCTGGAAGGAAAACCTATTTTCATAGATTTAGTATTGTTAAAGATTCTTCCAGTATCTATGGAAGATGTTCACTAGTGCTTTGGTGGTGAGACATCTAGAGGCAGGAGTCAGATACATGGTTGTTTTTGTGATGGTAGCAAAGATTTTCTCAAATTCATTTTGATGCAATGGTCGGTAGTGATTTTATATGTCTTGAGATAGTTGAGAATAGAATACAATACCTATATAACCCATGGAAAATATTTTAAAGTAGTATTATTCACCTATAATATGTTTACAAATCATATTATGGTAAATTATTTTTTTATACCAACTGAGTCTTAGGTCCATATTTACTGAGAGGGATATCAACCACAGATAGAGATATTGTTCAGAGTTCCTACAGGACTAAAAAATCAAAGTACTATATACTGTAGAGAATGTAAACATGGTGGGAAATTTCTATAGAAGGAGAACCCATTCTATTTTGGTATATTCCACAGCATAACTATTGTCCACATTTTAGGGGACCTTGGTTGAGGAGATGGGCATAGCTAATCTTCAGTAGATAATGGTGTTTGCACCGCTTCCTCAGTGTGTAAGAGAGGCTCAGTTGGGTGATATGGGCTATGAAGTTTTCTAATACCATATATCCTTAGGATTTACACCAAATAGATTTTTTGAATATGGAGAAAATGTTATCACATTCTATGGAAAGATTGTAGCTCATGTAATGTTTTTTTAGGAGGTATTGTTGGAGTCTCATACCTCCCCTAGAAGTACAATTCGGAGTGGAGAACATATAACAAGACCTTAAATTGTAGTTTAGGTAGGTTGGAATGTGTTATAGTGTTTACTAGTATGATTCTTTATGCCCTACATTTTAGTAGGTAAATCTGAACACTAGGTTTCAGTAGGTTTTACTCAACCTCTTGGGATCCCATAATGTAAGTGATGTGTCATATTGTTTTATTTTTTGATGGGAATTATGTAGAGAGTGAGAGTCCATGATTTTATTTCGCTGATTTCTGAATGAATTGTAAATTATTCACTCTTAATTTCAATTTTTGATTTGTTTATAACTGAGATATTTGGGTGTTTTTTGTATAGGAGATTGTTCAGAATAATGGTGTACCCACATCAATCATCTATAATTGTGATACTTGGTTAAAATCATAGTTTTGGATAGGTTTGTAAGATAATTTTGAGACCTATTAAAAAATGAAAATTGTGTTCTACCCCCAGATAGATGTTCACTATGGGAAAATATTCATGTTTTGGAAAATATGTTGAGAACCTATCTGTTGGACTACATCTATATCTTGGAGGCTCACTTACCATTAGTGTTGATTTCCTATAATAATATCTATCACTTCATTTTGAGGATGGAAACATTTGATTCACTAAATGGGAGACCCTATATGACACAATTTTATTGTACTGGGACTTGAAAGATAAATCTCATTAGGATAGAACTAGTTCAAGAAAATACAATGAAGGTTCAGGTGATCTATGATCACATAAGTACAACTCAAATTAAATAGAAATATTAAGAAAAATGATTTCATTGATCATTGTAGTTTTACTAGGGGTAATTTCTTCTATTATTCTCCCCATTATAATAATTTCAAATATTTGGTTTCGGTAAAAATCTATCCTCAAGGTTCATCTTCTCATTTAATATTGTATTTTGGGTTGGTGAGGTTTCAAACTACTTAGCCTTTCCCCCTCAGTTATACAAATTTATAGAAGTATTCCTTGTTCTATTGCTAAGGAAATATGTGTGTGATCCAACAAACATTATTGATCGGGATATTTGTACATTGATGATGGTTCCACTTTCTTGGTGTACCCTATTGTGATCAAAGTTTGATAATATAGGATCATTCATGGGCAGACTGCCCCTCCCGTCGGAGTACTTTGGTAGTATGGGAACCTCTAGGAGAGCTCTCAAAAGTGTGAGAGCTGGATGTGGGCCCATTTTCCTCAACTTTTTGTGTATCTTTATATTATTAGGGAAAAATAAATAAAATGGGGGTAATGTAACAAATTATCTTTTAGAATTTTATCCTTAGAATATTTTTATGTATATCTCTGGATTTTAACTCAAGGTTTGTGTAATGTTTCTGGTGTTGCAGGACCCCAAAATAAAATTTTAAAATATATTATTAATTTTAAATAATTTTCACACCTAATTTATTGATTAAGGTAATTCCATATAATTGGATTCTCTGCTAAAAAAAATTAAGACTATAGTTATTTTTAGAACATAGGATTTACCCAATGCGCTATATAATCTCATTCAGCATCAAATATTCCTTTTAATTATAGTCATCGGTTGGTGTGCTAAATAAATTAAATGATTTTAGTTCTTTAATTTATTAAATATCAATACTTATCCTATCCTCTATAAATTTATTATTATATTATATCCCTAATGATTGACATATAACCATGGGAGATTATAAAAATGGAGGGGAGTTCCACCATTGGAATTGGAGAATTTGGGAATGTGGATCATCGATAGATGAATGAGTAGATTCTTTTTATGACAAAATAATTGACATGGAACCTTCAATGAAATTTCTAGTGAGCATGTTCTTCACAAATTATTGGCCTATTATTGAGGTAGGTCTTGATATTTTGTGTATTCCTTCCCCATTTTTCATGATTATTGAGTATTGATTGAATATATACTTTTTTATTTTAAATTTAATATCATTATCCACATGCCACAAAAATTTTATCAATGTTTATTAGACTAATTTTATCTTTTCATTACATCCATGTTTTCACTAAGATTGGTTTCTGCAATTATGATCATCAGTTAGGTATGCAGTGGAAAAAAATAATATTATATTTCTTTTATGATTTTACCTTTCCCATTCCACTTGTTATTTATCATTGGTCATGGGGTAAACTATTTGAAATTTTCAGATTGTTTTGATCATGATCAAACCCCCATATTCTTCATCATTATGCTAATATAAATAGATTGATAATTTTTTTAAGGATTTAGAGTCAATGGATGATTGCAGATTTTGTTTTGGTGATTAGTACCCCCATTATGGTGATATGAGGTGTTATGAATCTCTTGTACAACATAATATCTTCCATATTCTATCCTTCAGATAATAAGAAGAAAATGTGGATGAGGTTTCTAATCCAGATCAACCCTTGGGCAAAGCTTCCAAATAGTTTGGCAGTTTAAATGGTTGATCTGATGAGAAAGGAAGAAGAAATCACACTAAGTGTCAAATTACAAGAGACACAATGTACAGTTCGAACGAATACATTCATTTTATTATGGAACTTGTGTTGGAAATGGTTTTCTCTAAATATAAATATCACTATTCATGGAGAAGACCCACACACCATGTGTACATGGCTAGGTAACTAAGCCATGTATCAGCAGAACATGCTTAGGCAATCTATGCATCCTACACACCATGTATCTTGGACACAACCAATGTACCATACTATTCCAATGAAACCATGATTATATAGAAAAATGTTATGGATACTCGGGGGTGTCGTATGTTGTCCCACGTTTATGAAAAACCATGTTCCCTATATGAACACACTAAGTATAGTAGAGGGGTATGTCTAGGATTCAGCTTTAGAGTACCCCACATTCACCCCAGATAAAGACATGTTGTACTCCACACATAGTATTATAACTAGTGTATCTCTGTATTAAAACATCAAATTTGGGCCCATTAATAGTATATTTTTATTATCTTTATATTTGGTAAGTGATGGTGTCATTTTTTTGAATTAGAGATATGATGTGAGGTGATATGACAAAAACATCTCTTTTAAGGTTGCTTGGCTGATTTCAGTGATCTAGTTTGATCATTGGAGGGGTTGTTCAGGTCAATTATCCCCAAAATAACCATTTCATGTGTGCCCCATACATTATATATAGATTTATTCTTTACTCCCCCACACAATAGAGGGTATGAGACTTCTATCTATGAAGTGGTACTCGCTTTTCATCGTGCTCTGGTAGAGAGAGGGTTCTTTAAAAAAGTTAGTGCTCCACAGACAGTAGTACATAGAATTAAAGAGAATTTCCTCCATTATGATTCTTATTAGTATATGTGTGGTTCTTGGTACTGAAGATGATACCTTTGGTGTTTCATGAAGACTCGTTATCATCCTTATCAAGTTATAGAGTTTTATATTACTTTATTTTCAGTTGGGGTCTCATTATAAACATGTCTAATGTTGAGTTTCCTTTCCTTTTTCGATTTCTGGGTTAATGTGACTATTTTATTCCATTACCTCCCTCATTGTTTTTGGGGAATTATAAAAATTATGTTTATACTCACTCTTGCACGGGCTTTACCGACGCATGTTTTTTCTTATGTACATGATATGAATATTATAGATAATATTGGTAGACTTTGTATCAGTGTATCATAACATTAATTTGAGGAATTAACCATGTTGATTGGTCAGCTTCAAAGATTTTTTTTAGGAACTCTTCAATTTTCCATTTTTTTCCCTGGTTGGGACATCCTTTAACTTGCGTTGGGAATGTATTTTCCCCTTATATAATTTTTTATTACCTTAAAATCAAATTGATGTATTTTTTCCAAAGTAAGTCACATGGATTTTTTAATCTCTAGTGGTTTTAGTTTTTATTATATCTCTACTCTATTTCATAGAGTTAAAAATGTGCATGAATATATGAGTATTAGGCCAAGGACTCTCATTTCACTGATATTTTTACTTGATGCCTACTTGCAGACCCATACCTAGGAGATGGGATTGGGTTGTAACCCTCAGCTTAATACCATCCTATGTGGGGCCTCGGTGGGCTAGGTTATGATAATTTATTGGAATATGAAATTCAATGGGATTCATTACCCTCATAATGACAGTTACGAATAAGTGATAATATGGAACCACACATCAAACACATTCCATTTAAAAATACACCAAAATTCATAGCTATAATATCCCATAACGTATGATATGAAAAATATTTGAGCCTCTAAAATGAAGCTCCAAAAGGCTTCTAGGAAAAAAGCCTAAAGAAACTCTCTACTATAAGCGAGTATTATCTAGATTGGTCACCAAAGTCCACTTTATCACTTGACATATGTATAGGGGTGAGAAGAACATTTTTTCATTATAGGATCCACCTCAATACCTCTCATATAAATTTGATAAACTCATATAAATTCACTAATGAGTAAAGAGTAGAACCAACATCGACCTAAGAGGGTAACAACCCATTCCCAGCCTCACTATGTCTTAATCACCATGAATCACATGCATGTATAATAAAATAGTATCAAAGAATATAATCAAGGTTCCCTGAAAACACTTCCCCACTATTTTTCTTCCCTCACACCCCAACGATGAATGTCTTAATCCGTCCATCCAGTTCGTACCATAATCATATTGTAATGGGTAATCCTAGATCTCAACCTATTCCAATCATCTCATTCACACATCATAACCTCATCACATCTACATCCATCACATCCTAGGTCCAGAGAAATATGGTGTCATGAAGATGTTTGAAAACAACCTTATTCTCTCCTCTTGGTACGCATGACCCACACTAAATAACATCACTTCCAATTGTTCCATGGGAACAAATTGAAGGTGAAGTTTGAAAGAGGGGTAGAATGTAATCTATCCTTACAAACATGGATTCTTGGGGAAAATAACCAAAACTGAAAAACCTTTAGTTTCGTTAGGAAAATAAAACATGGTTGGGTATTATGGATAAATCACATGAAAAAATAAAATTATAGATAGTCACACATAATACCAAACATGTAGGTGAAAAAAACCTCTCAATTAACAAATAATTCATCACCACAAGGTAACCACTACATATCAACAATTATTGTTTTCTATATAACACAGCTTACCGAAATTCCACACAAAGAGTCCATAATAACCAAAAATATTTCCACTTTTATTCAATAAATTTAAAAATTATAGATTTTAATTCAATATCCAATATTAGGTTCGTTAAGCCAATAATATCCCTATTTAATGAGAAACCATTAATAACCATTATCCATATTTATTCCCATATATTACCCATCCATTTAAATAATATAAATTTACACTACAATATGAATCTATTTAATTTCATTCCATTAGAATTTTCATGATTTAATTAATATCCAATGATTATTTTAATCAACCCTCACTTTAGTATTCATATTTATTAATTCTATTCAATCCCATTCCACTAGGAATTACTGACCAAATTTCCACACCATCTTGTCATTTCCAAAAATGCAACCCTATAACATAGTCATCGCATTCCAACTATCCCACTCAACATGCCAAAAATGCACCATAATCAACCCTTCCTACACAAACTAACCACATCAATACCATCACCATATTAATCCACCAACACAAAAAATATCACAACCATATACACAAAACAACAAACATCCCTCACATTTCCAATAATATATAACAAATTGTTTGACAATAGCATCATTCATTTCATTATTATTCAAACTACCCATTTAATTAACTAATTTAGTTATTATTTAATTATGTAATGTGATTCCAGAAATATAATATAGTAATAATAAACAATAATATTTTCATGAATATAACATTAAAATCTATATTTTTCATAATACACATCCATATTATTCAAATAATTCAGTAATTTAAAGATTTAAATATTATTTGATTAATTTAAGTGATTATAGAATGGAAAGGATACAATAATTCTTACAATCAATTTTACAACCATTATGGGCTATTACAAAGAAAAACAGATATGAAAATCTATTTAAATTTAGAAGGCATGAATAATGTTGAGATTTTAGAAAAAAAATGTCAATTTATTCCCATAATTATTATAATTACCTTACTATAATATTTCAACATAATAATTAATTCTATTTTATTTTACATATATAATATATTAAAATAATAGGAAATAGTGAAGGGAATATAGATAAAATATATGAACAATACTTTCATTTCATTAATCCCAAAAATTAAAAGAGCATGTCTTGAATCCCCTACCTCATGAGATGTTTCAAAATTTTCCCATACAAGAACATAAAGAGTGAAATGATGAGTTCAGGTTTGTGAATTATAGAAAGGATCCAGTTGACTATATCACACTCTCTAATCTATATAGGTGATGTTTCAGAATCCTAGACTGAGGGGAAAACAAGAAAACTAGAATTACAAATGATGCTAAAATTTTATGAATAAAAAGTTTTAACTTAATCATAAAACCCCAGAGACCTGTCTAAGATTGTGATTTAATTCAAATTCAATAAATGTTTTATTTTATTCCCTTTCATACCCAATTTAAATATCCTAAATTTTAGGCATGATTTTGATTATAATATATTTTCTTGTATTATTTTTAAAATGAATGAAATACATTTATTTTAATTATTAATTCATTTTATTTTGTAAAAAATGATATAAGATGAAATATAAATGAAAATATAATTTTTTGTACATAAAATGGTAACCCATACATAGAAGGGGTGTTCTGCATAATGGAAATATCAATGTACCCTGACTTGATCCAGCTACCCTCTAACGGTTTTGAAACCATCTTGACATGTGATTACAAGCACCCTAGAGTGGGATACACTAATCCTAATGAAAAGACAGACTACCCTCAGATGATCTATATATTTCCATCGTGAAATCCCACTCACATTAACATGAGATAAACTAACCCTCACATGAGATATAACATTATGTCTATTGTGATTTACCTTTACATGATAACCTATATACCTTCATAGTGAAGAAAAAACACATTAATCCTTACAGGAGATATAAAGTACCTTAACATGAGATCAGATATGTTCATGAAATATCATAGTACCTTAATTTAAGATTTATAAATCTCATAGTACCCTTAAGTGAGTAGTTTATATTCACATGAGGTATGTATAAGTGGTCTTGTGAAAAAGCATATCAATTTAGCTTTATGGAGAAAGGTAATTCTGTGTATGGAGAGAAAAAAATTGTAAATTTTTTTTCCAATTGAGGAAACATAAAAAATGAATGATATACTCTAAAAATCATCAAGGAACATAAATAATGCAATGGAAGGATTTATTAATGTCTTGATCATTGCATTAGATTACTCTAAAAAATTATTATCCATAGGAATTAAAACCCAAAAATTATCACCCTAAATAATAAAAATTAAACCTAGAATAAATATAACTAAAAACCCAAACATACACTCCCCCTGGAGATACCTTTAAAGTAATAATGAACTGAAATAAATACATAAGTTATAACTTGAGATCAATTACTCAACGACTTTACACAGTCCTAATCAATTTTCAATAGATTAGAGTAAAGTCAAACATATCATACTCTATATGAAACAATAGATACATCCCCATGCCTAATTTATATTAGTTACCAACCATCCAAAATTATTCTATAATTAATGTCACAAAAGACATAAAAATGGCCAAAAACCCACAATAACAACCCCAACTAACAATTAATTTCAATAAATCACACTCTTTTCTTCCATAATGCATGAATTATGTGTGGATAGAAAGAATATCATCACCCAATCTCATATTTTTAAAAACGAATCATTACTATATTGAAATTACTATCAATTTATAAAATATTCTTTCATCAATCCAATCATAACAGAAATATGAACACTAAAATATTGAATATATTTTAAAAACAATCTCCCTATACTGATTTTAAACCATGTTATATAACATCCTTTCAAGAACAATATTAGATAAAAAATATGTTATAAAACCTTTTGGTACGACTATTTTTGGTTTAGAAAATATATTTTCAAAAAAATCAATATATCATTGAAATAATTAACCAAAAAACACTTCATGGATTGTTCATAGAAGAAATAAACATATATAACAATACAAAAAAATTTACTTAGGTGTTCTATCAAATAAAAATATCCACATTATTTATCCTCATATATTATGCTTTTATGTACATAAATTAATCATTCCTTAAATATATTACTCTCAATGAAACATAATTCCATGTAACATTCAAGAAAACATAATTTTACTTACATATTTTGTTATGAAATGTTCATGAGAAAACATGTTTTGAAAAATTTATGCAAGTGTCTTAAAATCAAATCACATAAATATTATTTATCTTTAGACTTTATTCCCATATTAAATAATCTATTCCTTTCTCATACGCATGATTATATATTTTTTCAATAACTAATTATGGAATATAATTCATAATTCAATTTATATAACATAAATAAATCATAATCACAAAACATTATACATTCCTAAAAAGAAAAAGTGGGTCTATTTATTTGAAAATATATAAATTTTTTATGGGTTAACACTAATCATGATTTTTATTTTTCAATAACTAAGAAAATCACCAAAACCTATCTAAATAAAAAGTACTTAACATATACATATAATACATCATGAGTGGAAGGTAACACATGGTATAAAAATTTACAAGAATAAATATACCTCTAATCATGTTTCCAAAATCATTCTTGACTGTCTAATAAAATAGAATATATGAAAGACAATTTTTTATGAAGTCTTTATAAATCACACAACATGAACACTTTATGTGTACTTTACTACCATATAATAAGTTTAATAGGTTGTGAATTTTCATGACAATAACAAAATTCAACTTAAGAGGACACATGGTATTGAAGGCATGGTATCAATATTTAATGCATGACTTTGTAACCACATATCATGGGATATTCTTATAGCATGTTTCATGTCAAGTTATTATACAATTATCACTTGATTATAATTCTCAAATAACAATATTTTAAAATTTTTATTTTTTTATTAATGTTATATCTGGATTTAAATTTATCACTTTATTTATACATGGTCCCCTCCTGATTTATACTTAATCAAAACATAACATAATAAATCATTAAAAAAAATTAATTCAAAAAATTGGATACATATCATGATTGAAATGGAATGAAAAATATGTCTCATAAGATAGAAGGATTTTATAAAAACTTGTTTATAGTTTTAACTGAAAATGTTCAGTACATAATTTTTCAATTTAGATCATGTTACACTAATTATATTTCAAATATAATGTTGATTAGACATGCATTTGGGATCTTCCTTTAAGAAACAAATGATGATCCCCATGAATTCATAACTATTGGTATGTTTGTTAATTAAATTAATTATACTTATAAATTATAGTTAAATCTAATAAACTTAGATTAGTATATTTCATATCACGTAATGTAAAAATCAAAGTCATGTTTTTAAATATTACTTCTATAATCAAGAAATATCCCTCAAGGCGTATTTAATAAAAAAGGCTCCTAAAATTTTTTCCAAGAAAATATGATCACATATATATCCCTATTAATTAATGGTAACACACCAAAAGACAACTTATATTAGATTTAAATAATGTATTTGATTTCAATAATTCTTTTATTTATTTTTAATATACTTGATTTAATTTTTATATATAAAAACTAACATGGAGTATCATTAAATAAAACTAACTATATAACCTTTTCTTGATTTGTAGAAATTCATATTTTGATTATTAAGAATTAATTTAAATTAATGTTTCATAATTATAAGGACTGAACCTTAGAAATACATTTTAGTATAAATAAGAAGACCAGATATGTTCAAAAATTAAATTATAAATAAAATTATAGAAATGATTCATACACCTTATGGAATTATAATTACAAGAAGCATTCTTCAATGGACCTCAAAATGAAACATATGCTTTCAAATATGAACACTAATTCTTGAAACCCAAGAATATAAAATATTAAAAAACAATAAAAATAAATTATATGAAAATATTTTAAACCATCCTTCAAACCTATTTTTATGAAAGCACATAAATCTTTCATTAATCATGACACTAATTGTTTTCATAAAATACCCTAAACTATTTGCCTGATCTGTCCTAAAAATCATTATAATCGTTTTTTAAATGAAAATTTTCACTTATTATAAAACGATGCACACCATGATTTAAATAAATTCAATTATTCATTACTAGTTTTATTACCCATATAAATTTATAATAAAATTAAAAAATTAAAAGTTTTTCCATCACTATATAAAAACATTAATAGTGATTTTATCATATAATTATCATTTAATAAATGCAATAATATCATTCTATTTTTCATGATAATATCAACATTTATAATTGAAAAAATAGAAAACTCAAATTACCTCAATGTATGCTTCTTGAAATAAGAGTTTGAGGAAATTTACATTGTCAAAATTAATGATCATCGAGGATTGTTAACACATATAAAATTAACAAGAACACACCCATGTAAACTCTACAAGAATATTAAATTTTCATTTTAAAATTTACTGTTGGATCTCATAATTACTTAATAGAGTGTTAATAGTAAACCACATTACATTCTTCAAATAATACAAGCACCAACATCAATATAAATAGAGTTTCCACGAGCA
The DNA here is from genome assembly GCA_963277665.1 of Viscum album. Taxonomy (NCBI): domain Eukaryota; kingdom Viridiplantae; phylum Streptophyta; class Magnoliopsida; order Santalales; family Viscaceae; genus Viscum; species Viscum album. Next base: position 1,650,221,675 of record OY728137.1, on the reverse strand, counting down.
TAAAAATTTGGGGAACTTATCCACTGCACTATGATATTGTCTATTTAGGTGGCCATTATTTGAATTAACATATTTATAGTGGATCACAAAAATAACATGTCTTGATGTGGTAGGTTAACTTATATTCATATGATTGTATCCATAACATAAATTACCACCACAAGACTAGTAGTAAATCCTAATAGCATAAAATCCATTCTAATTCATTTAATTATTCTTATGTAAATTCCCATGAAGTTACACCGTTCAAACACAAGTTCATAAAATAATTATGTTTATATATTTCCTTGGTCTTTACATTGCAAGAAGTACCACTTCACATGGTAATTTGGTAGACTATAAGTCTATGCAGGTGATCATGGGGGCCCTAAAATCCAATGTCCTAGCTAGCCTTCTCGGCCTATGTAACACACCAAGTAAAATTTGTATCTTTTCAATACGAAACCATGAAATCCCCATAATTAAAAACACTAATATCTCACCAATCTCTAAAACATCATCTTTGATACCACTCTTTTTAACCCCCCCCCCCCACTGGTATCCCTCCTAGGATGAAAAACATGTATAGTAGGGAAACCTGAAGATCTTCTTCAATAGGCCATGGGTATGTGACTTTCACTAAAGGTATGAAACATATTCTGTAAAGAATTACCCTCATAATATAAGTTAAGGACAAGAGAAAATATAGATAAACCATTAAACACTAATATTTATACAAATAAACCATTATTTTTCAGTAATAAGATTCCACAATGTATGATAACATATATTTGAGTGTCTAAAAGGAAACACCAAAACACTCCTATGAAGAATCTCTAATAACAACAATCAACCCCATGATAGTAAAATCCATCCATGTAACCAAAGCCCTACTGATCAGCTGAAATATATGTAGTGGTGATCATGACATATATACTTAGTAGGATCCCCTAGAGAACCTCTCATTTAAATTTGATGAAATAATACTAATACTTCAGTGAGTAAATCATAGAACCAACATGTTCTTATTAAGTCAAATACCCATTCTCGACCTCATAAAAGGCACAATCATCAAGTATCATACTAAATTATAATAAAATAATACTAACTGATATAATTATAGTTCCCTGCAATCACTCCACCATCATTTTTTCACTCTCACACACTAATAAAAACATCATGAGTTCTGCATTCATTCCATACCATTATCACATCATAATAGGAAATCATGGTTCTTAACATGTTCCAATCATCTCATCCACTAATCAAAACATCCTAAAATCCATACCCGTTACTCCATAGGTCTAGAGTAGTAGGGTATCATGAAAATAAAGAACATAAACCCCATTCCCTCCTCCCACCATGAAAACCTAGTCACTAAATAACATCACTAACAACAGTTCCATATACAACTACTGAAGATAGATAAGAGAAAAGCGGGATTCAATACATCCTACCACACTAATTAATAATTTTGGGAACAAAACATGGATACCAAAACCCTTGGGCATTTGTATGGTTATTCTACTTGTGTGGGGTGCATAAGGAAATCACATTAAAAAATTCAAGTACAGATAGACACACAATAACCAATTTTTGGGTGCACAAAAATACCCTAAATAAACCAATAATTCTCCACAATAAGGTCACTATAAACCATCAACAACTAATGTTGACTTTATAACACAATCCACCTGCTATTGACATAAAGAAGGAAGAATAACCAACTATTGTATCACTTTTATTCATTCATTTATAAATTCAAGTCTTCCACTCACCAATAAATGTTAGGTTTTTGTGCATATTATCTCCCATATTAAAAATAAAACCATTCTCAGTCATCCCCCATATTTATTCCCATAGGTAACCCATTAATTCTAAGTATTTACATTTCAACTACAATATACGTCTATTTAATTCCATCCAATGCCACTTTATCAAATTTAATTAACAACCCAAAATATTTTAATCTATCTACATTCCATTTTTTTCAGGTTTACTAATTCCATCCCATCTCATACCACCCATAATTTCTAACCTAATCCAGACATTGTTCAATTATCTCCATAAAAATATCCCCACAACATAACTATCACCTAGAATCCATCCCACTCAATGTGCCAAACATGAACCACAACCATCCCATACAATAAAAAATTACCACATCACTACTATAAACATATCCAACCACAACCACACTGCTTATCAAAAACATAGGCCCAATGAATCAATCATCCAATATGCTTCTAATAATATACGATACATTAGAAAAAAACAACATCATTAATGTCCTATTTATTAAAATAATTCATTTTATTAATAAAATTTATTTTTATTTAGTTAGGTGATTTGATTACATCACTCAAAAATAGAGACCAGAAATAATCATATTTCAAAGGATGTGATATTAGTGGTCGGAATAAAACAATATTCTCATCCAAATTATTCAGACAACTTTTTAATTTTCATATTTAATTATTATTTAATTATGTGTAGTGATTCTAGTACTCAAACATGACATTAATTCATGAAACCAATTTCATATCATTTATAGGCATTATAAAACAAGAAAAATATATTATAATAGATCATTGTATATAGATTGATTGAATACCACATGGATATTTTAATAAATATTCAATTTTAATCCAAAAATTATTATAATTTTTATACCATTATAATTATACATAATAATTCATGCTATCTTATTTTAAATAAATAATAGATTAGAAGCACATAAAATAATATCGGGAACATATATAAAATACATGAATAGAAATTCCATTTCCTTACTCTCTTATTCTATTTTATTTTATCTACTTTAATTTAATTCATTATAATCAGCCAGTGAAAGAAAATCATGACAAACTCATGATTTACAATAACTAAAATAACCGGACTAGAATACCCTACCTTGTGAGATGATTCATGATTTTCTTACAAAGGAATAGTGAGAGGGAAAAGATAAGTAAGGGGCTAGAAATTATAGGAATGTTCAAGTTGACAACAACTGACTTTTTAAACACAAATGGTGATGTTTTGATTTCTTATACCTCAGGGTAATGAAAGGAAACTAAAATGGTGAAATAAACAATTTTCAAATATAGTAGGTAATGATTTACATATAAAACCCTCAAATACTTGGTTAAACATCAAATTTAATTCATATTAAATTTGTTCTTAATTTTATTCCCTCACATAACCCATTAAATATATTAAATTTAAGGTATTATTTTATACAAATATTGATTTCACCCATCTTCTACATAAAAAATATCTAATAAATTTATTTTAATTATTTTTTCCTTTTATTTTATACAAATAGTATAAAAGAAAATCAATAAGAAACTATAATTTATATATATATAAGATGATTAACCATATAAAGAATGTGTGTTCTATGAAAGGGTAGGTAAAACTGTACTAATGTGAGACGTCTAGTAGTATGCAAGTCTCTAACCACCATGGAGTGAGATTCTAAGTACATTAACATGAGATCCACTCACTGTGATGTGAATCTAGACTACCCTTAAAAATTCCACATAATACCATCACATGATCCAACTTACACTTATTTTAGATCAACTGACTTATGCACTAGGTCTACATTTACATATATCAGTATTTACCTTTATAGATGAAATTATCCAACTTTATACAGTAAAAAGTTACGTTAACCCTTAAATGGTTTATGATGTATTTAATGAAAAAAAATTATTTATGTAATTTCACTTATTTTTACATAATTGTTTAATATTTAATAAAGTATCACTATAAAAATCACATAAACCATATGATATAAATAGAAAAAATTATATACCAATATAAACATTGTATTAATAGAATAAATGAGGCTATAAGAATTGAAATTATTACAATGAAGAAAAATTAGAATATAATATTACTATAAAATCAAAATTTCAATCAAATCGACCCCCTTCAGTGATTTTACTCATGAATAACATTATAGAAATGAAATAGAGAATTATTAATAAAATTTCTATTTTGAAAATGATAATATATATAACCTTGAGTGAAGAATAAATGGAATGTGGGGAATTTAGAAAAGGTAAGGATCTTATAGACCATTTCAAATATGACTATAGTAACAATAATATAACCATTGGAATTTTAATTTGATGGTTATGAATTTTAACCTAATCTGTAGAATATTACCCTCATGTATGGAAGTTTAGAATAATATTTATATACCTTATAAAATGAAAATATGACATATTTATGTCATGATACATGTAAATAATTGTTTAAAAAATGAAAAAAAATAATTTTTTTTATTTATATCAAATATATATTTTAATTTAATTTATTACAAAAAATATAAAATTTAAAATTAAAAAATTATAATGAACAAATATGTTTAATAATTAATATTTAGTTTTATTATAATAATAATATAATTTTATCGGACTATAAGTAATATTTCAAAGGGTCGGAAAAATGACCATAAAATTATTATTATTATTATTCAAATACATAGGCATTTTATTTTAGAAAAACTAAAATTATTATTTTTATGAAATAATTATCATAAAATAAATTTAATTTTTAGAATATACATGTAAAAAAATGGTTGATATTTTGGTATTTTTATAAAATAATTGAATTTTTATGTACAATAAATTATAGTAAAATACAGTAATCAGAATTAAAAATTTTATTCAACTTTTTTAAATAATAAATTATAATAATATTTAATTAAGGTTCTGGATAAAGTTAGGGTGTAACCCTATGGGTCTTTTTCTCGGGGCCATTCAGTGAAACTTCCTATAGTCCAAAGTTAGCATCTAGAGGTAAGCCAAGGAACCCATAGAGAAATAATAAAATGTCACAACATAAAACAATATAGGAATTATTACTATGTAATATCATCACTTTATATTGATATATCTAATCAAGTTGGTTTTATGCTGGTTTCACCCACCTGGGTGCTCAATGTATTTTTCTTTGACTTTTCATAAATTGAAATTTCCTATAGAACACAATGGACATGGATTTATTTATGATATATCATTTCCATAAAAGGTCCTTCGATATCAACTTCCATTATAAAATAGAAGACGTAAATCTTTTCTCATGATATTCATTAATGAAATATTAATCATGACTCACCCAAAGTAACCTACTTCACTATGAACATATGTCATCAATGTTTTTATCTATACATAAAAGTACACAACTCATAAATTCCATTAATAATAATAGTAATTTATAAGGACTAATACACATGTATGAATATATGAACATATAATGACACATATAAATGTGGATTTCCTAACAGAAGGTCCAATTCACTTAATTTACAACACTAGAAATTGCCAATTACATACACCATTATAAGATCCCTCAATGTCGTATGAGTCTCCAACCTTGATAACTTATATTGTTTGTGTCCCTTAAATGATTTCATATGGTTATAGAAAAAATATTTAAGAATACATTCATGTAACTTATCATTTCTAATCATAGTAGGTAACTACTATGAACAATTAGTGAGACAAAAACACTTTGGACATTATCACATACTATGTCACACATAAAAAAAATCATTATGTGATGGGAAGTTTAATTATATTCAAAAAAATGAGTAAAGGTTATCATAATGTACAAAAAAAATTATTCTAGGTCTCAAACTCCAACACCAAAGTTAGTCATGGACCTATTGGAATACATTCCCCTAATCTCAATTGGATTGGGACCACACAACATAATATAGTCATAAGAAGAAGAAGAAGAGTTAATCTTTGATTCTATTAATTTCATTCATTTAATGGAACAATTTTCCTAAATTGATTATTACTATAATCCAGAGATCCCTGTGCATGATTCAGAATCTGGAGGCATAGATTTCAAAATCCAAGGTGGTACGGGATAAAACAATCATTTCTAAACCTGATATTTTATCCACATACATGGTTAAGATATTTATGCTACCAAAACTCATGGTAGATCCCTTCAGTGAGACTAGAAGGAGAAAGAAAATTCACACACATTCAATAAAATTCAACCTGACTAAATTATTTTAGAATATTATCAATATTGGGTTCATCTATCTAACCAAACTATGCTAATAGGAAATCAGTGTTGGCCTAACCCATCAAGGAGAGGGGTGCCTTGACATGATTTAAGGGATTATCCTACCCACCTAAAATACTTCATCTCCTAAGGTACCAGCTAAATAATATCATTATGTAGGGAAATAAAAACCTATGGCTCTAAAATATGTCATATTGAAACAATGATACCTTGTTTTAGCCAATATTCTAATCCTGGATGCTCTTAATTTTTTGAAATATATCTTGTAAGTTCTCATAGATACCTTGATAAACCCCCAAGAGTTATAAGATAAGGTTTCATCCACTAAAGCGTATCATGAAAATAGTGGTCGTGCAGAATGCCACATGATCATATCTTTCATTGAGATGAAAAAGGATGTTGGTAAAAATTGGAACATAGGTACCATGTATGTTTCTATAAGGCTAGATTATATTTACATTCAATGGGAATTCAAGATAATGGATTAGTATTCAACCTCATTCCCATATAAGAAATACTTTTATTAGGTTATAATAAAGAAAATTGTTTCCCATCCACCCTAACACTCCAGGGTTAAAACAAGTGTGAACAAAATCCCCTTAGATGAATCAACATTAAATCTCTATATGGGGATCTTATATTCGACTATAAATTCATAGACATTTAGCAGGATACCACTTTTAGCATACATCTTGTAAGGATTTTGTTTCATCAATATGTTGAGATCCATTCATCATACCACCAATGTCTCAAATACTGTATCAATGGATAGATTATATTATATCATGGGGAAAAATCACTATTTGAGTCTTGAAATTCTCAATATATAGATGCAGGATTTTACTATAGGGAATTGAAACAACCCATGAACAATGATTGTTTTCGAGTTATAACCCAAAATATTCTCTAAATTTCCTTATTTAATACCTTTAAGGTTATCTATGATGAATACGTAATTTCTATAAACTAAATTGAAAGTGTGAGTTCAAATTTAGGTGTGTGTGCATTAGATTTAATGATATCTTTTATCTCAACTGTACCAAACAATATCAGAGATATCTCTAGCCTCAAAAATGGTTGTAACCAACCAAGTGAATGTTACCTTGTTTTACCCCCAGATCTTTTTAATACCCCTGCCTTATTAGTATCACCTGAATATGTTTTTTCACTATTAATGGGTAATGATAATTCCCCGGCCTCATCTTTTGAAGGATGAAATAGTAGTTCATCTCCTATAATTAAAGATACCCACTAATCACCCATTCTCTATTAAATTTGTACATAATAAGACTCAAAATAGGAGGGAAAAGGGCCTCAAATATTCTCATCCATTATCCTTGGAAGTCATTTATGCCACCATAGATGAACTCATTAAGAAAAATTTTGGTTTGGAGGAATATTTGTGACCCTCATTGATTATAATGACTATTTACCCTGATGAAAAAGAGGCATGAACCGTCTTTTTGAAGTAGCACCAGGATGTTTTTTCTTGGAGCTAAAAAAAAGTCGAGCCTCAATCATGATATAGCCACCCACCACATGGGTTTTCTAGAATATCATCATGGTTACAACTAGGATTTGAGAATAATGTATCCAACTCATGCCATCAAAGTAGAAGATGAAGTCGGTAAAATAATCTAGGGTAACTTCTTTGAATATTTCTAGAACATTAAATGGTTATCTAATATTTTCCTAGTCAATAATAAGAATGTTTAGATCATGTTTTTCATAAAATCAAGAGATCTCAACCTTAATTTTCTAAAATTTAATTTCCCAGTCCCCATAAAGAACTCATAATCAATGCAAGAAATGACTATCAATCTCTCTCTTTTATGGATGAATATTCCGGATATAACCAAATCTAGATGGCCATTAATGACAAGGAGGATACATTTTTCAGTTCACCCTAGTGAATGCACTGTTATCAGGTGATCCATTTTCCATGAAAAACTCTAACTCTATATAATAATGTTCCATGCATCATATTTCCAAACCCTTCCTTGGAGTTTTAGAAAAAATTATATGTTTATGTTTTTATGGTAAAATGTTGAATGTCATAAGATCATATCACTAACATTGGGATAATTTTTAACAAGCTATGATATCGTAGCATAAAAATCAATTCCTTTAAATTTGATTTTGGTGATAACATAATAATGTTTCTTAGCTGCGTTTCATGTCATCATGTCATCAATTTTTACCCTTATTAGACTAATTCTATCCTTGAAATTTCACCTCCTCAAAACCATAATGAGTTGATAGGACTATAAAGAATCCTAGACTATATATGAATCTTTATATCAAATATAGTAGTAAAATTACTACCTTTCACCAAACTACTGAATAAAGGTGTCACTTATCAAATGAAAAATGAATTTAAAGAGGAATTTTACAATCTCAAGAAGTATCTATTGATTACACTAGTTTTAATTCCCCATGTCCAATGAAACCCACACATTTTGTATGTGACAACCTTAAACTAGTCACTAGGCATGTTCCTCACATAGAAAATGATATTGGAAGTGATAATGACCCATATTATCTCATTATTACCCTTATTTATATAGATATGATATTCATACATTGATAAGAGTTATCTGTCACAATTTTTTTAGTTTTGAAATGGAGACACTACCTTTGACAACACAAGATCCATTTGGTCTCTTATGACAACCCACTAAAATACATCACTAATTATCCTATACTGAATGGTAATTTTGTATAGTTTTTAGTCATATTAAAGAAATGTTAATATTTTCATACAATATAAAGTGATAAAATTCTAGGAACTATAACAATTACTTGCATAACAACCCTTAATAAAAAACTCCCTTGAATAAGAAATTACATAATGAAGATATTATCTCTATTAAAAGTTGTCCCCTGACCTAGGAGATGTACTTTTATAGTGCATCCAAAAGAACAATATGATGGATAAAGGAATACCCCAGTTGTAATAATTCTAACTTCGGAGTTACTACTATCTCTCTAGAAATGGTTTTCTCCCTTCCTCATTTCTATTGTCAGATGGTTGCACAGATAATGAAGTAGAATACCTTGCCATCATTGTAGGATTTGAACTGGTGCTACAAATACCAATGATCCACCTTAAAGATTAAGGAGATTTATATTCATTGTTCAAGAATCATAATGGTTATTATTCCATTATTAAATAAGAGATTATTCCAATTCTAAACTGCATATGAGGATTAATGATACAGTTCCCCTTGAAACAAACATTAACCCATGTTCTGTGCTGATAGAATTCCAAATAAAATGTATTTTTAAATGTGGTGATGAAATTGGATGATCCATACAATGATTAAATGGTCAGCATAATTATGCACCATGGAATGGTAACTCCATTTGTTCATGATAGTATAGAATATATCAATGATATCAATTCCATTTTTGAACCAAATTTTGTTTCAAGTGGTTGGATAATTCCCATAATGGAATACCTTTCGAATGAGGTTCCTCTATCAGAAAAACCAATATAATATTAAATCTGGTGATAGGGGGTAAACTTCACCCTTTATGAAAACCCATGTTATTAGAATATCCTCTATAAACAGGCTTTTATGGGTTCCTCCTATGGTGTATTAGTGAAGAGGAAACCATTTCCATCATGAAAGAAGTGTATACCAGTGCCTATGCTGCCCACCTATTTTAGATAAATCTTTCTCATAAAATTATGATGCTGGTGTATTTTCGGTCAATAATGAAATCACATCACCCAAAGTTCACCAATATGCGTTATTACCTCCAAGTGAATTCTAAAATTATCCATCATCCCCTAGAATATTTTCACACTATAAAATACTTCTAGTCATTTTTTATACGAGGAATGGATTTCATGGGACCATATACTCCATATATGTCTACAAAAATTAAACATTTCCAAGATTATACCAACTTATTTTCTAAGTTGGATGAGTAAATACCACTCATATATGTTGGCACAATTTTCATCATCAATTTCATGAATTCTAACATCATCACCATATTTGGTGTCCCTCACATAATTCTAGCAGACAATGAGACTTATTTTTCCCCTTTAAATTTAAAAGATTGTATCAATAGTACAACTATGAGTCAAACCATTCGTTCCTCAATCATAAAATGGTTAAAATATAGATATAATGTCTTCTATATCAGGGAAAATGGTTTATTTGAGATCTAGGGTTCCGCTGGACTGTTGATTCGATGGTCGTCGCGACGGTCCCTCCCCCATCGGAGGGGGAGGGACCTGTGCCGCCTCAAGACACATCGAGAACATTCACGCCATTCTCCAACCTTGATTCCCTCACTCCTTTTACTCTGATCTTGATCAACCAAAAATAGATGAAGCTATTTTAAGGATTCCCTAACCTTACGATCTTTGATGCATAGTTTTCTGAAGCCTCATCTCTTTTAGTCCTTACTCTCATTGCTCAGTTTTTCCAGTTTCATACTTCGGTGGATAGTTTCGACAGGCATGTGTTCAACTCTTGGGGATTACTAGATCGCTTAACAGTGGGTTTATTGGATAGAAAGCACATCATGGTTCGTTTTGCAACATAGTTTGACCTTAACCGGGAGTGGTCCAGTGCTCCAGGCTCCTACAATGGTTTCTGGTTCTCACTTTTTAGGTGGTCCTTTGATTTCCATATGAAGTGTGACTCCCCGTCAGCAGCTATTTGGGTAAGTCTTCTTGAACTTAGAATCTTGTTTTAAAATCCCTCAATTTTAAAAATGGTGGGGAATATGGTTAGAAGATACCTATGTTCTGATAGTAGAAGCAATTCTATTTGTCATCCTATATCCCCTCGAATTTGTGTAGAGATAGATTTATCTAGAATGCTGGTTGATCTTTTTTGGCTTACTATTGGGAAAGAATTTCGTTGGAAGAAACCTGTCATCTTTGAGTCTTGGATTGAATTCTGTTCTTCGTGAAAGAAACTGGGTCACGATCTTTTTGCCTATAGGCACAGAAGGCATATGGACGTAGTTCCTGGAAGCAATGGAAATACCTAGGATTCTAGTTCTGATGATGGGATGATAGAGAATCCACCCATGGGTACATTTGAGGAGCATTACAAGGAATATAGGGTTCAGGGAAAAAGTATAGAGGGTAACCTGAAAGTGGAAGATGTTTTTTAAGTGACTGAGGTAGGACTTGGGGGGTCCCTGGTCTAATAAAAATGATCTTATTGAATCTGGTGTTTCTAATGATAGGTTTGTTGTTTGCACATATGTGATGGCAGTGCGAAGTGGAAGCTATAACAAACCTGAACTTTGCTTCAAACAGCTTGGGAGGGAAGTTATAAGTATATTTAGAAGTGGGAGGAGCCAAGGCAAGGAGGCAGCAGTCATAGGGAGAAGAGGGTTTTTTCATGTCTCAACCTTAACAACTGTTTTGACAGCCTATGTAATTATGAAGGGGTAGACAACACTAGTTTCCATTCAGAATAAGAATGTGATGGAGATCCATGAGGTTATGGTAATGCATTTCACATCCCAAGGAGGAAGAAAGGGAAAAAATAAAATAGGGACCTCGGGAATTACATTGTTTCCAAGAAGAAAATTTTGAAGGTATGAAAGGACTAATCATATCTACCAAGACCAATGGAGACTCAGTTATCCAAAAAGGGTGGAATATACAAGGAACAAGAGCTTCAGATAGTGGAAGACGGTAAGGAGGTGCATACTCTAGCAGATACTGGGTCCCCAGTGATTATCAAGGCATCATATGCTGAGGATACTTTGGGTGATTTGCCAAGGCCTCAAGGGGATGCTGAAGAGATGTCCGAGGATCAGCATGGGGAGAGATTCATTATTTTAGAGAGTGTGAAACTGAAGGAGGATGCACATCCTCCTGCACTTCAGTGTGAGGAAGGCTCTCCCTCAAGCCGAAAATAACAGGATTCTTTGGTTATGGGAAACATGGAACTGCTCATGCATTCGAGTGAAGAAATGGTGGAGGAAACCCTGATGATTAAGGCGATGAAGGAAGAGGTTGACCAAATGATGGGAATATTGTTTTGGGTAGACACCACTAAGGAACAAGTGGACTAGATTGACAAGCAAGATCACATTTTGGATAGAGATTTCAGTAAGGGGAATATTAACAAGGAGGAATACATGAAATCATTGGACTACCATGTAAATCACTATAAATACGTCTTAAAGGATGATCTTGACACTCAGGTAAATTTTCTCCCCTGGAAGTTTTTCAAAGATATTGATTCAAATCGGGTAATAATTCTCTTTAACAAGTCAGTTGTCTCTTTTGGTGTTTGAACTAGTAATCTATTTGGGTTCTCACTTGTCCCTTAAATGTGTTTGAAAATAAAAAAGTTACTTTGGAGAGGTGAAAATATGGATAGATGACTTTAGTATGAACATATAAATCATACTCTTGAAAATGGTGTACAAAGATAAGAAATCATATCATATGAAACTTCTGCATGCCTTGTGGTCTTACCAAACTACAACCTAAAATACTACTTAGGTGATTCCATACACCCTGGTATACAAGATAGAATAAGTCCATCCAATTGAGTTCCAATTTCCATCGCATATCATTTCTATTTACGACCAGCTATCCAAATTTAATAAATTTCAAAAGAAACTACACAATTTGGAATGACTATGATTGGAATGATTGTATACTTTGCATTATTTAGAGGTCCATCAAAATTGAATAGTGTGATAATTTAATAATAAGGTTCAACTATGTTCATTCCTCCAAGGAGAACTGGTTTTGGCTCTCAAGACCCCAATGATACCATGGAAGAAGCCTCTAAATCTTGAACCAAAACTGGAGGGACCTTTTTTCATCCAAATTTTCTACTCCAATGGTGTATATTCGTTGATTACAATCGATGGTGAGTATATCATTCCTCATACCAATTCATGTTTTCTTAATAAATGCATCATGTGATCAAAAACCTGGTTGTTCTTACTACACAATATCAAATAGTATATTGGTCATTGTCTCCAGACCTTAAAAGGTATTCCCTACTTCCTTACAGTATAGAGTTGAACTATGTTTCTAATTTCATTACCACATGACATTAAACTACATAGTTTAACCCTCAAAAATTCTTTTTTATCAAATCATTAATGGATAATGTCGTCATAATAATCATTTTAGGGACTTAAATGAAAGGTCGTGATGCCTCAACTCAACATGTGATCCAAGAACCATGTATTTAAATTGTTCATAGATTGTTCTGAAAAAACATTTTTTATTAAATATCTTATTCCCTCTATTAAAATTAGGTTTAGATCATCCTCAACATAAGACATTAAAATTCGTGTTTAACATCCCTTTTTAATGATGTAAAACTATGAATTGTGGTAGTCCTCACCTTAGAAGACAACCATTTCAGGTGTTGATCTCCTACCGCACCTCAATCTCATAACTACTTATGGATTGATTATTTCTATGATGAGGAATGTAGTAACATGTGGACTCATCAAAATATTCCTAGCTGTAAATAAAAAAAATGTTCCCCCACTCTCCTGTATGTGAAACATCTTTTCATGGGAGAGTCTAGAATGGGTTCACCATTCAATCATAATCCCATTTAAAAACTATCACTCTACCCACATGAAAACTTGATTAGTGTGGGGAACTATCTTATTTCTATAACTATGAGTATATTGATTCATACATTCATGGGATACATAGTGAATCTCAGTTCCAACATTCTATTACAGGTGTAATAGGATATACTTTCCCTGTGTAAGAACTTCTCTAGTGGAGGGATCCATTGCCTGTAAAACAATGTCTGGTTTGATTTCCACCATTGTGGAATACGTAGGGATACCTAGGTCATTAATTTTAGGATCATATATGAAGAGAAAAGATGATATATCTCTCTTCCAATTAACCCTTATTCAAGCAAGAAATCGCAACAAGATTTTCCACATTTATGAACTTATGATTGAATAAAAATTCCCCCTTCCATGCATATAATTTAATTACCTGTTGGGGATTTCTTACCCATGATCGATTCAGATCTAAATGATTCATTAATTCCTATTCATACCCCTTTCATAGATCACAATTTATTCCAAAATAATTTTAGATAGCCAAATCCTCCTTGGATATTAAAAATAAGATAATATTACTCCAATGGGGTCCCCTATTTTAATATATCTCCATATATTGGGTTCCCCCAATGTGGATTGTTAGCCGAATATAATTTTAACCTCATCATAAAATCCTTTTTTCCCTATACACCCTAGAAGCATCCTAATAGATACTACTTTTTGAACATGGTCTATAGTAATTCCCTCTATAATTGTCCCATATCATCTTCCCATAACTAACATCCCTTATATCATTGTATTTAACTTATCCTCTTGACGCACAAAAAATCTTGGAGTACTATTAGAAAAAATAACATTGAATGACAAGTAAGAGAGGTAAATGTTGCAAGTGACCCTTGATTGGAATTTTTTGGAATGATATAGATAATTCAGTGGATCCCCCTCTTTCACATATACAACATCACTCATGTGTTCTTAGATATTTCAGGTGATTATTCAAATTTTCATGGTTAGATCAATGAATATAGGTCTTTGTTTCCACACATTAAAAAACCCTATTGGTCAAAGCTTCATGGGCTTAAACTCTATCCACTAGCATATTAGAGCACTGTGACATTTAAATATATAAGAATAATCATGTGATCTTCTAGACCATTACTTAATCTCTCTATTCACATCGGGTTTTTCTCTTAATTCTGACTGGCTAGAATTCCTCACAGGCTAGTTTGTGTCAAATCTATAAATCTATGAATTGTAGTAATCTCATGTCCAGGATACATGAAGTTATATTGTAATACAAAATCCATGTTGTAATACATTGAACTATATGAAACATTACCCTTGTTGTGCGATGTTAAACTATTCATCCAATATCCTCTTCCCTAGATTTTTAATTTCATGATAGATATCCATTTTGTAATATGTAAAACATTTTGAAACTTTGGCCCTCACTGAAAACTCCCACTTTTCTATTGGTGTCTGTCCTCTACCACACCCATTTTATCGTAAATAACTACGTGTTTCTTGAATCTTCCTCCAAAAAGATATGAAGGAATATTGATATCTCTAGTTATATTCCCTACATCAAATGATTAAAAACTACTCTTACACATATCCCTAACCATTGAAAAAGAATACAACATGAGTTCCTTCATTTATAAGCTCATGATTGAAGAAAATTTACCCACCCAATATTTGAATTATATATATAGGTAATTTCTCATCCATGTCTATTTCCAATTTAAATAACTCCTTTACACTCAGATATCTCCATTTCAAATGTCACACTCTATGTCTCGAGTATTTTTGATCTCTATAAACCTTCATGGCCATCATAAATAAGAGCATATAACCCAAAGGGATCTTTTTTTTACTAGGAATTATAAATCCAATATGGATCTTCATAATGTGTGATACTAATGGGGCATATCAACTAGAGATAATTTCTCACTCAAGGAAAACTCCTTTTATATTTCTATGTCCTAAAAAATCATAATGAAAATTTATTTTTGAACATGGACTATGGTTATTCTTTTAGTAATTTCCCATACCATTTCCATTGATCTGAGATTCTCATAGATCATAGTTTACAACTTCTACCTTTTCATGTATTGAAAATTTCAGACCTTTTTTTAATAGACCACCAGAGAATTAAAAAACATGTGGTGCATTCCAAAGACAACCCATGATTGTCATTCATTGTAAAATATAGATAATATTCAATTATCTACTTGTTTCTAACATCATTCATATCTCATGTGAGCTTGTAGAATTTGGGTTATTATTATAATATGTATAATTAATCCTCATCATGAATTAAGGGATTGATCGGTCGATCCTACATGACCATAAACTATATAGAGTGGCCTCCCTCATGGGACCTTCCCTCCTTTACATAAGATATTGATCTACGTACATGAGTTTCTTATAACTACTTTTCTTGATTCTCACTCTGAAAAGATAAGTAATGACACCCAGATCTCACATCCTAGCCTAGCCAAAATGAAATAAAAATTCCTTTTTCTCCATTGAATTTGAGCTAGATCCATGCAAGTAAATCCATACATGAACTATGAAAAATTTGGTTCTTAGATACAAAGGTATATAGAGACACCCTGTCTAGATATATGTGAGGATAAATGATCCCATCATGGTGTCAAGACATATTATCTTTCCATAAATCCCACATCACTGTTTTTTAAAAATATGATCCTTGTGAACGTTTATTGGTTATCAAAAATAAGACTACATTACTCAGAACGACACCTTTATTGGGACTATAGATATATGAAAAATATGGATATTCAAAATGTGTTCCCCTAATGTGTCCTATAAACAAGTGAAAATCTTACCCTTAAAACAAATTCATTTTATCTCAGTACACCATGGGTGAATCATAATGAAAGACTAATTTTTAACATGGTATATGGTCATTCCTTATGAACCTATAAAATGGTACAATCTTAGATACAAGGACCCCAAGATAGTGATTTACAATTTTTCCCCTCCATACTCAAAAGATTATGAAATAAACCTCACTCATTGATTCCCCCTATAAGTATGGTGACCTTTGGTTTTCATATATTATCATTAAATTACATTTGAATATTACTTAAAACATTATACAAACATACACCAAAATACCGTACTAGTCTATTGTCATTGGAAACATGGAAACATAGAAACTGGTGCATAAATGAGATACATCATCTCCCACTAGGTTCTTCATAACTAGAACCCTTCTTAGACACATAAAACATAATTCATATCTTCATAACCTGGTAGAAGGAAACACAAAAGGCATGATATTAGATTATTAGTAAGGGTAAATAATGGAGACATGTAATCATAAACATGATAATAAGGGTATGAGAATGTGATCACAACATTGGAAGATCATGCCTTGCATTTCCAAAGATTATAAACATTAATATCTAAATAATTCTTTGAATTTCACAAGACATGAATCATAATGAAATATATAACATAAGACATGAGATCATAACATTGGAATAAAAAATGGAATTATGTTAGACACATAATAATATAATATTATTTCCATAGTATCCAAGTCACCAATTCTAAGACCATCTTGGTATTATGGGTTGACTTTCCAAAGCATCTTGGTAGTCATGGTTCCCTCACATGGCCATCTTAGCAGCATGAGTTCACTCCTCATACCATGTTTGTAGTCACAGTTCAATCCCTTGTCCATCTTAGTAGTCAAGTTTCATTCCCAATACAATCTTACTCTATCTCATGAGATAAAATTATTTACCCAATATATTGGTGGGAGATATAGGTCCCACCTATCTCATAGTGAAATAATACATACATGTGCCACAAGATCATAAATAATCATATCATTACCCATGAAATGAAATCAGTATTATAAAAATGTAATCATATCATTTCTTTTGAGAAAATATAGGTTTCATAATAATTTCATCATAATCATAACCCCTAAAAAAATTATGCTTCTTAATTATATAACCCGAGTAAGAGAAATGGGGTTCATAAACATCATTCTATAAAAAAATAAATTTAGAGAATAAATATAAATGAAAATATTTGATAATTTCTCCAAAAAAAAGTTAGTAACACTAAAGGATGTTATCTTAGATGATAAATAATTTTGAAAGATATTTTAAAAACATTTTTTGATGAAAATATACTTTTTACATTGAAAATTTCTTTTTAAGAAATAAAATATTTTTGAAAAAAAAAATCATTAAAAATAGAATTGAATAGTTATAAAGAAAGATTTAAAAAACATTATTAAATTCATTTTTCCCTAAATATTATCTTCATTGATTATTTTGAAATATTTTTAAAACATTTTTTAAAACATTGTTTTTGATAACAAAAACTTTTTGACCAAAGATAAAAATATGGTCAGATTATTATTAAAAATAGTTTCTAAATTATCTTTAGTACCAAAGAGTGGAAAATAGTAGTAATACATGGATATAACTTGAATAAAAATATTATAAGGAGCCTTATTTTTTTCTTGAGATATGGTTCATAAGACATCATCAAAGAAAGTATAAACATAAACAATCTTGAAAAGTGATGATATTATTTCTATAAACTTTTATAACTTGGATACATGGGATCATACTCTCTCTGATAGAAAATTAAAATAAATTAATCTTATAATATCATAAAAATAATTATATTCATGAAGTAATTTTTAATATTTAATTATAGACACTTAGAAAAATAATGTAGGTTAAAAATAAAACACGTGCCTCAATGAAGGAAAATGGAGACAAAATTATCTTACCGAATTGGTAGATTTTGAAACATTAAAACCATGAAATAAATATCATAGAATGGATATTTAAATACCAATAAAATTAATTTTAATAATCATTTAATAAATCAATATTTAGTACACACACCACACAAAAGGAATGTGGGGTGAATAAAGAATGTATCTCAGGGAAATAAAAATTTAGATGAAATCCCCTTACCATGTATCATGAATCTCATTGCATTCGTACAAAAATTTAGTATAATTAATATGAGTTTATAGTTAATCTATAAATAGAAAATATTATTAAATCTAATACCATATACAGTCTCATTATGACTTTATATTACCCACTTGTAAACAATTCTATATTAAGGTTTCACTTCTGGTAATATCTGCTTTATTATTTCCATGTGTCTTAATTTCTTATATCGTTGGGCCATATACTTTTATCATGATTTCAAAAATTTATATCATAATATAAATATCATTTATATTCATTATATTTTTTTATAATAACATATATAATAGATAATTATGAAATGGAAAACACCATTCATGGAGACGGTATGTTTTACACATGCATGAAAGTTGTTTCCATTTTTAATGTTATACTAAAAGAAAAAAGGTAAATGAAATATATATATCTGTGTGTGTGTGTCTTTTATGGTACCATTATTATATAATAAATATCATATAACTTTAATAAACCTATCCTTAATACATTCCATGTTGTGTTTGAAGGAATGGCATCACATTGAGGGGTGATAGTTGACACTTCCTCAGAAAAAAATCATATTTACACAAAAGGGAATATATAAAGATATGTTTTAAAATGATTAAAAAATCATAATGAAATAATAAATATAATATATAACATATATAAGTATATTTTCCATTATAAGTTTTACCATGATAGGTTGTAAGTAAAAATGAACAACCATTATTTTGTGAGGTGGTAGTTCATTGTACACAAAAATAGTATATTTATTACCCATTAGATGGAGGTGTCTATAAGTTTAGGTCAAACCAATAGCATAAAAACACATAATATATTGAATATACTAGTGTTTTTATATAATCATGGAATAAATAGAGTGGATGGGGTTGATATAAAATAACATAAAAAAGTTTGACAGAAGTTGTTACCTCTTAATCAGGTAGCTCCTTTTGGTCTCTGCCAAAAGGAATCCTTGTATTGATTTCTGTGCAAGGATTATATTATAATAAGAAGGGATGGATTTTGGGAAGTTTAATAGATATATCTTGGTTGAACCTAAGTGTTTTTATATGTTTGAAGAAGAGTTATAGGTGGTAGACATTTATATGGAAGAGAAAAGACACACATAGAAATTTTGAAAACAAGTTAGGTGTACTAGAATTTTAACCTAAAAAAGTCATAAAAACCGAAAAAAAAAACAATAATGAATGTTTAATGGATTATTTCCATATAATTGGATTTGGACAAGGTTTTAGGTCTTTTTGGGTCTTATATATAATGTTTATTTCTTGGTTAACATAATTTTTCTATTAATCATTGTAATTACTTTTAATCATGTTTAATATTATTTTGGGAAAATAAAAATTCTTTATTAGAAATTATAGTTTATTATTATTATAAATATGGAATTAATTTTCCAAATTCTAATAACAAAAGTGGTAGAAATTAATTTAAAAATAATCTCACTGATGGGGGGAAACACTACGTGTTTTTAAAGTAAAAATTTCCAAAAGTTTTCTATGTTTTTATATGAAATTTCTATGTGAAATGTATTCAAATGAGCTAAATTGTATTATAATATAAAATTATTTTCTAATTAAAATTTACAGCCAACTGAAAATATAGTTTAACCTTCTAAATTAATTATATGAAAAAACAATGTTGAATTAAAATTCAATATTTTGAACTATTCATTAACAAATGAAACCATACAGAAAAATACCATGTATTTATCTTAAAAAATTTAAGTTTCCCCTTAAAATAATAATTTTACTTATAGATATTTAATTTATAGAAGTTCCAAAATATAATTTTCCACTAAAAGATAGTTAAACTACCTCTATAAAAATATTGGTTTATAATGATAAAATGGTGTTTGTTCTAATATTATATCTATCAAATATATTAGATGATTATAAAAATTATTTTTTTGAATATATAATATATAAATTTAATTAATACCCTTCACAATTAATTTAAATTATTAATATAAATCAACATTTTCAGATAAAAAAAGTCTTTTATAAAATTGGTCTCATTATATTTTTTTGGTTTCTATATTCTGTTCTTTTTATTAAGTAACAAATAAATTAACATAAATATTTCCATATGTTATTTAATCCTATAATATTTAACCAAATGGTCATGTTATAACCTTTTAAAAAATATTTAAATGATGAATTATTTTTTTGTAACACTCGGTCTGCGTATTATGTAATCCATTGAGGAAAGTCAGTCTTATGTTTAATATATGCTATCATCAGTGTGCCTTGTATAGAAAAGATAAGTCTATGTTTTGTTTAATGAATGATTAACTTTATATTGTGTTTAATTGAAACTATAAATACTGATTTAATATAAAATATACAATTTTTTGTGTTATATGAAATGAGAAATATAAAAAAGATTAAATTAATTCGAAAAAAATAATTCCCAAAGTCTTGAGGTGTTACATTCTCCCCCCCCCCCCCCCTTAAATTAATATCATCTTAAAAATTTGTCTCAGTTATCAACGGTTTAATATTTGAAATATCCCTTCATAGAAACCCATATCATAAAACTGATTCCTAAAACATCCTTTAAAAATTTAGTGTTATAAACATAACAGTTACCCAAAGTAACATATAACTAGTATTCCACATAGAAGAACATAGGTGGCATTTAAAAACTTATACTTTGATGAAATGAGTAAATATTTTTCGAGAGTGATTAAGGCCATAAATCAAAAACAATTAAATGATCAATGAAAAGTTTAGGGACTCAAAGCCATAAATCTATGATGATTTACAAGGCAATCAGTTCAACAGAAAAAAGGTTTTAAGATAACACATTTTTTATAATTATTATATCATTGAGTAATTATTTTATTGACCAAGGATGTAAAGAAATATATGTATCTTTTATGTTTCTATAAACAAAATTTCATTCTTTGGTTGTCATTTTATTTATTTTTAATTTATCCATTACAATAATAAATGGAATTATAGAAATTAACTTTCATACCATAAGCACTAAAATAAAATTTTAACAGATCTTATGGCCCGTAAAAGAATGAAATGTATAACTACTTTCTCTAACACTCCATAAAAATCAATATGGTTAATAAATTAATATCTAAACATAAAAAATAACACTTTTTTCATCATAAATAATTATTCTTCAATAATATGTATACATTAACTAGGACATTGTGTAGGCCAGTGGTAGGCGTGATACTCTTATCGTCCTTCAATCATGGGTTTAAGACCCACATCATAGCCATACTTGATTGGTTGTCACCTAAAATACTTGATTTCCTTTTCTAAAACCAAAATAATATAATTTTAAAAATAAATATGGTAGACATCCTTAAAATAAAGTTAATCACTAAATATCCTTTTTACTAATGTTTTCAATAAAATCTCAATACATAAATACTTTCGACAAAGATTAACTTAAACTTTTCATAAATGGTTATCCTTATAACCCTTCTAAAAGATGAAAATAAAAAATTTAAAGAAATACATGAAATCAACTTAACAATTATCCCCCTTATATCACAAAGTATCTCTCCATTGTCATATTCCAAACATGTAAATACCCGCAAAATATATTTTCTTGAAACGTGGAAATACCCTGAATTAAAATAAATGCTTCTAGAAAACATGAATTCTTCCTTATTTCATAGATTAATAGATATATTCCATAAATAAAATAAGTTTTAAACATCATCCATGATTTCATAAACTACCTTTGAACAAGTCCTTAATTAGTTCCTAAGTAGTTATTACTATCAAATTTTCTTATATCTAACATATCTTTATCCAGATAAAAATTTACGTAACATAAGTAACATATTAAGGGTTATCTTTCCATTAATCATGTTTTTTTCATGGAATTAATCTTTCCATTAAATCACTTTTCTTTATATCAAATCAATTCAACATATTTTGTAAATCATTAGAGAAGAAAACATAAATTGCACAATCCTTATTTATTTCACCATTTATATAACATAATTCCTAAATCAAAAATATATAAAAACATAGATTATTCATCATCATATATTAGACATAATAAGGATACCTCATCCTATTAAATAATACATATTTCCTTTCATATTTCATTTTTAATCTCATAATATTCAGAAATATAATGGTTACTCACACCACCTTGCTGATTCTCTTTAGGATATTTCATCACAGGACTTTGAGTTGAATAATTACTATTTATTCCACACATAAACCACACAACCTTTGATGATTTCTTTAAAAGGCCAGTATTATCATTCATTTCATTAACTGGACTCTTCATTTTTTACTTGCAGTTACTCACCTTATTTATTTCTTTTCAAAAGTCAAAAAAATATTCTTGTTCCTATAAGACACTCACATAAGTGATTATTTCCACATTCTTAACACAAAGGTAATCTAATCTTCTTTCCTCCATGGTCTCTATTACCCAAACTCTTAGATAAATCCTTATCTCTCTTCATCGATGAGTCTGAGGTTAATGTATATGTTGTTAATCATGTTATATGAACATTTATTAGGTATGATCACAAAATCTTTCACTCCAGTTATAATTCCACTTAACTTCTCATTAAAAAAATAATCCATCACATTCAAATTTAATCTAGTTCCTTCCTTTGACTAAAACTTTGATCATAGAGTGAGTATTACTTATCATAGCATAAAACCACATAGTCATGAAAATAATTCCTTATATTATATCTAAATAATGACACCTTCCTTAATCTATGAAATCCTAAATTCATACTAGGTTACCCATAGAAACATATATTTACATATATCATGATGATTTGTAAAGAGTTTTTGAATTCCCAAAGCATATACCCCGTGAGTGTCAAACTAGATGTGTAGCAAGGCCCCTTGTCATGTATCATATTACCCTATTCTAGGGCTAAAACATATTTTCAGTGTTGTTATCCTTATGTACATATATTCTAGGGCCACATCCACTTGTAGTATCCTAATAGGGATGAATTTCATGGAAACCACTCACTCTGTCCTTTAGAAAAAATCTAGGACATTTTCTTATAATTTTCCTTACCATTAGACTTATCCCTTGAAATGTCCTTAGGGTTCTCACTAAGTTTTTCTCATCCTACATTCCAAATGAGAAATTAAACATAGCTCTTATACCAATTATAGAGACCTAAACTTTTCATAAATTAACATTACATAACTTTTTCACAATACTTAAACCATTATATAAACATATTCCCGAATATCGTACTTGTATAGTGCCTTTAGAAACACAGAAACATAATCACGGTACATAAATGTGTTACATCATCTCCCATTATGTTCTTCATGAAAAGAACCCTTCTTTGACACATCAAACACAATAAATATCTTCATAACCTTGGGGAAGGAAACATAAAAATGGGTGAGATCATATTCTCAGTAAGGGTAAACAAGGGAGACATGTAATCAGAATCATGATCTTAAGGGTAAGAGTACAGGACCATAACATTGGAGTAGTATACCCTACATATTATAAGATCATAAACATGGATCGTATAAAAAATCTTGGTAGTTAGTACAACACAAATCATAAGGATATAAATAACATAATCTGTAACATCAAAACATAGTGATGAAACATGAAATTATGGTAGACACATAAGAATATAATATTATTTCCATAGTATCTAAGGCATTTTTTCTAATACCATCTTGGTAGTATGGGTTTAATCCACACACCATATAGGTAGTCATGGTTTACTCCTATTTCCATCTTAATAGCATGATTTTCCTCATCATACTATTTTTGTAGTCATGGTTCACTCCATTGGTCATTATAGTAGTCCAGGATCATTCCCATGACCATATTAATCTATGTCATGGGATATAAATTTGTACCCAACTCGTTGGAGGGAGATATAGGTCAAAATCATCTCAAAGTGAAATCATGCTTACATGTGCCACAATATGTTAAATAATCATATAATAACCCAAGAAATGAATTTGGTATTATAAACATGTAATCATATCATAACCTATCGAAAAATAGATGTTTCAAAATAATTTTATTGTAAACATGACCTATGAAAAGAATCAAGTTTCAAAACCACATAACCCATGAAATAGAAACTAGTTTCATAAACATCATATCATCAAAATAGAATCCATTCCTAACAAGAATATGAATGGGAAAATTGAATAATTTACCCATAAAGGTATGATTAACACCAATTTATTTTATATTATATGGGAAATATTTTTAAAGATTATTAAAAAATATTTCTTGAGGAAAATATTCGTTCTTCTTTGAAAAATTCAATTTAAAACATAAACCATTTTTTGAAACCTTTTTCATTAAAAATAGAATTGAAAACGTACAAATAAAAATTTGAAAATAATAAAGCATTTTTAAAATAATTTCATTCCCATTATAATGATCCTGTTGCATCATTTGAATACATTTTTTAAAATAGCTTTGAAAATATAGTTTTTGGATAAAACAGATTTCTGACAGGAGAGGGAAATACAGTTATATTTTTTTAAAACATTTTCTTAATTATCTTATGTATAAAAGACTGGAAAATTGTACTAATACATGGGGATACATTAAATAAATCAAGTATAAAGAAATTAATGAGTGTTCTTAAGAAATATATCATATGATTTCATCAAAATTAATACTAAATATAAATAATATTGAAAATCGATGAGACTGTTTCAACAAATACTTATAACTTGGTAACATGAAATCATACTCTCCACGTTGAAAATGAAATTAAATGAAGCATAAAGTATCATTAAAATAATTATATTAATTATATAACAAGTAAAATTGAAATATACACACCTTAAAAAATAATTTAGGTTCCTAATAAAACATATGTCTCAAAGAAGGAAAATTGATACAAAAGTGTCTTACCATTTTTATAAATTTTAAAACATTAACCCCATTAAATAAATATCATACAATTGATATGTAAATAAACATTAAATTAAGTATAAAAATAATTGAATACATCCATGTCTAGTATGCAAACTACACAAGTGTAATGGGTGGTGAATAAATCATATATCTAATGGAAATAAAAAGTGATAGGAAATCACCATACATCATGTCTTGACACTCATCATACACAAAAAAACCTCTTGTATAATAAATATAATTTTATTTTAAATCTATAACCAAACCATACTCTTATATATAATACCTTATATGTTATGATTATTAATTTATATTACATGTTTTATAAAAAATCTATGTTTTGGTTTCACTTGGGGTAATATCTGATTTGTTCTTTGCATGTTTCTTAATTTGTTATATTTTTGTCCTTATAATAGTATAATGATTTATAGAATGTACATAAGGATATAAATATAATTTATATTCAGTATATTTTTTATATTATAATCTATATAATAAATAAGAATGAAATGTAGTACACCGTTCAGGGAAATGGTCAGTCGTATGTATGCATGAATGATGTTTCCGTTTTTATTATCATATTGAAAGAAAAAAGGTAAATGAAATATGTATATATATATGTGTGTGTGTGTGTGTGTGTTTAATTATTATGGTATCATTATTATATCATATATATAATATAATATCAGTAAATCAATCCTTAATACATTCCATGTAGTGTGCGAATGAATCACATCGCTTTGAAGGGGTGCTAGTCCACACTTCCTCAAATGAAATTATCATATTTACACCAAAGGGAAAGTATAATGATATGTGTTATAAAATGATTAAATAAGATTAAAGAAATAATAAGTATAATATATATAAAAAATATAAATACAGTGTCTATCAAAATGTCCACCATGGTAGGTGGTAAGGAAAAATGAACAATCATCATTTTGTGAGGTGGTACATCATCAAACACATAAATAGAATATTTGTTACACATTAGATAGATATTTTTGTAAAATTATATATAACCCTTACAATATAAACATCCTTGTAAATTTAATATACTAATATTTCATAAATTTATGGAATAAATAGAGTTTAGGGGGTGGATAATGAAAATAAAATATAGTAGCTGGAGAGAAGTCATTACCTCTTAATCAGGTAACCCTTTTTGTTTGTTCCAAAAGACTTCCTTACATTTATTTACAATGAAAGATAGGATTATAAGATAAGGTATATATTTTATTATGTATATTTTGTAGATAATTGTCAAAAAAAATTGTTTTATTAGTGTTACGAAGAGGGAGAGGTAGTGTCCTTTTATAGGGAAGGGAAAGGACATGTTTGGATTTTTTGAAAACAGGTTTTGTGTAGCCACGTTTTTATCTAAAAAATTCATAAAAAATTGAATTTTATTTTCCAAATCATGTTCATAATATGGGTTTTGGAAAAATTTGTAGTTTTTTTCTTTAATTTATGGTTTAGTAATTTTTTATGATAATTTTTCTCTCAATCGTTGCAATTACTTTTAATAACATTCCATAATATTTTTTATCAAAAACAAAGTGTATATAATTATTCATTGTAAATTAATTTCATTTAAAATATGTAATATATTTTCCTAAATTCTAATAAGTTTAGTGGTAGAAATTAACCTAAAAATAATCTCGCTAACAAGACGACACTACGGGTTTTTAGAATTAAAATTTCAAAAGGTTTTATATGTTTCTATCCCCAATTTCAAAGTGAAATTCATTAAAATGTCCTAAATTTGATTAATTTATAAAATTATTATCTAATTAAACATTACAAAAAATTTAAAATATAATTTAAACTTATAAATTAATTAAATGAAATAGTAGTCTTGAATTAAAATTCAGTATTTTTAACTATGCATTAAAAATGTTACCATACAACAAAATATAAAAATCTATCCTACCCTAATTATTAGGTTTTCATTTCAAATATTGAGTTTATTTTGATATATTAAATCTTTAAAATTGAAAAGAGGGGTTCTCCATTAAATGGTGGTAAAACTACATCTATAAAAATATATGTTTTTAAGCATAAAAATTGGTTTGTTCTTATCTTATATCTAGGGAATCTATTTAAAATTGAATATATCACATATAAACTTAACTAATTTCATTCATTATTAATTTAACTTATTAATATAAATCATCTTTTTCTTATAAAAATAAACTTTTATAAAATCAATCCCTTTATATTCATTTGGTTTCTATATTCTTTTCAAATTATTAGGTAACCAATGAATTAAACTCTATATATTCATAAGTTAGTTAAATATATAATCCTAAATTTAAGGGAAATTTTATATCCTATTAAATAATAAAATTTAAATAATAAATTATTATTTGGAAACACTCGGTCTTTAGTGTTACGTAAGTCATCGGGGAAAGTCAGTGATGTAGGTAATGTAAGCTAACTATGGTGTTCTATAGAGAGAAAGATAAAATTTATGTTGTGTGTGGTTCATGACTAACTTGATTTTACATATAATTAAATCTATACATAGTTATTTAATATATAATAAAATATTTTTACACTTTTGTGAAATGAAAAATATCAAAAATATTAAATTAATTCAAAAATAACAATTCCCAAAATCTTGGGGTGTTACAATCAAGCTCAATTAATGTTCAGAAAAAATACAAAATATGTTAATTATGTGGGTTCAACCCAAATTCCCTTGTAAAAGTAAATATTTTCATGTCAGGCCAGTCATTCTATGAAATGTTAAGCACAATTCATATAACTATTTTGAAATTTTAGTCTAGATATTAAAAAAAATACTTTCTCAAGAATGACGCAAGGTCATTTTTTCATACAGGACAACCCTATTCTGATGATGATGTTTGTACATATAACAACTCATGATTCATTCCTAAATAAGAAGAAAAAATAGATTCAACTTATGTACTCGTGATGTTATCTGGTTGGCAGATGATCTGGAATTTCATGAAGTCACCTTTCTTAGAATTACATGTTATTATGAGATGATGATCGAAAATAGTTAAAAAATAACGTGATGTAATACGCATTTATCTCTTTATCAAAGTAAGATAAATGAGGGATTTCGACAACCTAGAGTCTCTCATTGATTCTAATTCAAAAATTTAAACAAAATAAATTGTTACAATATTCATGAAGTAATTTTTTTAACAAATCAAATATCACTTAATGAGATTCATTGAGGTACTGATAAATATTTCCTCTCCAATCATTCTCCACTTCCGCCAATGTGTGTGTCTAATTAATATATCCATTTAGATATCATATTTTTTTGTCCAATGAATTCTAGCCTTAAATTTTTTGATGATATTTGTTCCTTTACTCTGGCTACGTGAGCCTTATATTCTCTCAACTCTATAGTTTATATGTCAATCTAATTATACTGTTGTGCTTCATCAAAAACTAAATGATGTAGATAGAATGTTTCATTTTTCAAAGATATCATATGATTATTATAAATGTTAAACCGGATGAGTTCACATTTTCAAGACGATATCATCTCCTGAGAGATTAGAACTTTATAGATAAGGATGTGTAGGTGTCGGTATTACAACCCTCCCA
This sequence comes from Viscum album, assembly GCA_963277665.1. Classification (NCBI taxonomy): domain Eukaryota; kingdom Viridiplantae; phylum Streptophyta; class Magnoliopsida; order Santalales; family Viscaceae; genus Viscum; species Viscum album. Next base: position 1,650,192,648 of record OY728137.1, on the reverse strand, counting down.
TGCCCGAGGCAATGATAGTTGAGGAATAAATTACATCTTATCAACTATATCCTCTAAAGGGATCTCTATAATGATATTACAAACATGTTACTAGGACTATTTTTGGATGGATTAATTTTTTTAGTTCATCATCAGGGTCCAAAATTTTCTAACCTTACACTACGAGTATATAATTCAAAATCAGGTTTGTTACATATGAGTTTGATCCAATCAGTCACAGGGTTATAAAAAAACCTCCATCACCGCTTCTTATTTAATTTCATGCATTGAAATAGTAAGTATGATATCTAAAAATAAAGTTCCTAGTTCCATTTCATTTGGGCTAACATCAGTGACACAAACACTAATACTAAAGAACAAATGTTGGGCATGTGCCACTTTTGATATAAGGGGTGCATGAACATGAAAGTTCTTTGAAATGCTTCAAATGTTTAGATATGTGATTTTATTCCTCAGAGACTAGTGTAGGAAACATGATAGATGTATAACTCAAAAATTAAATTTATTATTCACCCATCTGAGTTTCTTCCCCAACATTACATTTAGATATTATTCCAGATACATTTCATCATAATCTGATGATATGTTAGTTGGATCATAGGTGGAATAAAAAATGATTTCCATACCAGAATACTTACACATCAACATCTTCCAAAGTTGGTTAAGTACATCTACATGTGATTACCTATTAACCATAGTGATAGGTGAGGACAAATCATGTCATAGACATCCAAACCATCATGAAAACTTCTAAGGGTTGTATGGTCCACAAATAGTCACGTCATCAATTTGAGATGTCAAAATTCCATCCCAAAATGAAACTATGTAAGATCATTCTTCCTATTTTCCTTCAATGTTGTCCATTACTAATCTAGAAGGTTCCATGTAGGGAATGAAAGAAAAATAAAGGGGATCCTTTAGCACTTTAGTTGCACTGTTGACATCCAGGGATATTGGGTAGAAAACTATAATATTGAGAAGTTTGGGGTGAAAAATAAATAAGGGGTCATCATGGTGTATTGATACTCATTACATTGAAAATTCCCCGTTATCCAATCATGTAAGAACTGGAATGGATAACAGATACAGTGTGGAGAAATTCCATCTTATATATTACCCAACAACATGTATGTCATGGAAATATTTGGTGTATGAAGTTTGATGGGATATACCCTCGCTAACAAGGCCTCCATCATCAAGGTTCAAAACCTAAAACCAGAGTAACAATCAAGGGAAAGGAAGATCCATCTTCTTAAGAACATGAAAAAAAACTATCAACCCAATGTCTGAAGATATATCTGGCTGAATCTTTCAACCTTATATTGTGTGTTGACCTTCCTCGAGGGTATCCCAGTATGAAACAACAACATATCAAGATTTATAAGTTCGATGAGTCTCAGTTAACCCTTTGGTCTATTCTTTCTATATTGTAAGAAGAGTTTTATCCAATATCTAAATGGGTTAATTTTATGAATCTAAAGTGGATGACCCAATGACCACTTCACCACAATAAAAATATCTTTCTAATGAATGATTTCTGATAGTATCTTCTCACGTTTTATCCACATAATGAAACACAGTATACTTCTTAAAGAGGATGGTAATTCACCCAAATTGGTAGATATCTCAAAAACTAAACCCAACTTCATCCTGTGGTAGGACCAATGTGTCGGTATACAAACACCAACTAGTGATCAAATAAAGAAAGATCCATGATAGAGGATAAATTGTGAATAGGGAAATCCAAACTACATGGTATAATCCAATATCCTCAAACAATTCAGAAATTTATAAACAATTCTGATGAACCAAGAATTTTCATACCCATTAATCATATAAACTCTCATTATACTAAAAATCTTACATTAAACTCCACCATCCATTAGATTCAAATTGTTAAAGGTTATAAATGAATGGTTAGTCTGGAATAGTGGACAATGGGGATATGTCATGATTATTTTGATTGTTGTGAGTCTATAAAAAAATTAAAATGATTACATTGCAATGACTTGATGCAAAAATTATATGGCCCATAACAGAGATGATTGCTTCAACATGGTTTTAGGAAAATTCAAACCTTAAAGGTGGAAGGTTTTGATTTACTGGTTGGGTAAGATGGGCATATTATATACTCAAGTTATATAAATACTAACTTTTATTTAATGGATATTCTCAAAAATTGGTAAGATTAATATTCCTTAAGATATCTTCTTAAGGAATAATATAGAATCCAAGGCTGACCTTAGTATTCCTAGAAATAACAGTTATCCTCTCAATGATAGTCATTGATCCTGAAAGGTTTCATGGATCCTGACCCATCATCTTTAAAAAAAGTTATTAAAAGGTGTTAGATATAGTGGAATCTAGTAAAATGAATGTAAATTTATCTATTGAATTCTTCATGGTGTAACAAACACTATCTGGATATCATGGTGTAATATGTGGCCTTCATAACATTCAATAGACTATGAAGATTGTACCATTTCTGTGATAATTCTACTTTGAAGTGAAACATTTATTTCATAGAAATACCAATTCATAAATGAAAATGCTTCAGAATTTGGCAGAGGTAGATCACAAATTAAATCGCTATGTAGGAAGGGCTGTTGGTTGAAATCTTAGAGAGAGTCTCAAATCACTTATTGCCACTACATGAAAAACGAGTTTATCCTAACACAATTTTATAAACATTGCCCCTACTTTGGGTCAACACACACAAATTTTAAAGCATTAAATCAATCAATATTCTTCATTTTAATTTCCTCCTCATCAAATTAATTGAACCCCATCCTAATGGGGAACATTTTTTATCCTCGGAAAAGATTACAGAAAATATTAATGAGTTATTATGAATTTAAGAAAGATATAATCAAGACACAAAAACTAATTATCCAGTTAAAATTAGAAAAGTACATGGAAAGAAAAAGTACCAAACTACTTCTGTATAGTGTGTTACTATAAGGGACTCCCATTTCATATGGAGTTCTGCAAATGAGAATCACTTTTCATGGAAAGGTTTTAATTCCAGGCCCTCATAAATTACATTTCATTTGAACTGTGATAAGTCTTTCACACTCCCTATAAATGAATTTTCAATTTTCAGTGTGAGGTAGTTAAATATCTCACCCCCCCCATAAAAGAAAATGATTTTCTATATTAATTAATCACCCTACTACCCAAGAAACAAAAAACTATTATAGATGAGGTCATAGTATTATTGTTTTCCTCATAGAGGAAGATATGTTATGCAGCTGACTGGACAATATAAGAAAATGATGATTCTTGTGACCTATAAATAAATGGTATCCTCATCTAAATAAACACACATAGAGGACATATAGATATAAGATTAATCTAAGAAAGATAATTTCAGTGGCTCATTAATTTACCTCATAACATAAAGGGAAAGGAGAACCCACAAAAAATAGATCATCAGCTAAGATCCCCCACCAACCTAGGGATATCCTTTACGAGAATAGGGTATTTCTTGTTCATATTCAAATAGGATTCCCTTTCACCCATGAAGGTAATCTATCATAAATTAATCCATTTTACGGATGGGACCCTTCATGGTTTCTCAACCCATATTGTTAGAACAATGTGTGAAATAGGATTTCCTTAGTATATTTTACCCATTCACTCTTACTATCTTCCTTCCATGTATCATTAGTACTCATATTTTCCACTTCATGAACTATAAAAATGGATCCATTTGAACAACTCTTAAACATGGGAATGGAATTGGTGAGACCACCCTCGCAGTCGCTAGATCCATCTCGCATATAGATGAGACACATCAATGTGTCCCTCTTACGATCAATCATTCTCATGGTAATTCAACACACAAATTTAACCTACCTAATACGTATGATCCTAGAAACGTATAAAATTATGAATTCTAATGGTAATGAGGATCCCACCCTCATTGGTGGTGATTGAAAATTTCTTAGTACGAGAAATGACATATGCTACCTGCAATATGAAGATAATTGTGATGTATTCCACATCTACCAAATATGAAATCCCTAGAGGTGGGGTCTAGAAAAATGAAATGATAAGATATTGAGTGAATCCTTTATTTCATCCTAAATACCTATTCGTATCCTTTCCCTCATCTACTAGTGGATGAAGTGCGAAATGTGAATCTATCCTAGAGTAATCTTTTATCCTTTCTTGGATGATTTCATATTCCTCTTGATTCCCATATCCCCAACCTCATCCATAGATGGAAGAGGAATATATTTCACCACGGTCTTTCGATTCGGTTTTATGTACCTACTAGACATGATTTTCTAACACATTGATCTTCAGTTGTCTCTTGGTTCTCATACCATGAATGACTCATTTTGTCTTAGAGATCAATTCTAGCCATGACACTAACATGATATAAAGTTTAAAAATGGTATCCCACTAAGTGTATACCCAAAATAATGGTACCATTCTCTTAAATCTCCACATTACCTATGATAAAAACCTTTGGAGGACTACATTGCTAATTAATTAACCATAAGGAATACCCACATGTGTAAACCCCAAAAATTAAAAACCACGAGGGTTTTTATTATCATCCTAATGGGATATGTATGAAGCCTTCACATTTTTTAATCACAACACTTTAAATCCTCCACCAACCATTGTAGACCATATTAATAGTAAGATACACCCATCATCTAAGAGGATATATCACTTCTAGTTTTTTCCATCTCATCTTTATCATTCTATTTTCCTCATGAGAGTTTTATTCATAGGTCCACATTCCTTGTAGGATCAATCCATTCCCATTTGTCTATGTCCCAAATGGAAACAACGATAAAGGGATCCTTATTTTTTTGTCTCACACAAAACATTTTATGGACACATTTTATTTATAAGTCCTTTAAATATAACATTAAAACAACATGGTTATGTCTGTGTCATGCAACCCTAAAAGGTATGATGTCTCCCGTTAAGTAACACCTAACTACATGGGTTCTAATTCCATTTACAACGATACATGGGAATACCTTCTCATGGGTTCGATAATGAATTAAAACCCCTAAATTACCCCTTAGACAGTAAAAAATTCTAGATATCCCAATCATGCTGCTTTAAACTATGATCTTCTCAAATAAAGAATGAACTTTTAAATAATGAGATGAGATGAAGATCCTCTAATTCATGCTAATGGATAACTCAATGGAGAACCTCAGGTACATAACTATGGTTCAATTGATTGAAACCATTGATACATACATATGGTTACTCAAGAATGTATATGTGATTGATTGTAGATGTAAAGGGTGACCATAATTGTTTTATGTTTTAAAAAGGATTTAGAGATATGACTTTAATATATCAGAGAGCCCCATAGTAGGAAATATTTTCCCCAAAATTTGTGTGAGGAGCCTGAAATCCCATATTATTGGTCAATATGATCCCTAAGAATCCTTGGAAAAAAATTATATTGATAATGTACCTTTGGAAAACTTCTCTATATTATAGATGTGGGAAGAAATGGGTATTTTTAGTTCCATGAATAAACCCCATTGGAAACCAACCTAAAAACAGGGTGTGAAAAAATGGTGATCTGGATGTGAATCCCTTCAAAAAAAATTCAACAACATGTTAGGTCATTTTTTCTCACATAGTTATATTAGATGGAAAAGTTCTCAATATGGATATCTCAAAGAAATCAAACTGCATTATCTTATCTAATTTTCATTCTACATTGATTCTATTCTCCATTTCTGTTTTTTTAATCCTTTTATGCACTTTCACATGAACATCATTCAATCTAAATAGGCATAATTACTTTTACAATAATCATATCTATTAGCTTTCATACAAAATGGATCCTCATCCAACCATATAATATCATTTCCCACCTATTATCACTAACGCCAGGTTTCAAATGCATTAATCTAAGAGTATCACCTCAATGTTATAGTCCCAAGCTTGGAGGCTGCATGCAAAGCCCTCCAAGATATGAAGCCCCCCCAAAAGTCCACCCAACAATGGCTGGTGGTGAAGAAACAAGTAGTTCTTATCACTATTTGAAACTATTTTAGGAACCTCTCAATTAAAGGAAATAAAAATTTCTTCACTTATTTGAGGGCGGTGGATGTTGAGGTCAATAGTGAACTCGTCACCTCAACATTGTAGTTCTCTATAGGTCCCCTTTCCTGCAGTCACTACCTCCATAATCTTGAAACATCAAACCCTAAACAACATGAGGATGCCACACTATGGCCCCCGGACCAGGTCACCCAAGCTCGAGTATCTAGGGTATCCCACCAATATTGGATAGAAATAAGCTATGAGTGGCAACACAACCTTGTTCCTACATTGGAAGCCTTATAATATACGATAGAAATTTTTGAATAGGAAAATATTGATGCTCACACCAATCAAGCCTACTAGCATAATATAGAACCACCCGGAAAAGGTCATCTACAAATTCCAATGACTAATTTGGGGATCCCACACTTCCACCCCCACACTAGACCCCTACTAGCATATTATGGGAGAAAATAGATGATGGTATTGGGAATATATCCCCTCTACAACCACAGAATGGGCATATATCCTTGTTTCAACCATAAATGTCGTTTCGAGTATCATGGAGTATATTTAAGGGAAGATAACCATTCATGAAACAATTGTACAAATATTCAAGATATAATGGTATCTACGATAGTTGTAATTCCCCGAACCTATTTACCCAGAGTCGGTGCATTATTACATAACATTGGCCTGATCACAAGAGAACAAGTCTCAAAAGACCAATTTGTTTAGCAGCCTTGGAATAACTAGATATATAAATAAGTTTTAAATTATATAATGAAATAAAAAACAATAACATTGGGTCCCCTTTTAACACACTCATATGCTTTGAATCATCCCTATAGGTTAATCATTATATAATTCTTCACATCCTAGGAAAAATAAAACATAAAAAAGGGGTGAGCTCAGATGCTCAGTAAGGATAACAATATAGAGGAAACTATCATAAATAAGGCTAAACATTTAGGTCAATGTATAAGACTAAAAGAAAAGACTTTTAAACTTAAACTTTAGTATAATATGGAAAAGATAAATCATATAATTTCATTTACTTATTCAAATGGATATTCTACTAGTCGAATAATCACATGTATTTTCAATAACTAATTTTATAAGGATGGATTGCATAATGTAGGACATCAAACCACATAAGCAAGGCCTCATGCTAAGAATAAAAATAATAATTTTGTCTAGGCCTTATTTCAAGACACTAGTTTGTCTCATGAGATCTACCGATGTATCAAGAAGCTATAGTGGGCTCCACCTATCACTTACTAATCCCAATGCATTCCTCATATGAAAAGGTTGAAAAATAATGTAAACATTCGTGTTAAAATTGGCATATGAAATGTTAATACTTTAAACATAAACTATGAATGGTACAAAAATAAAAAAAAATCCATAGTCAAACATATCACAAAACCTTAAATACAGTAAGAAAGATTGTATCATAATAAATCAACTTCATTCATGTGTAAAATCCATCAAATGATGTTGACATAGGTGAAATCAAAACTATTTAATATAAATATCTATATATATTTTGAAATCATTTAAAATTCACATATTTATAAAATAAAAAATTTATTTTGAAAATACACATATAATATTGTAAGGGAAGCTTCTAATATGTTATAATGGGGGAAAATAGTTTCACCAACCGTATAAGTTAAAAAACATTCATACCTAAATTTTTCAAAAAGTTCATAAAGTACCTTATTTGAAAAATGACAGAAATATTCCTTTCAAAACATTTTATAAAAATTAAAACATGGTTTAAATTAAATTTAACCAATTTTTTAGGAAATATTAAAAATATTTTGAAATACATTTTTAAGAAACACATATGTGGATGATATAGAAGTGCCATTAGATACTTTCTTAAAAACAACCTCTGATAATAAGAGATTGTAAAATTAACCCTTACTTATGTTTTTCCATATTATAGGGTAATTTAAACTCATGTATAATAGTTAAATAATTGTTATTAAAATATAAAAGAACCACACACATAAATATGATATCATATATGATCTTCTAATATTGTTTTGTTAATAATATTTCAGTAGTATCACTATTTCGTGTGTTAACTGATTCATTTTCCATAATATTTTTTGTTACATAAGTCATTTTTGTTATGAATATGATGTATTTGATTCATATCTATAATTATATTAAGTTCCTAAAAATTATTTAAAATCATAAAATGAAAATTATTCTTGAATGGTTACGATGAGGAATGAATCTCATCGTGTTCGTGGAGATGGTAATCCGTACGTACGCACGAGCGACAATATCATTCTATTGATGGTGAAATCATATGTAATTGGATGTTATATCATATATAAAGAAGAATTAACATGTTATATTTATTATTTACATCAATTATACTCATTATTATACCCATCCAATTAATGAATATTTGAATAACAAACTATACCACGATGTGGAGACAGTAAGTTGTACATACGCACGTATGGTGACTTGTCATTAATAGGACGGATATAATAATTAATATGGTTTTACCATATTTATAATAAAATCAAAATATGTAGAAGGTAATGTAGTTATTTTTTTGTATGGGAACAACAAAGAAATAGGAAGTTGAAGATGAAAATAACTTTGAAAGAGGTGGTGAAATTATTACCTCTTCTTCAGGTTCTTCCTTTTGATTTGATCAAAAGGGTACATTATGTTTTTTTTTCTAAAAAAATTATGGCCTATAAGTTTAAGGGAGGGTTATTGGGAGGATATTTGAGTAGGGTTTTTCTGATCCAAATTTCATTAGAGGTGTGATTTTGATAGAAGGTTAAGTACCCTTTTATAAGAGAGGTAAGGGTCACTTCAGGAAAAGTTTGAAATATTATTTTATTATAAAATAATATTCAGCTTATAATGTCTAAAAATGGATTTATTTCGAGTATAAGGTGTGGATGGGTCTAAATACTCGCAAACAATAGGTTTTAGACATGTTTAGGTCATCATATCAACCTTATCTTTTAGATTTATCTCTTAGTAAAATAGTTTAACTTTTACAATGTCTTCTTGTATTTTTACATTCCATGGTTAATAATCATACTATAAAATTCCAAGAGAACCCCAAGTGGTTAATTAATGACATATATCTCATTACATAAGTCCTTTGGTAGAAACATAGATTTTTAGGAATATTATATTATTTAATAATATAGTATTTGTTTTAAAAACTCACTTATGTTAATTTTGACACTATTTAGTATTTGGTTTTTGTAAAAGTCATAACAAATTTATCAGTTAGAAATAAATTATTTAATCAACCGTAAAATGTAATATTAACCTATTATATTCTTGGAATGAATTAATAGTTTCAATTTATATTTATTTGGTTATTTATAATATCAATTATTTTAATCATTCATTAATAAGGTAATTATTGCATCATCATTGTTTCATAAATAAACTTAATTATTTAATGTATAAAAAATATAAATAAAATACCATGATGTAGAAAACATTTTTTATTTCTAAATAAAATTTATAGTCGAATTTATCATCTATACAACCCTATATTAAAAATGGTTTAGTTATTAAAATTTAAATTTAACACTTTTGAATATTCTTTAAATAAAATTATAATAATTGTCCTAATATAATACAAGTGGAACAAAGAGGATCATATTTTGTTATTAAGGTTGATTTTGGTCAAAATAAACTTATCCAATAGAACTAGAAAATGTGTTAGGGTATCTATAATATCAATTCTACCTTTAATTACCCTATTTTCTTTTAAGTGTGGTAAATAAAATTCAAAAGTTTCTATTCACCAAAAATTATTTTCATACTATTGACCCACATTTTACTTATTGATGTAAATTGTGTCTCTCAGATTTTTTAAATCCAATTCCAAGAAGTGGTAAAATTACGTTTTATGAAAATTTGCAAATGTGCCTAAAAGGTGGGTAAAAGGCGTTAAATAGTTCAATAATATTTTATATATCTAATTTTCCTATAAAATGACTCCAATTAAGTACATTGAACTAATATAGATATTATTTATCTATTTTGACTTTAAAATAAATTTAAATAAAAATAATTATTATTTAAATAAAAGTTGGTTTTAAAGAATAACAGAGTGTTTTTCACAATTCCTAAAAAATAGAATGTTTTTATAAAAAACCAAATATTCACCCTAAGATAATTTTGATATTGTAAATCTCAAAATATAGTCCATTTTAAAAAATAATATTTATAAAATATCATAAAAGTTTATATTATTATTCAAAACTATTTTTTAACCAACTAGTTTCATTGGTCGTGGTGTGCTAGAACTCGATGTTGCATACAATGAAAGCAACTGTATTATTCAAAGAGAAGCATATCGTGGAAGCATGGGGTGTAACATTCTTCCATCCTTTAAATAATTTCGTCCACCAAATTTATAGAATATTACTTCATAAAAATATTCAGGTGGTTCTTCATTATTAATTCCTCAGGTTCCCACATAGCCTCTTCCATTTTATGCTAATCCATAGAACTTTCACCAAAGGAGCCATCTGGTTTCTCAACACTTAATCTCTGGTATCAAGAATCCTAGTAGGCTCTTCACAATAAGACAGATCTAGTTCTAGTTCTATTTCCCCATAGGTGAGTATATTTTTTGGTCCAGGCATGTATTTTCTCAACAATGATATGTGGAACACATCATGAACTTTGGAGAGACTTGGTGGTAATGCCAAACGGTATGCTAGAACTCCAATTCATTCTATAATTTCAAAAGTTCCAATGTACCTAGGACATAATTTACCCTTCTTACTGAATTGTATAACACCCTTCCATGGATGAAACTCTTCAGTCCCGAGGATAAACAGATACTACAACCTCCAAGTGGTACCATACCCTTTCTCAAACTCATAATAATATAACATAAAAACAACTAAAAGAATATGTATGGTTTGTGATAAAATTCTAATAAGGCCTCACCAAGGATTCGTTAATAGGATTCCAACATTTAACTAACCAAATATAGCATTCGTTTAAAATAAACAGGTATTGTAGTTTATATCATAATTAATATAATTCATTCTTTACTTTTCAAATGATGTAAATACATTAAAAAATGGATTAATAAACATTTTATATAAAATGATTTATACCAAATAAGAAAGAATATAAAACATATTACCACATTGTCATGAATTTATATCTTCAATATAAAAAAAATCTACATGGTCATTTTCCAAATGGTATGATAGTTCTACGATAAGGGATCCTCACGCACTCTATGTTTCTCATGGAAATTTGTGTATACACATGTCCCTCTGACACTAGCCAAAAGGTAACTCATCAGCATTCAATTGGGAATGTGACCTGTTGTAGTATGTTATGTTTCATTTGTAAATAGTCAAAAAACTGATTTCCCAACTCACTAACTACCTAGGACTTCATGGGCTCTAAAACAATCAATGATGATATATTTATTTTCAAACTGTTTAGAATAAAATTCATTTTATTATCCCATTTCAAAAGTGTCAATTTTCTATTTAGAAACCAAAATGGGTTTTAATCAAATCATTCCTTCTTATGTGATAAAACTAATATATTTATATGAAAACCATTTCAAGCCATTTTTTTAAATACCATTTGAAATAAATTTCCTGAAGTATGTTTCACAATTTAAATTCCACAATTTTTCCATCAATTTCAGACACACACCTCAATCCAATGGAACTGGGGGGGGGGGGGGTTTCCCAATTTCTTGTGAAATCAAATACAAATCCTCCAATTTCATGGAATTGGATTATTAATAAAACAATTTAAATAATTTTCAAGAAATTTAATTCTAATAAAACAACTGAATTTAAATCAATAAATTCAGTGTTAATAAATTTTGGCCATCATAATAGAACCACCTACCTTTTTCACAGAAACACAAAGCCTACAACCGAACCCACCAACAAGAACGATTAATCTATACCCACCAATCCTATTTAGTATTTATCAACCCTTAAATAATGAATTATTATTTAAATAAATAAATATTATTCCCTCATTTATCCACAAAAAAAATATTATATTTACTATAATATAAATTAAATATTCATGAAATATTTAACTAACAAATATTCTTTTAAATAACTGGTGAATTGATATATTTTATCAAGATGAAATTAATAATTATTAAATAATATATGGGAGTAATATTAATAAAATGTATTAAATATATATGTATAATTGTTATGAGGTTTTGGATACACTCAGTCTGAAATCCTCTAAGCCCCTTTCTCAGTGACATTAGTTAGAACAACCAAAAGTCTAAGGTTAGAATCTGGAAACACACCATAGAACCCATATATAAATAAGTTAATATCACAATGACATACACCTCATATGAATTATCAATGCGAAATATAATCCATTTATATTAATATCTCTAATAAAGTATGTTTTATACTTATTTCATTAACCTATGTGTTCAATGTCTCATTCATTGACTATCTAAAAGCTAAACCTCCAATATAATTCCTTGGGAAAATAATTGATAAGTAATTTACATTTCTATAAAAGGGACAAACATATCAACTTCCATTAAAGAACATATGGTAAAAATTCTATCTTTTGTTATTAATTAATGTAATATAACTCATTATACACCCACTATATCCTACATCCCACAAATATAGAAAATCAAGGTTTTGATTACTAAATCAAAGTGCGTGACTCTTTATATTCAATAGTAATAATCTTACCAAATCACACCAAGGTAGGAACATCTAATGACATAAATAAATGTCAATTTCCTACTAGCGGGTCATGTTCTCATAATCTCATGATCTAAAAATTATTGAATGAATACACCATGAAATAGTGTCTCAAATTACTATAAGTATCCCCCCAAGATATCCAGTATCATTTTCATGTGGCATAATAATATCTTCTAGCTTTTTACCATATATTTAAGAATATTATGATAAAACTTTTATGTTCCCATCATAGAATGGAACTTCTATTACCTTTTAGTGTTATAATTATCCTTTCATAATTATCACATACTATTCCTTGCATAAAAAAACAAAAATATGATAATAACATTATTAATATTCAAAATAATTAATATAGGTAGTCATAAAGTATATATATATTTGTTCTAGGGAACCTACTCAAATAGAATCTCTCTTTCACTAAATCCAACTTCTAACAAACTTCATCACACTAGATACCACCTTATATTCATGATTCTACTAAGATAATTATTTAGTCAATGGGTCAACCACGTTTTATTACATATAAAATCTTCTCATATCCACATCACCCATTTGAAAAAAATTACTCAAGAGGTGATACTTCTGATGTATGTGCTTCACCCATGGTTGTGACCTTGTATCCTTTATCAAATCCACCTCTATAGTATTATTATAATGTAACGTGTTATGTTCTTTACAACTGGTCACCACATCAATAATCTAAATAAATTTTTATTTCCAAAATTTTTTGGACGCATATTAATCCTCTATATACTTAAACTATTCTATAGAATATGTGAAAATTTGCTGCTTTGTACTCTTCCAGTTCACAACTCCTCAGTTGAGACTGAAGACATGTCCTAGTAATGACTTTAATTCATTCTGATCTATCTAAAATCTGGAATTTCTAATACCCCTAATGACAATATCCATATCTCCTCCATATACTAGGAACATATCCTTAGTCCACCTTAGTAACTTAATGATAGTCTTTATATCAGACCAATGTTGTTCACCAAGATCAAATTGATATCATCCTACCATGCATAGGTTGTAGGAAACATCAAGATTATTAAATAAAAAATTCATATATGATTGATACAATTTTAGATGAATGTGGGATCTTACTCATTATTTCTCTTTCTTGTTGTGTTTGAGGACACATTTTCATAAAATGATATATACCATGTGACATTGGATCCAATACTCTTCTATACATTTTCATAATAAATCTATTTAGTAGATAGTAAATGTATTCATCATAAATTAGCCTAAGCAGACCCTTAGATCTATGATGAGGGATATTGATGCTAAGTACATTAGTTATTTCACCTATTTCCTTCATTTAAAATCACTTGTTCAACTAGTCATTAATAGACTGTAATAATAGTATGTCATTTCTAAAAAATAATATTTCAATGAAATATATTACTAGGATAAAAAATTCACTCCCATTAATATTATTTTAAACACATGGATCACATTAATAAATAATGAAAGAAAATTATCTTATAGATTCATTGAACTTAATATCCCATCTCTCAGGCACTTGATTAAATTAGTACAATGATATCAATTATTTTATACCTATTTGGTATTACCTGGAGTCACAAACCCTTAAGAAAATATATTTTAACATCCATCTTCCAAATATAATAGTCATGAAAATATTATATAACCAGTATAATTTTTTTATATTTAAACATGGATATTATTTTTAATGTTTCATCATTTTCTATGCATTGAAATTGTTTAAACGATATAACAACTAGTTGTGGTTTATAAGTATTCACTTTACCTTGCATGTCCAGTTTTCTCTTGAATTCCCATTTTCACCCAATGCACATTACATCAATTGGTGGATCAACCAAAACCCAAAACGGTTCTGATACATGATATACATTTCGAAATTAATGGCATATTTACATATTGAAACTTATGATATTTCTACTACATCCTTGTAGAAAATGGAATATTGTCAACTAATAATGAGTCGTCGCCATTAATGATTGGAAAACCATATCTTTATAGTTCTTCAACAACTATAGTACTCAATCAATGCACATATGTTTTAGGGAAAAAACATGTATATGGACCTTTGAAATGTATTTTTGTATCAACTCTTTTGTATATTGAGCATCAATTTCATCACAGATAGTCTTTCTCCCAATATAATTTTAAATGATGTGTTCGCTCTCATTAAATATGGAATTGTTTTGAAGGTTTTCTTATTATATGAGGGTTTGTACCCCTTAGTTATCTTCGTATATCACTTATAGATAAACTTCATATCTAGGGGAGTTAGTTTTTTTCTAGTGGTGTCCTTCATAAATGTCTCACACCCCCATACACTTGTGGATAACAAAACTGATTTCCTCCCACACATTAATTAATATTGTAATTTTTACTACTTTAATTGATACCCAGTTTAGTGTATTTTTTGTAGTATATAATTAATATCCATAAATTTATAATGGAAGACTTGTATGAATGTTTATGATCCTTACTATGTCAGGTAAGTTAAAAATCTGTCTTTCATTAGCATCATTCCACTATGGTGTATATGGTGGAGTGAGTTAAGATAAAATATCAAACTCCCATAAAATTTCGATAACCTATTAAATAATATATTCACCACCTTGATTATATTGAAGCTTATTTATCTTATTAACAATTTGATTCTCTAATTTATTCTTGAACTATTTGAATTTATAAAATGATTCAAACTTCAAACTCATCAAGTAGAACAACCAATATCGACTCAAGTAATCAATAAAAGTTATGAAGTAAGAATACACACCTATAACTTATATTATAAATGGTCAATGAACATTTGTATATACAAATTTTAGAATCTATATGTATATTTCGACATGTCCACTAAATTTTGGTTTAGTCATCTTTCTTTTTAAACAAGAATGACACATGTCAAGTGGTTTTAACTCAAAAGCAACAAAATAACCATATTGATATATATTTTCCAAACACTTTTCATTTATGTGGAAAATACTATGATTTGATAATTGGGTGTCAAATGAGTCATGTGAACTTTATTTTTTTACCAATTTGCAATACTTGGTTTTCATATTATAATATTTAAAGGTGGTTATTTAAATGTGCCATACCATAACATATGTTATCTTACTAAAAGATGAATCTTTTACTTTTTAACGTGAAAATAAAACCATCTGTATCTAGTTAAGATGGATAAATTATGTATTTGGTAATAGTTGGTATAAAAAAAATTTAAAAACCAAAATCATATTAATTTTAAATGAAAGGTCTTCATCTTCTATAGCTAAAGACTTAAGTCTTACTCCATTGTCTTCTTGTAGATCCACCTCTCCTATGGAAATATTCTTTAATATACTTGGTTTCATTATCTTGATATATATAAGCACAAAAAAAATATTTATAACCCAATGTGTTGATATATAAAGATTTTAATCAAAAATAAATTCACCTTGATCTTCTTATTGTCTTTTTAATTGGTTGTAGTTCTTCATCCATCGACCTATGTTTCCATAATAAAAACATACTACATTTTTTTATTTTTCACATCATTGGATATTATTATTCTTTATTGGGGAGTTATAAAGATCTTTATACTTTTATTATGTCTTAGGGACCTTTTCTTGCACCTTTATTTCTTATTCCCCATAAATACTATAGATTTTTTACACCCCATGTTTTATCGGTTTTGAAAATAAGAGTAAGAAGTTTTAAATTGTCTCTTATCTATTTCTCATATTATAGTTCACAATAAAATATGATAATATTTTTTAGTGACGATATATTAAGATATTTTCAATACTCACCAAGCATTTTAAATCCTAAGATATTCAAGTACTCAATTGAGGAAATCATATTGACTGCATGAAACCCATCCAGTTCCGTCTCTCCAATACTTCAAATGAATAATGCATTGGAGAAATCATATCTATCTTATTTCACCATATCTTTATAAAGATCACAAAGGTGATTTGTCATGCTATATGATACCATTTCTTTCTATTTCTTTATGAGATCACTATAAATTGATGATACCACTAAAAATTGGACATTTTTTACATCATCCATGTGTTTAAGGAATAGATATACTTCTTCTTACCTAACCTCTTTATCATGTGACAATGGAACTAGGGTTTACTATATATATAATTTCAGTTCCAAGCATTACATAATGTGAAAACATTTATCACATTCTAGGAAATTCAATCTAATGAGAAATTTATCCTTCTCTTGTAAAAATCATAGTGACATGGTCTAAGTCATGTGGCTAGCCATATCTATAATAAATAAGAGTATAATTTTAGTAAAATATTTTGTTTAAAAAACATTGATAATAAATTTTAAATTTATTAACCCCATCTAGTTTTTAGAAACATGATAACCCTCACCATTGATTCCAGAATATCACATCGCATGGATATTCTAGGTGGGAGGATCCTTCTACCCAGTTTCATAACCTAAGAAAGACCACTTTTATTCAATCAACGATATTTAGGTGGGAATAACATTCCAAATTCATTAACTCACAACACTTTGATCTATTGAGTGGACTCCCAAAACCTAAAATCCTATATTCTAGTTTTCTCAACACTTTCCTCCACATTCACACCAATTCAAGATAAGACTACTCCTGTTATAAAATTGGTTAATACAACCCAAAACATTCTTTCTAACTACCTGTTAAATCATAGTGTCTATAATGGAATTTTTAAAACTCTAAAATGAATTATTTCTATTTTAATTAGATAATGGAAGGCTATACTGACTTAATATTTTATGTATCGAGTACGCTATCGAACATAGCAACCCCTTTAAAGTAAAATTAATATTTAATTAGAAAATATTAATAAATATGAAAATGTATTATTCTTTATTTACCTAGGATGTTACATCCTTCCCCCTTTTGGGAATTGTGTCCTAGCAATTTTATTCACTTATCAAAATAAGTGGGGGTATTTATCCCTCATAGCATTTTTAGATTCTCACGTTGCCTCTTCAACCATATGGTTTTTCCACCAAAACTTGACCTGATGAATTACCTTATTTCACAACACTTGCTCTCTTTGGTAAAGAATTAGGACTGGTTGTTCTTCAAAAGAGAGATTCGCTTCCAACTGAACTACCTATGGGCTCAAAACATGATATGGATTTGGCATATACTTTCTCAACATCGAAACATGAAAAACATCGTGTACATGAGATAAACTCGGAGATAAAGCCACTCGGTATGCAAATGATCCAACTCTCTCTAAAATTTCATATGGTCCAATGAACCTTGGACTCAGCTTTCATTTCTTACCAAAACGCATCACACTTTTCCACGGTGAAACTTTGAGAAAAACATGATCACCTACCTCAAAAGATAGATCCTTCCTCTTGTTGTTTGCATAACTTTTCTGTCTGATCGGAGTCGTTCTTGTAACACCCCGAGATTTTATGAAAAATATTCTTTTTAATTTCATTAATGTATTGTGTTATACGCTACACCAAAAGGAGCTTTCACAAAACACATCTCTGACCTGACTTGAATTACACGCAATCGCGACCTTCCACGATAGCGTGTGTTGTACGCAACACCAAGTTTCGCTAAACAACAATATGCTATTAAAATATTATTAAAACTAGCTGTTATGAATAGTAATAACCAATTTGTGAAATTATGTAAATTTTATTTTTCAAAATGGACTTCATTTTTGGATTCGGAATATCGAAATTAGCTTAGGGTGAAATTTTGGTGATTTTCGGATAACTTTCATATTTTGATGAATAATGAATATTACAAAATTTTAATTAAAAACATCTTTTTCAATCGAAATAATTAATAGTGATAAATTATTAATTTTAGTGGTTTTAAAGTATATTTAGAAAATATTTTTACAATTTAATACAATGTTGGTCATTGGATTTAATTTCATATTTAAACCAGTTATAAACAAGTGTCAATCTTTTGATAGTTATTATCTCTTAAAAACACGCCTTTTGTTTTGAAGACGGGAATTAATTTTTAAATTAATTAATGCAACTGATATGTTTTGAATTTGGTAAAACAGAAATCATTTTTGATGTTCATAATATCAAATATAGCTTAGGCCTAATTTTTGGCATTTTTCTGAAAACTTTCAATTTTTGATGAATAGTGAAACCACTAAGTGGTAGTTAAAAAAACAGAATTTTTCCTAAAACTTAATTTTACCACTTCTGTGGGTGGAATTTCAAAAATCTGAGAGGCACGGTTGATGTCAGTAAGTAAAATATGGTTCAATGAGATGAAAATAATTTTTTGGTGAATAGTAACTTTTTACTTTTTTTTACCACGGTTAAAAGTAAATAGGGTAATTAAGGGTAAAAATGATATTATTATTACCCTAACACATTTCCTAATTCTATTTGACAAGTGTAATTCGACCAAAAACAACGTTAGGAATAAAATATTACCATTTAGGCCCACTTGTATTAGATTAGGACATTTATTATTATTTAATTCAAAGAAGAGTTAAAAGAGTTAAAAACAAAGTTTATTTACTAAAACATTTTTAATATTGGATTATACATAAGATACATTCTACTATAAATATTCATTAGAAAGCTAAAAATATTTCCTAAATAATGGTATTTTATTTGTAATTTTTAGACATTAAATAATATAATTTATTTATGACACAACGATGATGCAGTAATTATCTTATTAATGAAATATTGACATAATTGATGTTATAAATACCCAAATAAATATAATTTGAGACTTTTTATGAATTACACTAATTTTCTAGGTTAATATGACATGTTAGTATCGATTTAGTTAACTTTTTTCGAACTTATCATTCTGTTATGATTTTCACAAAAATCAATTACTAAATAGTGTCAAAACTGACATAAAATAGTTTTTAAAACAAATATTATATTATTAATTTTATTTTATTCCTAAAAAACTAAGGTTCGGAAAAATGACTTAGATAAGGTTATATATATTAATAATAAACAATTTTGGGTTCTTTTGGCTTCTTATAGTAAGTTTATTAACCTTATATTGTAAGAACACAAGAAGACACGGTAAAAGTAAAATTATTTAACTTAATGTTAAATCTAAATGATAAGGTTAAAATAGGAACCTAAACTTGTCTAAATTCTATAGTATGAGAGGATTTCGACCCATACCCACCTTATCCTCGAAATAAATCAATTTGGAGCTATTTAAAACCGAACTTGACTTTATAATAAAATAATATTTTTAGTTTTTCCAAAAGAGCCCCTCTCGTCCCTTATAAAAGGGAACCTCCTCCCTCTCTTCCTCACACAACTTTGAGCCTTCAATCTCGGACAAAACCTGCCAAATTATCTTCTAAACTTCCCTAGAATCATCCTATAGGTTTTGGTATTCTTCAAAGACCCATTTTAGTGCCCTAAAAAGAGGTCTCAAAGAAGCACCTCAAAGAAGAGGTAATGTCCGTTACCGATTCTTTCATCTTTATTTCTTCTTCCACTTCTTCTTCTTAGGTTGTTTCATTATGAAGTAATAACATCAGTATCACTCATATACTGATATGTTATTATAAGTATGAAACAAACCTATTTCACCATCTATCCATCCTACGAAAAAAGAAATCACCGCGCGTGCGTACGTACGGAATACCGTCTCCACGCCGTGGTGTAATCTATTTTCCACCACCACCTTACATGGATGGGTATAATGGTGTAAAGAATAACTATACATAGTTATTAGAACATAATATTGATTCTGATATATTGTATAATCCACTCCAATTAAATTCAATAATCATGGAAATGATATCATCGCTCGTGCGTACGTACGGACTACCATCTCCACGACGCGATGAGATTCATTCTCCATGTTAACCATTTAAGAATGATTATAAAGTATATATAAGAAATAATAATGAAATATATGACATTATAAAGCTACTGCATTTATGTATATATATATATATATATGTATGTCATCTACTTACTTCCATTCAAGATAATAAGGAAAGGAAAACAGCGTTCATGCGTACGTACGGACTACCGTCTCCATGAATGGTGTTTTTAATTTCATTTATCTATCTATTATATATATATATATACTGAATATATATGATATATAAATCATATTTTATATTCTGGAAGTAAGTAAATCATGATATAAGTAATAATAATGTCAAGAACAACAAGTCAAAACACCTACGATAAATGAAACGATTTTACCCAAAACGCTTCTTTAACATGGAATTTACAAAAGAACGGGTAATATAAAGTCATAAGTGAACCATATATGATATCATAACAATGAATATGATTCTGTAATAATTCAATGACATTATTTAAATCATTATACAGGAGGTTCGGACACATACGAAGCAAATCGGACCTAAGGTAAGGGAAATATCACAATCTCATTTTTATCCGAGATTGTTTATACTTTGAAATTTACTGGGGTGTATTTTATCATCCACATCCATGTTTCCTTAATATGTAATATTATTTCCATCCAAATTAAATTTTTAAAATCAGATTTTACCCTTCGGTGAGTTTTTACTAAAAGATATGAATGGAATCTTTTGACGTTTTTCGTACGAGGTACTTTTTGACTTTTCCGACAAAAGTACGAAGAATGTTTTTTTTAACTTATATGGCATGAATGGATTTTTAAAACATTATTTCCAAAAAGATTCCTTTACAAGTTTTCAAGTTTATTTTTAATCAACTTCTTTTAGTTTAGAATTGTATGACATGTTAAGAAAGGAAAAGTGTTTTTGAAGTAGAAAGGATATTTTCCTCAAGAATGGAGTAGAAGTGTTTTATCAAAATTATTTCCCATCTAAGATAATAAAGGGTTCTGTTTTTATCCCTATTATTACATTGATTTGATTATGTTGTGATGAAATTATATTTTTATGAATTCCTTTATCTTATATGAATTGTTTTATGAGGTCACGATGTTTAAGATTCCCATTTTTATTACATGGGTTATGAAATGATGTATGATTTATGATTTTGTGGCACACATAAGAATGGTATAATTATGAGATGGGTGGTACCTACATCTCCCTCCAATGCATTGGGTAAAGATTTTATATCTCATGAGATAGACATGGATGGAACGGTAGGTTATACCTGTTCAGTGAAACAGGACTGAAACGAGGGTGACTCGGTTCAGAAAGGGACTTTGTCCACTAAGATAGTCTTGGAAATGAGTCTTGACTAACAAGAAATGATTCTCTATGATTATGTGTGTATGCCAAAAAGTTTAATGTTTTATGTTATGATTATTGTGATTACATTTCACTGCCATGAGTTATCCCAGGTTATGAAATTATGATCTCTTTTACAGGTTAAGATTTCCAAAAGTTATGTATATGATGTGATTGATATTTATTTTGTTTACCCTTACTGAGCATTTGAGCTCACCATTTTATGTTTTCTTTTCCCCAGGATATAAAGAAAGGTTTTAGGTATAAAAAAATAAGATCTTTATGGGAGATGTTGAAGATCTTTCACCAGGATTAGAAGATTATATTCTGAGTTTCCAAAGACACTAAACTATTGCGATCCTTGTGTGTGTGTTTTTGTTATGTACTAAGTATTCTGCAAATGTAATGTAATGTCAATGTACGTCAAGCTTCGGGTCTCTACAGTTGGTATCAGAGGAAAGGTTTAGTCAACCTTTGGAAACTAGGATGCGAGAACTTTAGTGAGATCCCTAGAGATATTTCTAAGTTATGTCTAGGGATGTCTCTAAGGTTAAGTATACGTATAGGTTATAGTCCTAGAATTGCGCTAACGATCTTATAATTTAACCTAAGATGTTAGATATTGAGGGTACCCCCCCTTTATTATGTTGTTTTCCCTATCATGATTTTTTCCTCTCACACTATTCTTTTTGGGTTTTAGACGACGGCTGGAACCCGAAGGAACCGTGTTGATCAATGCAATGGACTATGCAATGATTTCCCTCCTGAACAAACAAATGTTATGGGAGATGGAGTGAAAAATCTTATTGCTATACTTACACAGGCTATGAATCATTCTGGACTTCCAAATGAGCAAAGAAGAGAACAATATTCTATTGAGTCCTTCATGAGGCAACGTCCACCTTCTTTTAGTGGGTCTTCTAATCCACTTGTTGCTGAACAATGGATCAGTACCACTGAAAAGATATTTTCAGTTCTTCAATGTTCTCAACATGATTAAGTCATCTTAGCAGTATATCGTTTGGAAGGTGAAGCTGATCAATGGTGGAATCTTATCAAGAATACGAGGCAAAGAGATGAAATTGAGTCCATGGAATGGGATGAGTTCAAGAACATATTTTTCAATAAGTACTTCCCTCGTGTTCTTCGAACAAAGATGGAGAAGGAGTTTCTTGAACTAAAGAAAAAGGATGATGAATCTTTTGGTATATACGAAGAGAATTTTACAAGGCTTGCAAGGTATGCATCTAGCATTATCATCCAACCTGAAAGTAAAGTTGATCTATTTTTCAGTGGCTTAAAACCAAGTCTTCGAAGGGCATTAGCTATAAGAGACTTCAGTAGCTATGAAGAAATTGTGCGTTGTGATATCAAGGTCGAAATTGAAGTTGGTGTTACATATCCATCTCATGGTTTTGACAAGAAACAAAAGATGGAGTTCAAGGAGAAATCTCAGAATAATGGTGAAAAGAAGATGAATGTTTCCTTATGCTCAAAGTGTGGAAAGAAGCATGGTGGAGATTGTCTTAAAGGGACTAGAAAATGTTTTAAGTGTAAAAATGAAGGTCATCGAGCAGCTGAGTGTCGAAGTAATGGAAAAAGAGTTTCTAATGATGTGAATAAAGCAAAGACTGCAGAGAACGCACCACCAACACTTCAATGCTTCAAGTGCAAGGAAATGGGGCATTATGCTAATAAATGCCCTAATCCAAGGGTTAGTGACGATCAACATGAGCAACCACTTCAGGCAAAGGACAAAGGGAAGTCACATGCGATCACTATTGGTGATGTTGAATATGACAATGATGTGGTGGAATGATTAAGTGTTTATGTAATGGGATTCCAAAATAGTGTTGTATATAGTATCGTGGAATATTGGAATATTTATGTATTGGTCTATTGTGGTTTTCAATAATTTGATGGTACCAGTAACCATGGAAAGTGATTGAGATATTTTTGGAAAAAGAATGATATGCGCATAATGAAGGGAAAATGAGAAAATGAAATATTTGACAGTATTCATGAGCTCATGATTGATATAAGGACTAAGTGATATCATGGTTTGAGTATATAGAATTTTGAGGATTTTGGTATGTGGAAGGTGTTAACTTTTAACTGAATTCATGTTTTCACTAAGGATCAATGGGTATTTAAGAGAATACATGATTAAGGACTTTGAATGTTTCGAATGTGACCAAAAAAACATATCTTATGATATATGGGTTTCAACGATGGTATTAAATCTCTGGTAATCGTTTTCACTATGATATGAGAGTGGACTGCAGTATTATGGATAAGCCTAAAGATTGGAATGGATTATGTTGGACATAAGTTAGTATTGTTTAAGGATAGAAGTTTTTTTGATATTATTGATGGGATGTTATAGTAATATAGTTTTAGAAAAAGGACAACCTGCAGGACGGGCGACAGCCCATCGCGTCGGACAAGGCTGTGGGAATCGAACCCACAACCAAAGTACGACTGGCCTTTATTGCCTACCACTAGCCTAAAGGAAGTCCTTGTTTAGTGGAAACTTGTTTTATTATATTAATCAGTATGATATATGAAGTATAAGTCCATTTTAGGAACCATATATGATAAATCTCACTATAGATGACTTATGTATATTTAATAAATTTTGCTAACCTTTTGTTTGAGACAGATGGAATGATCCGTCATTCTATCACATGATCTGCTAACACTTCACGAATAACAATTTCAACTTCATTTATTTAATAGATGAAGTGGAAATTGTTCAAGGCACGAACAACAATGAGATTGTACCAAAATAAAGTAAGTATTTATTCTAATTCAAATTCTTCAACTTTAGGGAAACGATCATGAAAACCAAAAATGTTGTCCTAGTGCTCTTATATCTGATTAATCAGATGGTACCTTAGATCGTCACAAATTTATGGCTTTGTGATTGCTAGATTTTCCAGAGCCATGTTCTCTACCACTCTCCATCAGAACATGATGGTTAGATTTCTCTTCCATATCCATATTTTCACCTATGTGGAAACCCAGTGATTAGTTTATTTGGGTAACTGTTACGTTTCATACTTTTGTTTTTAAAAAATTGGTTTTGGTATTACTTTTTACGATGTGGGTTTCAATTAAAGAAACTTTCGAATAGTAAACTATTTATAACCCCGATGAATTTCGAGGGAGAAATTCATTTTAAGGGGGGTAGAATGTATCACCACGAGATTTTATGAAAAATATTCTTTTTAATTTCATTAATGTCTTGTGTTATACGCTACACCAAAAGGAGCTTTCACAACACACATCTCTGACCTGGCTTGAATTACACGCAATCGCGACCTTCCACGATAGCGTGTGTTGTACGCAACACCAAGTTTCGCTAAACAACAATATGCTATTAAAATATTATTAAAACTAGCCGTTATGAATAGTAATAACCACTTTTTGAAATTTTTTAAATTTTATTTTTCAAAATGGACTTCATTTTTGGATTTGGAATATCGAAATTAGCTTAGGGTGAAATTTTGGTGATTTTCGGATAACTTTCATATTTTGATGAATAGTGAAAATTACAAAATTTTAATTAAAAACAACTTTTTCAATGAAAATAATTAATAGTGATAAATTATTAATTTGAGTGGTTTTAAAGTATATTTAGAATATATTTTTACAATTTAATACAATGTTGGTCATTGGATGTAATTTCACATTTAAACCAGTTATAAACAAGTGTCAATCTTTTGATAGTTATTATCTCTTAAAAACACGCCTTTTGTTTTGACGACGGGAATTAATTTTTAAATTAATTAATGCAACTGATATTTTTTGAATTTGCTAAAATAGAAATCATTTGTGAGTTCATAATATCAAATATAGCTTAGGCCTAATTTTTGGCATTTTTCTGAAAACTTTCAATTTTTGATGAATAGTGAAACCACTAAGTGGTAGTTAAAAAAACTGAATTTTTCATAAAACTTAATTTTACCGCTTCTGTGAGTGGAATTTAAAAAATCTGAGAGACACGGTTGATTTCAGTAAGTAAAATGTGGTTCCATGAGATGAAAATAATTTTTTGATGAATAGTAACTTTTTACTTTTTTTCCCACGGTTAAAAGTAAATAGGGTAATTAAGTGTAAAAATGATATTATTATTACCCTAACACATGTCCTAATTCTATTGGACAAGTGTAATTCGACCAAAAACAACCTTAGTAATAAAATATGACCATTTAGGCCCACTTGGATTAGATTAGGACATTTATTATTATTTAATTCAAAGAAGAGTTAAAATAGATAAAATCAAAGTTTATTTACTAAAACATTTTTAATATGGGGTTATACATAAGATAAATTCGACTATAAATATTCATTAGAAAGCTAAAAATATTTCCTACATAATGGTAGTTTATTTGTAATTTTGAGACATTAAATAATATAATTTATTTATGACACAACGATGATGAAGTAATTATCTTATTAATTAAATATTGACATAATTGATGTTATAAAAACCTAAATAAATATAATTTGAGACTTTTTAAGAATAAAAATAATTTTCTAGGTTCATATGACATGTTAGTATTGATTTAATTAACGTTTTTAGAACTTATCATTCTGTTATGAGTTTCAAAAAAATCAATTACTAAATAGTGTCAGAATTGACATAAAATAGTTTTTAGAACAAATATTATATTATTAATTGTTATTTTATTCCTAAAAATATAAGGTTCGGCAAAATGACTTATATAAGGTTATATATATTAATAATAAACAATTTGGGGTTCGTTTGGCTTATTATAGTATGTTTAATAACCTTATAGTGTAAGAACACAAGAAGACACGGTAAAAGTAAAATTATTTAACTTAATGTTAAATCTAAATGATAAGGTTAAAATAGGAACCTAAACTTGTCTAAATTCTATTGGATGAGATTATTTCGACCCATCCCCACCTTATCCTCGAAATAAATCAATTTGTAGCTATTTAAAACCGAACTTGACTTTATAATAAAATATTATTTTTAGTTTTTCCAAAGAAGCCCCTCTCCTCCCTTATAAAAGGGCACCTCCTCCCTCTCTTCCTCACACAACTTTGAGCCTTAAAGATCGGTAAACCCCTACCAAATTATCTTCTCCACTTCCCTAGAAACATCCTAGAGGTTCTTGTCTTCTTCAAAGACCCATTTTAGTGCCCTAAAAGGAGGTCTCAAAGAAGCACTTCAAAGAAGAGGTAATGTCTGTTACCGATTCTTTCATCTTTATTTCTTCTTCCACTTCTTATTCTTAGGTTGTTTCATTATGAAGTAATAACATCAGTATCACTCATATACTGATATGTTATTATAAGTATGAAACAACCTTATTTCACCATCTATCTATCCTACGGAAAAAGAAATCACCGCGCATGCGTACGTACGGAATACCGTCTCCACGCCGTGGTGTAATCTATTTTCCACCACCACCTTACATGGATGGGTATAATGGTGTAAAGAATAACTATACATATTTATTATAACATCATATTGATTCTGATATATTTCATAATCCACTCCAATTCAATTCAATAATTATAGAAATGATATCATCGCTCGTGCGTACGTACGGACTACCGTCTCCACGACACGATGAGATTCATTCTCCATGTTAACCATTTAAGAATGATTATAAAGTATATATAAGAAATAATAATGAAATATATAACATTATAAAGCTACTGGATTTATGTATATATATATGTATGTATGTCATCTACTTACTTCCATTCAAGACAATAAGGAAAGGAAAACAGCGTTCATGCGTACGTACGGACTACCGTCTCCATGAACGGTGTTTTTCATTTCACTTATCTATCTATTATATATATATATATACTGAATATATATGATATATAAATCATATTTTATATTCTGGAAGTAAGTAAATCATGATATAATTAATAATAATGTCAAGAACAACAAGTCAAAACACCTACGATAAATGAAACGATTTTACCCAAAACGCTTCTTTAACATGGAATTTACAAAAGAACGGGTAATATAAAGTCATAAGTGAACCATATATGATATCATAACAATTAATATGATTCTGTAATAAGTCAATGACATTATTTAAATCATTATACAGGAGGTTCGGACACATACGAAGCAAATCAGACTTAAGGTAAGGGAAATATCACAATCTCCTTTTTATCTGAGATTGTTTATACTTTGAAATTTAATGGGGTGTATTTTATCATCCACATCCATGTTTCCTCATTATATAATATTATTTCCATCCACATTAAAATTTTAAAATCAAATTTTACCCTTCTGTGAGTTTTTAGTAAAAGATATGAAATGAATCTTTTGACGTTTTTCGTACGAGGTACTTTTTGACTTTTCCGACAAAACTACGAAGAATTTTTTTTTTAACTTATACGGCATGAATGGGTTTTTAAAAAATTATTTCCAAGAAGATTCCTTTACAAGTTTTCAATTTTATTTTTAATCAACTTCTTTTAGTTTAGAATTGTATGACATGTTAAGAAAGGAAAAGTGTTTTTGAAGTAGAAAGGATATTTTCCTCAAGAATGGAGTTAAAGTGTTTTATCAAAATTATTTTCCATCTAAGATAATAAAGGGGTCTGTTTTTATCCCTATTATTACATTGATTTGATTATGTTGTGATGAAATTATATTTTTATGAATTCCTTTATCTTATATGAATTGTTTTATGAGGTCACGATGTTTAAGATTCCCATTTTTATTACATGGGTTATGAAATGATGTATGATTTATGATTTTGTGGAACACATAAGAATGGTATAATTATGAGATGGGTGGGACCTACATCTCCCTCCTATTCATTGGGTAAAGATTTTATATCTCATGAGATAGACATGGCTGGAACGGTAGGTTATACCAGTTCAGAGAAACAGGACTGAAACGAGGGTGACTCGGTTCAGAAAGGGACTTTGTCCACTAAGATAGTCTTGGCAATGAGTATTGACTAACAAGAAATGATTCTCTATGATTATGTGTGTATGACACAGAGTTTAATTTTTTAAGTTATGATTATTGTGATTACATTTCACTGCCATGAGTTATCCCAGGTTATGAAATTATGATCTCTTTTACAGGTTAAGATTTCCAAAAGTTATGTATATGATGTGATTGATATTTATTTTGTTTACCCTTACTGAGCATTTGAGCTCACCCTTTTATGTTTTCTTTTCCCCAGGATATAAAGAAAGGTTTTAGGTATAAAAAAAATAAGATCTTTATGGGATATGTTGAAGATCTTTCACCATGATTAGAAGATTATATTCCGAGTTTCCAAAGACACTAAACTATTACGATCCTTGTGTTTGTGTTTTTGTTATGTACTAAGTATTCCGCAAATGTAATGTAATGTCAATGTACGTCAAGCTTCGGGTCTCTACAGTTATCTTGTGTCTCTGAATCAAATGAAATTTTTTTGCCATCTCTTCTACCAATTCTGGTCCCATCAACTTCCTTTCACCCACTTCATCCTAGAAAGCTAGAGTTCGACACCTCTTCCCATATAATGCCTCAAATGAAGCTATTTGTATACTGGAATGAAAACTGTTATTATAAGAAAATTCATCCAAAGAAATATGGTGTTCCCAACTTCCCTGTTAATCCATCGAACAAGCATGTAACATATCCTCCAAATTATGAATTGTTCGTTCCGACTGCCCATCTGATTGCGGAAGAAAAGCTGTACTGAAATTTAATTCAGTACCCAACAACTTCTGAAGGCCTTTCCAAAAGTTAGAAGTAAACCTGGGATCACGATCAGATACAATAAAGAGGTTAACTCCATGCAACTTGACTATCTCTTTAAGATAAAATCAAGAATGTTGATCCAGAGAGAATTTATCTCGCATAGGAAGAAAATGAGCAGATTTATTCAATCGATCAACAATAACCCAGATTTCATTATTACCTCGAGATGTCCTCGGTAATCCCATAACAAAGTCCATGGATATATTTTCCCATTTCCACTCTAGAACTGTTAATGGCAGAAGCATCCCTTTCGGTAACTGCCACTCTGCTTTAACCTGCTGACAAGTCAAACACTTCACAGAAAAATCAGCAATATCTCTTTTCATTCCATCCCACCAGTAATACTCTCGCAGATCACTGTACATCTTAGTACTACCAGGATGAACTGAAAACGGGGAACTATGAGCCTCACATAACAACTCATTCTTCAACTGTGAATCACCAGGCACACATAATATCTTCCCAAACCTCAAAACACAATCATTATCAATGTTGAATTCAGGAAACCTACCCTTCTTAACCAGCTCTACCTTTTTCTACAACTCACTGTCTTGCTTTTTTCTTGCTTGATTCTGTCTGATAGAGAAGATTTCACCGATACCTGAAACAAAAAAGAAGGACTTCCGGCACAAACAACTTCCATGCCAAAGTTCATAAAATCAAAAACCAAAGGATCTAGTTCCAAACGTAGCATGGTTAATTAAGCATTACCTTTTCTACTCAAAGCATCAACCACATTATTTGCTTTTCCCAGATAGTAATGAATTATACAATCATAATCCTTGATTAATTCCAGCCATCTCCTCTGTCTCATGTTCAACTCTTTCTAAGTGAATATATACTTTAAACTTTTGTGATCAGTATGTATTTCAAACATTACTCCATACAAATGATGCCTCCAAATTTTTAATGCAAAAGCAACAGCAGCTAATTCCCAGTCATGTGTAGGGTAATTTACCTCATGATTTTTCAACTAACATGAAGCATAAGCAATTACCTGATCATTCTTCATAAGGACAGAGCTAAGTCCTTTCAATGAAGCATCACTGTAGATAACAAACTCACCATTCTTGGAAGGAAGTTCCAAAATTAGAGCATTCACCAATATTTTTTTCAACTCCTGAAAATAACCATCACATTCTTTTGTCCAGATAAACTTAACACCCTTCCGAGTTAGCTTAGTCATTGGACTAGATATCTGTGAAAAATTTTCAACAAACCTTCAGTATTAACCTGCCAAACCAAGGAAACTATGGATATCGGTTACATTTGTGGGTCTTGGCCATTCTTCAAAAACTTTTGTTTTAGTAGGATCAACAATTATGTCATCTTTTTAAACAATGTGACCAAGGAAAGAAATTTGTTGTAACCAAAAATCACACTAGCTAAATTTTCCATACAGTTTCTTTTCTTTTAAGGTTTTAAAGATAACCCTTTAAATGACTTTCATGCTCCTCTTTACCTTTAGAAAACACCAAAATACCATCGATGAAAACAACCAAAAACTTATCAAAGAACTCATGGAAAATTCTATTCATAAGATCCATGAATACAGAAGGTGAATTGGTTAACCCGAAAGGCATAACTACAAATTCATAATGGCCATATCTAGTACGGAACATAGTCTTCAGAATGTCTGCTTCTTTTACTTTCAACTGATGGTACCCCGACCTCAAGTCAATCTTCGAAAAATACTGAACTCCCTAGAGCTTATCAAAAAAATAATCGATATGAGGCAAAGGATACTTGTTCTTAACAGTGATATTATTCAAGGCTCTATAATAAATGCAAAGTCTCATTGAACCATCTTTATTTTTAACAAACAAGACAGAATCACCCCATGGTGATGTGTTAGGTTGAATGAAACCTTTATCTATTAACTCCTGCAATTGATTCTTTAACTCTAAAAGTTCAACTTGAGCCATTCGATAAGGGGGTTTTGAAATTGTCTTATAATCAGGAACTAAGTCAGCAGTAAATTCAACTTCCCAATCATGAATAATACAAGTAAACTCCTAAAAAAACATCAAAATACTCATTTACCACTGTAAAATCATTAATCTGAATAGTTCCTTTATTTTTGACAATATGTGCAAGGTAACATTCATTTCCATATTTTACTAGTTTCTCAACTTCCTGATATGTTATCAAAATCAAGGGTTCATTCTTGTACACAAACAGAAAATCTTTCTCAAAAGAAACCATTTTAGCTCTGCAGTCAATCTTAGCATGATAAACAAAAATCCAATCCATGCCCAAAATAACATCAAACTCTACTAGAGGCCAAACAATAAGGTTTTCTAGTAGATTCTTTCCACACACAAGGATAGGAAGGTTCTTATAATTTCTTTTTGTCTCAACATTCCCTGCAGGTGTTTTTACCATAAGTTCAGGATTTATATCTTGAGATAGAATTTCTAATTTACTAGAAAAATTCTCGGAAATGAAATAATGTGTAGACCCTGAATCAAACAACACATTGGCATAATCCGAACAAACAAACAGTGTACCTAATACTACTTCATTCGATGGCCCAACATCTGCTGAAGTAGTTGCAAAGGATTTCACCACCCCTTTCTACTTATAGTCTAGCTGCTTTTCCCTAGTTGAGTTCTTCGTTAGACACTCATTTTCATAATGACCCATTTCATTACACTTAAAACATCTTACTGCTGGCTTTTCATTGCCTGCTTAATCATATTCCTTATAGTTACGAGCAATATGACCATACTTACCACACCGAAAGAACTTTACAGACTTGGATAAACATTCTCTAGGATGAATCTTACCACACTTCTCACAGGATGGATATTTGGTTTTCTTACCTCCTTGTTTCTTTGATGAATTCTTCCCCGTTGCCTGCCAACTGGACCTCTTAATCTGTTGTTTGTCAAAGATCACATGGTCATCGGAAAAATCCATTTCCAACTTCTCCGCACATCGAACAAGTTTTGTATAACTTTTGATGTCACGAGAAGCTAAATCCCTTTGATACCTTGGCTTTAACCCTATGTAAAACGGTTTATTTTACTATCAAGATCTCATATGAAGTGTGGAGCATACCTTTCCAGTCGAGTGAACTTTGCCTCATAAGCAGCCACTGAATCATCCTCTTGTCTCAATTCTAGGAATTGTTTTCCATCCTAAGAAAAACCACCATAGGAAAATATTTCTCAAGAAACATACCTTTGAATTCATCCAAGTGAAGATCATAAATCTCATCACAATCCCTGATATTTTTCACCATCGACCACCACTGATCAGCTTCACCTTTAAAATGGTAAACAACAAGACTAACCTTTTGATGTTCTGAACACCCCATGACATCAAAAATCTTTTCCAGCACTTTAATCCACCCTTCATATAGCACAAGGTCAGATGATACTATGAATAATGGGGGATGTTGCCTCATGAAATGTTCCACCACTGACATGTTCCTCTATGGTTGATCTGGCTGATCTTGTGCATGGATACCACCACCATTTATAGCCTGAGTCAATTGCGCCATCACTGCAACAAATAGTTCAGTTCTGATTCCGACCATCTCATGTTACTGATTTGGAAGGTTGTCTTCCTCCTAATGTCGTCCCAATATAGCTTCTTTTCTTCCTCTGCGGAAAACCATTCTAAACAAAGAAATATCTTAGGCGAAGCAACATGGTAATCTTTAAATGTTATATCATTTCAATCATACCATAAATTAATTCATAATTTAACAATTTTCTAACTCCTAAAGTTGTCTAAACCGACCTCTGATACCAACTATAAGACCCCATCCCTAAACCTTACTTAGTATTGAATTAAATGAATAATTCACATTGAGGATCCTTTCAGGTTTAGATTTCTACAGAATTAGGGCATAACTATTACATCTCAAAAGATTACAAAGTAGACACTTCTACTATGTTTCCATAAAATAAAAACTCTTAAAAATAAACATGTCTAGTTCCATGTTTTAGATAGCATGAATTTTCCTTGATCCCATCCTTGACCATATTCCACATTAAGACCCGTGAAAAACATTTCAAAAAACTTGGGGTGAGCATTAAAAGCTCAGTAAGGGATACACAATGAATGAAAGCTGTTAGTCTTTCAAAACAATAAGTAAACCATGTATACTTTATCAAAGTAATACTTTTCCCCTTTATGAAGTAGTAAAAACTCTTCACTGAATAAAAGATCATTACTTACCCTTCTGTAACCAAAAGGTTACCATAAAACCCATATAAAGATCACATAACATATAAAGGTAACTTGGGACATAAAAATACTTAAGTGAAATAACCATACGGTCGACTTCCACACATATCACTTAATGGAATAGCCATACGGCCGACTTCCATACCCAATGCATTGGAGGTTATAACAAAACCACCCATACTGGTATTCATGGCACCACCCATCATATGGTTTATCACCTAACCACCTGTCAAATGTCCAAGTACCATTATAAAATCATAATACATAAAAAAAATATAATGGAAAGAAAACATTTCCACACTTTGATCACAATATATCACTTAATTATATTGACATAACAAATCCATTATAAAAACCATTTTCAATACCAAAATAAATAAAAGAGTATATGGTATTTATTTCATTTTAAAAAACATTATGTCTTGTTGAGGAAGCCAAAGACCAAATAATACTCACGGCGGTGGAAAAGGTCGTTATCACCACGTACGTTAAAAGACACATTCCTTTTTTTCATTTAGTAAAATGATTCATAGAAAAAGATTTATTTTGTATAAAAGTAAAAGTCAAAGGGGTTTATACACCGTATAAAATACTGTTTTGTATTAAACTAAATATGCCTCAATGCAAGGAGATTGAGATGAAGTCCCTTACCTCGGGTATGACTTGACTCGATCGTTCTTTAACGTCATGAATAATAAACTTGAGTTAATTTCTAATTGCTTAAGAAACTCATTCACGTTCATTATTCCTTTTATATCACTTATTGACATGTTATAAACATTATGTAATCATTTAAGTTAATAAGGTTTTTTTTCCGATATTTGGTTCTTATGTCGAAAGTGGACTTCTTATAATTACTTGTTGTTCATGTGGTCAAAGGTTCATTATATCCAGAATGATATTCATGATTTGGATATCATATATATCATATATATCTAGAATATACATGTATTTATAATATTATATAATCATTTAGAGGTATGAAATGAAATGCACCGTTCATGGAGATGGTAAGTCGTACGTACTCATGAACGCTACTTTCATTTCTATGTAATATTAATGGAATTAAAACTAAATGAGAGATATGTATATTTTAATTCCAGAATTATATTAATAATTTAGATGTAACATACATCATATATGTCCATTATATATATTTACTTATAATAGTACATTAAATTTGTGGATAAGAAATGAAATTCACCGTTCATGGAGACGGTAAGTCGTACGTACGCATGAACACTACTTTCATTTCTATCTCATAAATTAATGGAAAGAAATAATAATGATATAAATTTATTTTATAATTCTAGTATAAAATCATCTATAATAACTTTACATCCATCCTTTATATATCCCACATATGGAATTAATGAATCAAATCACTTTGAGGGGGCGGTAGTCCGCACTTCCTAAAATGAAGATATCACATATACCCATAATGGAAGCCATAAAGGTATGGCATAAATGAAAAATACAGAAGCTTAAAAAAAATATAAACATATTATATATCATATATAAATATAGTGACATCTTAATGGAAACCTTTGAATGTGTTAGAATAATATTGAACAATCATCGTTTCGTGAGGCAGAAATCCGTCATCCACAGAAACAGTATGTTCTTTAACCATTAGATGTTGGTGTGAGTAAGTGTAGCTAGAATTCTTCTTATAAAAATATCCTAGTATATTTAAGATACTGGTTTTTTAAAAAAATAAATGAATAAAAAGAGTTTAGGGTATTGGAGAAGCAAAATAAAACAAAAAAACACAAGTTAAGACATTACCTTAAAATCGGGTAACTCTCTTTGATTGGACCTCAAAGGCTTCCTTGGGAAGACTTCTGCCCAACGTGAGGCTTCTAGGAGTAAGATAGGGATGTGGAGAGACAAAATGGGTAGGGTTTGGCCGAGCCAAAGGCTTGAGTTGTGTGGGTAAGGTGGTAGAGGTGGGGGGCTTTTATAAGAGGAGAGGAGGGGAACTCTTGGAATGTTTTAAAAGGTTACTTTATTATAAAATGAGTTTCGGTTTTTAAAGGACCAAAATTATATATTCAGAAGATAAGGTCATAATGGTAAGAAATACATCCATCCAATAGGTTTTTGACAAGTTTAGTTCTTAGATTTTATATTATCTTTTCATTTTATTTAAATCGTTAAATAATGAGGTAATCGTTGTATCATCATGGTGTTATAAATAATTTAATTTATTTATTGTCTAAAAATTATAAAAAAACTAACATGATGTAGGAAATCGTTTTATCTTTCTAATGAATATTTATAGTTAAAATTATGACTTGTATAACCCCATTTAAAAATTGTTTTAGTAAGACAACTCATGTTTGTGACATTTTTATTTTAACTTTAAAAAAAAGATATTAATGTCATTTTCCTACCAAAGTGACTCCATGGGGTCCCCATGTTGACCCATGGATTTTTTTGATCGGCCATGACACATCAAATAAGGGTAGGACATGTTTCTAGGTCATTTCATATTATTAAAACATTATTTCTACCTTAAACTACACTAATTACCTCTAATCGCGGTTAATAAACATAAAAGTTACTATTCACCAAAAAATTATTTTAATCCCATTGAACCACATTTTACTTCCTAATGACAACCATGTATGTCGGATTTTTGAAATTCAAAATAGAAAGGTGGTAAATTTTCATTTAAATGAAAAATCAATTTTTTAAGTACCACTTAGTGGTTTCACTATTCATCAAAAATTAAAGTTTTCTAGAAAAAAACCAAAACTTCACCATAAGATATATTTCATATTCTGAATTAAAAAATGATGTCTATTTTACAAAATTCAAATCATATAAGTTACATTAATTAATTTAGTAATTAATTCCCGCTGTCATGACAAATAGAGTGTTTTATGGAACAGTATATATCAAAAGATTGACACTAGTTTAAGTACCATTTCAAAGTGAAATTAATTCCAATGACCACTATTGGATTAAATGGTAAAAATATATTTAATTATACTCTAAAAAAATTCAAAAGATAATCTAATCATATAAATAAATTAGATTAAAAAGTGGTTTTGAATTAAAATACTACATTTTTCACTATTCATTAAAAATGAACTTTATCGGAAAAATACTAAACATTTACACAAAGTAAATTTTGATGTCCCAATTCTAAAGAATAGTTTTATTTGGTCCAATATAAAGTATAATAGTGACCAAAACTATATTTAAAGAAGGTTCTCCATGAAAACGCAATAAGTCGACCTTTAGTGAATATTAGAGTATCTATGCCTAAAATTGAATTCTTTTCTTATTTTAAGCCTTTATCTTTTATTGGAAAAATGTAAAAACTTTAAAAAAACATATATAATCATATTATAGTTTTTTCTATTCATTCCCTCCAATACAACGTCTATGTGTTAAATACTATTTAAAATAATATTATTATATTACTAGTGTGCAACGTAAGTTTTCAAAAAACTCATTATTGTGTATCGAGTACGCTATCGAACATAGAAACCCCTTTAAAGTAAAATTAATATTTAATTCTCAAATATTAATAAATATGAAAATGTATTATTATTTATTTACCTGGGATGTTACATCGTTCCCCCCTTTTGGGAATTGCGTCCTAGCAATTTTATTTACTTATCAAAATAAGTGGGGGTATTTATCCATCATAGAATTTTCAGATTCCCACGTTGCCTCTTTAACCATATGGTTTTTCCACAAAACCATTACCTGATGAATTACCTTATTTCGCAACACTTGTTCTCTTCAGTCAAGAATCTGGACTGGTTGTTCTTTATAAGAGAGATTCTCTTCCAACTGAACTACCTCTGGGCTCAAAACATGAGATGGATCTGGTATATACTTTCTCAACATTGAAACATGAAAAACATTGTGTACCTAAGATAAACACAGTGGTAAATCCACTCGGTATGAAAATGATCCAACTCTCTCTAAAATTTCATATGGTCTAATGAACCTTGGACTCAGCTTTCCTTTCTTACGAAATCGCATCACACATTTCCACAGTGAAACTTTGAGAAAAACATGATCACCTACCTCAAAAGATAGATCCTTCCTCCTGTTGTCTGCATAACTTTTCTGTCTGATCTGAGCTGTTCTCATGTGTTTCTAAATCAACTGAAATTTTTCTGTCATCTCTTCTACCAATTCCGGTCCCATCAACTTCCTTTCACCAACTTCATCCAAGAAATCTGGAGTTCGACACTGCTTCCCATATAATGCCTCAAATAGAGCCATATGTATACTGGAATGAAAACTGTTATTATATGAAAATTCAACTAAAGAAAGATGTTGGTCCCAACTTCCCTGATAATCCATCGAACAAGAATGTAGCATATCCTCCATCGTCTGAATTTTTCATTCTGAATTTCCATCTGATTGAGGATGAAAAGCTGTACTAAAATTCAATTTAGTACCCAACGACTTCTGAAGGCCTTTCCAAAAGTTTGAAGTAAACCTGGGATCACGATCAGGTACAATAGAGAGGGTAACTCCATGCAACCTGACAATCTCTTTAAGATATAGTCAAAAATGATGATCTAGACAGAATGTTTCTCTAATAGGAAAGAAATGAGAAGATTTAGTCAATCGATCAACAATAACCCATATTGCATTATTACCTAGAGATGTCCTCGGTAATCCCACAACAAAGTCCAAGGATATATTTTGCCACTTCCACTCTAGCACTGGTAATGGCTGAAGCATCCCTTTCGGTAACTGCCGCTCTGCTTTAACCTACTGACAAGTCAACCACTTCACAGTAAAATCATTAACATCTCTTTTCATTCCATCCCACCAGTAATACTCCCTCAGATCTCTATACATCTTAGTAATGCCAGGATGAACTGAAAACGGGGATCTATGAGCCTCACATAATAACTCATTCTTCAACTGTGAATCACCAGGCACACATAATCTCTTCCCAAACCTCAAAACACAATCATTATCAATGTTTAATTCAGGTAACTTACCCTTCTGAACCAGCTCTACCTTTTTCTGCAACTCAATATCTTGCTTCTGTGCTTGCTTGATTCTGTCTGATAGAGAAGATTTCATCGATACCTGAAACAAAGCAGAAGGACTTCCTGCATAAAAAACTTCAATGCCAAAGTTCATAAAATCAAAAACCAGAGGATCTCGTTCCAAACGTAGCATGGTTAATAAAGCATTACTTTTTCTACTCAAAGCATCAGCCACTTTATTTTCTTTTCCTGTATGGTAATGAATTGTACAATCATAATCCTTGATTAATTCCAGCCATCTCCTCTATCTCATGTTCAACTCATTCTGAGTGAATATATACTTTAAACTTTTGTGATCAGTATATATTTCACACTTTACCCCACACAAATGATGCCTCCAAATTTTTAAAGCAAAAACAACAGCAGCTAATTCCAAGTCATGTGTAGGGTAAGTTACCTCATGAGTTTTCAACCGACGTTAAGCATAAGCAATTACCTGATCATTCTTCATAAGGACACAACTAATTCCTTTCAATGAAGCATCACTGTAGATAACAAACTCACCATTCATGGAAGGAAGTTCCAAAACTGGAGCATTCACCAATCTTCTTTTCAAATCATAAAAACAATCATCACATTCTTTTGTCTAGATAAACTTAACACCCTTCTGAGTTATCATAGTCATTGGACTAGATAACCGTGAAAAATTTTCAACAAACCTTCAGTAGTAACCTGCCAAACCAAGGAAACTATGGATCTGAATTGCATTTGTGGGTCTTGTCCATTATTCAACTACTTTTGTTTTAGCAGGATCAACAGTTATGTCATCTTTTGAAACAATGTGACCAAGGAAAGAAATTTGTTGTAACCAAAAATCACACTTGCTAAATTTTCCATACAGTTTCTTTTCATTTATGGATTGCAAGATAACTCTTTAAATGACTTTCACGATCCTCTATACTTTTAGAAAACACCAAAATATCATCGATGAAAACAACCAAAAACTTATCCAAGAACTCATGGAAAATTTTGTTCATAAGGTCCATGAATACAGCAGGTGCATTGGTTAACCCAAAAGGCATAACTACAAATTCATAATGGCCATATCTAGTATGGAATGTAGTCTTCGGAACGTCTGCTTCTTTTACTTTCAACTGATGTTACCCCAACCTTTATTCAATCTTCGAAAAATACTGAGCGCCCTGGAGCTAATCAAACAAATCAACGATATGAGGCAAAGGATACTTGTTCTTAATAGTGATATTATTAAAGGCTCTATAATAAATGAAAATTTTCATTGAACCATCTTTCTTTTTAACAAAAAAGACAGGAGAACCCCATGGTGATGTGCTAGGTTGAATGAAACCTTTATCTAATAACTCATGTAATTTCTTCCTTAACTTTAAAAGTTCAACTTGATCCATTCGATAAGGGGGTTTTGAAATTAGATTATAATCAGGAACTAAGTCAAAAGTAAATTCTACTTCCCGATCATGAATAATACCAGGCAACTCATCAGGAAAAACATCAAGATACTCATTTACCACTGGCGAATCATTAATCTGAACAGTTCCTTTATTTTCAACAATATGTGCAAGGTAACATTCATTTCCATCTTTTACCAGTTTCTCAACTTCCTGATATGTTATCAAAATCAAGGGTTCATTCTTGTACACAAACTGAAAATCTTTATGAAAAGAATCCATTTTAGCTCTGCAGTCAATCTTAGCATGATAAACAGAAGGCCAATCCATGCCCAAAATAACATCAAACTCTACTAGAGGCAAAACAATAAGGTTTTATAGTAGATTCTTTCCGCACACAAGGATAGGAAGGTTCTTATAATTTCATTTTGTCTCCACATTCCCTCCAGGTGTTTTTACCATAAGTTCAGGATTCATATCTTGATATGGAATTTCCAATTTACTAGGAAACTTCTCAGA
Source organism: Viscum album (assembly GCA_963277665.1). NCBI lineage: Eukaryota > Viridiplantae > Streptophyta > Magnoliopsida > Santalales > Viscaceae > Viscum > Viscum album. Next base: position 1,650,151,797 of record OY728137.1, on the reverse strand, counting down.
AATGAAGGAATGTGTATACCCTAAATCAAACAACACATTGGAATAATCCGAACAAACAAATAGTGTACCTGATACTACTTCATTCGATGGCCCAACATCTGCTGAAGTAGTTGCAAAGGATTTCACCACCCCTTTATTCTTGTAGTCTGGCTGCTTTTCCCCAGTTGAGTTCTTTGTTAGACACTCATTTGCATAATGACTCATTTCATTACACTTAAAACATATTACCGCTAGCTTTTCATTGCCTGCTTGATCATCTTCCTTACAGTTACGAGCAATATGACCAGACTTACCACACCGAAAGAACTTTCTAGACTTGGATAAACATTCTCTGGGATGCATTTTACCACAATTATCACAGGATGGATATTTGGTTTTCTTACCTCCTTGTTTCTTTGATGAATTCTTCCCCATTGCCTGCCAACTGTACCTCTTATTATGTTGTTTGTCAAAGATCACATGATCATCGGCAAACTCCATTTCCACCTTCTCCACAAATCGAAAAAGTTTTTCATATCTTTTGAACTCATGAGATGATAAATCCCTTCGATACCTTGGATTTAACCCTAAGTAAAAATAGTTTATTTTACAATCAAGATCTCGTATGATGTTTGGAGCATACCTTGCCAGTCGAGTGAACTTTGCCTCATAAGCATCCATTGAATCATCCTCCTACCTCAATTCTAGGAATTGTTTTTCCATCCTAAGACAAACCACCCTAGGAAAGTATTTCTCAAGAAACATACCTTTGAATTCATCCTAGTGAAGATAATCAATCTCATCATTATCCCTGATATTTTTCACCATCGACCACCACTGATCAGCTTCACCTTCAAAACGGTAAACAGCAAGACTAACCATTTGATGTTCTGAACACCCCATGACATCAAAAATATTCTCCAGTGCTTTAATCCACCCTTCATCTAGCACAAGGTTAGATGATCCTCTGAATGAGGGGGGATGTTGCCTCATGAAATATTCCACCACTGACATGTTCCTCTGTGGTTTATCTAGCTGATCTCATGCATGGACACCACCACCATTTATAGCCTGAGTCAACTATGCCATCACTACAACAAACTATTCAGTTCTGATTCCGACCATCTCTGGTTGCTGATTTGGAAGGTTGTCTTCCTCCTGATGTCGTCCCAACATAGCTTCTTTGTTTCCTCTGCGGAAAACCATTCTGAATGCAGAAATATCTTAGGCGAAGAAAAATTGTAATCTTTAAATTCTATATCATTTCAATCATACCATAAATTAATTCATAATTTAACAATTTTTTAACTCCTAAAGTTGTCTAAACAGACCTCTGATACCAACTATAAGACCCCGACCTTAAACCTTACTTAATATTGAATTAAATGAATAATTTACATTGAGGGTCTTTTCAGGTTTAGAGTTTTAGAGAATTAGGAAATAACTATTACATCTCAAAAGATTACAAAGTAGACACTTCTACTAAGTTTCCATAAAATAAAAACTCTTAAAAAGAAACATGTCTAGATCCATGTTTTAGATAGCATGAATTTTCCTTGATCACATCCTTGACCATATTCCACATTAAGTCCTATGAAAAACATTTTAAAAAACATGGGGTGAGCATTAAAATCTCAGTAAGGGATACACAATGAATGAAAACTGTTAGTTTTTCAAAACAAAAAGTAAACCATGTATACTTTATCAAAGTAATACTTTTCACCTTTATGAAGTAGTAAAAACTCTTCACTGAATAAAAGATCATTACTTACCCTTTTGTAACCAAAATGTTACCATAAAACCCATATAAAGATCACATAACATATAAAGGTAACTTGGGAAATAAACATACTTAAGTGGAATAACCATACGGTCGACTTCCACACATATCACATAATGGAATAGCCATACGGCCGACTTCCATACCCAATGCATTGGAGGATATAACGTAACCACCCGTCCTGGTATTCATGGCACCACCCTTCATATGGTTTATCACTTAACCATCCGTCAAATGTCCAAGTACCATTATAAAATCATAAGACATAAAAAAATATATAATGGAAAGAAAACATTTCAACACATTGATCACAATATATCACTTAAATATATTGACATAACAAATCCATTATAAAAACCATTTTCAATACCAAAATACATAAAAGAGTATATGGTATTTATTTCATTTTTAAAAACATTACGGCTTGTTGAGGAAGCCAAAGACCAAATAATACTGGTGGCGGCGGAAAAGTTCATCGTCACCGCGTACGTTAAAAGAAACATTCCTTTTTGTCATTTAGTAAAATGATTCATAGAAAAAGATTCCTTTTATATAAAAGTAAAATTAAAAGGGGTTTATACACCATATAAAAGAAAGTTGTATATAAAACGAAATATGCCTCAATGAAAGGAGATTGAGACGAAGTCCCTTACCTCGGGTCTGACTTGACTCAATCATTTTTTAACGTCCTGAATAATAAACTTGAGTTAATTTCTAGTTGCTTAAGAACCTTTTTCAAGTTCATAATTCCTTTTATATCACTTATTGACATGTTATAATCATTATTTAATCATTTAAGTTAATATGGTTTGTTTTGTCGATATTTGGTTCTTAAGTCGAAAGTGGACTTCTTACAATTACATGTTGTTTGTGTGGTCAAAGGTTCATTATATCCAGAATGATATTCATGATTTGGATATCATATATATCATATATATCCAGAATATAAATGTATTTATAATATTACATAATCATTTAGAGGTAATAAATGAAATGCACCATTCATGGAGACGGTAAGCCGTACGTACGCATGAACGCTACTTTCATTTCTATGACATATTAATGGAATTAAAACTAAATAATAGATATGTATATTTTAATTACAGAATTATATTAATCATTTATATGTAACACACATCATATATATCCATTATATATATTTACTTATAATAGTACATTACATTTGGGGATAAGAAATGAAATGCACCATTCATGGAGACGGTAAGTCGTACGTACGCATGAACGCTACTTTCATTTCTATCTCATGCTTTAATGGAAAGAAATAATAATGATATAAAGGTATATTATAATTCCAGTATAACATCATATATAATAAATTTAAATCCATCCTTTATACTCCCACATATGGCATTAACGAATCAAATCACTTTGAGGGGGCGGTAGTCCGCACTTCATAAAATGAAGATATCGCGTATAACCATAATGGAAGCCATAAAGGTATGCCATAAATGAAAAATACAGAAGCTGAAAGAAAAAATAAACATATTATATATCATATATTAATTAGTTACATCTTAATTGCCACCTTTTAAGGTGTTATAAGAATATTGAACAATCATCGTTTCGTGAGGCAGAAATTCGCCATCCACAGAAACAGTATGTTCTTTAACCATTAGATGTAGGTGTGAGTAAGTGTAGCTCGAATGTTTCTTATAAAAACATCCTAGTATATTTAATATACTGTAGTTGTTACAAAAGAAATGAATAAAAAGATTTTAGGGGGTTGGAGAAGCAAAATAAAACAACATAACACAAGTGAAGACATTACCTTAAAATCAGGTAACTCTCTTTGATTTGAGCTCCAAGGCTTCACTTGGGAAGACTTCTGCCCAAATTGAGGCTTCTAAGAGTAATAGAGGGATGTGGAGAGACAAAATGTGAAGGTTTTGGCCGAGCTAAAGGCTTGAGAGATGTGGTTATGGTGGTAGAGGTGGGGGCCTTTTATAAGAGGAGAGGAGGGGCACTCTTGGAAAGTTTTAAAAGGTTACTTTATTATAAAATGAGTTTCGGTTTTTAAAGGTCCCACAATTATATATTTAGATGATAAGGTGATAAGGGTTAGAAATCCACCCATCCAATAGGTTTTTGACAAGTTTAGGTCTTAGATTTTACATTATCCTTTCATTTTATTTAAATCATTAAATAATGAGGTAATCGTTGCATCATCATGGTGTCGTAAATAATTTAATTTATTTAATGTATAAAAATTATAAAAAAAATATCATGATGTAGGAAATCTTTTTATATTTCTAATAAATTATTATAGTCTAAATTATGACTTGTATAACCCCATTTAAAAATTGTTTTTGCAGAACAACTCATGTTTGTGACATTTTTATTTTAACTTTAAATAAAAAGATATTAATGTCATTTTCCTACCAAAGTGGCTCCATGGGGTCCCCAAGTTGACCCATGTATTATCATGGTCTGCCATGACACATAAAATAAGGGTAGGACATGTTTTGAGGTCATTTCATTTTATTAAAACATTATTTTTACCTTAAACTACACTAATTACCTCTAATCGCGATTAATAAACATAAAAGTTACTATTCACCAAAAAATTATTTTAATCCCATTGAACCACATTTTACTTCCTAATATAAACCATGTATGTCAGATTTTTGAAATTCAAAACAGGAAGGTGGTAAAATTTCATTTAAACAAAAAATCAATTTTTTAAGTACCACTTAGTGGTTTCACTATTCATCAAAAATTGAAGTTTTCTAGAAAAATACCAAAACTTCACCCTAAGCTATATTTGATATTCCGAATTCAAAAATGATGTCTATTTTAAAAAATTCAAATCATATAAGTTACATTAATTAATTTAATAATTATTTCCCGCTGTCATGACAAATAGCATGTTTTTATGAAACTATATATATCAAAAGATTGACACTAGTTTAAGTCCAATTTCAAAGTGAAATTAATTCCAAAAACCAATATTGGATTAAATTGTAAGAATATATTCTAATTCCACTCTAAAACCAATTCAAAAGATAATCTAATCATATAAATAAATAATAATAAAAAGAGGTTTTGAATTAAAATACAACATTTTTCACTATTCATTAAAAAATGAACTTTATCGGAAAAATACCAAAAATTTACACAAAGTAAATTTTGATGTCCCGATTCTAAATAATAGTTTTATTTGGTCCAATAGAAAGTATAAGAGTGAACAAAACTATATTTAAAAAAGGTTCTCCATGAAAAGGAAAATAAGTCGACCTTTAGTGAATATTAGTGTATCTATGCCTCAAATTTAATTATTTTATTATTTTAAGACATTATTTTGTATTGGAAAATTGTAAAAACATTTAAAAAACATATATAATCATATTATAGTTATTTCTATTCATCCCCGACAATACAACGGCTACGTGTTAACTACCATTTAAAATAATATTATTATATTACTAGTGTGCAACGTAAGTTTTCAAAGAAACTCGTTGTTGTGTATCGAGTACGCTATCGAACATAGCAACCCCTTTAAAGTAAAACTAATATTTAATTAGCAAATATTAATAAATATGAAAATGTATTATTCTTTATTTACCTAGGATGTTACATCCTTCCCCCTTTTGGGAATTGCGTCCTAGAAATTTTATTGACTTATCAAAATAAGTGGGAGTATTTATCCCTCATAGCATTTTCAGATTCCCACGTTGCCTCTTCAACCATATGGTTTTTTCATAAAACCTTTACCTGATGAATTACCTTATTTCGCAACACTTTCTCTCTTCGGTCAAGAATTTGGACTGGTTGTTCTTCAAAAGAGAGATTCTCTTCCAACTGAACTAGCTATGGGATCAAAAAATTAGTTGGATCTGGCATATACTTTATCAACATCAAAACATGAAAAACATTGTGTACCTGAGATAAACTCAGAGGTAAAGCCACTTGCTATTCAAATGATCCAACTCTCTCTAAAATTTTATATGGTCCAATGAAACTTGGAATTAGCTTTCCTTTTTTACCAAATGGCATCACACTTTTCCATGGTGAAACTTCGAGAAAAACATGATCACCTACCTCAAAAGATAGATCCTTCCTCCTGTTGTCTGCATAGCTTTTCTGTCTGATCTGAGCTGTTCTCATGTGTTTCTGAATCAACTGAGATTTTTCTGCCATCTCTTCTACCAATTCTGGTCCCATCAACTTCCTTTCACCCACTTCATCCAAGAAAGCTGGAGTTTGAAACCAGTTCCGATATAATGCCTCAAACAGAGCCATCAGTATACTAGAATGAAAACGGTTATTATATGAAAATTAAACCAAAGAAAGATGTTGGTCCCAACTTCTCTGATAATCCATCGAACAAGCACGTAGCATATCCTCCAAAGTCTGAATTTTTCGTTATGACTGCCCATCTGATTGCGGATGAAATGCTATACTAAAATTTAATTCAGTACCAACAACTTCTGAAGAGATTTCTAAAAGTTATAAGTAAACCTGGGATGACGATCAGATACAATGGAGAGGGTAACTCCATGTAACCTGTCTATCTTTTTAAGATACAATTGAGAATGTTGATCTAGAGAGAATGTATCTCAAATAGGAAGAAAATTAGCAGATTTAGTCAATCGATCAATAATAACCCAGATTTCATTATTACATCGAGATGTCCTCGGTAATCCCACAACAAAGTCCATGGATATATTTTCCCATTTCCACTCTGGCACTGGTAATGGCTGAAGCATCCCTTTCGGTAACTACCTCTCTGCTTTAACCTGCTGACAAGTCAAACACTTCACAGTAAAATCAGCAATATCTCTTTTCCTTCCATCCCACCAGTAATACTCTCACAGATCTCTGTACATCTTAGTACTGCCAGGATGAACTAAAAACGGGGAACTATGAGCCTCACATAACAACTCATTCTTCAACTGTGAATCACCAGGAACACATAATCTCTTCCCAAACCTCAAAACACAATCATTATCAATGTTGAATTCAGGAAACTTACCCTTCTGAACCAGCTCTACCTTTTTATGTAACTCACTATCTTGCTTCTATATTTGCTTGATTTTGTCTGATAGAGAAGATTTCACTGATACCTGAAACAAAATAGAAGGATATCCTACAAAAACAACTTCCTTGCCAAAGTTCATAAAATCAAAAACCAAAGGATTTAGTTCCAAATGTATCATGGTTAATGAAGCATTACTTTTTCTACTCAATGCATCAGCCACTTTATTTTCTTTTCCCAGATGGTAATGAATTGTACAAACATAATCCATGATTAATTCCAGCCATCTCTTATGTCTCATGTTCAACTCTTTCTGAGTGAATATATACATTAAACTTTTGTGATCAGTATATATTTCACACTTTACTCCTTACAAATGATACCTCAAAATTTTTAAAGCAAATAAATCAGAAGCTAATTCCAAGTCATGTGTAGAGTAATTTACCTCATGAGTTTTCAACTGACATGAAGAATAAGCAATTACCTGATCATTCTGCATATGGACATAGCTAGGTCCTTTAAATGAAGCATTACTGTAGATAACAAACTCACCATTCCAGGAAGGAATTGCCAAAACTGGAGCATTCACCAATCTTCTTTTCCACTCCTGAAAACAATCATCACATTCTTTTGTCCAGATAAACTTAACACCCTTCCGAGTTAGCTTAGTCATTTGACTACATAACAGTGAAAAATTTTCAACAAACCTTCCATAGTAACCTGCCAAACCAAGGAAACTATGGATCTCAGTTACATTTGTGGGTCTTGGCCATTTCTCAACAACTTTTGTTTTAGCATGATAAACAGTTATGCCATCTTTTGAAACAATGTGACCAAGGAAAGAAATTGGTTGTAACCAAAACTCACACTTGCTAAATTTTCCATACAGTTTATTTTCTTTTAAGGTTTTCAAGATAACAATTTAAATGACATTCATGCTCCTCATTACTTTTAGAAAACACCAAAATATCATCGATGAAATCAACCACAAACTTATCCAATAACTCATGTAAAATTATATTCATAAGGTCCATGAATACAACAGGTGCATTGGTTAACCCAAAAGGCATAACTACAAATTCATAATTTCCATATCTCGTACAGAATGCAGTCTTTGGAACTTCTTCTTCTTTTACTTTCAACTGATGGTACCCCGACCTCAAGTCAATCTTCGAAAAATACAAAGCTCCATGGAGCTGATCAAACAAATCATCGATATGAGGAAAAGGATACTTGTTCTTAACAGTGATATTATTCAAGGCTCTATAATAAATGCAAAGTCTCATTAAACCATATTTCTTTTTAACAAACAAGATAGGAGAACCCCATGGTGATGTGCTAGGTCGAATGAAACCTTTATCTAATAACTCCTGCAATTGCTTCTTTGACTCTAAAAGTTCAACTTGAGCCATCAAATAAGGGGGTTTTGAAATTGGATTATAATCAGGAACTAAGTCAATAGTAAATTCAACTTCCCGATCATGAATAATACCAGGCAACTTAACAGGAAAAACATCAAGATACTCATTTACCATTGGAAATCATTAATCTAAACAGTTCCTTTATTTTCAAAAATATGTTCAAGGTAACATTCATTTCCATCTTTTACTAGTTTCTCAACTTCCTGATATGTTATCAAAATCAAGGATTCATTCTTGTACACAAACTGAAAATCTTTCTGAAAAGAAACAATTTTAGCTCTGTAGTCATTCTTAGCATGATAAACAGAAAGCCAATCCATGCCCGAAATAACATCAAACTCTACTAGAGGCAAAACAATAAGGTTTTTTGGTAGATTCTTTCCACACACAAGGATAGTAAGGTTCTTATAATTTCTTTTTGTCCCAACGTTCCCTATAGGTGTTTTACCATAAGTTCAAGATTCATATCTTGAGGTGGAATTTCCAATTTACTAGAAAACTTCTCAAAAATGAAAGAATATGTAGACCCTGAATCAAACAACACATTGGCATAATCCGAACAAACAAACAGTGTACCTGATACTACTTCATTCGATGACCCAACATCTGCTGAAGTAGTCACTACTGGAAATTCCATCATTCCCAACGCTTTTTTCCCAACGGTTTTAATAAACTGTTGGGAAAAAGACCCTATGCCAACGGTTCATATGAACCGTTGGGATATAGGTCATATGGACCGGTTTTTCCAACGGTTCAAATGAACCATTGGGATATATCCATCTAAAATCACTTTCGCCATCGGGATACTTCTCTGATTCCTAACCTGCACCTCTCCAAACCCTCGGTACCACTCACATACTCCTCCCGTCCTCACCAGGGCTCCCATACCGACCACCCCTCACGGCTTGCCGCTCGCCGATCGCCGCTCGCCGCTCGCCACTCCCCGCTCGCCGCTCCCCGCTCATCGGCTCCCACACATCCCCCTTCAAGCCACAGTTATCCAAACCCTACAGGGCCTCTCCGTTACTCCTGTCATTACTGCCGCTCTCTCCTCCTGTCATTACCGCCGCTCTCAACCCCCTTGATTTCCCCTCCTCCCATCTTGAATCATGCTCTCCGCTCGCAGCTTCCCGCTCATGGTCGCTCGCGAATCCCCCTTCTACTGTGTAAGCATAAATTCTAACTCTCTGTAAGTTTGAATTCAGGTTAATTATGAGTTATTATTAGTATTTATATGATTCATTCAGGATATATAACTGTCATTTCCAATGTTTTATATGATTTATTTTAGCTCTGTTGATGATTATTGCCTTTACAAAATTATCCAAAGGAGGGTGATTCAACAATACATCATTGAGTTCACCTGTATATTGAATCAATGTTTTTTGATTCCACATTTGCATACGTGAAACCCAATAACTGCATGACATGTGTATTATAATTAGTATCCCAATTTGTTTGAGGGGTGATCTTCCTTATTTAGATTCTTTTCTTGTTTCCTTTCTATTGATACAATGTGTTTGACTTTATACTGTTTTATGAGATCGTTTCTCTTCTTCAATGTGATGCTTTTTAATGGATTTGCCCTTTTTTGAGAGGCATCTCACATGAGAGTGTTTTTTTGGTTATTTAATGATGTTTCATGGTTATGAACCTTTTTCATCTGATGTGAAGTTATGTTCTTTATATAATGATATCCTTGGGAGTCATTTCATAGGGTGGATGTTCAGGCCCCTTTCTCTCCTTTTCAAGTTTGTTTTAAATTATAAAGGACATTAATTGTTTGAGAGATATCTGTTATAGGGTCCCAAATTTATAAAACCCTTTGTGTTTTATGAGGTTTGGAGGTTTCAAGAGGGTGATTAGAGCCTTTTACATTTTCAAATTATAATTTTATTCATGGTGTCACTTATTTGATCATGCATTTGATTTCTTGTCCATGTGGTAACTTGTTTGATTATGCAGTTACTAGTTTGTTTTTTCCACCCCTTATTTGACTATGAAATCTCTTTTTTTTTCTTATGGTCAATTGGCGAGGTTTCTCATTTTTTTGTGTGAGGAAACATTGGAAGCTAGAGTATCCTTCGGGTCTTCCATGAGATGGATTGTATTTTCTAAAACATAATGTGAGAACATTTTCGGAGTATGTTGAAATAACCCCAAATGTCTCCATGAGATAGCATAAATAACCCTAAGTGTCTCCATACATCGTATCCTCCTCACATGGGTTGGCCACTCACCCAATCATATCAAACATATCGTATTCTATCCTCTCAGTCACATAGTATAGACTCATCTCTCGAGGATTATCCCATAATCCTCATCCCACACACTATAGTCTTTTCTCGGCATGTCGACCATTCCTTAATTATATTATCAAGAATCTGGTCAAGAACCTCATTAAAATCATGTATTTTAACCCAGCCCCACTAACACACCAAGCCTCTTGGCATTATAATTCCAGTATGTCCGACAATACCCAATACTCACAGTAGCATCTCATCCTTGATCTCCTTAGTTTAACTTCTGAATAATTAAATGGAGTAAAACCTTTCATAATACATTTTATAGACTCTGAGGGACTATACCACTCTAAGAACCCACCAATATTTCAATCCATCCTCATAAGTATTTCCTCATCAAACATTAGATGTACAATTGCCACATTTATCACCATAAGGCCCAATCCTCTTAGGAATATTTTACTTGATCTAAACCCTCATCTAGTCCATACACATATCATCCAAATTATAAGACATATGTTAGACCACTCATATCCCAATTGATATCTTATCCACTTGGATACCTAGTGACATGATGATTTCATTTCCATAAAATCACTATAGAATTTTATCTATACCTAGGCGGCTTGTGAACACCATATCTATAGGTCTACTATGTTAATTTATTTACTTTCATTTACCGTCATTAGACTCCATGACTCCCATGGAACATATTTATAATCAATCCCTTGGAAATCTATGATCGAATAATCAAGTTAGTGTTTAAGGGTATATCGAGGCTCTTAATACTATCTTTATATACATATGAATTCTTATTTAAAGAAACAATTAATTTAAGTAATGGTTGATCACCTATGGAGGTGCTTATACTTCATCTTCTAACTGCTAAATGATGTATTTCCTCCACATGAATGAGGAATTAAAAAACTCCCCTTCCATGTTCATGTAAAACCTATATTTTCCAAAGACAGCATACTAACCACAAATATATAGGTGAGAAAAATCAGAATACTGGTCCATGATCACATCATTAGTCATAGCTTCATCACAAATCTTCATGCCTTAAGTCTTATATTAGTCATATGATTTGACATATACTTAACATATTAGTGAATGTTGATTCATATTCAATCACTAACAATTTTTCCTACTCAATATCTAAGAGATCTCAAGATCTAGCTTGTTTAAGATCATCTAGGATGTTTTGGTCATTGAAGATTAGTTGGAATCACTTCTAATAATGTTTTCATCCTTCCATTCCACAATAACTTTACACCACAACCTATCTTGACCCTTTAGTAATGGTGTAGCCATGTAATTTCCCAAACAAACTTGTATTGAACAAAACCAAACTAAGCTGAAACTCGAGATGAACTAATTATATACCATTTATAGGAAGATTAATTGTTAATTAATAGGAATGTACTTTTTAATAGTATCATTTTGAAACATGGATTTGTTTCCCCCTTGCTTGCAGGAACATGATTTGACCTATGTGGCGTTGTGGTTCTTATATGTTGGGCGGTGACATGTATAGTCACACGAGACAGGTATGTTTTAGTTTAGTTTCTATTTTATTTTCTTTATCACATTGTCCACTTAGGTCTTTTACTGGTTTCTATGGATAGGGAGTAGTTATATTCTACAAAGGAGCCCAGAAGGGGTTCAGATTGTTTCAGTCTGCCGGCTTTGATCTGAGGTAAGATTCTATGATTACTACTTGTCTCGCACCTCATATATTTTGGGGATTTCAATGTTTTCTACTCCATATTATGTTTTTGGTAGGGCGTTGGATCGTTTTGTGTTGGTTCGAGTGGATTTGGTTCTCGCCAATGGAGGTAGGGATTTAATGCTTTTGGTTGGTTTTTCACTGGTTATGTAGGGTCCTTTATGTGTTTTAAGGTTCTTAATATCCTTTTTGTAGTGCGTTGATCCCTGCTCGTTGGTTTTGAGTCACCAAGTCAAGGGTAACTCGCCTGCGTGTGCATAGGTAAGTAAGTATAAGTATGTGGGTCCCCCCGTTACGTGTATAGTGAACCATGGCAATGATTATGCACGTATGGGGCTTGGTGTGCCCATGTATATATATAAAAATGCATACGCAGGAGAGTGGAGACTGGTATATGCATTTAAGCATATGTGTAAGTATCCCCTTGCACATTCTCATGGCCATGTGGGTGTGTGCATAGGGGATATGTGTCCTTGCATGTGTGTGAAGGTGTGTATACTCAGTTGGGGAGCATCGGCTTTTAGTTAGAACGATCCAAGAGCCAAAGTGGACGGCTTGGTTCCACCTTAGGGTAGGGTACCTCTTCTAGTCTCTTTAATTAAAGAATTCTTTAAATTGTATTACCTTCTTTCTTAATTATGCATAATTATATCGACTTGCATATCTTGAATAAGTGTTCTTTTATATAATCATTTCATTTGATAAATAACGTCATTTTTTATAATAAAACCCTTCCAACGGAGGTGCGCTGTCTGCAAAAACTCACAGTGATAGTTATGTTGATCTAGTTGCTTAACTTATTGCATTTGATTTGTGTTGAATGAGTTATAGAATAAATTTTAAATATAATTAAATGAATTTTGTGATAAATCAATGCCATGATTTTATAATAAAACCCATTCAATGGAGGTGAACTATCTTCTAAACCAAAGAGTAGTGATAGTTATTTCTTGTCATTTTGTTTCCCTTTAGACGTTGCGTCATTGTGTCACTCGCTACAACCTTCTCTGGTGAACCCTTGTTATAGCATATTAAATAGTTGATATGTTCTATCATTTGGCGGCAGGGCGACGGTCGGAATGTTGCCCTGCCTCCTCCCGCTCCATTCGCTCCTGGCCAGAAGATGCTGCCCTGTGGATGTCTCTGGACCGGGCCAACACGTCACGGTCACGCTGTGGTCACGCCACGGTCATGCTGCGGTAACGCCGCAGTCACGCCGCGGTCACGCCGCGGTCACTCCATGATTTGGCCCTGATCCAGTGACATCCAGCCCACACCAGCCCCTTTCCACCTTCATTTTAGCCTGCTGCCACCAGCATTGCATCCCGCAACAGCCCTCCCTGCCACCTTCAAATCAGCCCGCACCACCACCCCGCACCTGCAACTAGCCCCCTTCCACAAGCATTTCAGCCTCCTTCTGCTCCCTTCGCTCCTGGCTGAAAGATGTTGCCTCGTGGATGTCGCTGGACCGGGCCAACACATCGCGGTCACGCCGCGGTCACGCCGCGGTCACGCCGTGGTAATGCCGTGATTTGGCCATGCTCCAGTGACATCAAACACACATCATCCCCCTTCCACCTTCATTTTAGCCCGCTGCCACCAACATTCCAGCCCACAATAGCCCCCCTGCCACCTTCGAATCAGCCCACACCATCCCCCCAGCACCTGCAACCAACCCCTTTCCACTAGCTTCCAGCCTCCTCCCGCTCCATTCTCTCCTGGACGTAAGATGTTGCCCCGCGGATGTCGCTGGATCGGGCTAACACGTCGCGGTCACGCCACGGTCACGTCGCGGTCACGCCGCGGTCATGCCATGATTTCGCCCTGCTCCAGCGATATCCATCCCACACCATCCCCCTTTCACCTTCATTTCATCCCTCTACCACCCACACTCCAGCCTGAAGCAGCCCTCCCTACCACTTTCGAATCAGCCCGCACCACCCCCCATCACCAGCAACCAGACCCCTTCCACCAGCATTCCAGCCTCCTCCTGCTCCCTTCGCTCCTGGCCGGAAGTTGTTGCCCCGCGTATGTCACTAGACCGGGCCAACACGTCATGGTCATGCCGCGATCACGCTATGGTCACACCACGGTAATGTCGTGATTTGACCCTGCTCCAGCGACATCCAACCCACACCAGCCCCCATCCACCTCATTTCAGCTCTCTGCCACCAGCATTCCAGCCCGCAATATCCCCCTTCCACCTCCGAATCAGCCCGCACCATCCCCCCAACACCTGCAACCAGCCTCCTTCCACTAGCATTCTAGCCTCCTCCCACACCCTTCACTCCTGGCTGGAAGATGCTGCCCCGCAGATGTCGCTGGACCGGGCCAACACGTCGTGGTCACGCCGCGGTCACGCCGTGATTTGGCCCTACTCTAGGACGACACCCTGTGGCGATTCGCAGTCCTGTCAGGATACTTCTCCAATCCCTAAGCCACACTTCTCTAAACCCTCGGCGCCAATCTCATACTCCTCCCGTCCTCGCTGCCGCTCCCATACCGACCACCCCTCGTCGCCGCTCCCATCCCAACCACCCCTCGCTGCTCGCCGCTCGCCGCTCGCCGCTCCCTTCTCATCAGCACTCACGCTTTTTTTCCAAAATCTCTATGAGAACCCATAACCCTTCTCATTTTACCCTAAACCATAGCTCGACACACCCATATGGAAGATTTTTTCCAATAGCACGACATGAATCCTACTTCCCAACCGACTTTCAACGTGAACCCTACTTCCCAGCGCCTCAGGTCTGGTTTTCCAACACTCTATTCTTCTGCATTAAATTGGTACGTGTTATGATCCCCTTACGATTTTAGGTTGTGTTTGGAACCCAGCTTCCCTACCTGCTCTCAGGGGTTCTAACTCTACTTTCCAAATGGTCATCTTATCTTTGATTCAAGTATTTTATGTTCAGTCACTTTAAATCAGTATGTATGCCGTCATTTATTTTCTATTTTTTGGTTCCATTTCGCTGCAATGTACTCTCTATTATGATCCCCTTATGAACACAAGCAATATATCATTTTAGGTTGCAGTTTTGTTGTAATTTAACTGTATAGAATCATTTTGATTGATATTGAAGAGGTCAAAATGAGGTGAAGATGAGGGGGGATGTGCTGTAGGGGGGTGGGGGGGGGGATGGGCAGGGGTGAGGTGAGGAGGAGGGGGGCTGGACAGGGGGTTGGAGGTGGCTGTGCAGGTGTGGGAGAGGGGGGGATGTGCTAGGGGTGAGAAAAGATAAGATATGGGGGTGAAAGAACATCCATGTTGATGGCAGCACCAATACATCAACGACTAGAAAAACGTGATCATCGGTCAGCAATGTCCCCAACTGATCATCTATCAACAATGCCTATCCATGTACCTCGCACTAGATATAGCTTTATACCCTATATGGTCATCTGCCACTAGCACACCCCGAGTCACCACTACATGGCATTTAACCCACCCCCTTGTATAAATCTTTTACTTCCCAAAACCCATCTTTCCCAAGTACGAAGAACACATGATGTGTGTTCTCAAAACTACACATCATGTACATGTGTTCTCCCAAACTAAACCCCCCAAAAATATCTCAAAACACCTAATTTCTCCAAAGTATCCATAGATTGAATCCTGAATGGGTCACCAAAAACCCAAAAAATACGATTAAAACTTAAAATCAACTACCCTATGGGAATTTGTGGGGGAGTCGGGGGTGCTTGGCGGGGGTGAGGTTTGGAGGAGGGGGGATGTGTATGGGGTTTGGTGGGGAGGGGGTGGGCTGGGCAGGGGGTGGGGGTGGGTCATCATCCAAATTTCAAAGGATATAAAAATCATCTATAGAAGGTATATACTAAAATTCATGTAGTAATCTATTGGATTGTCATTGAGGATTATCTCAATGTTTGCATTATAGATTGGGGATAGAATATTACCTTGTAATCTTATCCTCTTAGAATATGATAAAAAATTTCTAAAGTGAGCCCAACAGATGATGTAAATGATTCATAACCACTGACAAACACCATGTTGGATGTCATCATAGCAGATCCCCTTGAAAATTAGGCATGCAATATCTCTCATCAATCAAGTAAATATCTATCCCCATAGAATCTATGTGTGACAGAAGCCTGACCAATATCCCTCTCTTAAACACTATCCAATACCTTGATAAATTCAACAATATAACTAAATATCTTGACATTATAGAAGTCATTGCCCCATAGTATATGATTCCCCCATCATTACACTCTAGGAACAAAAGGTTTATAATGGTCATAGTGTAAATATCCTTCTAGTTTAGTATATTGAATGATTAAATTCATCGAAAAAATATCAAATTTATACTGAAGTAATCAAAACTAATAACCCATATCCGATAGATCAGGATTGAGGCAGGGGATTCTTCATATATGAGTTATAAACTTGAATTTCCAATATCCCCCTCCCTATTTGATCAACAAGACAACATTTTGTTGGTTCTTGGTCTCTCTACCACATCAATATGTGAACCATTCAAGGGGAAGGGATGTGAGTAAGCCTTCAAAAATGAGATGATTATTTCTATGTGTTTCTTGTGTGTTTTTTGTGTGATTGCAGGTGATTGAAATGAGTTTTCTATGTATGCAGCATGTTTTCTTTGTTTGTAGGATGCAGTGTTCCTAAACACACATAATGAGTGTTTTTTTATTTGTGATTGCAGGATGTAGTGTGTTTTTTTTATTGCAGGCTGCAGTGTGTTTTTTGTGATTGCAGGCTGCAGTTTGTTTTTTGTGATTGCATCCTGCAGTTGATTTCAGGATGCAGTGTTCCTAAACACACAGAATGAGTGTTTTTTTCTATTTTTGCAGGTTGCAGTGTGTTTTTTGTGAGATGGCACATTTTTCACAGAGTTTTCATTGCAGCCTGCAGTTGATTGCAGCCTGTTTCATTTTAAATTAATGGTGGTCTAAGCCAACAGTTTCAAAACCGTTGGTTTATATGTGTGTTTCTGCATTTTTCAAAACCGTTGGGTTATATGTGTGCTGCTGAATTTCCCAACGGTTTCAAAACCGTTGGGTTATACCCCTGCTGCATTTCCTGCATTTCCCAACAGTTCAAAACCGTTGGGTTATAACCCTGCTGCATTTCCTGCATTTCCCAATGGTTCAAAACTGTTGGGTTATACACCCCCTATATGTTTATCCCAATGGTTTTAAAACCGTTGGGATTCCCCTCTGCACTGATGTTTCCAACGGTTCAGATGAACCGTGTGTATAACAGAAATCTAAACAGCCTTCCCAAACGGTTCAACGTGAACCATTGGTATAAGTCTTTCTGAACGCCTCACAGCCCAATGGTTTCTAAAACCGTTGGGATAAGATTCCCCAATGGTTTGAGGGCCTTTCCCAATGGTTTTAAACCGTTGGGAAAACGTGGATTTCCAGTAGTGAGTTGCAAAGGATTTCACTACCCCTTTCTGCTTGTAGTCTAGCTGCTTTTCCCCAGTTGAGTTCTTCGTTAGACACTCATTTGCATAATGACCCATTTCATTACACTTAAAAAATCTTACCGATGGCTTTTCATTACCTGGTTGATCATCTTCCTTACAGTTATGAGCAATATCACCAGACTTACCACACCGAAAGCACTTTCCAGACTTGGATAAACATTCTCCGAGATGCATTTTACCACACTTCTCATGGGATGGATATTTGGTTTTCTTACCTCCTTGTTTCTTTGATGAATTCTTCCCCTTTTCTTGCCACCTGGACCTCTTATTCTGTTGTTTGTCATAGATCACCTGAGCATCAGAAAACTCCATTTCCACCTTCTCCGCACATCGAACAAGCTTTTCATAACTTTTGAACTCACGAGAAGCTAAAGCCCTTCGATACCTTGGATTTAACCCTGAGTAAAAACAGTTTATTTTACTATCAAGATCTCGTATTAAGTTTGGAGCATACCTTGCCAGTCGAGTGAACTTTTCCTCATAAGCTTCCACTGAATCATCCTCCTACCTCAATTCTAGGAATTGTTTTTCCATCCTAAGACAAACCACCTTAAGAAAATATTTCTCAAGACACATACCTTTGAATTCTTCCCAGTGAAGATCATCACTCTCATCACTATCCCAGATATTTTTCACCATCGACCACCGCTGATCAGCTTCACCTTCAAAACGGTAAACAGCAAGACTAACCTTTTAATGTTCTGAACACCCCATGACATCAAAAATCTTCTCCAGCGCTTTAATCCACCCTTCAGCTAGCACAGGGTCAGATGATCCTCTGAATGATGGGGGATTTTGCCTCATGAAATGTTCCACCACTGACATGTTCCTCTGTGGTTTCTCTGGCTGATCTCGCGCATGGATACCACCACCATTTAGAGCATGAGTCAACTGTTCCATCACTGCAACAAACTGTTCAGTTCCGTTTCTGACCATCTCAGGTTGCTGATTTGGAAGGTTGTCTTCCTCCTGATGTCATTACAACATAGTTACTTTGTTTCCACTACGGAAAACCATTCTGAACACAAAAATATCTTAGGTGAAGCAACATGGTAATCTTCAAATGCTATATCATTTCAATCATACAATAAATTAATTAATAATTTAAGAATTTTCTAACTCCTAAAGTTGTCTAAACCGACCTCTGATACCAACTATAAGACCCCAGCCATAAACCTTACTTAATATTAAATTAAATGAATAATTCACATTGAGGATATTTTCAGGTTTAGAGTTTTGTAGAATTAGTACATAACTATTACATCTCAAAAGATTACAAAGTAGACACTTCTATTAAGTTTCCATAAAATAAAAACTCTTAAAAAGAAACATGTCTAGTTCCATGTTTTAGATAGCATGAATTTTCCTTGATCCCATCCTTGGCCCTATTCCACATTAAGTTCTTTGAAAAACATTTCAAAAAACTAGGGATGATCACAAAAAGCTTAGTAAGGGATACACAATGAATGAAAACTTTTAATTTTTAAAAATAAAAAGTAAACCATGTATACTTTATCAAAGTAATAATTTTCACCTTTATGAAGTAGTAAAAATGCTTCACTGAATAAAAGATCATTACTTACCCTTTTGAAACCAAATGTTTACCATAAAACCCATATAAATATCACATAACATATAAAGGTAACTTGGGACATAAACATACTTAAGTGGAATAACCATATGGTCCACTTCCACACATATCACTTAATGGAATAGACATACGACTGACTTCCATACCAAATGCATTGGGGGTTATAACGAAACCACCCGTCCTGGTATTCACGGCACCACCCGTCATATGGTTTATCACGTAACCACTCATCAAATGTCCATGTACCATTATAAAATCATAAGACATACAACAAATATAATGGAAAAAGAACCTTTCCACACTTTGATCACAATATATCACATAAATATATTGACATAAAAAATCCATTATAAAAACCATTTTCAATACCAAAATACATAAAAGAGTATATGGTATTTATTTCATTTTAAAAAAACTTTACGACTTGTTGAGGAAGCCAAAGACTAAATAATACTCGCGGCGGCGGAAAAGGTCGTTGTCACCGCGTATGTTAAAAGAAACATTCCGTTTTGTAATTTAGTAAAATGCTTCGTAGAAAAATATTCCTTTTTTATAAAAGTAAAATTAAAAGGGGTTTATACACCTTATAAATTAAATTTGTGTATAAAACGAAATATTCCTCAATGAAGGGAGATTGAGACGAAGTCCCTTACCACGGGTCCGACTTGACTCGATCGTTCTTTAACGTCCTGAATAATAAACTTGAGTTAATTTCTACTTTCTTAAGAACCTTTTTCAAGTTAATTATTCCTTTTATATCAGTTACTTCCATGTTATAAACATTATGTAATCATTTAAGTTAATAATGTTTGTTTTTTCGATATTTGTTTCTTAAGTCGAAAGTGGAATTCTTACAATTACATGTTGTTCGTGTGGTCAAAGGTTCATTATATCGAGAATGATATTCATGATTTGGATATCATATATATCATATATATCCAGAATATACATGTATTTATAATATTACATAATCATTTATAGGTGAGAAATGAAATGCACCGTTCATGGAGACGGTAAGCCGTACGTACGCAGGAAGGCAACTTTCATTTCTATGTCATATTAATGGAATTAAAACTAAATGAGAGATATGTATATTTTAATTACATAGTTATATTAATCATTTATATGTAACATAAATCATATATATCCATTATATATATTTACTTATAATAGTACATTACATTTGGGGATAATAAATGAAATGCACCGTTCATGGAGACGGTAAGCCGTACGTACGCATGAACGCTACTTTCATTTCTATATCATACTTTAATGGAAAGAAATAATAATGATATAAAGGTATATTATAATTCCATTATAAAATAATATATAATAACTTTAAATCCATCCTTTATACGTCCCACATATGGAATTAACGAATCAAATCACTTTGAGGGGCGGTAGTCCGAACTTCCTAAAATGAAGATATCGCGTATATCAATAATGGAAGCCATAAAGGTATGAAATAAATGAAAAATACAGAAGCTTAAGGAAAACATAGACATATTTTATATCATATATAAATATATTGACATCTTAATGGCCACCTTTGAAGGTGTTATAAGAATATTGAACAATCATCGTTTCGTGAGGCATAAATTCTCCAACCACAGAAACAGTATGTTCTTTAACCATTAGATGTAGGTGTGTGTAAGTGTAGCTCGAATGATTATTATAAAAACATCCTAGTATATTTAATTTACTGTATTTGTTACAAAAGAAATGAATAAAAAGAGTTTAGGGGGTTGGATAAGCTAAATAAAACAAAAGAACACAAGTGAAGACATTACCTTAAAATCGGGTAACTCTCTTTGATTTGAGCTCAAAGGCTTCCTTGGTAAGACTTCTGCCCAAATTGTGGCTTCTCAGAGTAAGAGAGGGATTTGGAGAGAAAACAATTGGGAGGGTTTGGCCGATCCAAAGGCTTGAGAGGTGTGGGTAAGGTGGTAGAGGTGGGGGCCTTTTATAAGAGGAGAGGAGGGGCACTCTTGGAAAGTTTTAAAAGGTTACTTTATTATAAAATGAGTTTCGGTTTTTTAAAGGTCCCACAATTATATATTTATAGGATAAGGTGATAAGGGTTCGAAATCCACCCATACTATTGGTTTTTTACAAATTTAGGTCTTAGATTTTACATTATCTTTTCATTTTATTTAAATCGTTAAATAATGAAGTAATCGTTGCATCATCATGGTGTCATAAATAATTTAATTTATTTAATATCTAAAATTTATAAAAAAAATATCATGATGTAGGAAATATTTTTATCTTTATAATGAATATTTATAGTCGAAATTATGACTTGTACAACCCCATTTTAAAATTATTTTAGTAAAATAACTCATGTTTGTGACATTTTTATTTTAACTTTAAAGAATAAGATATTAAAGACATTTTCCTACAAAAGTGGCTCCATGGGGTCCCCAAGTTGACGAATGGATTGTCTTGGTCAGACATGACACATCAAATAATGGTAGGACATGTGTCTAGGTCATTTCATATTATTAAAACATTATTTTTACCTTAAACTACACTAATTACCTCTAATCGCGATTAATAAACATAAAAGTTACTATTCACCAAAAAATTATTTTAATCCCATTGAACCACATTTTACTTCTTAATGAAAACCTTGTATGTATAATTCTTGAAATTCAAAATATAAAGGTGGTAAAATTTCATTTAAATGAAAAATCAGTTTTTTAAGTACAACTTAGTGGTTTTACTATTCATCAAAAATTGATGTTTTCTAGAAAAATACCAAAACTTCTCCCTAAGCTATATTTGATATTCCGAATTCAAAAATGATGTCTATTTTACAAAATTCAAATCATATAAGTTACATTAATTAATTTAATAATTAATTCCCACTATCATGACGAATAACGTGTTTTTATGAAACAAAATATATCAAAAGATTGACACTAGTTTAAGTCCAATTTCAAAGTCAAATTAATTCCGACAACCACTATTGGATTAAATGGTAAAATATATTATAATTACACTATAAAACCAATTCGAAAGAAAATATAATCATATAAATAAATTAGATTAAAAAAGGTTTTGAATTATAATACCACATTTTCATTATTCATTAAAAAATGAACTTTATTGGAAAAATACCAAAAATTTACACAAAGTAAATTTTAATGTCTCAATTCTAAAAATAGTTTTATTTGGTCCAATAGAAAGTATTAGAGTGACCAAAACTATATTTAAATAAGGTTTTCCATGAAAAGGCAATAAGTCGACCTTTAGTGAATATTAGAGTATCTATGCCTAAAATTGAATTCTTTTCATATTTTAAGCCTTTATCTTTTATTCAAAAAATGTAAAAACATTTAAAAACATATATAATCATATTATAGTTATTTATATTCATTCCCACCAATACAATGGCTACGTGTTAACTACCATTTAAAATAATATTATTACATTACTAGTGTGCAACGTAAGTTTTCAAAGAAACTCATTGTTGCGTATCGAGTACGCTATCGAACATAGCAACCCCTTTAAAGTAAAATTAATATTTAATTCGAAAATATTATTAAATATGAAAATGTATTATTCTTTATTTACCTGGGATGTTACATTGCTGCCAAGACCATCTTAGTGGACAAATTCCCTTTCTGAATCGAGTTTAGTCCATGTTTTAGTCCTGTAACACTGAACCAGATTAACTTACTGTTCCAGCCATGTCTATCTCATGAGATATAAATCTTTACCCAATGCGTTTGAGGGAGATATAGTTCCCACCCATCTCATAATGAAATCATTCTTAATTGTGCCACAAAATAAACATACATCATTCATAATAACCCAATGAATAAAATGGGTTTCATAAACGTCATTCCATCATCACATAATCCATATAAAAGAAATGGATATCATTTCATAAAAAGAAAAGTGAATCCATGTAAATAATAGAGACTTTATACTTGAAACATACACATATGAAATAATGTCATCTTAGATGGAAAATGGTTTTGATAAAACACTTGAAATGAATTCTTGAGGAAAATATCCTTTCTTCTTCAAAATCAATTTCTTTTCACAAAAAATCATGCAATTTTAAAAGAAAACGATTTTTTTGAAATTAGTCATGAAATATTTTGGAGTAAGCTTCATGAAAATAAGGCTTTATAAAAATGTAAAAATTCGTTCACACTGTATAAGTTAAAAAAACATTCTTCTCGTACTTTTGCCTGAAAAGTCAAAAAATACCTCATAACATAAACAAATGAAAGATACCTTACATACCAGGTAGTAAAAGTCAAAAAATGGGTAAAAGGACTTAAAACATACATGAAAACACTTTTATAAAACATGGACATGGATGATAGAAATAACCCCAATAAATACTTACGAATAAGTAATCTCGGATAAAAATGAGATTTGCAAAATTATCCCTGGCCTTAGGTCTGATATGCTTCGTTTGGATCCAAACATCATGTATAATGATTTAAATAAAGTCATTGACTTATTAAATAATCATATTCAATGTTATGATATCATATATGATTCACTTATGACTTCATATTACCCGTTCTTTTGTAAATTCCATGTAAAAGAAGTGTTTTGGGTAAAATCATTTCATTTATCGTATGTGTTTCGACTTGTCATTCTTGATATTATTACTAATATCCTAATTTAAATAATTCCAGAATGTAAAAAATGATTTATATATAATATATATTCAGAATATACATATATATCATAGATCGATAAATGGAAAGAAATACACCGTTCATGGAGACGGTAGGTCGTACGTACGCATGAACACTGTTTTCATTTCCTTATTACATTGAATTAAATTAAGTATATGAAATACATATATATACATAAGTACAGTAGAATTATTATTTCATATATTTCATGATTACTTATTATATATACTTTATAATCATTCTTGAATTGTTAACATGGAAAATGAATCTCATCGTGTCGTGGAGACGGTAATCCGTACATACGCCCGAGCGATGATATCATTCCCATATTTTTTGAATCGAATTGGAGTGAATTATATAATACATTAGAATCAGTATTATGTTATAATAACCATATTTATTTATTCTTTACACCATTATACCCATCCAAGTAAGGTGGCTATGGAAAAACTGATTACACCACGGCGTGGAGACGGTATTCTGTACGTACGCACGCGCGGTGATTTCGTTTTTTTAGGATGGATAGAAGGTGAAATAGGGTTGTTTCATATTTATAATAAAATATCAGTATATGAGGGATACTGATGTTATTACTTCATATTGAAACAACTAAATAAGAGGGAGTAGAAGAAGAATGGAACTTGAAAAAACGGTAGAAGGTATTACCTCTTTCTCGAAGTGCCTCCATTAAACATTCTCTTAGGGCACTAACATTGAACTTTGAAGAAGACCAGGACCTCTAAAATATTTCTAGGGAATTGGAGAAGATAATTCGTCAGGGGTTGTCTAAGCCTGAATGTTCAAAGTGGTGTGAGGAAGAGAGGTAGTAGGTTCTCTTTTATAAGGGAGGAGAGGGGCACCTTTGGAAAAACTAAAAATATTATTTTATTATAAAGTAATATTCTGTTTTTAATAGATAAAAATTTATTTATTTAGAAGCTAAGGTGGGTATGGGTAGAAATACTCTCATAAAATATAATTTAGACAAGTTTAGGTATCTATTTTAACCTTATCATTTAGATTTAACTTTAAGTTAAATAATTTTACTTTTACCGTGCCTTCTTGTTTTCTTACACTATAAGGTTAATAAACTTACTATAACAAGCCAAACGAACCCCATGTTGTTTATTATTAATATATATAAGCTTATATAAGGCATTTGGCCGAACCTTAGATTTTTTAGGAATAAAATAACAATTAATAATATAATATTTGTTTTAAAAACTATTTTATGTCAATTTTGACACTATATGGTAATTGATTTTTGTGAAACTCATAACAGAAATATTAGTTCAAAAAAAGTTAATTAAATCAATAATAACATGTCATATTAACATATACAATTATTTTAATTCATAAAAAGTCTCAAATTACATTTATTTGGGTATTTATAACATCAATTATGTCAATATTTCATTAATAATATCATTACTGCATCATCATTGTGTCATAAATAAATTAAATTATTTAATGTATAAAAATTACAAATAAAATACCATTATGTATTAAATCTTGTTATCTTTCTAATGAATATTTATAGTCTAATTTATCTTAGGTATAACCCTATATTAAAAATTATTTACTTATTAATCTTTGAATTTAACTATTTTAACCCTTCTTTAAATAAATTTACATTAAATGTCCTAATCTAATACAAGTGGGCCTAAATGGTCATATTTTATTCCTAAGGTTGTTTATGGTCGAATTACACTTATTCAATAGAATTAGGATATGTTTTAGGGTAATAATAATATCATTTTTACCCTTAATTACCCTATTTACTTTTAACCGTGGTAGAAAAAGTAAAAAGTTATTATTCACAAAAAAAATGTTTTCATCTCATTGAACCACATTTTACTTACTGACATCAACCGTGTCTCTCAATGTTTTGAAATTCCATTCTCAAAAGCGGTAAAATTAAGTTTTATTTAAATTTTCAAATTCTCCTAGGAGGTGGATAAAAGACGGCCAAAAGTTCAATACAAGTTTTATATATCTAAAATTATTATAAAATGACTCTAATTAATTGCATTGAACTTATATAGGTATTATGTATCAATTTTGACCTAAAATAAATTTAAATAAAATAAATAATTATTTAAATAAAAAGGCGGTTTTAAAATAGTAACCCAATGTTTTCACTATTCATCAAAAATTGAATGTTTTCAGAAAAATAAAAAAAATTCACCCTAGGCTAATTTTGATATTACAAATCCAAAAATGAAGTCCATTTTGAAAGATTAAATTTAAAAAAATTCAAAAATTGGTTATTACTATTCATAACGGCTAGTTTTAATAATATTTTAATAGCATATCGTGGTTTTGTGAAACTCGTAATTTCGTACAAAACACGCTATCAAGGAAGGTCGCGATTGTGTGTAATGGAATCCATGTTAGGGTTTCATGTTATTCAAGACTCCATTGTTGTTTTGTTATAACAGAATCCAACCATTTTTCATTTATACATTAAATATATATATACTCAATGTTGCGTAGAATGACTATTATCAAACGAACTTGAAATTGTGTGTAACAAAATCTAAGAATAGTGTTGTGTGTACTACAAGTTAATACGGTGTTGTGTATAGCACACGATAATCTTGTTGTAGCATAAAAAATGACATTAAATAAATTATAAATAATACTTATCATAAAATATCGGGTTGTTACAATCTACCCCCCTTAAAATGAATTTCGCCCTCGAAATTCGTCGGGGTTATACATGGTTTTCTACTTTAATGTTTCTTTAGTTGAAACCTGCATCATAAAAAGGAATACTAAAACATAATTTTAAAAAATAAAGTATGAAACATAATTATTACCCAAAGTAACTCACCATTGGGTTTCCATATAGGATAACATTGTTGAAAATATGGATATAGAGGAAAAATCTAACCATCAAGTTCTGA
Organism: Viscum album; assembly: GCA_963277665.1. Taxonomy (NCBI): domain Eukaryota; kingdom Viridiplantae; phylum Streptophyta; class Magnoliopsida; order Santalales; family Viscaceae; genus Viscum; species Viscum album. Next base: position 1,650,125,008 of record OY728137.1, on the reverse strand, counting down.
TGGAGAGTGGTAGAGGATATGGCTATGAAAAATCCAACAATCACAAAGCCATAAATTTGTGATGATCTAAGGTACCATCTGATTCATCGGATATAAGAGCACTAGGACAAAAATTTTGGTTTTCAGTATCATTTTCCTAAAGTTGAAAATTTTGAATTAGAATAAATACTTTCTTGATTGTGGTACAATCTCATGGTTGTTCGTGCTTTGAACAATTTCCACTTCATCTCTTAAAGAAATGAAGTTGAATTTGTTATTTGTGAAGTGTTAACGTATCATGTGGTAGAACGATGGGTCATTCCATCTGTTTTAAACAAAAGGTTAGAAAATTTTAGCAAATATACATAAGTCCATCTATGGTGAGGTTAATCATATATGATTCCAAAAAATAACTTATACTTCATATATCATACCACTTAATAAAATAAAACTAGTTTCTACTAACCAGGGACTTCCTATATGACAGTGGTAGGTGATAAAGGCCAGTCGCACTTTGGTTGTGGGTTCAATTCACACAGCCTTGTCCAACACGATGGGCTGTCGTCCATCCTGCAGGTTGCCCTTTTTCTAAAACTACATTACTATACCATCCCATCAATAATATCGAAAAAAGTTCTATCTTTAAACAATACTAACTTATGTCCAACATAATTCATTCCATTCTTGAGGCTTAACTAAAATCCTTCAGTCCAAGCTCATAGTATACCGAAAACAATTACTAGAAAGGTTATCTACCAAGAATGTGAATAAAAGCATTTATCCCACATATATCATAAGATATATCTTGTTGGTTGTATTCCAAACACATGAATACCTCAGTCATGTATTCTCTTGAAACATAAATTTCCATAGAACCTTAGTGAAAACATGAATACTGTCAAAAGGTAACTCTTTCCACATACCAAAATCCCAAAAATTCTATATACTCAAACCATGATATCACTTAGTCCTTATATCAATCATGAGCCCATAAATACAATCAAACATCTCATTATCTTCTTATCCCTTCATTAAGCGCATATCATCTACTTTCCAAAAATATCTGAATAACCTTCCATGGTTACCGATACTATTCAATATATACTTTCAAATAATTTAGGAAAAACAATAGTGTAACAATCCTTATATGATTCTTTATTCCATAGTACCATACATTATTCTTTATAAACATACAATCATTCCACTAACTTCTTAAACCACTGACTGAGCTTCATCATTTCTTTCATCTCATATTTCATTTTTATTCTCTTCATCATCATCCAAATAAATACTACTCATATGACCATGCTAATTTTCTTCATGAAATTTTCTCATAGGGCATTGGTTTTCATAATGCCCATACATTCCACATTTAAAACATCTAATAATTGTAGATGTTGTAGCAATACCATTATCCTTGTCCATGGTGTTAACTGAACCTTTTCCTTTGCACTTACTGGCTTTGTTTCCTTCTTTTCCACACCCAAAGAATCTTCCAGTTCCTTTGAAACAATCTCCCTGATGCCTCTTCCGACATGATTTACATGAGGGAAATTGGACTTTCATTCCTCTATGATCATCATGAAACTCCATCTTCTCTTATTATCTGTGTCGGGAAACTTATCAAAGTTGAGATTATTGATCATATTATGAGATTGCGGATTTGGAATAATAAAAATGTTAGGAATTCCAAATACTATTTCATTTGGTTTCCCAATAATAATATCATTCCATTGTCCGTTATATCCTCCATTATCATGAATCTTCATATTTCCAGCCATTTTCTAAAACCCAAAAAGAATAGTGTGAGAGGAGAAAATCATGCGAGGGAAAAAAACATAGTAAAGGGGGAGTACCCTCATTATCTAACATCTTAGGTTAAATTCTATGATCGTTACCATAGTTCTAGGACTATATCCTATACGTATACTTATCCTTAGGGACATCCCTAGACATACCATAGAAATATCTCTACGGATCTCAATAACATTTTCGAATCCTTGTTTACAAAGGTTGACTAAACCTTTCCTCTGATACCAACTGGAGATACCCAAAGCTTGAAGTACATGGACATTACATTAATTTTGCGGAATACCTAATACATAACAAAAATAGACATATAAGGATTGTAATAGTTTAGTGTCTTTGGAAACTCGGAATATAATAATCTAATCGTGGTGAAAGATCTTCAACATCTCCCATAAAGACCTTCCCTTTTTTTCTTACCTAACACGTTTCTTTATATCCTGGGGAAAAGAAAACATAAAAGGGGTGAGCTCAAATTCCCAGTAAGGGTAATCATAGAGAGCATAAAACAATCCATAAACATTTAAATGCAAAAACTTGAACATAAAATCTAAATATTAAAATCTTGAGCAAAGACATGAATCTTGGAATTACATAAGGCATATATCATAATGGAACATCAACCATGATAAAATATAATGGGAATAAAACATATAATTGTGGAAACCATTCAGCACATGTTATGATTTCCATAGTATCCAAGGCATTGCTGCCAAGACTATCTTATTGGACAAAGTCCCTTTCTGAATCGAGTTCAGTCCTCATTTCAGTCCTATAACACTGAATCGGATAAACTTACCATTCCATCCATGTCTATCTCATGAGATATAAATCTTTACCCAATTCATTTGAGAGAGATATAGTTCCCACCCATCTCATAATGAAATCATTCTTACATGTGCCATAAAATAAACATACATCATTCATAATAACCCAACGAATAAAATGGGTTTCATAAACATCATCTCATCATCACATAATCCATATAAAATAAATGGATATCATTTCATACTAAGAAAAGTGAATCCATGTAAATCATAGATACTTTATACTTGAAACATACACATATGAAATAATGTCATCTTAGATGAAAAATGGTTTTGATAAAACACTTGAAATGAATTCTTGATGAAAATATCCTTTCTTCTTCAAAATCAATTTCTTTTCACAAAACGTCATGCAATTTTAAAAGAAATTTTTTTTGGATATTAGACATGAAATCTTTTTGAGGAAGCTTCATGAAAATAAGGCTTTATAAAACCGTAAAAATCCACTCACGCCGTATAAGTTAAAAAAACATTCTTCTCGTACTTTTTCCGGAAAAGTCAAAAAATACCTCGTAACGTAAACAAAAGAAAGATTCCTTACATACCACGTAGTAAAAGTAAAAAAATGGGTAAAAAGGACTTTAAACATACATGAAAACACTTTTATAAAACATGTACATGGATGGTAGAAATAACCCCAATAAATACTTACGAATAAGCAATATCGGATAAAAATGAGATTTGAAAAATTATCCCTTACCTTAGATCTGATATGCTTCGTATGGATCCAAACCTCCTGTGTAATGATTTAAATAATGTCATTTACTTATTACATAATCATATTCATTGTTATGATATAATATATGTTTCACTTATGACTTTATATTACTCGTTCATTTGTAAATTCCATGTAAAAGCAGCGTTTTGGGTAAAATAATTTAATTTATCGTATGTGTTTCAACTTTTAAATCATGATATTATTAGTTATATCTTGATTTACATAATTCCAGAATGTAAAACATTATTTATATATAATATATATTCAGATATACATATTTATAATAGATCGATAAATGGAAAGAAATACACCGTTCATGGAGATGGTAGGCCGTACGTATGCATGAACGCTGTTTTTGTTTCATTATTGAATTGAATGGAATTAAGTATATGACATACATATATATACATAAATCCAGTAGAATTATTATTTCATATATTTCATGATTAATTATTATATATAATTTATAATCATTCTTGAATTGTTAACATGGAAAATGAATCTCATCGCATTGTGAAGACAGTAATCCGTACGTATGCACGAGCGATGATATCATTCCCATATTTATTGAATAGAATTAGAGTGAATTATATAATATCATAGAATCATTATGATGTTATAATAATAATATTTATTTATTCTTTACACCATTATACCCATCCAATTAAGGTGGTGGTGGAAAAACTGATTACACCACGGCGTGGAGACGGTATTCTGTACGTACGCACGCGCAGTGATTTAAATTTCCTTAGGATGGATAGAAGGTGAAATAGGGTTGTTTCATATTTATAATAAAATATCAGTATATGAGGGATACTTATGTTATTACTTAATAATGAAATAACTAAATAATAGGGAGTATAAGAAGAATGCAACTTGAAGAAAACGGTAGAAGGTATTACCTCTTTCTCAAAGTGCCTCTTTTAAACTTTCTCTTAGGGAACTAAAATTGGTATTTGAAGAAGACCAGGACCTCTAGAATATTTCTAGGGAAGTGGAGAAGATAATTTGGAAGGTTTTGGCCGAGCTTGAAGGCTCAAAGTGGTGTGAGGAAGAGAGGGAGTAGGTTCCCTTTTATAAGGGAGGAGAGGGGCACCTTTGGAAAAACTAAAAATATTATTTTATTGTAAAGTCATATTTGGTTTTTAATAGCTCAAAATTGATTTATTTAGAAGATAATGTGGGGATGGGTCTAAATCCTCTCATACAATAGAATTTAGACAAGTCTAGGTATCTATTTTAACCTTATCATTTAGATTTAACTTTAAGTTAACTAATTTTACTTTTACCGTGTCTTCTTGTTTTCTTACACTATAAGGTTAATAAACTTAGTATAACAAGCCAAACGAACCCCAGGATGTTTATTATTAATATATATAACCTTATCTAAGTCATGTGGCTGAACCTTAGATTTTTTTGGAATAAAATAACAATTAATAATATGATATTTTTTTAAAAAACTATTTTATGTCAATTTTGACACTATTTGGTAATTGATTTTTGTGAAAATTATAACAGAAATATTAGTTCTAAAAAAGTTAATTAAATCTATAATAACATGTCATATTATCATATAAAATTATTTTAATTCATGAGAAGTCTAAAATTACATTTATTTGGGTATTTATAACATTAGTTATGTCAATATTTCATTAATAATATAATTACTGCATCATCATTGTGGCATAAATAAATTAAATTATTTAAAGTCTAAAAATTACAAATAAAATACCATTATGTAGGAAATATTTTTAGATTTCTAATTAATATTTATAGTCGAATTTATCTTATGTATAACCCTATATTAAAAATTATTTACTTATTAAACTTTGATTTTAACTATTTTAACCCTTCTTTAAATAAATTAATATTAAATGTCCTAATCTAATCCAAGTGGGCCTAAATGATCATATTTTATTCCTAAGTTTTTTTTTGGTCGAATTAGACTTATCCAATATAATTAGGACATGTGTTGGGGTAATAATAATACCATTTTTACCCTTAATTACCCTATTTACATTTAACTGTGGTAAAAAAAGAAAAAAATTACTATTCACTAAAAATTATTTTCATCTCATTGAACCACATTTTACTTACTGACATCAACCGTGTCTCTCGGATTTTTGAAATTCCATTCACAAAAGCGGTAAAATTAAGTTTTATGTAAATTTGCAAATTCTCCTAGGAGGTGGGTAAAAGACGGTCAAAAGTTCAATAAAATTTTTATATGTCTAAAATTATTATAAAATGACTCTAATGAATTGCATTGAACATATATAGATATTATGTATCAATTTTGACCTAAAATAAATTTAAATAAAATAAATAATAATTTAAATAAAAAGACGGTTTTTAAAAAGTAACCCAGTGTTTTCACTATTCATCAAAAATGGAAAGTTTTCAGAAAAATACCAAAAATTCACCCTAAGCTAGTTTTGATATTAAGAATCCAAAAATGAAGTCAATTTTGAATGATGAAATTTACAAAATTTCAAAAAGTGGTTATTACTATTCATAACGGCAAGTTTTAATAATATTTTATTAGCATATCGTTGTTTTGTGAAACTCGGTATTGCGTACAAAACACTTTATCGAGGAAGGATGCGATTGCGTGTAATGCAAGCCAAGTTAGGGTTGCGTGTTGTGCAAGACTCCTTTGTTGTTTCGTTATAACAGAATCCAACCATTTTTCATTTATACATTGAATATATATATACTCAATGTTGCGTAGAATGACTATTATCAAACGAACTTGAAATTGTGTGTAACACAATCTAAGAATAGTGTTGCGTATAATACAAGCTAATACGGTGTTGCGTATATCACACGAAAAACTTTTTGTAACATAAAACACGTGACATCAAATAAATTAAAAAGAATACATATCATAAAATATCGGGTTTTTACATTTTATATGTTGTTTTCCCTTTTTAAATGTAAATTTTCCTTTTTATATTATTAAATCCTTGATAATATTAAGTGGATTTAAATTAAGTGATTGAACTTGTATTAGATAAAATTTATTCATATTACAATTTATTTTAATTAAATTTTGAATTATTATTAATTCATTAATTTATGCGGTTGTGGAAAAGCATGTGTAAAGGAATTAACCATAAAACTTGATAGAAATAAAATAATAAAATAGTATGATCATGAGCATCTCTATTGGTTAGTTTATCTTGATGAAGATAAAAACCCATCAATAACCAAGTAAAAACACCATGAACCATAAATTGGTTCTGTTTGTAGCATTCCACCTATCCTACTATGTATTTTTAGGATTTATTTCACCTTATCTCCAAAATCAATCAACTTTCACTAGCCTAGAAGTGTAACCAATTAAATAAAAATTACTCACACATAGGTGAGAGAAACCAACAGATTGGTTTAGGGGATTTACCTAAAAATAAACTTGGGCATACAATCCCTTACATAATGGGTGGATAAGAAGACATTTCAACCATCAATTTAGTTTAATAATAGTAAATTAAATACACCAGAAACATATATAGGTATGGACTAAGATCATGATCACCCACTCATATACAATGAATATATATTTTCAATGTAACTAGAATTCAATTAAATTCATTCTTTAATTAAGATAAAACACCATGAATTCATATAATTAACTATATAATTATTCAATTAATTCAATTTATATTAATTCCGTACAAACCATCCTTGAATATCCATCATCTGAGATTTTATACAAATTAAATTAATTAATTTTATTTAAAATTATTAATGTAAACATGTGTACTTGGAGGAAACAACATATACCCATATAAAAGAAACTACCTAGATACTTTTACTATATACTCATATATCATACAACATACATTGCATGAAAATAAATTACAAGGTTTTAATTACTAAAAAATCCATGAAATCATATATAAATTACATTGAATGTTATGTTATTAACCACATTGAGTAAACTAAAAGTATAGACCATACATATATTGTAGTTAAAAATTTAACAAGGGAATTAATTTAATATATAAATAATAATCATGTGATATTGCATGTATTGTTAATAAATGATACACAAACACATGTTTCTTAGGATAAATTATATCATAAAATATTATTTCAAAATAAAATTAATCACACTATGTATATTAGATTATACGACAATTACTTGGGCTACACGACATGTATTCTCTTCTACCAATTTCTGTTAAACTTTCTTTGGGACTATCTATGTTTTTCATCCACATACATATTTGTGATACATGGCATGTACACAATCTAAATGTTGTGTGACATTGATGTTTCATGATTTTATGTCCCTATGTTGTGTTATAAATTCCCAACATGTCTTCAACAATTTTTTCCCTTTGTAAAAACATGTGGAATAAAAAGAACGTAAGAAATTTACATGGAATGTTGTATGAAAAACTGTAGTTTATCCAAGCTTTGGTAACATGTTGTACACATTTAATTATCTCAATTTATAACTAATTCAAGATACTCTAAATTATTTTTAGATTCATATTAACATATTTATCATGGACACCCAGTTTGTACCAACAAGCTACAAATTTAGTAGTTTTCTGTTATCTGGATAAAACCCTTTTCACCTTTTGATAGAATCCTTATATGTACTTTCTATAAAGTTAACATTTTACTAGTTACATGAAAAAGAATGAAGTAAGGATAAGAGAATAATCCAACATCATGATTTATATAAATATTAACCCAAAAATAAAAACTAAAAAATCGACATTCTTAGTATATTATTATTACCTAATTATAAATTTATTATGTGACATCTCTCATACCAGAAGAATGTTTTGTGTATAGGGGAAGAACTTATTAGGAATAGTCAATGTGGTTTCTTATTGTCGTTGAAGAATTATTTGAGATATATGTGTGGAATAATGTCATGAACAAATGAATTAAATAGATTATTTATCGAATCTTATATTGGAACCAAGAAGGTAGGATTATCACATATAATTTATAATTAATTTATTTGTTCAAAAAAATCTTACATTAAATTTATTTATTTATTGATGCATTTAATGATGTCATCACATTAGACATTCATTGTGACACTGGAATCAATTGTATATTTCCTATACTGGTGATCCACATCTACACCCCAAACCTCCATGAATCCCCCTATAAATATATGTCTGTTAAAATAGATGATCCTAATACTTGTGTCATTCATCATTGATTTCCATTAGAATCGCTTCGAGAGAAGGGTATTTCTTTGTACTCTCTACAGTTGTGGTGGTAGAGGATGAAGATCTCTCTAGATTCTTGATAGAATTCAAGGAAAAGATCTATCTAGGTATTAAGGTATATTCTCATGAATTCATTGTTTATAACAATTAGAATGGATAGAGATTTAGTGAATTTCATAATCAAGTTTAAATAGATATAGGGATAGAATATAATAATTTCACATGGTCGCTTATTAAATTTCATAATCTTTATTGAACCCCATGTATAAATAATTATATTATTATTATTATTTTCAAGATATGTGCTAAAATTTGGATAAGATAAATATTTTATTCTTGAATAAATAATTCAAATATTTCATTTGTCATGGGACCATTAAACCCAGTCTTCAAATCCTATTTCATTTTTATCTTTCCTTGAATGATGATTTTTAATATAATAAATAAATACCACTTCATTATTCATAAATAAATAAATAAATATTATTTTCAATAAAATAAGAAAAATTATAAAAAATAAATATTAAAATCAAAAATATTCTCACAAATAACTGGTCAGTGAATATATGATATCAAACTAAGATTAAAAATTATTAAACCACATTTGGAAATAATATTTATCAAGATTGTTAAATTCATATAAAAATTAATCGAGCCTCTAGATACACTTCATATGTGACTATCTAGGACCCCTTATTAATAAAATTAGGAGAAAATTCTTATAGTATATGGTTTTTATCTAGAGACACACACATAGTGAAATAATATAATATTTAAGATTATCATTTATAAAGATGTTTTTTTTAAAAAGTTTTTTTTGTGGAAAAATAAATTCTTTTAAAATATTTTTTTTATAAATAAGATAAAATATATGTTTCTAAAAGATTGTATATTTCCCTTTTGAGAATTTGTTGTGAATAATAATAAAGAAATATTTTTTGAAAATATGAACATCAGATACACTAGATTGGAATTCGATCATTTTATGAGAGATAGTATGAGTTTGTACTTAGATGAAATGCTTCCAAAAAAGAATCTATTGTATCAAAACATGTTAAAATGATTAAATTTAGATGTTGATAAAATGAAGTTGTTTGTTTAAATGAAGATATGTTGTTTGTTAAGATGATGAAAAATCTACGTGATGATATGAAATAAAGTTGTTTTCTATGATGATTAAAAATAAGTTTTATGAGATGAAGAAATGTATTTTTCTGAAGAAATTTTGATTGGTGAAGTTAAAGTGAATTTTTTATTTTAGAATGTTTTGAAAGTTAAAAATATAATAAATTTAAAAAACCAGGTTAGATGATGATTTTCTATTCTTTCAAGTTCCTAAAAATCATGAAGAGGTCATGATATGAAAAGGATTTAGAAGAAAAAAAGAGAGGTGAAATTTATCTACAGTTTCCAAAAAATGATGTTTTTTCGAAGAACAATTTAAAGTTCCATTATATTGATAAGTTCTATCAGATTGATAATCAGAATGAGAAGATATACTAGACTTAGAAGTTCTATCAGATTGAGAAGTTCAATCGGACTGAGAATTTATATCAGATGTAGAATTTATATTAGACTGATAAGTTTAATCCGAAATAGAATTTATATCAGACTGAAAATTTATATCAGACTGATAAGTTCCATTATATTTATAAGTTATAGTAGAATAAGTAGTTATCTCATATTGAGAAGTTTTATCAGAATGATAATGAGGATGAAAGGTCAAGTTTCACAACATGAGGTTGAATTTATACTTGTTTATAGATGAAGGTTTCAAATGTATTTTGAAGTTTCTACCATGTTGTAAACCATTTTCATTTTCCTAGGAGCATCAGGGGAATTAGTCATAGTTGTTTTGTTTTTATTTGGGTCTAGAGAATTGGAATGATGAATAGATTTCAAGGTTGAGATTTTTCATATTATCAATTTATATAAAATGCTATTGAATGTTAATCATTCATGTAATGTTTATAATTTAGATTTTATTGAGAGTTAAAAAAGATAGAAAATATACCCGAAGAGATGAGTAGTTTTAAAGTGGTCAAATATGAAGTTAAAATGTGATTAACATTCAGAAATTTGTAAATTTTGTTGAATAGAAAATTAACTTCAGATTCTTACCTTTAATATTTTTAAACCACCTATAAATAGAGGTAGAAATTACAATGGTACTAGAAACTATTCACCCATGTAAAAATGTTCATGCTAAATAGAAATGGGATTGATGTAATTTTTTTCAACCAAAATTGTTTAGATTTAAAGAAGAGATTTGGTAGAGTGTATTTTGATTAGTACATTGGGTTGAGGAAAGTTCAATTTATTGGATAGAGAGAACCATACTGAGGGTATCAGTATGAGATTAGAGAAATTTTTTGAGGTTTGTTGTTTTTTATTTAGGAGTATTTTAAAAAAGTTGTATCATAATTGGGTTCATCAGACTGAGGACCATCATACGTTGTTACATTGGACTGAGTATCCAGAAATATTCTTATGAAGCAGAAATTTTGTTTGTTTTAATTTTTTTCTGGATCAAAGTTTGTATATGAAAAAACTTGTAAATTGATGCGATTCAAGATAACCATTCTTATTAAGAGATAGAAGTGTCAAATAAGATTTGACACGAGTTTTATTCTCTTCTTTATTATAGTGAATTTCCATATACCCATGTGAGTGTATATTGACATGATGTAGGTTCCAAAATTTGGGTCAAACCATGTAAATCATGTCTGAAATGTTTTCTTTTATATTTCTACATGCCTTTGAGTTTACTAAAACATTATAGGGAATGAAATCAATTATGTTTTAGGTGTTGAGTTTCCTAAAGTTTAAATTTTGTAAAATGGAAAAAACTAATTCACCCCACTTCTCAGTTGTTTTGAGAACTTTTGGAACTTCAATAGAAATCATAAAGAGGTTCCCCTGTTTAATTATTATCATTGATAATATCAATTTTTTCAATAGTATAGAAATTCCTACATTTTATGGAAAAAATATTATGGTAAGAAATATAGGATGATTTTGTATCTCCTATATCTTGGACTAAAAGTTTTGGATGATGCTATAATTGGGTTCCACCTATTGAGAAATATTCTTCTATGACTTATGTTGAAAAGTTAAATATTATATTTGATGGAAAAATAAGAATTTTTTTATTTCTATATAATAAACTTTTTATATGAAGGTGATGAGTCTCAAAACATAAAAGAGTATGTGGAACAAGCTCGAAATTATTTTTTAATGGAATACTAAAGATAAGGAAGAAAAGCTAAAAATATGGCCTAACATGTTTTAAGACATAAAAATTATAGATTAATAAACTATTAATGAGTAATTCACTAGAGTAAATCAAGCTGTTTTATACATTAGAGGTATTGGAGATGTCTTAGAAGATTCCATAATTGTGAAGAAACTCATGAGAAACATTATAGAAATGTTTGATCCAAAATTTTATTCTTTTTAAGATAAGAATGATTTATGACTTGATGAACTGCATAAATTTCTTATTGCTTATGAGATGAGAAAATAGGTATTTTTCAAAACATAGTTGAAATACAAAATAGATTTTGATGCTATGAGAAAGATTAAAATTCCAGATATTTAAAATAATGATCCTTGTGATTCTGAAGATAAGTAGAATGTTGATTTGATGTTAAAATCATATCTCTTATCTATAATAACTATATAATGGGATGTGGAAATTATGGTGGAAATATTATGTCAAATGTTTTGAGTGTGGTGGAATTGGGCACTTTGATATTAATTTCCCTAAGAATATATTAGGTGAATATCAAGATTATTATGATGAAAAGCCTCAATATAATAAGTGAAAAAAAATTCTACATAATAAAATTCATCTAATAAGTATATGAAGAGATTCACTAGAAACAAGAGAAGTATGTGGATTAACAAAGCTAATCAGACTCAACTGATAACAACTCCTCAGAAGATAAATGTTAATAATTTTTCAGGACATTCGTTGAAAAAGTTTAGAAAAAAATAGATTCCTCAGAGAGGAAAAAATAATAAGGAGGCGAATAATGTTTCTAACACCCTGATATTTTATGAAATATGTTTTTCGAATTAATTTAATCTTTTTTATATTTTTTAGTTCACACAACACTAAAAATATTTTATTTTATATGTTGGGATTATGTTATATGCAACACCATGTTAACCATGCACTACATGAAATATGAATTTTGTCATTCTCTATATGGAACATCAAGGTTAGCATCCATTACATGCAAAAATGACATTCCTAGATATCTTTCATAACACACAAAACCATATTTTACCAAACAATAATATATTATTAAAATATTATTATTTAATAAAATAAGATATAACCTAGCCATTGAATTATTAGATATTAATATTATTAACTAGTTTATTTAAATATACGGTTTACCCAAATATAATATAAATTCATAGGCTACCAATTAATTATAAATGAACATGAAAAAAATTAAATATAAAGAAATATATTAATATTTGTATTCTCACAAAGTTGTTTTAACCTATTAAATTAAATTAATTACCATTCATGAGTTATATCTATTTAATATACAATATATATATATATATTCAATAAAATATTTTTTATATTTATGCAATATATTTAATAGGCATATGATAAGAACAAACTAAACATTATGCGTAAAACCCTCTATTACTATTAAGGCATTTTTACCACATTTTAATGAATAACCCATTTTAAATCCAATTTTTATAACATCATAGATTTAATATTTCAAAATAAAGTTAATATTTGAAATAAGAACATAATAATTATGTTATCGTATATTTTTTGTATTTTTCTGTGAAGTTTTATTATTTAATGAACTGTGAAAATACTAAATTTTAGAAAACAACTGATTTTTGATATAATATATATATATATAAGGTTTAATTAAATTTTAATTTTATTCAAAATATTAAATAGATAAATTTTTTTAAATTCATCCAATTTATATCATTTTAACCAATTTAACATTGAAATTCGATATAAAAACTTCACAAACTTTTAATCACTTTTACTTTAAAAAACCAGTAGTATCGTCATGTCAGTGGGATTATTTTTAAATTAATTTATTCATATGATGTTATTATAATATATAAAAATGTATTCCTTATTTTAAATCCTCATAAATTTTAATTTATAATAAGTTAAACATAGTTTTTACCAACAAAAATAGTGAAAGTGATTAAAATTAATTACAGCGATTAAGAGAAAAAATAGGTTTGCAAAGTACTAAACCATGAATTTAAGACCAAAAATGACCTAGAAACTTGTAAAACACCCATTTTATGGAAATTATTCATCCATTAAACTTCTATTATTTCGTTTTCATGTTCTAGTATGATTTTTTTAGGTGAAAAATTGTGTACACCTACCTTGTTTTAAAAAATATCGAGCGTGTCATTTCCCTTCCCCATAAAAGGCCACAACCAATCCATCTTCCTCACACCTCTAAAACCACTTATTTTCAGAATATATATGCCCAATACAATTAAAAAAAATCATCCCTTCTTCCTATAATCTTCTACGTGGGAATAATGTAATCCAAGGAAGCCTTTTGGCACAAACAAAAAGGAGTTACCCGATTAAGAGGTAACCTCTTCTCTCAAACTCCTTTCATTAATTTTTTTCTCCACCCCATGAACTCTATTTATTACAAGATTTTATAAAAATAAAAGTATATTTAATATAATACGATTTTTTAAATCTAATTGTTTGAACTACACTTACACACACCATTATATAATGGTTCGCGACCATAATGTTTATTGGTATGGTGAACTACTACCTGACAAAATGATGATTGTTCATTTTTCCTTACAGCCTCTCATGGTGGAAATTATATTGGAAACTCTATTTATATATTTTATATAATATATTTATTATGTATTTAATATTATTTATTCCTTTTACAGCATATATCATTATCCTTTAAATTTTGTGTTAATACGATACTTTTGTTTTAGAATGTGTGGACTATCGCCCCCTCAAAGTGATGTGATTTGTTCGCACAGTGCATATAATGTATTAAGAATAGGTTTAGTGAATTTATATGATATATATTATATAATAATATTATTTTAATAACTATATATAAACATATATATATATTCATATATTTCAAGTAATTTCTTTTTCCAATATGATAAAAAAATGGATACAATGTTCATACGTACGTACGGCTTACCGTCCCCATAAAAGTTGTATTCCATTTATTACTTCTATATTACATAGATTATTATAATATAAATATAATTAATATAAATAATATTTATATCATGGTTCAAATTCTTGGAATCATGACGTAAGTATAAGGACCAAATATATAACAAATTAACACATTTGCAAAAAAACAAAGTGAATATTACCCGAAGCATAACCTTCACATTGAATTATTAAAAAGAGGGTAATATAATGTCATAATCAAACCATATATATTATTATATATTATAATAGTATTATTTTATTATGTATAATAAATTTATATTTATTATATAGGAGGATTGAATGACTACGACAAGAGTTAAGACGCAAGGTAAGGGAATTTCATCTTACTTTTTATTTTCATGAGATACATACTTTATTCACCACACATTCTTTTTGTGTGGTGTGTATAATCCCCATGTGTAATGGACCAAAACTATCTGGTCCATTATATTTTGAAAGTCTTGTGTTTGAGGTGTTTTGGAATGTTAATGTGACTTATTTATAACACTTTACAAAATTTTTAGTTCTGTGAAGAGTGTTTCCAAGATGTTAGGTCATCTATCGGAAGGTTAAACAGTGTTTCCTGGATGGTTCATCATCTATAGGGATGTTTGATAGTGTTTCCATGATTTTTTGTCATCTATCGGTAGGTTGAATAGTGTTTTCAAGATGGTGGGTTATCTATTGGTAGGTTGAACAGTGTTTACATGACATTAGGTCATCTATCGATAGGTTGAATACTATTTTTAGGATAGTAGGTCATCTATAAATTGGATGAATAGAATTTTGTGGATCTTTAGGTCATATATCTATAGTTTGAATAATGTTTTTAGGAACTTAGTTTATCTATAGGTAGGTTTAATAGTGTTTCTAAGACCGACAGGTTTGACAGTGTTTCTAGATGGTATCTAATCTATCAGTAGGTTGAACATTGTTTCTAAGATGGTAGATCGTCTATATGTAGTTTGAAAAGTGTTTTTGGCATTGTAGTACCAACAGTTTCTGGTATGTAACCCATACTTGATACTTTTATGGGTTTTAAAATTTTTGGGTGACATATGGGAGAATCGGAAGATCCTAAAGTTAAGTTTGAATCAAAGGAGAAGGCGCACGGGCGGCGCGCGGTTTGTTAAACCGTGCGGCCAAACCGTACATGTCTAACTAAGGAGGCAGTGGCTTCCCCATGGTTAGGGCATGGTTAAGGGAAATCGTGTGATGACGTCGTGCGTGAATAATGGTCGAGGTAGAAGCTAATGCACGGTTAGTGCATGGTTTGTCAAACCGTGCGGACTAACCAAGCGGTCAGTTAAAGTTAGATCCTAAAATTGTTGATCTAACTCGTTTTGCATTTAATTGCCTTGTTTAAACCTACTAAGCGGTCCTAACTGGGGATTACTCTCCTTTGAAGGTTTTAAGACTTCCCCTAAGCATTCTGGAGGCGATCCGAAGGCTTCTCTTAGCGAATCGAAGCTGGATTCTTAAGGTATGTGATCTTTCTTGATCATTTTATTAGATCTACTTAGATCTACTTCTCCTCTGCTCTCATTTTCTTAGATCTACGACCATTATGGGTAGATATAAGGGTTTGGATGTCAAATATGACAGGATTTGGTCTTGGCTGTCTTAGGAGAAGAGATCTAAGGAGGGTTTTTGGAGTATTGACCCGGTGTTCTTGAGCTTTCTTCGTTCGTGGCTTGGTTTCGCCCAATTTGTTGAGGTAGGTGGCTTCACTCTCAATTAATCTTTCTTATAACTTGAAGGCGTAGTTCAAATTGATTTAATTGCTTGGTTTTGATTGTGAAATTGTGGTGCAAATCATGTTATAAATCTCCTTTAGTGATGATTTAGGGGTTTTGATGAAATTATGGAATTTGAAAGAATGGTTTGTGAAACGTGTTTTGGTTTCTTGATTTTAAAATAGTTATTTGAAAATATGGATTTGTGGGATTTCGAAAATGGTTTTTGGGAAAAAGGTTTTCAATAAAAGGGTTTTTTATTGAAATCGTTTTGTCATGGTTGAAATGGTGTGGTTTTTGGGAATACAGGGTGTGTGTGTTCATATTGCATTTATGAGGCTTGGTTGAAATATGACCTTCTGCTCGGTGCCAAAATTCTAACGAAACATGGGGAATAAATACCTTGTGATGACTTGGTAGATCCACGAGCGACCACTCATGAGTATGAAACTATCATAACGATGCATACATAGTGGATTCAAGGGTTGTGAAATGGTTGGTTGTGTGGATTTGTTAAATGGAATGAAAGTGAAAAAAAGGAAATGTGAATTTTATTGGGAAACATTGCTTGGTTTATTTGTTGGAAAATGGTTTTGTTGGAAAAATGTCTTTGACATGAAATTAGCTATATTGTGAACTATTTTAGAATTGTTTTATATAAATTATTTTATATAAATGTGCTGAAATGTTTTATCCTAGAGGAAAGGGTTGGGAAGTCATCGGGGAAAACCTACTGAGCTTCATTACTCACCCCCTTCTTTGGAACATTGGTGCTTTTGCAGATGTCATATACTGGGATGTTGTCAAAGGTAAAGTGTCACATGTTTATAGTACTACTTTGTTTCACATTGGCTGGTTCATGATGATGGATCTTGGAACTTGTGTATCATGGAGTTGGGTTGTCATCTTGAAGTCTTGTAGTTTTATTTATTCTATTTACTCAGATTTTGTTTTGTACTCTGTTGTTGCACTTAGTTGGGGTTTTATGAAAATAATGTTTGAGTTGTTTTGGTTTTAAATCATGCATCATATAGTGGTTTCTTGGAGATATTTATCTAGTTTTCTTTTTTTTTGGTTGTTTTTAGTTAAAGGGTAAATTTTCCCCCATGTATTTTGAAACCCTTATGTATTTATTTCCAGCCTTTGGCGCCTTGGGGATGTCTCTTAAGGCTTAGTAATGACTCGTTGAGCTCTCAAGCCAATGAGAATTGGAGGGTCATTACAAATGGTATCAGCTTGTTCGGTCCTTGCCTAACAAGTAGTCATCGATGTTCTTGGTCTTGGATTTGAATTTCCTTTTTGTTTATTCCTTGGGATTTCATCTTAGATAGGAGTATTATTTTCAAAACCTGAACTATATAGCAAAAAGGGACGTAGCTAACCTAATTATGCTGAACTTCAAGTTACCAGGGTGTTGGGTACATAAGTGTTTTGGATACACTTCTAGAATATTAGAAATCTCATTGTCATCGGTTTAGCCAATGTGATGATCCTGGTATGCATTATAGAGGAATGAATCCCCACTAGTATTTCATAAACCATTTTGAGAAATGGATTATGGTTTGATGCAAAAGCGTGATTTCTAAAAAAAAATAGCATGTTTTCAAATGAAATATTTTGAAAAGATAATGGTTGATGTATTTTGAAAATAGAATGATTGTAAAAATATATAAAATATCTATTTTAGTAATGGTTGGAAATCAATGTTTTGATAGTGGTGTAATAGAGATTTAAATGCTAAGCCTTCAGTTGCTTGGAAGTGAGACAAACGGCGTATGTTGTTTGTATAGAAAATGGCACCTGTTAGACGTCGTAAAAACCAAACGGAAGAAGCTGCAGAGAATGTGGTTGCACCTGAATCACGTGTGAACCAAGAGCTGGTTCAGAGTATCATTCAAGCATTTCAGGCGGTGGACACGGGGAATCAGAGGGATGAGTCAAGACATGTACACCATTCCGTCCAGTTCTAGAAGCAAAATCCACCCATCTTTCGGGGTGATTCTAAACCAGAAAGGGAGGAGGTGTGGCTGAGTAGGATGAATCGTATCTTCGATTTCATCGGCACACCAGCAGAACTGAAAGTAAAGTAGGCGACGTACATGCTGGAGAATCTTGCATGACAGTGGTGGGAGCTAGTGGTTCAGGCTAAGGTGGATCAAGGAATAGGCTGAGAGGAATTTGAGGAGTTGTTCAATAAACAATTATATCCTCACACATTCAAGATCTAGAATACAATGAACATTTTGAGCCTAATTCAGGAGAATCTCTATGTCACAGAATATGCGTCTAAATTCATGAATTTAGTGCACTCTGCACCAGAATTTGATGCAAATATGTCACTAAAGGCACGCATCTTTGTATCAGGGTTGTGACAGGAGATTCTCTTGAAGATAGTTGTGCTCTGTATTACGAATTATATGGAGATAGTAAAAAGAGAAACAGTGGTAGAAAGAGACATATCAAGAGTTATGGGAGGAGGAAGTATTATGATACCCATGGGAATAGGTGGGAACTCTAATGTTGGGAACAAACAGAAGAGGGACACATACTTCCAAGGTGGGAGTGAAAATCAGAATCAGACGGCTGGATCGGTGAATCTTCCTCCATGACCCATGATTAAAGCTGGGTGTTTTCAATGTGGCGTGATTGACCACATAAAACGAGAATATACAGCACCACCAAAATCCTGTCACAATTGCAACAAGATGGGACATCTTCAGCGATATTGTCGCAGTGCTCCCAGGTTGGGTGTGTGTGACACTTCCCAGGCATCACGAGCATCTTATGATTGGACAGGGCGAGGACAGAAAAATCATCCATGCCAGCCGAATAGAGCTAGTTATGGTGATTCCAGGAATACCATGACACCTCAGGCAGGGCAATCTTAACAAGGCAATAAGGAGCAAAGTGTAGCAACAAAGCAATTGTATGGAGCGGAACAAGTGATTGTCGATGACTAGTCTGGACCGTCTACGATGAGAGGTAAGATTCTTTTGAATTCTACCATCATGAATGTTTTGTTCGATAAAGTCACATCCCATTCTTTTCTTTCTTCTAGTATTGCTGATTTGATGAACTTAAAACTTGAAATGATGCCTTCTGTAATAAAACTGCAAACTCTTCTTGGTGAAAGAGAATGTCAAGCCTTCATATGTAAAGCATGTGCTATAACGGTTAATGGAGCTGAGCTGAAATGGGACTTCTCTATGTTGGAGATGGATATCTATGATATAGTCCTGGGTATGTATTGGTTGACAACCTTTAAGGCTCACATAGAATGTTATGGGAGAACAGTTAGTTTCACAACGGAGGATGGAATCGACCATCTCTTCAGAGGAGAGAGGATGGTAACGAAAGGTGCAAAGAGCTTGTTGGCACCAATGGTGGGAACAATCTCTTACCAATTTGCAGTGTTGAATTTGGCATCATTGAAAGAGATCACGAAAAATATTTTTCCAGCTGTGGTGGATCAATTTTCTGATGTTTTTTCTGAAAACTTCTTAGGGTTACCACCTGAAAGAGAAGTGGAGTTTACGATTGATCTCCTTCTGGGGACCATTCCTATCTCACTTCCATCTTATAGGATGGCACCAATGGAGTTAAAGGAATTGAAGGTGTAGTTAGAGGAGATGAAAATCAAAGGTTTTATTCAGCCAAGCATGTCTCCATTGGCAGCAACAGTTTTGTTTGAAAATAAAGCAGATTGAACTTTGAGGTTGTGTGTGGATTATAGTAAACTTATCCAATTTACGATAAAGAATAGATATCCACTTCCACGAATTGATGACTTGTTTGATAAATTGAGGGGAGCTCAGTGGTTCTCCAAAATTGAATTGTGGTCAGGATATCACCAGTTGCTAGTTCAGAAGGAGGATATTCCGAATACAACCTTCAGAAGCAGATATGGCCATTACGAATATGTATTAATGCCTTTTGGTATTACGAATGCACCAGCGGTCTTCAGGGATTTGATAAATCGGATATTTCATTCTTATTTGGATTCTTTTTTTGTGGTGTTTGTGGATGACATATTTGTGTATTCTTGAACAAGGGTTGAGCATGAGTAACACTTAGAGATAGTGTTGGAAATATTGAGGGACAATCAGTTGTCTTCCAAATTGTCAAAGTGCGATTTCTGGATACAATAAGTACGTTTTCTAGGCCATTTCGTTTCTAACAAAGGTGTTTCAGTGGATCTATAAAAGATAAAAGAAGTTCTTTCTTGGAAACCGTCGAAGAATTTCTTTGAGATAAAAAGTTTTCTTGGTCTAGCTGGTTATTATCGATGCTATGTGCATGAATTATCACATCTAGATTCTCCTATGACATCATTGACAAAGAAAAATTGCGCATTTCAATGGACTGAGGAATGTCAGAGATCTTTTCAAGAGTTGAATGTTCGCCTTACATCATCACCCATCTTGATTTTTCCGGAATCAGGACAGGGGTATGTGGTGTATTGTAATGCTTTGGGAACACGGTTGGGTTGTGTTCTCATGAAAGGAGACCATGTTGTTGCTTATGGTTCAAGGCAATTGAGGGTTCATGATAAGAATTACCCAACACACGATTTGGAGTTAGCTGCAGTTTTTCATGCCTTAAAGACTTGAGGTCATTATCTATTTGGTGAGAAGTTCACTGTGTTTACAGATCAAAAAATCCTAAAACACATTTTCTCACAACGAGATTTGAATCTGAGGAAAAGGGGATGGATGGAGTAACTTCAAATGTTTGACTTTGACTTGATGTACACACCAGGTAAGTGAAAATTGGTGGCTGATGCATTAGGCAGAAATTTGTATGCTCAGTTGGCGAAAGAAGCTTCAGATGAATGGTAGTTGATGTTGGTCTTAGCCGACATGCATGTGGAATGTGAAAACCGAGGTGATGTTGCGGTTTTCTTTTTTGCTACGCTTATTCTTGAACTGGTAAAAGTGGTCAAAGAGGCACAAACATCTAATGTAGAATGTCAGATAATGAGTTCAAAACTCAATGGTGGGGAGACCATTGATGGATGGAAACCAGAAGCGCGTTCAATTTTGTGTTTCAGAGATCAGATGGTTGTACCTCTAGTTTTTCAAGAACTACTCCTTAATACTTTCCACCATTCAAGATGGGTTGTACATTAGGGTACACAAAAGATGTATAAGGCTCTAAAGGCACAATTTTGGTGGAGTTCCATGAAAATGAAGGTGGATGAATTCGTCTTGTGATGCTTAACTTGTCACTAGGATAAAGCAGAGCATTAGAGACCAGCTGGTATGTTACAGTCATTACCTATCCGAGTACGGAAATGGGATCAGATAGCAATGTATTTTGTTGCAGGTCTTCCAAGAACGGTCTGGAAACATGATGCCATTTGGGTGCTAGTGGATCGTCTAACCAAGTCAGCCCATTTCATCCCAATTCATAAAACCCATATGGTGGTAGATATTTCAAAAATCTATATCTGGGAAGTGGTAAAGAGACATGGTGTACCAGTTTCTATCGTCTCAGATAGAGATCTGAGGTTCAAATATCGTTTCTATAAATCCATACAACAAGCCCTTGGGACTCAGTTGACTATGAGCATGACATATCATCCTCAGACAGATGGGAAATCTAAGAGGATGATACAGACGTTGGAAGACATTTTGCGGGCTTGTGTAATGGATTTTGGTGACTCATGGGAGGATCATATACCCTTACTGGAGTTCTCATACAATAAAAGCTATCAATCCTCAATACACATGGCTCCGTTTTAAGCATTGTATGGGCATCCTTGTCGTTCTCCACTATGCTGGGTGGAAACTGGTGAAACGTCACTAGTCGAGTCGAGCCTTGTCCAAGAAACAAAGGAGAAGATTAAGTGGATTAGAAAGAGGATTGAGATGACTTAGAGTCAGCAGAAATCTTATGCGGATCATCGTCGAAGACCGTTTTCGTTTTCAGTGAGTGATCACTTATTTTTGAGAATCTCTCCAAGGATTCGACAAAGTCATTTTAGGAAACATGGAAAGTTATCTCCTCGATATATAGGCCCTTTTAATATACTGTAATGGGTTTGTGAGGTGGCATATCAGTTGGAATTACCACCACAGTTCAGTCCAGTGTGTAGTGTGTTCCATGTATCTCAGTTAAAGAAGTATCATCCCAATCCTGACCATGTGATCAGATGGGATCACGTTGACCTTGAGGTGGATGATTCATTGATACAAATCCTAGTATGGATTGTGGATAGGTAGGATAAAGTATTTTTTGTAAAAATCATCGTCCTAGTGTAGGTTTTGTGGAAACATGGTCAGATTCAGGAAGGGACTTGGGAACGTGAGAAAGAAATAAAGGAGCAGTGGACAGTACTCGTTCAGTTAAAGAATGGTTTTCTACATTCTAGGGATGGAAAGGCCAATGGTGGGAAGAATATAGTACCCCCAGTTTCTAGTATGTAACCCTTACTTGATACTTTTCTTAGTTTATAATGTTTTGGGTGACGTATGGGTGAATTGGATGATCCTGGAGTGAAGTTTGAAGCAAAGGGGAAGGCGCATGGGTGGCGCAGGGTTTGTCAAATCGTGCGTCCAAACTGTGCATATCTGACTGAGGAGGTAGTGGCTTCTTCATGGTCGGCACACAGTTAATGGAAACCGTGCGATGAGCTTGTGTATGAAGAATGGCTGAGGCAGAAGCTAACACACAGTTAGTGCACGGTTTGTCAAACCATGCAGACTAACTATGCGGTCAATTAAACTTAGATCCTAAAATTGTGGATCTAACTCGTTTTTCCTTTAATTGACTTGTTTAAACCTCATAATTGGCCCTAACTTAGGATTATTATCCCCTGAATGTTGGAAGGCTTCTCCCAAGCATTCTGGAGGCGATCCGAAGGCTTCTCTTGGAGAATCGAAGCCGGATTCTTACGGTATGTGATCGTTCTTGATCGTTTTCTTAGATCTACTTAGATATACTTCTCCTCTTCTCTCATTTTCTTATATCTATGCCAATTATGGATATATATAAGGGTTTGGATGCCAAATATGACAAGATTTGGTCTTGGTTGTGTAAGGAGAAGATATCTAAGGAGGGTTTTGGAGTTTTGACCCAGTGTTCTTGAGCGTTCTTCATTCGTGGCTTGGTTTCGCCCAATTTTTTGAGGTAGGTGGCTTCACCCTCGATTCCTATTTCTTAGCACTTGCGGTATTAGTTCAAATTGATTTAATCACTTGGTTTTGATTGTGAAATTGTGGTGAAAAGCATGTTATAAATCATCTTTATTGATGATTTATGGGTTTTGATGAAATTGTGGAAATTGAAAGAATGGTTTGTGAAAAGTTTTTTGGTTTCATGATTTTAAAATAGTGATTTTAAAATATGGATTTGGGGGATTTGGAAAATGTTTTGTGGTAAAAAAGTTTTCAATAAAAGGGTGTTTTATTGAAATGGTTTTCGTAAGGTTGAAACTGTGTGGTTTTTGGGAATACTTGGTGTGTGTGTTCATATTTCATTTATGAGTCTTGGTTGAAATATGACCTTGTGCTCGGTGAAAAAAGTGTAATGGAACATGGGGAACAATTACCTTGTGACGACTTGGTAGATCGACGAGTGACCTCTCATGAGTATGGAACTGTCATAACGATGCATGCATAGTGGATTTCACTGGTTGTGAAATGGTTGGTTGTGGGGATTTGTGAAATTGAATGAATGTGAAAAAATAGAAATTTGAATTTGATTGGGATTGGTTTCTTTGTTGGAAAACGATTTTGTTGTAAAAATTGATTTGACATGGAATTTTCTATATTGTGAACTGTTCTGGAATTGTTTTATATAAATTGTTTTATATAAATGTGCGGACATGTTTTATCCTAGAGGCATGGGTTGGGAAGTCATCGGGGTAAACCTACTGAGTTTCATTACTCACCCCCATCTTTGGCACATTGGTGCTTTTGCAGATGTCATATACTGGGATGTTGTCAAAGGTAAAGTGTCACATGTTTATAGAACGACTTCGTGACTCTTGGGCTGGTTCGTGATGTTGGGGCTTGGAACTTGTGGATCATGGAGTTGGGTTGTCATCTTGAAGTCTTATAGTTGTCTTTCCCCTATTTACTCTGATATGGTTTTGTACTCTGTTGTTTCACTTAGTTGGGTTTTTATGAAAATAATGGTTGAGTTGTTTTGGTTTTAAATCATGCATCATATAGTCGTTGCTTGGAGACGTTTATATTGTTTGCTCTGTTTGTTAGTTGTTTTCAGTTAAATGGAAAATCGTCCCCCATGTATTTTGAAACCCTTCAGCATTTATTTCCAGCCTTTGGCACCTTGGGGATGTCACTTAAGGCCTAGTAATGACTCATTGAGCTCCCAATCCAATGAAAATTGACGGGTCATTACAAATGGTATCAGCTTGTTCAGTCCTTTCCTAACAAGTATTCATCAATGTTCTTGGACTTGGAGTTGAAATTCCTTCTTGTTTATTCCTTGGGTGGTCATCTTAGACAGGATTAGTATTGTCAGAACTTTAAATGTATAGCATAAAAGGACATAGCTAACCCTTTTACGCTGAACTTCAGGTTACCAGGTTGCTGGGTAAATAAGTGTTTTGGATACACTTCTAGAATGTTGGAAATCTCATTGTCATGGGTTTAGCCAATGAGATGAGCCTAACATGCATTATAGAGGAATGACTTCCCAATAGAATTGCATAAACCATTTTGATAAATGTATTATGGTTTGATTCAAAAGCATGATTTATGAAAATTTTAAGCACGTTTTCAAATGAAAGATTTTGAAAAGATAATGGTTGATGTATTTTGAAAATAGATTGATTTATAAAATGAATGAAAAGATCTTTTTTAGTAATGTTTGGAAATAAATGTTGTGATAGTGGTGTAATAGAGATTGAAATGTTATTCCTTAAATTGCTAGGAAGTGAGACTAATGGCGTGCGTTGTTTGTATAGAAAATGGAACCTGTTAGATGTTGTAGAAACCAAACGGAAGAAGCTGGGGAGAATGTAGTTGCACCTGAACCACGTTTGAAGCAAGACCTAGTTCAGAGTATCGTTCAAGCGTTTCAGGCGGTGTACATGGGGAATCAGAGGGATGATTCAAGGCATGTAAACCATTCAGTCCAGTTCTAGAAGCAGAATCCACCCATCTTTTGGGGTGATTCTGAACCAGAAAGGGAGGAGGTGTGGCTGAGTAGGATGAATCATATCTTCGATTTCATCGGCACACCAGAAGAACTAAAAGTAAAGTTGGCAATGTACATACTGGAGAATCTTGCACGACAGTGGGGGGATCTATTAGTGTAGGCTAAGGTGGATGAAGGCCTAGTCTGGGAGGAATTTGAGGAATTGTTCAATAAACAATTCTATCCTCACACGTTCAAGATCTAGAGGACAACAGACTTTTTCATCCTGAATCAGGTGAATATCCCTATCACAGAATATGCCACTAAATTCATGAATTTAGTGCGCTTTGCACCAGAATTTTCTGCAAGTGCGTCGCTGAAGGCACGCGTCTTTGAATTAGGGTTGTGATAATAGATTCGCTTGAATATGGTTTTTCTCTATATTACGGATTATATAGAGATAGTAAACAGAGCAATAGTAGAAGAAAGAGACATATCAGGAGTTATGGGAGGAGGAAGTATGATGATACCCACAGGAACGGGTGGGAAATCTAATACTGGGAACAAGCAGAAGAGGGACACCTACTTCCAAGGTGGGAGTGAAAATCAAAATCAAACAGCTGGATCAGTGAATCTTCCTCCACGAACCATCATGAAAGCTGGGTGTTTTAAATGTGGCGTGATTGACCACATGAAATAAGAATGTACAACACAACCAAAAGCATGTCACAATTGCAAAAAGATGGGGCATCTTCAGTGATATTGTTGTAGTGCTCCCAGTTCGGGTGCGCGTGACACTTCCCAGGCGTCGCGAGCATCTTATGCTTCGACAGGGCAAGGAGAGCAGAATCATCCTCACTAGTAGAACAAAGCTAGTTATGGTGATTCTAGGAATACCATGACACCTTAGGCAGGGCAGTCTCAACAAGGCAATATGAAGCAAAGTGCAGCAACAAAGCAATTGTATGGAGAAGAACAAGTGATTATGGATGACCAGTCTGGACCTTCTACAGTGAGAGGTACGATTCTTTTGAATTCTACCGTCATGAAAGTGTTGTTCAATACTGGTGCATCCCATTCTTTTCTTGCTTCTCATATTTCTGATTTGCTGAAATTAAAACTTGAAATGATGCCTTCTATGTTAAAATTGCAAAATCTTCTTAGTGAAAAAGAATTTTAAGCCATCGTTTGTAGAGCATGTGCTATAACGGTTGATGGAGCTGACCTTAAATGGGACTTCTCCATGTTGGAGATGGAAGTATATGATATAGTCATGGGTATGGATTGGTTGACAACATTTAAGGCTCACATCGACTGTTATGGGAGAACGGTTAGTTTCACAACGGAGGACGGAATCGACCATCTCTTCAAAGGAGAGAGGATGGTTAAAAAACGTGCAAAGAGCTTGTTGGCACCAATGGTGGGAATGATATCTTATCAATTGGAAGCGTTGACTTTGGCATCATTGGAAGAGATCACTTAAAATATTTTTCTAGCTGTGGTTGATCAATTTCCTGATGTTTTTCTTGAAAACATCTCAGGGTTACCACCTGTAAGAGAAGTGGAGTTTACGACTGGTCTCCTTAAGGGGACCAGTCCTATATAACTTCCATATTATAATATGGAACTAACGGAGTTAATGGAATTGAAGGTTTATTTAGAGTATCTGGAAGGAAAAGGTTTTATTCATCCAAGCGTGTCTCCATGGGCAGCACCAGTTTTTCTTGTAAATAAAGTAGTTGGAACTTTGAGGCTATATGTCGATTATCTTAAACTTAACCTAGTTGCGGTAAATAATAGATATCCACTTCCATGAATTGATGACCTGTTTGATAAATTGAGGGGAGCTCAGTGGTTCTCCAAAATTGACTTACAGTCAGGATAGCACCAGTTGCGATTTCGAAAGGAGGGTATTCCGAAGACAGCCATCAGAAGCGGATATGGCCACTAAGAATATGTGGTCATGCCTTTTGGCCTTACGAATGCACCAACGGTCTTCATGGATTTGATGAATCGGAAATTTCAACCATATCTGGATTCTTTTGTGGTGGTATTGGTGGATGACATATTGGTGTATTCAAGAACAAGGGTTGATAATGAGCAACAATTGGCGATAGTTTTGGAAATCGTGAGGGACCATTAGTTGTATTCCAAATTTTTAAAGTGCGATTTCTATATACAACAAGTACGTTTTTTGGGCCATGTCTTTTCTGAGAAAGGTGTTTCAGTGGATCCAGAAAACATAGAAGCTATTCTTTCTTGGAAACTGCCAAAGAATGTCTTTGAGATACGAAGATTTCTTGGTCTAGCTGGTTATTACCAACGCTTTTTGCGTGACTTCACATGACTAGCTTTTCCAAAGACAACATTGACAAAGAAAAACAGTGCATTTCAATGGACTGAGGAATGTCATAGATCTTTTAAAGAGTTGAACGTTCGCCTTACATCATCACCCATCTTGATTTTTCCAGAATTAGGACAGGGTTGTGTGGTGTATTGTGATGCTTCGGGGACACAATTGGGTTGTGTTCTCATGCAAGGAGACCATTTTGTTGCTTATGGTTCAAGGTAGTTGAGGGTACATGAGAATAATTACCCAACACACGATTTGAGTTAGCTGCAGTTGTCCATGCATTGAATATTTGGTGTCATTATCTCTTTGGTGAGAAGTTCACTATGTTTACAGATCAAAAAATCATGAAACACATTTTCTCTCAACGATATTTGAATCTGAGGCAAAGGAGATGGATGGAGTACCTTCAAATGTTCATCTTTGACATGATGTATACACCAGGGAAGGGAAATTCAGTGGATGATGCATTAAGCAGAAAGTCATATGCTCAGTTGGTGAAAGAAGCTTCAGATGAATGGTAGTTGATAACGGTCTTATGTGACATGCATGTGGAATGTGAAAACTGAGGTGATGTTGCGGTTTTCTTTTTAGCTATGCTTGTTCTTGAACTGGTAAAAGTGGTCAAAGAGGCACAAAAATATGATGCAGAATGTCTAATAATGAGTTCAAAACTCAATCGTGGGGAGACCATTGATGGCTGGAAACTGGAAGCAGTTTCAGCTTCTTGTTTCAGAGATCAGATGGTTGTACCTATAGTTTTTTAGGAACAACTCCTTAATGCTTACCACCATTCAAGAAGGGTTGTACATATGGGTACACAGAAGATGTATAAGGTGCTAAAGGTGCAGTTTTGGTGGAGTGGCATGAAAAGGAAGCTGGCTGAATTCGTCTCGCGATGCGTAACTTGTCAGTAGGTTAAAGCAGTGCATCAGAGACCAGCTGGTATGTTACAGTCTTTAGTCATCACTGTATGGAAATGGGATAAGATAACAATGGATTTTTTTACAGGTCTTACAAGAATGGTTCGGAAACACGTTGTTATTTCGGTGATAATGGATCATCTAACCAATTCGGCCCATTTCATCCCAATTCGTGAAACCCATACGGTGAAAGATCATTCAAAAATCTATATCTAGGAAGTGGTAAAGAGACATGTTGTACCAGTGTCTATCATCTCAAATAGAGTTTCGAGGTTCACATCTCGTTTCTGTAAGTCCTTACAACATGCCCTTGGGACTCAGTTTACTATGAGCATGACGTATCATCCTCAGACGGATGGGAAATCTGAGAGGACGATACAGACAATGAAAGATATGTTGCGGGCTTGTGTAATGGATTTTGGTGTCTCATGGGAGGATCATATACCCTTAGTGGAGTTCTCATACAATAACAGTTATCAAGCCTCGATACACATGGCTCTGTTTGAAGCATTGTGTGGGCGTCCTTATCATTCTCCACTATGCATGGTGGAAACTGGTGAAACTTTACTAGTTAGGTCGAGCCTTGTCCAAGAACCAATGGAGAATATTCAATTGATTAGAAAGAGGATGGAGACGGCTCAGAGTTGTCAGAAATCTTATGCGGATCATAGCCGAAGACCGTTGTTGTTTGCAGTGAGTGATCACGTATTTTTGGGAATCTCTCCAAGGCTTGGACAATGTCGTTTTGGGAAGAAGGGCAGGATATCTCCTCGATATATAGGCCCTTTTCATATACTGTAATGGGTTTGTGAGGTGGCATATCAGTTGGAATTACCACCACAGTTCAGTGCAGTGCATAATGTGTTCCATGTATCTCAGTTGAAGAAGTATCAGCCCGATCCTGACCATGTGATCATATGGGATCACGTTGACTAGAGCCAGATACTTCGTTGATATATATCCCAGGGCGGATTGTGGATAGGCAGGATAAAGTCTTGCGTTGAAAAATCATCGGCCTAGTTTGGGTTTTTTGGCAACATGGTCTGATTCTAGAAGGGACTTGGGAACACGAGAAAGAAATGAAGAAGCAGTGGCTAGAAAACATTCAGTCAAGCAATGGTTTTCTAATTTCTAGGAACATAAAGGCCAATGGTGGGGATAATTTAGTACCCCTGGTTTCTGGTATGTAACCCTTACTTGATACTTTTTTTGGTTTTAAATGTTTTGCGTGACATATGGGAGAATCAGAAGATCCTGGAGTGATGTTTGAAGCAAAGGGGAAGGCGAATGGGTAGTGCACAGTTTGTCAAACTGTGTGTCCAAACCGTGTGTGTTTGACTGAGGAGGCAGAGGCTTCCACACGGTCGGTGCACAGTTAATGGAAACCGTGCGATGAGGTCGTGCATAATGAATGGCCGAGGCAGAAGCTAATGCATAGTTAGCGCATGGTTTGTCAAACCGTGCGTACTAACCATGCGATCATATAAATTTAGATCCTAAAATTGTGGATATAACTCGTTTTGCCTTTAATTTCCTTTTTTAATCCTCCTAAGCGGCCCTAACTCGGGATTAATCTCCCTTGAAGGTTGGAAGACTTCTCCCAAGTGTTCCGGAGGTGATCTGAAGGCTTCTCTTGGCAAATCGAAGCTGAATTCTTAAGGTATGTGATCGTTCTTGATCGTTTTCTTAGATGTACTTAGATACACTTCTCCTCTTCTCTCGTTTTCTTTTATCTATGCTTGTTATGGGTATATGAAAGGGTTTTGATGCCAAATATGACAAGATTTGGTCTTGGTTGTGTTAGGAGAGGAGATCTAAGGAGGGTTCTTGGAGTTTTGACCTGGTGTTCTTGAGCGTTCTTCGTCCCTGGCTTGGTTTCTCCCCATTTGTTGAGGTAGGTGGCTTCACTCTCAATTCCTCTTTCTTAGAAAACATGAAGGCTTAGTTCAAATTGATTTAATCTCTTGGTTTTGATTGAAAAATTGTGGTTCAAATCAAGTTATAAATCTTCTTTAGTGATGATTTATAGGTTTCTATGAAATTGTGGAAATTGAAAGAATGGTTTCTGAAAAGTGTTTTGGTTTATTGATTTTAAAATAGTAATTTTAAAATATGGATTTGTGGGATTTGGAAAATAGTTTGTGGGAAAAAGGTTTTCAATAAAAGGGTGTTTTATTGAAATGGTTTTGGCATGGTTGAAATGGTGTGGTTTTTGGGAATACTTGGTGTGTGTGTATATATTGCAATTATGAGTCTTGGTTGAAATATGACCTTGTGCTCGATGCCAAAAGTGTAATGGCACATGGGGAATAATTACCTTGTGATGACATGGTAGATCAAAGAGAGACTGCTCGTGAGTATGGAACTGTCATAACGATTCATGCATATTGGATTTCACGAGTTGTGAAATGGTTGGTTGTGTGGATTTGTGAAATGGGATGAAAGTACCAAAATGGAAATGTGAATTTGATTGGGAAACTTTTCTTCGTTGCTTGGCTAGGAAATGGTTTTGTTGGAAAAATGGCTTTGACATGGAATTTCCTATATTGTGAACTGTTTTGGAATTGTTTTATATAAATTGTTTTATATAAATGTTCTAACATGTTTTATCCTAGATGCACGGGTTGGGAAGTCATCGGGGAAAACCTACTGAGTTTCATTACTCACCCCATTCGTTGGAATGTTGGTACTTTTGCAGATGTCATATATCGGGATGTTGGCAAAGGTAAAGTGTCACACGTTTATAGCACTACTTCGTGACTCTTGGGCTGGTTCGTGATGTTGGAGGTTTGAACTTGTGGAGCATGGAGTTGGGTTGTCATCTTCAGGTCTTGTATTTGTCTTTCCGCCATTTACTCTGATTTGGTTTTGTACTCCGTTGTTTCACTTAGTTGGGTTTTTATGAAAATAATGGTTGAGTTATTTTGGTTTTCAAATCATGAATCATATAGTGGTTGCTTGGAGATGTTTATCTAGTTTTCTCTATATGTTTTTTGTTTTCAGTTAATTCATGTATTTTGAAACCCTTCGGCATTTATTGCCAGCCTTTGACGCCTTGGGGATATCGCTTAAGGCCTAGTAATGACTCGTTGAGCTCTCAAGGAAATGAGAATTGGCGGGTCATTACAAATGGTATCAACTTGTTCGGTCCTTGACTAACAAGTTTTCATCGATGTTCTTGGTCTTGAGTTGAAATTCCTTCTTGTTTATTCCTTGGGTGGTCATGTTACATAGGAGTAGGATTGTCAGAACTTGAAATGTATAGCATAAAAGGACGTAGCTAACCCGTTTATGCTGAACTTCAAGTTACAAGGGTGTTGGGTACATAAGTGTTTTGGATACACTTCTAGAATGTTGGAAATCTCATTTTCGTGGGTTTAGCCAATGAGATGAGCCTGACATGCATTATAGGGGAATGAATTCCCACTAGGATTGCATAAACCATTTTGAGAAATTGATTATGGTTTTATGGAAAAGCGTGATTTCTGAAAATTTTAAGCACATTTTAAAATGAAATATTTTTAAAATATAATGGTTGATATATTTTGAAAATAGATTGACTTTCAAAAGAAAGAAAAGATTTGTTTTTGTAATGGTTGGAAATCTATGTTGTGATAGTGTTGTAATAGAGATTTAAATGTTAAGACTTTAGTTGCTAGGAATTGAGACTAACGACGTGCGTTGTTTGTATAGAAAATGGCACCTATTAGATGTCATAGAAACCAAATGGAAGAAGCTGTGGAGAATGTGGTTTCACCTAAACCACGTGTGAACCAGGAGCTAGTTCATAGTATCATTCAAGAGTTTCAGGCGGTGGACACGGGGAATCGAAGGGATGAGTCAAGGCATGTAGACCATTCTGTCTAGTTCCAGAAGAAGAATCCACCCATCTTTCAAGGTGATTCTAAACTAGAAAGGGAAGAGGTGTGGCTGAATAGGATGAATCATATCTTCAATTTCATCTACACACTAGCAGAACTAAAAGTAATGTTGGCGACGTACATGTTGTAGAATCATGCACAATAGTGGTGGGAGCTAGTGGTGCAGGCTAAGGTGGATCAAGGCCTAGGATAGGAGGAATTTGAGGAGTTGTTCAATAAACAATTCTATCCTCACACGTTCAAGATCCAAAGGATGACAGACTTTTATAGACTGAATCAGTAGAATCTCTCTATCATGGAATATGGGGCTAAATTCATGAATTTAGTGTGTTGTGCACCAGAAGTTGCTGCATGTACGTCGCTGAAGGAACACATCTTTGAATCAGGGTTGTGACAAGAGATTCTCTTGAATATAGTTGTGTTTTGTATTACGGATTATAAGAAGATGGTAAACAGAGCAATAGTAGCAGAAAGATACATATCAGAAGTTATGGGAGGAGGAAGTATGATGATACCCCCAGGAACTGGTGGGAACTCTAATGTTAGGAATAGGCGGAAGAGGGACACCTACTTCCAATATGGGAGTGCAAATCAGAATTAGACGGTTGGATCGGTGAATCTTCCTCCACCACCCATGATGGAAGCTGGGTTTTTTCATTATGGCACGATTGACCACATGAAATGAGAATGAATAGAACCACCAAAATAATGTCACAATTGCATCAATTTAGGGCATCTTCAGTGATATTGTCGCAGTGCTCCCAGGTCGGGTGCGGGTGACACTTTCCAGGAGTCGCAAGCATCTTACGCTTCGACAGGGTGAGGACAGCAAAATCAGCCTCGCAAACAGAAAAGATCTAGTTATGGTGATTCTAGTAATACCATGAAATCTCAGGAAGGGAAATCCAAACAAGGGAATAAGTATCAATGTTCAGCAACAAAGAAATTGTATGGAGCGGAACAAGTGATTGTGGATGACCTGTCTGGACCATCTATGGTGAGAGGTATGACTCTTTTGAATTCTATCATCATATAGGTGTTTTTCGATACTAGTGCATCCCATTCTTTTCTTACTTCTCAGATTGCTGATTTACTGAGCTTAAAACTTGAAATGATTCCTTCTATGTTAAAACTACAAACTCCTCTTGGTGAAAGAGAATGTCAAGACTTCGTGTGTATATCATTTTCTATAACGGTTGATGGAGATGATCTGAAATGGGAATTATCCTTGTTGGAGATGGATGTCTATGATGTAATCCTAGGTATGGATTGGTTAAAAATATTTAAGGCTCACATCGACAGTTATGGTAGAATGGTTAGTTTCATGAAGGAGGATGGAATCAAACATCTCTTCAGAGGAGAGAATATGGTAAAGAAAGGTGCAATGAGCTTGTTGGAACCAATGGTGGGAATGATATCTTACCAATTGGAAGTATTGACTTTGGAATCATTAAAAGAGATCACAAAAAATAGTTTTTCAACTATGGTGGATCAATTTTCTGATGTTTTTGCTGAAAACATCTCTGGGTTACGGCCTGTAAGAGAAGTGGAGTTTACGATTGATCTCCTTCCAGGGACCAGTCCTATCTCACTTCTATCTTATAGGGTGACACCAATGGAGTTAAAGGAACTGAAGGTGTAGTAAGAGGATATAGAAAGAAAAGGTTTTATTCGGCCAAGCATGTGTCTGTGGGAAGCAACAGTTTTGTTTTTAAATAAATCAGATGGAACTTTGAGGCTATGTGTGGATCATCGTAAACTTATCCAAGTTATGATAAAGAATAGATATCCACTTCCATGCATTTAAGAACTTTTTGATAAATTGTGGGGATCTCAGTGGTTCTCCAAAATTGAATTATGGTCAGGATATCTCCAGTTTTGAGTTCAGAAGGAGGATATTCTAAAGACCGCCTTTAGAAGTAGATATGGCCACTACAAATATGTAGTCTTGCCTTTTGGTCTTACGAATGCACCAACGGTCTTCATGGATTTGATGAATCAGATATTTCATCCATATCTAGATTATTATTTTTTTGTGGTGTTTTTGGATGACATATTGGTGTATTCAAGAACAAGGGATGATCATGAGAAACACTTGTTGATAGTGTTGGAGATCTTGGGGGACCATCAGTTGTATTCCAAATTATCAAAGTGCAATTTCTGGATATAAGAAGTACATTTTCTAGGCCTTTTCGTTTCTGAGAAAGGTTTTTCAGTGGATCCAGAAAAGATATAACGTGTTATTTCATTGAAACCATTGAAGAATGTCTTTGAGATATGATGTTTTCTTGGTCTAGCTGGTTATTACTGATGCTTTGTGCGTGACTTGTCATGACTAGCTTCTATTATGACAGCATTGACAAAGAAAAATAGTGCATTTCAATGGATTGAGGAATATTAGAGATCTTTTCAAGAGTTTAATGTTCTCCTTACATCATCACCCATCTGGATTTTGCTGGAATTATGACAGTGGTATGTGGTGTATTGTGACACTTCGGGAATATGGTTGGGTTGTGTTCTCATGCAAAGAGACCATGTTGTTTCTTATGGTTCAAGGTAGTTGAGGGTGCATGAGAAGAATTACCCAACACACAATTTGGAGTTAGCTGCAGTTGTTCATGCCTTAAAGACATGGAGTCATTATCTCTTTGGTGAGAAGTTCACTGTGTTTACAGATCACAAAACCCTGAAACTCATTTTCTCACAACGATATTTGAATCTGAGGAAAATGAGATGGATGGAGTACCTTCAAATGTTCGACTTTGACGTGATGTATACACCGGGTAAGGGAAATTCAGTGGCTGATGCATTAAGAAGAAAGTCCTATGCTCATTTAGAAAAAGAAGCTTCGGATGAATAGCAGTTGATGTCGGTCTTAGCCAACATGCATGTGGAAGGTGAAAACAGAGGTGATGTTGTGGTTTTATTTTTAGTTACGCTTGTTCTTGAACTTGTAAAAGTGGTCAAAGAGGCACAAACATCTGATGCTGAATGTCTGATAATGAGTTCAAAACTCAATGGTGGGGAGACCATTGATGGCTGGAAACTAGAAGCGGGTTCAGTTTTGTGTTTCAAATATTGGATGGTTGTACCTATAGTTTGTCAGGAAAAAACTCCTTAATGCTTACCACCATCCAAGATGGGATGTACATCCGGGTACATAGAAGATGTATAATGCGCTAAAGGTGCAGTTTTGGTGGAGCGGCATGAAAAGGAAGGTGTTCGAATTCATCTCGCGATGCTTAACCTGTCAGCAGGTTAAAGCAGGGCATCAGAGACCAGCTGGTATGTTACAGTCTTTACCTATCTCAATATGGAAATGGGAGAAGATAGCAATGGATTTTGTCACAGGTCTTCCAAGAATGGTCTGGAAACACGATGCCATTTGGGTGATAGTGGAACGTCTAACCATGTCGGCCCATTTCATCCCAATTCATGAAACCCATATGGTGGAAGATCTTTCAAAAATCAATATCCGGGAAGTTGTAAAGAGACATGGTGTACAAGTGTCTATTGTCTTATATAGAGATCTGAGGTTCACATCTCGTTTCTTGAAATTCTTACAACAAGCCCTTGGGACTCAATTGACTACTGAGCACAGCGTATCATCCTCAAACAGATGGGAAATATGAGAGGACGATACAGATATTGGAATACATGTTGTGGGCTTGTGTTATAGATTTTGGTGGCTTATGGGAGGAGCATATACCCTTAGCTGAGTTCTCATACAATAACAGCTATCAAGCCTCGATATACATGGCTTTTTTTGAAACATTGTATGGGCGTCCTTGTCGTTCTCCACTATGCTGGGTGGAAACTGGTGAAACTTCACTAGTTGGGATGCGCCTTGTCCAAAAAACAATAGAGAAGATTTAGTTGATTATAAATATGATGGAGACCACTCAGAGTCGTCAGAAATCTTATGTGGATCATCATTTAAGACTGTTGTCGTTTGCAGTAAGTGATCACGTCTTTTTGAGAATCTCTCCAAGGCTTGGACAACGTCATTTTGGAAAGTAGGGAAAGTTATCTCATCGATATATAGGCCCTTTTGATATAATGTAACGGGTTGGAAAGGTGGAATATCGGTTGGCATTACCAGCACGGTCCAGTGCAGTGCATAATGTGTTCCATGTATCTCAGTTGAGGAAGTATCAGCCCGATCCTGACCATGTCATCAGATGGGATCACGTTGACTTAGAGCCAGATGATTCAATGATATATATCACAGTGCGGATTTTGGATAGGTAGGATAAAGTCTTTCATGGAAAAAACATTGGCCTATTGTGAGTTTTGTGGCGACATGGTCATATTTATGAAGGGACTTGGGAACGTGAGAAAGAAATGAAGGAGATGTGGCCAGAACTCCTTCAGTCAAGCAATGGTTTTCTACATTCTGGGGATGAAAAGTATTATGGTGGGGAAAATTTAGTACCCTCAGTTTCTAGTATGTAACCCTTACTTGATACTTTTCTTGGTCTTAAATGTTTTGGGTGATTTATGGGAGAATCGGAAGATCCTGGAGTGAAGTTTGAAGCAAAGGGGAAGGTGCACAGGAGGCACATGGTTT
This sequence comes from Viscum album, assembly GCA_963277665.1. Taxonomy (NCBI): domain Eukaryota; kingdom Viridiplantae; phylum Streptophyta; class Magnoliopsida; order Santalales; family Viscaceae; genus Viscum; species Viscum album. Next base: position 1,650,087,683 of record OY728137.1, on the reverse strand, counting down.
GTCAAACCGTGTGGCCAAACCGTGTATGTCTGACTGAGGAGGTAGTGGCTTTCGCATGATAGGTGGACGGTTAATGGAAACCATGCGATGAGGTCGTGCATGAAGAATGGCCGAGGCCGAAGATAATGCATAGTTTGCACATAGTTTTTCAAACGCTGCAGACTAACCGTGCGGTCACTTAATGTTAGATCCTAAAATTGTGGATCCAACCTGTTTTGCCTTTAATTTTCTTGTTTAAACATCATAAGAGGCCCTAACTCGGGATTACTCTCTCATGAAGGTTGGAAGACTTCTCCCAGGTGTTCCGGAGGCGATCTAAAGGCTTATCTTGGAAAATCGAAGCCGGATTCTTAAGGTATGTGATTGTTCTTGATCATTTTCTTAGATCTACTTAGATCTACTTCTCCTCTTCTCTCGTTTTCTTTGATCTACACTCGTTATGGGTAGATATAAGGGTGTGGATGCCAAATCTGACAAGACTTGGTCTTGGTTGTGTTAGGAGAAGAGATCTATGGAGGGGTTTGGAGTTTTGACCTTGTGTTCTTAAGCGTTCTTCATTTGTGGCTTGGTTTCACCTAATTTGTTGGGGGTAGGTGGCTTCAATCTCGATTCCTCTTTCTTATTACTTGAAGGCTTAGTTCAAATTGATTTAATCACTTGGTTTTGATTGTGAAATTGTGGTGAAAAGCATGTTATAAATCTTCTTTAGTGATGATTTATTGGTTTTGATGAAACTGTGGAAATTGAAAGAATGGTTTGTGAAAGGTGTTTTGGTTTCCTTATTTTAAAATAGTTATTTTATAATATGGATTTGTGGGATTTGAAAAATGGTTTTTGGGGAAAATGTTTTCAATAAAAGGGTGTTTTATTGAAATGGTTTTGGCATGGTTGAAATGGTGTGGTTTTTGGAAATACTTGGTGTGTATTTTCATATTGCATTTACGAGGATTGGTTGAAATATGACCTTATGATCGGTGCCAAAATTATAATGGAACATGGGGAATAATTACCTTCTGATGACTTGGTAGATCGATGAGAGACCGCTCATGAGTATGGAACTGTCATAACGATGCATTCATAGTGGATTTCACGGGTTGTGAAATTGTTGGTTGTGTGGATTTCTGAAATGGAATGAATGTGCCAAAAAGGAAATGTGAATTTTATTTGGAAACTTTTCTTGGTTTCTTTTCTGGAAAATGGTTTTGTTAGAAAAATGGATTTGACATGGAATTTTCTATATTGTGAACTGTTTTGGAATTGTTTTATATAAATTGTTTTATATAAAGGTGGTAACATGTTTTATCCTAGAGGAATGGGTTGGGAAGTCATCATGGAAAACATACTGAGTTTCATTACTCACCCCCTGCTTTGGCACTTTGGTTCTTTTGCAGATGTCATATACCGGGATGTTGGTAAAGGTAAAGTGTCACACATTTATAACACTACTTTGTGACTCTTGGGCTGGTTCGTGATGTTGGAGCTTGGAACTTGTAGAGCATGGAGTTGGGTTGTCGTCTTGAAGTCTTTTTGTTGTCTTTCCGTTGTTTACTCTGATTTGGTTTTTACGTCGTTGTTACACTTAGTTGGGTTTTTATGAAAATAATGGTTGAGTTGTTTTGGTTTTAAATCATGCATCATATAGTGGTTGCTTGTAGATGTTTATCTAGTTTTCTCTGTTTGTTGTTTGTTTTTATTTAAAGTTTAAATCTTCCCCCATGTATTTTGAAGCCCTTAGGCATTTATTTCTAGCCTTTGGCACCTTGGGGATGTTGCTTAAGACGTAGTAATGACTCATTGAGCCCTCAAGCCAATGATAATTGGCAGGTCATTACAAATGGTATCAGCTTGTTTGGTCCTTTACTAACAAGTAGTCATCGATTTTTATGGTCTTGGAGTTGAAATTCCTTCTTTTCTATTCCTTGGGTGGTCATCTTATACAAGAGTAGGATTGTCAAAACATTAAATGTATAGCATAAAATGACGTAGCTAACCCGTTTATGCTAAACTTCAAGTTACCAGGGTGTTGGGTACATAAGTGTTTTGGATACACTTCTAGAATGTTGGAAATATCATTGTCATGGGTATAGCCAATGAGATAAGCCTGAAATGAATTATAGAGGAATGACTTCCCACTTTGATTGCATAATCCATTTTGAGAAATGGATTATGTCTTGAAGCAAAAGCGTGATTTCTGAAAATTTAAAACACGTTTTCAAATGAATGATTTTTAAAAGATAATGGTTGATGTATTTTCAAAATAGATTGGTTTTACAAAGAAAGAAAATATCTGTTTTATTAATGGTTGGAAATCGATGTTGTGATAGTGGTGTAATATGGATTGAAACGCTAAGCCTTCAGTTCCTAGGAAGTGAGACTAACGGCATGCATTGTTTGTATAGAAAATGGTACATGTTATAAGTCGTAGAAACCAAATGGAACAAGTTGTGGAGAATGTGGTTGCACTTGAACCACGTGTGAACCAAGAGATGGTTCAGTGTATCGTTCAAGTGTTTCAGGCGGTGGACACAGGGAATCAGAGGGATGAGTCGAGGAATGTAGACCATTCTGTCCAGTGTTAGAAGCAGAATCCACACATCTTTCTGGGTGATTCTGAACCAGAAAGGGTGGAGGTGTGGGTGAGTAAGATGAATCGTATCTTCGATTTCATCGGCACACCTGCAGAACTGAAAGTAAAGTTGGCGACGTACATTCTGGAGAATCTTGCACAACAGTGGTGGGAGCTAGTGGTGTAGGCTAAGGTGGATCAAGGCCTAGGCTAGGAGGAATTTGAGGAGTTGTTCAATAAACAATTCTATACTCACATGTTCAAGATCCAGAGGGAGAAGAACCTTTTCAGCCTGAAGTTGGAGAATCACTATGTCACGGAATTTGTGGCTAAATTCATGAATTTAGTGTGCTTTGCACCAGAAGTTGCTGCAAGTACGTCACTGAAGGAACACATCTTTGAATCAGGGTTGCGGCAGGAGATTCGCTCGAAGATAGTTGTGCTCTGTATTACAGATTATACGAAGATGGTAAACAGAGCAACAGTAGAAGAAAGAGGCATAGGAAGTATGATGATACCCATGGGAACAGGTGAGAACTCTAATGCTGGGAACAAGCGAAAGAGGGACACCTACTTCCAAGGTGGGAGTGAAAATCAGAATCAGATGGATGGATCGATGAATCTTCCTCCATGGCCCATGATGAAAGCTAGGTGTTTTTAATGTGGCGTAATTGACCACATGAAACGAGAATGTACAACACCACCAAAAGCATGTCAAAATTACAACAAGATGGGGTATCTTCAGCGATATTGTCGAAGTGCTCCTTGGTCGGGTGTGCATGACACTTCCAAGGCGTCACAAGCATCTTAGGCTTCGACAAGGTGAGGACATAAAAATCATCCTCGCCAGTAGAACAGAGCTAGTTATGGTGACTCCAGGAATACCATGACACCTCAGGCAGGGCAATCTCAACAAGGCAATAAAGAGAAAAGTGCAGCAACAAAGCAATTGTATGGAGAGGAACAAGTGATTATGGATGACCAGTCTGGACCATCTACGGCGAGAGGTACGATTCTATTGAATTCTACCATCATTCAAGTGTTCTTAGATACTGGTGCATCCCATTATTTTTTTGCTTCTCGGATTGATGATTTGATGAAATTAAAACTTGAAATGATGCCTTCTGTGTTAAAACTGAAAAATCCTCTTGGTGAAAGAGAATGTCAAGACTTCGTGTGTAGAGAATGTGCTATAACAGTTGATGGAGATGATCTGAAATAGGACTTCTCCATGTTGGAGATGGATGTCTATGATATAGTCCTAGGTATGGATTTTTTGACAACATTTAAGGCTCACATCGACTGTTATGTGAGAATGTTTAGATTCAGGACGGGGGACAGAATCAACCTTCTCTTCAGAGGAGAAAGGATGGTAAAGAACGGTGCAAAGAGCTTTTTGGCACCAATGGTGGGAATGATCTCTTACCAATTAGCAGTGTTGACTTTGTCATTATGGAAGAGATCACGGAAAATAGTTTTCCAGCTGTGGTGGATCAATTTCCTGATGTTTTTCCTTAAAATTTTTTATGGTTACCACATGTAAGAGAATTGGATTTTATGATTGATCTCTTTCTAGGGACCAGTTCTATCTCACTTCCATCTTATAGGATAGAACCAACGGAGTTAAAGGAAATGACTGTGGATTTTGAGGATCTTGAAAGAAAAGTTTTTATTTGGAAAAGCATGTCTTCGTGAGTAGAAGCAGTTTTTTTATAAAGAAAGTAGACAGAAATTTGAGGCTATGTGTGGATTATCGTAAACATAAAAAAGTTATGATAAATAATAGATATCCACTTCCATGCATTGATGACTTATTTGATCAATTTAGGGGAGCTCAGTGGTTCTCCAAAATTGACTTATGGTTAGGATATCACTAGTTGCGAGTTTTGAAGGAGGATATTCCGAAGACAGCCTTCAGAAGCAGATATGGCCACTACGAATATGTAGTCATGCCTTTTGGTCTTACGAATGAACCAGCGGTCTTTATGGCTTTAATGATTTGGATATTTCATCCATATCTGGATTCTTTTATTGTGGTGTTTGTGGATGGCATATTGGTGTATTCAAGAACACGGACTGAGCATGAGCAACACTTGGAGATAGTGTTGGAAATCTTGAGGGACCATCAGTTGTACTCCAAATTGTCAAAGTGTGATTTTTGTATGCAAAAAGTACATTTTCTAGGCCATGTCGTTTTTGAAAAAGGTGTTTCAGTGGATCCGGAAAAGATAGAAGTTGATATTTCTTGGAAACTATGGAAGAATGACTTTGAGATACAAATTTTTCTTGGTATAGCTGGTTATTACTAACACTTTGTGCATTATTTCTCACGACTAGATTCGTCTATGACAGCATTGACAAAGAAAAACAATGCATTTCAATGGATTGAGGAATTTCAGAGATATTTTCAAGAGTATAAAGTTTTCCTTACATTAGTACCAATATTTATTTTTCCAGAATTAGGATAGGGGTAAGTAGCGTATTGTGACGCTTCGGGAATAGGGTTGGTTTGTGTTCTCATGCAAGGAGAAAATTTTGTTGATTATGGTTCAAGGCAGTTGAGGGTGTATGAGAAGAATTACCCAACACACAATTTGAAGTTAGCTGCAGTTGTCCATGCCTTAATGTTTACAGATCACAAAATCCTAAAACACATTTTCTCACAACGAGATTTGAATCTGAGGAAAAGGAGATGGATGGCGTACCTTTAAATTTTCGACATTGAATTGATGTATACACTGGGTAATGTAAATTAGGTGGCTGATGCATTAAGCAGAAAGTCGTATGCTTAGTTGGTGAAAGAAGATTCAGATGAATGACATTTGATGTCGGTCTTCGCAGAAATGCATCTGGAATGTGAATACAGAGGTGATGTTGCAGTTTTACTTTTAGCTACACTTGTTCCTGAACTGGTAAAAGTGGTCAAAGAGGCACATACATCTGATTTGGAATGTCTGATAATGAGTTCAAAAATCAATGGTGGGGAGAACATTGATGGCTGGAAACTGGAAGCGGGTTCAGTTTTTTGTTTCAGAAATCGGATGGTTGTACCTATAGTTTGTCAGGATCAACTCCTTAATTCTTACCACCATTCAAGATGGGTTACACATCCGGGTACACAGAAGATGTATAATGCACTAAAGGCGTCGTTTTGGTGGAGCAGCATGAAAAGGAAGGTGACTGAATTCGTCTCGTGATGATTAACTTGTCAGCAAGTTAAAGCAGAGCATCAGAGAGCAGCTGGTATGTTACAGTCTTTACCTATCCCAGTATGGAAATGGGAGCAGATAACAATGGATTTTGTTACAGGTCTTCCAAGAACCATCTGGAAACACGATGCCATTTGGGTGATAGTGGATCGTCTAACCATGCCGGCCCATTTCATCACAATTCATGAAACCCATACAGTGGAATATCTTTCCAAAATCTATATCCAGGAAGTGGTAAATTGACATGATGTACCAGTGTCTATCATCTCAGATAGAGATACGAGGTTCACATCTCGTTTCTGGAAATCTGTACAACAATCCCTTGAGACTCGGTTGACTATGAGCATGGCGTATCATCCTTAGACAGATGGGAAATCTGAGAGGATGATACAAACGTTGGAAGGCATGTTGGGGGATTTTGTAAGGGATTTTGGTGGATCATGGGAGGATCATATACCCTTATTGGAGTTCTCATAAAATAATAGCTATCGAGCCTTGATACACATGGATCTGTTTGAAGCATTGTATGGGTGTCCTTGTCATTCTCCACTATGTTGGGTGGAAACTAGTGAAACTTCCCTAGTCGGGCTGAGCCTTGTCCAAGAAATAGCAGAGAAGATTTAGTTGATTAGAAAGAGGATGGAGACGGCTCAGAGTAGTTATAAATATTATGTTGACCATCGTCGAAGACCGTTGTCGTTTGTAGTGAGTGATCACGTCTTTTTGAGAATCTCTCCAAGGCTTGGACGTCATCGTTTTGGGAAGTAGGGAAAGTTATCTCCTCGATATATAGTCCCTTTTGATATACTGGAATGGGTTGGAGAGGTGGAATATTGGTTGGTCTTACCACCACAGTTCAGTGCAGTGCAAAATGTGTTCCATGTATCTCAGTTGAAGAAGTATCAGCCCGATCCTGACTATGTGATCAGATGGGATCACGTTGACCTAGAGCCGGATGCTTTGTTGATATATATACCGATGCGGATTGTGGATAGGCAGGATAAAGTCTTGTGTTGAAAAATATTCTTCCTAGTGCGGGTTTTGTGTCAACATGGGCAGTTTCATGAAGGGACTTGGGAAGGTGAGAAAGAAATGAAAGAGTAGTGGCCAGAACTCTTTCAGTCAATAAATGGTTTTCTACTTTCCGTGGATAGAAAGACCAATGGTGGGGAGAATGTAGTACCCTTGGTTTCTGGTATATAACCCTTACTTGATACTTTTTTTGGTTTTAAATGTTTTAGGTGACGTATGGGAGAATCGGAAGATCCTGGAGTGAAGTTTGAAGCAAAGGGGAAGGCGCACGGGCGGCGCATGGTTTGTCAAACCATGCGGCCAAACTGTGCGTGTCTGACTGAGGAGGCAGTGGCTTCGGCACGGTCAGCGCACGGTTAATGGAAACCATACTATGAGGTCGTGCGTGAATAATGGCCGAGGTAGAAGCTAACACACAGTTAGCACACGGTTTTTCAAACCGTGCGGACTAACTGTGCTGTCACTTAAAGTTAGATCCTAAAATTGTGGATATAACTCGTTTTTCATTTAATTACCTTTTTTAAACCTCCTAAGAGGCCCTAACTCAGGATTACTCTGCCTTGAAGGTTGGAAGACTTCTCCCAAGCATTCTGGAGGCGATCCGAAAGCTTCTCTTGGCAAATCGAAGCCGAATTCTTAAGGTATGTGATCATTCTTGATCGTTTTCTTAGATCTACATAGATCTATTTATCCTCTTCTCTCATTTCCATAGATCTAAGCCTGTTATGGGAAGATCTTAGGGTGTGTATGCCAAATATGAAAATATTTGGTCTTGGTTGTTTTAGGAGAAGATATCTAAGGAGGGTTTTTAGATTTTTGACCCGGTGTTCTTGAGTGTTTCTCATCTGTGGCTTGGTTTCACCCAATTTGTTGAGGTTGGTGGCTTCACTCTCGATTCCTATTTCTTATAACTTAATGGACTAGTTCAAAATGATTTAATCACTTGGTTTTGACTGTGAAATTGTGGTGCAAAGCATGTTATAAATCTTCTTTAGTGATGATTTATGGGTTTTGATGAACTTGTGGAAATTGAACGAATGGTTTGTGAAATGTGTTTTGGTTTTTTGATTTTACAATAGTGATTTTAAAATATGGATTTGCATGATTTGGAAAATGGTTTGTGGGAAAAACGTTTTCAATAAAAGGGTGTTTTATTGAAATGGTTTTGGCATGGTTGAAATGGTGTGGTTTTTGGGAATACTTGGTTTGTGTGTTCATATTGCATTTACGAGGCTTGGTTGAAATATGACCTTCTGCTCGGTGGCAAAAGTGTAATGGCACATGTGGAATAATTACATTGTGATGACTTGGTAGATCGATGAGAGACTGCTCATGAGTATGGAACTGTCATAGCGATGCACGCATAGTGGATTTCACGAGTTGTGAAATGGTTGGTTGTGTGGATTTTTGAAATGGAATGAAAGTTCCAAAATGGAAATGTGAATTTGATTGGGAAAATTTTCTTGGTTTATTTGTTGGGAAAAGGTTTTGTTGGAAAATGGATTTGACCTGGAATTTGATATATTGTGAACTGTTTTGGAATTTTTTTATATAAATTGTTTTATATAACTGTGCTAACATGTTTTATCCTAGAGGCATGGGTTGGGAAGTCATTGGGGAAAACCTATTGAGTTTCATTACTCACCCCCTAATTTGGCACGTCGGTTCTTTTGAAGATTTCATATATCGGGATGTTGGAAAAGTTAAAGTGTCACACGTTTATAGCACTACTTCATGACTCTTGGGCTGGTTCGTGATGTTGCATCTTGGAACTTGTGGAGCATGGAGTTGGGTTGTCATCTTGAAGTCTTGTAGTTGTCTTTCCACTATTTACTCTGATTTGGTTTTGTACTCCGTTGTTGCACTTAGTTGTTTTTTTATGAAAATAATGGTTGATTGTTTTGGTTTTAAATCATGCATCATATAGTGGTTTCTTGGAGATGTTATCTAGTTTTCTCTATTTTTTGGTTGTTTATATTTAAAGGGTAAATTGTTCCCCATGTATTTTTAAACCCTTAGGCATTTATTGCTATCCTCTGGCTCCTTGGGGATATCGCTTAAGGCCAAGTAATGACTCATTGAGCTCTCAATCCACTGAGAATTGGCGGGTCATTACAAATGGTATCAGCTTGTTCGGTCCTTAACTAACAAGTAGTCATTGATGTTCTTAGTCTTGAAGTTAAAATTCCTTCTTGTCTATTCCTTAGGTGGTCATCTTAGACATGAGTAGTATTTTCAGAACATGAAATGTATAGAATAAAAGGATGTAGCTAACCTATTTAGGCTGAAATTCAAATTACCAGGGTTTTGGGTACATAAGTGTTTTGGATACACTTATAGAATATTGGAAATCTCATTTTCATGGGTTTAGCCAATGAGATGAGTCTGGCATGCATTATAGAGGAATGACTTCCCACTAGGATTGCATAAACCATTTTGAGAAATGGATTATAGTTTGATGTAAAAGTGTGATTTATTAAAATTGTAAGCCCGTTTTCAAATGAATGCTTTTGAAAAGATAATGGTTGATGTTTTTTCAAAATAGATTTATTTTCAAAAGAAAGAAAAGATATGTTTTAGTAATGGTTGGAAATCGATATTGTGATAGCGGTGTAATAGAGATTGAAATACTAAGCCTTTAATTATAGGATGTGAGACTAACGACGTGCATTATTTGTATAGAAAATGGCACATGTTAGACATTGTATAAACCAAATGGAAGAAGTTGCGGAGAATGTGGTTGCATCTAAACCACGTGTGAAACAAGAGCTAGTTCAGAGTATCGTTCAAGTGTTTCAGGCGGTGGACACGGGGAATTAGAGGGATGAGTTAAGGCATGTAGACCATTCCATCTAGTACCAGAAGCCGAATCCACCCATCTTTCGGGGGATTCTAAACTAGAAAGGGTGGAGCTGTGGCTGAGTAGGATAAATCGTATCTTCTATTTCATTAGCACACCAGCAGAACTGAAAGTAAATTTGGTGACGTACATGTTGTAGAATCTTGCACGATTGTGGTGGGAGCTAGTGGTGCAGTCTAAGGTGGATCAAGGTCTAGGCTGGGAGGAATTTGAGGAGTTTTTCTATAAAAAATTCTATCCTCACACGTTCATGATCCAGAGGAAAATGGAATTTTTCAGCCTAAAGCAGAAGAATCTCTCTGTCACGGAATATGCCTCTAAATTCATGAATTTAGTTCTCTTTGCACCGGAAGTTGCTGCAAGTGCGTCGCTAAAGGCACACATCTTTGAATCAGGGTTGCAATAGTAGATTAACTCAAAGATTGATGTGCTCTATATTACGAATTATATGGATATTGTAAACAGAGAAACAGTAGCATAAAGAGACATCTCAGGAGTTATGGGAGGAGGAATTATGATGATACCCACAGGAATTTGTGGGAACTCTAATGATGGGAACACGCGAAAGAGGGACACCTACTTCAAAGGTGGGAGTGCAAATCAGAATCAGATGGTTGGATCAGTGAATCTTCCACCATGACCCATGATGAAAGTAGGCTGCTTTCAATGTGGCGTGATTGACCACATGAATCGAGAATGTACATAACCACTAAAATCATGTCACAATTGCAACAAGATGGGGTATCTTCAGCTATATTGTTTCATTTCTCCCAGGTTGGGTGTGTGTGACACTTCCCAGGCCTCACAAGCATCTTATGCATCGATAGGGAGAGGACAACAAAATCTACCTCTCCAACAGAACAGAGCTACTTATGGTGATTCCAGGAATACCATGAAACCTCAGCTAGGGAAATCTCAATAGGGAAATAAAGAGAATAGTGCAGCAACAAAGCAATTGTATGGAGCTGAACAAGTGATTGTGGATGACCAGTATGGACCATCTATAGTGAGAGGTACGATTATTTTGAATTCTACCGTCATGCAAGTGTTGTTTGATACTGGAGCATCCCATTCTTTTCTTACTTCTCAGATTTCTGATTTTCTGAACTTAAAACTTTAAGTGATGCCTTCTGTGTTAAAACTATAAACTCCTCTTGGTGAAAGTGAATTTCAAGCCTTCGTGTGTAGAGCATGTTCTATAACGGTCGATGAAGCTGAGCAGAAATGGGACTTCTCTATGTTGGAGATGGATGTCTATGATATAATCCTGAGTATGGATTTGTTGACAACATTTAAGGCTCACATCGACTGTTATGGGAGAATGGTTAGTTTCATGACAGAGGACGGAATCAACCATCTCTTTCGAGGAGAGAGTATGGTAAAGAAAGGTGCATAGAGTTTGTTGGAACTAATGGTGGGAAAGATCTCTTACCAATTGGCAGCATTGACTTTGGCATACTTGGAAGAGATCGCGGAAAATAGTTTTCCAGCTGTGGTGGATCAATTTTCTGATGTTTTTCCTGATAAACTTCTCAGGGTTACCACCTATAAGAGAAGTGGAGTTTACGATTGATCTTCTTCCGGGGACCAGTCCCATCCCACATCCATCTTATAGGATGCCACCAACGGAGTTAATGGAATTGAAGGTGTAGTTATAGAAGCTGGAAAGCAAAGGTTTTATTCGGCAAAGCGTGTCTCTGTGGGCAGCACCAGTTTTGTTTGTAAAGAAAGCAGATGGAACTTTGAGGCTATGTGTGGATTATCGTAATCTTAACCAAGTTACGATAAAGAATATAATTCCACTTCCACGCATTGATGACCTGTTTGATCAATTGAGGGGATCTCAGTGGTTCTCCAAAATTGACTTACGGTCAGGATATCACCAGTTGCGAGTTCAGAAGGAGGATATTCTAAAGACAGCCTTTAGAAGCAGATATGGACACTATGAATATGTAGTCATGCCTTTTTATCTTATGAATTCACAATCGTTCATCATGGATTTGATGAATCAGATATTTCATCCATATCTAGATTCCTTTGTTATGGTGTTTGTGGATGACATATTGGTGTATTAAAGAATAAGGGCTAAGCATGACCAACACTTGGAGATAGTGTTGGAAATCTTGAGGGACCATCAGTTGTATTCCAAATTGTCAAAGTGTGACTTCGGGATACAAGAAGTACATTTTCTGGGCCATGTCGTTTTTGAGAAAGGTGTTTCAGTGGATCCAGAAAAGATAGAAGTTGTTCTTTCTTGGAAACTGCCGAAGAATTTATTTGAGATACGAATTTTTCTTGGTGTAGCTAGTTATTACTGATGCTTTTTGCGGGACTTCTCATGACTAGCTTCGCCTATGATAGCATTGACAAATAAAAACAGCACATTTCAATGGATTGAGGAATGTCAGAGATCTTTTCAAGAGTTGAATGTTCACCTTACATCAGCACCCATCTTGATTTTTTCGGAATCAGAACAGGGGTATGTGGTGTATTGTGATGCTTCGGGAACCGGGTTGGGTTGTGTTCTCTTGCAAGGAGACCATGTTGCTGCTTATGGTTCAGGCAGTTGAGGGTGCATGAGAATAATTACCCAACACATGATTTGGAGTTAGCTGTATTTGTCCATGCCTTGAAGACTTGGCATCATTATCTATTTGGTGAGAAGTTCACTGTTTTTACAGATCACAAAAGCCTGAAACACATTTTCTCACAATGAGATTTGAAAATGAGGCAAAGGAGATGGATGGAGTACCTTCAAATTTTTGGCTTTGACTTGATGTATATAATGGTTAAGGGAAATTCAGTGGCCGATGCATTAAGTAGAAATTTGTATTCTCAGTTGGCAGAAGAAGATTCAGATGAGTGGAAGTTGATGTCGGTCTTAGCCAACATGCATGTGGAATGTGAAAACCGAGGTGATGTTGTGGTTTTCTTTTTAGCTATGCTTGTTCCTGAACTAGTAAAAGTTGTCAAAGAGGCACAAACATCTGATGTGGAATGTCTGATAATGAGTTCAAAACTCAATGGTGGGGAGACCATTGATGGCTGGAAACTTGAAGCGGGTTCAGTTTTGTGTTTTAGAGATCGGATGGTTGTATTTATAGTTTGTCAGGAATAACTCCTTAATTCTTAACACCATTCAAGATGGGTTGTACATCTGGGAACACATAAGATATATAAGGCGCTAAAGGCGCAGTTTTGGTGGAGCGGCATGAAAAGGAAGGTGGATGAATTCGTCTCATGATGCTTAACTTGTCTGCAGGTTAATGTAGAGCATTAGGGACCAGGTATTATGTTACAGTCCTTACCTATCCCAATATGGGACTGGGAGCAGATAGAAATGGATTTTTTATAGGTATTCTATGAACGATCTAGAAACACAATCCCATTTGGTTGATAGTGGATCGTCTAACCAAGTCGGCCCATTTCATCCAAATTCGTGAAACCAATATGGTGGATGATCTTTCAAAAATCTATATCTGGGAAGTGGTAAAGAGAAATGGTGTACCAGTGTCTATCATCTCAGATAGAGATCTGATGTTCACATTTTGTTTCTAGAAAACCTTACAACAAGCCCTTGGGAATCAGTTGACTATGAGCATGGTGTATCATCCTCAGACAGATGGGAAATCTAAGAAGAAGATACAGACATTGGAAGCCATGTTTCAATCTTGTGTAATGGATTTTTGTGGCTCATGGGAGGAGAATATACCCTTAGTGGAGTTCTCATGCAATAACAGCTATCAAGGCTCGATACACATGGCTCCGTTTGAAGCATTGTATGGGCATCTTTATCATTCTCCACTATGCTGGGTGGAAACTGGTGAAAATTCACTAGTCGGGCTGAGCCTTGTCCAAGAAACAGCGGAGAAGATTTATTTGATTATAATAAGGATGGAGATGGCTCAGAGTGGTCAGAAATCTTATGCGGATCATAGCTAAACACTGTTGTTGTTTGTAGTGAGTGATCACGTCTTTTTGGGAATCTCTCCAAGGCTTGGACAATGTCGTTTTGGGAAGAAGGGCAAGTTATCTCCTCGATATATAGGCCCTTTTCATATACTGTAATGGGTTGGTGAGGTGGCATATTAGTTGGAATTACCACCACGGCTCAGTTCAGTGCATAATGTGTTCCATGTATCTCAGTTGAAGAAGTATCAGCCCGATCCTGACCATGTGATCAGATGGGATCACGTTGACCTAAAGTCGGATGCTTCATTGATACATATCCCGATGCGGATTGTGGATAGGCAGTATAAATTATTTCATGGAAAAAGCATCAGCCTAGTGCGGGTTTTGTGGAAACATGGTCAGATTTAGGAAGGTACTTGGGAACGCGAGAAAGAAATGAAGGAGCAGTGCCCAGAACTCTTTCTTTCAAGCAATGGTTTTTTACTTTCTAGGGATGGAAAGGACAATGGTGGGGAGAATTTAGTACCACCTATTTCTATTATGTAACCCTTACTTGATACTTTTATTGGTTTTAAAAGTTTTGGGTGACGTATGGGAGAATAGGAAGATCCCAGAGTGAAGTTTAAAGCAAAGGGGAAGGCGCACGAGCGGCACATGGTTTGTCAAACCGTGCGGCCAAACCATGCGTGTCTAACTGAGGAGGTAGTGGATTCCACATGGTCGACACATAGTTAATGTAAACCTTGTGATGAGGTCATGTGTGATGAATGGTCAAGGTAGAAGTTAACGCACATTTAGCGCATGGTTTGTCAAACCATGCGGTCAATTAAAGTTAGATCCTAAAATTGTGGATATATCTCGTTTTGCCTTTAATTGCCTTGTTCAAACCTCCTAAGCAGACCTAACTCACTATTACTCTCCCTTGAAGGTTGTAAGTCTTCTTCCAAGTGTTCCGGGGGCATTCTAAGGCTTCTCTTGGATAATCGAAGCCGGATTCTTAAAGTATGTGATCGTTCTTGATCGGTTTCTTAGATATACCTAGATCTACTTCTCCTCTCCTCTCTTTTTCTTAGATCTGCACCCATTATGGGTAGATATAAGGGTTTTTTATGCCAAATATGACAAGATTTGGTCTTGGTTGTGTTAGGAGAAGAGATATAAAGAGGTTTTTTGGAGTTTTGACCCGGTTTTCTTGAGCGTTCTTCGTCCGTGGCTTGGTTTCGCCCAATTTTTTGAGTTTGGTGGCTTTACTCTCGATTCCTATTTCTTAGAACTTGAAGGATTAGTTCAAATTGATTTAATCACTTGGTTTTGATTATGAAATTGTAGTGCAAAGCATGTTATAAATCTTCTTTAGTGATGATTTATGGGTTTTTATGAAATTGTGGAAATTGAAAGAATAGTTTGTGAAAAGTTTTTTGGTTTCTTGATTTTAAAACAGTGATTTTAAAATATGGATTTACAGGATTTGGAAAATGATTTGTGGTAAAATGTTTTTCAATAAAAGGGTGTTTTATTGAAATGGTTTTGTCATGGTTGAAATGGTGTGGTTTTTTAGAATACTTGGTGTGTGTGTTCATATTGACTTTACGAGGCTTGGTTAAAATATGACCTTGTGCTCGGTGTGAAATGTGTAATGGAACATGGGGAATAATTACCTTGTGATGACTTGGTAGATCGACGAGAGACCACTCATGAGTATGGAACTGTCATAACGATGCATTCATAGTGGATTTCACGGGTTGTGAAATGGTTGGTTGTGTGGATTTATGAAATGGAACAAAAGTGCAAAAATGGAAATGTGAATTTGATTGGGAAACATTGCTTGTTTTCTTTTTTGGAAAATGGTTTTGTTGGAAAAATGGCTATGAAATGGAATTTTTTATATTGTTAACTATTTAGGAATTGTTTTATATAAATTATTTTATAAAAATATGCTATCATGTTTTATCCTAGAGGCATGGGTTGGGAAGTCATCGCGGAAAACCTACTGAGTTTCATTACTCACCCCCTACTTTGGCACGTTGGTGCTTTTGTAGATGTCATATACCAAGATATTGGCAAAGGTAAAGTGTCACACATTTATAGCACTAATTCGTGACTCTTGGGGTGGTTCGTGATGTTGGAGCTCGGAACATGTGGAGCATGAAGTTGGGTCATCATCTTGAAGTCTTGTTGATGTCTTTTCATTGTTTACTCTGATTTGGTTTTGTACTTTGTTGTTTCACTTAGTTGGGTTTTTATGAAAATAATGGTTGAGTTGTTTTGGTTTTAAATCGTTCATAATATAGTGGTTACTTGGATATGTTTATCTAGTTTTCTCTGTTTGATGGTTATTTTCAGTTAAAGGGTAAATCATCCCCCATGTATTTTTAAACTCTTCGGCATTTATTGCCAGCCTTTGGCCCCTTGGGGATGTCGCTTAAGGCCTAGTAATGACTCGTCGAGCTCTCAAGCCAATGAAAATTGGAGGGTCATTACAAATGGTATCATCTTGTTCGGTCCTTTCCTAACAAGTAGTCATCGTTGTTCTTGGTCTTGGAGTTGAAATTCCTTCTTTTCTATTCCTTGGGTGGTCATCTTAGACAGTAGTAGGATTGTCAGAACTTGAAATGTATAGCATAAAAGGACATTGCTAACCCGTTTATGCTAAACTTCAAGTTACCAGGGTGTTGGGTACATAAGTATTTTAGATACACTTCTAGAATGCTGGAAATCTCATTGTCGTGGGTTTAGCCAATGAGATGAGCCTAACATGCATTATAGAGGAATGACTTCCCACTGGGATTGCATAAACCATTTTGAGAAATGGATTATGGTTTGATGCAAAAGCATGATTTCTGAAAATTTTAAGCACGTTTTCAAATGAAATATTTTGAAAAGATAATGATTGATGTATTTTGAAAATAGATTTATTTTCAAAAGAAAGAAAATATCTGTTTTATTAATGGTTGAAAATCGATGTTGTGATAGTGGTGTAATAGGGATTGAAATTCTAAGCCTTCAGTTACTAGGAAGTGAGACTAGCGGCTTGCGTCGTTTGTATATAAAATGGCACCTGTTAGACATCGTAGAAACCAAAAATATGAATCTGTGGAGAATGTGGTTGTACCTGAACCATGTGTGAACCAAGAGCTTGTTCAGAGTATCGTTCAAACGTTTCAGGTGGTGGACACGGGGAATCAGAGGGATGAGTCAAGGAATTTAGACCATTTCTTCCAGTTCTAGAAGCAGAATCCACCCATCTTTCTGGGTGATTCTGAACCAGAAAGGGCGGAGGTGTGGCTGAGTATGATGAATCGTATCTTCGATTTCATCGGCACACCAGTATAACTGAAAGTAAATTTGGCGACGTACATGCTAGAGAATCTTGCATGACAGTGGTGGGAGATAGTAGTGCAGGATAAGGTGGATCAAGGCCTAGGATGGGAGGAATTTGAGGAGTTTTTCAATAAATAATTATATCCTCACACATTCAATATCTAGAGGCAGATGAACATTTTGAGCCTGAAGCAGGAGAATATCTCTGTCATGGAATATGCGGCTAAATTCATGAATTTAGTGCACTTTGCACTGGAAGTTGCTTCAAGTGCGTCGTTGAAGGCATGCATCTTTGAATCAGGGTTTTGAAAAGAGATTTGCTCAAAGATAGTTGTGCTTTGTATTACGGATTATATGAAGATGGTAAACAGAGCAACAATAGTAGAAAGAGACATCTCAGGAGTTATGGGAGGAGGAAGTATGATGATACCCACGGGAACGGGTGGGAACTCTAATGCTGGGAACAAGTGGAAGTGGGACACCTACTTCCAAGGGGGGAGTGAAAATCAGAATCAGACGGCTAGATCAGTGAATCTACTTCCATGACCCATGATGAAAGCTGGGTGTTTTCAATGTGACGTGATTGACCACATGAAACGAGAATGTACAGCACCACCAAGATCATGTCACAATTTTAAAAAGATGGGGAATCTTCAACGATATTGTCGCAGTGCTCCCATGTTGGGTGCATGTGACACTTCTCAGGCTTCAGAAGCATCTTATGCTTCGACAGGGTGAAGACAGCAAAATCAGCCTCGCCAGCAGAACAGAGCTAGTTATGGTGATTCCGGGAATACCAGGACACCTCAGGCAGGGAAATCTCAACAAGGCAATAAAGAGAAAATTTCAACAACAATGAAATTGTATGGAGTGGAACAAGTGATTGTGGGTGACCAGTATGGTCCTTCTATAGTGAGAGGTGCGATTCTTTTGAATTCTACCATCCTGAAAGTGTTTTTCGATACTAGCACATCCCATTCTTTTCTTGCTTCTTGGATTGCTGATTTGCTGAACTTAATACTTGAAATGATGTCTTCTGTGTTAAAACTGCAAAATCCTCTTGGTGAAAGAGAATGTCAAGCCTTCGTGTTTAAAGCATGTGCTATAATGGTTGATGGAGCTGAGCTAAAATGGGACTTCTCCATGTTGGAGATGGATTTCTATGATATAATCCTGGGTATGGATTGGTTGACAACATTTAAGGCTCACATCGACTATTATGGGAGAACGGTTAGTTTCACAACGGAGGACGGAATTGATCATCTCTTCAAAAAATAGAGGATGGTAAATGAAGGTAAAAAAGGCTTTTTGGCACCAATGGTGGGAATAATCTCTTACCAATTGGTAGCGTGGACTTTGGCATCATTAGAAGATATCACGGAAAATAGTTTCCCAGCTATGGTAGATCAATTTCTGGATGTTTTTTCTTAAAAACTTCTCAGGGTTACCACCTATAAAAGAAGTAGAGTTTACAATTGATCTCCTTATAGGAACCATCCCTATCTCACTTCCATCTTATAGGATGGCACCAACGAAGTTAAATGAATTGAAGGTGCAGTTAGAGGAGCTGGAAAGCAAAGGTTTTATTCATCCAAGCATGTCTCTGTGGGCATCACCAGTTTTGTTTGTAAATAAAGTAGATGGAACATTGAGGCTATGTGTGGATTATCGTAAACATAACCAAGTTACGATAAAGAATAGATATCCAATTCCACGCATTAATGACATGTTTGATAAATTGAAGGGGAGCTCAGTTGTTCTCCAAAACTGACTTAGGGTCAGCATATCACCAGTTGTGAGTTCGGAAGGAGGATATTCCGAATACAGTCTTCAGAAGTAGATATGGCCACTAAGAATATGTATTCATGCCTTTTGGTCTTACGAATGTACCTGCGGTCTTCATGGATTTGATGAATCGGATATTTCAGCCATATCTGGATTCTTTTTTGTGGTGTTTGTGGATGACATATTGGTCTATTCAAAAACAAGGGCTGAGCATGAGCAACACTTGGAGATAGTGTTGGAAATCCTGAGGGACCATAATTTGTATTTCAAATTGTCAAAGTGAGATTTATAGATACATGAAGTATGTTTTCATGGCCATGTCGTTTATGAGAAATGTGTTTCAGTGGATCCAAAAAAGATAGAAGTTTTTCTTTCTTGGCAATCTCCAAAGAATGTATTCAAGATATGTAGTTTTCTCGGACTAGATAGTTATTAACGACACTTTGTGCGTGACTTCTCATGGCTAGCTTCGCCTATGACATCATTGAAAAAGAAAAACAACACATTTTAATGGATTGAGGAATGTCAGAGATCTTTTCAAGAGTTGAAAGTTCACCTTACATCAGCACCCATCTTGATTTTTATGGAATTAGTACAGGGGTATGTGGTGTATTTTGACGCTTCGAGAAAATGGTTGAGTTGTGTTCTCATGTATGTAGAAATTTTTTTTGCTTAAGGTTCAAGGAAGTTAAGGGTGCATGAGAAGAATTACCCAACACACGATTTGGAGATAGTTGTAGTTGTCCATGCCTTGAAGACTTGGCGTCATTATCTCTTTGGTGAGAAGTTCACTATGTTTACAGATCACAAAATCCAGAAACACATTTTCTCACAACAAGATTTGAATCCGAGGAAAAGGAGATGGATAGAGTACCTTCAAATGTTCGACATTGACTTGATTTATACACCGGGTGAGGGCAATTTGGGGGCCGATGCATTAAGCAGAAAGTTGTATGCTCAGTTGGTGAAAGAAGCTTCAGATGAATGGCAGTTGATGTCACTCTTAGCCGACATACAAATGGAATGTGAAAATCGAGGTGATGTTGTGGTTTTCTTTTTAGACATGTTTTTTTCTGAACCTGTAAAAGTGGCCAAAGAGGCACAAATATCTGATGAATAATGTCTGATAATGTGTTCAAAACTCAATGGTGGGGAGACCATTGATGGCTGGAAACTGGAAGCGGGTTCAGTTTTTTGTTTTAGAGATCGGATGGATGTACCTATAGTTTTTCAGGAACAACTCCTTAATTATTACCACCATTCATGATGGGATATACATCCGGGTACATAGAAGATGTATAAGGTGCTAAAGGCGCAGTTTTGGTGGAGCGGCATGAAAAGGAAGGTGGCAGAATTCGTCTTGTGATGCTTAACTTGTCCGCAGGTTAATGCAGAGAATCAGAGACCAGCTGGTATGTTACAGTGTTTATCTATCCAAGTATGGAAATGGGAGTAGATAGCAATGGATTTTGTTACAAGTCCTCCAAGAATGGTCTGGAAACCTGATGCCATTTGGGTGATAGTGGATCGTCTAACCATATCTTCTCATTTCATCCCAATTCGTGAAACCCATACAGTGGAAGTTCTTTCAAAAATCTATACTGGGGAATTGGTAAATAGACATGGTTTACCAGTGTCTATCGTCTCAGATAGAGATCTGAGGTTCTCATCTCGTTTCTGGAAATCCGTACAACAAGACTTTGGGACTCAGTTGACTATGAGCACGGCGTATCATCCTCAGACGGATGGGCAATCTAAGAGGACAATACAGATGTTGGAAGACATATTCCAGGCTTGTGTAATGGATTTTGGTGGCTCATGGGAGGATCATATACCCTTAGTGGAGTTCTCATACAATCACATCTATCAAGTATCGATACACTTGGCTCCTTTTGAAGCATTTTATTGGCATCCTTGTCATTCTCCACTATGCTGGGTGAAAACTGGTGAAACATCACTAGTCGGGCCGATCCATGTCCAAGAAACAGCGGAGAAGATTCAGTTGACTAGAAAAAGGATGAAGATAGCTCATAGTTTTCAGAAATCTTATGCGGATCATCGCCGAAGACCTTTGTCGTTTGCAGTGAGTGATCTTGTCTTTTTGAGAATCTCTCCAAGGCTTGGACAACGTTGTTTTGGGAAGCAGGTCAAGTTATCTTCTCAATATATAGTCCCTTTTGATAAATTGTAACGGGTTGGAGAGGTGGAATATCGGTTTGCATTTCCACCACGGTTCTGTGCAGTGCATAATGTGTTCCATGTATCTCAGTTGAAGAAGTATCAGACCAATCCTGGGCATGTGATCATATGGGATCACGTTGACCTAGAGCCGTATGCTTCCTTGATACATATCCCGGTGCAGATTGTGGATAGGCAGGATAAAGTCTTGTATGGAAAAAGCATCGGCCTAGTGCGGGTTTTCTGGAAACATGGTCAGATTCAGGAAGGGACTTGGGAACGTGAGAATGAAATGAAGGAGTAGTGGCCAGAACTCTTTCAGTTAAGCAATGGTTTTATACTTTCCAGGGACAGAAAGGCCAATGGTTGGGAGAATTTAGTACCCCCGGTTTCTGGTATGTAACCCTTACTTGATACTTTTCTTGGTTTTAAATGTTTTTGGTGATGTATGGGAGAATCGGAAGATCCTGGAGTGAAGTTTGGAGCAAAGGGGAAGGCGCACGGGCGACGCACGGTTTGTCAAACCGTGAGGCCAAATCGTGCGTTTCTAACTGAGGAGGTAGTGTCTTCCGCACGGTCAGTGCACAGTTAATGTAAACCATGTGATGAGTCCATTCATGAAGAATGGTCGAGGTAGAAGCTAATTCATAGTTAGCATATGGTTTGTCAAACCGTGCGAACTAACCATGTGGTCACTTAAAGTTAGATCCCAAAATTGTTGATCTAACTCGTTTTTCCTTTAATTGCCTTTTTTAAACCTCCTAAGAGGCCCTAACTTGGGATTACTCTCCCTTGAAGGTTGGAAGACTTCTCTCAAGCATTCTCGAGGCTATTCGAAGGCTTCTCTTGGTGAATTGAAGCCAAATTCTTAAGGTATGTGATCGTTCTTGATCGTTTTCTTTTATCTACTTAGATCTACTTCTCCTATTCTCTCATTTTTTAGATCTAGTCTCGTTATGGGTAGATATAAGGGTGTGGATGACAAATATGACAAGATTTGGTCTTGGTTATGTTAGGAGAAGAGATCTAAGGTGGGTTTTGGAGTTTTGACATGGTGTTCTTGACCGTTCTTTGTCCATGGCTTGGTTTCACCCAATTTATTGAGGTAGGTGGCTTCACTCTCAATTCCACTTTCTTCGAACTTGAAGGATTAGTTCAAATTGATTTAATCTCTTGGTTTTGATTGTGAAATTGTGGTGCAAATCATGTTATAAATCTTTTTTAGTGATGATTTCTGGGTTTTGATGAAATTGTGGAAATTGAAAGAATGGTCTGTGAAAAGTGTTTTTGTTTCTTGATTTTAAAATAGTTATTTTAAAATATGGATTTGTGGTATTGGTAAAATGGTATGTGGGAAAACGGTTTTCAATAAAAGGGTGTTTTATTGAAATGGTTTTGGCAAGGTTGAAATGGTGTGGTTTTTGGGAATACTTGGTGTGTGTGTTCATATTGCATTTACAAGACTTGGTTGAAATATGACCTTGTGCTTGGTGCCAAAAGTGTAATGGCACATGGGGAATAATTACCTTGTGATGACTTGGTAGATCGATGAGAGACCGCTCATGAGAATGGAACTATCATAACGATGCATGCATAATGGATTTTACAGGTTGTGAAATGGTTGGTTGTGTGGATTTTTGAAATGGAATGAAAGTGCCAAAATGGAAATTTGAATTTTATTTGGAAACATTGCTTTGTTGCTTTGTTGGAAAATGGTTTTGTTGTAAAAATGGTTTGACATGGAATTTTCTATATTGTGATTTTTTTGTAATTTTTTTATATAAATTGATTTATATAAATATTCTAACATTTTTTATACTAGAGGAATGGGTTGGGAAGTCATCGAGGAAAAACTACAGAGTTTCATTACTCACCCCCTGCTTTGGCACGTTGGTACTTTTCCTGATGTCATATCCTCGGATGTTGGAAAAGGTAAAGTGTCACATGTTTATTGCACTACTTCATGACTCTTGGGCTGGTTCATGATGTTGGAGCTTGGAATTTGTGGAGCATGGATTAAGGTTATCATCTTGAAGTCTTTTAGTTGTCTTTCTACTGTTTACTCTGATTTGGTTTTATACTCAGTTGTTTCACTTAGTTGGATTTTTTTTGAAAAAAATGGTTGAGTTGTTTTGGTTTTAAATCATGCATCATATAGTGGTTTCTTGGAGATGTTTATCTATATTTCTCTATTTGTTGGTTGTTTTCAGTTAAAGGGTAAATCTTCCCCCATGTATTTTGAAATGCTTCGGCATTTATTGATAGCCTTTGGCGCCTTGGGGATGTCGCTTAAGGCCTAGTAATGACTCATTGATCTCTTAAGCCAATGAGAATTGGCAGGTCATTACAGGGATGGTAGGTCATCTATTGGTTGGTTTAAAATTGTTTCTTGGACTATTAGTACATCTACCAATAGGTTAATAAATGTTTTCTGGATGGTAGTTCATCTATCGATAAGTGTATAGTGTTTCCACCTTCCTAAAGTTTGGCCCCTTTGATGTTATCTTTATTATAAAATGAATTAAAAGCGTTGTTTTGAGGGGTTTATGTACAATTCAATTACCATAACTCCTATTTAAATTGTTTAAGGGTATGGGTGCTTTTACATAGTCAAAACACATAATCACGACTAGATCATCCTTTAATGACAAATCAAAACTGTATCAAAACTGATGTTGTGTTTATATTTTTAAAATGGTGAGATTTCTTATTCCCTTTTTCTTACCTCCTTTTTCCCAAGTGTGATACACCTTAACCTTTATTCATATAGGAGTCACGTGATCAAACTTCAATTGTTGGATCGTTTCCCCTTGATGTTTTCCCTACTACATGGCCACCACCTGTTTTGATGCAACCAGGAAGTGTCGATCCATTTTCGATATAAGGTATGTTCTACCTATGTTATTCAAGGTTCCTTGAAATGTTTCCTCCAGTTTATCCTTTACATTTTTTTGCATGTGATCTCCATTTTTTCTAATGGATATTTCTTAGTTGTTGGCTGGTGCGGTTGTGTCGTAGCGTCCTTGGGTAGATGCAACTATTGTGGGAGAGGTGGTTGTGGTCCGCTATGTTGGCCCATTTTCGTAAAAAGAACATTGCAAATATTTTGAGGTAGGGGGTTCATGTCTTATATATATTTTATTAATGTGCAATTATAGATTTGCCATTTTTTATCCCCTAAATCACAGTGGAATTGAAATAATAAATATTTAACCAGATTAAATAATTGGAATCAATTTCTTAGTGATGTGGTTGCCTCTTTATTTTCTAGATAGTTTGATATCTATGGTTTTCTTGTTTCTAATTTCTTTATTGGTAAATATTTAAAAATAAAGTAAAGTCGAGATTAATTGTAAATTAATTGAAAAAATATAAAGAGACATATTTAATGAATTTGGTTGTTGTTGTTCTACTTTGATAATAATCAAATGGATTCAGTTATGCATGTTGAAATAAATTTGTTAATCAAATATGGAATAAATAATTGGTTTTTTGATAAATATAATGCATTTTAGGGTTCTAAATTACCCACTTGCTAGTAAAGGCAAAGTGCCTTATGCTTTAGAGTTGTGTGTTCTCATTGTGTGTGAAAGCCTAATTTCTTTTGTAGGGCCAAGAGCCCAGTTGTTATGTTTTTTATTCCCTAATTCTTGAGTTGGGTGTGATACTGGGATAGCTAATCCTGGAAGGTTATTGTGGTATGTGGGGGTAGGGATGCATAGTGGTGGTGGAGTTAGTAGTTTATTCTTTGAGTGTTGAGATGCATCGACTTGTACATATGGGTGTCGGGGAGGACATCGGGGATGATGGAATGGGTTGAAGCTTGGATAACCCGTTGACGTGAAAGTGGATGATGTTGAACTTGTTGTTTGTTTATCTATTTTAACTTCCTCACAGCTTGTGGTAGATGGTCTTTTTTACCCTCCTTCTAAAAGTGGTGAAGCCGTGTGTGGTATTCCATGTGATTTCAATGCTTAGCTTCTCGAGGACGGATAGGTCAACACTCTTGTTATAGGTGGAGAGGAATCGGTGGGTAGTTCATCTACTCAACATGTTGACCCCCTTGTGTTTTTTAGATTAGAATCATTTCTTATAATACCTGGAATTATGGAAAATGGTGATGTTGTTAAATAAATGATGTTTAACCTGTGGGGTTGGATCTTTCTGGGATGCAATGTTGAGTTAATACTTTTAAGGAACAGTGGACTCCTCTTGGTTATTTCTGGAGGGCATGTATCATGGTTGGAATGATAATTGGATGAAATGTGGTAAATTTTTATAGTTAATTAATTTTTAAAGAATTAATTATTGTAAATTGAATCTGATCAAAAGGGATAAGTTACTTAATATATCTCTTTGAATGGTTGTGTTCTTATTTGATATATAGTCTTAGTAGTGCATCCGGGAGTCCGACATACATTAGCTTCAGTTGAGTATAACACTAGGTATTTACCATTGTGTGGCCATGAGTTATATTATATCATGTATGTTTTGTTTTAATATATGATTCCCCACCCTTTGGGTAAGATAAACTGACACTCTAGGGATTCTGATCCCTCGGTTGTGTTTTCCCTAACATCCTAGTGGGGGATAGGTGGCTGACTTCCCCCTTTGGCCCCACTCTCTTCTCTTGGTAGTAACTAATGATGATATTCATATAGGTTAGTTTTACCCAATTTTGTTTTCATAATTGTTTAATGTATTGTGGTTATTTCACACACATATATTCTATATATAGTTTCCTAAGTGTTATTATAGGTATAACACGTATAGATTTTGATGGCTTGAGGATCCTTACTTGGGGTATGGCTTGTAGAGGCTTGAGCTATAATACCTAATAGTTGATAAATGTTATGCAGGTTAGGGTTTCTACCCGAACGTACCTTGTTATTTTTTCTTATGTGGTTGTTGTGGTGGTGTGTTGCACAAGGTGTAGGTTGTGGTACTTTTCTAAGTTATCTTTGGGCTAGTCTTTTTGGAGAGAGATATGATACGCACGTGCAATGTTGGGGTTAAGTGGTAAACCAGTGGGGAAGTGGTAGCATGGTACCCTTGAAAATTCTTTGTTATATTATATAATCATGTATGAAATACTTGGTGAGAGTATCCATGGTGAGTATAAGAACATGGTATACATGTTTAGGTGATGATTCATTTTTACTTTTTGTTCACTTGGTTTTATCAGGATTTATTTACTTTTGTAAGAGAGGTTATGTGAAGGATCCTACTGAGTATAATATTATACTCACCCTAAATTTATATAAACTATTTTCAGGTCACTTAGAGAAGGTTGGATATCAGGTTTGTTACTACTAGTTCATGGTTTTTCTGGGTATGTTCAGGCTTCATGGTCGTTGTTGTTTTACTTTCTTTTGGTACTTGCAGTTTTACCTTTTTGTTAAAATAGTCTCTACAGGACATTATATTTGTGTATATGGGTTTTCTTATATATTTTGGTCTAAGAAAGAGTTTTTTTTGTGTATATATTATCTCTCTCTTTCACATGTGTTCCCTTAAGGATTTATACCTCTAATCTTTGTGGTTTTTATACCCACTGTGATAGTCGCCAACCCAGGGCCTACTTGATGTACGTCTCGGGGGTCATTATCTTTCTTGTCACATTGTCATACCAAGAGGGGTACACTTTTGGGGGAGGGGAAATGAACCCATGGATGTATGATATGATTATTATACTTAAATTCTTGGGTATTTATAAATCCATTTTATGGAATTTTTTTCGTGGGGTTTATGTTTCAAAAGATACCAAATCGGTAAAGCGATTTTGTCTCAATTTTCCTTCCTAGAGACACATGCCATGTTATGCACCTATATTTTTTCATGAGGTGTATATACTTCCTTTGAACTATTATATCATGAATTCCCTTATTTTCATGTTATTTTAAGATTCATGTAATTTCATTTTCTTACATAGGGATTATGGTTCAAATTTAACAAGTGGTAAGTTTTTATAGAAACAGTATCATCGCTTTTCAAGGTTGTTTATCTTTATGATTCCTTTGATAAAATCGTATGGTATATCTATTAATAAAACTAATGAATATTATTATCCTCTATTAATTCATGAAATATTCATTTATTAGTACAATTTTCCCCCACTTTGGTACATAAAATAGTTAGGAAATCGTATTCTAGAAAGATTGACATTACCCCCTCTTTGGTCAAAAATCAATGTTCATTCAAAACCGTGTTTTCTAAAAAGGGTTTCCAAGAAAAAATTTCAAATATCTTTTTATCATTAAAAGCAGGCTTTATATTTTTTTCTTTTAATAATTTTTTAACAAAATATTATTTTTTCTTTCCGAATGAGGGTTATTTCTAACCATTTTACGATGAAAAAGTATTTTTCACCCCGTATTACATGTACAAATTTACACAAAATCAATACTTTGAAGCTTTCTTTTCAGGTTAAAAATGTTAATTTTTATAAATATGGTTTTTATATGATTTATTTAATGAAATTGTTTTCAAAATGTTTATAAGCATCTTTTATTTGTTTTTAAGGAATAATAGTTTTGAAAAGGTTTTCAAGATCCTCAGCAAGTTTTCTATGGAAAAATTATTTCAAAATATTTCCAATGATTACTTTATACATTTTTGAGTTTATTTTCATGAAAATGGTTTTAAAAAGGTTTTATGATCTGAAAATCCTTTGTCAAGAAATAAATGATATTCACCTCAAGAAATTTTTTCAAAATATATTTCTGTGTTGTTTTCCATATAAGATAACATCTGTTGATGTCACTTGTGACCATCTAGAAAATGATTCAAAGGTTCCATTAATATTCTTTTTTAATAGTTTATTTTTGTATGGAAAGATCCTTATGACACCTTTTTAGTTTCCATAGGTTATATTCTTATGATCCCCACTTCTTTTAATAGGTTATTCTTTGTTGAAACGATTATAAAACCTATCTGTTTTCCCTAGGTTATGACTTTATGATATGTGTATGATACCCATTTAATTTCCTGGGTCATGATTTTATGTTTATAAAACCCATCATTTTTCATGGGTTTTAATATGATGAATGTTTTTGGAACATGCATGTATGATTTCATTATGTGATGGGTGTAACCTATATCTTCCTCCAATGTATCTGGTAATGAAAAAATGTTTTATGAGATCAAAGGGTACACAGGATGGAAACCCAATCCCGAAACAAGTGGGTACATGGGAGGACATCCAAAACCTAAAATAAGAGGGTACACAAGAGCACATCCCATGAACAAAACAAGAGGGTACACGAGAGTGAATCCCAATCTTAGATTAGGTACATAGGTGATTAACCCAATCCGAACATGTTACAAAGGCCTTGGAACGATTCCCTAACATATGATTTTTATATGCTTGTGTGTCTTCTAAAATTTCTAGTCTTATTCTTATGTTATGCTTTCATGTCTCATGTTTCGTATTTCCTTATGATTCCTGACTTATGAACAAAAAAATATTTATTCCATGATTCATGTTTATGATTTTTTTTATATACACGGTATGATATTATAATGATCATGATCATGTTATCAAACAGATATGATCATTATATTATTAATTATTTTCAATATTTACCCTTACTGAGCATTTGACCTCACCCATTTCATGTGTTTCTCTTCCCTAGGTTATTATAAATGGGTTTTAAGTATAAAAACTAATTAGGTAGATCATTGTGGAAAAAATTTAAGATATTTCACTAAGTTATAAGATTTTTTCCCCATGTTTCAAATGGCACTAACTAATACAGTCTTTGGTTTTCTGTTTTTTTTATGTTTAATGTATTCTGAAAATGTTATGTAATGTTAATATATCAAAATCTAGGGTATATACAGTTGGTATTAGGGAAATGTTTTTGTTATCCATTGGAAACTAGGATGAGAAAATTTTAATTGGATACCTAGGTATATTTCAAAGGATATTTCTAGGGATGTCTCTATGGATAAGTATAATGATAAGTTTACGTTTTGTAAGATATCCTGAAATTTTGATGAAGGATAGATTAAGGGTTATCTTATAAATGCATCCTTGTATTGATATTACAAGTTGATTTGGCTCTAGAATAGATGTACCTAGGGGTAACAGCTCTAAGAAGATGTCCTAGGCCTAACATAGGGTAATTCGGTACACGAAAATTGGCCTTACTACCCATGTGGTTTGACACTCTCAGTGGATATGCTTTGGGAATTCAAAAACCCTTCCCAAAGAATCATGAATTTTTTAAATATAAGTTTTCAATGAATAAATTAGGATAAACCTAAGGTGTAATATTTTAAAAAAGTTGTCATAATTTAGAAATCATATAAGTGGGTTTCATGATCATGTGGTTCCTCACTATGATAATTGTTTCTTTCAATATGATTTTGGTTTTACTCAATGGTTGGAACCCAAAGGAACCATGTTAATGGTGTATGAAATGGAAAATATATTGATGGTACTCCTAGGAAACCAAATGATATGGGAGTATGAATGAAAATTATAATTTCTATACTCACCCTAATATATTAGGATATAAACAATGATGGAATCCCAAATGGTAAAAGGAAGGAAAAATATTCTTTTTAGTCCATCAAGAGGAAAATATAACCTACCATTAATGGGTCCTCTAATACACTTTTTGCTGAAAAATGGATCAGTACCACTAAAAATATGTTTTACATTATCTAATGATTGAAACATTATAAATTCAATCTATTATTTACAATTAGAAGGAGAATCAGATCAATGGTGGACACTAATTAAGAATATGAGGAAGAAAGAAGAAATTGAATCAATGGATTAAGACGAGTTCAAGAACATATTTTTTTAATAAGTACATTCCTCGCATTCTTCATAAAAAGATGAAAAATTAATCATTATAGCTTGTGTAGAAGGATGATGAATATTTTTGTTCTTATAAATAAAATTATACATAGATTATGATGTACTCTTTAGGAATATAAATTCAACTCAAAAGTAGAATAGATCAATTCTTTCGTGGTATAAAACATAGTCTTTTAAAGGCCATGGATATATGATACTTTAACAATTATGAATAAGTGGTTATATGTGCTATAAAGGTGAAAATAGAAGTTAGATTTTGGTATCAATATCATGGTTTTATTATGAATAGGAATATGGAGTTCAAAAGAAAATTTTACAAACATAGAGAAAATAAAATGACACTTACATTATACAAAGATTATGGGAAGAAAACGGAGGAAATTTATTACTGGGAATAATAAATGTTTTATGTTTTTATGGGAAGTTCATCGAGTAGCTGAATATCAATGTCATGGGAAGGAAATTATATAATGAATAAAACTATGATACATCCCCATAGATTGAACCTCTCACACATTAATGTTTCAATTTCATGGATTTTTTCCATTACACTAATAAGTGACCCAATCTAAGGACTAATGTGACTGATAAGCCACCAAAACCCCTAAAGACAAAGGGTAAAGGGAAATCTTATAAGAATATAATGGATGAACTAAAACATGAAAATAAAGGAATACTTATACTTCCCTCCTTATTTGGAAATTTTATATTTGATTTTGTACGAATAATACCTATGAAAGTATTATTGTTCATCCTTTGGTGATATTTCTTATGATTATCTTTCCCTGTATGAATTATAGAATAATAAGATCACATTTTTTTATTTTATCAGTATAAGGATAGACCCAAGTATCGAATGAATTTTTTTTTCTAAGATAGGATCATATTTAAGGAATAAGGGGTGAATTATATTTTTTATTAGTTTCAAGGTTAACCATTTATGAAAAAATTTAGTTAAACTTCATTGGAAGTATTTATGAATTGAGTTTTTTATTAAAAAACTTGGTTAAAATCTTGTTCAGTGATTAACATTACTTCAGGGATGTCCATATTATTTATTTTGGAAATTATATAACTATGGTTTTAGAAAATTATATCATGTATATCGGGTGACAAACAATCAAGTCTAGAATAGACGTGGGTCTTTAACTCATCACCTAAGGATGATATGGTTTTCACACCTACCACCAGCCTATGTGATGTCTAGGTCAATGTGTAACTATTTTTAAGGAATAACTTTCCAAGATGAACTAGTAGAGCTAGATTTTATATTTATACATTAATATATTTTCTATATTTATTTATAGTTAGAGAATAATGTTTACAATTTTCATTATTTTGTGGGCCATAGGATCTACTAAAAGTGAATTTTAGCACTTCAGTAATCAAAGTTAATTTCTGGACATCCATTTCTTGAAGTAATGAATTAATTAGAAATATGTAAAATCATAAGTAAATATTGAAGTATTTTTCATTAAAATATATAAATTAAGTATATTTCCTTATATTCATAGTTAATATAAGAACTACTCTACATTTTTATAATTATAAAAAAATTCTATCCTAATGTCTTAATTTTTGTTGAACTGATGGCTATTTAAGTTATTTTAGATTTATGATTTCGAGGCCCTAAACATTTATTGATCATTCACTAGTTTGTGATTGATTCTCTCAATCACTACCTATAAATATTTGAATCCTACATGTCCAATATTCACTCCCAACCTATGTTCTCCTATGTGGAAACCCAATTATATGTAACTTTGAGTAACCGTTATGGTTCCAACTTTCACTTTTTAGGCGAATTTTTAGTATTCATTTTTACAATGTGGGTTTATATGAATGAAGATTTATAGTATTAAAGTTGTTATAATAGAGATTAATTTTAAGGGATAAATATATTTTAAGGGGGGTATAATGTAACACCCTAATTTTTTTGAATTATTATTACTTAATTAATTTAATTTTTTTTGATATTTTCTATTTCACACAATAGTAAAAGTAGTATAAATTATATATTTGGATTACATTATATGAAAAACCAATTTAATTGTGAACTAAACACAACTTAAATTCTATATTTATCTATAAGGAACAATGAGGTTATCTTTCATTACATGAAACATTGACTTTCCTCAATGGCTTGCATAACATGTATGACCGAGTTTTACCAAACGATAATAAATTAATAAAATATTATTATTTAATATAACATGATATAACCTATCCATTAAATTAGTGGTTATGAATATTATTAACTAATTTATGATAATATATTTTTTATATAAATATAATATTAATTCATAGGTTATTAATTAATTATAAATGAATATGAAAACCGATTGATCATAAAGGAAAATATTAATATTTTTGTGGTCACAAAGTTTCTTTAACCATTTAAATTTAATTAATTTCTATTTTTTGTGTAATATTAATGTAATATATATGTTATAAATTCAATAAAATATTTTTCATATTTAATTAAGAGATTATATAGTCATAAGATAAGAACAAACCCAATTTTATGCTTAAAATAAAATATTTTTATTAAGGCATTTTTCTTACCATTTAATGGATAACCCATTATAAATAATTTCTTTTGATCATTATAGATTTAATATGTCAAAATAAGTATCATATTTGAAATAAGAATATAATAATTAAGATAGGGTAAATTTTTGGTATTTTTTTGTGAAGTTTCTTTTTTAATGAATAATAAAAGATACTGAATTTTAGTACAAAACAGCTTTTTGATCATATTTCATTATAATATTAATTTAAAATAAAAATTTGTTTAAAATAAAAATTATATAATATTTTTACCAATTAATCTAATTTATTTAATTGGTCACATTTAAATTGGATATAAAAATATTTCAAACTTTTTATCATTTTTACTTTAAAAAACTCCATAGTATCGTCCCATCAGCAAGATTTTTTTAAATTAATTTCTAAAACTTATGTGATTATAATTTTTAAATATGTATTACCTTTTTATAATAATCATAAATTATAATTTATAAAAAAAATTAAACTATTTTTGACCAAAAAATTTAGTGAAGGAGATAAAAATTAATTACAATGATTACATGAAAATTTTATTTAAAAAAGTAATATAACTTAAATTTATTAACCAAAAAGAACAATAAACATATAAAACATCCATTTTATGGATATTATTCATCCATATACCTTAAATTATGAATTTGTTTTGTTTTTATGGCTTTTTAGTTAAAAATGAGGGTACACCTAACTTGTTTTCAAAAATGTCAAGTGTGTCCTTTACCTTCCCAATAAATGTCCACCCCTCCCCCTCTTCCTAAAACCTCAGAAACCACATAGTTCTAGCCAATATCTACACAAAAATCTTCTATAAATCTCTCCCATACTCATAGATTCCTCTCCTTGGGTAGAATGTAATCCATGTAATCCTTTTGGCATAAACAAAAAAGAGTTACCCGATTGAGATGTAACTTCTTCTCTCAAGCTCCTCTCATTTATTTTTATTCTCCACCACCTTCACTATCTTTATTACATGATTTTATAATAAAATGCATATTAAATATATAAGTAGTTATTTATGATAATTTTTGACCTGTACTTACACACACCATCATATAATGGGTAACAAATATACTATTAATGTGTACGGTAAACTATCGCCTCACAAAACAATGATTGTTAATTTTTTCTTACCACCTCCCATAGTATAAATTATGATGTAAAAAATATTTACATGTGTTATATAATATATTTATTATTCCTTTAATATTCTATATTTCTTTTTTATGACATATATTTATAATTTCCATTTTGGGTTAATACGATAATTTCGTTTGAGGAAGTGTTGACTACTGCCCCCTCAAAGTGATGTGATTCGTTCACAAACTTCATGGAATGTATTAAAATGGGTTAAGTGAATTTATATGATATATATGTTATAATAATAATACTCTAATAATGATATATATACATATATATACATGTATCTTATTTACTTTCTTTCTATCAATATGATAATAAAAACAGAAACACCATTCATGCATATGTACAACATACTGTCTCCTTTAAATTCCATTTCATACTTATATATTCTATAGATTATTATAATAAAAATATTCTGAATGTAAATTATATTTATATAATTATTTACATTCTGTTAATCATGACATAAGTATAAGGAAAAAATACAAAAGAAATTAAGACTCATGCGAAAAACAAAGAGAATATTACCTGAAGCGTGACCTTAAAATGGAATTGTTAAACAGTGGGCAACATAAAGTCATAATAAAATCATATATGGTATTATATATAATAATATGGTTTTTTATATATTTATAATAAATTTATATTTATTATACAGGTTGTTTTAATAAGTACGACGAGAGTCAATACACAAGGTATGATAATTTAATCTCAGTTTTTATTTCCTTGAGATACATACTTTATTCACCACCCATTCCTTTTGTGTGGTGTATATAATTCCCCTGGATATATTATATTATCATTATAATTAAATTTATTGGTATATAAATATCAATTTTAAGATATTTATTTCATGGTATTTATGTTACAAAATTTACAAAATCGGTAAACTAATTTTGCCTCAATTTTCCTTCTTTGGACACATGCCTTATAAGGTACCTTTATTTTTCCATGAGGT
Organism: Viscum album; assembly: GCA_963277665.1. Classification (NCBI taxonomy): domain Eukaryota; kingdom Viridiplantae; phylum Streptophyta; class Magnoliopsida; order Santalales; family Viscaceae; genus Viscum; species Viscum album. Next base: position 1,650,053,327 of record OY728137.1, on the reverse strand, counting down.
GTATATCCTTCATTTTAACTATTATATAATGAATATCCTTTTTTCATGATATTTTAAGATTTATTTAATTTTATTTTATTACATGGGGTGTATCTTTCAAAGTTACAAAGTGGAAAGCTTTTATTGAAAAAAACTCATCACTTTTCGAGATTGTTTATATTTATGCTTCCTTTGATTAAATATTATGATCCATCTATTATGAAATATCATAAATTTTTTTATCCTTTATTTATTTGTGATATATTAATTTATAGGTAATGGTTTACCACTCTTTGTAACCTAAAATAGTTAAGAAATTATATTTAAGAAAGCCTGACTCTACCCTTTCTTTGGTCAGAAATCTGTGTTCATTCAAAACCATGTTTTCTAAAAGGATTAATAACAATATTATACAAATATTTTATGATCATTAAAATATATTTTTAACTTTTTAATTTTAAAAATGTTTTAAATGAATTTTTTTTCTCTTATTTGAAATGATGCATTTTCTAGCCATTTACCATGCAAAAATACTCTTTTTTCCTTATATGACATGTATATAATTATCCACCATAAATAATTTGAAGATGTATTTTCATGTTTAAAAGATTAATTTTATTTTAAAAAAGTTAAAATATATTTTTTAAAAATAAGTTTCAAAATTTTTTCAATCTTATTTTTTAAGTCTTTAAGGAAAAACAGTTTTCAAGGGTTTTTCAATATCCTCTATAGTTTTCCAAGGAAAATGGATTTCAAAATGTATACAATGATTCCTTTATAAGTTTTCATGTAAATTTTCAAGAAAATGGTTTTCAAATTTTTTTATTTATTAGAGATCATTTTTCAAATAAGAAAGGATATTTACCTCAAAAAATGTTTTCCAAATATTCTTTCATGTTATTTTCCTTTTAATATAACATCTGTTGATGTTACCCAAGACCTCCAAGGAAATGATTCAAATGTTCCATTCATATTATTTCATGAATGGTTTATGCTTTTATGGAATGATACACTAATGGAAAATAGCCATATACCCACGTTTTTGCAGAAAACTGTGGGTATAGGGATAATATAGGACCCTATACCCACCGTTCTTCAAAACCATGGGTATATGTTTTTTTTGAAGACCTATTCCCAAAAATTTCCATAACAGTGGGAAAAACAACTATAGCCATAATTTTGACCAAAATAATGGGTATAGGTGTTTTTTTCAAGGGTTATACCCATGTTTTTAGAAAAACTGTGGGTATAGGATTTTTGTCAAAGACCTATACCCACAGTTTTGTAAAACCATGGGGATAAGTTTCCCGCGTTATAGAGGGAAAATTTTTTCCACGGGACACAAAATATATTTGGTGGGAAAACCTATACACATAGTTTTTCCTCCAATACCGATGTTTTTTATTAATATATTTATATAAATAATATATATATATATATAAGCATAAGAGATATGTAGGTTGGTTGGTGAAGTAGTGTTTGTAAAACCTTGTGATCATAGGATCAAATCTCACTGTCCTTTTTTTATAATATTGGAATCTAGATTAATAGATTAGGATAAAGGTAGATATATTTATATATAAGTTAGTTTTTGGGTTGGTTGAGGTGTTTGAAACATTAATAGAAACACGTGGGATCGAGACCCACCACCTAGAATTTTTCTAATATGGAACATGCGTATTGTATTAATATATTTAGCTGAATGTATATATATGTATTTACATATTGTAAATTGACATAACTTGAGTGGTGAGGTGCCCCAAATTTGTAATTCAGTTCGCTGTTTCAACATTGTCTTCTCTATTTTTTTAATATTTACACCCAAAATTTTAGAACTGTGGTATAAGGCTTTGGCAGTGTAGTAATTGGTTCTGAGAACTTGACATAGTGGAAATATAGTTATACCCGTGGTTTTTCAAATTGTGGGAATAGGTTGGGGACCAATCCCAATTACTTGGTTGGAAACAGTTCCCAAAACTATTGGTATAGGCTATACCACATTTTTTAGCTCTATACCCATGATTTTGAAATGTGGGTATAGGCCATTTTTCTATTATTGATGCTTATGACAACGATTTTTTCCACTGGTTATATGCTAATGTAACCTGGTTATTTCCATGGGTTATAATTTGATGAAATGATTATGAAACCTATCTATTTTCCATAGGTTATAATGTGATGAAACTTTAATGATACCCATTTTATTTCATGTGTTTTGATTTGATATTTATAGAACCCATATCTTTTCATGGGTTATGATATGATGAAAATTGTGTGCCACATGAAGTTATGATTTCATTATGTAATGGGTGGGACCTATATCTACCTCCAATACTTTGGGTAATGATAAATTTTTTATGAACCCAAAGGGTACACATGAGGGAATCCCAAACATGAAACAAGACGGTACCTAGGAGGAAATCCAAATCCCAAAACAAGAGGGTACACGAGAGGACATCCCAATCCCCAAACAAGAGGGTACATGGGTGGACATACCAAGCCCAAAAAAATAGGTTACAAGGGAAGGAATCACAATCACAAAGCAAGTAAAAGGGTGATTAACCCAAGCCTAACATGATACAAAGTCATTGGCATTCCTCATTGACATAGGGTTTTTATATACTTATATGTCTACCACAATTTCAAATATTATTCTTATATCATTCTTTCATGGATCTTGTTCTTTATTCCCCTATGATTCATGTCTTATGAACTAAAAATATTTATGTCATGATTCATGTTTATTATTTTTGATATATATGGGATGATATTCTAATGATCATGATCATGTTCTTATACACTTATTTTTGTGATATGCTTACGCATTTCATTTAATTACCCTTGCTGAGCATTTGAACTCACACTATTCAATTTTTTCCCTTCCCTAGGTTATTAAGAATGGTTTTTGAGTGGAAATACTAAGGTGTATGATAATTATGGGAAACACTGAATATATTTCTCTAAGTTAGAAGATTTTTGTTCCAAGTTTCCAATGGAACTAAACTAATACGATCTTTGGGTTCTCGTTTTTATAAATCTTTATGTATTCTAAAAATATGATGTAACGTTAATGTATGAAAATAGAGGGTAACTAAAATGATTCAGAGAGTATCAGTTCATATCCAAAATTGTTTTCTGGGTTAAAAAAACAATACTCTCAATAAATAAAATATAATTATAAAGAAATATAGTGGAAAAGTTATTGAAGGTGGAAATTCTGTTTTCAAGAAAGATGAATAATACATCCAAGAGATTATAAGTTACAAATATAAGATTACTGAATAGGGAAAGATGATTGAAAATATCATTAATATGTTGTAATCTATATAAGTGGAAGTTTAAAAGTATTTGAAAATTATTGAGGCCAAGAATACTTTAAAAAAGTTGAATTAATATTTCAGCATGGCTTCAGAATTATAAGATGGATCATCTAAATCATTATAAAAACTCGCTATAAGAATAAGTTGAAATGAACACCCAAAAAACGAAGATGTTCCTATGATTTTTCTAACATACTATGTGCGAAGAAAAGTATTGAGAAACCTAGTTTTGAGAAGGGGTGTGAAAAAACTAGCATATCTATAAAAGTTTAAAATTACTCCCAAAGTAATATTTTCAAATGACCAAGAATAAATAAATATGAATGGTGATTTAAAACCTGATTCTATTATTACTGGTAAAGATCATTATTCTAAATAAGCCTAAGATTTGTGGGGTTCTGTTGGTGTTTTACCATTTTTTGGAATATATCATAGAATTAATGGGATGGAATTTCCGTTCTAGGAAAGAGGATTCAATAGGATCTATTTACTTCTATTGGTGTTTTAAAAAATAAAAAAATATTTTGAAAATTGTGATATAGGATCTATTAACTTCAAGAAATATAGTTCATTAAAAATTAAAGGAATCATGACCGATGATATTGCAGTGTAAAAGTTGAAATATGAGGAATTTATATTTTTTATGGGTTAAAAAATTACGAACATAATGTAAGTAAAAATTTTTATGATGGAAAATAGGTTATTTTTAGAAAAAAATATTATATCAACAATAGCATGAAAGATAGAAAAGTTTTGAAAAGAGAAAAAATAATTGGGGGAAAGCTTTTTCTAATAGGAAAACTTAATAAATTGTGTTATCTATATGATAAATATGAGTATAGGTTGTAGAGTTTTAGACTTCTCCATTTTTTTTGAAAAGTGTGGAAAAAATTCTAATTTTTATGCTGTTCAAAATTTTCTCTAAATAAAGAGAAGTTGATAATATGTTTTTATAACTTTTCAAAAGTGGAAAATGACTAATAAAATTCATCAGAAAGTTGAGATTTAATCTACCAAGCCTTTTGAGATTATTCATTCCAATTTATGTGTGTTGATTGAAAATAATTCAGTATAAGAATATTTCAAATTTATCACATTTATTTATGATTTTACTCAAATTAAAAACATTATGTTCATGAAATACAAGTTAGATGTTGTAGCGATTTTTTGATTCTTCAAAAAATATATTGTGAGTGAAATGGGGGTTCATATAAAAAACATGAGAATAGATAATTGTATAAAATTCACATAAAATTATTTTTAATTGTTTATTAGAATGAATGGATTCCAATATCAGTATATTGGTCTCTACACTCCATATAAAAATAGATTATCTAAAAGAAAAAATAGAAGTTTTGTGGAAATTGGGAGAATTATGTTAGTATAATACAAGCATTCAATGTTATATAGGAGTGAAGATATTAGAAATTTTATACATATTCAAAATAGATATTTTTCAAGGAAAAAATATAGCATTACCTAATCTGAAATGTGGTATAACAAATAAAATTTATTGAAATAATTTATTGTTTTTTGAAGTTTTCATGTAATAAAAATTAAAAAAAATCCGATCCTAGAATATTTGAAGATAAAGACGGAGAAGGAATTATCAGGGGATATTCACCTAATGGAAGAATTTAGAAATGTTGGAACAAGTTTTTGAAAATTTTGGTGGATTTATATGAAGTGAAGGTTATCAAAAACATGAATTCCATAAAATATAATGTTGAAAATTTTGAGGAAGAAAAATTGAAGATTTAAAAGAAAAAAGAGGAAGTGAGTCAAAAAATAATTTTCAATAATTAAATGAATTATATAATGAGGATAGTGAAGCTAGAAGATAAACTATGAAATTTCCTAATTTGTAGAAACTTATTGAAATTGAAACTATTTTTATGAAATATAAACATCTATTTTATCTAAGAATAAGATTGATATTAGAAAACAAAACATCACCAATTTCACAAGTTGAACCAAAATCAGTTTAAAATGTAATTGAACACAAAGAATGTGTCTATGAAATGAAAAATGTTTTGGATCTGATTTATAAAAACAAATTTTGGGAAATGGTTACACATATAGTAAATAAAAATGTTATTGGAATGAAATGGGTGTTCAAAAAAAGTTCAACAAACGTGTAGAAGTTTCAATAAATAAAGATTGTTTTTTGAAAAGGATATGTATTGGTTTAAGTTGTTGATTTTGAAGAAACTATTTCCCTATTTTCATGACTAGAAACCATTAGAACATTTGTTGCAGTGGATGCACATCGAAGTTATAATTTTTATTATATGGATGTAAAGTCAAACTTTTTAAATGGTGATATTGAATAAGAATATTATATTGAAAAATATTTTGGGTTTATACCTGATAATTATGGAACCAATGTTTTCAAATTAATGAAAATGATGTATGGGTTAGAAAATCCTTGAATTCATGGAATTCAATACTAGTAAATTATATGGGAATATTGAATTTTTATAAAGGAAAAGATGAAATAAACATATATGTGAATGATTTTAACTCCATAACGATGAATTTAATTATTTTTATAAATGATATAATTTTTACTAAGGAGGAGAAACAAAATTTAAATAATTTTCAAAGGTATTGATGTTTATTTTCAAGAAGTCAATATTGGTAGAATTATCTTTCTTATTGGTTATAAAAGTTCATAAAAAAGAAAAATACATTTTCATATATCACGAAAAGTATTCTATGTAATTTTTACAAATGTTTTCTATGGAATAATAAAAATAATTTTCAACTCCCATTTCAATGAGAAAAAATATAATAAATGATAAAACTTGAAAATTTTGAATTAAAATAGTTTAAAAAGATGATAAAAAGTTTTATTTATCTCACATCCTCAAGGCCTAATATATTTTTTGGTATAAATTTAGGTTATATATATAAAAGTGCTCCGAAAAAGTCTAATATGTTGTCAAAACAGTGAATACTATGATATTTTTAAATAAAAACCTCACATGGGATTTTATAAAAAAGAACATCTGAAATTAACTTTTTGGTTATACTGATGCTAATTGGGCTATAGATTCTAATGATAGAAAATCATCTTCTGGAGAAACATTTTACAAAGGATAATGTTGTGTGGGATGGAATATTAAGAAACAATGTTTAGAAACATTGAGCATAGATAAATTCGAATATGTTTCTTTTATGATAGAGTGTACTCAAATTTTGTGGATAAGGTTTTAGTTAGAAGATCTAATGGTTGAAATTTTCAAACCATTTAAGATAAATTTTTATAATCATAGTGCAATTGATCTTTCTAAAAATATTTTCAAATTTTAAAGATAAAAATATATTGATATTAAGTTAGAATTTATAAAAGAAAATTATTTAGTTGTATATATGGTGCTAGAATATGTTTTAGTAAAATATAAAATTAATGATATTTTCACAAAGGAATTCACAAAGAAATACTTGTGGAATTGAGGTTGAAACTTAATTTTAATCCTCTATGAACAACTTCTGAAATATCTTAAAGAATTACCCATCCATGATTTTGGGATAATTTTTAAGACTTTATTCAATAAGGGAATGGTAATTTCTTTTCTAACATAATTGAACCTAAAGTTGTGGTCATCCTAAAATGGGAGGTAGAAGGAAAAGTGAGAGGAAAAGATAAAATTAATGGGGTTTATCTTAACATGGATTCAAATTTTCTTATCATTTTGGGATTTAGTTATTTTAGAAACATTACTTAATCTCATAGTGTGGGGTTCATATACTCTATTTTGAGAAAGGTTGTGTTTTGGTAAATGTAAAAACATGTTTTATTAATAAAAATGATTTGTAAAATATTTTGAGTGTTTAAACATGATGATATGAACAAAAATTAAAAATATTATTTAACAAATCCAAAGGAAGATATTGAAGATCATTTATGGTTTTTTTTTGTTTTAGCAAATATTAGTTCTTGTTGAAAACTAAATTTTGGTAAAATAATGCTTTTTTAAATCAGGTGAATGTTATGTGGAGGATTTTTTATAACATTGTTTGTTGATAAGATTATGTGAATCTAGAAAAAGTATGTTTTTTGAAAAAATGTTGTTTGGATGCACCAGATCAGACACAACTCATCATAAGTGTGAAAGGCTGAGTTTGTACAAATATAAAATACATCAAATAAAGAAATTTTTGAGTCAGAACTTGTTAAAATTAAGAAAGATAAAATTTGTTGAAATTAAATTGTTTACTACAATGAATAGATGTTGTTTTCTGATGAAAATATTTTATTGAGCTGAAGAATAGTTTTTTACAACGATGATAAAAAATTATTTTTCTAATATGAGGAATTTTTTTTGTTGATGAAAATTTTTCTATAGAATATGATGAGAATTTGAAATGTGTTAATGTTTTGAATGTAAAAAAAATAAGAAAATTCAAAATCAAAGTTAGATGATACTTTTTTCTTTCAAGTTCCCAAAAATCATGAAGAATTCATGACATGAGATTTAGTAAGATAAAGAAAAGAAAAGTGAAATTTATCATTAGATTAAAAAAATGAATTTTATTCAGAATCACCCTCAGAATGGTCATCATACTGAGACTTTATATCATACTGAGATGTTCTATCAGACTGATAAGTTCTTTCATACTGATAATTTCTAATAGACTGAGTTGTTATATCGGAATGATAAGTTCTATTAAACTGATAATTTCTTTTGGATTAATAAGTTGTATTAGACTGAGAAGTTCTATCAAGCTAAGAATTTATAACAGAATGAGAAGTACTATTAAATTGATAAGTTCTATCAAAATGTGAAGTTCTATCAAATTGAGATGTTTTATCAGTCTGGGTATTTTTATTGTACTAAAAAGTTCTTTCAGACTGAAAAAGTAGAAGAAAGATGATGTTTCACAAGATGTTGTAGAATTTATTCTTTCGAATGATTGATGGTTTTTTTTTAATTTTTAGAATCTTAAAACATATTTTAAACCATTATCATTTATCTTAGAGAATTGTATAAAGAAATCATTTTTTACTTTTGGTTCAATAGAATCAAAATAATGAACAGATTTCCAAACTGAGATGTTCCTCATTATCAGTTTTTTGAAATATCACCTGGAAAGTTCTCTTTTATGTAATATTGAAAATTGAGATGTTATAGAGAATTCAAGAAGTTTTTATAAGACCCCAAAATTCATGGGTTAGTTTTAAGTGTTCAAATATGATGTTCAAATGTGACTAAAATTCAATGATCTATGAATTCGGGTGAGCGGGAAAATAATTTCAGTTTCCCACCTTAACTATTTTGGGACCAGACATAAATATAGGTGGAAAGTACAATCATACATGAAACTATTCACCTGTGAAAAAAAGAAGATACTCAACATAAATAGTTTCATAATTAAGTTTTCCAACCAAAGTAGCTTCAAGTTAAAGAATAATTTCTAGCTAGAGTATTCTTATTAGAATGTAGGACTGAGGAAAGTCCAATTTACTGGATTGAGAGATTTCGAAATATGTTATTGTTCTAATCTTGAAGATGTTTTTGAAGGAGTGATGTTTTCATAGGCTTGTATTGAAAAGGGTGTATTGGAATTTGGGTCATCATATTGAGTTCCATAAAACACAGTAAAATCAGACTGAGTTTTTGAATAAATTCTTACAGAGCAGAAAGTTTTTTTGTTTCAAATTTTTTTAGGCTCAAATTTATTATGAGTAAAGACCTATAAAATTATATAATTAAATATAACCTTTCCAAAAGAGAGATATAATATTTATAATAGGATTTCAGACAAGTTGTATTCACTTCATCATTATAATGAATTTTCATTAACCTAAGGGAGTGGCTATGGAAAAAATATAGGTTCTCACATTGAGGTAAAACCTTGTAAAGCATGTTTCTGATGTTTAATTTTACATTTATAAAAGAATTTGAGTTTACTAAAAAGTTTATAGTGCTAAAACTATAATATGTTTTGGTGGTTATTTTTCCTAAAGTTTAAAAAAAATTTAAAAAAAGAAACAACATTCTCAACCCCAGCCCCATCTCAGTTCTTCATCGATCATTTGGATCTTCAGTTTTAATAATAGACCTCATAAGAACACTAAATTTGAAATACAATCTCTTTAACATAATATCTAAAATAATGAAAAACTCATTATGGTTTTATCATCCAATTTTATTGATGACACATTCTTTGACTTTCTAATAATTAACATGCTAATAGAATACTATATACATGGACTTAATAAGGTAGTTCCATTTCCATAAAATGTCCAAGAATATCAAATTACATTAATTAATTAAGGGGAAAATTCTTTCTTACATTATTAATTAATGTAATATCATTCATGGTATTAGTAAAAAAAATCATTTTTCCAGACACGTTTTTTCACATCAGTTATCTATAACTTCCCTCATAAAAAAGATGATATTTTTCATTTTGGTTCATTAAAAAACAATTTGAAACATGATTTTTCACATCATTTGTTAAAGAACCAACATTAATAAAAAAGGTAGTAATATTTCACATTGGATATTTAATAATCTATGTGAAAATAGTTATATTTCATGTCTTTTATTCAATAACCAATGTAGAAATAAAACACCCTAGTTTTCCACATCAATTCTTCAATAACGAATGTGAAAAATCATTTCCAATGAAGTATTGAAGAACCGATGTGAAAATAATATTTTCTCATGAAAGTTCTATAATAACTAATGTGAAAAAAAATTATCTTTTCTATATAGGTTTTCAAATAATCAAAGTGAAAAATATTTATAATTTTAATCAAGTGTTGGAATCTGTCAATTTTGTTTCATTCTATAACAAAAATGACTTCAGTTTTTTCTTACTTCGCGAACCCTAACCCTTCCAATTTTCAAACTATGACTTTAAATATCTTAAATCGTTGATTTTTATCCTTAAATATCTTATTTCATTGATATATTTCTTTGAATATCATTCATTTTTCATCCACCACCACGTGTTGCCCACTATCACCCATCACCAGCCACTATTTTCATATTATTTTCTTTTATATAACCTTATCAGTCATTTTGGATCCCATTTACATTTGCTATTAGTGTTTTTTTTCATTTTATTTCCATTCATTTTTTTTTATTTTTTATTTTTTTTTCCAATGTTATATTGATATTTCTTTATTATTGAGTTAGCATCCACCACCACGCATTGTCCACCATCATTGATCGCCAGCCAAATCTTGTGTGTTGATCTCATTGGAATATCCTTCTCAATCATCCCAGTTCTAATTTCGATTTATATTTTTTGTTTATTGATTCCATTTTCATTTAATCCATTGTATTTTCCTTTATAAATTTTGTTTAAGTATTCCATTGATTTTACTTTTTCATTCGGTTGGAATCCACCAACACCATCCACCATCACCTGTTGTCATTCGCCGCTTGCACATTATTCCCCTTAGGGTCACCATCTCAATCATCCCAGTTTTGATATCAATTTATGGTTTTTTTATTATTTTGATTTTATATGCATCAAAGTTATTTTCATTTGGATTTGATGTTACAATTTTAAATTAATATCTCTTTTTTTGGATATTTTCTTTTAAAGGACTAATTATTCTCACATATTATATATATTTTAATTTATAAATGACTATTTTTATTTAAAGGTTTTTGTTTTTTTACTATATAATGATAATTTAATATGTTTGAAATTATATTTTATTTTATAAAATATTTTTTATTTAGTTTTTTGTAAATTTTTTATTAAATTTTTTTTATTTTTTACAAATTAAAATTGAAATTAAATTTTAAAATATAATAACTTATTTTAAATATTTAGTATTATTTGTAGATAATAATGATTTAATGTTAGATTACTACACTATAAACACAAGATGATTAGGATGAGGGTTTTAACAGTTTTTTGTAATTTTCTAAACAAAATGTTCAAAACAATGAAATATTTTCTACCCACCCATAAAAATTTTAAATAATAAGAAGTTTAAAATCATATAGGTCATATATCATTTAATTTTTTATGGTTTTAATCTGACTTAAAACATTTGGATTTGGTAGGGAGAAACTAGGTAAATTGTAGATCTATTAATGATAACAATTTCAAAGATGAAACTTTTGATCAAATTAAAGAAATGATTCTTGGTATTGGAGTAAAATACATTCATAATGAATGGAAGAATGAAAATTTATATGGAGATGTTTAAAAGAAAGTTTATCAATATTATACTGAATTTAGGATTTTTTTATTGTTGTAATAATTTGTTAACTTGAAGGTGAAAAAATTGATGCAGTGATAAGAGTTTTATAGAGTTCCTATGACTCTTTAAAGACATACTTTTTAAAGAAAACAATCATTCAGAATCACTTTATAGTGAAAACAAAAAATTATTCTTGATGGGATTGGCATACAAGAAAATATTTTCCTACCCAAATGATCGTGTTCCATATAGGAATGAATAAAAATATCTATCAGAGTTTCCCAAATGTGGTAAGTCATTGTATAAGTTGAAAGAAAACTCACTGACTTATTTAGAAGTTAGAAGAATCATTCCACATAAATTTGGACTATTTATATAATTCCACATTTGAGATTTTTATTTGAAAATTTAAATGATGAAAAAAGGATAAGACGGATTGAATGTTAATGGATATGAGTTGTAAATTTTTGTCATCCAACTGAATTTCCATAGTTTAAGAAAATTAAGAAATAGTATCCTATACTTGAAAATGATGTTTTAAATCTCATACTTGTATTGCGCATTGAGGGAATGAATTCATATTGAAGCCTTAGTAATATTCATAGTTCATATATTTTTTTACATTTAATTTAAATATTATATCATGAAGTTTTATTAAACGAAATCTAATTCATTTTGAGTATAATTAAATTGGAAACAAAATATCTTAGAAATGATATAGATATTTTTTGTCACTGTTAATTGGTGATTTGAATCTTTTATGGGAGGAAGGTATTAGAGTGAATGATTCTTATGAAATGGAAAATTTTCAACAAAATTCAATGATTATTTTCACAATAAATAACATCCTAGATTCTATAATTTTGAATGGATATAGTGTTAATTGGCATAAATATTGTCCAATTTATGAGAAACAACCTTTATATTATCAACTAAAACATTATAGAAAACTATATACATATTTCATCATAGGTTTTTTTATGATGGATCACTCTTGTCAAATATTAATAAAGGAATTCAAAATCTCACAAGAATATGATATTTCTCAAAAATATTTTTCCTTCAATCAGTATTTTGAGAGGATAAAAACATTGATCTCACATTACATGTGAAAAAATAGACATATTTATTGGAATACTATGGATATTAAAATAAAGAATAAAGATGGATAGAATGTAATATTAGACTCACTCACAATGGTAATATGTTTGGAGTTAGCTCCCACATTAGATGGAAAGAAAACATACATGCATATGGATTATTATACATTATCCCTGGTAAAATAATATTTTAGCCAATGTACCCACATAATCAAAATTCTAATGGGTTATTCTTCAAATGTAAAAAAAATTGTGTCACTAAATTATTTGAAGTTTACAAACATAAAATCTCATGATTTTCATGTCATGATTAACCAACTCCTTCCAATTTCATTATGTGGTGTATTTCCCATTCAAGTCAGGATTACTATCATAAAGGTGTGTAATTTTTATAATTCAATTTATGAAAAAGTGATTTATTTGAATTCAATGAACAATTTGGAAAATGATGTGGTTTCAATACATTTTCAACTGGAAAGTCATTTACTCCATCTTTTTTTTATATCACGGTGCAACTAATAGTTCAATTGGTATAACAAATAATGATTTTTGGACTTGTATATATACATTGGATTTAACTTTTTGAAATAGATATAAATATATTGAATGTATATGTTTATAATATATATTGACCAAAATCCTCCATTATTGATAAATATATTTCTAAGGAGGTTTCAGAGTATTGTATAATGTATTTTCCTATAGTGGAGCACATCGTTTTGCCTATATCATTCTATGAATGAGTAAATTATGGTGTAAAGGGGATCCATGGTTTGAAATTAAAATCCTTGATAGTTGAATAGATAATAAATGTAAATTTCTACATCATGAAAAATATAGATAATGCACATCCATATATAAAATGGAATATTAATTTGTTCAAATAATTTTATCTAAAGAAGAAATATACGTGGAATTTGAATGAGCATAAAAACATTTTTCCATGGTTTAAAGAGATTGTGCATGGTGGATCAGATGCATTGTAAACAATGACATGGTTTATGCATGGTCCATGATTAAATTTTATAACATGGTCAATGTATGACATTAATGGAAATACATTTCATATAATGTATTAGGATAAAAAAGTGTGGATCAAAATAGTAGTGTCTTAATGTTCATAAAATTATTGAATTTTTCAAGTTCAAAATAAAAAATCCAAATATCGACATAAAGTGCATATTACAAAGTCATTGAATAAATATGGGAGGTTGGTTACATTAAATTTTGAGTTCTTGTGTTTAACTACAATTGGGTTATCGGTAAAAATAGTGTCAGACATGATGAATTCATTATGACACTAGTTAAATTGAATATATTAGAATATTTAAATTCTCCTTTATCATGGAAAAATATAAAAAAAATTATATGTTTCTAATCAAACCAATATATAGTGTTCTTATAACAACCCAGTAAAAGCCTGAATTATTATAAATAAAACTCTCCTTACAATTAAATAAAATGTCTTATTATGTAATATGGATATAGAAAACACATGTAATTTCCTGGTATTATTATATATCATCAGATATAAATTAACAATATGAATCATTAATATTGAAAATATAGTTTTTGAATAATGATCAAATGATTAGAATTAATAAACGGTTTAAACAAATCCAATTGAAACAAACAAAGTATGTGATGTCCAAAACAAGTAAGATTGTTCCCTACGAAGCCCATTTATTAGAACTTCTAATAGAGATATCATCACTGGGATTTTCCAATAACCAATCCCAATATGAGATCCAAAAACTTAAGCATTATCAAAAAAATTTATTCGATAAGTTCAATCTTATCGATATCCCGACCCAAACCATGTTTGTTGAATCACCCCATGAAAGTCCCACCATTGCAAACCTTACTCATAGGGAGTATAAGGGTGTTTAATGGGAATGTATCAATAACCTATTAATATGATTATATATATTATTTTCTATATAATAATGAATATATTTTCGTCCTATTATTTTTACTTTATAAATTTTTTTTATATAATAAAACATAAACAACATTTTTTGGGTAATATTAAAATTCAATCAAGGAATTTATTTTAATGAATTAATGGATTTTTGAAATGTATAATATTTTAATAAATTATTATTATTAAATAAATTTTATTAAATATAAATTATTATATAATTTTTATGAAGTCAATTGTATTTTTTATAAGGGTTCAAAAACTGTTATTATCGAAAAACACAGTATTTATGAATAAATGTCAATTTTATTTTAAAATGGAATTTTGAAATATTAATATCATTATTTAGATAAAAAAATATTATTTTTGGAACTAGAAATTCATAATTATCCAATATTAAATTTTTCATAATTTTCTGAGAGAAACAAATTTTCAGGCAAAAATTAAATGCCACATAGATATACTTTGTGTTTTATGACATCATAATGCCAAAAAGGTGATTTATTAAATACTATAAAGGGTATACATGACCAAATATATGCTTTTCATTTTAAATAATGTTCTTTTATCATTATTTAATAAATTTTATAAGGACCTTGTGAATCCTACAAAACCATTATTATATTTCACAATTTTAAGATCATTTATTTAAAACTATGACTCACCACCACATAATCAAAGGGAATTATTTTTTATGTTAGGACCTTGTAATTATAAAATAATTATAACCTCCCCCATTTGGATGAAGCCATCAGAAAAATCCAGGGTATGTTTTTTGGTTTTTGTTCTTTTATTATGTAGAATCCAAAACCTAAATATTAAAGAAATCCCCCACATTCCATATATAAACCCACATAGTCTCCCATTTTAATTCACTAAAAATCCTTAGATCACATCCATATATTTTTTTCCACTCTCTAGGGTCCTCCCAAGGTTCCCCCATGCTCTCAAGAATCCCTTACCAAGCATTTGGAGTCACACACTTGAGTAAGTGATTTATAACTTCTCATTTCCTTTCTTGCACTTCTTTTATGTTATGTATCTTAAATTCCATTTTCTTATGTTGGGATGTATTCTTACAAATTAAACATAAATTCAATTTAATTTATAAATTATTATATCACACTTTAATAATCATTAATCCTCCCATGATCCATTATGTACACATGTAACCATGCCAAAATTTAGGAAAAGGTATTTTCATTTCTCCTTTTTACTAATGTATCTTCTTTACATAATTTATTTTATATTCATTTACTTATGATGGGATATGACATTCCATATTCCCCTTCATCTCCAATTTCTGTCCAATTTAGGATACACCCCTTTCCCTCTCACCAAACCTTTTTATTTATTTTTATGTGATGCTGTTTTGCTGCCAAAATTTCACTAGGATTTTCCATGCCAAAATAAATATGTAGTGAATACCATACCCAGTTACTATAAATAGTTTTCACCTTTATACACATATACCTATTATACATGGGACTTACATATACTGTTTACACAATCTTGGATCATGGAATAAGCTATGAAGATTAATAAATTCATGTTGTATGATCTATGTGGAACACTTAAGCATGAGAATGAAATGAAAGTTACCAGTGCTCCCAAAATTATATAGTAGTCCAATGAATTGGGTAATATTTAATCTATTGAGATTTCATATTGGGGTAGATAGTGAACCTGATTCCTTAATGGTATTTTTTCCACCATTATGTTTTGGATTTTTAAACTTTACCAATGTTTATGAAGCAGTTTTTTAAATTGTTTCCACATTTTCCATGTTATGATATTCATACTATGTCTTGTATCATTGTGCATGTTATTTATTATTACTCTTTTTATTAACCATTTATAATCCTATTATCTAACATGTATCACCTTATGCCATGTTTATTCTTATACATGTATTTATAGCTCACCCCTTTCTTTTTCTTCCTTAGGTTATCTTGTGTAGTTTTAAAATCCATGGAATTTTAGAAGCATGGTAAAGAATTTTTCAATAATGTTGTTGTATCTCATGTTCAATATTTTATTCTATGCACCGAATTCCCAAATACACTAAAAATATCTATCTTTCATGTTGTAATATGTCTATTTTTATGTAATAAATCATTAATTAATGTGTGATAAATAATAGAGTTTTTATGGTCACTATCAAGAAAATACATCCATATAAGTATATTACAATTGGACATGGTTTTTTCAGAGATGTACCTAGGGGTAACACATTTGACATGGTCTGTCATGTCTGACTCGATGTAACTTGGTGCATGACAATGGGCCTTACTATGCACCTAGTTTGACACTCTTGAGAGATATACTTTGGTAAATTCAAAAGCACATTATGAACCATTATTAACGGAATAAAAAATAACATTAAAAAAGTTAGGAAATAGATCATGGATAACATGGATTAAATACTATAAATTAATAAGTTAAGAAAATAATTTTATGTTATAATTTACCCCTTTAATGTCATTAAATTACTATTTATGTGTTTAATAGTTTGAAAATAATCATCCTTAATGTTAACTTTATTTTATCCAATGGTCAAAAATAAGAGGAATCATGTGAACAATTAATATGATAAGCAATTTGATGATTGTCCTAATGAAATTCCCAACCTGATTGGAGTGAGAATAAAAATATTTATGATGATACTCTCTCACCTTACCCAGGTTCGGAAGAGAATCCTAGATCAATAGAAGAACCCAAAATCCCCTAATAGGGAACAAGTAGCAATTGAGATCTTCGTGAAACAAAGTCCTCCAACTTTAAATCGATCATCTGATCCCATAATCAAAGAATAATGGATCAAATAAATTTATAATATCTTCTCAATCCTTCAGTGTTCTGAATAAAAAAAGGTTATACTAGATGTTTACCCTATGGAGGGATAAGCTGATCATTGGTGGACATTGATCATGAATATGAAGCCTGAGGAAGAGATCGAAGTGATGGAGTGGAAGGAATTCTTGAAAAAAAATTGATACATATTTTCCTCACACTATCCAACATAAAATTGAAAGGGAATTCCTTTCCATGAATCAAAATAATGATGAATCAGTTACGTCGTATGAGGAAAACATCACAAGAGTTGCATGATACACCTTCGTATTTTTTATTACCCCTGAATGCAATGTTTGACACATAATTTGTGTGCTAAAACTAATTCTATGCAAATCCTTAGCTATACATGACTTTGATATATATGATGAAATTGTATGATGTTCCGTTAAAGTCAAAATTGGGATCGATGAATACCAAGGGTATCATGGGGATAACAAGTGGATGGTGGATTTTAATTATGGTGGCCTGATAGAGAAATATAATTGTGATATAAAATTTCAACATCACACTTATCAAAGGTGAAGAAAGAAGAACTCTATAAATTGACTAAGGGGGTGAGGAAATATTTTAGGAATAGGAAGGATGGGAACCTAGCTAGAAATTTTTGATAGGATAAACCCAATAATGAAATAGAAAAAAATAATTCTCTGATCAACCCTCAGTTCATTGTTCATTGTTTCAACTACAAGGAACAATGTAACTTTTCAAACCAATGCACTAAGCCAAGGGTGTTCGGAGACAAAAAAAAATCCTAAAATTATGAAATAATCCTAAAAACAATGTTGTGACATGTACTCTAGATATTCATTTAAGGATAGTGAACATACTTTTTTATTCTTGTTCTATACGCATTCCTTATATCATGAAAGTCTAGTAGAACTATTCAAACACCACCACAAATCATGGAAGTAGTGAAATCAGAATGAATTGAAAATGGGTCAATTATTAGATCCCAATATATAACTCCTCACCTGTTAATTATTTTGGGACAAACTTCCAAACGAACATATCATTTAACCTTTGGTGGAATTTTATGAAATTTTGGGCATGGATAGGGTTTCCCCATATAGAGTCAACATAAATTACATGATTAGAATATCACTCTACATATTGTGAATTGATAAGTGATTCTGTAAAAGTGTGAGGATGATGAATCCTCTTTGTCACGATCATCATAATCCTGGATATTGGTTTCCTATGATTAAGCATATCTAGCTCAAATGATTGATTATAAGGAACGAACCATCCTCGAAGAAATGCTTATTGTGAGGTAATACACTGAGGTATTTCCTGAGGTATTTTTTGGTCTTCCTCATAGAATATTGTTCAATTTTTAACCAAGATTATACCTTGGGTGTTAGAATTATCCAACACTCTATACAGAATGGATATTGAGAAACTTGAGTAGTTGAAGTAACAAATATAGGAGAATCTGGATAAAGAGTTCATACACCCCAGTGCTTCACCATGGGGTACACCAGTTCTCTTAATCAAGAATTTTGATGGCTCAATGTGCCATTTCATTGATTATTGTGAGCTCAACAAGATTACGATAAAGAACAAGTATCCTTTACCATGGATTGATGACTTCTTTGATCACCTACATAGAACACAATACATATCCAAGGTGTATCTATGATCAGGATATTACCATGTTAGGGAAAAGAAGGATTATATCCCCAAGGATACTTTTCATATTAGGTATAGGAACTATAAGTTCATATTAATGCCATTAGGACTCACTAATTCTCCATAAATATTCATGGACTTGATTAATATTGTCTTTAGATATTACCTCAATAATTTTTTGGTAGTTTTTATCGATGATATTATAATATAATACAAAACCGAGGAGAATCATGGGGAGTATCTGAGAACCCTGCTAAAGACCCTAAAAATGAGAAGCTTTATAAACTGTATATAAAATGTGTGTTCTAGTTTAAGTAAGTATCATTCCTGGGGAATATCACTAGTAGAAATGGGATATCTATATACCCTTCAAAAACAGAAGTAATTGGATGATATTCAAGGCCAAAATCTATTAAAGATATCTATAGTTTCCCTAGATTATCTGGTTATTATCATATATTTATGAGAAATTTACAATTATGGTCAAACCCTCTAAAAAAGATAACTCATAAGTGATTCATGTTTTCATAGAATGATTAATGTGGAAAGAGATTCAAGGAACTCAAAATGAGGCTTATCACTACTCTTTTGCTCACACTACCAAAAAGTGGGAAACTTTTTGTAGTATTCAATAATAATTAAAATAAGGTATTGGGTTGTGAATTAATGAAAAATTACAAATTCATAGAATATGCTTCATGTTAGTTGAAAGTTCATGAACAAAACTACCCAACACAGGATTTTGAGATGGATGTAGTGATATTTTCTTTAAAAATATGGTATCATTATCTCTTTGGGGAGAAGTTTGAAATATATACATACAAAAAAATCTTCAAGTATATATTCACATAAAAATATTTAAAAATATGCCGAAAAAGATGGGTAGAGTTGATCAATGAATATGACTACTCAATTTATTACTATTCTGGGAAGGATAATAAAGTGAAGGATACTATAAGTAGAAATTATACAACAATTATATCGCTGATAATAATTGAGAGGGATCTGATATTCTTATATTTTTAAATTATGGACATGGGAACCATAAAGTAAGGAACATCATTAATCCTTTCATTAATGATTGATCAACCATGTTTTCAAGAGAGGCTAAAAGATTCCCAAAAAATTGATGTGGGAATTTAGAAGAAAGTGGAAACTCTAAGGAAAGGGAAAACCACATAGTTCATTGTTAATGAATAAAAAATTGTGACATTTGAGTCAAGACTATGTGCTCCATAAAATACTGAGCTAATGATGGAACTGCTAGACGATTTACATAGTTCTACTTTCTCCATTCACCTAGGGAGCACAAAATTTTATCAAGATCTATGTGATCATTATTTGCGGGACAATACGAAGAATGAGATCACTGAATATACATCAATGTGTTAGGTATTATAGTAACTTAAGGCTAAAAGGCATAAGTATAAAGGGATGATGAAAACATTACCCACACCAACATGGAAATGGGAGAACATCACAATGGACACTGTCACTGAACATCTGGATACATATAGGGAAAACAATAATATATGGGTTTTCATGGATCATCTTAAAATGATATATCACTTTATTATGATTCGATAGTATTTCCCACTCAATCATCTTACACAGATATACATAAGAGAAGTGTAAATTCTGCTTGGAGTAACATTATAAATTTTATCCAATTGAGATCCATGGTTCACCTCCAAGTTCTAGAAAACTCTCTAATATGATCTAAACACTGATATAAACATAAATATTTCCTATCATCTTCATGATTATGGTACATATTAGTGTACTATTCATACACTGTGTAAAATAGTGTGAGTATGTTCTATGGACAACAATGTAATATGGTGCAAACATATACCTATGGTTGAGTTCTCATACAACAATGATTTACACTAGTGAATCCAAATGGATCACTATGAATCCATTTAAGGGAAAGGAGGAGAACACCTGCATGTTGGGATGATGTTGGGGAACAAAATCTTCTATTTCATTAAATTGTCACTGAAATGATATAAAAGGTTAAGACTATTCAGCAGCGCATCATTGTTTCTCAGAGTCAATAGAAGAGAGATGAGGAAAATCATCGATGATACCTAGAGTTTGATGTTGGATACATGGTATTCCTTCATATATCCCCATTTAATAAAGTAATTATATTTGGGAATAAGGGAAATCTTTATCCAAGATACATCGGCCCCTCTCAAAACCTTGATCTCATTAGAGTAGTGGCCTATCAGCTAGCACTCCTACCGAATATATCTCAAGTACATGATGTATTCCATGTAACCCTCTCGAGAAAGTAAATTCCATACCCCTCACATATACTCAATCCAGAGTTGGTATCATTGGGGAATGACATTTCCTATGATTATCAACTAGTGAAGATCTTAGAATATAGAGATAATGTTCTATGAAATAAGACAATGCACATAGTCAAAGTGTTGTGGATAAACCCCGGGTTTGAAGAAGTGATGTGGGAGCCAAAGGAGGTGATGAAATAGAGTTACCCCCATCTTTTCTAGTGTGGTAAATGAAAATTTAAAGGAAAAAATATCTTAATGGGAAATATTGTAATGACTTGAACTTTTATAAATAAAACTACCCTTGAAATTTAATTAAATGTATTATTATCGAATATAGATATTGAAAACATATTCACTTGTTTGGTTTTATTATATGATATCATATATAAATGACCATTAAGCATCATTAACATTGATAATATAGTTATTTAATAGTGATCACATGATTATTAAAAATATCTGGTTTTATCAAATCCAATAGACATAGTAAAAGGAAGTGATGGCCACAACCAGTAGGATCATACACTAAGAATCAAATTTATTATAGATTTTTTGGGTGAGATAGAATCATTGGTATTTTTCCTTGACCAAGAATAAGATGATATCCAATGAAAAGTATGACTTAACTAGTTTATGGTATAATTTCAAGCTCATCAAGATCACAACCCAAACCATGTTCATTGAACCACCCCATGAAATTCCCACCATCACACACCATACCCTTAGGGAATTCATTGGTGTATTAAATTTATATGTATCAATACCGTATCAATATGATTATTTAAATTATTTTTATATAATAATTTATAAATTTTAATTTTCTTATTTTTTTACATTATAAATTATTTTTATTTTGATACAATAAAACACAAACATCATTTTTGGGTAATATTTATATTCCATTAAGGAATTTATTTTGATGAATTAATGCATTTTTTAAATAAAAAATATTCTTAAAATATTATTATTAAATAATATGATTTAAATATGAATTTTTATATAATTCGTATGAATTTAAATGTAATTTTTATAAGGGTTTGAAAACAGTTATTGTAAAAAAATACTGAGTATTTTTTTAATGATTGTTGATTTTATTTTTAAAGTAAAAATTCAAATATTTAAATAATTATATATATATAATTATTACTATTTTTATAATCATAATTTTGAAATTATCCAATGGTGAAGTTTTCATAGTTTTTAGAGATTGTCAATTTTTCAGGTATAAATTAAATTCCGTATAAATATTAATTTTCTTTTATGAAATCATAATAACCCAAAGTCATATAAAAAATACCAGAAATGGAATACCAGACCAAATAATGTTATAAATTTTAAATAATGTGATTTTATGTTTATTTTATTAATTTTATAAAGCCATTGTGAATCCAAAGAACCCATTATTATTTTTAAATGATTTAAAATCATTTATTTAAGAAGACGAATCACATCCACATAATAAAGGGAATTATTTTGTTTAGTTCATCCCTTTTACATATAAAATAATGATAATCATCCCAATTTTTCATAAACCATGGGAAAAATTATATGATGGTTTTTGGTTTTTATTATTTTATTATGTAGAACCAAAACCTAAATAATAATAAAAATATCCCTCTTCCCAATATAAAGCCACATAATATCCCATTTATCTTCACTAAAACTTCTTATATTACATAAATAATATTACCTAAACTCTATAGAGTCCTCTAAAAGTGCCCCCAAGATCTCAAGAAGCTCCTCCCAATAATTTGGAGTCACACACTCAACTAAGGGATTTCTCTCTTCTCATTTCCATTCAAGCACTTCTTTTATGTTACATCTCTTAAATTCAATTTTATTATGTTGGGATATGTATTTACACACTTCCCATTAAATTTAATTTATAAATTATTATATCCTCCTATTACTCTCATTTATACTCCCATGATCCTTTATGTACACCTGTTACCATGCCAAACTTTTGTGAGGGGTATTTTCCTTTCTCTTGTTTATTCTTGTATCTTCAATAACTTATGTATTTTATCTTCATTTAGTAATGATGGTTTATGTTATTAAATATCCCCTTTAATGTAAAATTTATTTCCAAATTATGAGGGAAACGTTTTACTCTTAACAAACCATTTTTTTTATTTTTTTTGTTACGACGTTATGCTAACGAAATTTCACCATGATTTTCCATTCCAAAACAATTGTTTAGTGAATACCATACCCATTTCCTATCAAGGGTATTCACCTTTACAAAATTATACCTATTTTAAATAGGATTTGGATCTATTTATTCCACACTTCTTGATAATGGAATAAAATATTATGAAGAATGAATTCATTTTGCATGATCTATGTGGCACACTTCAGCATGAGAATGAAATGAAAGTGTCAAGTGTGCCCAGAATTATATAGTGATCTAATGCATTAGGTAATGTTTAGATTCTTAAGATGTCATGTTGGGAAAAAGAGTGAACTTGATTCCTTTATGGGACTTTTTTCATCATTATATATTAGTTATTTATATTTGATTTATGTTTATGATGTAGTATTTTATGTTTTTTCCACATGCTTCATGTTATGATTATCATGTTATATCATGTCTCATTGTTCTTGTTTATGATTTCTAATATTTTAATGTCCCATTAATATGCCTATCTTATAACATGTATTTCTTTATTACATTTTTATTTCATTAATGGTATTTATAAATCATCCCTTTCTTATAATGGTCTCCTAGGTATCCCATGCAATATTAAAACCATGTAATTTTATAATCATATTAAAGAAGTTTTCAATAATGTTTTTATATTCCATGTTCTGGATGTTATGACATGTTCATAGTTTCTAAAGACACTATACTTATAAATATTTTGGGTTATATTATGTGTATTTTTATATAATAAATCATGAATTAATGTGTAATATCGAATAGGGTTGTTATAGTTTTCTTGTACCAGGTTATGCTGAGTTAGGCTTGACTCACCTTATCAGAGTTATTAACCCTAGGTACACCTATTCTAGAACAACATTCACTTGTAGATCCATAAAGGTATGTATTTTCTTGATCAATTCCATGAATTATACTTACCAAAATTCATGGCTGTTTTCTTATAATTATTTTTATTCTATATTCTTTCTCTGAAGTTTTCCAGTTCTAATCCGAAAAAATAACTAAACTTTTCCTTACCTTGATCATACTTAAAACCGCATGGGAAAATAGGGGGATATACATAATAAATGGGTGAAATATAAATCCAATTTTGGTAATAAACATCGAATAACATGAAGATAATAAAAATTTTTAGAAAATAGGCATATCAAAAATGAATAAGAATCATAAACCTGAACAATGAGGCATGATATTTCATGGTAATCATAAAGGAAACATGGATTATGCTTCAAAGACTGGAAATACTACATCATAAATAATGGTTAAGGGTAAATTCCATGAAATAATAATGTAAAAAGTACCATAGATTAATAATATTCACTCTCTATCACAACATGATTTCTCATGAAACTAAACACTACCCAATTCATTAGATCACTGTATGATTTCACGTGCACCCATCACATTCATTTCATTTTCATTGTCAAGTGTGACACAAAGATCATAAAAAATTGATTAATTCATCATCATATTTTATTCAATGATCAAGGAGTTGGGAAAAAATAAATGAGTGTCCCAAGTAAAATAATTATAAGTGTATAAAGTTTAACACCATTGATTGTAAATGGGTATGGTATTTACTACATAATTATTTTGGTATGGAAAATTGTTGTGAAATTTTTACAGAAAATGACATCTCTTTAAAATTCATAAAATAGGTTGATGATATTGAAAGAGGTATATCATCATTTTTACAAACAATGGGAAGTAATTGGGACATGTAAATAAATTTCCCAACTTTTTAAATTGGAAATATATGGCATACGATAATAAAGAAAATTCAATAAATTAGATAAGTTGAGTACCCCTTACTTGAATGTGCATCTCCAAATTCATAGGAGGGGTTTCATGAGAGATTTGGGGAACCTCGGGATATCTATTTACATGGGAGTTCTAATTAATGATGTGATACATTTATTTTTAGTGAGGGGAAATGGGATATTGGGTGGGTTTATATAGTAAAAGAGTGGGGATTTATTTAATATTTCCCAAAATTATGTTTTTGACTCAATATCATTAAATATCCATAACCACAAACCTTCACAAGATTTTGTGGCCGTGGATACTACCAAATGTTTTTGGATTCAATTATTTTATAATATAAAGGACTGAACATAAAAAAGTAATACCCTTCATTATGTGGAAGTGGGTCATACTCTTAAAGAAAGGATTTTAAAACCATAAAATCTTTTAATAGTTTTCGAGGATTTATAGAGGATTTATAAAATTAACATAACAAACATAAGATAAAATTATTTTAAAGGTAAAACATATATTATTTATGGATACCATTTTTAGTATTTATTACATCACTTTTTTGTCATTATGATGTCATAATACACACTATATATTTATATCTAATTTAATTTTTACCTGAAAATTATACTGTCTAGAATTGTTATGAAAATTTCACTATTGGATAATTTATAAATTATGATTAAAAAGATAATATTAATTTAACTGAATAATTTTATAAATATTTTTATTTTAACTCATAAAATAATATTGACATTTATTAAGAAATTTTGGGATTTTTGACAATAACAGTTTTCAAAGCCCTAAAAAATTAAATTTGACTTCTTAAAAATTAAATGATAATATATATTAAATAAAATTTATCTAATAATAATACTTTATTAATATATTATTTATTTAAAAAATAATTTAATCAATCAAAATAAATTCCTTAATTGAATTTGAATATCACCCAAAAATACTATTTATGTTTTACTGTATCAAAACAAAAATCATTTATAAAGTTACAAGAATAGTATGAAAATATACCAATTATTAAAAACAAAATAATTTACATACTCATATCCATATTATATTGATACATATACCTTTAATACGTCAGAAAACTCCCTATGAGTAAGGTGCGGTATGGTGATACTTTCATTGTAGAGACCCAAATCTTGACGTACATGGACATTACATTACTTTTGCAGAATAATTAATACATAAAAAAACATACACATAAGTACCATAATAGTTTAGTGACTTTGGAAACTCGGAATATAAACATCTAATCCTGTTGAAATATCTTCAACATCTCCCATATCGATCTTCCCCTTTTTTTTCTTACCTAAAACCTTTCATTATATCATGGGGAAAAGAAAACATAAAAAGGGTGAGCTCAAATTCTCAGTAAGGGAAATCATGGATAAAATAAAACAAATAATATACATTTGAACTTAAATACATGAACATAATGTTTAAACATCAAAATATGGACCAATGACATAAAACATGGAATTATGTAAGGCATAGATCATAAATAAACATTAAGAATGATAAAATAGCATGGTAATAAAACATGTAATTGTGGAAACCATTCAGCACATGTCATGATTTCCATATTAGCCAAGGCATTGCTGCCAAGACCATCTTAGTGGACAAAGTCCCTTTCTGAATCGAGTTCACTCCTCATTCCAGTCATGTATTACTGAACCGGTTTAACTTTCCATTCCAGCCATGTATATATCAAGAGATATAAATCTTTACCCAATGAATTAGAGTGAGATATAGGTCCCACCCATCTCATAATTAAATCATTCTTACTCGTGCCGCAAAATAAACATACATCATTCATAATAACCCAATAAATAAAATGGGTTTCATAAACATCATCCCATCATCACATAATCCATATAAAAGAAATGGATATCATTTCATAATAAGAAAATTGAAACCATTTAAATCATAGAGACATTATACTTGAAACATACACATATGAAATAATGTCATCTTAGACAGAAAAATGGTTTCGATAAAACACTTGAAATGAATTCTGGAAGAAAATATCCTTATTAAAAATAAATTTCTTTTCACAAAACGTAATGCTATTTTAAAATAAATTGATTTTGTTGAAAATAGTCATGAAATATTTTTTAGGAAGATTCATGAAAATAAGGCTTTATAAAACCGTAAAAATCCTTTCATGCCGTATAAGTTAAAAAAACATTCTTCTCGTACTTTTGTCGGAAAAGTCAAAAAAGTACCTCATAACGTAAACAAAAGAAAGACTACTTATATACCATATAGTAAAAGTCAAAAAATGGGTAAAAAAGAATTTAAACATACATGAAAACTTTTTTATAAAACATGGACATGGGTGATAGAAATAACCCCAGTAAATACTTACGAATAAGCAATCTCGGATAAAAAACGAGATTGGAAAAGTTATCCCTTACCTTAGGTCTGATATGCTTCGTACGTATCTGAACCTCCTATATAATTATTTAAATAATTTCATTGAATTATTAAAGAATCATATTAATTGCTATGATATCATATATTGTTCACTTATGACTTTATATTACCCGTTCTTTTGTAAGTTCCATGTTAAAGTAGCGTTTTGGGTAAAATCGTTTTATTTACCATACATGTTTGGACTTGTTGTTCTTGATATTATTACTTATAACCTGATTTACTTAATTCCATAATGTAAAACATTATTTATATATATTCATCTTATACATATATATATATATATGTAATATCGATAAAGGGAATGGAATACACCATTCATGGAGACTGTAGGCCGTATGTACGCATGAACGCTGTTTTAGTTTCCTTATTGAATTGAATGAAATTAAGTAGGTGAAAAACATATATATATACATAAATAAATTATCATTATTATGTCATATATTTTATGATTACTTATTATATATAATTTATAATCATTCATGAATGGTTAATCATTGAGAATGAATCTCATCGCGTCGTGGAGACGGTAATCCGTACGTACGCACGAGCGATGATATCGTTCCCATATTTATTGAATTGAATTGGAGTGAATGATCTAATATCTTATAATCAGTATGATTTTATAATAATCATATGTATTTATTCTTTACACCATTATACCCATCCAAGTATGGTGGTGGTGGAAAAACATATTACACCCCGACGTGGAGACGGTATTCTGTACATACGCACGCGCGGTGATCTCATTTTCCATAGGATGGATAGAAGGTGAAATAGGGTTGTTTTATATTTATAATAATATATCGTTATATGAGGGATACTTATGTTATTACTTCATAATGAAACAACTAATGAAGAGGGAGTAGAAGAATAATGGAACTTGAAGAAAACGGTAGAAGGTATTACCTCTTTCTCGAAGTGCCTCCTTTAAACTTTTTCTTAGGGCACTAAAATTTGTCTTTGAAGAAGACCATGACCTCTAGGATGTTTCTATGGAAGTGGAGAAGAGAATTTTTAAGGGGTTGGCCTAGATTGAAGGTTCAATGTGGTGTGAGTAAGAGAGGGAGGAGGTGCCCTTTTATAAGGGAGGAGAGGGGCACCACTGGAGATATAAGAAATATTAGTTTATATTAAATACCAAACCCACATAAAAGCATCCAAAATTACTCATATATGAATATTAGATGAGATAGGGTTTTAATCTCATCAACCAATAAAATATAGTCATGTTATGAATCTATTTTAAACATTATCATCTTGAATTATCCTTATTTATCAATTTAATTTTATTTGTGGTAATAATATTCTAAATTTTAAATTATTATAAATAATTACATATGTGTTGTGGATTTTCCATAATTTGACACTTTATTACATTTTAGACCATATAAATTTAAATTTATAATTTTTAAATATTTTTGTGATTTTTAAACAATTTTATAATATGATATTTTTATAAAATAACTATAGTGTCAATTCTGACACTATTAATTTATTTCAATTTAAATAAAAAATATACAGAAGATATGTTCGAAATAAAAGATTTAATATATTAATAACATGTCATATATATCTAAAAAATTAGTGGATCGCATTAAATAGTTCATATAATATTTATTTTATTATTTTTAAAACTATTTATTTGGTTTATCTCTTAATAAAATAATTACTACAACATTTTTGTATAATTCATTAATATACTTATTTGTTGCATAAAAATTAAAAATAAAATCCTATGATGAATATGAATCTATTAAATTTCAAAATAATACTTTTACTAGAATTTATCATCTTAAAATCACAATATTTAAATTGTTATATTTATTAAATTATGAAGGTGACAACTTTGGCATCATTTAAAATAAAATAATATAAGTCTTATAATCACTTTTATAAGGCTAAAAATAGTCCAATATTCTACCATTGGATGGTTATGGTTTACATTTACCTGACCAATAAGTTTTGGTCAGGTTTTTGTGCCTTTTATGATCACTATTAGTTTAATAAAAACTATATTCTTCATTTTTCACTAGATAAACAATTTCGGCATCACTATTGTGTCACAATTAATGATAATTATTTAATCCTTAAAAATTATAAATAAATTCATATAATGTTGATAATATTATTATATTTCTTTAAACTATTCATGTTCAAGGTTTCATGAATTTTGTCACTAAATTAAAATTATTATACTTATAAGATTTAAGAAAGTGACATGTTGTCACTTTCTTTGGTTTTAATAATAATTAAATTATTTTCATAGACAAAAGTCCATTAAATGAATATAATCCCACCCTTAGGTGATATGGGTCGACTTTTAGTCATCCAATAGGATTTTGACAGGTGTCAGGGTAATTTTATAATCTTATATTTACCCTTAAATACCCGATTTACCT
Organism: Viscum album; assembly: GCA_963277665.1. Lineage (NCBI taxonomy): Eukaryota > Viridiplantae > Streptophyta > Magnoliopsida > Santalales > Viscaceae > Viscum > Viscum album. The sequence continues at coordinate 1,650,023,271 of OY728137.1, read as the reverse complement.
TTAGCTATGGTAAATAAAATTTACCGTAGTTCATAATGCCCAAAAATAAAAATTAGCTTATTAACATAATTTCGACCCACTTATTCCAAATATGGAATCCATTTATCCAAATTCAATACACAGCATTTTCAGAAATTAAATTAAAATTAATCCTCTTGTCGAAAGAAAATGGGTTTTTGTTTAAAACATTGCAAAAGATTGAATTGATTTAACCTATGAATTCAAGGTAAAATCAATGCTAATGACATACATTATATTAAATGGTAAAAATATATTATATTTATACTTTAAAACCATTAAATATTATAATTTAACCATATAAATTAATAAGATGAAACAAGTTGTTTTTAATTAAAATATAGCGTGTTTTTACTATTTATTAAAATATGAAAGTTATCGGAAAAATATCAAAACTTTATCCAATGTAAATTTTTATATCCTGATTCAAAATAAAAAGTTTATTTTGTAAAATTGAACTTATAAACATGTCAAAAACTGTATTTAAAGTGGGTGCGCCATCAAAAGGCAGAAAAACAGCATTTTTTGAAAAAAAACTTATTTTACCCGAAAATTTTATTTTGTTCTTATACCATGTTCTAGAAAATGTGTAAGATGAATAATAATTTTATAAAATTAAAATTTTAGTTAATACTATTCATAACAGCTAGTTCATAATAATATTATAATAATATATCTTTGTTTAGTAAAACCCGGTATTGCGTACAACACACGCTATCGAGGAAGGTCGCGATTGCATGTAATGCAAGCCAAGTCAAGGTTCTGTGTTTTGCAAGAATCCTTTATTATTTCATATAACAGAATCCAACCATATTTAATTTATACATTGAATATATATATATACACTCAATTTTGCGTAGAATGACTATTATAAAACAAACTTGAAATTGTGTGTGACACAATCTAAGAATAGGGTTGTGTATACTTCAAGCTAATACAACATGGCATATAGAAAAAGATAATATTGTTTTAGCATAAAACACATGACATAAAATAAATTAAAAAGAACACTTATCATAAAATATTGGGTTGTTACAATCTACCCCCCTTAAAATGAATTTCACCCTCGAAATTCGTCAGGGTTATACATGGTTTTCTACTTGAAAGTTTCTTTAAATGCAAAACACATCGTAAAATAAAATACCAAAACATATCTTTAAAAACTAAAGTATGAAATGTAACGGTTTCCCAAATTAACTAATCATTGGGTTTCCACATAGGAGAACATAGGTGAAAATATGGATATGGATGAAAAATCTAACCATCAAGTTCTGATGGAGAGTGGTAGAGGACATGGCTATGAAAAAGCCAAGAATCACAAAGCCATAAATTTGTGATGATCTAAGGTACCATCTGATTCATCGGATATAAGAGCACTAGGACAACATTTTTGTTTTTCAATATCATTTCCCTAAAGTTGAAAATTTTGAATTAGAATAAATACTTAGTTGATCTTGGTACAATCTCACTGTTGTTCATGCTTTGAACAATTTCCACTTCATCTCTTATGAAGTTGAATATGTTATTCAGGAAGTGTTAACAGATCATGTGATAGAATGATGGGTCATTCTATTTTTTTCAAACAAAAGGTTAACAAAAGATATCAAATATACATAAGTACATCTATGGTGAGTTTAATTGTATACGATTCCAAAAATAAACTTATACTTCATCTATCATGCCGCTTAATAAAATAAAACTAGTTTCTACTAACCAGGGACTTCATGTAGGCCAGTGGTAGGCGATGAAGGCATGTCACACTTCGGTTGTGGTTTCGATTCCCACAGCCTTGTCTGACGCGATGGGATATCGCCTGTCCTGCAGGTTGTCCTTTTTCTAAAACTATATTACTATAACATCCCATCAATAATATAAAAAAAAGTTCTATCCTTAAACAATACTAACTTATGTACAACATAATCCATTCCAATCTTTAGGCTTATCTAAAATACTTCAGTCTAAGCTCATAGTATACAGACAATGATTACATGAAATTCCACATAATAATCATGTGAATTCCATCATTTATCCCCCATATATCATAAGATATATCTTGTTGGTCAAATTACAAACATGTGAATACCTTAATCATGTATTCTCTTTAAGAATGAATACCCATTGAACCTTAGTGATAACCTAAATGTAGTTAAAAGTTAACACTTTCCACATACCAAAATCCTCAAAATTCTATATACTCAAACCACGATATCACTTATTCCTTATATCAATCATGAGATCATGGATACTATCAAACATTTAATTTTCTCCTTATCCCTTCATTATTTGTATATCATCTGCTTTCCAAAATATTTGAATCACATTTCATGGTTACCGGTACCATAAAATTATTGAAAACCACATTAGACTAATAAAAAAATATTCTAATACACCATAAAAGTACCTCAACAACATTATTCTTGGAAACCAATACATAAACACTTCAATCCATCCTATTTAATGATTATCTTGGAATAAGTCCTTCCTTGATTTAGATGTAACTTTTTAGGTCAGGGCATTGAGTTGGGTAATGCCCATGTTCTCCACAAATAAGACATTGAACTCCATAACAGTCTGTCACTCTATGACCCTTTTCTCCACACAGATAACATCTGTCCCTCCATTTGAGGTATTCCTCAAGGTTCTTCTTCCCGTGTTTAGAAATCTCAATCTTCCTTTCTTTCTGCTCCTCAACATGCGAACATGAATAAAATTCTATCTTCCTCTTATTTGATGAATTAGGCATACCACTAAATTTCACCTTGTTAATCATATATCACAATGACTGATTCGGAATAATCACAATATCTTTCTCTCTAGGAATTATGCAATTTTGTTGCTCATAGTCACCAATTTTTCCATTGGATTCAATGTTAACCAAATTCCTTCTGGTTCCCTCCATTGACTAAAACACAAAAAGAATTTTGTGAGAGGAAAAAATAATACAAGGAAAATAACATAATAAATGGGGAGTACCTTCAACATCTAACATCTTAGGTTTAATTATAATATTGTTACCATAATTCTAGGACTATAACCTATACTTATACTTATCCTTAGGGACATCCCTAGACATACTATAGAAATATCTCTATGGATCTCACTAAAGTTCTCGCATCCTAGTTTCCAAAGGTTGACTAAACCTTTCCTATGATACCAACTGTAGAGACCCAAATCTTGACATACATGGACATTACATTACTTTGGTGGAATACTTAATACATAACAAAACCAGACACACAAGGACCGTAATAGTTTTGTGTCTTTGGAAGCTCAAAATATAAACATCTAATCCTGTTGAAAGATCTTCAACATCTCCCATATCAATCTTCCCCATTTTTTCTTACCTAAAACCTTTCTTTACATCCTGTGGAAAGGAAAACATAAAAAGGGTGAGCTCAAATACTCAGTAAGGGAAATCATGGATAAAATAAAACAAATCATATACATTTGAACATAAATACATGAACATAATGTTTAATCATCAAAATCTTGAGCAATGACATAAAACATGGAAGTACATAAGGCATAGATCATAAAGAAACATTAAGAATGATAAAATATCATGGGGATAAAACATGTAATTGTGGAAACCATTCAGCACATGTCATGATTTCCATAGTATCCAAGGCATTGCTGCCAAGACCATCTTAGTGGAAAAAGTCCATTTCTGATTTCCAGTCCTGTATTACTGAATCGGTTTAACTTGTCATTCCATCCATGTCTATATCATGAGATATAAATATTTACCCAATGCATTGGAGGGAGATATAGGTCCCACCCATCTCATAATGAAATCATTTTTACTTGTGCCACAAAATAAACTTACATCATTCATAATAACCCAATAAATAAAATGGGTTTCATAAACATCATCTCATCATCACATAATCCATATAAAATAAATGGATATCATTTCATAATAAGAAAAGTGAAACAATTTAAATCAGAGACATTATACTTGAAACATAAACATATGAAATAATGTCATCTTATATGGAAAAATGGTTTTGATAAAACACTTGAAATGAATTTTTGAGGAAAATATCCTTTCTTCTTCAAAATCAATTTCTTTTCACAAAATGTCATTCTATTTTAAAAGAATGATATTTTGTTGAAAATAGTCATGAAATATATTGGATGAATCATCATTATAATAAGGCTTTATAAAACAATAAAAATCATTTCATGTCGTATAAGTTAAAAAACATTTTTCTCGTACTTTTGTCGGAAAAGTCAAAAAAGTACCTCGTAACGTAAACAAAAGAAAGATTCCTTACATACGATGTAGTAAAAGTAAAAAATGGGTAAAAAGGACTTTAAAAATACATAAAACACTTTTATAAAACATGGACATGGATGATTGAAATAAACCTAGTAAATACTTACGAATAAGCAATCTTCGATAAAAAAAGAGATTGGAAAATTTATCCCTTACCTTAGATCTGATATGCTTCGTACGTAACCGAACCACCTGTATAATTATTTAAATAATTTCATTGACTTATTACAGAATCATATTAATTTGTATGATATCATATATTGTTCACTTATGAATTTATATTACCCTTTCTTTTGTATGTTCAATGTTAAAGTAGCGTTTTGGGTAAAATCGTTTTATTTATCATACATGTTTGGACTTGTTGTTCTTGATATTATTACTTATAACCTGATTTACTTAATTCCAGAATGTAAAACATTATTTATATATATTCATCATATACATATATATATATATTTGATAGATCATTAAATGGAATGAAATACACCGTTCTTGGAGACGGTAGGTCGTACGTACGCATGAACGTTGTTTTTGTTTCCTTATTAAATTGAATGGAATTAAGTAGATGACATACATATATATATACATAAATCCAATATCATTATTATTTCATATATTTCATGATTACTTATTATATATACTTTATAATCATTCATGAATGGTTAATCATTGATAATGAATCTCATCGCGTCGTGGAGACGGTAATCCGTACGTATGCACGAGCGATGATATCGTTCCAGTATTTATTGAATTGAATTGGAGTGAATGATCTAATATCTTAGAATAATTATGATTTTATAATAATTATATGTATTTATTATTTACACCATTATACCCATCCAAGTATGGAGGTGGTGGAAAAACATATTACACCACGGCGTGGAGATGATATTCCGTATGTACGCATGCGCGGTGATTTCGTTTTCCTTAGGATGGATAGAAGGTAAAATAGGGTTGTTTCATATTTATAATAACATATCGGTGTATGGGGGATACTTATGTTATTAATTCATAATGAAACAACTAAAGAAGAGGGATTAGAAGAAGAATGGAACTTGAAGAAAATGGTAGAAGGTAATACCTCTTTCTCGAAATGCCTCCTTTAAACATTCTCTTAGGGCACTAAAATTGGTCTTTGAAGAAGACCAGGACCTCTATGATGTTTCTAGGGAAGTGGAGAAGAGAATTTGGCAGGGGGTGGCCGAGATTGAAGGTTCAATGTGGTGTGAGGAAGAGAGGGAGGAGGTGCCCTTTTATAAGGGAGGAGAGGGGCACCTTTGGAAATATAAGAAATATTAGGTTATATTAAATCCCAACCCCACATAAAAACTTCCAATTCAGCTTTGGAAATATAAGAAATATTAGTTTATATTAAATCCAAACCCCACATAAAAAATTCCAAAATGACTCATATCCTAAGATTAGATGACATAGGGTTGTAATCTCATCAACCAATAAAATTTAGACAAGTTAGGAATCTATTTTAAACATTATCATTTTTTATTTATCCTTATTTATCAATTTAATTTTATTTGTGGTAACAATATTCTAAGTTTTAAATTATTATAAATAAATACATATGTGTTGTCAATTTTCCATAATTTGACACTTTATGACATTTTCAACCATATAAATTTAAATTTCTAATTTTTAAATATTTTTGTGATTTTTAAACAATTTTATAATATGTTATTTTTATAAAATAACAATAGTGTCAATTTTGACACTATTCATTTATTTGAATTTAAATAAACAATATACAGAAGATATGTTCGAAATAAAAGATTTAATAGATTCAAAACATGTCATATTGATATAAAAAATTAGTGGATCACGTTAAATAGTTCATATAATATTTATTTTATTATTTTTAAAACCATTTATTTTGTTTATCTCTTAATAAAATAATTACTACAACATTTTTGTATAATTCTTTAATATACATATTTTTTGCATAAAAATTAAAAATACAATCCTATGATGAAGATAAGTCTATTAACTTTCACAATAATTCTTTTACTTGAATTTATAATCTTAAAATCACTATATTTAAATTGTTATATTTATTAAATTATGAAGGTGACAACTTTGGCATCATTTCAAATAAACTAATATAAGTGTCATAATCGCTTTTATAAGGCTCCAAATGGTCAAATATTCGACCATTGGATGGTTATGGTTTAACGTTACATGACCAATAAGTTTTGGTCAGGGTTTTGTGCCTTTTATGATCACTATTAGTTTAATAAAAACTATATTCTTGATTTTTCACTAGATAAACAATTTCTGCATCACTATTGTGTCACAATTAATGATAATTATTTAATCCCTAAAAATTATAAATAAATTCATATGATGTAAAAAATTATATTATCTTTCGGTAGAATATTCATGTTCCATGTTTCATGGAGTTTATCACTAAATTAAAATTATTATACTTATAATATTTAAGAAAGTGACATGTTGTCACTTTCTTTGGTTTTAATAATAATTAAATTATTTTCATGGAACAAAGTCCATTAAATGAATATAATCTGACCCTTAGGTGATATGAGTCGACTTTTAGTAATACAATAGGATTTTTACAGGTTTTAGGGTAATTTTATAATCTTATATTTACCCTTAAATACCCTATTTACCTTTAACTATGGTAAATAAAATTTACCGTAGTTACTATTCATAATGCCCAAAAACAAAAACTAGCTTATTAACATAATTTGGATCCACTGATTCCAAATATGGAGTCCATTTTTCAAAATTAAATACAAAAAAGTTTCATAAATTAAATTAAAATTAATCCCATTGTCGAAAGAAAACGGGTTTTTGTTTAAAACATTGCAAAATATTGAATTGATTTAACCTACGAATTCAAGGTAAAATCAATGCTAATTACATAGATTATATTAAATGGTAAAAATATATTCTATTTATACTTTAAAACCATTCAATATTATAATTTAACCATTTAAATTAATACAATGAAAAAAGTTGTTTTTAATTAAAATATAGCGTGTTTTTACTATTCATTAAAATATGAAAGTTATCGGAAAAATATCAAAACTTTATCCAATGTAAATTTTTATATCCTGATTAAAAAGAAGAAGTTTATTTTGTAAAATTGAACTTATAAACATTTCAAAAACTCGATTTATAGTGGGTGCTCCATCAAAAGGCGTAATAACTGCATTTTTTGAAAAATACATATTTTACCCGAAAAAATTATTTTGTTCTTATACCATGTTCTAGAAAATGTGTAAGATGAATAATAATGTTATAAAATTAAAAATTTAGTTAATACTATTGATAATGTCTAGTTTATAATAATATTATATTAATATATCGTTGTTTAGTAAAACACGGTATTGCATACAACACACGCTATCGAGGAAGTTCGCGATTGTGTGTAATGCAAGCCAAGTCAGGGTTGCGTGTTTTGCATGAATCCTTTATTATTTCGTATAACAGAATCCAACCATATTTCATTTATACATTGAATATATATATATATAAATATATATACACTCAATGTTGCGTAGAATGACTATTATAAAATGAACTTGAAATTGTGTGTAACATAATCTATGAATAGTGTTGCGTATACTTCAAGCTAATTCAAAGTGGCATATAGCACAAGATAATATTTTTGTATCATAAAACACATGACATCAATTAAATTAATAATAATACTTATCATAAAATATCAGGTTGTTACATTCATGGGGTGGTTCGACATACATGGTTTGGGTCGTGATCTCGATGAGTTTGAACTTCTCCCATAAACATTTTTTCTCATGCATAAATTTTTGGATCTCATATTGGGATTCATATATGGAAAAGTACACTGATTATATCTCCCTCTAATTCTATGATAAATGGGATTCATAATGTATGATCCTACTGGTTTGTGTCATCACTTTTTCACATGCCAATTGGATGTATTAAAATCCAATATTTATACTAATCTTGTGATCACTATTCAACAATTATTTTATCAATGGTAGAGATGCATAATGTTAATTTAAATCTAATAGGATATAATAAAACCAAATAATTTCATGTGTTTTCTATAACCATATTATATAATATTATATTTAGTTAAAATGTAGGGAGAAATTTCATTTATAATAGTTCAGGTCGTTACAAGTCAATCATTTTATAAGGAAAAACAGTATGTTGGTAATTAAAAACATGGCAAAGATGATGATCTATGTGAGATATATAGTTATATAGAAATATTAACAGATAATATTGATGAGCACATTATAGACAAGGTTTTATCCATATATAATTATCATAAAGAAGGAATTTTAGGGAAAAAACCTTTAATAATTTCCTTGTATTACGGGTATCATATATTTATTTCTTATTAACTTTTTAAAATTTTATAAAATTTTAGATATATTAGTTTTATTTTCTTTATTAAAACACATATTATAATTATTAAGTTATTTTTTAAAAAATTAGTTAAGTTTTGTTTAGTTTCCATGTTTACCATTACTTAAATTTGGTATTTGATGATTTTATGTAAGAACAAAAAAATTTAATCTACTATGTTAAATAAAAATAAAAAAAATGTATAAAATAGTATATTAAAAAAATATTAATTTGGGTGTAGAAAATAGTGTAATACATATGAGAGTTCTTACTATTCTCACATCATTTTTTCAATTTGTTTTCTTTTTTATGTCATTTCATCTCTCATTAATGTTGTTTTCAATTTATTTAGCTATTTTAACAAATATGAAAAAAATGTGTTAGTTTTAGTAATAATTTTGTTGTATATCATTTATTTTTTATTTAATTTTATATGTAATAGTTATATTTTTATATTTGTATACCAATTTTTTTTGTTATTAATACACTATTATTGAATATTTTTTCAATAATTTATTTCATTTCATCACTCTTTAATGTATTTAGAATTTTTTAACTAATTTGAAAAATATGAATTAAAAATTAGTTTATATTAGTTTTATTTTTATTTGATAAATTTTAATTTTTTATTTACTTTTATATATAATAATTTGATTTGTATATTTTTTTACTAATTGTTTGTTACATTGATTTGTAGGATAATGGAATTTAAATCATCTTATCCACCACATACTTGTAGTAGGACCATACACATACCTATAGGGAGAACAATACACATACTACTATTGAGATGTATCCTCCTCCTTAAACATAGAGCCATATACTTCATTTGAGGATGAAATATTTCAAGGGATGATAAATGTGGCTATAAACATTTCGAAAAATTATTAGTTTCCCATAGCTGGGACGATAGGATACAATTTAATTTTTATGATGATAATATTCCCATGGGTCCAAATACAAAATAATTTAATAAATTTATTATAGTTCAATATCCCTGAATAGTTATTATTATGATTTCTGATTTGATAAGTATTGACAATGTGACAATAACTCATTTATGGCAGACAATTTTGGCAAGATTGTTTGTTATTATATTACTTATTATGAACTTTTTTTTCTACTATAGGTTTTCCCCTTCTTATCATATGACATATGATATACCTGATACTGGAGGAATCAATAAGAAATTCTTAACTTTAGATAATAGGGGATAAAGGTATTTTAAATAAACCCTTATAAAAGAATTCATTTTTTGGAGAGAAAACATCAAAATCAGTGTTAAATATATCTATTTATTGATGAAGAAACATGGAATGATTTTATTGAATTTAGATGATAAGAATTATTTTTGGTAACTGAAATGTTATATTTTAGAGGTTTTTTATATTAATTATCATATTAATGATTTAATTATTCATAATTTTTTTGTAAATGATGAGATATCATTAGGAGATCCAATCCAAAAACATATATCCTCATAATTTATCTCATAGAGGGTATACATTATTATAAGAACAATTGAAGGATGAATTTTTTTTGAAACTGAGATCTATGTCTTCATGCTTCAGAAAGGATAACCCACCCCCCAGATAGATATGAAAAATAAAAGTGGGCTCAGAAGGGAAAAAAAGGAAAATATCTTATGGAAGATTCAAGGGTAGTAGCATAATGGATTATAAGAATTCATTTGATTTATTTATTTTCTTAATGTTAAAAAAATATTTATATATTTTGATTCAATACTGAATTTTTCAAATATTCTATAGAGTATTCTCTTGTGAAGTAGGGAACACATGGGACATTCATGGATGAGGTTTGGATGGATATTTTAGCTAGGAAATTGGTAAAGCATAGAAACTATGGACATGTATGTGGATACCCAGCTGGTGTATTGAAAAAAAAGTGTTTCGCCATTTTGAAGCTTATTAAAAGGAGGAATTATATAAAAAGTAGAATATTTGGAATCTAAAGTTAAGAATATGAGTGATACTATAGAGGATAAGATAATATATTTGGTATTGTTGATGTTTGAAAACATTAAAAAATATTTTCAAGCTATTGATCTCACTTCTCCACCTCCACCTGCAAATCCAACTCCAAATCTTCTAAGAGATCCCACTCCTCCACCACCTACAACTTTTCTATCTCTCACATGTCCTCCACTACAACTCCATGTTTATTTTGAGTTGTATATTGAGAATCCAAAGCCTCATATTATTCCATAGTAGATTATATATTATCTTGGGGATATCATTAATAATAATAAGATAGAGATAGATAATATTAGGGTCATTGTAAAGGATATTGTAGATAAATCAATAAGAAAACTATTTCTTACATATGGGGTTAGTATAGTAGTAAAAAGTGTCATCCATATTTTATATTTTATATCTAAACTTATATGAAAAATTAACCTTGATGTATGTACAGATTTTATCCTTAATTTCATATCGGTGTTAAATTTTTTATATTTTAAATTTTAGATATATATATATATATATATATATTACAAGAATACTTAAGGTAATAAAATACTTTATAGACAATAAAAAAGACAGTCTGTTATGACTTCATATACAACTACTTTTGGTCTTGATAGATTATCAATATATTCAAAATTTACTGTTGGATATTTATGAAATTCTAATGGAAGATAACATTTTTTGGTGTGAAATGACAATGAATATTTTAAAATAAGATATCATAGAACCTATAACAGGAGATAAGTTTGGAATCAACATAATGTAATTATTTTTTCGTGTAAGAAGATTACCATATAACTTTAAGTTATTTAAATTTATTAATACTTTATACATAAGTTTGTTTCTTATTAGGTATCTATGTTTAATTTTTATATAAAATGATATAACATTAGTATGTAGATTTATAGACCCAAAATTTATTTCACCTATAGTGATGATAATGATTGAGGTAGAAATAACAGTTTATATTGCTAAAAGACTTCAAAAGAATGCAATTATTCAGTGTTAGATGATTCCTTTTTGTCAAAAGTATAAAAAATATAACTCATAAGGTTTTATATATATTAACAGAATAACCACTCAAATTATTATTATTTTTATATATTATCCTCCATCAAAAGTTGGGTATTTTTCTAAAAAACAAGATATATTAATTGCTATTGTCTATCCATGGTGAAGTTCAAGTTAATTTTAAAAATGTATTAAGCATGTAAGCTTGAATATTTGAATAATTTTTATTATAATGACATTAAAATTTATTTCATACATATTACTTTAAAAAAATTCATGATATTTATTTAGAGATAAAATAAGAAATAGGATCTTAATAATCAAATATGTAAAATCCAAGGCAACTTTCCATTTATAATTACTACATTTTATCTTTATGTACATAATATGTTATTTTGAATTTAAAAATTATTTTTAAATTGTTGTTTCAAAAATAAGAAGGGGTAATGGGATTTAGATACTGTGTTCTAAGATTTATGTTTAAATACTTTCAAATGGGATAGTTATAGAGTTCCAGAAAGTCAGATTTTGTTTTAAACCATTCATTTAATTTTTCATTCATTGTGTTCAGAATACATGTTAAAGGATTTCTTTTTGATTTGTATCTTTTTGATGACCCTCATCCTTATATAAGACAAGATTAAATATATTTATAATATAAATGGTTATATTATCTCACATGTCTGATTGGGTTTCAGTTTATAAAAAATATATATTGTGATGTTTATTGTTCAAAATTTAAATTTGTGTGTAAATGTTACTACTATTTTCCTATTTCAAGTATGATTTAATACCTCTAGGGGATTTTATTTATGAAATTTTATTATAAAAAATATTTTTCACATCATTTAGTTCATAACATAATTCAAAAATAGAAAATAAGAATTATCATATCATCTTTTCTAAAAAACCAACGTGATAAAATGATTTTCATGTCATTTTTATATAACCTACATGAAAAAACCCCTGTAAATTAAAATTTTTTTTTTAGTATTTATTGTAAATTTAAAAAAAATGACCTTAAAAACCAAAAAGAGAAATATTAGGCTAGTTTTAATAAAAAACTATCGTGATAAATTTTTTGAAATTTCAATTATTATTTAAATGATGTGGAAAACCAAGTCAAAATTTAAATTATTATTATTTTTTCAACATAAACTATCAAATAAATTATGTATATACCCATTTATGATTTCTGTATTTTCTAAAAACCAACATGATAAGTGGTTTTCCATATTGGTTATTTATAATTGATGTGAAAAATCATCTCCTAAATATGATTTCACTAGTCTACTATTTAATGGCGGTTTATCCAAAAATTAACATTAAAATAAATCTATTATAAAGTTCATCATGTCGTTTTGGAAAAACCCAACCAGATAAATTTTGTATAACATCAATTTTTTCAAATAAACACTTTTATAAGTACTTGGTAACATCAGGTTTTAGTATCATATGTGATAAATATTCTAATTATTTGTGTTTATAACATCATTTATTATTTACCGATGTGAAAAAAAATATTTACATTGTCACCTTAAATAACATCATTGGGTAACTGATGTGAAAAACCAGATAACCAAACATAAAACCCCTTTATATTTTCACTAGTGTGATGCACCCAATGTACCCTACTTCCCACAAACATAAAAAATCACATTTTTAGTTAGTAAATCAAAGTATATAGCTCATGACATGAATTAATAATAATAATAATATCTAAGTACCAATACACATGTATTTCGATTGGATAATACAATTACACATATAATTTTTGATTTCCTACCTGTAGGATATTTTATTTTATTATCCTTCTCTAAAAGTTACATAGGGATTGCACCATGATATATTTTCTCAAATTCCTATAATGATTTACCCCTGTTAACTTGTATCATTTTTGTCATGTCAAATGATATCATCCAGTTATTGAATATATATTCAATAATATTTTCATGGAACTTCTACATTCTCTTTATAGTGGGGAACTTCTATGATCTTTCAGTGGGATAGTTATCCTTAGGAAATTATAATATACTATGTCACATAGAAAAGTGATCATTATGTGTTAAGTAATTTATTAATATTAAAAACAACAAGTACAATTAATCATAAATTATAGATAATATGGTTTTAGGGAACCGTATCTAATAAGTGAGTGGGTTTATTATTGTGTTGAGTGCTTGGGGAGACATGAACTAGGTTTTAGGAAGTATAGATTGGTTATTGGGCCACGGTAAATTCTTGAGTAGTAGGGCTAATTATTTAGTTTATATATGTTTCTTTAGATGTATAAGGATCAAGAGTATGGTTAGTGTTTTGTAGAAGATGCATTGTCATGTTGGGAATGGGTAAGGATACTTTTGTGTTGTGGTTCAAGGTTAGAAACTAGGGACGAGGCGTTTTATTTTACCTATAAGTATTGTGATCCATATATGATATGGTGGTCTTGAGAAGTGGGATGATATAACATACTTAGGGATGTCTTTTTTGGATACAAAGAAGTTTGATTACAAGGTTTCAAATAAAGCGTAGGATATGGATAGGCCTTTAAATTTGACCATCATGTGATTAGCTTGGTATGGATGAGTTATTTTTGGTATATTTTTTCTCTTGAGAATTAGGCATGGTTAGGGAACAACTCTAGGGGTAGTTCCTAGTGAAACTGCCTTAGGAGTGAGCTCATTGTATGTATTCTGAGTCCTTGGAAGTAGGATCACAAATGATGTTCAGTATACATTTCATAGTTGATCAGTTAGGTTTTTTGGTATTCATGTTGGATATATTAAGAGGTGGGTGGGCCTTTTGAGGTTAATTTAACTAAATGGTAGTTCAAGTGAATGAACCAACCAAAGTGGGTAGCAACTTTGGAAAATATTGAGGGATTATTAATGGAAGAAGTGAAGTATAACATCGATCCTGATTGAGAAATGTGGGGAAGTAGCTTCTTGGATGTGGGAATGACATCGAATGTATTTCATTGTCAATATGTGACATGTACCTTGAAACTAGATCATGTTAACATTTAGTGATGGTGTTTGATTGTTTTCCAAATCAGATGAGGGTTGTTCAAACAAAATTGAACTCATAAGACCCAGAAGATGGACTCATGGGTTGAGGTTTGTGGGTTTTCATATAAAAGTATCATTTATATAAAACTCATTGAATTTTTGGTTCCAAGGAGGTAGGTTTTTATACAATGATAGTTTTGTTAATTCCGGGATGGGAGTTCCTAATGAGTTTCTTCATGTAGGTATTTTTTATGAAACCAATTTATATGTATGTGGTAGCATGATTTTCACTACCTTTTGTGGACATTGTTTGAATATGTCATATACTATTCTGTATGTATTCAATATTTAAGGGTCTATTTATGATGGGGGGTGTGGTCAGTGCATTTTGAAACTAATTTTGTTTCCGATTATGTGATCAGGTAGTGTGTGTATAGATTGTTGGGTAGTTCTGTAATCCATAATAATTGTTCTAACACCCCAATATTTAACATTCTTCTAAATTAATTATATGTTTGATATAATTCACCATACATTTCCCCGTGTGTAAATGAACCATGAAATAATATTATTTAAATATGATTATTATAACCAAGTCATTGTGTTTGAAATAATGAATATGAGTAATTGAATTATGAAATATATTTCAAAAATATTTACCCAAAACAAATGATTAATTAAATCAATAAATAGTTATATTCATATAATTATTATTACTATGAAAAGTATAAGAATAAATTTATTTTATTCTATAAGAATTCATTCTACATAAAATTGGTTTTTGGGTGCTTTAGGTGGAAGTAATTATAATTAGTTTTGGTCATTTTTAGAAATTTTATATGAAAAAATGAACATTATCTTTGAAATTATCATTTCAAAATTTTCATAGGGTCATTTTTTGAAAATTTTGTAAATATTTTATTTTGTGTGAGAATGGGAAAAATATATATTTTATAAGTAATTTCAGTATCATGACATTATAATGATTTAAAAATAACATAAAAGTTTATGATACATTTTCTATTGAAAAATTATATATTTTATATATAATATAATTCACATAAAAGTATAATTTTTAAATTATAAATCTATGCTTAACTTTTTTAAAATCTAAGTAGTGTTTTTATTAAAGTAAAAACTATTTTTGGTTTTTCTCTTTTAATCAAGTAATCATAAGCTTCATATAAGTTTTACTTTATTTTTGAAGACAAAATAGTATCATTTTATTTGAAATAATCTAATTAATTACAATGGAATCAATATTAAAATTTATTTTCTTCAAAATAATTTTTAATCATAAAATAATCATTTTCCTAAAAAATATTTTCATTGCATTTTACGAACATATATTAAAAATAATTTTTATAAATTCAATAAAATGAATATTTTAAAATTTATTCCATATTTTTAATCATCATAATTAAAATTATTTAATAAGAAAAATGTAGTTGTTATTAATAATAAATAGTAATCAGGGTAAAAATTCATTTCTACAGTAAAGGTTATGATGGGTTATAAGGGGTTAAACTAAGAATATAATGGTTAAAAATACCTAAAAATATGGTTAAATTATTTTAGATGATCATTTCCGGACATAATACCTCTATAATATAAAATTTAGATAATTTTAAACCACATTACTAGAGTAAGGCATATAATATTAAATGACATTTCAAATATTTATAAGATTTTTCCTCACCTAAATTATAAAAGAAAACAAACTCTCCACTCTAATTTACAACTTTTGAGAAGATTATATTGAAACAAAACTATATAAATATTATCCTATGATCCTTATCCATGTTATAGATATTTTTGATTCCCCTAATACCATCTTAATAAGACTTTAGATGTATGTCAATGGAGGATTTCCAAATAAGAGGTATAATCATTAATCGAGTTATTTCATATTATTTATTCTTATAACTCATTAAATTAATTATTTAAAATTATTATATAATATCATAGATATCTTACATATTATTAAATTATTTTTCATGTATCAACATTTATCCACCTCATTTTTATCAAATGGTATATGGAAGCATTACTCATTTATTGGCGGACTACCGCCTCCAAGAAGCAATGTATTTCATTAATCACCACCACCATTCATGGTAGGATATTATGAATAAAATAATTATTATATATGATATTTATTATATGGTTATCCTTATATAATTATAATATATAATCTACTTTCTTACCCTTCCATCCTTTGGAAAATTACAATGTTAATCATTTGTACGTGTGGACTTCCACATTCACAAAGTGATGTGATTCATTTTTCATTTATTATTGACATGGATAGTAATGAGGATAGATTTAATGAATAAAAATAATAATTTTAATAATATTATTATTTAATAAATTTAAACCTTTATATATTAACTTTCTTTAAATCCATTAGAAAATTTTAAATGGTGCTCGTACAATCGTATAGACTACCATATCCATGAAGAGATGTGTTTCATTTTTTCCTGACCACAACACATGGTTTAATGTAAAATTGTATTTAATTTATAAACATTATAAATATGTCATGACTAATATTCTATATATTATATATCGATACCCCCTTTTAACTTGTTTAATCAACCAAATTTATTTTGGGATTATGAACCGAACAACCTCCAAACATCTTTAATGAAACTAATTGATTTAGTAACTTTATAAGGCACATAAATAAATTAAATAAATGGGATTATGATAAGGTAATAAACCAATAATATTTTTTATGAAATTAAATAATTTATATAATATTATTATAAAGTATTTTTGAATTAATTTTCCCAAGTGGAAATCTTGGGTAAGGGTTTATCCTATAATCTCATTTTTATTTAAGATTCTGTATGTCTAAATTTCCATCATAAAGAACTATAATCTATTTTATTTTTTAAATTTATATATTTTCTTATCCTCTTATTATCTATGGATTTTAGATATTTTCATTTGATTTTCCACTCTTTGGAAATTAATATGATCGAGAAAATATTTTTTTAAGAAATGTTGACCATATTTCCCATTTGGTCGAGGAAATTGTTCTTCCATGTTTCTCAAAATATAGTCATTAATTTTATTTTCCATATTTAAATGACCTTTAAAGTTAATTTTCAACCATATTTAACATTATTTTCAATTTTTATAATAATTATTCATATAATTTTATGAACAATTTACTTTTTAGTTTTTAACAAAAGTTTAAAAGAAATATATGTTTTTTATCACTGAATAAATAGATTCTCTCACCATCATAAATACTCTTCTTTTTTAAGCTAAATTTACTTTTTTTCCTAGTTTATTTTAAAATAATAATATTTTATCAATACTTTTGAAATTTTTATTTAAAATGTTATCAAAATAAAATGATATTTTTATCATGTTTTTAAAGAATGACATGAATTTTCTTTTAAAGGAATTTTATACTATTTAAACATAATTTGATGATTATTTTTATTTGCAAGTGATATAATATAATGATAAAATTCATCATGTTTTTTCATAATGGAATATTTTCATGTTGTTCTATTAATTGAATTTGAAAAATATTAACATTTTGTAGGTTGTTTTTTCAATATGATTGTTTATATTTAGTATTTACTGAATTTTTATTCATCTATTTTATATGATAAATGAATTGGACATAGTAAATGATTTGTACGACCTTTTATTTCTACTTGTTACATTAGTAGGTCTCATGAGACAGAAAATTTTGTGTAGTAGGCATACACCTTACCTGTTTATGTATGATTTCTTAGCATGATGTCTTAAAAGTTTGAGTATGATGTTTGGAATTATGAATTCTATAATTTTTAAAATAATTATTATTATACATATTATTATTTATGTTTTTAGGTCATTGAGGAATATATTCCTCTTTTATGATATTATTTTTATGAAATATTTGATTATTGTTTATCCATGTCATGTTATTCAGGTTTTATTTATTCTATGATAGCATTCACTGTATGAATTCCCTTTTTAATAATTTGATATCACCTTTTATTATGTGTTCATTTTCCTAGGATATTAATATGGGATATATAAATTATTTCATGGATATATAGGATGAAATAATAATGTTACAATAATAATTTTAAGTTGTATTTATTATTTTCAAATGTAATGTGAGAATCATATATGTATCCAGTCACCCAATATTGTTAAACAATTCAATCCTTTGGTATTGTAGGATCGAAATAACGATGTAGATACTCAATATACAAGTGGGGGTGAATTTTACACTTTAAAAATTTCCTTAAACAAGGAAATATCTTAGTTTAAAAAAGTTAAACTAAGAAAATTCACAACACCTATAACACCAATTGAAAGATTGGGACAAAGTAGGAAGTTACAAACTTCTAGCTATATACAGTTGCTTAAATCTGGAAAGTGATTCTGAAAAACTAGTTCTGGAAATATGGATCTGGAAAATAAAACATAACCAAAGTTTTCAATATGAGATTCTACCTTAAAGCGTATAGAATCTAACTAAATCCGAGTACAAGTAAGGAAGTATAATAAAGTTATACTTTCCTTATCAATACAAAATGCAGTGAAAAAACAACTAGTAAAACTACAAGTAACAAACAATAACTCTTTTAACCTAAAGAGAAGGGTATCCAACAACCTTGGATAAAGGTCCCTGGATTTATACTTTCAAGCAAGTTTGTCTTACCCACACAAGGGTAAGCCCTCGATACAAAGATCGCAGTCTATCATTCTATCCCCGCAAGCCCTCAACTATCAGGTAGTCGAAACCTCTATCTTTCTCAGCAAGGAATCCCTCAACTTCAATGTGTTAGAACCTCTGTATTCCTATCCCCATAATCCCTCAATTATAATCACTAACAATCGGAGTCGCACGAAGCAAGTCTTCACCATGAAAAGTTTGAACAAGTCATTCAAACTTTTTTCACAAAGCTTGAGAGTTAATAAGAGCCTCTCTCTCTAGAAATCACTTCATGAAGTTCAGATCACCAAAATTCCAAAAGTTTTTGCTTCTTTTAAAATGAGCTCATATTTATAGGCGAAGCTCCAACGGCCAGCTCCCTCCTCCAACAGTCATATTTCTCCTTGAATTTCGGAGGGACCTATACACGTGTCACTTAACCAGTGGTTAGTTAGAAACAGAATGGACGACATCATTTTATAACAAAACATGTGTAACTAAAAGCACGTCATTATTTTTTAATGAAACAAGTATAAGAAAAACTGAAGTTCGGAATGTAAGCAAATAAAAGTTCGAAGTCTATCCAAAATAGAATTTGGAGTCTATAATAATGAGATATTCAGATTCTGTTTTGTAGGAATTCAGAACATAAATTCTGTAGAAATCTGGATTCTGAATTTCTAAGGATATTTTGAGTCTCGTTTCAATAGAATTTAGAATATGAACTTTTAGATTTTGGAGTCAAACTTGTAGAAGTTCGGAGTTGAACTAGTAAGAGTTCGGAGTTGAGCTCATAAAAGTTTGGAGTTGAACTCATAGAAGTTCGGAGTCGAGCTCATAGAAGATCGGAGTTGAGCTCATAGAATTTCATAGTTGAACTTAATGAGAGTCCATATCTAGAATTCGGAATGGAACTTTGTTAGAGTTCTTATCCATAATTCGGAATGGAACTTCATTAGAGTTCATATCCAGAATTCGGAATGGAACTATATGAGAGTTTGTATAAAGAATTTGGAATGGAACTTCATTAGAGTTCATATCCAGTCTTCGGATCCTAAAACAGAATGCTTCATATCTAATTATTATGTGATTCCGAGGATTTAGGTATGAATCCAATTTTTATACTTAAGAAAAATATTAATGTGTATAAGGAAATCTAGGTTGGGGTAAATTTCTGTAAGGAAGGAAATTTTCCTTAGAGAAGTAAAATATCGATTTTCTTAAGTATAATGTGTTTGTGATTTTAAAAACAAGAAGGAATTCAAAATTCATAAGGAAGACCTTATTGACTCAACAATATACCCCTTTTTTGAAATCACAAACAACCTTACAAAAAATAATATGAGGACTTTGAAAATTTTCATTAGACTTTAAAAGTAAAATTTATCTCCCTTTGTTCATGGATGATAGTGGATACAACTAACTCCCCCTTAGGCATTGAAACTCTAAGGATTGTATTCTAGATTTCAATAATGGAGTTTTCATTATCATGGGAATGAAAAACTTCGTAATGAAGAACTCCCCCTTAATTTAAGGATATCTTATCTTGGAAATTTTTCCTTCTCCATTTTAAATTTTTCCCTCTCACCTTTTGAGTAGTTCTTTTTCCTTCTCCCCCTTTGTGATTTTCAAAAATAATTTAAGGGAATTGCAAAGAAATATGGTTCCTAAAATATTAGAAAATATAAGAAACAAAAAATAACCATATTTCTATTATAATTGGAAGAATTTTTAAAAGAAAGATCAAATGCAATGAAAGATCGGATTGAGTCTATTTGTATTCCTTTTCCTTTGGGATTAGCTTCTTCAAGAGAGTTTCCATCTTCTTCAAATCTTTCTGATCCTCCTCAAATTGCTTCTCCAAGGATTTTATCCTTTCATCTTGAGCATTCAGGTCCTCAGATTGTGCATTAAGGACTTCATATTTCTTTACAAGATTTTCATCGAGCTCAATCCAGAGATCTCTATCCCTTTTAAAATTTTGAGAAAGAGAGTTAACATTCCCATTCAAGTCCTTCACTTGTTGATTCTGAGAATTTTACTCAAGGTTCAAGTTTTCTTGAATATCCTTCAATTTGGTATCCTCGGTGTCAAAAGCATATTTAACATCATTCTGAAAACGATCAAACTATGTCAAGTCTTCATCAACTTTCTTAGACCACAAAGTGATTTTGATGCATGATTTCCTATGAACATCATAATTGATAAGTAAATTTCTATGATCTGCTTCAATATTCACAAACATATCCATCACCATGGATAATGATTCTGACTTCTGATTCAGAACGTGTTGCATCATCTGACATCTGGAGTCTATGGAGGGAATGATCAGAATGGTGTCCACCAACTTTTTCAATGATTCAACAACAAAGTCATGAACCAATGCTGATGACTCCAAATCCGATAACTTTCTTGGAGATTGTTCTTCTACATTTTCCCCCAGCTTTCTTCTTGAAGAACCAACAACATCCTTCTTCCTTATTATGTATTTTTTGGGGTGTTAATAATCACTTGCTTCCCCTTATCAACTTTAAGAATAGGTTCCTCATTAGGAGATTCTTCATCAGATTTGGATACTTAAACAATCTTGTCTTCATCTGGTTTCTCCTTCTCTGTTCCTTCTTCAAGATAATGATTCTCATAGATTACTTACTTATCAGATAATTCATTATCTTTCTCTTCTTTCTCAACTTCATCTCTCTTACCTTCTTTATCATCTCCCTTTCCTGGAGTGACTAATTTTGAAGATTTATCCTTTTCTTGATAATCTTATACTTGTTTGATCAAGTCATCCAGATCATCAATTCCTTCTTCTACTTCTTCATCTTCTTCAACAACTTCTTCTTCTACTTATTCATGAGTTTTTTTCTCTACTTCTTCAACAACCTCTTTTCCTTTGGACATTTCTGGAGTGAAGTACTTATTCCCAATATTCTCTGGTAATGGTTGGACATCAAAATTTTCTGGAATGGGAATCTTCTTAGAAGCTAATTTTGTATCTCTCAAAAGAGATTGTACAACCTCATATTCAGACATCTTTTTCTTCATCTTATTCTCTCTAACCTGTTTCTCTAACTCATCTGTAGTTTTTTCTCTTAAGGACTTAGCCTCAGCAGGGTCCAATCCAAACTGTGGATCCCTTTATTTCCTTTTCTCCTTATCTTCTCTCCATTTAGCAGCTACCTAATCTGGATATGCTTTTTGTTTCTTTGGCTTTGGAGGTGCGGATTGGGTTTCCTTATATTTGGGGGTCTTGTATTCAGCAACCACTTCCTTAAGCTTCCTATTCTTAGTGACTTTCTTCACAGGCTTATCTTTTTCCACATTTTCCGGAATGATTCTAGCCTCTTCCTCTAGCAAATTATAAAACTCTCTCGTTTCCTTAGAAAAATCCATATTCTTCTTTTTCAAGGTATCATCACTTACAAGCATAACCTTACAATTCTGAACCTTATACTTACATGCAATTTTGAAATAATCAAAACACCGAACTATTAGCTTTGATAGTAAGGCAGGGTACATGATTATTTGAGCTCCCAAATTTCCTTCTTCGATGTTCTTGATCATCACAAGAACATGCCTCATCAGATTTATTTTTCTTAGATTCACCAAGAAGTCTAAGAAATATATGTCACTTTTCTTCAGGGTATCTTTATCACCCTTTCTCGGAACCAAGAAACCATGTACCCAAAGCTGAAGAATCAAATTATTCAGAGATAGGTGAGAAATTTTTGCTGTCTTGACATCAAAAAGTCCAAGACATTGTAAGGCCTTAACCGTAAAAAAAACTACCTTGAGCATCCAGATGTTTTTGTGAAAAAAATTCACTTTCTCCTTCATCTTCTAGCCCCACCAATCTTGCCTCCTTTGTGTAAGTAAGTTTTTAAGTCTTTCCATAAGACTTGAAAGAAAAATTTTCTCTTCCCCCTTCCTCATAAAATTATGGTGATTCATAGAATTATACAAGTAACTCCGGATAGACCGCATATTGATCACTTGTCTTGGATACACATGCATCTTCCCAACCATTCAACTTGATGTTCTTGGAGATGATAGAATCATACTTATTAATGTTCGGATGGACCAGTATTTCTCTGTACACTTTCCATTTTGAAATTGGCTTCATGGTAGACATATCTTGAGTAGTAGCTTCAACAGACATTCGGAATGGAGGAGATCTGAAGGATTCAGAACGGCCTTTAAGAACTGAGGCAGGGCTTCAACACGCGAGTGCTTGAAATCGATGTGGGAAAACCAATGGGGTGCTCTTTATATAGGCAATGGAACTGACATTTGAACTTCCAAAATAAATCAGATGGTTGAAAACTTCTCTGATCGGATCTGACAGTTGAAATCAAATCTGCAAGGAAATCTTGAATCTGATCTTTTGAGGTTTTAACAAAAACATTCGGATTTAAGAAGAAAAATGAATCCGGGAAATTTTATAAGAATAAGAAACTACCAGCAACTAAAAAATTGACTACAAAAACTTGAGTCAGGAAGTCATTCCTTTTGGATTTGGCTAGGAAGTTTACTTGTAATAGTTAATATTCTTCTTGAAGAAAATTTGACTATAAAAAACTCATTAGGAAAAACATACTATGAAAAATTCACTACAAAAAATATGAGTACGAAAATTCCCATTACGAAAATTCCCATTACAAAAATTCTCATTACAAAAATTCTCATTACAAAAATTCTCAGTATGAAAGCTTCATTACAAAACTTTCCAGAACGAAAATTTTATTTTGAAAGTTCCAGTATGAAAATTTCATTACGAAAGTTCCAGTACGAAAATTTCATTACAAAAGTTTCAGTACGAAAATTTCATTACGAAAGTTTCAGTATGAAAATTTCATTACGAAAGTTCCAGTATGAAAATTTCATTACGAAAGTTTTAGTATGAAAATTTCATTAAGAAATTTCCAGTACGAAAATTTCATAATGAAAGTTTCAGTATGAAAATTCCATTACGAAAGTTTCAGTACGAAAATTTCATTATGAAAGTTTCAGTACGAAAATTTCGTTACGAATTTTTCAGTATGAAAGTATCATTACAAAAGTTTAAGTATGAATATTTCATTTCAAAAGTTTTAGTATGAAAATTTCATTACGAAAATATCCAGAATGAAAATCTTCATTACAAAATTTCAGTACAAAAATTCCATTATGAAAGTTTCAGTACGAAAATTTCATTACGATAGTTTCAGTATGAAAATTTCATTACAAAATTTCTAGTACGAAAATTTCATTATGAAAATTTCGATTCCGAAAATTTTGAAAGGCTCATAATGAATGTTTCTGAAAAACTCATTACGAAAAATTTGAAAGATTCACAATAAAATATACTCCCCCTATGAAAAGGATTTTATTACTGTAAGGAAAATGGTTCAACAAGAAGTTAATGGAGGAAGATTACCTCATGGTTATCATTCCTAACTTTTATTTAATGTATTCAAATATATCAGAGGGTAAAGATTTTGTGAAAATGTCAGTAAGTTGATCTTGTGTTCCGATAAACTGAAGAATGATATCTTCTTTAAGTGTGTGATCCCTAAAAAAGTGATGCCTAATATCTATGTGCTTTTCACGGGAGTGATGTGCGGGGTTTTTAATAAGGGAAATAGAAATTGTGTTATCAAACAGAATTTGAGTCTTAGTGAAACTCAAGCCATAATCTGTGAGTGTGTGTTGCATCCACAACACTTGAGCACAACAACTTACAGCTGCTACATATTCAGCTTCAGCAGCAGAGAGTGCTACATAATGTTGCTTCTTTCATGACCAAGAAACTAATTAATCTACTAAGAAATAACAAGTTCCGGATGTACTCCTTCTATCCATTCTACATCCACCAAAGTCAGCATCTAATAATCTTTTTAAAACAAAATCATTTCCAGAAGTATAAAAGAGTCCTAAATCCATGGTTCCCTTTAAGTAGCGAGAAATTATTTTCACTTCATTTAAAGGATATTCCTTAGGATTGGATTGATATCTTGCACATAAGCATACTAAAACATCAAGTCTGGTCGGCTAGCTGTCAAGTAAAATAGACTTCTTATCATACCTCTAAAATATGTTTGATCTACTGGTTTCCTAGCTTCATCAAGATCAAGTGTGTTTGAGTTATCGATAGGAGTACTTATACTCTTATTGTTGTCATACCCATACTTTTTAAGATGATCTTTATTATACTTATGTTGGGATATGTATAATCCTTCTGGTTTTTGGGAAATTTGAAAACCAAGGAAAAATGTTAACTCACCCATCATACACATTTCAAACTCATAATTCATTAGATCCACAAAGGAATCAGTTAAAGATTGCTAACACTACTAGAATTTAGAGCTACGGCTACGGAGATATACCCACGGACAAAAGGAAACGTGGCTATATCCTGCTTATAGCCATGGAAATTTCGTTGTCCGTGGCAGTTAACCCACCCCACTCCTCAATTTACTGTAACCCTCTCATGCCCCTACTCCTCGCGACTCTTCTCCCCGACGTTCCGCGATCCTCCTCCTCCTATGGGCCACCCAACCTCTCCATGATCATCCTCCTCTGGCGCGGCCACTCCACTTCCCCACTGTCACTCCTCCGACGCGGACTCCCCACCTCCTCTGGCGACGTTCCTCCGATGCGGTCACCCCACTTTACCGCGATTCTCCTTCTCGGACGCTGCCCCGACACGGCTTCGACGCTGCCCCGACTGGTTCAGACGCGGCCACTCCACCTCTCGGGATCCTCCTTCCACGCGTCCACCCCCGATTCTTCTCCTCCGACACAACGGCCCCACCTTTCTGATTTCTTAGTCGAACCAAGTCCTACCTTGGCATCCTCCTCCCATAATTTTTCACTGACCCCACTCAGGGGACCCTAGAGAAATCCACCCTTCTTAAATTTCTCATGAAAAATCCCTACCTATTGCACTCCTTGCCTCGCCAGGTATTTTCTGAATTTCGGCTCCAACGTGGTATTTAGGTCTCATGTTTTCCCTTCTCTAGATCGGTGGATCAATTTATTCTAATATTGGGTTTCATGGAACTGACATCCAAGAGGAATGGTAATTTTTTTAATTAGGCATGTGATCCTAGTTCAGTTGTGACGTGACTTCTGGAGCTATGAGATGGGTTGCAACTGGGTGGTACAAGAGCATACACCTATTGACTTTGACATAAGTTGAGTAAGCACAAACAATTCATGCATGGAAGTTGTGTATTTTTTAATCAGTGTTAGATGAAAGAGGGTAGAGAATCGATGGAAATTTTAGCGAGATTCCCATAGGTGAGGTATCTCATTGCTTTAAATGAAATAGAGGAAGTTCCCTATGAAAAAGGGCTCTTTGGAAATATATTGGGTATGGTTATACCAGATCTTGGTTAAGGAAAAGTGTTTCCTAGGGTGATTTGATAATGTCTTGAAAGATGTGGTATATAGATTTAGATTTGTATCTTTCAGGTGTTTCTTGTGGGGCAATTTTATGTAAATCCATGTGGTGGTGAGTGCACCAATGGATGGTGTGGAAGGTGATAATCTTTTTTTATAGAAAAGTCATCACATGCCAAGAATGGAATTATCATGAACAGAGAATGGGTATTGAGTAGTTGTTTGGTTATCTCTTAAGAATGCATGGGTTTTGGATGAATCCATTCATCATGTTTGGGGATAGATAGAATGTGGGTTGTGGTGCTTGGATTTTGATCAAGTGATATTATGACAAGGGTTATCCTATAGTGGAGAGAGTGACATCAGTCATGGGAAATATAAACCCATGAGGGTAGAGTTCTGGTTTTGGGAGACCAATAGGTAGGTATTTCAAATGGAAATTAGTTTCCAACAACCCAATGAGTACCTAAATTGAGTTGGTTTTTCTTGGAGATTAGAGTCCGAACATGGGCATTTGGGTTGAGTGGAAATAGTAAAGATCCAGGGTTTCTTTAGATTTGAAAATTAATTGGTTCTCATGGAAATCATAACATTGGAATGATTGACTAATGACTCAAATGAGGGAATCGCACTAGTTTTCAGACTTGGGGTGGTTTTGATGATCCAAATGTGTTAAATCATGGTTATGTCAAAGCTGGAGATAGGTCTTGATGGTAGTCTAGTTGGTGGAGGCCCATACCTAAGAATTTCACCATGTTTCAAGAGTTTAATTCATTGGTCTATAATGTTGAACATGATGTGCCTCCTGAAATAGGGGGATTGGGAATTGAATTTTCTGAAAATATGGTGACGTTTGGAGTCTATGCATCATCATCAGGATCAAGATGGATTGTGATGAACCAATATGATTGGGTTAGGAAATTTCAGTGCTTTCAATAGAGTACAATGATAGGTTTATATGGTTGAAAATTTAACCTTAGATTCACACCATGATTTGGAATGAATATCAAAGTGCCAAGTTATAATAATGGAATTGAATTCACTTATTATTTAGTTAAGAAGCATCTAGAGAAATATGTTATTGCTCTACAAGCTACTGTAATGTAGACACCCTAATAGAATGGGGTGGTTGATAGGTAAAGTAGAACCGTCAATAATATAACACAAACTATGGTGATCTCTAGTGGTATTACAATGTATAAAAAAAGTTTCCTTTTGAACTAATTTATAAAAGAAACAAACATTGAAGTATTTATGAGTCTTTGGTAGTAAGTTCTATATTCTTAACATGGAAGGGAATCAAGAAAAGTATAGAAATAACAAAATTAATTTATATTTCATATATATTCTTTAAGAAGTAAGTTTTATATATTTTTTAATAATATTCTCATTAAAATTTTGGAAATAAAATTTGTAATAATGGATAGGAAAGAAAAAAGAATCTATGACAGGAGCATTGAAGATAATGTAGAGAAAAGTGAATCTTTACAAGAGCCTAGAGAGTCTCTTAGGGTTAGTGAGGACTCCATCATAGAATTTTTTGATGAATATGAGAAAGAAAAAGACATAAAGATTCCAATTACACTTAAAAGATTTACTAGAACTAAACATATTGATGAAGAGAACATTTTGGGAGACAAATATGTTGTAGTATAAACTAGGATGATGTATAGAATTAAAAGAAATGCCCTATTTTATTTATTTGAGTAAAAAAGATTTGATTAAGTATCCAATGATTAAAATTGGATTAAAGATATGAATGACGAGTTAAATTAGACAGAAAATAATGACATGTAGAAATTTGTTCCACAAACAATAGATGAAAATATCATATTTACGAAACAAGTATTCATAAATATGCTTAATGAAAATAGAGAAGTTATAAAATTCATAGTTAGAATTTTGTGAAAGGGATATTCATTGATTGGTAGGGTGGTTGTAGATAAAATATATTCACCAATTGATTTTATTGAGGTTATAAAATTGTTTCTTACCATAGTTATATAGAGAATATCAAGGTATATCTAATGTATATAATAAAAAGTATTCTTTTTTCATTGGAGTTTTTTAAGGAAGTTTAAATTGGTCAACTATGTGGATTTCAAATAAATGATGATGATAATAAATTGTTCATTTTTAAGAATGGTTTTTGTGGATTAAAACAAGTACACGTAGATTGGAACTCAAGGCTTGAAAATGTTCAATTTTTTTGAGGTTTATGAGAGTAGTTAACTATAATATCTATATTAATAGCAATTTTTTTAAGGGCACAAAGGCCTCTTTATTTTAATTATAAATAAAAAGAATAAAGTTCAGAGGAAATAGAAGAACACAACACTTAAAAAGACATCAACCCATTTTAGAATGGGTATTCATACTATAAAAAGGAAGTCTTCCACCCCTGTCGTGGGAGTTCTGACCTCTCCTCCCGGTCCTGGCTTGTATCCATGTACCTTCACCATCATCATCATCAAGGTGCTCCACAACAGCATCAGTCTTTATGGTTTCCTCTTTATTCACTCTGTCACTTTTATTCCCATCATCATCACTGCTATGTGAGGAAAGGATTTCAAAAGTGTTATGAGTACCAACATTTCTGTTTGTCCGGGTCCTTGATTCTTGAGGTGGGTAGATGCTTGTAAGAGAGGTAGAAACCTTTGATCTCAACAGTTCAACATTATTCATAGGTGTATGTTCCTCTCTTGCTGGAGGAGGCATTGTAGTCGACTCCGTCACATTGTGTGTTTGTCCAATTGGCTTGGAAACACCCAAAATAGAGATGGGGTTCGGAAGGGAGCCCTTTTTTAGAGCAGAATTTTCCTCCTCTCGAGCAGGAGTTGACTCTTTCTTCATATCAGAATCAGGCTGGATTCTCAGTCTTAGAGTCTTTCTACTTTGAGATTGATGACTTTGGGTGGAAATCACCCATTCCATTGTGCTGGGTATCTTAAACTTCTCCAGTAACTACTCATCGATGGGAAACTTAGATTCCACACAAGTGGGTTGAACATCCATGCCATGAACTTCTATGGAAGTTCCAACAAGAGTACTATCAGGGTGAGCAACTGGCACCAGTTTATGTCCAAATTCAGCAGTAGAGTGATTAACTTCACTTCCCACCATAGGAGGGTTAATGCTCAAACTCGAAACATGCAGATTTATTGGAACATGTAGCGCCCTATCAGTTGCAGGAAATTTTTTAACTCCACTTCCCACTGTAGGAGCAGGTTTCGGGAGACAAGCTTTTTTTGAAGTTGCACCTTGTGTTTTCTGTAAGTCCATTGAAGGGCTAGAAACATCATCCCTTTTCACAGATTCCTTGGACTTGGCAGGGCAGGGGACCTTTGCATTTCCATTGTTAGTAGTCACTTCCTTGGATTCCTTGTTTGTGTTTTTATTCTTAACCTTACTTGAGGTCGATGTCTCTAACTTGTGATTCACTTTTCACATTTTGTATGATTTTCTGTGAGTAAAATAAATCTGGATTGATTTGTTGATTTTAGTGATAACATTTTTATGTTTTCATTAATTAAATGTGTTTTCATTAATTAAATGTGTTTTCATTAATTAAATGTATTCTCATTTATTTGTGTTTGGTTTATGAGGATTCTTCTTCCATTGAAATTGATTTAGACGCATATTCCAATGCAGATGTTGATGACGACGGTGGTCTGAGAGGAGGAGATGATGATGTTGGTGTTTCTGAAGGAGATGATGAGGGTCGTAATGGTTTTGATTATACTGATATTGAGGTACATTTTAGATGTAAATTTTATTCTTGGTTTATACATTGAATTCTACCATATAATGATGTTAGTGTTTGGTAGATGTTTTGGTGTATACATGTAGGAAAAACTAAGTCGAGTAGTTTAGAAAATATGATTCAGTTGATGAGATCAACCAAAATTAGGAGACTCATTCAAATTTATGGGGTTTAAATGAATTATATACATCTATTGAATGAATAGAAACATGAATGTGATATAGCCAAAATAGTTTTAAAAGCGTGGCTACAGGTAGCTCACGGTTTCCTCCCTCTCCCGTATACCTGCTCCCTCTTCCGTCGTGATTATTCCACCTCCTCCTCCGCCGCTCCTCATCCCCTCCTCCCATCCTCCCCTCCCCCCTGCGATTCCTCCTCCTCCTCCTCCGGCTATGATGCAGTCAGCACGACTCCCCACCAACGCACTCTGATGCCTCCCTGTCGACGCGGCTCCGGCACTGCCAGCCCACCTCCTGGCCAACACAATCTCCCCACCTCTCTGCCGATGCCCCCCCAACCTCACCGCGACCCTCCTCCTCCGGCACTACTAGCCCACCTTCTACATGAGATCCCATAGTCATGCGCACCTCCCTCCTCTGACCACCTCTCCTCTTGCATTTTTTTGTGATTTCATAGTGATTCATGGCCGATTCTTCAAGGTATGGCCTCTACTTCAATTATCCCTCCTTTTCCCTGCATTTTTCTTCCTTCCCCATTGTGATTTTAGTTTGGTAAAACACTAGGGGTTCCGATTTGGCCAATTCATGATGTTCTATTTGTTTCTAGGGCTCACGTGGGTATGTTCATACTTGTTTGGGAATCTTCCACTGAAGGCTATGTGTTTTGGACGGTTCTAGCTCACCCGCCATTGATTTTAGGTAGGTGTTACTTTGGAACTCCCTTGTATTATGTGTTATAAATTGATTGAGTGTTTTAAATGCTTCTTTATGAATTTAAAACCATATTTCAGGCTCTTAGTAAGCTCAAAATGGTGTTTGGATGGTTTTAATGCTTGGAATGGGCTTAAGCTATTCCAAGGGCTTTTAAAATTCCCCATGAAGTGACTAAGGGCATGAAATATGCTTATGATGTCATTGTTGATAGATTATAAAAAGTCTTAAGAAGGATGGTCAATTATAAAAATGATCCATAAGATGGTCAATTATATAGAGGTTTAGATGATGTCATTGTGGAGATTATGTCCATAAGATGGTCAAACGTACGGTCAATCATTTTTATAATTGACCGTCCTTCTTATAATTGAATGCAAAAGTAGCATGTATGATGTCATTATTGATAGATAATTGACCGTCATTATTAAAACCTTTATTTATTTCTAAGTGAGAAATCTTCAAGAGACACTCTTTAAGTTTCTTTTTCAGCATGAACTCTATTTTTATATCTCTTTCATTTTCATCATTGATTTTATCATCACTTTTGAATAATTCATTATTCACCTTCTCAGTTAGTAGCATTTAACCATCTTCACTAGATGATTCTACGTCTTCATTATCCTTACTAAAATCACTATCTTCACACTTAGATAAAAAGTTTCACATCTTAAACTTAGATAAATTCTTACCTTTCCCATTAAGAGAATAATTTTATGCCTTATTATTCAAGTAATTTCTTGGAATATCATCTTCATCTTCAATCTATTTTTATATCTCTTTCATTTTCATCATTGCTTCTATCATCACTTTTGAATACTTCATTATTCACCTTTTCAGTTAGTAGCATTTCACCATCTTCACTAGATGATTCCACCTCTTCATTATCCTTACTAAAATTACTATCTACACACTTAGATAAAAAGTTTCACATCTTAAACTTAGATAAATTCTTACCTTTCCCATTAAAATTATAATTTTATGCCTTATTCTACAAGTAATTTCTTGGAATATCATATTCATCTTCACTCTCTTAATTCAAGACGTTTACCAGCTTTCTTTTTCATTTGATCATAGAAACGTCAGTCACAGCCAATTTCAGGGCCAACTTCCTGATATGTTTTGAAATCTTTCTATCCTTTCCAAACTGTAAGGATTTCTTCACTGTCTTTCTCATTTGAATAACCCCTTCAGCGATGTCAGCATGTCGATGACTACTTAATTGGTTCCATCATTGACAGGGAGAATTAGTAATTATTATTTGTCACTTGCTATTGTTTTTTTTTCTTATGCTAGATTCTGTTTAAGATTCATCCATTGAAGTTAAGGCATTATCTCTTATAATATATGTTTTTCTTGCTTGAAAATGGCAATATTGTACGGATTTCCTTGAATTACTTTCATTCATGTATTCATTTCTCTCAATCTATAAAAGTCTTTGTCTCAACTTGAGGTAAGGAGATTTCATCTTCTACATGGTATCAGTGGGATCTCTTTAAACTGAACCCTCCCTCTTTTTTTCTCTCCCGTCTAGGGTTGCCAGAAAATCTTGCGGATTCCCGGTTCTATCCGGCCCACCCTCCCAGCAGCCTCCCAGCTACGGATGGCCCCTACCCGACACCACCCTTCCTCTTCCCTGCAGCCTCCAGCCTCCGGCCTCACGGCCTACGTGGTGCCTCTCCAGGTCTCCGAACCACCCTTCTCGGCAGAATTGTCTCTCTTCCAGCATCAATGTGGTCATAGGTGTAACTCTGAAAAACATCATTTGAGAGACAAAAAGACCATCACTCTAGACTTTGAGTATCTCTGGAAGATCCTACCTTCAAAGAGAACATTATATGCTCTAAGACGCTACTCTAGTGTTCCATGTTTAGTCTCCTCAAATTTCAGGCGACACCACAAGAAGATCTTTCAAAATTCCCACTTCTTCTAAACTCTAAACCTCACAGATCCAGACTTCAAGAATCTCTACCATATCTCTCCTTCAATTTCATTGACTATTCCCTGCACATGAGATAGATATTTGAAAATCATATAATTCCCCCTTTATGAACTATATGTCGATTGATTTTTATCTTTGCGTAATTATCAATGCCCAAGTCCCCTACCATGGGCTCAGCTAAAAAATTCTATAACTTTACATGTCTTGGCATCATGATATTAAAATTCACAACTACCATCAATGGCTATATGTTAAGATATAGCCTCACTTTTTTTTAAACTGTGGCTTTAGAGTAGAAAAACCCACGGTACCGACATCCTCTCGTTTTATCCATGGGTTTAGAAACCCTCCCTCCGGCGTGACTCATCTCTATTCCCTCCCTCCATCGCGAGAATAATGGCTAATACATTTTTTTCACAATAATATACTGGAAGAAATATTCGATTGAAGCATTGAAATATTCTGAATGTATCCCTCCATTTTCTACCACGATATGCTAATGGTATTCTTGTGAAGTGGTGGGGATATGTGCATAATCCCTGTTTTCTTCTGGAATATATTGGTAAACTTGCAATATTAGCTCATTCCCTATGATCGACAACTCTCTATTCCTAGAAAGATTTCCAAAGGGCCCTAATTTCAGAGTTTAGGGTGACAACCTATAGCGCGACACCATCAATAGTAGACTGAGGGGTGGTAATTGTATTTCCCTATGATCAACAACTCTCTATTCCTACAAAGAATGTTTGAATAATAGGTGCTGGGGAAGACCATGGCATAGACAATGTTTCCATGAGGTTATGGAACTTTTAGAGATTATCATAAAATAGCTTTTCCAAGAAAATTAGCTTAGAAAAATTGAAATTAAAAATGGGTTATAGGATCTAGATATGACATGAATCACTTTTTAAAGCATGTATAAACTTGGTTAATGTTTTAAAACCATCCAACATACCCATTAGTTTTAAGGATTCCTGAAAACAGAAGCATATTTCAGTATTCTACATCACAGTTTGACACTTTAGCATGTAGTGGTAGGTCCATAGAATCTTCCTACACCTGTTAAGCATGTTATACTTTTTACATTTTCAAACCCATGTTTTTATGCTCTTTGCAATGGTTGGTACATCACCTGATAATATGCTTTTGTTGAGCATGAGATTAAAAGAGAGATAAGGCGTGCTTACAAGTTAATGAGGATGAATTGTTTCTTTTCACAAGCATAAGAATAAGGATATTCTTACATGAGTGTAGATTATTAGATGCTTTCAGCCACCTATGTTCAATATATGAGTAGTCATTCAATTTGACATTACCGTTTATCTGCTTATAGGGTGCTTCTTCTGGTGCAAGATCCAAAACAACTGACTCAGGTACTATAACAATGTCATCATTGTACCTAACGGTATGTAATAAATTATTCCATCATGATTTTTGTTTTATGTACTCTGAATTCTTTATTCAAATTAAAAAATTGTAAATGTGCTT
Organism: Viscum album; assembly: GCA_963277665.1. Taxonomy (NCBI): domain Eukaryota; kingdom Viridiplantae; phylum Streptophyta; class Magnoliopsida; order Santalales; family Viscaceae; genus Viscum; species Viscum album. The sequence continues at coordinate 1,649,988,455 of OY728137.1, read as the reverse complement.
TTCAAAATATTCTCTTAATGAAAAATATAATTTTATCTTATGCAATTTAATTTCTCCATGCATCCAAATCTAATATATCATTCTTTATACATTGAACATTAACTATTCTCTATACTTTCAAGGGAGTTATATGATTATTAGCTGATTTTTTGTATTTATTACTCAGCTCAATTGTATTATTATCACATGATCATCTGTAGTTGCATTTTTTTTGGTGCTCCAACTCTTGTGTATGTAGATTCATATCATATTCTTTCAACTTTTCTACTACCGAGTATGTTATACCCTAATAGTCTGATCATAGGGTGTCTACTTAGCGTATAATTTTATTGGACCATCCGATGATCCTCCATTGCATATTTTATTCTCACAGCGCATATTCTTTCCTCTGATTGCAGTGTACTCCATCCGATGATCAATCCGATATTCTCACTCTGCCCATTCGTGTCATTGCACGACCCCTTCATTTGGTTGTTTAACATTAAAATTCTCATACTGTGTCTGGTTATCTTGAACCATTTCATCTATGATTATAACCTTCTGATAGTTACTGCATGCAGAAGTATTGCTAGATCGCCTCTATCAGAGCAATGGAGTCTTGGTTTATCCGAGCATCTCGGTCGGTGTATTTATGTCTGAACATCCCCCCTGCCCGCAACACCCCCATGCCACCTTCGAATCAGCCCACACCATCCCCCCAACACCTACAACCAGCCCCTTTTAACCAGCATTCCAGCCTCCTCCCGCTCCCTTCACTTCTTTTCTGAAGATGTTGCCCTGCGGATGTCGCTGGATTGGGCCAACATGTTGCGGTCACGCTGCGGTCAGGCCGCGGTCACACCGCGGTCATGCCGCGGTCACGCCGTGGTCATGTCGCGGTCACGCCGTAGTCATGCTGTGATTTGGCCCTGCTCCAGCCACATCCAGCCCACACTAGCCCCCTTCCACCTTCATTTCAGCCCGTTGCCACCAGCATTCCAGCCGCAACATCCCCCCCCCCCCCCACCACCTTCGAATCAGCCCGCACCATCCCCCCAACACCTGCAACTAGCTCCCTTCCACCCGCATTCCAGCTTCCTCCCGCTCCCTTCGCTCCTGGCCGGAAGATGCTGCCCCGCGGATGTCACTGGATCGGGCCAACACACTGCTGTCAGGCCGCGGTCACGCCGCGGTCAGGCTGCGGTCACGCCGCGGTCACGCCGCGGTCACGCCGCGGTCACGCCGCGGTCACGCCGCGGTCACGCCGCGGTCACGCCGCGGTCACGCCGTGGTCACGCCGCGGTCACGCCGCGGTCACGCCACGGTCACGCCGCAGTCACGCCGTGATTTGGCCCTGCTCCAGCCACATCTAGCCCACACCAGCCCCCTTCCACCTTCATTTCAGCCAGATGCCACTAGCATTCCAGCCCGCAACAGTCCCTCCCCCACCACCTTCGAATCAGCCCGCACCATCCCCCAAACACCTGCAACCAGCCCCCCTTCCACCCACATTCCAGCCTCCTCCCTCTTCCCATCGCTCCCTGGCCGGAAGATGCTGCCCTGCGGATGTCGCTGGATCGGGCCAACACGCTGCGGTTACGCCGCGGTCACGCCGCAGTCACGCCATGATTTGGCTCTGCTCCAGCCACATCCAGCCCACACCAGCCCCCTTCCACCTTCATTTTAGCCTGTTGCCACCAGCATTCCAGCCCACAACAGCCCCCCCCCAACCACCACCGCCTTCGAATCAGCCCGCACCATCACCCCAACACCTACAACCATCCCCCTTCCACCCGCATTCTAGCCTCCTCATGCTCCCTTCGCTCCTAGCCAGAAGATGCTGCCCTGAGGATGTCGCTGGATCGGGCCAACACGTTGTGGTCACGCCGCGGTCACGCTGCGGTCACGCCACGGTCACGCCGCGGTCACGCTGTGGTCACACCGCGGTCACGCTGCGGTCACGCCGCGGTCACGCCGCGGTCACGCCGCGGTCACTCCATGGTCATGTCGCGGTCACGCCACAGTCACGCCGTGATTTGGCCCTGCTCCAGCCACATCCAGCCCACAGGAGCCCCCTTCCACCTTCATTTCAGCCCGCTGCCACCAACATTCTAGCCCGCAACAGCCCCCCCCCCCCCCCACCTCCTTCGAATCAGCCCGCACCATCCCCCCAACACCTGCAACCAGCCCCCTTCCACCCGCATTCCAGCCTCCTCCCGCTCCCTTCGCTCCTGTGCGGAATATGCTGCCCCGCGGATGTCGCTGGATCGGACCAACATGCTGAAGTCACGCCACGGTCACGCTGCGGTCACGCAGCGGTCACGCCGCGGTCACGCCGCGGTCACGCCGCGGTCACGCCGCGGTCACGCCGCGGTCACGCCGCGGCCACGCCGCAGCCACGCCGCGGTCACGCCGCGGTCACGCCGCAGTCACGCCGCAGTCACGCCGCAGTCACGCCGTAGTCATGCTGTGATTTGGCCCTGCTCCAGCCACATCCATCCCACACCATCCCCCTTCCACCTTCATTTCAGCCTGCTGCCATCGGCATTCCAGCCCGCAATAGCCCCCCTGCCACCTTCGAATATGTCCACACCATCCCCCCAACACCTGCAACCAGCCCCCTTCCACCAGCATTCCAGCCTCCTCCTGCTTCCTTCGCTCCTAGCCAGAAGATGTTGCCCCACAGATGTCACTGGATCGGGTCAACACGCTGTGGTCACGCCGCGGTCACGCTGTGGTCACACCACGATCACGTCGTGGTATTAATATTTTTCCCTTTCAGAGCACCTTTCAATGAAGTATTAATAGAGGATGGATTCCAGAATTTCTGTACAATTCTGCACTTATCAGTGGCATGGCCTATCATCCTGCAATGCTCATTGTACTTTGGTATGTTTTCTAATACAAAACATACCCCAATAAGATGATCATTTATATCAATAGAAACACATTCCAGGGGGTGTAGAAAGGGGCAGGGGGAGGGGTGTCCGGCAGGGGGGGTGTCCAGCAGGGGGGAGGGGAGTCCAGGGGGTGCAGGGGGTGTCCAGTGGGGTTGTCCAGTTGGGGCATGGGGGCTATCCAGTGGGGTGCAGGGGGTAGGGTGCAGGGGGAAGGGGTGTCCAGTAGGGGGAGGGGTGTCCAGCATGGGGAGGGGTTGTCCAAGTAGGGGGGAGGGGTGTCCGGCAGGGGGGGAGGGCTGTCCAGGGGGTGTAGGGGGTGTCCAGTGGGGCTGTCTAGGGGGGCTATCTAGTTGGGGCATGGGGGTTGTCCAGTGGGGTGCAGGGGGGGCATGGGGGACTAAGGGGGGCATGGGGGGTGCAGGGGGGTGTTCAAGGGGGCTGTCCAGGGGGTTGCAAGGGGGTGCAAGAGGGCTGTCCAAGAACCTAAGCCCATGCAGGTTATGAATGTCTCTATAGAGAAAATGAAATGCTGTCCAGATCTGGAAAATATCATAAAACATCCCACAGATACTTCACAGGCACCAGGTATAACTATTTCACCACTTATAGATAGTGAGCACGGTGCAATAAAATCTGGTAACTCTATTTCAAATCATAATTCCAATGTTTTTTTAATGCAGTACTACATGAAATCTGATGATTTATGTTGATGACATGATTACAATTTGTGAGAACATGAGCCTCATAATTATTTTAAAATAACAAAATAATGGTAAGTTTGAAGTGAAAGAATTAGGCATAGATAATAAAACCTTAGGCATTGAAATTGTTAGAGATAGTCCAAATAAATTTTCTTACTTATCTCAAAATGGTTTAATATTAAATATTAAAAATAGACACATGTTTGAATCTCTCAAAATTTCCAATGTAATCCTAGTAAAACACTTTAAATTTTCTTTAACATAAAAACCCATTGCTAATGATGATATTCAATTTAGGTGTAAAATCCATTATGATAATATTTTTGGTAGCATTATGTACTCTGATTTCCATGGGACCTGATATTGCCTATGAAATCTACAGTCATAGCAGATTTATGACCACACCTGGGATGCCATATTTTCATGCCCTTAAGTGGATTCTTTGATACCCATCATGTTACTCTAATCCGTCTTTGTGTTATGGTAAAGATTTCAACAATTCTGAAATTGTGGTTGGATATGTAGATGCAGACTATGAATGTAATATTTACACTAGAAAATCCTTGAATGGTTATGTGTTCACTTCCTATGGTGGCCTCATTTATTTTAAATGTAACATGCAGTCAATGTTTTCTATTTCAACCATGGAATATATGTATATTTTCTTGATTGAGGATGTGAAATAATCCATATGGATGAAAGGTGCATCTTCTAAACTTATCCTTTTCAATTATCTTATAAATGTTTATTCTAATAGTCAATCAACCCTTTATTTTCCCAATATTTTAGTTTTTCATTGTAAAATAAAACACATAGACATTAGGGGGGGACAGGTGCAAGTGGGCTGGGGTAGCAGGGGGCTGGGGGGGCTGGTGCAGTTGGGGGCTGGGGTTGGGGGCCGGTGCAGGTGGGCTGTGGGGGGGTGGGGGGGGACTGGTGCTGGTGGGGTGGGGGGTGGCAGGGGGCTGGTGCAGCTAGGGGTTGGGGTTGGGGGCTGGTGTAGGTGGGCTGCGAGGGGGGTGGAGGTGGGATGGGGGTGGCAGGGGGGCTGGGGAGGGGGGACAGGTGCAGGTAGGCTGGGGTAGCAGGGGGCTGGAGAGGGGGTGGGCTGGTGCAGCAGGGGGCTGGGGTTGGGGGTTGGTGCAGGTGGGCTGCGGTGGGGGGGGGGGCTGGTGCAGGGGGCTGGTGCAGGTGGGCTGCGAGGGTGGGGGGCTGGGGTAGCAGGGGGGCTGGGGAGGGGGGACAGGTGCAGGTGGGCTGGGGTAGCTGGGGGCTGGGGGGGCTAGTGCAGCTGGGGGCTGGGGTTGGGGGCTGGTGCAGGTGGGCTGCGGGGGGGGGGGGGGACTGGTGCTGGTGGGCTGGGGGTGGCAGGGGGCTGGGGGGTGGCTGGGGGCTAGGGGGCTGGTGCAACTAGGGGTTGGGGTTGGGGTCTGGTGCAGGTGGGCTGCGGGGGGGGGGGGGGGGGTAGAGGTGGGCTGGGGGTGGCAGGGGGGTTGGGGTAGCAGGGGGGCTGGGGAGGGGGGACAGGTGCAGGTGGGCTGGGGTAGCAGGGGGCTGGGGGGGGGGCTGGTGCAAGAGTGATGAGGGGGAGCTAATACTGAATTTCTTTATATTGTAGAGTATGCACTAAAAGAATCTATACCATGTCCAGCTACTATAAATGTATGGTGTTTATTTTTTATCTCTATGTTGTTAGAGTTAATTGGTCTTGAAGTTACTCATTCTTTTATATCATCAATTTTAGTTGAAATATAGTTATTAAATCCAAATACAATATAATTCTTGTTGGATCCATACATGACTTTAGTAAAGAGGTCCATGTAATGTTTTAAATTTCATGTGTGTTATGGGATGGTTTCCAACTTTGAAGTGGTTTGGGATCTCTTAGTGCATGATCTGGAGGTATTTGACATTATTATTTGAATAGATAGAATGATCGGTGTTATGTACTAGATTGAATTTTATCATTTTTGAGTTCAGTTTAAATCTCTTTTTGGGGTCTCTCTTTCCTTTTAGGGTAAGTGGGATTCCAGATTTGGGATAGTAGGGGGGTGTCCAGATGGGGGAGGGGTTTCCAGAAAGGGGGGAGGTGTGTCCAGATAGGGGGGATGTCGCTGGACCGGGCCAACACGTTGTGGTCACGCTGCGGTCACGCCGTGGTCACGCTGCGATCACGCCGCGGTCACGCCGCGGTCACGCCGTGATTTGGCCCTGCTCCAGGACGACACCCTGCGGCGGTTACTCCTCCTTAGAGAAACATTCAATGGTTATCTCTATAATTTTTTGTATTTCATCATTCCTAAACTATATCTCCTCTCAGAGCTGCCTCTCATTCATCTTTCCACAAAACGTGCATAGTAGGTGGTACAAAGGCTCAATTCAACTAAAAATATTGGTTTGGAATTGTCTGGAATATTTTATTGTACATTTATCACATATTATTTGAATGGTTAGCCCTATAATTGTTGGATACTACCACTTGTAATGAGGTACTTAATTTCCTCTCCCTCTTTCTTCCATTAAATATTAGACAGATCCTATGTAAAAAAATCATTCTCCACCTCCGGGGAAGGAACTCTCAGCTACCGTTCTTCTGTTCTTCTTCCTGCTGATGAATAAAATTCCCCTAGTATATTGGGAAAATTTTATTCATTTTTCCTCATTTACCTCTTCTTACTTACTGCTGATTTTAGCAGCCAGATTCGGTCTTTTAGCAATAGCCCATGACATCCATCCATTGTCTAGGGGGTCCAGTGGGGGGTCCAAGGGGGGGGGGTCTGTCCTGGGGTGTCCAGGGTCTGGGGGGGGGGCTGTCATAGGGGGTCTGTCCATGGGGTGTCTAGGGGGTCCAGTGGGGGGGGGGGTCTGTCCTGGGATGTCCAGGGTCTGGGGGGGTCTGTCCTGAGGGGTCTGGGTTTGGGGGGGTAGGTTCTGGGGGTGTCCATGGTCTGGGGGGATGTCCAGGTTCTGGGGGGTGTCCTGGGTCTGGGGGGGGTCTGTCATGGGGTGTCCAGGGTCTGGGGGGGTGGCAGGACTGGCAGGGGTGTCCAGGGTCTGGGGGGCGCGGTCTGTCCTGGGGTGTCCAGGGGCAGGGGGCAGGGGGCTGGGGTGTCCAGTAGGGGGAGGGGTGTCCAGCAGGGGGAGGGGCTGTCCAGGCAGGGGGAGGGGTGTCCAGCATGGGGTAGGGGTATCCAGGGGGTGTTTCAGGGGTGTCCAGGGGTGGTGGTCCAGGGGGAGGGGTGTCCAGCAGTGGTGTCTATTGCTGGTATTCTTTTTTGGACTTCAACAGATTATGCAAGGACTCGGAAAATGGCCCTTCAACAGATTATGCAAGGACTGGGGGTGCAAGGGGGTAGTGAGGGGGCTAGGTGTAGGGGGTGGGGGATGGATATAGGGCTGGGTGCAGGGGGGATGGGGGAGCTTGGTGCAGGTGGTACTGTGGGTGTGTCCAGACATGGGGGAGATGTGTCCAGGGTCTGGGGGGGGGGTTTGTCCTGGGGGTCTGGGTTTGGGGGGGTAGGTTCTGGGGGGGCTTTCCAGGTTCTGGGGGGTGTCCTGGGTCTGGGGGGGTCTGTCCTGGGGTGTCCAGGGTCTGGGGGGGTCTGTCCTGGGGTAGGGTCTATCCTGGGGTGTCCAGGGTCAAGGGGCAGGGGGGCAGGGGGCAGGGGGCAGGGGTGTCCAGCAGGGGGAGGGGTGTCCAGTAGGGGGAGGGGTTGTCCAGGTAGGGGGTAGGGGTGTCCAGCATGGGTGAGGGGTGTCCAGGGGGGTGGTCCAGGGGTGGTGGTCCCGGGGTGGTGGTCCAGGGGGAGGGGTGTCCAGCAGTGGTTTCTATTGCTGGTATTCTTTTTTGGACTTCAACAGATTATGCAAGGACTCGGCGAATGGTCCTTCAACAGATTATGCAAGGACTGGGGGTGAAGGGGGTAGTGAGGGGTCTGGGTGTAGGGGTGGGGGCTGGATATAGGGCTGGGTGCAGGGTGGATGGGGGGGGCTGGGTGCAGGTGGTACTAGGGGTGCAGGGGAGTGTCAAGGGGGGTGTCCAGGGGTGTCATGGGGGGTTCTAAGGGATTCTATCCAGAGGGGAGAGTGGTGGTGTGTAAAGGGGTGGGGGATGTGCTAGGGGTGTATGTCCAAGGGGTAAGGGAGGATCTATAAGGGGTCTGTCCAGTGAGGGGGTGTGCAGGTGGGGGGGGGGGGTAGGTTTTGGGGGGGGGGGTCTGTGTTTGGGGGGGCAGGTTCTGGGGGGGTGTCCATGGTCTGGGGAGGTGTCCAGGTTCTAGGGGGGAGGGGGTGTGCAGGTGGGGGGGGGGGGTAGGGGGTGTGTTGGGGCAGGGGGGCTGGTGCGGGGGGGGGGGGGGGGGGTGAGGAGGGCAGGGGGGGTCTGCAGGAGGTGTCTGGGGGGTGTCTGGGGGGTGTCCATGGTGTGTCTAGGGGGTGTCCAGGGGGTGTCCAGGGGGTGTCTAGGGTGTGTCCAGGGGGTGTCCCAGGGGTGTCCAGGGGGTGTCCAGGGGGTATTTTATTTATGGATTTGGACACCCTATAGCCACGGTTCTAAACCGTGGCTATTGGTTTATTGCCATGGTTTTTAACCGTGGCAATATATTCTGTCCGGCCTTTAGTAAAGCCACGGTTTGAACCGTGGCTATAGATTTAAAGACACGATTTGGAACTGTGGCTATAGGTTTAGGCCTATAGCCACGCCAAACTTAGCCACGGTTCCTCAAACCATGGCTATTACCTATAGCCACGGTTTGAGGGCCTATAGCCACAGTTTAGAACCGTGGCTATAGCCCGAATTTCTAGTAGTGTAAGTTGAACCAAATATAATGTCATCAACATAAATTTGAACAGTGAAAACATTTTCCTTATCTTTCTTTATAAAAATGGTTGGATCTGCATTTCCCTTAACATAGTTATTTTGAAGCAAAAATCTTGTAAGTCTATCATACCAATCTCATGGGGCTTTTTTAAGGCCATTCAAATCTTTGGTAAGTCTAAAATCATGATTAGGATATTTTGTGTCTTCAAATCCAGGAGGTTGTTCAACAAAAACTTCCTCTTGAACATAACCATTAAGGAAATCACATTTCACATCCATTTGAAAAAGTTTAAAATTGAAGAATGTTTCAAAGGAAAGTAAAATACGAATAGATTCAAGTCTAGATACTGGAGCATAGGTTTCTTCATAGTCTATTCCTTCTTGTTGATTATAGCCTTTAGCAACTAGTCTAGCTTTATTTCTAACTATGACTCCATTTTTATCACACTTATTTCTGAATACCCACTTTACTCCAATAACAGAAGTTTTCTTAGGTCTTTCAACCAAGGTCCAGACTTTATTCCTTTCGAATTCATTTAGTTCATCTTGCATGGCTTTAATCCAATAATCATCACCTAAAGCTTCATCAGTGCTTTTTTTTCTAATTGGGAAAGGAATTCTAGATGTTCTACTTAATTTCTCAAGGAACTTCTAGTAATTATTGGTTGATTCACATCACCAATGATACTATCACTGGGATGATTATTAAGAAACAACTGATTTGGGTTTTGTAAAACCTGTTCATCAACATCGGGTAGGAAATCTTCTGGGGTAAATGTTTCAGAATTATCTTCTTGAACATTTTTGTTATCAGAAGGATCTTCTATCAAAGGTTGATTATCAGTTTCTGAAAACACATCCGAGGATGTAGGTTGGGATGGTTTAAAAACAAAATGGTCAGACTCATCAAATTTTACATATACTATTTCCTCAATAGTACAAGTGTTCTTATTGAAAACTCTATAAGCCTTAGAAGTTGTGGAGTAGCCTAAGAAAATTCCTTCATCGGATTTTGGTGCAAATTTTTGTAGATTGTCTTTAGTATTCAGGATGAATACTTCGCAACCAAAAACCTTGAAGTAGGAATGTCTAGGTTTTCTACCATTCCATAACTCATAAGGATTTTTATTACCAAAAGGTCTAATAAAAACTCAAATTATAGTATAACAAGCAGTACTTACAACTTCAGCCCAAAAATGTTTGGCTATAGAATATTCAATGAATATAGTTCTTGTTATCTCTTGAAGAATTCAATTTATTCTTACAACTACACCATTTTTTTGAGGAGTTGTAGGTGCTGAAAAGTTGTGAGTAATACCTTTTATACTACAAAAGGATTCAAAATAAGAATTTTGAAATTATCCTCCATGATCACTATGAATATTTTTCTATGCAAGGCTTTTCTCATTTTTAACTGGGGCTCTAAAACTTTTGAAATAAGAAAAACCTTCAGAATTATTTGCTAGAAAATAGACCCATGTAAATCTAGTGTAATCATCAACCAAAACAAATATATAGTACTTTCCCCCAATGCTACTAGTTTGTGTTGGACCAAAAATATCCATGTGCACCAACTCTAGTGCATCAGTTATTGAGACTTCATCGATTGATTTATTACTAGATTTATGTTTCTTTCCATATTGACAAGGATCAAAAACTTTAGAAGAATCAAATCTAAGCTTCGGTATATCCTTAACTATTTTCTTCTTAGAGAGTTTACATAAGTTTATAAGGTTACAATGACCTAGTATTCTATTACATAACCAAGAATGATCTTCCATTGCACTTATACAAGGTAAATCTTGTCTCCTTAGTTCTTTTAAGTTCAAAGTGTAAACATTATCTTGGATATGGGAAGAGAGAATAAACTCCTCCTTGGAATTGTGTACTAAGCACTTATCATTACTAAAATTCACAAGGTATCCTTCATCAAATAACTGACTTATGCTAATGAGGTTGTGCTTATGACCTTTAACAAAAAAAAATTGAAATCAAAGTTTTACCAAGAAGAACAATATTACCTATACCAATAATTTCTCCTTGATCATTATCTTCGAATGTTACTTTTCCTTGTTTCGTCTTAATAATCTTTTCAAAATAGTTTTTGTTACCATTCATATGACGGGAACATCCACTATCCATGTACCATGTATTAATGTTGGTTCTTTCCCTATTTTCATGAAAATAAGATAAAATTTAGGTTTTCAGAATCCAAACTTGCTTGGATCTGGAATTGTTAGACAGAAAAATTTTGGGTATCCACATTTGTTTAAAAAATATGCTTTATGAAACCCCGGAGATTGAACTCTATTTAAAGAACCGTTTTTCTTCTAATGCCCACCCCTTTGACACTTAGCACAAAAAGAGTCTCTAGAAGGAATAAAATAGTTGTTTTTGAAAACTGGATTTTGGTGAGTATAACCTACTCCAGTAGTGTTTCCTTGAGGTTTAATTTGAGAATACATCTTGTCAAAGTTTTCCTTCCAAGATGTAAATTTTGTAAGAATCTTCTTAATAGAAAATATTTTATATTTCAGTCTAATGACTAAATTCCTATCCCCAGGAATCATTTCCATAGAGTTATATTTTTCCTCAAAAACATTCATATTTGAAATAGCATTCTTAAGATCTTTATAAAGTTCTTCCTTTTCAGAATTTATTTTTCAAGGTCTTTAGAAATTTTTTCTAAAAGCTATTCTTTATCTTTATGATCTGAAGAAAGATCTGAAATCTCTTTTGTAAGAATTTCTTCCCTAGTATTTTCCTTATCTAATTTCTTAGAAATTTTACAATTTTTTGAATCAAGTAACTTGTAAAATCTAGATACTTCTTCATATGAAGTTTCTTCATTTTCTTAAGATCAAGTATTTTCATTAGAAGTACTATTTTTGGAATAGTAATTCTTATCAAGAGATATATTTGTTAAAGCCTCTGTAGAGCGTACCTTGGCCATAAGACATGTTTGTAGAGAAGAAGTATTAGAAATGAATCCAATATTATTCTGAGCTGATGAATCATATTCTGAGGATTATCTTTCTGAAGATTCTCTACAGCTAGCACTCCAAGTAGTATTAGCTTTCAGACTTTTCTTAGTTTTAGCTTTGTAAAACATCTTCTTGTTCCTTTCAGAATTCCTCTGTTTTCTTTCTTTCTTTTTAAGCGTAGGGAAATCAGGTCTTATGTGTCCACTTCTCTTGCATTCATAGCATGTGACCTCTGAATCTTTCTTATCTTTCTTTTCCTTCTTCTTATACTTGGAATGGAAATTTATTTGACCAACTATCTTGTTCATTATTCGAGCAAGATTAGAAAACTCATTTTTTGAGACGTCACTCTCACTAGATCTGGATTGGATAGTAACCATCTTAGACTTGGATATAGTTACTCTCTCAGGAGTCTTACCTTTCATGTGATTTGATGTAGTCATAAAAGAAACAACACCATTCCCATTGTTCTTTTTTATGTTGTCATCATCTCTCTTTATCCTTGTTTCATGTTGGAGAAGAGTTCCAATTATCTCATCTAAGGAAATTTGAGTGACCTTCATGTTCTCATCAATAGTTGTTCTCTTTGATTCCTACTCATTGGGCATAATATCACTAATCTTGTCATAAGAGATTCATCATCCAGACCTTTTTCTCCCATAGATTGTAAGATATTCACGATATTCATAAACCTCTGTTGTACTTTGCAAATGGGTTCTCCATAAAGAAAGTTAAAACCCTGATACTCAGCTCTAAGCATATCTCTTCTGGTCTCAATCACTTTGGATGTACCAAAATGTGTAACTTCGAGTTTCTTCCATATACAATTAGCTGTTTCACAAGAAGAAATTTGGATATATATATTCCTAGTCATTGAACATAGTAAAGTATTGTGTACCTTATAGTTTAATTAATAATCATGCTTCTCTTGGTTTGTCAAAGTACTAACTTCCTTATCAGGAATTTCATAACCTCATGTAAGCATAACAAAATTTTCTACTCTAATATTGATAATTAAAGACTTCATTTGATCTCTCCAATACTCATAATCATTACCATCAAAAATTGGTGGTCTTGTAGGATTTATGTTGTCGATGGAACAAACATTGATTTCTGCCATCTTAAAAAATCTTTCTACACAAAAACTTGTTAATAAAAAAAGTTTAGAATCAAGGAGAATATTACTAAGTAATAAAAATATAGAACAATGAAAAACTAAGAAAGAAAAACTTATATGTGAGTATAAGTATTTTAGAGACATCCCATTGATACCAATTTTAGGATCGAAATAATGATGTAGATGTCCATTATACAAGAGGGGGGTGAATTGTACACTTTAAAAATTTATTTAAACAAGGATTGATCTATGATTAAAAAAGTTAAACTAAGAAAATTCACAATACCTATAACACCAATTGAAAGATTGGGAAAATGTATGAAGTTACAAACTTCTAGCTCTATACAGTTGCTTAAATTTGGAAAGTGATTCTGAAAAACCGGTTCAGGAAATAGGGATCCGGTAAATGAAACTTAACCAAAGTTTACAATATGAGATACTACCTTAAAGAATATAGAATATAACTAAATCAGAGTACAAGTAAAGAAGTATAAGAAAGTTATACTTTCCTTATCAATACAAAATGCAGCGGAAAAACAGGTAGTAAAACTACAAGTAACAAACAATAACTCTTTTAACACAAAGAGAAGGGTATCCAACAACCTTGGATAAAGGTCCCTTGATTTATACTTTCAAGAAATTCTATCTTACCCGCACTAGGGTATGCCCTTGATAAAAATATCAGAGTCTATTTTTCTATCCCCACAAGCCCTCAACTATCAGGTAGTCAGCACCTCTGTCTTCCTCAGTAAGGAAGCCCTCAACTTCAAGGTATTGGAACCTATGTCTTCCTATCCTCGGAATCCCTTGATTGTAATCACCAACAATCGGAGTCGCACGAAGAAAGTCTGCAAAAGGAAAAGTTTTAACAAGTCATTCAAACTTTCTGCACGAAGCTTGTGAGTTATTAAGAGCCTCTCTCTCTAGAAATCACTTCAGGAAGTTCAGATCACCCAAATTCTAAATGTTTTCGCTTCTTTTAAAATGAGTTTCTATTTATAGGCGAAGCTCCAACGGTCAGCTCCCTCCTCCAATGGTTATATTTCTACTTGAATTTTGGAGTGACCTGTACATGTGTCACTTAACCAAAGTTTAGTTAGAAGCAGAATGGACGACCTCATTTTATAACAAAACATGTGTAACTGAAAGCACGCCATCGTTTTGTAATGAAACAAGTATAAGCAAAACTGATGTTCGGAATGTAATAAAATAAAAGTTCAGCGTCTAACCAAATTGGAATTTGGAGTCTATAATAAATAAATATTCGGATTCTATTTTGTAGGAATTCGAAACCTGAATTCTGTAGAAATCAGGATTCTGAATTTATAAGGAAATTTGGAGTCTTCTTTCACTAGAATTCAGAATCTGAACTTATAGAGTTTGGAGTCAAACTTGTAGAAGTTTAGAGTCAATCTAGTAAGAGTTTAGAGTTGATCTCATAGATGTTTGGAGTCGAACTCATAGATGTTTGGAGTCGAGCTCATATAAGTTCGGAGTCGAGATCATAGAAGTTCAGAGTCGAACTTAATGAGAGTTCGTATCCAGAATTCATAATGGACCTTTATTAGTGTTCGTATCCAGAATTCGGAATGAAACTTCATTAGAGTTCGGATCCAAAATTCGGAATGGAACTATATGAGAGTTAGTATCCAGAATTCGGAATGGAACTTCATTAGAGTTCGTATCCAGACTTCGGATCCTAAAACAGAATGCTTCATATCTATGTATTATATGATTTCGAGGTTTTATGTATGAATTAGATTTTTATACTTAAGAAAAATATTGATATGTATAATGAAATCTAGGTTAGGGTAAATTTCCATAAGGAAGGAAATTTTCCTTAGAGAATTAAAATATAGATTTGCTTAAGTATAAGGTGTTTGTGATATTCAAAACAAGAAGGAATGGAAAAGTCATAAGGAAAACCGTATTGACTCAACAAGCATGTGATCACTTTTATCTTATACCAACATGGATAGATATCCACTGGCTTCAAGTAACTATATTAGGGGTTTTATAGTTATTATCGTAGAAAGTTAAGTATAAAACATGGGAACTATATTTAGGGAAAAATTTATTTTATAAAAATACCTTATGGAGGACTCTAGGGATAAGTCTATGTCTAGTATCATATCATGATGTTTTGTAAATTTGGATAATGTTTGGTTTCAAATTAATGAAATCCTTATCTAGATACTAGAAAGTGGATATAGTTGTGGCTGAAATTCACCTAAGTGTAAACACCCTAAAAAGCTATGTTCAGTATCAACTCTCTCCTCACTTGATGCACGTTGAGTGGGACTATGATTTCCCACCTGTAAATAAATTGTTGAGGGATATTATTTGGTTGATTCATATGATCGTTATGAACCCTTATGAAATTTTTGAAAATATTTTTATGATTTGAATATTTTTCCAAAGACACTAAGCCCATAATTTTGAGAACATCTATGCATCATTTTATGTTAGGATTTCATAATATTTACAATTTTACACTATGATCTATTATGTTATGATATAATATACTGTATTCCATTATTTATAAATGGTTACTAATGGAAGGAATGGAAAGAGTGTTGGAACCTGTAATCAAGTTATGCATTTCCCTTATGATAAATTCAACAGAGTTGATGTTGGAGTTGAGAAGATATTGACTATATTATGATAGTTGACTCAGGTTATGACAAATAACATTTCCCATATAGAATAACTCATTTCTTCATAGTATGACTCATTGATGTTGGACCACTTCATATGGAGGAATCCTTTATACTTTAATGGAATTACTAATCCATTGATAGCTAAATATTTGATCAATTACCATGAAAATATATTTCATTCATTGAGAAGTTATGGAAGGGAGAAGGTTATTTTGGTAGTATATTATTTAAAGAAAATATTCATCAATATTAGTCATTGATTCAAAATACAAAGGAAGAGGATATAGTAATAATGAAATGGAATACTTTTAAAGACATATTCTTTAAAAATACTATTCTTATAAGAAATGAGTTGTTGTGGAAAGGTAATTTCCTAGTCTATGATAAAAGGGAAAAAGAAATTTTTTTCGAGAATGAGGAATGATTTAAAATATTAATAAGGAATGATATGGAATACATAAGTAATATAGAAGGTAAGGTTGATCATTTATCTGATAGTATTAATCCAAGCCTCAAAATGGTACTAGTTTCTATTTTGAACATATTTTTGTTGTTGGTCGGTTTCCAATGGGTCTTATTCATGGAACCAAAAATACTCAAATCTATCATATCTATTATAGCTCATGGTCCTTCTTTCGAAAGGTATATGGACATTGGTTACATAACCAATGATTCTTAAGAACCTGTATTGGTTGAGATGATGGGAGGTTGTGCTCATCAAACCCTTTTGGTGGAGTTGTTTCTTACTCTGGGACACTCTCATAGATTTAGAGCATATTCGTAAATCCTTTTTAGGTTATAAATATGAGTCTGGTCACCCCTATGTATTAACCATTAGTTATGGACATGTCTTAATGGGAAAACATGTATATGTATATGAGGCTATCCATTGATGTAGACCATTTTTATGTACTAGAGGTTCTCCATATTGGTTATGTTTATTTCTTTGTGATGCTAGTTTTACGCCACAAAATTAAGTGCTCTAAAATTTGGTATCATCCAGGGAGATATGATTTCTTTAAAGGTTGGGATCATGCCCTTTATAGAGGATTTATATGTATCCTTGTGAGAGAAATCATAACCCACATATTTATGTGCCACTTAATGGGACATGTCATAACTTTTCTGGTTATGTGACAAGAACCAAACCATTTAGTTTAATTTCATGTAGAAAGGTCATCTAGGAAAAAAGTTATGAGAAACTTTTGGTGTGGGAATTATACTGAAACATCCTGAGAGACCTGGAAGGGATATAGCCTCCCAGGTATGAAGAATGAACTTAATTTTAATATTTCCCAAAAAGGACTACAATAGAGGGGCCTAAAATGAATATGTTCCTTAGGGTTGGATATGACCCTACTAGGAATATGACCTAATAAGTATTAGGGTGAGTTTAGGGTGTTGGGTTTGAAACTCAAGGAGACTTCCTATATATCCCATTTGGATAATAATAAAATCACACATAGTTTAGAAGGGTTGAGTTTTTCACCTATATACTATGCCCATTTGAGGGTATATTATCTTCCTAGTGACATTATCAACACTAACCACTTAGCCCATGAGAGTCAAAATTAGTCTGAGAATTAATAGGAAGTGAAATTTCTAGAATTTCTCACAATAACCTTCATCAACTGGTGGACTAAGAAAAGGGTGATGAAGGTGGGAGATTCCTCAAAAAAATAATAGAGTGATACTCTAGGAGGGATTCCCTTGTGATTTATATTCTAATAAGTGGATGGGTTAGTGGGGGAGAGGTGATGGATGACCGAGGGACATTTTCATCTGATTCTCTTTTCATTTTAAGAAACTGATATCATTGACCAGCCTATGAAATCATCTTCCATTATCTCTATGGTTGGGATACTCATTACCATAGGAATATATGATTGAGTATATTCTAAGGATCCTACATATTATATAGTTTAATGGTGGGACCTCACTTACCATAGGAATGTATGGTCAAGAGGGAACACTAGTGTGCCATAGATTCTAATGACATGTATCAGGAGGATTTTGAGGAGGTCTTAGCTTTGACCAACTTAGAGAGGGAACTGGGTTAAATGGGTGACCTATCATTAAATATATAAAAATAGAGTTTCAAGGGTGGTTTTCCTTATAGATTCCTATGAGAGTTAGTTTGGTATTATCCTAGGTGATACCCATTAATGATGTATTTAGCCTCACTATTATGAACCAAACAAGGTCAACCCTGAACTGGTCACTATAATCATCCCATGACATGTCCTAAAAAGAATTCCCAATCCTCCAGAGCTGGAAACTTGTACCGGGAATTAAATATAATTCAATTGGGAATGATTTATCCCATAATAAACCGATATAAATGAATCAATAAAAAATAAATACATAAAATATCCAGATTCAACATTAGAAAAAAACAGAAATCTAAAAACAAAGCTGAATCCAAACTGAATCCCAACAAGATCTCCATGTGACCACTTGGTCATCATAATCCATGACACCAGACCACTCTAAAGGATAACCTAAACAAAATTTGAAATTGGAAAATTTCATAGGTCTACTGATTCTAAGTGGCCTAATTAGGGTGCGATCATGAAACATATTAGTAGTTGAGCACCATGAAATCCATACATATTCTTTTGAAAAATATTCCATAAATGCTAGTTTTAAAATAAATTTAGTAAAATATGGGTTTAAAATTTTTAATGATCCAAAATCATCTTTCATTTTTGAAAACAAACTTTAAAAAAAATAAGTCCACTATAAACACATTCCAAATAATTCATAAAGAAAAGAAAATTCTAAATTAATTACATGCTATAGAGAATTTCAAACATAAGGAATAATGTAAATAGTAAAATATCGGGTAGAAATATACCAGAATAACAAGTAACCAAATTCATAAAAAATAAATTAGGAATATAGAGATATGTAATAATGGTCATTTCATAAAAATATCTACAATATGTCCCTAGATGTACTCAGTTTAGACCCACTATTCGACATGCGGTGCACCTCCATAGTTAATAATGAACATGGCTTATCAAAACTAGCCTCACCAGTAAAAATTCCCTCCTAAATTATCCAATTAAAAGGATTTTAAAACCATATAATTTTTAACTAAAATAAAACATCACTCGACCCTCCAAATGATGTCCATGAATCCCAGGATTATGGTATAAAAGGGGAATGATGATTTCATTACATGCTTGGAATTTAACATAACTCATAGGTTCAACCATTCATGCCTTTCCCAATCCCCAACACCAATTATTCGAAGGACCACTCATTAAAAGGACAACCATAGGGATGGCCATCATACATAAATCCTTTTACATATTCCAACCAAGCTCAAACATCATATTAATTTACAACCAATTTCCAAAACCTCAAAAAGTAAACATTTGGCCATAATGATTATAAATCGAAACTATTTATAGTGAAAAAACCATTCCTCTCAAAGACATTTACAAAATCAAGGTGAAAATATAGTTTGTTCTTGGATGGTTCTATATGGACCTTTCATGTTAAGTGGTTTCCAAATCATGCATCAAGGTGAAAATTGATCCAAGATTCAGAGAAATATTTAAATCCAAATTTTAATTCGTTTGAAAACAAAAAATCTATTGAGAAAAAATTGGGGGTTTTGAAAACCATTTTTAATAAAGAAGAGAAATTTGATAGAGAAGATGGGTAAAGTGATTTTGAAAACCAAATTCATCAATTATAAATTTTTATGGAGTTTACACTTGTATGAATTTCCATATCAATATATGCACCCCATTGAAAATATAGATATTCTCATACTCATCAGCATATAAATGGATATGCATAAGAATTTCCATGGGTCTAATCAAAATAACAGAATAATCCTCACACAAAAATTTATGGATTCACATAAAAGTATCAAGACATAAAGAAGCACTAAAACCCATACACAAAGATCATCCCAAAGAAAACCAAATCCAAGAAACTCAAACAAGAATAACATAATTCCAAAATTTCTAATAGATGGTAAATTGGAATTTTATCAAACACTTTTTATACATTTATATAGGTATACCCAAGGAAATCCTTTAAAAATATCATTTTTACCAAATTTCCAACATAAAAATGATAAATAAAGTCATACTAACACACCAAAATATTGAATAAAAACATTAAAATTTATTTAAGAAATATAAAACATCAAATGGAATGGTCTGGAAAGAAAATAGATGGAAACACCTACCCTAAAGATGTGAGAATGTGATGATACTTATGGAGAAGGAATAACTAATACCAATAAGAAAACTTCACATCCTAGAATAAAAATAAACACAATCCAACATCATCCCTTAACCCCCATGGTTCAGCTAAGAAGAAGCCAACCAAGAAAAACAATGAATCTGAGATAAAGAGAATAGGAGAGGAGGAAAATGAAAAAAAAAATCCAGAAGAACTCACCTAAAAATCATGAAGGATAATTAGTTGTGGAAGAAGATCTAAGGGAGAAGGATTGGGTATCCCAATTATGAACCAAAATCGATAAAGAGGGGAGGGGTCCAATTAGGTTAACAATATAATAGGGTAAACATGGAATTTCATGTTTTCAAAAATTCAGTTATGTCACAAGGTTTGGATACATGGTTTACCAAATCATGCATCATTATTGAACACCCTACAGAATGGAAGGGGCCCCCACATGGACTAGTTGCATGGTTTAGGAAATTATGCTCCAATCATGAAAATTGACCCTATCAAAATGACAGGATCCCTCACACACTCTCCATATTATTTCTACTAATAGTGAATAAGCCATAAACTATGTCCCTGAAACCACCAAATAGTCACATGATTACTTCTTTTCATTACATGTTTTGATCCAAACTATGTGTATACCATGAAATAAAAACTGTTCATAAATAAAAAAACTACAAATACCCATTTCATCCACTAGTTGCACAGTTTCTCCCCAAACCATGCACACTAATTGTACATAGAGACAAAAATAACCCAAAACCTACAAATATCAATGATTAACACCATAAATCCAACCCAAACCATAAACAAAAAGTTTAAACACCAATAAAAAATAAAAAATGAAATAAAAGGAAAATGGGGTCCAGCTGCGAAAATTCTCCCCAAGGAAAAAAATTTACCCCTATAAAATCACCCATCAAAACGATGAACAACATTCAAAATTAAAACTAATAGAGACTAAACAAAACTAGATAGCTTGGTATGAATTTTAAAATCCATATGTTACACCAGACCAACTTTAGAGGAAACTACAAGAATATCTATGGTGGGACTTCCCACCATTTTAAAACTGACTAGCATAACATATCTAACACTAAGACTCTATATATAAGGGGGAACTCAATGTAAGAAGCTCAAACTAAACATCGATCCAAACCATGATTCATAATTTCCACAAGATACGAACATAAACAATATTTGAACAACCCAAAATCAAAATCGATCCAAAAAAGTATATCCACTAAAATTCTAAAATATAATCTGCAACCAAAAAACTGTTGGATATTGATACCACCATGTATTTCACAAAAAAATGGAACTTTTAAAAACAAATAAAACTACCACAGAAAAATATAAATTGTCCCCACTCAAAAATTGGAGGAAACATATGTGTCAATTTACCACTCATTAAGTAATTAATGAATACATTAAAATATTCACTTTGAGGCCTATGGATGGAGCCCTCATGTATTAAAGCATATACTACCCTGCAGTCAGGAGCTAGTAGCCTCTATCCAAGGATTCCTCTTCTATAAATTATACTTAGATAACTTTTCCAATTGAAATAAGTGGACACAATATCAAAAAAACATTGGAGGACAATGAAAATATAGATTTTTATTCCTAAACCACCCACATGATAAACACATGAGCGGGTGGTCCAATGACTGAGAAATAATAACTAACAAGGGAGACTCAAAAAAAAGATTCCTCTATCGTACACTCCTCACCAAATGGGGAACCTTTAAGAGTGATAAGAGAAATAGGATTTCTAACTACTATAGAATATGATTTGAAAACTAAATCATTTTGAAATGCCTCATCCAAAAGCTTCTAGAATAGAATATCCCTAGATGATGGAAATTGATCCTTAATATATAGATGAAACAACTATATTAAGGGAGGTGATTTTAGTTATTCCTTTGAAACTATCTCTTGAAAAAAAAGGAAACTATATCATGAAAATGATCAACATAATCCATCTCCGTCCCTTAAACTTGTTGTACACCCAAGAGCTCTACCACTTTCTTCACCATCACCTCCTCAAGTTTGAACCATTGGATAAAAGTTGTTTTGAAAACATTCAAGTACATCCCAACTTTAAATTATGTGTGATTATCACCTTCCCCTGATCCAAACTCAAACCCCCTAACTAATCCAGAAGATCTCTCACCCTAATGACCTAGATATTACCAATGACTTGAAATCACATTCAAAATTCTCAAGATACTACACAGCCTCTAATGGATCTTGATCACCAAGAAAAAATAGCAAAAAATTAGAAGAACTTGACTCTGCCACTCCACTAGGAGTCTGGGTAGCGCCAATGACTAGAAAACACTCACTAAAAGCCTTTGGTATCTTTCTGGGTTGTATAATATAAATTAAAAATAAAAAAAAATCAACATTAACACAAAAATTTCAACCAAAATCACAAAACCAAAATCACGTGGCTATTCCAAATAAAAAAAAAATAAATTCCACACCAATTTCTAAAAATAAATTTCATTTAAATATATTTTCATACCAAATTAAATCAATCAATAGAATTACAAAAATAAAATCCCCTAAAATGGAAAACTAGTGGCTATGTATAATCTAACCATATTGTTTAGTAGACTATACAATGAGTATTCACTGGCCACTGGAAGTGTCTTGAACCATGCACTTAGGCTCCACAAGGGTCTCTAATCTATAAAATCACATCGCTTTTTCATTACCCAAACCACACAAACCAAAAAATAACCAAAAACATAAACCCAAATACATAAAAAAAGACTTAAGTACTAGATTACCCTTGGTAACTTGAGGCTCAAGATTATAAAGTATTCATGATTCTCTTCCCATACCTACCACCTGAGTCCAAGAAATACTATCTCCAATCTAAATAGAACCTAAAATAACAAAGGGATGTTTTGATACCATTTTATCATGAACAAACTCCAATTAACCCTAAACTGGTCACCTGAATTGGCCTATGAAAAGGCCCAAGAGGCATTTTCGATCCACCCAGACTAAAAACTAGTTCCATGAATCAAAGAAAATACAATTGGGAGTGATTTATCCTCTAATAAATAGATATATATATAAATCAAGATATAATAAATTCATGAATAGATCTAGATATAATTCTAGTAAAAAAAAGAAAACATAAAAAAAATTTAAAACCAAACTAGAACCCAACGTGATCTCCTTGTGAACTTTTGGTCACCACCATACATGATACCAAAATACTCTATAATAAAACCTAAATAAAAGCTAAAAATTAAAAATATCATGTTTCTACCGATTTCAATTGGTAGAAGTATGGTGTGAGCTTAAAATTCCTTAATAGGTAAGCACCATAAAATCCATACATTTACTTTAATAAAATAGTCCATAAATGCAAGTTTGAAAATACCTTTATGAGAAATTGGTTTTTTAACATTCAATGATCCAAACTCATCTTTCCTTTTTTAAAAACATGTTTGAAAAACATAAAGTTTAGTGGAAACACATTATAAATAATTAATAATTAAAGGAAATTTCTAAATTAAGTACCCAAATTAGGGAATTTCAATCACAGCCAAAAATAAAGGAAACAGTACAAGAGAATATAGATAAATAACAGAAGAAAAATTAACCAAATTACTATAAAATAAAATAGAAATATAAGGATATGTAATCATGGTAATTGTTGAAACATCACTAGAATAAATCCTCGAATGAAATCTATTCGGGCCACCCTACTAGCATATGGTTCACCTATATAGTCAATAAAAATCAAGGATAATCTAAACTGGAATCATAACTGTCAATTACAAACTTGATTGTCCGCTTTCTATGGGGTACTACTCTATCTAATTATGACTAGAAATAAAATTTCACTTTTTCATATAGATGACGTATAGGAATTCCATGATGATAATATAAGAGGAAAATGAGGAGGTCATCAACACATGGAATTTAATATATCTCACAGCTGCCACCATGCATGCCATACCCAATTCTCGACACCCACTATATGAAGTCCCTCTCCTCTAAAGGATAACCATTGGGGTTAATATCATGAATAAAAACATTCAAAAGTTGCAATTGTGCCTACATGTCATATAGATTTAAAAAAAATTTCAAAAACATAACAATGAACCGATTAGGCCTTAAAATTTACAAATCCAACCCATTTCCAATGAAAATAAATTTTCTCTCAAGGTCATTACCAAAACCAAGGGAAAAATAAAGTTCATGCTCATAAGGTTACAATTGATCCTTTAACTTTAAGTGGTCACAAAATCATGCATCAAGGTTCTAAATGGGCCAAGATTTAGAATATGAATTTAAAACCCATATTTGAATTCATTGGAAACTAAAAACCCAATTATAAAACATTGGGTGTTTTGAAAACTATTTGGAATAATGTAGTGAAAAGAGGGATTGAATACAGGGAAAATTCTATTGAAAACAAAATTCATCACTTAGACATTTTTATAGAGTTTCCACTTGTATGCATGTGTATATCTATATGTTCATCCCGTGTATATATGGATATTATCATATTCACCATCATATTAATGGATAATCATGATAATTTCCCTGGTTCCAATCATAGTATCACAATAATCACCATACCGAAACACAAGGATTCATATATAAGTATCAATCCATAAAGAGGCTTCAAAGACCACACAAAAAGATCATCCCCATGAAAACCAAATCAAGACTACTAAAAAAAGCCTAACAAAGTTCCAAAATTTCCAAAACTAACTTAGAATATAAGTTGGAATCTTATCAAACAAATTGTATACATATATATAGTTATAACAAAGGATATCCTTTCTAACCAACCTTTAAGAAAATTCCAACATACAAATTATGTATAAAATTATACTCACACA
Source organism: Viscum album (assembly GCA_963277665.1). Taxonomy (NCBI): domain Eukaryota; kingdom Viridiplantae; phylum Streptophyta; class Magnoliopsida; order Santalales; family Viscaceae; genus Viscum; species Viscum album. The sequence continues at coordinate 1,649,964,200 of OY728137.1, read as the reverse complement.
CCACAATCTTGAATATCACCTTTAAAAATTATTTATCATATCTCAATCATCAAATGGAATGTTTTGAAAAGTAAATAGATGGAAACACCTATATTAAATGTTTGTGGATTTTATGAAACTCGTGGGGAAGGAATAACTACTCCTATGAAGAAAAACTCACACCCTAGAATAAAAATAAATTAAATATGACATCATCCCTATAACCCTTTGGTTCTACCAAGAGAGAATCCAACCAATAAATATCAGAAACCAAGAGAGGGATAATATGAGAGGATGAAAATTACCAAATATCAAGAACTCACCTAGAAATCTTAAAGGATCATCAATGGTGGAAGAATAACCAAGGGGGGTTTGGGAACCCCCTTCATGATCCAAAATCAAGCAAGAGGGTAGGGGTTGAATTAGGGTAAAAATATGATAGTGCAAAACTTTTAATTTCAAGATTTCAAGAAATTAGGTAAGCCATATAGTTTATATGAATGATTTATCAAACTGTGCACCAATAATTCATACCCTACTAGAAATAAGGGACACATTCATGGAAGGGCCACACAATTTTGGAAACCATGCGTCAACCACATAAAAATTTTATCTTCCAATATGATAGACCATCTCACACAATTTCCGCATTGTTTCTACTAATCATGTGTATGCCATGTTCTAGGACCCTGACACTGAAAACAAGCCACATGGTTACTATTTTTCCTTAAACATTTTTATCCAAATCATGTGTAGACCGTATAAGATAACCCATGAAAGAACCAAAAAAATATGAAATGCCATTTTCATACTCTAGAAGCATGGTTTATCACCAAACTATGAACAAAGCCAAAAATAACAAAAACCCTCCTAAACAAAAATATTATCAATTAATAATCAACCCAAACATCAACCAAAAATATCAAACACTAGGAAATAAATAAATATAAGTGAAAGAAAAGAAAACGGGGGTCAGGGTGTGACACTTTTCTATCTAATACCTTTGAGAGATGGGGGGTTTCTTCACCTAGGTGATACCTTCATGAATTTGGATTTATCTCATTAAATTACTAATTGGGATAACTTTTATGGATAAAAAATGGTCATCGAAACATTGGTGATACCTTTCTCTGACATCAAAGGTTTTCCTCAAGTGTTCTGGAAAGGGTCTCACACAAGTCTGAATCATGATAAGGGAGCATCACCCTATTAATTTTGGATTAGTGTGGAAGTGGATACTCATGTAATTATTTAGTGTTTTATACCTTGGACAAACTTTGATACAGGGAATCTAAATAATTCCCTCTACTTTTGATGCTCAGTGAGCAACTTGGAGGGTTTTGAGGACTTGGGAGAAGGACTATGGCTAGCAGAGCATCGAACCATCTTCTCATCTTCAGAACATCTCAAATGAGGATCCCAATGGTACTATTTATATTAAATATTGAGACCCAAGTTGAATTAAGTTGTTTTCACAAGTCTCTCATGCAATTCCCTTATATAAGTTTGACCTGTACGAGGAGGTGGTCACATATTTTCAGCCATGTAGTTTGGACATCTATGAGATTCATTTTGATGAACCAATAGTATGGGTTTTCTTTTCACCTTTCATGCCTTTTCCACCTCCTTATAATTAGTATATTTTTATTTTAAACTTTTCATCCTAAAGTTATAAATGGGAGTGTCCACAAATGTCCCCCTCAGTATTGGATATTATTAGAAGAAGAGGATTCAATCCTAAGGTAGAGAGAATCATAGATGTCGATGGATCATTTATTCATTAGAATCCATGTGTTTGTGTATATTAATGTTTGGGATTAGTGAACAATATGGTTTGTGTATGATGTAAGGGAGTGTTGATCAGATGGGCCACACATTTTTGTTTCATAGGTTGACTACACATTGCGACTATGGAGATGGACCACATAGGTTAACCATGCAAGATGACTGCCCAAGTACACGTTCATCTATAAATAAAGTCTCCTACCCAGTTCCCCCCTCCCCCCACTCACACGTTTTAGCTACTATACAATATCATCACATTAGTCATTCATAAATTCCTTTTTTACACATTCTCTTAACATAATTAAGGTTTTCCTTTACTTTCAATATCATTTTCCAGGATGTTCCTTCAGTGGGCTCTCTATTCTCAGTCACCCATGTGAGTATCCCATGCAAGGTAACTTGGGGTGAGTGACCTGCATGAGGTTACATAGGATACTGACCTTCATGAGGAAACTTTTGTGAGTAAGTTTTGTGAGCTCCTTCCTTTTCCCAAAAAATTATTATAATATCCTAAACAAAAAACCTTGGATATAAATTAAATCCTGATGTTTCCTTATAAGTTTATGATGGATTCACAAAATGTTTGAGTATCTAGTGAACAAGATGGTTCATGATTCAATAAAATGTTGGACATCATTAGGATGGATTATTATGATGTGTTTCACAACAATCTTTCAGATCTATTGAGTCATCTTAAAATGTGCTACTATGAATATCTAGAAATTGAACTACTGCCACTTTATAACCAAGGACTTTTAAGATATGTACTCATTCTGATGCCAATAAATTATTTACCAATTTCTTGGTTCTAGGAGTACATTAAATTTACTACTTATAACATCTTTTATAAGGGTGAACTTATCATTATGGGGTGGTACCTTTTGCATGTTTCATGCATCACAGTAGTTATACTATAGATCTAAAGCCTCACACTTCTAAATCAAAATCACACTTCTACTTGTCTATCTTTTATTCTTCAAATATATATCAATATAAATGATTGAAATAAATCTAGGACTTCCACACTGAATGAGGTTTTAAACCATAGTGTATGTGGGAATACTAGGTGTCAAAGCCTTTTTCAAATTTCAATGTTGAACTGGAGTCATTTAGGATCCATGACGTTGTCTAGGTGTATGAGTCATATGTGTCCAATAACCCAAACATCATTACTTAACTACTCAGCCAATGGAGACTACTAAAAAATAATTTCTATGTGACACAATGGGTGGTAGGCATAAGTTTATGGTATGTACAACATATTTTGGGAGCACTCATGTTTAGAGAGATGTATAAATAATTCATTCCATCAAAAGTGGTTTCGGATGATGCTAAAAAAATTCTGATTTTGGAACGCTAGATATTATAGGTTTCTTGCGTTTTCAAGAAGTAAGAACCTTTACCAAGAGGAAATGTCCATTCTAACAAATTTATTAAGGATTTATTGGATCCAAAAGTAGAAGTTCCTAGTTTCAAGAGCCCAATGGGGGTCCCCCCTAATGGAGAAGTGGGTAATTCCTAGTATGTTTCCCTATGCTAGAGTAGTGATAATATGATTAGTGGGGGTACATAGTGAACTATGAAATCCCTACTAAAACCTTCATTTTTGGTTTTCTAGTAATTGAGCTAATTATATACATGCTCTGGGTCCATGTATAAAATGGTGGTTTTTGGTTGGGTAAATTACTTATGCCATCCAAGTTGTCGAAAAGCATATGGAATTGGAAACCACTATACTAGAAAAGATCCAATGGTGTTTATTTTACATGTATACAAGGAAGTAACCCTTCCAAAATTCATTCCCATTTCAACTGTTGTAAGAATAGATCACTGCACACTTCATTTCTTATGTTATGTTGATTTAATTTGGGCTTCCTGGAGGCTGGTTCTAACCATTTTTTCAAGCTATTTATGGAATCCATCCTATTTCTATAATGTATGGTGAATATTTGAAAACCCTAAACTTATTAGGGAATTTAATTTCTTCTTGTATGGGGATCCAACCACGAGAAAATTTACTAAAAATGGTCTTAGTGCATAATATCTAAGGTCATACATGATATCTTTTAGAGATATCATTCTGAAAACCAGGATTGATGGTGAGGTCATTTGTGAATCTTACGCTCTATACAAATTTTCATGCTAATTTTAGTACATGTAAAAACAAACCATATCCCCTCTAATATAAAAAATTTAAGCACCCAATGGTGTCCCAATAACACTGGGTCCTCATTGAAATTGATGTATCTCTAGAATTAATCAGGTTTACCCTGTCTATTGTTTTCATTAGGTTGACTTTTGGGTATGTTAATGCACTTATTTCCTCATACCCACAAGGGGAGTTAACAAAAAGCATCCATCGAGTCACAGCTATGAAAAATAATGGATAAGGAATGTGTGGTGGAAGGATAAACCCATGTATAATGATGGATAGGGTATGAAATATTTTAAATGATCTCATGTGTGGGCTATACAGTTGGATAGTGTTAGAGAGACTACACTTGTCAAGCCCTAGAAGTATAGCCATCATCGCCAGGGGAAACTCGGGCTTCGGGTTCCCAACCTATTATTTTGATGGATAGGTCTTAAAAAATAGTAAAATAATGGTGTGTTGGGTCATCTTCCCAACCATCCATGGAAACATAATATTATGTGTGGCCTAATGAAGTTTAATTATGGTAGGATAAGACCTATGGCATTGAGTACTTATAGAAATTTCTCCAAGATGGAATTCATTTCCCATGGCTTGGATACATCTAAGCTCCTTCAATCTTATAGTATGATAATGATCCCTCTAAAGTGGAAAATTACCTTTCAAAATTAGAGATTCTTGTATATTCCAATGATGAATAAATTTTTGTCAAAAATCAGGTGAAAATATGATAAACTAGGGTGTAATAGAGGGGTTGGATAATCATGAAATAGATTAACAAAATGTTTAAATTGATTTTGGTGAGGTATTCCTCTCTTCCCTTCCACTTTCCCTTCTAAAACATTTTTAGATGAAATAAAAGACTTCAATTTATAGAGGTAAGAATAAGAGGCCCCATGGGTGGAGTCTAATTCAATAAAATATGAGCTGATGGGAACCCCATCGGGGCTATGGGATCCACCTTAAAATAGAGGGGGTTTTCTCTAGGATAGAGATTCTTATAGGAGGATATAGTGGGTTAAAACTCTCTATTTCCTCCTCTAGTACTGTAGTTTGTGGGATCAGGTACCATTCATTCATAGTCTGAGGAAAAGGGATAATAGAGAATAAAGACATGGTCACTTATTGCTAGTAATGGTGAGTTTTCACAACATCATTTATTCTCAATTAATATTTAATATTAAAATTATCCTAATTATGGATTGAAGAATATGCTCTACTCTCTTATTTGAAGGGGGTAAGATCTGACCCTCTGATAATTGAGGAGGATAACCCTGATGACATGCATATTTTTATTGGAAAGTCTGTCCCCATGATTTAAAGAGTGTCAAAGGGTGAGTCCACATCTCTTCCTACTACTACAGAGGGAGAGGGGGATCTTGTTAATGTAAAATGTACATCATAAGGTTTTATGTATCCATAACTTAACCTTTTTTCCTTATAATATTTTAGATTCATCTCATATACTGAAGGATCCAGCAATAACCACTACTAGTCCTGTAACTATCTCGGAAGGGGCTGATTGGGATCTTGGGTCATCCAATGAAGCTATCGGTGTAGATCATAATTCATCAGAGCCCAAAAATTATATTCCTTCTGAGAAGATGGTGGGAGAAGCTGAGAATATAGCCAATTTAGTTCCTAATACAAGATTTCTGAATACCCCTATTGGTGAGTACATTGCAACATGTGAGGTTTTGTATAATGAACTATTATTTTTTAAAGATGTTTAAAAACACATTAGTATTCTTACCTCTCTAGAGGAGTTATAGAAATTTATAGGGAATTGGTATGATATTATTTTCCCCCATTTTATGTTTTCACACACATCTAACCTCATTATGTATGATTTATGAAATCATATAAATTTACTGATTTATATTTTTCAATAGAAAACATTTCCAAGGTGATCCATGACCAGGGAGTCCAGGACCATATGGATCTCATTGTTGAAGTAACACCAGCACATGGTTATGAGGTGGGAAATTCTCATGAACTTTCTATGGTGGATCTTAAGTAAGAGTAGGAAAATGATTCTCCTCGAGAGAACCCAGTTCAAACTACTAAGGTCGATGATACTAGAGAGGAATCAATCCAAGAGAATAATTTGGAAATACCTAAAGGGGAAGCCTCCACCTAAACTCAGCTAATTGATTAAGGTGGGGTAATGGTACATTATAAGGAACAAAAAAAGATACTTCCCTGAGTGAATTTATTTTAGGGTATGTCTCTACTTTTGATAATGGCTCGGATATATACTTGAAGGTCTAGGATTTCATACATGTTTCACGTCATTTTTTATGGAGATATATCTACAACATGGTTTTGAAGAAACATCTAGAAGCCTTTCCCTCATGACTTCACTAATTCTAATCCATGGTCACCACTTTAGGGTATATATAATTTTATTCCCTCATAATCCATCATGTTGTAAATGAAACTAGCAGGCAGTATGGGTAATAGAAAAGGTCATGATGGTTTGAGGAACAACATAATGGTTAATTTGAAAAACAGAGAGTAGTCTTATCTGAGACGAAGCTTAGCTATTCCAAGGGAGTAGAAGAGAATAAATTCCAAATAGATGAAAAATATTTTTCAGACTACACATATTTAAGAAGAGTTAGATGTTATCAAGGGAAATCCTCCCCAACTCAACCAATACTTAAAAAGGGTCCAGGTCTAGGTAAAATATTTTGTTATTTTGTAAAAGGATAACCTTAATCACATTGAGGTTTACATCACAACATAGTTGACTGGGCTTCGAAAAATTGTAAACTAGGCTCAAGTGATGTTTCAACAGATCAAAAATTATGATAATGGTCAATTGTACCAATTGAAATAGAGACTCCAGTTTGTGAATTCACATCTGAATTTGTTTTCTCCATGAATGAAATGATTTTTTTTCTCAGTAATCTATTTCTTCATCCCTATTTTCCAAGAAATTTTATCAAAAAACTTACGTTTTATTTGTTTATTGAACTCTCTTGTTTCAATGTGTTGTAATTACATTGATAGGAATATGAAGATTCACTATGTTTTTATAAGGTCTTGGGACCCTATGATCATACTATGATTGTTTCTAAATCTATATGACAATCCCTATAAAAATTAACTTTTTCATCATCACCATAATTTTTCTTAATTCAATTATAAGATGACTTAGTGAGTGAGATGTTCTTTTTTCAAAGGCCTCCCTTTATGGGTTTTCAACCAAATAATTTTTTTTCACTTCTTAATTTTAATTGTTTAATTTTTCATGATTCAAGTGGAGTGAACATCTAGATAGATGAAACATGAATTTTTCTATAATTCACTTTGGAGGTTTTCATAATGGTGAGAAATTTGCCTCTTTTATTTCAAGTTTAATGTCTTACAAGTTAGACCAGTGTGACTAATGTGTTAGGTTGAACAACTTTGACCATTATTTATGGAGATAATGAACTAAGTATGATTTGAAGGCTAGAATGATCCCATACTCTTTTGATATTGGGTGGTAAATTTTTATATTATGATTCCATAATTTTCATATCTAAAGTTATTATATGGGAGAAGTATGCAGGGAAGGATCATAGATGATGTTCAAAAATAAACTTTCACCGTGATGTTGTTAGGGAATATAGAGATTAGAGAATATTCTTCAATGGATGAAAATTCCTTTGATTGAAAGAAAATATTTGGAGTAATATTATGAAATGATGTATTTTTAGGATTATTATTCATAGTAAAAACAAAGGTTCCTTCATTGTTAGGAGATATTATTACCAATGGCCATGGGAGGTTTGGGATGGCCCATGTTTCTCAAAACCATGAAGTGTGTTTTCTAAATAGAAGGAGCCTGGATTATGCTGGATGCATTTAGATAAATGTTGGTCATAACTGAGGGGAGAATTTTATACCAAGATCAAATATAGTATAAGTGTATTAGTGTTCTATTTTCATTTAGGAATATGATGAGGGATTCAGGCATAACTATAAATCTAATTTGGATTATAATCAATCCAAAAAAATAGTTTCAATGTCAATTTTTTTGAGATATCAACACATATAATGCTGGTTAATTCATGTGAAGACCACAACAACATGTAGTTTTACATTATCCAATATGGACATGAACCACATAGTTTAACATCATGCAAAAATTATACTACTTTATAGTTTAACTTTATGAAAAAAATCTGTCAAGTGTTCCATTTATAGTCTTGAATATTGGACCATATATTTCATAGTGATCCGTCCAAGAATCCTCAGGCATTATTTGGGGGTGAATGGGGAAGGTTATAAGCCATGGCCTTGGGGTTATCAGATCTGAAGGAGTGGGATGGGACAAGAATATAAGGGATGACCACATAAAATGTCTGAAAAGAAGTTTCCATTACAATTTCATCAAATCATATAGAGATAATGGGATTTTCTAATGGGGTGGAAAATTCATTTGATTGAAAAGCCATATTTGGTGGCTTATTATACAAATTCATATTTGATGCATATTATGAATAGTTAAACTAACAGATTCATTTTGAGTTAAACACTCTTATTATAGATAACCAAAAGAAATATTATGGAGATCCAAATTTTCCAAGGAAAATATTATGTTTTGACAAATGAATTTTCTTGAGTATGAAGAGTGGATTTACTACAGAATTGACTAGGGATGGGTAAAGTGTTCCTTACATAGGAATAACTTGTTTGTAATGAAGGGAATATTTGTGACTAGACCGAGGAATTGAGGTCTTGACGTCACTACATATCATGTGGTAGTAAGAATCAAGTCACGCATAATTCTAGTGAACGTTCCCAACATTGGTCTGGTTTGTAGCAAGGAAGGAATTTTTTCAAGTACAAGCTCACAAATGAAATGGGAACCTACTACAGACTCTCTTGTGTGGATATGGATCATACATAGAAGAGTATAACAATGTCTTTTGTTGTTGGGTCTAGGTTGGAGAATAGAAGTGTCACTGTGTATCTCATCAAGATGATAACCAAGCCATACATAGTTCTATGATAGATTTTACACACTGATTGAGTTCTTGTATAGGGAAGAGGTATATTATCGTATTACAATTGATCCGAAAGGTATAATTTGGGAATCACTATATACATCATTAGGATGAGAATCAATATACAAATTTTTTTATGATATAGGAGTGATAGGGGATCAATGTTGTTAGTGGTGGTTCTCTCAGGTGATAGAAACAATAATGGAAAATTAAATGTTTTATAAAATGGATGTCAACAATGATTTTTTTTAATGTGGTAAGGATGTAAGTTACATAAGGTAAAGAAGAGGTATAAAGCCTTATAACACACAAACCACCTTTGGAATGAATTACACATAGTTTAAAGTCATGGTACATAGATCGTGTAGTGACATGACCATATGAGGAGTCCCTTACCAAGATTCACAATAACATGTGATCTATGCTTGATGTGAGAAATAAGGAATAGTGAGGATCTCCCTTATCACATGGATATTATTCAAAGTAATTTTGTGAAGCATCTAATTAGCACTAGTGGGTGTAGAGTGGCTTCATCAGCTGGTAAGGATAAATCTTACTTGAATGAATGACATTGATTCAATCACTAACAAATATAATCATATTCGGGTTCAAAATTTGGTGTTGGGCCTAAGAGAGAAGATCTAGGAATCACTATATATCTTGTGGAAATAAGAATCAAGTAGTACGTAGTTATGGGTAAAGATTCCCTACACTGATCTGACTCATATACAAGGAATGGTGTAGCTTTTTCAGTCAGTACAATGATGAGGGAACCATGAATCACTATGTATCTCATCAAACTGATAGTCAAGCCACACATAGTTCTCATAATTCCATGAGTTTTAACAACATTAGTTAAGGATACATGTTCCATGAAAGGAGTGATGAAAAGGGATGTGGGTATTATGCATTAAAGTCTACCCAGGCATTTGAGAAATCATCTCATGTAAGAGATATTTAGGTTTTTAGGAAATCATCTCATTCAAGGAATTGCATGTTCATCGCATGAGGATTCTTAGGAATGTATCCAAGGGAATCTTATGATTGTTGCATATATTATGATTATATTTTAACATCATGTGTTTAAAAAATTCCCATAATGTTTTACGTCATGTGACTAGGATAGTTTGGGTCATGCCTATTTGGTTTGTATGACAAGGAACACTCTGTGCAGTTTAACATTGTGCCACTACTACAAATAAAGGCCTTAAAAAGCGATGTCTTTTATTACCACTATATAAAATCACTAATAGTGGTTTATATTATTAGCACTAAAAACTCATTGATAAAGGGTACCTTTTATGACTACTTTTTTTATTATTAACAAAAGTTACCCTTTATCAGCTTTTTTTAGCACTAACAAGGGGTAAACTTTTTTAGCACTTTTTATTCAGCGCTGATAAAATATATCCTTTATTAGAACTTTTATTTTAGCATTGATAAATGGATCCTTTATTAGTGATTTTTTAGCACTGAAAATGTAAAGTTTAATATAATTAAATAAATAAAACATAAAAATGATTTTATTAAAAAAATATTAAAATTTTTGTTTATTTAATAATTACTAATAAAAATGAATAAATTTATTATACTATATATAAATTATAAATAATAATAAATAGTATATATTAAATATATAGATATATGTAAAATGAAAATGAAACAAATAAAAATTAAAAATTAGTAAATTGAGAAATAAATTAAACATTTTACTAATTAAATATTTAATGATAATATTAATAAATATTATATATTAAATATAGATATATATATATATATATGAAGGTATATAAATATGATTTATATATTAAAAAAATAATTATGCTTTACAATAGCCATATATTTAGGGAATAATGGTATATAATTAAAAAATAATAAGAATTAAAAATACTAACAAATTGCATCGAGTAATGGCCATAATTTACTATCATTTAAATTTTAAATTTAGCATATAAAAAATATGTGTTATATTGATTTCATATATACATAATTAGTGCATTTTTATATACAACGCATACTCAAATATATTTACATAATTAATGAAATCTTATATAGAAACACTTACACCTAATATTTATGTAATTTATTCAAATTTTCATATTCATTTTAAAATTTCATTATAACATGATACATTTAATATATCATATCTTAAATCGATAAATTTTATTTTTTTATTTTTAGTTTTATTATATTTATGTATTAATTCATTTAAAATATGTTTTATTTTTTATTTTTTATTTCTTTAAGAATCTAATAAATTTCTATTATTTATTCATATTTATTTATTTACTATGTTTTAATATTTTAAAAATGATTTCATATTTATTTCTATATATATCCATATTTTTTTAATAATTTATATTTGATTAATAAAACTCATCCATTTTTTCAATATTCTTAAAGTGTACTTTTTTTATATTATTCAATTTCACTCATTTTTTACATAAACACACTAAAGATTAAATATTCATTATCAATGTTAAAAATATATTTTTAAATAAATATCTATAAATAAATGTATTTATAAATGTATATTTATTGTATTTATACATTTATATATTTATAATGAATAATAAATAAATATTTTTTAAAGTATTTATATAATTTTAAATAATTAAATATATATATATATAATTAAAATATATTAATTTAATTAATGAATATATTTACTATATATATATTAATTATATATATAATGATATAAATATATAAATATATAAATATATTTATTTTATTTATATTTATATATATTTGTTAAATATATGTATATATAATTATATAAATATATATTACGATATAAATATATAAATATATAAATATTTTTTTAATGTATTTACATAATTATAAATAAATAATAATATTTTCAATATTTATAAAATTATAATAAATATATTTGAATAATGAATATATTTACTATGTCTATATTTATTTATATATTTTAAATATATATATAATTATAAAAATATATTTAAAGTTTTTTTATTTATAATTATAATTATAATTATAAATCCTTTACCAGTGCTTAACAAATAAGCGCTGATAGAAGACATCTTTATCAGCATTTTTTAGCACAGATAAAGAAAGAGCTTTATCAATGATAAAAATAACTAATAAAATATACCTTTATCAGCACTAAAAAATTTCACTAATAAATATGTCTTTTATCAAGACTTTTTTAGTACTACTAATGCTTTATCTTTATCGGCGCATTTTTTGTAAGCACTAATAAAAGTGTCTCAATCGATTTAAATAACTCATACCAGTTGAGAACCAGTCAAGATATCTGAAGTATTCTACAGAAACCACCTGCTTCTAACACTCCTCCTCGTCGAATCCAAGCTTGAATAAAGGATCGAAAAATTCATGGGTCAAATAAATCCCTAGCTCGAATGAATTATATGTTTGGAGATACCTCTACTTTCTCTCGTATTATTTGAAGCTTCAATCCAAGGTCTGTTATTTTCTCATCCTCACACATTAATTTCTTATTTGGAGATATATATTTTCATTTTTTATGATCATTCTTTATTTTTCATTGGAATATACATGTGTTCAATAGTAGAAACACATATATTCGAGCCCTACCCACCAAATTAGCTCAAAAACATGCTTCAATATCATCTCAATAGTTGGAATATATTCCTACTTCCATTTAAGAGGATTGTTGGTATGTTTTGATAAGGGATGAAAACATGATATAACCATTGATGATTGTCCCATTTAAACGACCACTTTAAGGACGACTCGTATTCCATCAAACCATAAAATATCTCATCTAGATATTACAAATACAAATTGTGAGTATGTTTAGACACAACTCATATTTGACTATCGCTAGTGGCATCAAATTTTCACATCCATCTAATAGAGAATATCTAAGAGAAAGTATCACTAGGGGTATCCCAAAGTACATGATCATTCCCATATAAATATTGTAAATCTTCCAATGATTGATCATTATTTCAGATAATAATATATTCATAATCTTATATTTTCTTTATTTCTATTATTTTATTTTCATCAATTTTCAAAATCACCCATATTTTTCATTTTTTCAAAAAAAAAAATATAAAATACCATAAGTATAATAATGTGGAAGTTATAGTGAGTGATCAAAATTAAAATCCTTAAGGGAATAACCATGTCCCTAAAATATGTTGTACTAATGGGGAATATAAATTATAAATTTGACCACCCCATAACGTGTGTTTCATATACTAGCCCCACCATAATCTAATATAGAATTCTTTACCACATAATAAAACTCATTCTTAGAAATTATTCCTATGATTGTAATGCCCTTTATAGAATTATATATATATATATATATGACTAAAACATAATACATATGATCTAAGTATAATTATAAATGGGTGAAATGAAATACTTATCAGAATGTATTGATTTATACATTGAGGGTCCATATATGTGATAGTGAATAAACACTAAGAGTTATTTTATTTAAATATCTAATTAATTATTTTAATTATTTAAAATCTCATCATTATAATTAGTAAAAAAAATATCTATCAATTTTATCTTGTCATTATAAAAACATATCTAACAACTTTTTTAAGTCATTATTTAAATGTATAGTTATCTAATATGATCAATTTTTCACTACCACAAATCAATTTACTCTTTAAAATGGAATTAACGAAAATTTTTATCGCCCCCAAATTAGAATATGGTTTTTCTAGTTTTCTATACACATATAAAAATATATCTATCTTTTAAATGACTAACCAATCATTATTACTTCAAAAAAATAACATTATTTTCTTCATAACACATCTAAAAAACACTATGTATGTTTTACTTTAATCCGTCTAAAAACATATCATTATTTAACATTGCCTTGTATTTCCAACTTCTTTTGAATGAAAACAATATATCTTAATAGATCCACCATTTCTAAAATAATAATAATCATTTTAACTTGTAAAAAATATTTAGTTATCTCAATTTAAATATTATGTGAGGTGAACAACCAATATCTAATTTGAAAGGATGTTTTTTTTGTAAATCCAGTAGTGCGACAACAATAAAAAATTCTTCTTACATTACATTATTTTTCATATAATACATTTCTATTTATTTCTTCACATTCATCAATGTTTTTATAAAATTTTGAGAATACTTCATAGAATCCTTTAATTTTTCACATGTTCAATAGAGTTTATTCAATGGTTGAATTTTATCTTCCAATATTACTTATGAAGATTTGTATCAATTTGAAACTATTTTTGTAAGAGTTGACCATCTACCCTTTAACATAAAACCTCTATATGTACCCTAATTACTATTATTTATCTAATTATGAATAAAATCTTATATTATGTGATCTAAATCACAATATAACCCTAAATGGACATGAAAATAAAATTTTATTATAAAGACTACTCTTCATCTCCTTTAAAATAATTATTGTTTTCAACCTATCTATACATATTCCTTAAATAAATTTATCAACTTAGAATTTTTAAATGTTTAAAATCTTTATCATTGTCAAGTATATTATTTTCCTAAAATTAATTATTCCATTCCTTACCAATATCTAGTTGAAATTATAATTTTTATATGTTTACATATATTTGATATACTATTAATATTAAATGTAATAATTCCTTTGGTTATTACATCACCAGGTCTAAAAAATAAAATCAAGGTTATCAAATTCTATAAATGTTGGAATAATTATTTGAAATTATTCTTAAGTATTCATAATTTTACCTCTACATGGATTTCTTCCACCCCTAGTAATATCTAATTAACACCTATGTATATTTGAATAAATTGTTATCTATTAATAAATTTTATCAATACATTTGTATGTCTTGTAGTTGATGGAATTATAGTTTATTATTCATGTTTATCGTATTTTGGGTTTTTATTACTCTTTAATTTCCAGTATTATATTTTTATTTTTTTAGTTTATTTATGAAAGGATTGATAGATCCTTTTAAAATATATATGGATCATCTTAGTTATAGGATTGAAAGTATTAAAATTTAGATTTCTCTTATAAATATATAATTCATAGAGTCCCCAAGGATACATATATCATAACATATCACCACTGAGTCCCCATGAATCATATAAAATAATGTTTATGCCCCCAAAATATCTCCTTTAGTATATGATGAGTTAATAAATAGTGACAATGGTGTAATTATCACAAATGGGAGGCATTAACCATTTTAGAGAATGCAATGGAGTACAAATATAATCCTAGTCAGCTTCATCTCCTGAATAGTTATTATTGAAATTATTTTCCTGAGACTCATCCCCCATATCTTTTTTTTATTATATTACTTTTAGCATTTTTCATCCATTGGATGACTACTTCTTAGAGTATTTCAATCAACATAGGTGCATGTCCACTAGATAGGGAGGATGAGTGACAAACAACAAAATACAATAATAAATGTTCGAGATATGAACTGATCAGGATGACAGTTGTCTATAACTTTCACCTTTGAATGAATTCAGAGAATAAAACCTACCATATTTAAGTAATTATTTTCTTAAATTAAATTACCCATTTTATTTAATACATACTAAAATTATTTTAAACAATCAAATATTGGGTTTCTCTTATCAGAATTATCTACAAATTTCCCCTTAGATAATGAATATCATATGTGTATTTATTTATTTATTGTAAAACTTTAGTATTATGAATATAAGAGATTAATTACTACTACTAATTTAGGTGATTTTTTTATCAATTTATCTACTATTTATAAGTTTATTTCCTTATCATTTTATATATAATACTTATTTAGTTTTTTTATATATCTTTTAGAAATACTTATTTTTAACATTTTTTTATTTGAGAATATTTTCCCACATTATTCATGCCTTTCTACACCAAAACTTTTATAGACTTCTTATCTCTCAAAATTTCAATTCCTAATACTTATTTCATTGATTTTTTCAACATTTTCTCTACTACTTGTAGGTTAATTTCCATATAATTTTTTTTAATACTTATTTATTTTTTCATAGATCCTTTTTTGAATTATTATTTTCAAAGTTCATTTATTTTTGAATATTTTTATAAATAATTCATATGTTTTTTCCCAAAACATCAAAATACTACTTCTATTTCAAATAGTTAATTCTTACTACTTATTTAATTAATTTTGTCATCATTTTTTCTCTTATTTTTTAGATAATTTTCTTATCATTTTTATATATTAATTATTTTGTTTTTTTCACGGATATTTTGGGAAGTCATATTTTTCTTTATAATATTTACAAAATCTAAAAAATATATATTATGTTCTTTTTTACCAATATTACCATGCTTTCCAATGGTTGCCTTTGTCAAATTTCAGAAACTATATATTCAGTCGATATTCTTATCCGAAAAAGGCTTTTTGGAAAAGAACAACCACTCAATATGTTGTGTTGGGAGTTTGACAAATAAATCCAATGGAAGGAATGGTAACATTGGTATTTGATATTTTTTGAGACTTTTGGATGTGTAGGAATAAGTTTCACCTCAATTTGACACATGGTTTGACTGATATGACTCCAAAAGATTTTTTTTATTTAAATCTAACATTAATTTTAGTAAAAAATATAAATTACATACTGAAAAAAGAGAAAAATATATTAATATTATTTTAATACATTAGTAAAATGATCCATAATTTTTTTTTGATGTGTAGCAATCAGTCGCACCGCAATCTGAAACATGATGTGCTTGATAATGACTCAAAGTTTTCATTGTCTATTTAAAATTTAAAATTTAATTCAAAAACTTCCACTAACTGAAAACTGAGAAAACACACTCATATTATCTTGATAATTTAGGATAGGGATTTATAATTTATTTATTATATGTAGGAATTAGTTTGGAATCAAACTGATACAAGATCTGACTTGTGTGACTCAAAATATTTGTTTCCATTTTAAAATGGAATTTTAGTAAAACAGAAAAGCGACATACTCAAAACTAAGAAAAAACATTCATATTGTTTTGATACTTTAGTAAATAAATACATAAGTCATTTGAAATGTATAGGAATCAAACTCACCTCAAACTGACATACGGTGAGACTGGTATGACTCCAAATTCTTATTTTTGTTTAAAATTGACATTAATTTTATTAATAAAGACAACAGGCATACTCAAAACTGATAAAACCCATTCTAATTATTTTTATACTTTAGGAAAATGATATATATTTCATTTTTAATGTGTTTTAATTAACTTCCCTTCAATCTAATACACGATGTTCCTATTAATGACTCAAAGTGCTTTTTATTAGTTTAGAAATGACTTTTTAATTCAAAAAGTGGCACTCACTGAAAAATATGAAAACAAGAACATATTTTCTTCATTATTTTTGTAAAATTATTCACAGATATTTTTTTTATGTATAGGAATTAGTCTCACATCAAACCGATACACTATGTGACCGAAATGACTCATAAGGCATGTTCCCAATTTCAAATTACATTTTAGTAAAATAGACAAGTGACATACTAAGAAATTAGAAAACATGTTTTTATTATTTTTATAATTTATAAAAACAATAAATATGTTATTTTGGATGTTTAGGAATTAGGTGATCCAAAATATGACACATGGTGTGATTAGTATGACTCCAAGTGATTATTTTTATTAATAATTAACATTAATTTTAGTAAAAAAGATAATAGACATACTCAAAAGTGATCAAACTGATTTGGAATTTTTTGATTATTTATTAAAATGATCCATATGTAATTTTTGAAATTTTTTATTCAATTAATCATTAATTAGATACACAATGTGACAGGCAATGACTCAAAGTTTCTGCTATTAGTTTAAAATTATCATTTTAATTCAAAAAGGGTCCCTCCCTAAAATTTAAGAAAATGAACTCAAATTGTCTTCATAATTTATTAAAATGATTAAAAACTCATTTTTGACATTTAGGATTCAGTCTCATGTCAAATAGATACACGATGTGACCATTAGGACTCAAAATGTGTGCTTCCATATTGAAATTTCGTTTTAGTAAAAAAGACAAGTAACATACTCAATATTGATAAAACACATTTTGATTATTTTTATACACTAGTAAACCAATCCATAATTTATTTGGGTCATGTAGGATTAATCTACACCTAAATCTGATGCACGGTGTGACCGGTATAACTCTATGTGCATATTTTTATTCGGGGTTGATAATAATTTTATTAAAAAAGAAAAATGACATACTGAAAACTAAGAAAACACATTTGAATTTTTTATACTATAGTTAAATTATCTCTAAGTCATTTTTTATTTATAGTAATTATTTGTACCTCAATATAATACACAATTTTCCCATTATGAATCACGGTGCCTTTTACTAGTTTAAAATTGATATTTTAGCTTAAAAAATTTTATTCATTGAAAACCAATAAAATGTGATCATGTTGCATTGATAATTTAGGAAAAATATTTATAAGTCAATTTTGATGTGTAGGGATAATTATCATATAAAAAAGATACACTATGTGACCATTATGACTCACAGTGCGTGTTTCTTTTATAAATTAGAATTTTAGTAAAAAAGAAAATTGACGTACTCAAAATGGAGAAAACTCATCCGTATTGTTTTGATTGTTTCATAAAATGATCAAAAATAAATTTGAGACATTTATGAATCATCCACACCTAAATATAATGCAAAGTGTGACCGTTATGACTCCAAGTGTTTCTTTTTATTTAATATTGACATAAGATTTAGTATGAAAGAAAACTAACATACATAAAGCTAAGAAAGTTTATTTTTATAATTTTTATAATTTATGAAAATGATCCATAAGTAATTTTGATTTGTATAAATCATCCACACCTCAATATGACACATGATTTTCCTAGTATGACTCAAAGTGTCTGTAATCTGTTTAAAATTGACATATTAGTTTAAAAAATTTCACTCACTAACAACCTAGAAAATGTACTCAAAATGTTTTGATAATTTAGGAAAAAGATATATAATTTATTTGTGGCATATAGGAATAATTTTTACAGAACTTTGTTACATGATGTGATCTATATTACTAATATTTAATGTTTCTAGTTTAAAATGTCATTTTAGTAAAAAAGAAAAGTGGCATACTCAAAACTGAGTAAAACTATTTAGTTTTGTTATTATAATTTAGAAAAATGATCCGTAAGTCATTTGGGACATGTAATAATTAGTAAAATTGCAATATTATGAATGATGTGACTAGTATTACTCTAAGTTCATATTTAAATTTATAAGAGTCATTTTTGTTTAAAACGTGCCTCACATAGCTAAAATCGAGAAAACAAGCCTATATTGTTTTTTTTAACATTTTATCAGCTAATAATTAATTAACATCCTTATCATTTTTATATTTTATTAATTTAGTTAATTTTAATATATATAATACATGGTGACAAACAAGAAATGGTATGATGTTCATGAATCTTCTATAACTCAATCTGATACACAGTGTTCCTGGTTAATACTTTCTATTAATTTATTTTTTTATATTATTATTAAAATAATTTTTTTCTTATACAGGTGTGTAATTTTTTTAAATCAAGTGTTAGGATCAAAATAAAATGAACATTGATGTTTTTTAGTGTATGTAATAATGTTTAATAATGTAATTGTATTAAAAAAAGGTTTGAAATTTCTATAATATATATTTTTTATTTTATTTGTGTTGTTAATTTTATTTCATTTAAATTATTCATTGGTACTATTTTTATTTTCTGGTGTTTTGGTGTTGTGGTGTTCTGTTACAGCACATTTCAATGGTGTTGAAGTGTTTTATTATATCACACTATAACATTCCTCTTTATCAACACTTTCAAAAGTGCACATAATAGACCCCTATATCATGAAAAATAAAATCATTGATAAATGTTTTCCTTTATCAACACTTTTAAAATCATTGATAAATAACCCTTTATGAGTTCTTTTTTAATTATTATAAAAGCCTAGTGATTTTAATCTCTCTCTGGTAGCCAGTGCTTCTCAAGTACTGATAAAGGAAATTTTAGCACTGTTAGAGGCCAATTTTGAATTAGTGTTCAGTAAGGGTGAATGGTGTGATGTTTTTTTATTTCATATGACTAGGACCATGTGTAGTTAATCACATAAAAGTTTTCTTGATAACGTTTTCATTTGTAGGGATTATTATGCCTGCTATGAGGCCTTATGGATAGAGAAAGTTCCTTCCCAATTTGTTTCATCCTTTAGAAGTTTCTTTCCATGGATCATCAGGGTCTTGAGGACCAAGACCAGTTCACCTTACAATAATAAACGAAAGTGACCTTTCTTATTGAAATATAGATTTATTAATTTTTATTTTGAACCTTTAAATCATGTAAGTTATGGAATCATTTCTCATCTAGATATTCTTGTTTTTATAAATTATTTAGAGACTACTAATCCATGGATAATTGGTCACAGATAGAAATAAAGTGTGAAGGAGACTATAGTTCAATGGGAATTTTTTCCCATATAATAGAGAATATAAGGTCACCTACATAGTGGTTTGGGTCATTGTATGGTAGGCCCACAAGGCATGTATAATCTTGTCTGTAAAGTATTTATGGTACTTTTCCAAAATTTACAATAGTATTGTTAATAGGGTGTTGTTGAAAGCCTATATCTATCAATTTTTTATTTCATGATAGAAAGATGAATGGTTTAAATTTAAGTTATATTCTAATAAAAGACTCTTCAATTTGGAATGATAGATGCTTTTGTCACTGTTCTTCAATATTTTATGAGGTAAACAAAACATGGTTATAATATTTGACATCACAAATAAATAATTCTTTTTGTGTTGAATATTTTGAGGGGTATTTCTTCAGTCCATTTAGAGAATAAGTTGCATGTAATGAAGATATATTTAAACTTCTTGGCTGCAGTGGGAGGGTATGGTCTCACAACATTAACTCCCCATATGGAATATGGTCAAGAGTATATGGAGGTGTAAAACAATTCCATGGGGTGATGAATGAGATTAGAATGCACTTGTCAGGGATTAAACCTTTTTGTTAATTATGTACAATCATATAACATCGAAGGCTAGAAATATTTGAGAATTTTGATTTGGTGAGAGATATTGGTTCCTAGATGAGGGGAACCACAAGTTCCGGCATGTAATTATCACATAATTGTGATAGTATCCTCTTCACAAATTCATTAAAGTAGGATTATATTAATGTATCATTTATATAAGACCTTCTGATGATTTGGGTTCTCATAGATTATGAAGTTGACTTCCCTTTATTTTATTTTCTCTTTTTTGGATCGGTCTAATGGAAGTATCATACTTTATATGCATTCTAGGATGGGATTCATCCAACCATGTATAGTATTATATGTTTTAGGTGTATAATTGACTTTATTTATCTCTTTCATACAACTCTGAAGACATAGATATACCATTATGTGATGTATAATTTTGATGATTGTTTCATCTCTATCTGGGTCTTCAAAAGATGTAAGCGCATCTTCTAGTTCATCATGGTAAGAATTCTATAAGTTTAGGATAAGATTAAATATTTTACCTGAGGGTAATTATTCCATCTGTATTTATAAATAATCAAGCATGGTAATCAACACTTCTTTTATAATAGAATAATCACTATTTAATAACTTTATTACCAGCTTTGAATTACCTTTGATGTTCATATGGGTCAATAGTAGTTGGGTGTGAGGTCTAAGATTACAATGATAGCCTTGTATTATACCTTGTTTTTTGTGAAATCTTCTGACAACATGAAAGAGTAATGTAGAACTTTCTTTTTTGTAGAGGTAATGATGAATCCAATCCTAACTTTATTGATATTGTGGTCTTCCATCCTTTTTTTGTTGGGATTCTAGATACACCATCAAAATACTTTACCCATGCTATAAAGGAATCTTTGATAGAGAAAATTTATTCATCTGGAAGTTCATTATCCATAATCATTTTTTCTAAAGAAGCGTTCTCTCAGAGGAAATTTTACAACTATTTCCCCTTTATTTCAAATAATGGTATAAACTAAATGTCAAACTACTTCAAGATGATTTCTCACCCCATCAACTATATATTTAACATAGAAAAGTTGAGGATATAATTGAGTGGGTCAATTCAAAAAACCAATTGTACATCATGATGTTGTAAGTAGTGCCTCAATTTTTGAACCAAAAATATCAATGCCAGATAGTTCATATTGATATATTAATAATGATTTCCAGTATCGAGCATTGTTTTGTTGAGATAATAAAGACTATTTTTATGTCTAAATTTATTATTTAATGTGAGTAAACCACTCAGTTATTTCTCTATGTATGGAGAATATAATATGATCATCTTTCCTTCTATATGTGGCATTGACACTAGTGGACATAGAATCTACATCTTGAAAATATCAAATGCTTCTTGATAGTTGTCAGTCTAGTAATATGTGACCCCTTATTTACATCAAATGGGTGAACATAAATCACTTTACAGAAATATTTTCTATAAAGTATAAAATATAGGTATGTAATCCTTGTAGTTATCATAAATCTTTGATATTTTTAAGAGTTAACTTTTCATGTATATCCTTTGTCTTCTTGGGATCAACTTCGATGCCATGATGGTGTACTACGAATCTGAGAGACCTTCTTGAGTTTAAACTAAAAGAAAATATCAGGGGATTTGATTTGAGGCTATGCTATCATAGCTAACTGAAAACTATATCATGGTCAGAAATATGATCATAATGTAACACCCCAAGCTTCAATGTTATGTTTCCCTTTTATTAATGCAATAGGTTGCATTGTACGCAACATGGAGTTTTAACACACCATGACCAATCAAAGTATACGTTATGAATAGTAATACCCAATTTTTAAAATTTTATAAATTTTATTTTTCAAAATGGACTTCATTTTTGGATTCATAAAATCAAAATTATCATAGGGTAAATTTTTGGAATTTTTTTGAAAACTTTCAATTTTTGATGAATAGTGAAAAACACTGCATTATTGTTTAAAACTGACTTTTTATTTAAATAATTAGTTATTTTATTTTATTTTATTTTATTAAAAAATAGATGAATAATAATTATATATGTTCAATTTAATTCATTGGATTCATTTTATAATAAGTTTACATATATAAAATTTTATTGAACTATTTACTGTTTTTTACCCACCTTCTAGGAACATTTGAAAATCTGCATAAAACATAATTTTACCACTTTTGTGAGTTTAATTTCAAAAATCTAATTCAAATGGTTAATATCATTATTTAAAATTTGGTTCAATAATATTAAAATAATTTTTGGTGAATAGTAACATTTGACTTTTTTTTACCACGGTTAAAAGTAAATAAGGTAATTAAGGTTAAAAATGATATTATATTTACCCTAACACATGTTTTAATTCTATTTTATAAGTTTAATTAGACCAAAAACAGCCTTATTAATAAAATATGATCCAATTTGGTTCACAAGGATTAGATTAGGAAATTTATTATTATTTTATTTAAAGAAGAGTTAAAATTGTTAAATTCAAAGTTTAATAACTAAAACATTTTTAATATAGGTTATACAAAAGATAAATTAGACTATAAATATTCATTATAAAGATAAAAATATTTAATAAATAATGGTATTTTATTTATAATTTTTAGACATTAAATAATTAAATTTATTTATGACACAATGATGATGCAGTAATTACCTTATTAATGAAAGATTAAAATAATTGATATTATAAATATACCAATAAAGGTAATTTGGGAATTTTGATGAATTCAGATAATTTTATAGGTTAATATGACATTTTTGGGTTAATTAAATATTTGTTTTTGAAGTAATCATGCAGTTATGATTTTCACAAAAACAAAATACTAAATAGTGTCAAAATTCATATAATTGTGTTTTTAAAACAAATATTATATTATTAATTGATATAATATTCCTAAAAATATAATTTTCAGCCAAAGGACTTAGATAAGGTTATATATTTTAATAATTAACCACTTGGGTTTCTCTTGTCTTATTATAGTATGTTTATTAACCATATAATATAAAAATACAAAGAGACATGGTAAATGACAAACTATTTAAATAAGAGTTAAATCTAAAAAATAAGGTAAATATGGTGATCTAAACCTATCTAAAACCTATTGGTTGAAATTATTTCGACCAAAATCCACCTTATCCTAGAAATAAATCATTTTCAAGCCATTATAAACTGAAAATTATTTTATTATAAAATAATATTTCAAGCTTTTCCTAAAGTGACCCTCACCTCTCTTATAAAAGGGCACTTCCCCTTCTCTCCAAATCACATATCCAAATCCATTTGTCTTGGGAAAACTTTGCATAAATATCCACCAAAATTTTATCCTTTTATCCTATAGGCCTTCCTTTGGTCATAAATCCATACTAGAAATCCCATTTGATCAAATCAAAAGGAAGAACATGAAAATGAGGTAAATGTTTCATCACCTCTTTCAAGTTATTTTCTTCCCCCATTTCCTCTTTATTTATTTTTTCCATTCTAAAATAATAACTCCATTATCTTATATATTCTGTGATGTTATTATAAAAATGGTACAACCATATTCATTATTCTATCCATCATATGAATGATAAAGTCGCCATATGTGCGTACATACGACTTACCATCTACACATCGTGGTGTAGTCTGTTCTTCAAACACTTCATTATATGGATGGGTATATTAATGAGTATAACTGATGTAAATAATAAATATAAAATGTTAATTATTTTGTACATATGATATACCATCCAATTATATAGGATTTCACAATCAATATAATGATATTGTTGCTTGTGCGTACGTACGAATTATCGTCTCCACAAACATGATGAGATTCATTCCCCAGCGTAATCATTCAAGAATAATTTTCATTTTATAATTAAAAATAATGTTTAAGAACTTAATATTCTTATGTATATGAATAAAATACATCCTATCTATAAAAACATGGCTTACATAACCGAGCATATAAAGGAAAATGAATCAGTTAACACCCAAAATGATGATACTACTAAAATATTATTAAAAAATAAATGTTAGAGGATCATATATGATATAATATTTATTTATATAGTTATCTTATAATTTAATAACCATGGTTTAACTATAATACTGGAGGTTAACATACTCTCAACCACGGAAAATTACAAGGTAAGGGTTAATTTCGCAATCTCTTTATTATTTGAGGTTGTTTTTACGTAAGTATCTACTGGGACATCTTTATCATACACATCCATGTTTCTTAAAAATGTATTTCAAGTTTTTTAAAATATTTTCTAGACTATGGGTTAATGTCATTTATACCCTTTTTTTAATTTTTATAAAATGGTTTGAAATGAATCTTTCTATCTATTTCCTAACATGCATCTTTATGACCCTTTCGACAAAATTAAGGTAAGAATGTCTTTTTTTAACTTATATGACGGGTGTGGATATTTTCCACCATTATATAATCATCTAAGATTCCTAGACAAGCATATTATAATACTTTAAAAATAAATATTTTTTTATAATTATTTGACTTTTAAATGATTTCAAAATACAAAGAGGTATTTATTTCAAATGGTTTTCAGTTCATCTATGTCAACATCATTTGATGGATATTAAACTTGTTTAAAGTTAAATTATTATGATACAAATCTTCTATATTATATTGATGTTTTTGTGATATGTTTGACTATGTAGGTGTTATTTTTTCACCATTCATGGTTTATTGATAATGTATTGACATTTTTTATGCTAGTTTTAATACTAATGTTTATGTTATGTTTTAACCTTTCATATTGAGAATGAATTGGACATAGTAAGTGATGTGTGGAGCCTGCTATAGCTCCTCGATGCATCAGTAGGTCTCCTGAGAAAAACTAGTGTCTTGGCACAAGGCCTTGACAAAATCTTATTTGTAGTCTTGGCATGAGGCCTTTATCTATGTGGTTATGAAGTATGGCATTATGAATTCCATCATTATGAAAGTGGTATTGATATTTCATGTAATTATTCAACTAGTAGAATATCCATGTGATTAAATAAATGTAATTATTTAATTTTATATTTTCCATATTATGCTAATTTATAAGTTTAAAAGGCTTTTTTTAGTCTTATACATTGCCTTAAATGTTTATTCTTATTAATGAAAGTTTGTGCTATATTGTTGTCCTTACTGAGCATCTGAGCTCACCACTTTCTATGTTTTATTTTTCTTAGGATGTGAAGAAGTATTTTATGGTTGACTTGTAGGGATAGTCTAACTATATATGTGTGTTTAAAAGGGGAAAAAATTTTGAGGATGTTTTTATTTCATGATGTAACATAAAAATTATGAATGTATCTAGTACTTCCAAGGATACTAAAATTATTGGTCTTACAAGATATAATTCCTTGTATCATGCCAATGTTATGTGATAATGCATCAACTCCGGGTAACTATGGCCGGGGCATTACAATTAGTATCAAAGGAAGTTTTGTATAAACCTTGGAAACTATATTTATAAAAACACTTATTAGAGAACACTACCCTAAGATAGACTTTGAGGATTAGTATAGAAGAACTTCCTATAATTTTAATACTATAGATATTTTGTGAGTTTTCCAAGAAATACATCCATTTATGGATACGAGTAGGTAGAATTGGCTCTAGAACAGATGTAACTAGGGGTAAAACTTGAAAGCATTGCTTTGATCAAGACTTGAATGAGAACTGGTGCACAAAAACGAGCCTTGCTGCACTCTTGGTTATGACACTCCTGGGAGATATGTTTAGGATAATTCTCATTTTCTTTACAAACCATTATGAAGGGTTTATGAGTATATACTTCTTCAAAGAAAACATTTTTATGAATATGGATTATATCCCTAAAATGTTAAATTTATGTTAAGTGTTTTACATGTTTGGAATTATGTATTATGATTCTTAAACTAATCTAATGTATGACATTTTTTAGAAATAATGTCTAGTGGAAGGAATGGAAACTGTATCAATGCACTTAATCCATGTAGGTCTTTCCCTCCTACTCAAGATAATTATAGTGGAGATGGTGATGCAACTGGTGCTGATCAACTTATCACCATATCAGGACAACTCACTCAGGTTATGAATAATAACCTTACCTGTATGGAGCACCCTGATCTACAATGCGAAGGATCAAGGTTAGACCACTTCGTGAAGCAACAACCACTAACATTCAATGGGAGTACAAATCCATTAGTAGTTGGGCAATGGATAAGTTCCTTAGAGAAAATATTTCATACTTTAGGGAGTATTGAAAGGTAAAGAGTTATCATTGCAGTTTATCACCTCACGAGAGATGCAAATCAATGGTGGTCATTAATAAAAAAACACAAAGGAAGATTAAGAAGAATCAAACATGGATTAGAGGTATTTTAAATAGATTTTCTTAGAAAAATACTTTCCTCATGACCATCGAGCGAATATGGAAAGACAATTTCTGAGTCTGTGGCAAAAGGAGGATGAGAATGTCGCAAAGTATGAGGATAACATTACAAGATTATAAATGCATGAAATAGATTATATACGTAACCCATGGAGTAATATTGATCGATTATTTTATGGGTTAAATCCATTTCTCTATCGAGTATTAGTCTCACAATCCTTCTCACTGTAAGAAGATATTGTCTCATGCGTTATCAAGATAGAAAAGGAATTTTCTAAGTCTTACGACTTCGAAGAAAAGAAAGAGAATAAGAGATATGATGAACACTATGGAAATGTAAATAAGGGGAAGATGGGAAAAGTTGAATATCCATCCTATGGTAAATGTGGGAAGAAACACCACGGTACTTTCCTGAAAGGAATGGGATTCTGTTACAGGTGTGGTGAAAAAGGCCACCAAGATTGTGATTGCAAGGGGAAGAAAAAGGATGTCAATGTTTAATGCTATAATTGTAGAGAAAATGGGAATTATGAAAATTAATGTCCAAAACACCAAGGGAAATTACCTTAGAAAAGTCCATGGGAGCAAGGCCAAGCTTATGAGATCACTACTGCTGAGGTTGAAGCTTTGAAAGATGTGGTGGTAGGTAATTTAATAGTTTCCTCAAGTTTAAATAATGCTTTATTTGATTCTGAATCATTTCATTATTTCATATATTTCCAGTTTTCTAAGAAAATTAGATATTTAAAATTTTTTTATAAAGGTATTTTTTAGTAAAAACACCTAAGGGAAGTATCATCACAACAATGTTTTGTGAATCAGTTCTCATTTGGGCATATAAATGTTCTTTATCTACAGATCTCATCTTCATACCCACGATTTAATTTAATATAATCCTCATAATGGATTGTCTTTTGGACCATGATGCGAAAATTTATTATAAGAAGAAGGAGGTTTCAATTTTCGTTGATTATAATGAGTACCTTATGTTTAGAGTAGAAACATCACTACCTGATTCTTATCAAGATCCACCCACAGTAGCTTGACTAAATTCAATTATCGGGGAGGAAGAGAATGAAATAACTATGGGAGAGGAAAAATGTTCAAATAGAGGATGTACCTATAGTGCAATAATATATTGATGTGTTTCCCTAGGATTTACCTGGACATCCTCCAGAGCGATAAATTGAGTTTTCTATTGATTTAATTCCTAGTTTAATGCCCATATCGAATACCCCTTATAGAATGGCCATTGTGGAATTAGTGGAACTAAAGAAAAAACTAGAGGAATTAAGTAATAAGGGATTTATTCACCCTAGTGTTTATCCATGGGGAGCCTTTGTCCTTTTTGTTAAGAAGAAAGATGGATCTATGAGGTCATGTGTTGAATATAGGGAGATCAATGCTATAACAATAATGAAAAAGTATCCTCTACCTCTCATTGATGATTTATTTGACCAAATTCTTGGAGCTCAATATTTTTCAAAGATTGACTGATGATCTGGATATCATCAGTTTGTTTGTGAAGAAGGAAGACATTCCGAAAATAGAATTTCAAACCAGGTATGGGTATTATGAGGTTATAGTAATGACTTTTGGATTGACTAATGCACCCTCTGGCTTCATGGATCTAATGAATAGAGTTTTCAAGGAAAATCTTGTTGAATTTTTAGTGGTATTTATTGATGATATCTTGGTATACTCAAAAAGATACGAAGATCATGAAAATCACTAGCACACTATTCTGAAAACCCTAAGAAGAAATGAATTATATGGGAAGTTTAGCAAGTGTGAATTCTGGCTTCAAGAGCTTTCTTTTCATGGCCATATTCTCTTTAATGATGGAATCTCTTTTGATCCTTCAAATACCAAGAAAATACAATAATGTCCATCACCGACGATTATAACTGAGGTACACAGTTTTATTGGTTTAGTAGGTTATTATCGATATTTCATCCAGAATTTTGCCCGGTTGGCTAACTTATTAACTAAGCTCACACGTAATGGTGTTAAATTTGTTTGGAAAAATTATTTTAAAGAATGTTTTGAAGAATTTAATAGAATATTATTTAATTCTCCTATCTTAACTCTACCATCAAGGAATGATGGGTTTGTTATTTATAGATATGCTTTAAAGAAAGGACTTTATTGTGTCTTTATGCCGAATGATAGATTTATTACCTATGCATCACGACAACTAAAAATTTATGAGAAAAACTATTCCACTCATGATCTTGTGTTTTCAGCTGTAATATGTACTCTGAAGATATAGAGACACAATATCTATGGTGAAAAATGAGAGATTTATACTAATCACAAGAGTTTGAAGTATATTTTCTCACAAAAAGAACTCAAAATGAGGCAAAGGATATGGCTTTAACTACTCAAGTTTTATGATTGCACAATACAGTACCACCCAGGGAAGGAAAATATGTTGTCAGATGCTTTGAGCAGAAATGTTCATGGAGATTTTGAACAAGATGAGAGTTGAAAGAGATCCTATTTTCATAGATCTAGTAAAGATATATATAGGAATAACCATGGAAGGGGAAACATCGATAATGTTTAAAATGGTTTTCAAACCATATTTACTAGAAAGGATAAAATGTTATCAAACTGATGATGAGGAGTTTCAAAAGAAGGTTAAAGCTTTAAATGATTGGAGAGTGAGTGACTTCATATTTGAAGATAGAATTTTGAAATTTGGAAAGAGACTTTGTTTTCCCAATATACCTGATCGGAAAATGGAATTGTTGGATGATGCTCATAGCTCCAATTTTTCAATACACCTTGGGATCACCAAGATGTATAGAGATTTGAAGGAACATTTTTGGTGGGACAAAATGAAGAGGGATATTACTGATTTTGTGTCAAGATGTATGGTTTTTCAATAAGTGAAAGCTGGAAGGAAACGACATGGAGGAGTAATGCAACCTATTCCCATACCTGAGTGGAAATGGAATAATATTATGAAGAACTTTTTCATGGGGCTAAGAAAGACTCCTTGAAGGAATAATGAAATATGGTTTATTGTTGATCGTTTTTCCAAGTCGCCACATTTTCTTACTATAAGAGAATATTTACCACTTGAATGTCAAGAAAGAATAAATGTTAATGAAGTTGTAAGACTCCATGGTGTACCCTTATCAATTGTTTCTAATCACAGTCATCATTTTACATCAAGATTTTGTAAAAGTATTCAGAAGGCCTTGGATACTAAACTTCATTCGTGCACTACCTACCACCCTCAAATTGATGGAAAATCAGAACAGACTATTCAAACATTAGAATACATGTTGAGATCTTTCTCACTTAACTTTCACGGTATGTGGGATCAATATTTAACTCTGGTAGAATTTTCTTATAACAATAGCTTCCATTCAAGTATACAGATGACACCATATGAAGAATTATACCATAAGATATGTTGCACACCAACTTTTTGGGACGATTT
Source organism: Viscum album (assembly GCA_963277665.1). NCBI lineage: Eukaryota > Viridiplantae > Streptophyta > Magnoliopsida > Santalales > Viscaceae > Viscum > Viscum album. The sequence continues at coordinate 1,649,933,418 of OY728137.1, read as the reverse complement.
TGGTGAAAGAAAACTCGTAGGCCCAAAACTTGTTGAGGAAACAATGGAAAAAAGTCAAGATTATCCAAACCCACATAAAATTATCCCAAAGAAGGAAAAATATATGTGTTGATAACCAAAGGAAGGATTTAGAATTTTAAGTAGGAGGCCATGTTCTCTTGAAGGTATCTCTATGGAAGGGTGTTATATGTTTCAGTAAGAAGGGTAAATTGAGTCCCAGGTATATCGGGCCTTTCAAAATTCTAGAACGAATTGGAGTTGTAGCTTATCATTTGGAAATGCCTCCAAGACTCTCCAAAGTTCATGATGTGTTCCACATATCACTGTTGAGAAACTTCATGCCTGACCCAACGCATATACTCACCTATAAAAAAATTGAACTGGAACCTGATCTGTCTTATTGTGAAGAGCCTGTCAAAATTCTTGATACCAGGGAACAAGTGCTGAGAAACCGGACGACTCTTCTACTAAAAGTTCTATGGAGAAATCATAAGATGGAAGAGGAAATATGGGAACCCGAGGAACATATGATGAAAAACCACCCGAATATTTTTTATGTAATAATATTCTTGAAATTTCAAGAATGAAATTATTTTAAGGATGGGAGAATGTGACACCCCAACCTTCTACGATACGTTTCCCTTTGATTAATGTTGTAGCATGCATTGTACGCAACTTTGAGTTTTAACACACCACGACCAATAAAAGTATCTTTTATGAATAGTAATACCCACTTTTTGAAATTTTATAATTTTTTTTTTCAAAGTGGACTTCATTTTTGGATTTGAAATATCAAAATTATCTTAGGGTGAATTTTTTTAATTTCTCTGAAAACTTTCAATTTTTGACGAGTAGTGAAAAACACAACATTATTGTTTAAAAATTGATTTTTATTTAAATAATTAATTATTTTAATTTAATTTATTTTAGGTCAAAATAGATACATAATACCTATATATGTTCAATTTAATTCATTTTATTCATTTTATAATAAGTTTAGATATATAAAATTTTATTTAACTTTTTACCATCTTTTACCCACCTTTGAGGAGCATTTTAAAATTTAAATAAAACTTAACTTTACTGCTTCTATGAGTTGAATTTCAAAAATATGAAAGACACAGTTAATATAATTAAGTAAAATGTGGTTCAATAATATGAAAATATTTTTTGGTGAATAGTAACTTTTGACTTTTATTTACCATAGTTAAAAGTAAATAAGCTAATTAATGGTAAAACTTATATTATAATTACCCTAACACATGTCCTAATTCTATTGGATAAGTGTAATTCTACCAAAAAAATCCTTATGAATAAAATATTACCCCATTTGGTCCACATGGATTAGATTAGGACATTTTTTATTACTTTATTTAAAGAAGAGTTAAAAGTGTTAGATTCAATGTTTAATAACTAAACCATTTTTAATATAGGGTAATTTATAAGATAAATTATACTATAAATATTAATTATAAAGATAAAAATATTTCCTACATAATGTCATTTTATATATAATTTTTCGACATTAAATATCTAAATTTTTTAATGAGACAATGATGATGTAGTAATTACCTTATTAATGAAAGACTAAAATAATTGATATTATATATATCCAAATAAATGTAATTTCAGACTTTTTATGGATTAAAATAATTTTATAAGTTAATATGACATGTTAGGGTTGATTAAATAATTTTTTTTCGAATTAATCATGTTTTTATGATTTTCACAAAAAATAAATACTAAATAGTGTCAAAATTGACATAATTGAGTTTTTAAATTAAATACTATTTTATTAATTGATATAATATTCCTAAAAATCTAATTTTCTACAAAATGACTTATATAAGGTTAAATATATTAATAATTAACCACTTGGGGTTCTCTTGTCTTGTTATAGTATGTTTATTAAAAATATAATATAAAAATACAAAGAGACATTGTAAATGACAAACTATTTAACTAAGAGTTAATTCTAAACGATAAGGTTAATATGGTAACATAAAACTATCTAAAACCTATTTGTTGAGATTTTTATGACCCATACCCACCTTATCATCTAAATAAATCATTTTGGAGATATTATAAACCGAAAATTATTTTATTACAAAATAATATTTCAAGATTTTCCAAAAGTGACCCTCACCTCTCTTATAAAAGGGAACTTCCCATTATCTCAAAATCACACATCCAAAGCCATTTGGCTCGGCCACAATCTGCCCAAATATCCTCCCAACATTTATCCCTTCATCCTAGAGGGAATACATTGGTCATAAAGTTGTCCTATGGATCCATTTTTATCAAATTAAAAGGAATAACTCGAAGAATAGGTAAATATTTCATAACCTTTTTCAAGTTCTTTTATTCTATCACTTCGTCTTTGTTTGTTGTTTCCATTCTAAAATAATAACTCCAGTATCTTCTATATATTGTGATTTTATTATAAAAATGGTACAAATGTATTCATTAATCTATCTATCATATGAATGAAAAAGTCACTATACGTGCGTACGTACGGCTTACCATCTCCACATCGTGCTGTAGTTTGTTATTCAAACACTTCATTATTTGGATGGGTATAATAATGATTATAATTGATGTAAATAATAAATATAACATGTTAATAGTTCTTTATATATGATATAAAATCCAATTACATTTGATTTTACCACCAATATAATGATATTTTCGCTTATGCGTATGTACAGATTACCGTCTACATGAACGCGATGAGATTCATTCCCCATCGTAATCATTCAAGAATAATTTTCATTTTATGATTAAAAATAATGTTTAAGAACATAATATCATTCAAAATATGAATAAAATACATCCTATCCATAACAAACATGGCATACATAACTGAGCATATAAAAGAAAATGGATCAGTTAACACTCAAAATGATGATACTACTAAAATATTATTAACAAAGCAACATTAGAAGATCATATATGATATAATATTTATGTATATGGTTATTTTATATTTTAATAAATATGGTTTAACTATTATACATGATTTTAACATACCCTCGACCAAGGAAAAGTATAAGGTAAGGGTTAATTTCACAATATCTTTATTATCCGAGGTTGTTTTTACGTAAGTGTCTACTAGGACCTCTTTATCATCCACATCCAAGTTTCTTAAAAATTTATTTCAAAACATTTTTACTATTTACTAGACTATTACTTAAAGTAATTTATACCCTTTTTGACTTTTTATAAAATAGTTTAAAATTAATCTTTCCATTATTTTCCAAACAGGCTAATTTATGACCTTTTGACAAAATTAAGGTAAGAATGTCTTTTTTTAACTTATATGGTGGGTGTGGCTATTTTTTTCTATTATATCATCTTCAAAGCTTCTTATAAAATATTATAAGAATATTTTCCAAATAAATGTTTTCTTTTATAATTTGTGACTTTTAAATGATTACAAAATAGAAAGAGGTATTTATTTCAAATAGTTTTCATTTCTTCTATGTAAACATCCTTTGATGGATTTTAGACTTTTTTGAAGTTGAATTATTATTATAAAAATATTCCAAATTGTATTAAAGGTTTTTTGATATGTTTGACTGTGGACGTTTTATTTTTAAACCATTCATGGTTTATGGATAAAGTGTTCACATTTCATAGGCTAGTTTTAATACGAATGTTTATACTATGTTTAAACCTTTTCATATGAGGAATGCACTGGACTTAGTAAGTCATAGGTGGAGAACGATATAGCTCCTCAATGCATCAGTAGTTATCATGAGACAAACTAGTGTCTTGTAACAATTCATTGACAAAATATTATTGGTAGTATTTGAACAAGGCCTTGACTATGAGGTTATGAGTCTGGTATTATGCATTCCATCATTATAAAAGTGGCTATTGATATTTCATGTGATTATTCAACGGGTAGAATATCTATGTGATTAAGTAAATTGAATTATTTGATTTTATCTTTGACATATTATGCTGAATTTTAAGTTTAAAAATCTTTTGTTTTAGTCTTATACATTGCCTTAAATTTTTATTCTTATTTATGAATGTTTCAACTATATTGTTATCCTTACTGAGCATCTGAACTCAACCATTTATATGTTTTATATTTCCTAGGATGTGAAGAAGTATTTTATGGTTGACATGTAGGGATAGGATAAGGATATAAGTGTGTTAAAAAGGGGAAAATTTTGTGGATGTTTTTATTTCATGATGTATTGTAAAACTTATGAATTTATCTAGTACTTCCAAGGCTACTAAACTGATCAGTCTTTTGGGACATAATTCCCTTTATCATGCCAATGTTATGGGATAATTCATCAACTCTGGGTAACTTAGGTCAAGGAGTTACACATAAATTTTATAATATTTTACACTACGGTCAACGACATATCTCTCAACATAAGTTCCCAAAAACATTTTAATGTTGTGGTGCATGGCATGCTGGTATGTAGTGCAGACATTTTGCATGTTTAAGAGCATCACTTGATATAAATATACTCCTTAGGGTTCTCTAAGTATTTTTATTCTTTGTCTTCAATGTCCATTCAAATTTTTTTATGTCCAAAATAACCATCCATTAAGGAATGGTCTTGTTATCTAGTCCTCACATCAATTAAAAATTTTATAATTGAAACTAAGAAGTATTATTTTGGACAGTGTTGGTTGATATATATAAAATTGGAGAAAACACTAATCTTCCAATTTTTCTTCTGTATTGGGACTACATTAGTGATCTATTTCAGGTACTGTAGTTCAATAATGAACATGGATTTGATGATCTTACCAAATTCAGTTTCAATATTGGAAGCATTAGTTAGATAACTTTTTTTGGCTTCCTATTTGTAACCATGATGATATTTTGGCAGGCCTAGGTGGTGGAAATCCACATCAATGTCAATGCTTGGAATTTCTATGTAATTATAGGAAAAAACATGTTGATTCTTATTTAAAAATAATTTATATACTTTTTTTTATTCTATGGGAGTATCCACACTAACCAATATAGGTTGTTGGACTTCATTTGTTCTGATATTAACCTATCAGAGTTCATTGATAGTGGTAAAGACACCTTACTCAAATTCTATAGGAGTTTCTTTGAGGTCATCTTCCACTTCCTCTTCCTCTTCCTCTTCATCTTCCTCTTCCTATTCCTCTTCCTCTTCTTCTTTATCTTCCTCTTCTTCTTATTCTTCCACTCCTGGACACATTGGTAGGGATGAGTGACGAATGGTAATCAGTAGAGTTAATGAAAATATTGATATTCTAAGATTTAAAAGTAAATATTTCTCCATTCTCTAATGGTGATACAATAATTCCTTCAAATTAAGATGATGAAATTGGGGATAACTAAATTCATTGAGATGGAGTGAGGGAATTTTCACTTGAATCATCACCATTGATAGAAGGATTAAACGAATTATCATTAATACTAGGTTTATCTTATATGTATAATATCATGAGGTTTTAAGAATACATACCCAATTTAGAATTTACATATTCAATCCAGTTGATGTGTAGTACATATTCATCATCGATCTCCTCTTATTAGTTGGTTGGGGACATTTCTAGACCATCTGGGGTGGTAACCTAGGAAACATCACCATTCATTGGTTTCTTCCCTTATCTTTGATAAAATTTATAATTAATGTATTTATCCTCACAAGATTCAAATATATATTCATCATCGTATAACATCCCACTTTTCCTACCGATGTGGTATTTTATAAATTGGTGATACGATAAAGAGATTTCTATATGTTGGTGAAACCAAATCCTGAAAAGTAGGATATTGAAATCTATATCCTATCAGATGACTATAAATTCATATTTGGACATTAAATCTCTTAATTGAGTTATAATCATGACATGGATGAAGGGATTTTTTTTATACCCTTGAAGTGTTACAGGATAATGATACATGTCAGCTTCATAGTATCCTAATAGAAGAAATATTCATATTTGAATAACATTGAATCATGATCCATTATCGAAAAAATATTTATGGATATCACTATCATCTAGCCTTCTAGACATATATAAGGGCCTAATGTTTCCTTATATCATAACTTACTTATACTATTCTATAAAATAAATAACCACATGGCATTCTCTATGATCTATCTTTTCCTAATATGCCTATAGTGACCCTATCATTTTTCATATATCAATACATGATTTTATGCATAATTAAACATCAAATCACAAGCCAAGTATCATAAAGTCTAGTGTCCTGGAAGACAAGATACATAATCAAACATCATAAAAACAACATTATTTTATCTCTATAATTATATCATAACATCCATTGTGCTCAAACATCATTATAGGGTAACCTGGGGATAACATGAACAAAGGGATGATCTAAAATCCTAGTAAGGTATTAAGCATAAGAATAAATCATTAGTACATTGGTTAGGAAGCATGACATAATGATATAAAAATTAATAAAATTTAATTGAACATCTGGAACCATAACATGTCTAACATGGGATCAAAGAAACATGGAATCATAGTGATTTGAAAGAAAAATAAAACATAAATTTAGCATGAGTCAAGGCTAGTTTCTCTTAGTGAATCACAAGTCAATGTTAACCACCAAGATCGTTTCACATGGTAGCACAAGTCACGGATAACTTCCAAGACTGTTGTATATAGCATCTCATGATACTAAACTTTACTCAATTCATTGGAACTCCATCTATGAACACCCATCATAAAATTTTCATGAATATTCGTTCAACATACAGAATCAAAAATAACCAGCCATAAATAAACATAATGGAACCCTTAGAATGAAATGTGTATCATAATCATGTCATAAAGAATAATTTAATGTGTGTATCATACAAGTGTCCATGAATGAAATGAATTAGAACATACATGGAAATTCATAACAGAAAATAGGAATATATCCTGGTAAGTGATATCAAATAGAAGTGATAAATTTTAAAAAAATAGTTTAAGAAGGTTTAGCATTGAAACATTTTAGGGCGGTTTTTAGGATAATACTAAAGAGTATTCAAAATAAAAGAGGGAATAATATTTATATTAAACTATAAGTGAAACAAAAAATATTTCATAATAAAAATAATGATTTCATAAAAACAATGGTGGCTTAAAATAAATGGTAGAGTGCACTTGAGAATTTGTAAAAATTTAGGAAGTTTCCTTAAAACGAGTTTGTTTATCGAGAAGTATTGAGGAGGTAATCACATAAAATAATGTATATCCCCAAAAGGGAATGATTAATGGATATTGATAGATAATTTTTTGACATATAAATAGCAATTATAATATGTGCATAAATAAAATATAAGATTTCATTTAGGTAAAAAGAGAGTAAGAATAACCCACAAGAATAATGGAGGTTCTGGTAGAATCCCTTACCTTAAGTATGATGTTGTTCTACACTTGATATTAATGACCTAAATAATAAAATTTGTTTCATTAATTATTATTTAACTAACCTATTTTTAATGTAATTGATTCGTTATAAGCCTTTTGAGTTTATATATAACCTTTTTCATTGGTTATGAGATTCAATTTTATTGTTCAGGTTCATTTGTTTCAGTACCTGTTTACTTATATACATTAAAGGATAATCATGAAAAATGAGGATGGTTGTCTAGAATTTTAGTTATATTTTATTATTTAACATTCATAAGGTTACATGGTGGTAAATTTTATCTGGTTACTGGGGGTGAAAATTAATCAGTATATAAAACATTAGTGATAACCTTTTGGGTTAATTGGCAGTTTTTTATCACAATGAACACGTTTTGTTTTATAAATCAAAACCATATGTAAAAAAAGATTTCAGATTCATAGATGATACCAAATACATATATTATAGTCTATTTCAACCATAATAATGGTTTCATGGCCATAATTGAATATGGTAATGGAAATTGAAAACCCATCATCCTTGAATGTAGTAAATTAATACATCTCAGATGGTGTTTTTACTAGAAGTATAAAATAAGGGTAAATGAGAAATGGTAGTAAATTACTCCATTATTATGACAAAATTATAGTATATTTAAGTTATTTTATTTTTCATAACATTTGGAAGGGGAGAGGTAAGGATAGAAAATAAGAAAAAGAACTTGATAGGAAAGTAAAAGAATTGAAAAGAGGAATTTACCTTTTAAATTAATCTTCCTTGAGAGCCTCTTAAGAGGATATTATTTGGTATTTTGAAGATAAAAAGTGATGTTAGAATTAGGGGATGAGTTTAGGGAGACACTTTAGTAAAATTTTAGAAAGTCACAGGGCTTGAGATAAGTGAAGAGGAGAGGGGAGTGTGGGTGCTTTTTATAGTTGAGGGAGGAGGGTTTTCTTAATAAATTATTCATTAGTCTATTATTTTTCTATAAGACAATAAATAGTGATAATTACATGACCATAAATAGTAATAAGTGCATTTGAGTTCAAACCAATGTCCATTTACATCATCCATGACTCAGGCATGATGTAGAAATTTAGGTTTTACACTTATTATAAATTATCATATTTTACTATTCATCATAAACTCATGTATTTCAGAAAAATCCAAAAAAATCATCCTATCCATTTATCAATGGGTATAATCTAAAAATTAAATCCATTTTATGAAGAAAAAAAATTATATATATGGAAATTTTAATTTTTAAATAAAACCATCATTTACTTGAAAAATACTATTATAAATTATACCAGATTTTATAATACTTTGAAAAACTAACTAAGGTCTCATAAAATTATACTATAATAATAAGACATAAAAACAATAATTTATTAATGAATTTGATGAAAATAAATTTTCTTTTTTAATTATTAAATTATTCATAAATTTTTTATTAAACATTTATGACATATAAAAATACCAACACTATCATATTATCACTTATATGATGGATAAATTTTATTTATACTTTAATTGGTAAGGTTACTATTTACAGGGAAAAATAATTATTCATAAGGTTCATGTTACTATTCATAAGGGTAAAATTACTATTCATAAGGGTTGTTTACTATTCACCAAAAAATAAGTTTCTCTTATTAGACTCCAAACATCTTACCGATCATAGCTTTGAATGTCATATTTTTTAAATTAAAATCACAAAAGTGAAAATATTATGTTTAAAGGTCATATAGTACTTAGTATTTAATTGTGTTGTGATTTCATGTGATTATATAACATAATTATAAGAAGGTAATTTTCATCGATTAAACTTTAGGTTATTATATTCTTCCCTCTTATGAAATTTTTCCCTCAAAATTTCACTTTATATTCTAAGACGTAAATAAGTTCGGGTACTTTTATTTCATTTCCTCCTCGAGTTCCCATGTTGCCTCTTCGTAATTATGGTTATTTCATAGTAATTTGACCAGGTGAGTAGTCTTGTTATGTAGAACTTTTTCTCTATAATCAAATATCTTCACTGGATTCTCCTTGTAAGAAAGATCATTATCCATCTATACCATATCTACAGATAGTACATGTGATCATCTACTTTGCACTTTCTTAAGAGGGATATATGGAATACATCACGTAATTTTTACATGGTAGGTGGAAGTGTTATTCGATAGGCCACAGCTCCAACATGATCAAGAATCTTTATGGGGTCGATGTACCTAGGGTTTAGCTTTCCTTTCTTCCAAAATATCTTGGACTTCTTCCATGGAGATATGAGGAGGAATACCTTGTCTCCAACTTTGAACTAAAGGTCCCATCGATTATTGATTTCATAAAACATTTGTTGAATTTGGGAATCCTTGATGTGTTTCTGAATTTTTTTAATCTTCTTCACCATTTCTTCAACCATTTTAGTTCCTAGAAACTTATGCTCACCGATTTCATCTCTACATGTCGGTGTTCTTCCCCATTTCCCACAAAGGGATTCATATGGTGTCATTTAAATACTGGAGTGGAATATATTGTTTTAGGATAATTTAAGTAGTGGAAGATGTTGGTTCTACCATCCTATTAATTACATAGAACATTCTCTCATCATGTCTTACAATTTCTTAATAGTTTTCTTAGATTGGCCATCAGTTTGAGGATGATAGGTCATATTGAAGTTTAGTTCAGTGCTCAGATCACATTGGATACTTTTCAAGAACATTGAGGTAAATATCAGATCTCTATCAGATATAATAGATATTGGTACTCTATGCAGCCTTATCACCACTTTCATATATATCTATGAAAGTTTATCTAATGAGAATTCCTCTTGAATTGCGATAAAGTGAGTTGTCTTTGTAAGATGGTCCACAATGACCCATATAGCATTGTTTCCTCTGTATGTCCTTGGATGTTTAGTGAAAAATTCAACGGTGATTTTCTCCCCTTATATGTTGGTATGGGTATTAGTTTCATCATCCCCATATACTTCTATCTTTCAGCCTTCACTTGTTAACAAACAAGACATTTTGAAGCATATTCGGTAGTCACCTTCTTCATATTGTCCCACCAAAAGTTCTCTCCGAGATCTCAATACATCTTTGTTATCCCTAGTGAATAGAGAATGATGATATTTTATTGAAATTCAAAATATCCTTCTTTATATTTGGATTAGATGGTACACATAATCCTGACCCAAATATGACAACTCCTTTATCATCAATCTTGAACTTAGAGTATTTCATATTTCTGATAGCTTCTACCCTTTTCTGGAATTCCATGACTATTCTTTGATCATCCTTCATTTTATCTATGATGGATGGTTGAGAAATCATTTGAGAAAGTATTGATGAAATTCCTCCCATAATTATTCCCATGTCTATCATCTATAAATCCAAGAATATTGGATCCTTTTCAAATCTCATCACTGATAAAGATGTAGGATCCTTTCTACTTAGAGAATATGCCACTATATTTTCCGTACCTAGATGGTAGTGGATTGCATATTCATAATACTTGATGAGGTATAACCATCTTAATTGGTGCATGTTAATCTTTTTCTGTGTGAATATGTATTTGAAAATCTATTGATCAATATATATCTCACACTTCACCCCTTAGAGATAATGTCGCCAGATTTTCGATGAAAAGATCATAGCCACCTACTCTTGGTCATGTGTAGGATAATTTTTCTCATGAATTTTTAGCTGTCTTTAGGTGTAGGATATCACTTTATCATTTTACATTATGACACATAATAAGACCTTCATTGAAGCATTATTGTTCACCATAAAGAGTTCTCCACTTGTTGGGAGTGTGAGTATTGGTGTAGTGATAAGCTTATTTTTTAACTTCTTAATGCAGTCTTCACAATCTTGAGTCTAAAAAAAATTTACTCCCTTTTTTTCATATTGGTCATTGGGTTTGACAATCATGAAAATTTCTCCACAAATCATCAATAATACCCAGCTAGACCATGAAATCTATAGATATCTGTTACAGATGTTGGTCTGACCCACTCTTCAATTGCCTTTGTTTTAGAAGGGTCTACAATTATACATTTATTAGTGATTTCATGCCCCAAGAATGGTATTTCTTCCATCCAAAGATCACTTTTACTGTACTTTACATAAATCTTATCCCTTTGCAATTTCATCAGCATAGTATTCAAATGCTCCTCATGTTCCACCTTACCCTTGGAGTATATCTAAATATCATTGATAAGACTACCAAATATTTGTCGTGGTAATCTCTATAGACTCTATTCTATAGATCCATGAAAATTTCTAGAGAATTAGGGAGTCTGAAGGCCATCACTATGAACTCGTAGTGTCTATAACTCATTCTAAAGGCAGTCTTGGGAATATTTTCCATCCTCACCTTTAATTGTTGATATCCCGACTGAAGGTCCAACTTAGTGAAATAATTGGCCCCACGAAGCTAATCAAATAATCCATCCATCCAAGTCAAGGGATACTTGTTATTTATCATGATTTTATTATGCTCATTATAATAAATTGAAAGGTTCAATGAACTATCATTGTTCTCAATGAAAAGGACTAGTGCACCCCATGGTGAAGCACTTGGGTGTATAAAACCCTTCTCTAGATTATCTTATAACTACTTCTTTAGCTCTTCCAGCTCTATAGTGGCCATTATATAAGGTTTATTTAATATAGGTAGGGATCCAAGAATAAGTTCAATTGATAACTCAACCTCTTAATCTGGAGGAAGACCAAGAAAATCTTTAGGGAATACATCATTGTAATCCCTCACGATTGGCATATCTTTGATATGTATCATCTCCTTTGTATCAATATTCTTAGATTTAAATTGTTTCTTATAAGGTAGTAATATCCACACTTTATATAGTGATTCTAAAGTAGATTCATCTTCCTTCATACACTTTTAGAGAATTGGAGGATTCTTCGGGATGTGAATAGTGATATCCCCTTCCCAACAGTTGCTATTGGATATGTATAAATATTGTCAATCCATGCCCAAGATAACATCAAACTTCACTCAAAGAAGTATAAAAATGTTTTATGTGAAGTTACATCCACAAAACTTTATCTGGGAGGAGTTATAAACCCTAGACATAATAATTTCCCCATTTTTGTTTCTTGTAGATAACTTAACTTCTAAATTTCGAGGTAGTGTTTCAAAAGTTCTACTAAACCAGAATGATATGAAAGAATGCGCAGAACCAGAACCAAATAGTCTGTCCACTATTCTTGAATGAATAACTATCATTCATTTCACCACATCATTGGTTGGATCCACAATAGAAATAGTGGTAGCATAAGCCATTCATTGTTTACTTAGAGGTTGTTGTTGATTACCTCCAACAGCCCTTGGAAAATGGAAATTGGTCGTATAATTCACATGCTACTTGAAGTTGTAACATTGCACTATAGGATTAGTGTTGATATGAAACTTCATTTCTTCTTCCACATTAGTGAAATTATTCATATCCCTTCGTTAGTTCTTTTCTAGATGTCCCATATTTCCACATTTGAAGCAATTCATGGTTCTATATAGAAAGTTCCTAGGTTTATTCTTCCCACAATTTTGACATGTGGGATGTTTGATCTTCTTTCAGTAATGTTAATTTTTTTCCCAACCACCCATATTAGATTACATATTATAATTTTTTTCACCAGAACCATGAGACAACCGGGAGTCTCTGATCTCCATTTCAACCATAAGGGCACAATGAACAGTCTCTTCATCACTGTCAAAGTCACAAATCACCAATTATTTTTATAGAATCAACTTTAGTCTTCTAAAGAAGTGATCCACCATTATTTTCGTGTTCAAGACTAATCTGGAGAGGTATCTTGCAAACCTTATGAATTTTTCTTCATACGGCTGGATAGACTCATCTACATTTTTCTTGAGTATATATAACTCTCTTTCCATCTTGAGATAGAGGGTTCGGGGAATATTTTTATAGAAAAATATTTATGGAATCCATCATAATCCATGGATTCAATTTTATCTTCAAACTTCATATTCTTGATCAGTGTCAACAACTGATTAGCTTCTCCATCAAAATAGTAGACCGTCAGTACAAATTTCTCTTCTTATGATCACTAGAGGATAGATAATATCTTTTCAATGGAGTTAATACACTTTTCCATGAGGTGGGGATCATAAGATCCACTAAACATGGGAGGCCTTTATTGCATGAAGTAGTCAACATCAACTTGATCTTTCCTTGTAGAAGGAGGGTGTTCCAAATGATTCATGTTTTTATTTAGAACATGAGCTAGCTGAGCAATTATTGTCATGAATTTTTGAGCACCCATTACCATCATATTTTTCATATAATTATGTTAATATTCACATTACCTATCATATTGATTTTTATAACATGTTTTTATATTTCCCACCATTAACTTTGAAAAAAGAAGGTAAAATTAGAGGGCTTAAATACTTAGCTGTTAAGCATAAAAAGGAAACTTTAAACATAAAAGTGTAAAATTGTAAAGGATATGTATATACTAACTTATGATTCCAAAGGATTAAATCTAGGTTATCCTTGATCTATTTATTAATATATATTCTTATGGGCTCTTTTTTTATTCCATTAATAATGGTTTGTACCAAGCTCATGAATTTACCAAAGAATATCCCTTGGAAGTGTTAAACCAAGAGCAAAACAAGGCCTCTTTTCATGCACCAGTACCCATTAAAACCTAGATCAAAGTGGTTTTTTTGGATTTTACCCCTATATAAATCTATGATAGAGCCAAATTTACCTATTTGTATCCAAGTAGGGATGTATTTTCTTGATAAACGACTTACTCTATACTTAAAAAATTAAGGGATTTTTTTTTATACTTAGTCTCATCCTTGAGGTTCTTACTAAAGTGATATATTCATAATCTCCAAAAATAACTAGACCATCCTCTAATACCAACTATAATGGCCTTATCATTTTTACATATTTCATTACATTATTTTAAGCATAATTAAACATTAAATTACAGGCCAAGGATCGTAAAGACTAGTTTCTTGGAAGACTAGGTGCATAATCAAACATCATAAAAAAACTTTTTATTTAATCTCCATAATGAATTGCTAGATTCCATTTTACTCATATATATTTATATAATAACCTAGGTCTAACATAAAAAAATGGATGAGCTAAAATCCCTCTAAGGGATTAAGAAAAAATAATGCTTTAGCACATTGGTTAGGAAGCATGACATAACGATATAAAATGGCATAAAACATAATTAAACATAAATAAATATAACTTGTATAACTTGGGACCATATAAACATTGATTAATAGTAATTTGGAATCTAAATAAAACAATAATTTATCACAAGTCCAGCCTCGTTGCACTTAGATGTGCACAAGTCAAGGTTAACCACCAAGATTGTTGCACAAGATAGCACAAGTCAAGGATAACTACCAAGTCCGTTGCACATAACATCTCATGAGACTCAACTTTACCCAACAAATTTGAGCACAATTTGGGTGAACCTATTAAAAAAATTTCATGAATATTCTTAGGACATACATAATCATACATAATCAATCATACATAAACATAAGGGGACCCATGTAAGGAAATGGGTATTATAATCATGTCATAAAGCATAATTTAATATTTTTATCAAACAAGTTTCCATGAAATAAATGAATTAGAATATACATGGACATTAATAAGGGAATATAGGAACATATCATGGTATGTGATGTCAACTATAAGTGATAACATGTAAAAATAGTATTTAAGAAATTTTAGCATTAAAAAATTTTAGTGTTGTTTTAAGGATTATACTGAAGAGAATTTAAAATAGAAAAGGGAATGGTATTTTTTATAAAACCTAAAGTGAAACAATAATTTTTTCAAAATAAAAGGATAGATTTTTT
Source organism: Viscum album (assembly GCA_963277665.1). Classification (NCBI taxonomy): domain Eukaryota; kingdom Viridiplantae; phylum Streptophyta; class Magnoliopsida; order Santalales; family Viscaceae; genus Viscum; species Viscum album. Next base: position 1,649,918,150 of record OY728137.1, on the reverse strand, counting down.
AAAAAAAGTTGTGCCTTAAAATATATGGTATAGTGCACTTGAAATTAGGTAAAAATTCAGGCTGTTCCCTTAAAATGGGTTTGCTAATCGGGATGTATTGAGAAAGGAATCAATTAAAAGCATGTATATCTCCAAAAGATAATTATTAATTAATCTTGATATAATTGTTTGGAAATATAAATATCAATTTTAAGATTTAAATTAATATAATATAGGATTTAATTTGGGTAATAAGAGAGTAAGAATAACCCCAAGGAATAATGGAGGTTTGGGGAGAATCCCTTACCGTAAGTCTGATGGTGTTCTCCACATGATATTAATGACCAGAATAAACAAATCAGTTTCATTAATTAACAATTACAGAACCTATTTCACATGTAATTTATTTAGTATAACCTTTTTTAGTTAATTCATAACCTTTTCAATTGGTTATGAGGTTCAATTTCATTGTTCGGGTTCATTTGTTTCATGATCGGTTTACTTATATACATGAATGGATGATCATGTAAAATGAGTATGGTTTTCAAGAATTGGAGTTATATTTTATTATTTAACATAAAAAAATTTAATGGTTGTAAATTTAATTTGATTACTTGGATTGAAGATTATCATTATATAAAACATTAGTGATGACCTTTTGAGTTAATTGATGGTTTTTTATCACAACAAACACATTTTGTTTTATAAATCAAAACCATGTGTACAAAAATATTACAGAACCATAGATAAGACATAATACATATATTATAGTCTGGTTATATCAATAGAATGGTTCCATGACTATAATTGATGACTATAAGGAAAATAGAAAACCCATAGTCCTTGAATATGGTAAATTAACACATCTCAGATGGTGTTTTTACTACTATATACAAAAGGGTAAAGGATAGATGATAATAACTTATTAAAATATCATTAAAACATTCTATTTAATATAAATAACTAGAGTTTTCATATTATTTGGATGAATAGAGGTATGGATAGAAAGGAAAAAAGGAACTATAAAAGAAAGTAAAAGATTTGAAAAGATGAATTTACCTCTTAAATTAATCTTCCTTGAGAACCTATTAAGAGGAGAGGATTTGGTATTATTAAGATACAAATGGGGTAAGATTTTTGGGAGATATTTGATTATAATTTGAGAAATGAACAAATCCTGAGATGAGTAATGTGAAGAGGGGAGTGTGGGTGGTTTTTATAGTTACGGGGATGAGTGTTTTCTTCATATTTTAATCATTAGTTTCTTATTTCTCCATAATACAAGAAATAGTGTTTATTAAAAGAAAATAAATAGTAATAAGTTAATGTGAGTTCAAACCAATGGCCATTTACATCATCCATGATTTAGGCATGATGCAGAAATTCGGGTTTTAGCACTTATCGCAAATTATCATATTTTACTATTCCTCATAAATTCAAGTATTTTAGAAAAATCCCAAAAATTAATCCCAACCATTTTACAATGTGTAGAATCAAAAAATGAACTCCTTTTTATGAAACTATTTTTATAAATATGGGAAATTTAACTCTTAAATAAAATCATAATTTACTTGAAAAATACATATTTTAAAATTATAACCAATTTTAAAATACTTTGAAAAATTAACTAACGTCTCATAAAATTATCCTATAATCATAAGGCATCAAAAAATGATCTATGAATACATTTTATGAAAATAAATTTTCTTTTTTAACTATTAAATTATTCATAAGTTTTTAATTAAATATTTAAGAATTATAAAAATACCAACACTATCATATTGTCTCTTATAATATGGATAAATTTAATATATAATTTCACTGTTAAGATTACTATTTACATGGATAATTTACTATTATTAAGGGTCATATTAATCTTCATAAGGGTAAAATTACTATTCATATGGGTCAGTTAATATTCACTAAAAATTATGTTTGTCTTATCGAACTCCAAACATCTTACTGATCACAACTGTGTATGTCAGATTCTTGAAATTCAAATCACAGAAGAGACAATATTATGTTTAAAGGTCACATAGTACTTAGTAGTTCATTGTGTTGTGATTTTATGGAATATATGACATAATTATAAGAATGGAATTGTAAATTATTAAACATTGGGCCGTTATAATTCCTTAATAGAAGTGACCTCATCTTTGAACTCTTGATGTCTTAGTAGTTCCTCTATAAGTGCTTCTAGAAGATACATTGAAATTTTAAGAGGATCCAGTATTGAAAGATTCACTTTAATTTTGAAAAAATATTTTAGGATTATTTTTTTTGAGTTATAGTTCTGTTTCTTTGTACGTAGAATTGTTCCTAAGAAGAAACTTTATAGGTTGAAGTGACTGGGGTAGACAGGTCAACTTGCTAAAATGATGTTGAGATAACATTTACTATTGTTTGATTGGGCTGACATGGCCTATCTGATTTCCTAGGATGAGGATATGGTTTCACCCCTTCCAATTGATCTTCCAAGATAATCAGATCTGTAAAAATATTAGATATTGTCTCTATGCTTTTCTACTCTTCATGTTCTTAATGAAGGGAACTTCCACGAGTCTTTCCAACAGAAACATCTTAGGCAGGGATGAGGCAAGAATATTTGATTCATCCAAAAATAAATCTTCCCCTTCTTCATTAGACCAGGAAGCCTCTATCTGGGAATATCTTATCTAGAAAAATGGATTTGGGTTCATAATACTTCTCATCATCAACAAAAGGATCCACTATATGAATTAAATTAATGGGACTAGATATTAACTCTTCATTTAGTGAGGATTTCACATAGTGGGGAAATTCCAACAATACCATTTTGTGGGATGTTTCCCGTGATCTTAAGGCTAGAGGCATGAAATCTAATAGATTTAGGATTGTATTTGGCATCTAAATAGGCTCATATTCTGGTACATGATTTATTTTCTTCCAAAATTGTCATTTTTTGGATGATAAACATTTGAAGGAATGTAGTGTCAATGTAATTGGTTGTATTATGGAATTGGAAACTAAGGGTGTAATAAGATTATTTAACTATTACCTAAGGATATCGTGATTTTGGTTTTTTTTTCTAGTCATCCATCATTGTAATTTAATATTTTGTTTCTCATAACTTCATCCCATTCACTTTATTCAATAGGAGTGGTGTTATTAAAACATGCCACTTATGCTATTAGTTTATCCAACTTCACTTTCCAGGAATCAACTATATTTTATAATATATCTTTAAAAATATAACAACACTAGATTTTATCACATAAAATTAGGTGAAAATATAATTAAGTTGTTCAATCATCAAGACCAACATGATTTAGCCTCCTAGGCTCTAGAAATTTTAGCAGGTTGTTTTTTATAGCAGCTATAATGTAACCTAAAATATGCTTTTATTATAAGTAATATATGTATTATTCTATTTTTCCAATTAATAGAATTTTCGTTCTATTAAATAATCTTAATAGGTCTATTTTTTGGGATGTTTCCATTATATAGGATGTTCCACACGAGGAAGTGTGGGATTTTGATTTGGGGAAAGAATAGTGGCTAGTTTAAAAGTGATGGACTTGGTTTTTGATTTCTCCATTCTATATCCCTAAGCTACTTGTTTTGGTATATATTTTGATCTAGTTCACAAAATTTAATCCTGCAACAGCTGTGAAATTTCTACAAGATCCTAGAACCCACCTAAATACTTTACCAAGATAAGAATTGTTTGAATTTTATCATGAATGTTATTTAAATGAAGACTAAACAAGTACCCTTGTTGAAGTTTTAGTTTCATAGAGTAATTCAAACCCTTACACCTAGAAATAAAATCTAATACCATCTCATTATCTTTATAAATTAATCTTAAGAGGTTGAGGACTATTTGTTTCTACATTGTAGAGGTTAATTGTTAATGGAATTTCCAGATAAGATCATCCCACCACATGATTGGTCCGGTGGGTAAACTGGTATATCAGTTGAACTATGGTCCCTATAAGTTCTACATGAAACACCTAATCTTAGATTCCTCTTGTTGTTCAAGGTTCCCAATCATGGGACCACATGGAGACAAGAAGTTCATCAGATGATATTCGGAATCCCCTGAGCCATTTAATGTTAGGAATATAGTGTTCCCAATGTTTGGAAGGGGAAGAATTATATCCCCCCATTCAGGGTATGACTTCTTTTTTGGTTGTACTGGTTCATGCCATCATTCCAAAACTTCTAATCGAGACTCTAGTGGCTCAATAATGTAAATGATCTGGGAATGATTGGTCAAATGGTTAGGAGCCTGAATAAAGGGAGTAATATATTGATATAGATATATTAGTTCGACCTATACTCGTAGGGGGTAACTTTCATAGGTTTTTATATAAGGATGCATCTAACAGTGATCTTTTTTCATCATTAATGGGGGAAACTCCTAATAGTCGTAGGTACAAGTATATTGGATATTGGTATCCAATATTCAGAGGATGTTCTGAATACACTTTTTTTCATAATGAATCTTCTTTCCTAAGTTATATCGATCGGGGTGTGAGATAAGGCTTTTAATGAAGAATATATTCATCATGGATGTTTCCTCAAAGTGGTTTCTGATTGAGCTTTATCAACCCCTTCATCTATTACTCATAATAATTGAATCCCTCATCAAGTGTTATAGGTTCAACCTCTTTGGCAGTGAATGAGATATTTCCTCAATATTACCCTCTTCCTTCATATATTATCACTGAGGAGGTGGTAAGAGAGTATTTTATGGAGTCTCTAAATTCTATGTGTGCCTCTAGTTCTTGGAATGCACACCTTCCCCAGTCATTTAACTATGGGATGAATTTTGTATAGAAACCTTTACCTCATTTCCCCCTATATTATTTTCATGTTCCATTTAATCTACATGGGTGATTTTAATGATGTTTTTTGATTCAAAATTCATTATAGGTTTCACACTAGTATTTGAATGAAAAGAGTGTCAGTTTCCCCAAGGATTTCTGATAAAAATACTATGATATTAAGGGTCAATTTAACCCTTTATTAATCACTCTTATTTTCATCCCTATGGGGCCTCAACTTCTCCTTCAATGATCCCCTTGAAACTTTTTAAGGAAGGGTGTATCTAAGGTAATATCGAAATAGTTTCATCTTTCATGTTTTCATTGATTAATTTGGGTCATGAAATGGGACAAATAGGGATAGTTCCCCTTTTAACACTCATAATCAGGAATATAATGTCCTTTATTGGGGAGGAGGATGAGGTAAAAATTCCCTAATCCCTATGGGATGGGATTTTTTTTCTCCACTACTCCCACATTTCATCAGGATTTTTCAACCTTGTGGGGATGGGTTCAGTTATAAATACCCCAATACTTGAGGGTTTGGGATACTCTCATATTGTTATAGATACAGCTACCATGGATACTCTCTTGATCTTGCATATATTTTTTAAAGCATGACATGGGTTCATTGTATGATTATCATGCGAGATACATTCTTTCTAAGGCATTATTGTTGGTTCACAATCAATCTTCCTTAAGCAATAAGTATGCTCAACCCTCTCAGATGCCTCTTTCAAGAGTCTTTTAATAACTAACTTCTATCGAGCCTAATTCTTCCAAGATTTTTTAGGGTTGATTCTTACCAAACATTCCATATATCTCAAGCATAGTTTAATTCTCATAACTAGTTACAAGTAATAGAATTTCATGAAATCAATTATGGAGGGATTTGTTGATTGGGGTGTGGGGTAAAACACATTACTCCAGGCTCACCCCATCCCATAATTCAAAAACTAACTAGGGAATTTTCAATCAGTTGGTGTACCTTTCTTAACACAATAAGACATGAGAATTGGAGACCCGCCCCCTATTTCCCCAATTTGAAGAATTACATATCTAGAGGGGATGTTAAGTCAATTTAATGACATTATTAATCAATTAAATTGACATTATCTTCATATAAATCATAAGGAATGACTTTATCCATCAGGTGATGTATATTTTTCCATATGTCCAGGAGAATTTCATACAAAAATTCTTCAAACTTAGTTTCTGGAATTACATATTGAGGATTGTCTTAGTACCGAAACGTGGCATGTATATTATCTTCATTTAATTATTTATTTCTAATAAATATGTCTACTTCGTCTTCTATAGAATATTTTTAAACCTGATCTAACCAAAGTAGGCATTTCCTATATGCCTTGCTATAATTTGTGGGGTTATGAGGGATTTTCTATACTATGTTGGAGTGTGGACAATCCAAGGGAGGTTAAGAAGGTGACTATTTCATTGGATCATATTTCAGTTGAGGAATTCAAACACTTATCAATGAAAGGGTATTAGGAATTATGGGAATAAACTTCCCACACACCTCACGATATGAGGGCTTTCTCACAATTGATTTAGAAAGGGGTGAAACTTCTTATTGAAGTAAAATATCACTGTGGGGGACCTTTATAGTGAATAAAATCATGGGGGGAACTACCAAAATGTATTGACATCTAACTATATAAAGAAAACGTGCAATGTATACCATGAGGATGGACTTCAAGGAAGATGATGTAAAGGGGAGGACCTTCTTACCATTTTATATTTTAACTATGAAGAGGGACTCCATAGTACTCATTTGAAGAAGGGTTCTCTGGATTGATCATATATGGACAATAAATAAGGAATTCAAGGTAAGATTCAATGGAGGACCACCAATGGTGATGGAAAAAAAATCTTGGGGAGGGACTTCTAAATTAAAACTAAAATTTATGTTGTTTGGGGATGGGTCAGAAGGGTCTTGGTCCACCATTGATATATGATTTAGGGATTCATGAACACCATCCTTAAGTAGATCGGGATTTTTGATATGCTCTTGGTTTTCAATTTACCTTTGGTTAGACTCCTATTTTGGTTCTCTCATTCAGGATACTAGAGTAACATGTTATGGAAAGTGAATTTTATATATGAGAGCTTTCATGAGAGACTCTCATATTACTACTAAAATGAGATTATGGGATTCTAGATTTTTGGAAGGGATAAATTCATGCCTTGGAGTGACCATTGAAGGGGTTCGGTGGTATTCAGTTGGAATGGGTGTGTGTACCTAAGATTTTTGTCTACTTATAATTGTATTTTACTGACAACCTACCTGGATAATATGTGTAATACACAGCTACTCCTAAGTAAACATTTAATTATGTAGATGGGTCACATCAAATATGGAGTCGGTGTGGTGTTCTCAACTCCTAATCACAACCAATTCAATATTTATATCTTGGAAGATATGTATAATGTGTACATGAATGGATTCTTATCCTTCTATCATTATAAGGATGTAATGGGTGACTTATGAAACTAGAACCGGAATATATACCCATTGCATGGTTGGATAATGGACGCCTCCCTACTTCTATCATCCATTTCTTACCATGATATATCAACAATCATCATGTGAGGGGTATAGATATGGTTATGCACTTATTTTCTACCAGGGTGTTCCACTAGGTTACTCTAATTGATGCCAAACTTGGTTTGTAGGCTTCATGTGCATGAGAAGGTATGTGGGCCCACTCATAGTTTATCACCATGTCTTGAAGATATGCTTCTCTAATAGGAATAGGTATGTGAGAATGTTCTGGATTGTTTTATCACCACCCTCAGTGGTCTATCCTGATGACTCTCTTCTGAGTGACCTAAGATGGCACCCACATGGTGATATCCTCATCATGCTGATGACTTGGAATAGTGCAGCGTTGGAGGCTACAGTTGCTCACCAGATCCCTTCACAAATACTATTGTGTTATTGAGACATGGCCACTGTTAACATCATAGTCTTCTTTCATAAGCTTAGGGAGGAACCTATTGTTAAATTACATGGAAATGCACCCAAAATAGTTTGATATGGTGATGGTTTTTTCCTACTTTTTATCCACCTGTCATCGCAAATTGAATAGTTTATGGGAATTCATATCATACAGGGTTTCTCATGTATCCTCTAAAGTTGTTATAGTACCATTAAGGTGGTACTCCCAAACCAATTTGTTCAAATCCTAGAATTTATGATTTCATGTTAGCGATGGTTTCCTCTGGTTAAACGAGTATCTAGTAATGTCACCAAATATTGTCATTCATTTTCTCGATAATATCAAAGAATAAAATTTATTAAGAACCAAAATCACTAAAAAATTAAATGTAGTAAAGTGGGAGATTTAGGTTAATACACTAAGAGAGTTCTAAAAATATATTAAATTTTTTATTAAATATTAAATAAAATATGAGGACGAGTGATTGGTGTGTTAGGTTTCTTAGATAATGATGAAAATTCTCTGAAAAAGAAAATAAAAGGGTATATACCTAGTCAAAAAGTGATGTGGTTTAATTTAAATGATTTAATAATTAAACCTATTAGGGCATTCTATTAGTGTAATTACACTCAACATTATGAATACCTTTTCCCATTCAGGTATTCATTTTAATTCCTAGGTGGGTGGTCAAATCCATATTTAAAAATAGTTATCCTTAACTCATGTATTTTTTTCATGAGAGTATATCTAGTTTACATTTCTTACAATATCATACCTTCCTTGGACTACATTGTTCATACATTAAAAATATAGTAATATTTGGAATATAAATAATTTAAAGGAAAAAATAATGTTAAAAACATATCATATTCACTATATTAAACTAAGAACAATTCACATTCATTTCATTTCTTAGTACAAAAAGAATTACCCCATAATTATATCCATGAGGGAATGGGAAAATAAAAATAACCTACAGTAGCATCATAAGTTTCCCATGATATTTTCCTTTAGGTCATTTGAATTATCCAAACATTTTACCTTTCCCCATTGCTTAAGCTTCCATCTATTTTTATCACTGTCGATAGAATTATCTCTTTATGGTTTAACAAAATTTCATTTAACACTCTCTATTGTCTTATTATTTCTACTTTACCTAAAAATCATCTCATCTTAACATTGGTCTTCCATGAATTAAGGTTTTTCTTCTTATTACTTGGAGAGTTCTCCACATGTTATCTTACTTACCCCCCCCCCCTCCATGGTTGGATAGTAGCTCTTGTGATACCCAAAATAGTTGGGTGTTTGAAATTTAATTAATACAATGTAGGTTCCTCCTTACTGCATAGCCATTCCGGACATGTGTGGCCTACAACATAGCTAGATATCTTGGGTGAAGAACAAATTCTTTAATAAGGCTACTTGAAATTTTATCACCTCCATGAAATGGAATTGTATCTAAAGTATAGTCTACTCTCAATGGGTCCCCAATTTTTTCCATTGTATAGTAGTATCACCAATGACACAATACTTTTCTTCATTGTTTTCCATTGTATAGTAGTATCACCAATGACACAACACTTTTCTTCATTTTTTTCCATGATTATTATGGCTACAGAACAACTAGAGTGACTACGGTAGTAGATAACTATTCAATAAAATCACTTGCCACTACCTATTTTAGTACCTCAACAATATAGTTCCAAAACCATGGTGCAATGCTACTTCCCCCGCATAGACATCCCTTCTGACTACATTTCTAGTGGAAATCATAGAACAATGTTCTCTTCAAACTCTTATAAATGGATAGATCTTAAAAATCTAACCATCCATGCTTCATTATTTTATGTAAAGGCTCTATGGTGGTTATCTTCTTTCAAGGAGGTGATCCAATAAAATTCTAGGTTTTTGGGGTGGAGTATGGCTCAAAACTAATATTCCCTAGTTGATCCCAAGTAATTTCTGAGTATCTCGCAGGGTGGCAAGGTGGGCACAAGGATGGAAGGTGGTGATGCTAGAATGTAAGATGCCTGTGATGTTGGAGTGAAATGGGATGACACTGTTTTGGTAAATATGAAAAGTCTCTACAGTTGGCTTTCCCACATCAAAAAATCTGATGTATTACCACTTATTAAAAATTGTTTTCATGGAATCCTTGATTAAAAAATCCAAATTATGGCTATAGGACCACATACACTATCATGGACTACCCCATACCAGTGAGAATATCCTCCCTCCACTACACATATTTTTTAGTGTGTCAGTGCACTACCTGTTCTCATACTCCGCCTCTTCTATGTTATGGGAGGGATCTTCCTATAGGGTGTTCTAGACATAGGAACCTTCATTAGGCATTCTATATGGGGGTATTCCCTATGGGTTGAATTATAGGCTATTGTATTTCGTTTTTGGTAAATCCTCCTTTACAAGTTCCACCTACAAAATAAAACGTAGAAATACTAAGAAAAATAAAAAATGTTAAATATGTATTTTATTATCGTTTTAGTTCCATTTTAGAAAAATTTATTCCAATTTATAATTACCCAAAAATAAATATTACAAATTAAAACATGGGTGTCCCCCACTCCATTTACAATTATCAACTACAATTTTAAAATTTTTGATCAAAATATGCACTTAAAAAATCCCCCCAACCTAAATTATTCTAGTCCTCATGTATAAAAATCACATCTATGAATTAGAAGGAATCCAATATTCTACTAATATTAAAAATTAAAAATCAATGTAGTCCAAAAAATAATGGGGAAGGTAATTTCAAAAGTCACATAAAAATGATTTCCAAAAATCCCAAGATACAATGTTTTTGAAATTTTTAAGAAAAATGGAGGGGTTTCTCATTTATTTAATACAATTATTTTGATTCATCATTATTAACATTCCAATTGTGATCTACCTCACCATTATTTTTTCACTCATAAAAAAATATTCATAGTTAAGGTTTTCTCATACCTTGAGTACATTAACTAAAAAATTTAATTTTAAAATGATCTACCTTCTCTACGTAGTGGAGAAAACTTTCACTAAAAATAAAGAGGACTTTGAAAATTAGGATCAAATGATTCTGAGGTAAAAGGGATGGTAGGAAACTTATGTTTTAAAAAATAAATTCTATAAAAGGAGGTTAATTTTTAATTGTTAATAATTATAGAAAAATTAAATCCAATGGTATTATTCTCTTCAGAATGTTGCATCTTCCCCCAGAATTACAAAGATTAAATAAGGTCATGATCAATGATAGTAATGAATGAATGAGTTACCCCCCTTATTTTTTTCAATTTTTTTATTTTATTTTTATTAAAAGTTTTAATTATTACAAGTCTCACATCCACTTCCCAACCCCAAATGATATAAATCGTTGGTCAATTAATGGTTATTTGTTACCCCACATAACTTAAGCCACATTTTTTCATTTTTTTTATATTAAAGGTTTTAACAACAATAATAGTGATTTATTACATGAAATTTTTATATTTAAACACCTAAAACATTCTTCTCTCAAATAATCATATCCTTTCTTCAATTAAATTTCTTTTTCCCTGCACTTTAACTTTTCCCATCATGAAAAAACATTATAATATGGGTTGTAATGGATAAGTCACCTTGAAATGTGATTATTCCTATAAAAGGATATTCAAAGTCTCTAAGGGATAAAAAGAGTATTAATTTAAGGTGGGTCTCAAGGATAATTTATTAAATAAATAAATAATTCCTCAATTATTTTTCAATTGAATTTTTTCTACCATCACTTTGACAAGATCTAATTTCAAATCCTAGTGGGTGATATGTCCTGAGTTATTTCAAGGAATTTAATAAAAAAAATATGAAAAATATTAGTATTATAAACCTCTCAGTAATGTAATCATGTAATTTAAATAAAATCACTCATTTCATGTGTTAAAAAAACCAATCAATAATAACTTCTAAAAACAAAATCATGAAATACGGAAGGTAATATTCAACAACATGTGATGATAAGGAAAAAAAGTTTTATTGAATTCAAATTCCAATATTTCACTCTAAAAATTAAAATTTTCCATTTTATATGTTCAATTACAACAATTTTAAAATTAAAACATGTTTTATTGATGTTCTTTTAAATCCTAAGTGTCATTGATCAAAATTAAAACATTAATCTATGTGTGGTAGGCATTTTTCTTCATTTTTATCTGAAAATAGAGATTATAGAAAAACAATGTTTGGGAGCTAAAATGAATACTAAAAATTAAAGGATAACCCATGTTGACTTTGAATATATCCTCATATATTGTTTTCTTTACTTTATATAGTGGTTATAGTACCTTGAATTATCATGGTCCTAAAAATCTAAATCAAATAATAAAAGTGCAGGCCATTCACATGAAAGTTCAAAAATCATTATGTGAGTGCACACGTACCCTTGTTCCTAAAATAGAATTAAAATTTAAACATTAATAATGTGATTTTCCTCCCATAATCACTTTTTTTATTATTTTTCAACTCAACTATAACATTCTACGTCAATTAAATCAAATGAATAAAAGAGGTTACTCAGTCCATATCTATAAACAGCCAATGTTATGATTCCTTCATACAGATGGTCTTTCTTTATTTTTTTAGAATATCTCTTTACCTCTCTTATAATTAAAAACTTCTCAATATCCATAGGAAAAATCAATCAATTTCTCTTCATTATTAAATTATAAAATTTTATATCACTAACTGCCCACACTTTTTTTCTCTCTTTGAATTCTCCTCAAATAGTAGTGTCCACACTATTTCCATATTTTTATAACAACTTGTAACCTATAATTACAACTTTTTCATCTTCTTATTCTAATTTTACATTAGATAACTCATATATTAGTCCTAGGATAGCAGTTCCATCAACATACATTAACTAATATTCTATTAACTCTTCAATTATTTCTGCATCTATATTTTTCATTACTCGATGAATAATGACTTTCTCCTCTTCTCCAATAACTCTAAAACATAATTCTCCCTTTTTGACATCAAAAAATTCCATTCCTTTTACTTTTAAGGTTATTCCAAAAATAATTTTTTTATTCTCTTAATCCATTTACAACACTATAAAATCCATTTGGAATTAGAACGTGCATAATTTTTTGATGAAATCCTCAGGTAGTCCCCAAGTACATCTCACTATTCTATCTTACGTCATGAGCCAAACGTAAGTTGTCTTCATTTATATTAAACCAAATCTATTAAATTTTTTATATAATATAATGTTTACACTTTATCTTAAATCACATAGGGCCCCATATAAGTTAATTTGTCCAATATCAATAGGAATTTAAAAACTACCTTGATCACATAGATTCTTTGGTAGACTCATTGAAACCACTGTTGAGTAATATACCATCAGTGGGATGGTTCCCAATTAATCCATATTAATTTTTTTCATCACCAAATCCTTCATGAACTTTTCATAGGTAGGCATATTTTTAATTACTTTATAAAATGGAATTTTGATGAGTAGCATTTTTAACATCTTTATGAATTGTTCACTATTTTTATAAATATTTTTTTTATCTTTATCATTCTAGAAATTTTTGTGGTAGTTAACATTATGGTTGAGCTCTAAAACATAATTCTCGTTTTTTTATCTTTTCTCTTTATTCTCTTTATTGGATTGTTGTCTTTACACAAGTTTTCTTACTTTTACCTCTTCTTATTGGGTCATTTTATAACTCCTAAAGGTTATGGATTTGAGTTCACCATGTCATGTGACGTTTGTATCAATCGGTTAGACTTCACTTGTCATTTCTTTATTTTCCTTAAAATATTATCTATTTGTATTTCTATGTTCCTTGTTAAATCCCTTTTATTTTTTTAATCTTATTTTAAATCCTAGATAGTTCTAACTTTCTTCATTTAATAAATTATCAAATCCTTAAGAGATGTTAATTTGTGGTTATAAAATAAGAAAATGTCTCTTTCAAAGGGTGAAATTAAGTACTAAGTGTTGGTACTTGATGTTGGGGTTGAAATCCTTGATCCCTCAGATGAAATATTTTGCCTTGTTCTTGATATTTCTATTGTTGTTGGTGTGGTTGTTGTGACCTAAATCCCTGTGAAAAAATTATTTCAATTATAATCAATGTAATTATAAAATTCAAAATTCATACCCTGAGGTAGTTGATTAGATGTCATTGTTTCAAGTCTCAGATACATGGAATTTATTTGGGTTCCAACCCAACTATTGTTCACTCATTTCACTACCTTACCTTGGTATGGTATCCATTGGAAACTAATGGTAGACATTTCAACCCACATTTCATAACATTCCTCTAGATATTTCTTCATCACAGAACCTATATTAGCTATGTCAAAAATTGACTTTTTACCCTATAAAAATCCTTTATAAAATGTATTAATTAACAACCACATTTTGATGGCATGATGAGGGCATAAACTTATTAAAATTTTAAATCACTACCAAAAACTATATAATAACACTTCATCAAATTATTATAAATTTATAATACTTACACATAAATCCATTTATTTAAAAGGATGGAATAAACTCATAAAAAAATTATTACCAAGGCCTCTCAAGTGGAAATTGAGTGTTGAGGTAGGATCTGAGTCTATTCTCGCACCTTGTCTTTTAATGAGAATCTAAATATACATTGTCTCACCACATCACATGGAATGTTATTCAACTAAAATTTGTCACATAATTCCAAATAACTATTAATATTATAATTGGGGTCTTTATATTGCATCCCAATGAGTTATACTTAGTGAGTGATCATTTGGATGATCAACTACTTTATCTCAATGATTTGGGTAGAAACAGAAGGCTCCAAAATATTAGGATTAAACCTCGGGTTTTAGGGCCTTTTGTCATCGAGAATTTCCTTAATACTATGTTCTACTCATTGATCTATTTATATATCTCTTAGTACCAATTCAGGTACTTCTCCTTAGCCTGGACCTTTCATTTTCTCCCTACCAACCTTAGTATTTTATTCTTTATATATCTTATTCTATATTATTATTTTCATTTAGATCTTATGATCAAAAGTTATATCTTCTTCCTCATGTTTTATTCTTGTAGAATATTTATGAGTAGATTTTGAACTTGAGGCCACACCATGTGGAGAACAAGTGTAAAATGATGAGAAATAAAAATTTGAAATGGAAATTTGCTAAATAATTTAATCTATAATAACTAATCCTAGTCATTAATGGTACCCATTTTTGATGTCACCCAAGAAAATCATTATTTTTCTTAGTTATGTCCATACAAATTAATATTGTAAATCACTAACTAATTTAAAATATAGTATAGTGTGAGATAAAGTTTGATCCACTGATAATGGAGTAAAACATAATAACTATTTATGAAAACTTAATGAAAACAAGAGGATAAGTGATTGGTTGTGTTGGTTTCTTAGATGATGACGACCATACCAAGAAAATGTAAATTAAAGTTAATGTACATAGTTGAAAATTGAATTTATTCAATTTATATAATATATGTAGTAAACCTAAGAATTATTCCTCTTAGAAAACATACTATACACTTTATTAATTACTCTTTTTCTTTATTAGATATTTCGTTTAATTCATAGTTGGGTGTTCAAAACCATATTTAAACATAGTTATACTTAGCTCATATATTTTTGTTCCATGAGAGGTATATCAAGTTTTTATTTCTCAAAACAGAATAACCTCCTTGGAATGCACTAGTTGTGCATGAAAAATATGGTAAGATTGAGAAGATAAATAATAGAAATACACTACTCATGTTAAAAATGAATCATATATACTACACTAAACTAGGAATAGTTACCATTAATTAAATTTCATTGAACAAGAATAATTACCCCCTCATTTTTGTCATGAGGGGATGTAAAAATAAAAATTAACTATATTAGTAGAAGAAGTCTCCATTAGCCTCTGCCTTCTAGTTAGTTTAAATCTATAAAGGTTTGACCCCTACCTTACACTAAAGCATCCTTGTATTTTTATTCATGTCGATATAATTATCTTTATCTTCTTTCAAAAATTTTAATTCAAAACTCCCTTTTGTATTATTATTTCAACATTAACTGGTATTCATATCATCTTTATGTTGATCTTATATAAATTAATGGTGTGCTTCTTATTCCATGGTGAGGTCTCCATGAAATATCTTATTTTAAAAAAATTTCTGAGGTTAGACTAGTAAATCATGTGATACCTAAAATAATAGTGTGTTTTAGATTTCAAAACTATGGCATAGGTTCCTCCATACATCATAGCCATGTAGGCTATTCATGGATTTTGGAATAGAATGATAACCATAGTATTGTCCTAATTACTCAATATTTTTTAGGCTACCGAAAATATTCGCACCACCATGATATATAATCACCTCTATAGAAAAGCCTCCTCCCAGTGAATCTTCCATTTTCTTACCATGGTGAAGATTTCTCCTCAAAGGTGTAGTGTATTTCTACATTTCATTCTTGATTTTCATGGAAACAATGCAGCCAAGGTGGCTATGGTCGCAACTCAATCTTCATGAAAACCCCTCACCATTGTACCTCAATAACATAGTGCCAACACCATGGTACAAAACTACTTATCTAGATTGGACACCCCTTATGACTATGCTACTGGGAAGAATCATGTAGTATAGTGGTCATAAGACTCTTAATATTAGTGAGATCTTCCAAAGATGGCCATTACTTATTTATTCATCTTCTTTAAAAGATTAATTATCGTCACGTATTCCTAAGAGGTGATCCATGGTAATGCTAGGATTCAATAGTGGAGTATGAATCAAACCTAATATTCCTGAATGACTCCTATGGAATTTCTTGATATCTGGAATGGTGGTGTGGTGGAATCAAGGGTGAAATTCGGTAGATCAAGAATGTATAGTTTGGGTGACGTGAGAGTGAAGAAAGATGGCACCATTTCAGTAAGAATGAGAAGTGACAGCATACAGCTCATCCCACATCCAAGGAGAGTATGGATTCCCACTACTTACATTTTTTTTCAGGTAATCATCATCTTTATAAAAAATTGAGGACTTTAGGACCCACTTCACCAAAGTAACCTACACAATCCCAGGGAGACTATCCTCCCACCACCGCAAGGAGTTTTCCTATGCATGGGTCCAGTACTCAAGCCCATTATGTTTCTCCTCTATGTCATGGGTGAGCTCTCCCTAAGGGGTGTCAAGCCGAAAGACCCTTAATTAGTCCTTATGTGTGGTGGGATGCCCTATGGGTTGATGGATATCCCATTTACCCATTTTTTTGGTAAATCCTTCTTTAAAATTTCCTCCAACAAAATAAAACATAGAAATACATTGAAAAATAAATCAATGAAGAACATGTATTTTTTATCTTTGTAATTAAATTTTCCATAATTACATTCAAAATTATAATTACCCATATATAAATATACTAAATTAAAACACAGGTGTTCTTTAATAAACCATTGACAATTATCAACTAAAATTTTAAAATTTATGCACAAAATACAAACTCATTGTCCAACTTTTGAATAATTTAGAACATAAATTTCTATCATTTTATAGGATTTCATTGAATTGAAGAGAGTTTCAGTGATAGTTATTATTGGTATACTGTAGAGACTCGAAGCCTTACTTACATGGAATTTACATTACTTTTGCGGAATACTTAGTACATAACAAAAACACACACACAAGGATCGTAATAGTTTAGTGTCTTTGGAAACTTGGAATAAAATCTTCTAATAGTGGTGAAAGATCTTCAACATATCCCATAAAAATCTTCCTTTTTTTTACCTAAAAACTTTCTTTATATCCTGGGGAAAAGAAAACATAAAAGGGTGAGCTCAAATGCTCAGTAAGGGTAAATGAAAGAAATATCAATCACATCGTATTCATAAGAACATAACATTTTGGAAATCATAACCTGCAAAAGAGAGCATAATTTCATAACATGGGATAAATCATGGAAGTGAAATGTAATCACAATAATAATAACTTAAAACATGAAACTTTGTGTCATTCACACATAATCATAGAGAATCATTTCTTGTTAGTCAAGACTCATTGCCAATACTATCTTTGTGGACAAAGTCCCTTTCTGAATCGAGTAACCCTCGTTTCAGTCCTGTTTCACTGAACTGGTATAACCTACCACTCCAGCCATGTCTATCTCATGAGATATAAAATCTTTAACCAATGCATTGGAGGGAGATATAGGTCCCACCCATCTCATAATGATACCATTCTTATGTGTTCCACAAAATCATAAACCATACATCATAGCATAACCCATGAAATAAAATGGGATTCTTAAACATCATGCCATCATAACATAATCCATAAACAACTGATATCATTTCATCATAAGAAAATTGAAACCATTTAAATCATAGAGGAATTTTACTTGAAACATACACATATGAAATAATGTCATCTTAGATGAAAAATAGTTTTGACAAAACACTTGAAATGAATTCTTGAGGAAAATATCCTTTCTTCTTTAAAATCATTTTCTTTTCACAAAATTCAATGCAATTTTAAAAGATAAGGGTTTTTGTTGAAAATAATCATGCAATATTGTAGAGGAAGCTTCTTGAAAATGAGGCATTATGAAACTGTAAAAATCCGTTCACGCCGTATAAGTTAAAAAAAACATTCTTCGTACTTTTGTCGAAAAAGTCAAAAAGTACCTCGTACGAAAAACGACAAAAGATTCCTTTCATATCTTTTACTAAAAACTCACCAAAGGGTAAAATTGGATTTAAACAATTGTAGGTGGATGGAAATAACATTAAATATTGAGGAAACATAGATGTGGATGATAAAATACACCCCAGTAGATACCAATGTATAAACAATCTCGGATAAAAATGAGATTGTGATATTTCCCTTACCTTAGGTTCGATTTGCTTCGTATGTGTCCGAACCTCCTGTATAATGATCTAAATAATGCCATTGACTTATTACAGAATCATATTCATTGTTATGATATCATATATGGTTCACTTATGACTTTATATTACCCGTTCTTTTGTAAATTTCATGTTAAAGAAGCGTTTTGGGTAAAATCGTTTCATTTATCGTAGGTGTTTTGACTTGTTGTTCTTGACATCATTATTACTTATATCATGATTTACTTACTTCCAGAATATAAAATATGATTTATATATCATATATATTCAGTATATATATATATATAATAGATAGATAAATAAAATGAAAAACACCGTTCATGGAGACGGTAGTCCGTACGTACGCATGAACGCTGTTTTCCTTTCCTTATTGTCTTGAAATGGAAGTAAGTAGATGACATACATATATATATATATATATATACATAAATCCAGTAGCTTTACAATGTCATATATTTCATTTTTATTTCTTATATATACTTTATAATCATTCTTAAATGGTTAACATGGAGAATGAATCTCATCGCGTCGTGGAGACGGTAGTCCGTACGTACGCACGAGCGATGATATCATTTACATAAATATTGAATTGAATTGGAGTGGATTATACAATATATCAGAATCAATATGATGTTGTAATAACTATGTATAGTTATTCTTTACACCATTATACCCATCCATGTAAGGTGGTGGTGGAAAATAGATTACACCACGGCGTGGAGACGGTATTCCGTACGTACGCACGCGCGGTGATTTCTTTTTCCGTAGGATGGATAGATGGTTAAATAGGGTTGTTTCATACTTATAATAACATATCCGTATATGAGTGATACTGATTTTATTACTTCATAATAAAACAACCTAAGAAGAAGAAGTGGAAGAAGAAATAAAGATGAAAGAATTGGTAACGGTAATTACCTCTTCTTTGAAGCGCCTTTTGGAGACCTCCTCTTAGGGACTTAAATTGGTCTTTGAGGAAGACCAGAACCTCTAGGATGTTGCTAGGGAAGTGGAGAAGAGATTTTGGCAGGGGTTGGCCGAGCTTGAGTGGTCAAATTGGTGTGAGGAGGAGGGGGAGGAGGTGTCCTTTTATAAGGGAGGAGAGGGGCACCTTAGGAATACCTCAAAATATTATTTTATATTAATGTCAAAATCGGTTTATAATGGTTCCAAAGGGTCTTATTTCGAAGCTAAAGTGGGGAGGGGTCAAAATCCTATCAACCAATAGTATTTATACAAGTTTAGGGTATTATTTTAACCTTATCAATTAGATTTAACTCTAAGTTAAATAATTTAACTTTTACCGTGTCTTTTTGTTTTCTTTCACTATATGGTTAATACACTTACTATAACATGCCAAACGAACCCCAAATTGTGTATTATTAATATATATATCCTTATCTAAGTAATTTGGCCGAACCTTAGATTTTTAGGAATAAAATAACAATTAATAATAAAATATTTGATTTAAAAACTATTTTGTGTCAATTTTGACACTATTTGATATATGATTTTTGTGAAAGTCATAACAGAATTATATGTTCGAACCAAGTTGATTAAATCAACACTAATATATCATAGTAACCTAGAAAATTAGTGGATGTCATAAAAAGTTTCAAATTACATTCATTTGAGCATTTATAACATCAATTATGTTAATATTTCCTTAAAAGGGTAATTACTGCATCATCGTTGTGTCATAAATAAGTTAATTTATTTAAAGTCTAAAAATTATAAATAAAATATCATTATGTAGGAAATCTTTTTATCTTTCTAATTAATATTTATAGTCGAATTTATCTCATTTATAACCCCATATTAAAAATGATTTACTTATTAAACTTTGATTTTAACTATTTTAACCCTTCTTTAAATAAATTAATAATAAATGTCCTAATCTAACCCAAGTGGGCCTAAATGGTCATATTTTATTCCTAAGTTTGTTTTTGGTCGAATTAAACTTATCCAATAGAATTAGGACATGTGTTAGGGTAATAGTAATATCATTTTTACCCTTAGTTACCCTATTTACTATTAACCGCGGTAAAAAAAAGTAAAAAGTTACTATTCACCAAAAAATTATTTTATCTCATTGAACCACATTTTACTTACTGATATCAACTGTGTCTGTCGAATTTTCGAACTTCCATTCACAGAAGCGGTAAAATTAAGTTTTATGCAAAATTCAGTTTTTAACCTACCACTTAGTGGTTTCACTATTCATCAAAAATTGAAAGTTTTCAGAAAAATACCAAAATTTCACCCTAGGCTAATTTCGGTATTCCGAATCCAAAAATGAAGTCCATTTTGAAAAATAAAATTTATAAAATTTCAAAAAGTGCTTATTATTATTCATAACGGCTAATTTTAATAATATTTTAATAGCATATCGTTGTTTAGTAAAACTCGGTATTGCGTACAACGCAAGCTATCGAGGAAGGTCGAGATTGCGTGTAATGCAAGGCAAGTCAAGGATGCGTGTTGTGCAAGCTCCTTTTGGTGTAGCGTACAACACAAGACATTAGTGAAAAAGAATATTTTTCATAAAATCTCGGGTTGTTACATTCTACCCCCCTTAAAATGAATTGCGCCCTCGAAATTCGTCGGGGTTATAAATGGTTTACTATTCAAAAGTTTCTTTAATTGAAACCCACATCGTAAAAAGGAATACCAAAACTTGTATTTAAAAACTAAAGTATGAAATGTAACGATTACCCAAATAAACTAACCACTGGGTTTCCACATAGGTGAAAATATGGACATGGAAGAGAAATCTAACCATCATGTTCTGATGGAGAGTGGTAGAGAACGTGGCTATGGAAAATCCAGTAATCACAAATCCATAAATTTGTGATGATCTAAGGTACCATCTGATTCATCAGGTATAAGATCACTAGGACAACATTTTTGGTTTTCAAGATCATTTCCCTAAAGTTGAAAATTTGAATTAGAATAAATACTTTCTTTATTTTGGTACAATCTCACTATTGTTCATGCCTTGAACAATTTCCACTTCATCTCTTAAATAAATGAAGTTGAATTTGTTATTCGTGAAGTGTTAGTATGACAGGTCATTCCATCTGTATCAAACAAAAGGTTAGCAAAAATTATATACATAAGTCGATCTATAGTGAGATTAATCACATATGGTTCCTAAAATGGACTTGTACTTCATATATCATACTGCTTAATAAAATAAAACTAGTTTCTACTAAACAGGGACTTCCTGTAGGCCAGTGGTAGGCGATAAAGGCCAGTCGCACTTCGGTTGTGGGTTCGATTCCCACAGCCTTGTCTGAAGCGATGGGCTATCGTCCGTCCTGCAGGTTGTCCTTTTTCTAAAACTATATTACTATAACATCCCATCAATAATATCGAAAAAACTTCTATCCTTAAACAATAATAACTTATGTCCAACATAATCCATTCCAATCTTTAGGCTTATCCATAATACTGCAGTCCACTCTCATAACATAGTGAAAACGATTACCAGAGATTTAATACCATCGTTGATCCCCATATATCATAAGATATATCTTGTTGGTCAAATTCCAAACATTCAAAGGCCTTAATCTTTTACTCTCTTGAATACCCATTGAACCTTATTAAAAACATGAATTCTATTAAAAGTTAACTCTTTCCACATACCAAAATCCTCAAAATTCTATATACTCAAACCATGATATCACTTAGTCCTTATATCAATCATGAGCTCATGAATACTATTAAACATTTCATTTTCTCGTTTTCCCTTCATTATGCACATATCATCTTCTTTCCAAAAAAAATATCTCAATCACTTTGAATACCACATCAATAAATATTGCAATACTCAATGATACAACATTATTTTGGAATCCCATTACATAAACACTTAATCATTCTACCACATCGTTGTCATATTCAACATTGCCAATAGTGATCGCATGTGACTTCCCTTTGTCCTTTGCCTTCAGTGGTTGCTCATGTTGATCATCACTAACCCTTGGATTAGGGAATTTATTAGCATAATGCCCCATTTACTTGCACTTGAAGCATTGAAGTGTTGGCGGTGCGTTCTCTACAGTGTTTGCTTTATTCACATCATTAGAAACCCTTTTTCCATTACTTCAACACTCAGCTGCTCGATGACCTTCTTTTCCACACTTAAAACATTTTCTAGTCCCTTTAAGACAATCTCCACCATGCTTCTTTTCACACTTTGTGCATAAGGAAACATTCATCTTCTTTTCACCATTATTCTGAGATTTCTCCTTGAACTCCATCTTTCGTTTCTTGTCAAAACAATGAGATGGATATGTAACACCAACTTCCATTTCTACCTTGATAGCACAACGCACAATTTCTTCATGGCTACTGAAGTCTCTTATAGCTAATGCCCTTCGAAGACTTGGTTTTAAGCCACTGAAAAATTGATCAACTTTACTTTCAGGTTGGATGATAATGCCAGATGCATACCTTGCAAGTCTTGTAAAATTCGCTTCGTATATATCAACAGATTCATCATCCTTTTGCTTTAGTTCAAGAAACTCCTTCTCCATCTTTGTTCGAAGAATACGAGGGAAGTACTTATTGAAAAATAAGTTCTTGAACTCGTCCCATTCCATGGACTCAATTTCATCTCTTTGCCTTGTATTCTTGATAAGATTCCACCATTGATCAGCTTCACCTTCCAAACGATATACTGCTAAGATGACTTTATCATGTTCAGAACATTGAAGAACTGAAAATATCTTTTCAGTGGTACTGATCCATTGTTCAGCAATAAGTGGATCAGAAGACCCACTGAAAGAAGGTGGACGTTGCCTCATGAAAAACTCAATAGAATATTGTTCCCTTCTATGCTAATTTGGAAGTCCAGAATGATTCATAGCTTTTGTAAGTATAGCAATAAGATTTTTCACTCCATCTCCCATAACATTTGTTTGTTCAGGAGGACAATCATTGCATTGTCCATTGCATTGATCAACACGGTTCCTTCTGGTTCCAGCCATCGTCTAAAACCCAAAAAGAATAGTGTGAGAGAAAAAAATCATAATAAAGTGGGAGTAACTTCAATATCTAACATCTTTGGTCTAATCTAATATTGTTACCATAGTTCTAGGACTATATCCTATACGTATACTTATCCTTAGGGACATCCCTAGACATACCTTAGAAATATCTCTAGGGATCTCACTAACGTTTCCGCATCCTAGTTTCCAAAGGTTGAATAAACCTTTCCTCTGATACCAACTGTAGAGACCCGAAGCCTGACTTACATGGACTTTACATTACTTTTGCGGAATACTTAGTACATAACAAAAACACACACACAAGGATCGTAATAGTTTAGTGTCTTTGGAAACTCGGAATAAAATCTTCTAATCGTGGTGAAAGATCTTCAACATCTCCCATAAATATCTTCCTTTTTTTTACCTAAAACCTTTTTTATATCCTGGGGAAAAGAAAACATAAAATGGTGAGCTCAAATGCTCAGTAAGGGTAAACAAAAGAAATATCAATCACATCATATTCATAAGAACATAACATTTTGGAAATCATAACCTGCAAAAGAGAGCATAATTTCATAACATGGGATAAATCATGGTAGTGAAATGTAATCACAATAATCATAACATAAAACATGAAACTTTGTGTCATTCACACATAATCATAGAGAATCATTTCTTGTTAGTCAAGACTCATTGCCAATACTATCTTAGTGGACAAAGTCCCTTTCTGAATCGAGTAACCCTCGTTTCAGTCCTGTTTCACTGAACCGGTATAACCTACCATTCCAGCCATGTCTATCTCATGAGATATAAAATCTTTACCCAATGCATTAGAGGGAGATATAGGTCCCACCCATCTCATAATGATACCATTCTTATGTGTGCCACAAAATCATAAACCATACATCATAGCATAACCCATGAAATAAAATGGGATTCTTAAACATCATGCCATCATAACATAATCCATAAACAACTGATATCATTTCATCATAAGAAAATTGAACCCATTTAAATCATAGAGGAATTTTACTTGAAACATACACATATGAAATAATGTCATCTTAGATGAAAAATAGTTTTGACAAAACACTTGAAATGAATTCTTGAGGAAAATATCCTTTCTTCTTTAAAATCATTTTCTTTTCAAAAAATTCAATGCAATTTTAAAAGATAAGGGTTTTTTTTTTGAAAATAATCATGAAATATTGTAGAGGAAGCTTCTTGAAAATGAGGCATTATGAAACCGTAAAAATCCGTTCACTCCGTATAAGTTAAAAAAACATTCTTCGTACTTTTGTCGAAAAAGTCAAAAAGTACCTCGTACGAAAAACGACAAAAGATTCCTTTCATATCTTTTACTAAAAACTCACCAAAGGGTAAAATTGGATTTAAAAAATTGTAGTTGTATGGAAATAACATTACATATTGAGGAAACATGGATGTGGATGATAAAATACACCCCAGTAAATACTTACAAATAAACAATCTCGGATAAAAATGAGATTGTGATATTTCCCTTACCTTAGGTCCGATTTGCTTTGTATGTGTCCGAACCTCCTGTATAATGATTTAAATAATGTCATTTACTTATTACAGAATCATATTCATTGTTATGATATCATATATGGTTCACTTATGACATTATATTACCCGTTCTTTTGTAAATTCCATGTTAAAGAAGCGTTTTGGTTAAAATCGTTTCATTTATCGTAGGTGTTTTGACTTGTTGTTCTTGACATCATTATTACTTATATCATGATTTAATTACTTCCAGAATATAAAATATGATTTATATATCATATATATTCAGTATATATACATATATATATAATAGATAGATAAATAAAATGAAAAACACCATTCATGGAGACGGTAGTCCGTACGTACGCATGAACGTTGTTTTCCTTTCCTTATTGTCTTGAAATGGAAGTAAGTAGATGAAATACATATATATATATATACATAAATCCAGTAGCTGTACAATGTCATATATTTCATTTTTATTTCTTATATATACTTTATAATCATTCTTAAATGGTTAACATGGAGAATGAATCTCATCGCGTCGTGGAGACGGTAGTCCGTACGTACGCACGAGCGATGATATCATTTACATAAATATTGAATTGGAGTGGAGTGGATTATAAAATATATCAGAATCAATATGATGTTGTAATAACTATGTATAGTTATTCTTTACACCATTATACCCATCCATGTAAGGTGGTGGTGGAAAATAGATTACACCACGGCGTGGAGACGGTATTCCGTACGTACGCACGCGCGGTGATTTCTTTTTCCGTAGGATGGATAGATGGTGAAATATGTTTGTTTCATACTTATAATAACATATCATTATATGAGTGATACTGATGTTATTACTTCATAATGAAACAACCTAAGAAGAAGAAGTGGAAGAAGAAATAAAGATGAAAGAATTGGTAACGGTAATTACCTCTTCTTTGAAGCGCCTTTTGGAGACCTCCTCTTAGGGAACTAAAATTGGTCTTTGAGGAAGACCAGAACCTCTAGGATGTTGCTAGGGAAGTGGAGAAGAGATTTTGGCAGGGTTTGGCCGAGCTTGAGTGCTCGAATTGGTGGGAGGAGGAGGGGGAGGAGGTGTCCTTTTATAAGGGAGGAGAGGGGCACCTTAGGAATACCTCAAAATATTATTTTATATTAATGTCAAAATCGGTTTATAATGGTTCCAAATGGTCTTATTTCGAAGCTAAAGTGTGGAGGGGTCGAACGCCTATCAACCAATAGGATTTATACAAGTTTAGGGTATTATTTTAACCTTATCAATTAGATTTAACTCTAAGTTAAATAATTTAACTTTTACCGTGTCTTTTTGTTTTCTTTCACTATATGGTTAATACACTTACTATAACATGCCAAACGAACCCCAAATTGTGTATTATTAATATATATATCCTTATCTAAGTCATTTGGCCGAACCTTAGATTTTTAGGAATAAAATAACAATTAATAATATAATATTTGATTTAAAAACTATTTTGTGTCAATTTTGAAACTATTTGATATATGATTTTTGTGAAAGTCATAACAGAATTATATGTTCGAACCAAGTTGATTAAATAAACACTAATATATCATAGTAACCTAGAAAATTAGTGTAATTCATAAAAAGTCTCAAATTACATTCATTTGAGCATTTATAACATCAATTATGTTAATATTTCCTTAAAAGGGTAATTACTGCATCATCGTTGTGTCATAAATAAATTAATTTATTTAAAGTCTAAAAATTATAAATAAAATATCATTATGTAGGAAATCTTGTTATCTTTATAATGAATATTTATAGTCGAATTTATCTTATGTATAACCCCATATTAAAAATGATTTACTTATTAAACTTTGATTTTAACTATTTTAACCCTTCTTTAAATAAATTATTAATAAATGTCCTAATCTAACCCAAGTGGGCCTAAATGGTCATATTTTATTCCTAAGTTTATTTTTGGTCGAATTAAATTTATCGAATAGAATTAGGACATGTGTTAGGGTAATAGTAATATCATTTTTACCCTTAGTTACCCTATTTACTATTAACCGCGGTAAAAAAAAGTAAAAAGTTACTATTCACCAAAAAATTATTTTATCTCATTGAACCACATTTTACTTACTGATATCAACCGTGTCTGTCGGATTTTCGAAATTCCATTCACAGAAGCGATAAAATTAAGTTTTATGCAAAATTCAGTTTTTAACCTACCACTTAGTGGTTTCACTATTCATCAAAAATTGAAAGTTTTCAGAAAAATACCAAAATTTCACCCTAAGATAATTTCGGTATTCCGAATCCAAAAATGAAGTCCATTTTGAAAAATAAAATTTATAAAATTTCAAAAAGTGGTTATTATTATTCATAACGGCTAGTTTTAATAATATTTTAATAGCATATCGTTGTTTAGTAAAACTCGGTATTGCGTACGATGCAAGCTATCGAGGAAGGTCGCGATTGCGTGTAATGCAAGGCAAGTCAAGGATGCGTGTTGTGCAAGCTCCTTTTGGTGTAGCGTACAACACAAGACATTAGTGAAAAAGAATATTTTTCATAAAATCTTACATGATAAAAAAAATAAAACTCTTCAAATAAGCTTCATAATAAAAAACATGTGTGATGGATTGTATTAAAAAATATGTGTATCCCTCATGAGTTTGTTTGGTGTTACAAAATGGGTTTGATATATGGGTGAAATAGTCATGAAATGATTCATATTGAATTTTCCAATTTTCATCACACCGATTTTTTTGTTGGGTTAATTTCTAATAGGGTTTATTCTTGGAACTAGAAAAACCCAATAGATATTGTATCCATAATGGTTCTTGGATCTTCTTTCCAATGGTAGGTGTTAATTTCAGACATATCCAATGATGTTTAAGAAATCATATTGGTTGATTAGATGGGGGTTTGGTCTCATCAAACCATTTTGGGGTGGGATGTTTTCCTACTATGGGATTGTCTCACATTTTATAGAAATGTTCATGAATCCCTTTTAAATATAGAATATGAGATTGATCACCCCTATGTACTAACAATCAGTTATGTACATGTCTTGATGGGAAACCATTTGTTTGTATTTTAGGTTCTCCTTATATGGTGACCATTTTTATATATCAGACGATCTCCATCTTATTTATGTTTATTACTTTGTGATGCAGGTTTTAAGACACATTGTTATGTGCTTTTGAATTTATTATCATCCATATAGGTGGGATTTGTTTTGATGTAGGGATTAGACCCTTGATATAGGCTTCATACATATCCCAATGAGATAACTCGGAACCCACGTAGTTTGGTTTTACTTAACCAGACACAACATAACTTTTAAGATCATGTGAAAAAGAAAAAACTATGTAGTTTGACATCTTGGAAAAAAGATGTTTAGCTGAAAGGGGCCTAGAAAAAATTGTGGTGGGACTTACACCCAAACGAACCAAGGGGCATCAAAGGGATATAGCCTCCTTGGTAGGGGTATGAACTTAATAATAATATGTTACAATAAGGATGGTTATGGAGGTACATAAAAGTAACACGAACCTCTATGTTACATATGAACCTATTGAGAATGTAGACTAAAAAGTATTATGGTGATTTTAATGAGTTGGGATTGAACCTCAAGGAGACTTCTTACATATCTCATTTGAAAATGAGTCAAATGCCACAAAGTTAAAAAATATTAGGGATTTCACTTACATAGGATCCCCATTTTTTGTGTCTAGTAATGTTGGTGACATGATCATCACTATCCCCTAAGACCACATGAGTCATACTTAGTGTGATAAACAAGTAGAAGTTGAAGATATGTCATTTCTCACAATATCATTCATCTGTGGTTGGATGGGGTCAAGGGTGTGGAAGGGGTGATTTCTTGTAATAAATAAATGGGTATTACTCATGGAGGTATTCCCATGTTTTTTCTCTTCCTACACAAGGAAGAGTGGGAATGGGCGAGGAAACAGATGAAAAGGGGATCTTTTCATCTTATTCTCTTCACATTTTAGGCAACATATGTCATCACTTGGCTCAAGAAACCATCATCCACCATCCTTAAAGTTGAGATCCTCATTAAAATATTAATATATGATTAAGGAAATTCAGAGTGTCCTGCCTATTAGGTAGGATAATGGTTAGACCTCATTTACCATGAGAATGTATTATTGTTATGGAACACTAGTGTACCCAAGATTTTGATAACACATTTATAGAGGATTTGGAGAAGGTATTAACTTTTCCACCCTCATATGGAGAACCATGGTAAAGAGATTCCCAATAATTAAATATATGTAAATATGGACTTAAGGGTACTTCACTGAGTTAAGGCTTGGGTGATTTTTTTATGGCCTCACCTAGGTGATACATGGGTGAGTTTTCTTTGGATTCTCCCAAGTGATACCAAAGTGAGCAGGGATTCTGCATCACCTAGGTGATGCCTATGAAAAATTTTAGGTACCTTGTGCATGTTGTACTTAGGAAAACAGGGATGAAGAACAAATATTGTGAATAAACTTGGATGATACCTCACTAAAACCTCCAATGGTTTCCTCAAGTTCCCCTGGAAGGGTCTCGTGAAAGTCCTGAGCTTGGGAAGGGGCCTTCTCCCAAGTAATATTGGGATACTGATAAGTGTCTCCTCACAATGGTCTTTTTATTTTTAAACTCTGTAGGAACTATAATCCCTAGAATCACATTAATTCCCTTTTCATTGGAATCTTAGAGATCTACCTAGAGGATTTTGAGAAATTTTGTGAAGGACTATGGTGAGAAGAGTTTCAAACTCTCTTCTTATCTTCTAATAACCTCAAATGAAGAGCCTAAGGGTTCAATATATAGAAAACATGGGAACCTTTGTAATTGATTAGGTTCACACAAGTCTCTTATGTAGGGCCCTCATGCAGGTTTAACTTATGTGAGGAGTTAGTTGTTTATTTTTGGTTGTACAATTTTGACTTGTGTGAGAATTTCTTGCGAGAATATATGGTGAAAGTGATTTTGTTCACTAATAATGACATTTACCTCTTTCTATACTTATGATATTGTTCTTTGTAACATTTCATCCTCAAGTGAAGAAAATGGGAGTGTTAAAATTATCTCAAAAATTTTCATCATATGGTGATTGAGTATCAATTTCCTTAAATATGGATAAATAATTCTCTAGGTTATATATTTTAAATAGAAATCTACAGAAGAAGAGGATAATTGAGAACCAATAAAAATGAGGAAAATGAAAAGAATAAAATAATGGAAATTCTCATGTGTGATAATTTTGGAATGAAACACATTGCTATATCCTTGAAAGAAATGAGAGTTTTCCTCAATAGTATAGAGAAATTACATTGGTAAAGTGTATGTAAGTCCAAGGAATAAGTATCAAATGTCTTGTATTTAAATTTTAATTATATTGGGAACTATGAAAATAAAAAACCCAAATTTTAAGGTAATTTTACTAAGAAAATGATAAGGGGTAATGGCCAAGCTTATGAAATTATTACCATTGAAGTTGAAACCCCAAAATTACTGATATCGGGTAATTTGATCATAAAAAACATGCTTTATTTTATTCAAGATATACAATCTTATTTTTATTATACAAGGTTATCGAATCATCCCTTAAAAAACGAGGAAGAAATTTTCAATCAGTACACCTTGTGGGAATCTGGTTAAAATTAGAATATATTGAGTAGTTTCTATTAATATGAAAAGTCATTCACTAGTTTCAAAAATGGTTCTTATACTTGTCTTTGGATTTGAAATAATTTTGATATTTGGGATTTAATTAGTTTTTAGAATTTAAGAATTATTAGATGAATTATAAAATAATATATGTTGAAATATTGGTATTATAATTTAAAGGTTAAATTATTAGAGCATTTCTTTGTGTGTAATTATTGATTTTTTAGTAATTAATGTATTACTTCTTCACAAGATGGTTTAATCATATTGAGTATTATTTTAACATGTTATAATAATTTTTTAGACAAGATAAATAAATTTACATTATTTTTTGGATATTATGATCCATTAATGGTTGATTTTTATGCTTCAGGAATGGAAAATTCCACTTGGAAATTCATTGTCAGAATCATAAGTAAAAAATCTAATTAAAATACCAAATCAAATTGAAACAATATCACTTATAAATTTTAAATTAATCAGGTAGTAATATTTTCCTATAATTACTCAAAACCAAGATATGGAAGATAAATATATCATTTTTTTGTAAAAAGTATCAATTCATTATTATCGTACTCTTATAGAAACACATTCACAATGTAATGACTTATAAAGGTACACATATTGTATATTTATTAACTAATAAGTTCCATATTATTCTACAAGAAATTAAAATTCATGATAAAATCTTTTAAAATTTCCTGATATGTTAAAAATGAATTAAAATTGTGAGGGAATAATTTATATAAG
Source organism: Viscum album (assembly GCA_963277665.1). Taxonomy (NCBI): domain Eukaryota; kingdom Viridiplantae; phylum Streptophyta; class Magnoliopsida; order Santalales; family Viscaceae; genus Viscum; species Viscum album. Next base: position 1,649,886,544 of record OY728137.1, on the reverse strand, counting down.
GAGGTGATAATGCAACAACCTAGGATTTTAGTTCCCTTAAATTAATTCTATATTTGACATAATTCACTAAATGAAACCTCAAAATTTAATTAAACATGAAATAATATTATTTAAATATGAATTTTGTAACCCATTTTTCTAGTTGACAGGTATGCATAGGAATATCTAATTAAGAAATATATTTATAAATTATTTCCTTAATAATAAAAATAAAATAAATATAAAAATTGCATTCATATAAATTTTTTACTATGAAAATTATAAGAATAAATTAATTTTATACCATAAGCATAAATTCTTCAAAAATCATTTTTAGGGGTTTTATATGAAAATAATTATATTTTTTCCCTTATACTGGTACCTCTTTATTTTAGTTATCCCACATCAAGTTTATAATTTTATTAATTAATTTCGAGTTATCTGTTATTAAATGGTTTTATGGAAGAAACTTGAAAAAAAATTAGGTCTGGAACATACTATGAAAACGTATTTCATGTGTAATGTACTTGATATTTGAAGAGTTTTAAATGATTGTGAAGGTCAAGTGGTAGTTCGGAACCTACCAGATGTTGTAATCCAACTATCCACATTCCAAACAACCTATCACACATCAGATGAGAAGATTTTATCCAATTAATAAACAAATAATGTTTTGATGAACCTACTAGGTGTTGATAAACATAACATGAATTACAGATGAACCTATCATGCCTTGAATAACCTATCATTCATTGAATATCAACTAACTGGATGACCAACCAACCTACTTGTCAATGGGTAAGTAAAATACCTCCATATCTTATACAAACTGTGTGTGTCTATGTTTATAGTAACCATAAGAAAAACTACCTACCACATATATAAATGTACCTACCATGGGTAAAAAATAATTGATCATTTGAAGTCATGATCCTACCACAATAACAAGTCAAGTTACCTTATAAAATTATGAACCTATAGCATGAATAAAAGGATTAACTATTTGAAGGAAAGAAGTGACCATGACTGGTTTCCATGTCAAATAACCATGCCAACTGACTGTGAGGTTAAGTAACTATGTTTTATGTAAAGAAAACCTACCTTATATAAATTAGTGATGGAGATTTTTTAAATCTCTAACAACTATTTTTGGATTATTACTTGCATAGTCTATGCAATTAAGTATGCATTGATTTTTCTCCAATGGATATTTTTATATGTAGTGAATTTTAATACAATGAAGTTCCTTTACACAAGAAAGGTTCCATATAATATTACCTAGAAAATTAGAGTAACATACATGTGAACATATTCTACACTAAGGATTCATTCAGAACACTTTTCAACACTCTTTTTTCTATCACTTCCTATGAAAACTCGATTTAAACTTTTCAAGGAGAAATTCTAAGACATATAAACAACTGAATTGGATCAGATTATATTGCACATAATTTTCACATCTACCATATATTTCTATGTTTCTTAGCCATTATTTTGATCATTGTTTTATTATACTCTATTTATATATAAACATTCTCCTATAATGAATTTGATAATGCTTTAAACTATCTTCCAACACCTTTTATATATACTCCTATATATAACTATGGAAGAGGTCTTGTGTGACTTAGAATATTTGTTTCCCACAAAGTACTGTGGAATATGATTTATAATATTACAGACTATCCTAGTATATTTTTTTAATACCAGATACATGTTCTGGATAAATTTATTTAATAATTAATCGTTCGGTAGTAGATTATTTCTAAGTGGAGTGGATAAGGTCTTGGATTAATACTGAACTAATTTATTATTTCCATTTTTTCATTTCTAGTTTTGGTTTCAATATTTTAAAAAATAAACCATTATCTATTTTAAAAATAATCACAAATAATTAATTTTATGGTTGGCCTTAACAAGTGAGTTATATACTATATTTTTATTAATTATTATTGTTTTAAATGTTAAAAAAATAAATCCTTTTTTAACCGAGTTCTAAAAAAATGTTTAAAACCCATTTCAAGAGATCAAATTTTATTATACAACTATTTTTGTAAATTGGAAATAATTTTTAAATTAATGTATTTTCAGTTTTAAATATTTTTAATAGAAATTTTTATTGGAAACTCAATGCATCTTCACTTGAGCATTCAACTTCAACCAACATTTGGTAATAAAGTTCTTTAAAAAATTACTTAGACCAGATTATATTTAAAAATATTAAAATTTTGTTAGATTAAAATTGAAGTCTTTATGGATAATCATAGATTATAAGGAACAACCAAAAATCAGCATCCTAATTTTAATGGGAATAGCTATACTCAATGGAATATAAATATTAGAATTCATTTAGAAAGTATGTGTTTTGATATTTGGACTATTATTGAAGATATGTATAAAAAACCCAAATATTCTAGAGACAGTTGGAGTGATTCCACTAAGGTTACATAAGATTGAAACTATAAATAAATGAATGCAATATATTTTTCTTTATTCAATATTGAATTCAATATAATATCTTATTATTCAACTACTTTTAAAATTTGGGATACTCTTGCTATATCTCATAAGGGAACCTCGAATGTAAAAAGAAATTTGTTTAAATAATTATACTTTTAAATATGATATAAAAAATATGAAACCTTAAAAATAAATTTCTAATATGTTTCTTAGTTTTAATGAAATCATGAATGCCATGAATGCACTTGGAAATCAAATTGTTGATAAAGATCAAGTGATGTAATTGAAAATATTTCTACTTGATAGGTGTACAAGAACTTTAGTTTCCATTAGAGAATCTTGTGACACCTTGAGAAAACAATGAAAGAACTAATTGGAAATATTATGTTGTATAAATAATAATTATAACACATATGAGGTATTAAAAATTATTTGGGAATCTCTTGATCATACTTCTAATATTTGTTTGGCTAAAAAAATGAAAAAAAATATTTCCAATGATGATTTATTTGAATGTTGAAAAATTTTGGACGATACATTTAATGAAATAAAGGATAAATATAAAAGTTTAAAGGATCAAAATGAATTTTATGCTTACTTTAAACATAAATTTCATATAAAAATTATAAAAAATGATCATTTTTTAAAAGAAAAAAATGAGCATAAATTATAAAATCAAAAGGATAATAAGGATTTAGAAAGATTTAATAATGGAAAAAATATTAAACTAGATTATTGTTAAACAAAACACTCCTAAATATAACATTGTAATTGGTTACCAACCTGGTTAGAGGAAAATTTATAAGAATATATTTTTTTCCTAGTTCTAGTTCTTCTAGTTCTATAAATAATTATTATAATTTTGGACCTAACAAAGTCTTTATTTATAAAATATTGAATTTTAATTATTGGGAACCAATTAAAAAAATTTGGATTCCTAAATCTATTCTTACTAAAATTTCGAGACCTAATAATATATGGGTTCCACAATCATTTCTTAAAACATTTTTTGTAGGAATAATTCTTGATGAGTACCATTAATAACCTATGGTATATGGATAATGGATATTCTATAAACATAACTGGGGGATACTCAATCTTCAATAACCTAATCAATTTTTTTGGTGTTCATGTCACTTTTGGTGAAAATTCCAAATGAAAATGGATTAGAATTCATCAAATCCATAACAGTAGTACTATTTTAATTTCTAAAGTCTTATTTATAGATAGATTAAAGTATAATATACATAGAATCACACAATTTTGTGATAATGGTTACCATGTTATGTTTGAGAATAATTCCTATAAATTTTATGATTCCAAACATGTTTTAGTCTTTACTGCTTTGTCAAATTAAAATGGTTATGTTTTTTATTTAAATTCATTATTTTTTTAGAATATTTCTTATTTAAGTGACTTTGAGAAAAAGTATTATATTTGGAATAGGAGGCTAGTACATTGAAACCTGCACTCACTTTGAAATCTATCTAACAAATTTTTAGTCAAGGTTCTACCTAAACTAGAATTACCAAAAGAAAAAGTTTGTAATGCATGTCAAAAAGGGAAAAAATAAAATCTATTTCAACCCATAGAAATAAGTTTCAACTTCTATGCCCCTAGGGTTTGTGAAAATGGATTATTTTAGACCTTCTTCATTTTCTAGACTAAATGGAATTAACTATTATTATGTTTTAGTAGATGAATTTTCTAGATATACATGGGTATTCTTTCATGCTCACAAGAGTGAAGCTTTCCCTTATTTTTTCAAGTACGAGAAATATATAGATAATATTAGTGGACTTAGAATTAATACCTCATAAATTGATCATGATAATGATTAAGAAAATAAGAATTTTGAATATTTATGCTCATAATATGACTATAATCAAAACAAAATATACACCCAGGACCCCACAACAAAATGGTGTACCTGAAATAAGAAATAGAACCCTTCCTGAAATATCCCAAATCATACTCAATGAGTATGATTTACCTATTTATTTTTTGTGAAGAATCTATAAATACATATTTATATTTTATCAAAAGAGTTATATTAAAATAATTTTAAATAAGAACCCATATTATTTATGTAATGGTAGAAAACCAAAAGTTAATTACTTTGTAGTTTTTGGTTATAAATTATTTATACTTAATAAAAATATTAATTTATAAAAAAAATAATCCAAAAGTGTTGAAGTAATTTTCAATAGATAATCAACCTCCAGTAAATCATACATGGTATTTAATAAAAATAAAAATATTATAGAAGAATTTGAATATATGAAATTTGGTAAGATAGATTCATATTATCCTAAAACATCATTATCAAAAATCTTGAGGCTGCCCTTACAAATTTTTATATTATTTCTAAATCTAGTGATAATTCTATCAACCTTGTTATATATAAATATCTCAATTCTAAGTAACTATTTGAACCAAAAATTATAAAAGAGAATAAATTATCAAATAATTTTATTCCTGGAACTATTAGGTCTCATAGAAATCAACCCTTATATTTTGTTGGTTGACACATCAATAGAGGAACAACAAATAGATATTATTTTATAAATCAAGTTGAACATAAAGAATTCTTATTATAGATTCAACCTAAGAACTTCTCAAAAAAAATAAATTATGAATTATGGGTAATTAAAATGAAAGAATATATAGATTAATTTGAGATAAATAATGTCTAGGAACTAGTTAAAAGACCCAATGACTACCTAAACATTAGAACTAAATGGGGTTTTAGGGAAAAAATATATGAATCAGAAAAAATAATTGGAAATAAATAAATACTAGTTGCATGTGGGTGTAGTAAAGAGGAAGTTATTTACTATGAGAAAACCATTGCACCTATAGATAGTCTTGAAACAAGCCGAATATTGTTCTCTTATATAGCGCATTGGGATTTTGAATTATACCAAATGGATGTCAAAGGTTATTTTTTAAATATTTATATAGTTGAGGATGTTTTTGTGGAACAACCCCTGAGATTTCAAAGCCCCCACTTTTGAAATCATTTTTTTAAATTAACAAAATATTTATATGGTTTAAAAAAGATTCTAGAGCTTGGTATGATAGGGTCAACTCATTTTTTAATAAATGTTTTAAAAAAAGAATATATGTCCCTAATTTATTTATTAAAAAAATTTAAAATATGTTTTAGTAGTAAAATTATCTATTGATTATATTAACTTTTGATCATCCAAAAACACTTTGTGTACTGAATTTTTATGAATGAGGAAAAATAAATTTGAAATAAGTTTAATGGTTGAGATAGATTTCTTCCTTGGTTTTAGATTTTTCAAAATAAAGAATGAATTATTTTAAATCAAATCAATACACTAAATATCTATTAAAACATTTTGGTATGGATAGTAATAATGGTATTGATACTCCCCTCAGTATAAATTCTAAACTGGATGTTTATGAAACTAGAAAAGTAGTTAATCAAACCACTTATAGATGTATGATTAGAATTTTAATATACATACCTATTATTTATCTAGATATTATGTTTATTATATATATGTGTGTTTCTAATTTCAATAAAATACAAAGGAATCGTATTTAATGTCTATGAAATGGATTTATAAATACATCAAATGTGAAACCAGCTTATGATTTTTTTATTATAAAGTATAGACATTTTGTTTAGTTAGTTATTCATACAAAAATTTTGGTGCTTGTAAGTTTGATACAAAATACACCTCTGGAACATTCCACTTTTTAGATTCTCTAGTTTCTCGGTTTAGAAAAAATTTGAAATTTTATCTATTGTCCATTGTTGAATTTGAGTACATAGCTATAATAATGTTTTGTTCAAATACTCTATGGATGAAACATACATTACTATAATATGGTTATAAATTTCAAAATTTTCCTATAAATTGTTATAATATGAGTATGATAAAAATTTCTAGGAATATCATTTCACATTTTATAACTAAAAACAATAAAATAAGACTTCAGCTTTTAAGATATCATTTTAAAAAAGGAGATATAACTCTTCAATTCATTGGTACAAAACAACTTATTTCTTATATATTTATAAGGCCTTCAAATTTTGAGAGCATCAATTATATAATACATGAATTTTGTATGATAAATTATGTCTAATTATTTCAAATTAGTTTTAGCCTTTGAAATTGATTAATTCTTGTTATAAATTTATAACTTTTATTTAGTGATATTTTCTTAAAGTAACCAAGATATATGGTTTACAAGATCACAATACCTACTATGAGTATTTACTCACATATTCACAACTTACCTACCATGAATTTTCTATTAATGTGGTTAGTATACCTATTGTACCATTCCTATAATGGATTTGAGTCAACATACCTACCATGTCTATTTTATACTTAGATTTTTTTGTGAAAATGTTTTAGTAGAATTTATCTTAATTTTATTATTATATTAATCCCTAAATTATTGAAGTGAAATTTTAATTATAATTTAAATACATTCCTTCCTTTTCCCTAAAACCTATTTCTTTCTTTCGAATCCTTTTATGAAAATCAGAACTCTCATATCTCGAACCTTGTCTCTATATCTTGAACATGAACCTTTTGAGAAACCATTTTGAATGAAAAATGTTTAGGATGAATCTTATGTTGAAAGATTCATTTATTATTCAATCACCTCCTTCAAAAAGTCAATGAAAATCAATTACTGCCTAATCAAATTATTTAAGTTGAGGAACTATTATCTAATTGATCATCTAGTTCCTACAAAAAAGGAAGTTTATGCATAGTGGTTATAATTGAGAAAATCACTAGTTTGGAATGTCATTCAAAATTAGGTATGACTTGATTGGTTTAAAGAGAATGGTAATCTATTATAATAAAAAATTAAATATATTTAATATCTCTCTTAATTTATTCTTCATGTGAAGAGAGATATCGTTATGATGATAATAAGTGGTGAAGTTATGGAGTTATATTCAAAATGTTCAGAAAAGTGTCTGGGTGTGCTGTAAAAAGGATATTTTGAGGATTAAAAGAGTTCATGTCTAATAAACCATGTTCTCTTTGAGTTTTATATATCTTTATAAGAGTTAACTATATACTGAACCCCTATAAGACCAACCGCTATAGAAAAATTTAGAGAATGTAGGTCGCTAGTCAAATTTTTCCAACACCTGATCTATCCAAGAAAATGAGATTTCAGCATCCTGAGGAACTAGGATCAATTTTTTTATATTTAATGAATAATTTTTTCCATTACAATCTTTAAATATAATCCATGAGACATATCTATGAGTTGTGAATGAATACTTTTAAGTTTTGTTATTTATCATACCCAAATCTTATTCCAAAATTTTTGGAGTCTAAATGCCTAGTTCCTCAGGGGGTTAAAATAATAAAATATTTAGATTGTCTGTACATTTTTGAAAATATTTGTAATAAAATGAAATTCAATGGGAACCCTTGGAGAAGAGAGTGGGTGGCTGACCTAAAACAACTATATGAGAATTTTGATCTAGTGAAGTATTCTATTAGACCAAGGGATCTAATAGATACAAGTATTGACCGTGATTAAGTGGTTCAGTATTCTGATGATGAAGTGGTTTTTAGTATGTAAGAAATAAAAGTTGAGATAAATCAATAAAAAGAATAAGAAGAGGGTGATATGATGTATCTTAATAAGGAAGTTAGGGTGACTCATGAAGATGATAGGACAACCACTCATGTCATGTCTTATGGGCCACCCGACTCTCCTTTACCATTACCATCACATGAGTAAGAGCTCTAGTATAATGAACTTATTAACACAGAATTATTTTTTAGTGTCTATATTCTTGATTGGGATGAGTCATGTGACTCTGATTAAGATGAAGATAACTCATATAAACCTCTTATTGTAGGAATTACTCCTAAAAAGCATGTATTGGAATCATATTCTAAGTGGGAGAAGACCCCTAGATATATTGTTTTAGGCGTAGATTATCCATAATCTAGTATTGATGATGAATAATTACACCTAGACATAGTGAACCTTCTATAATTTTTTATAAAATAATGTTGTACGGATATCTCATTATAATAATATATTCTTAATAAAGGATTGAGGAATCTTCTATGAGACCCTTATTTGACCAAAATCTCCATTATATCATTGGTCATACTCCCAACAAGGTTAGTGAAGAAACTAAGAAAGGTAGTTCTCATGGAAAAGATATTGAGCTTAGTGAACATATTATTTATGAGGAATAAGTTGATTCTAATGTTAGAGTTGAATATTTTTTTGTTAAAGCTTGGTCAGTGGAGTATTTACTAAGATAGTTGGTTGGAATCAGACATATGATCCATAATCCTTTGATCATTCTTCTATTACTTCTACATAATATATTGAAAAAGGTTATTTTAATTAATTGAACATTTGATTTAATGGGTGTTTTCATGGAATCTCTTCATTGTTTTGGAAATTCCATGGAGCTTACTGAAGAAGAAGTCGTTAAAAGGATAGTGACGTTAGTGATTTCTCATCTTCCGCTCAAATTTTATAATGAGATAATTTTTTTGAGAAATTATATTTAAGATATGAAGGCATGGTTTGGTCCTATTCAATAATACATATTTGATATGTTAGAGTATGAAGACTAAATGTATAGGAGTTCATTATTTTAGGCTTCTACATCTATTTTTTCTGTGCTTCTACTTCCTCCTGGGCCTCAGTTCCGGCCTTCATTTGATTAAGAGATTATCAAAAAACTCATAAGGGCTGAGTTAAAGGTTTTTTTCATGAGTTAAAGTATACCAGATAAGTTTTATTTGATTAATTTTAAACACATGTTGGAAAAACCTTATCACTACTTAGGGAGATGTCACGAAATTTGGGAATGATAGAGAAACAACCAAGAAAGATATTGATTTTTAACATGGTAGGATCTTATAATGTCATATTTAATTTTTTTTTCATAAATCATGATTTGGATCTATAACTACCACCTTTAACCTAATGTTTTAAGCTACAATTAGAGAAACTCAAGGTGCTGAATCTAGTTTTGGAAGCTTCCATAGAAAACATAGATGATTTTCATTAGGCTATCTAGCAATGTTTTAAGGCATTAAGTGACTTTACCCAATTGATAGAATACTTATTAGAAATTAATCATAATTTCATGCAATCCACACCATCAATACTTATTTTCCTATCTCTAACAACAAACTCTTATACCTTGAACCCTTTTAACTTGACACCAAGGAAATCTATCTAGCACACTGTTCCCATGTCCAAATGTGTATTCATTAGAGACCATGTCGCCACCGATGTGACACAAAATACCTATTATTCCTATCACACTAATTCTAAAGGAATAGATAATATATTTCTTTTAGATTTCTGAGATTTTCCAAATTCATATTCGGATTAGAATTCCTATTAAGTCATACTTGAAAAACTTTTTGTAATCTCTTTTGAAATACTAGTGAAATACTTCTTTTATTCTAATTTTTCTTATATTATCTATTTATTTTCACTCTTATCCACTTTTTGATAATCCAAAAAGGGAGATTATGTGTGTGAAATCAATATAATTCATTGGAAATATTTGAATAATTTAATTTACTTGATAAAACTGTAAAAATATTGAGATATGTGTGTTTTGATTTATTATTAATACATTTTTTTGTATTAAATTCATTTGATTTTAAATTTATGATTTTTTATCATGAAAAAATTGGAGATTTATAGCCTAGAGAATAATACCCTTATTTTAATGATCCCAAATCATGTTTATAAAGTTATTAATTAATTTCATGTTTTCATTCACTCAACAGTGTTCTCGACAAACTTGAAGAAATTGGATAAGTCTAGAAATTAACATGAAAACCTACCAATTGTGTCATATACTTTTCATGTGATGATTTTGAATTGATGTTGAAGGTCAAGTGATACTATGGAACCTACCACACATTGTACTCCAACTGATAGCATGAAAAAACTACCAACTGCGCATTAGATGAGAAAAAACTATCAAAGTTATAAACTAACAAAGTGTTGATGAACCTACCATGCATTGATGAACCTATAATGAATTAAATATGAACATACCTCGAATTGAATAATCTATTGTGTATTAAAGATCAACTAACTTCATGAGAAACCAACCTACTATTAGATAGATAGAATAAATTTCTCCTAGTCTTGTACTGGTCATATGTATATGTATTTGTAGTAACTGCCTGAAAAACTACCTACTACATGAAGTAATGTACTTACTCATAGTATAAAATAACTAACCATTAAAAGTAATTTTCTTATTACAAGAAATAATAAAGTGGTCGCACAAAGTCCTGAACCTACTGCATGTATAAATTTACTAAATTCAGGAAAGAATGAAGTGACGATGGATAATCTTCATGTAAACAAACTATGCCAACTGAATGTGAGATCAAGTAACCATGTGTTAGGTGATGAAATAATACTATGTATAATGTATCAATATATCCTTTTCGAATATCCAATGGATATTTTTTGAATAAATAAATTTAGATTCAATACAATTAAGGCTTCATTGATTATTCTCTAAAGGATACATTCAGATGGAGTTCTTTTTAAGAAAATGAATTGTATTTGGATAAGTTAGGTTGTTTATACTCTCAAATATAATAATATAATAATATACATGTGAACCTATGCCACATATATGACTTGTTCAGAATACTTTATGACATTTTATTTTTCTACACTTTCATTGTAAGCTTAGTTGAATCTTTTCAATGATAAATTCAAAGACATTTATATAACTAAAGCTGATCAAATTAAACGGTTCTTAATTTTCACATATCTCAACTCTTTATATTTGTATTTTAGCTCTTCTTCCATGTTGTTTATAATTATTTTATCAATAAACATAGTCTATTGTGATGAGCTAGAGAGTGTTTGATACTCTCTTCCAACTCTTTTCATTCACACTCCCACATATAACAGTTTTAAAGGTTTTTGTCACTTGAAATATTTTTCATCTATGAGGAATTGAGGAAGATGACTTTTTATATCCAATGTTATCTTAGTATAGTTGTTTATAATGCCTGATGTAGGTTTTGGTTTAGTTTCTTTAATAATAAACTACTTGAAAGTATGTGATTTTTAGGTGGATGGGATAATGTCTTAGATTAAGATTAAACTCCTTGTTCATTTAAACTATTTGATTTTTAGTTTTTTCACTATTTTAAATAACGACCCAATATATATTTTAAAATAGATCATAAAACTTTACTTTAATAGTTCTATTTAATAAGTGTGTTCTATACTATGTTTGATTAGGTACAATTATTTCAAAAGATAGAAAAAAACTAAAAATTGTTTAAATTAAGTTCTTCTAAAACTATTGAGAAACCTTATAAAATATAAAATTATAAAATTCAACAATTTTAGTTTTCTATTATTATTTTCTAAATTGGATTATTTATATTTTAAATCTTTTAATAGAAATATTTATTAAAAACACAATTTACACCCATCTTGACTCTTCCACTTCTACCTATAGAATTAATTTATACAATTTTTATATATTTTATTTGAAAAAAAGATCTTTATTTTTCAAATTATCATGTTAAAATTATCTTTGGGTAAAATCTTTATGATTTTTTAGAAATAGTTGATTTTTGGTGTGAATAGTGAAAAATACTAATTTTACAAATACTACTAGTTTTAACACATTATAATGATATAATAATAAATTAAAAGATAATGAAACATTTTTTCTACATAAAATATATATTTATATTTTAATATTATGGATATAAAAATATAATTTTGAACTTCAAAACCATTGGCTAACATTTTTATAAATTTGAGTAATATATTTACTCAAAAGTCTATTTTTTATTCTTCTCACTTAATCCAGTATTCACAAGGTTCATTTCTATTTTGTTTTAGTATAAAATAAAAATCAGTATCATTTTGTTTAATATAATTTAATTAATTTCATTATAATCAATATTATATTTTATTTTGTAAAGTCATTTTTATGCTTAAAACAAGCATTTTTCTAAAAATAGTTCCATTACCTTTTATAAACATATATTAATTTTTACCAATTTAGAAAATTGAATAATGTTAAATGGGTTCAATATTATTAATAATATAATTAATATTAAATGATAAGGTTAACAAAAACAATTATTATAAATAGTAACTTTCATAAAAGTTCATAATTATGGTAAAGGTTAATGTGGGTTAAAGGGGGGTTAAACTTAATATATTAGAGGTAAAACGGAAAAAATAAAAATTATATTTATTGATAATATTTTGACCTTATACCTATAATAGTTGAAAATTGATAATTTGAAGCCACTTTACATGAGTAGGACATATAATATATAATAATATTTCAAGTTTTGACATTATCTTCACCTTCCTCACTTATAAAAGAGAACCCCCTAACACTCTTTTTCACAAATTTTGAGCCACATAACTTATCCAGTACCTGTAAAAATAACTTCATAGATTCCTTATACATATATTAAATCTTATTGTCTTAATTAGAGATTATTCTAAAAATTATTAAGGTTTAAGCCAATGGAAGATTTCCAAATAAGAGGTAGAACTCTTAATAAAGTTCTTTGATTTTATTTCATCTTATACCTTCTTAAATTATATCCCAGTCATGCTGATATAATAACATCAATAACTTATATATAATAAAATTTTATTATTTTCATTTCATAACCTTTCTCCACCTCCTTTCTATCAAATGGTAAATCCAATCATTGCTCATGTGTATGTGTGGATTACTACCTCCATGAAGTGATGTATTTTTTCATAACCACTCTTCATGGTTGAATATTATGATCAATAAAATTTTTATAAGTGATATTTATTATATAATTATTATTTTTTAATGATAATATATAATCTATCTTCTTATCCTTCAATCTTTTGGAGAATTATAATGTCACTCATGTGTGTGTGTGGACCACCACCTCCATGAAGCCCTATGATTCATTTTTTATTTCTTATTTAAATGTATGGTAATAAGTCTGTATTTAATGAATAAATATTTAATTTATAATATTATAATTATTCAATAAAATTAAACCTTTATCAATTTCATTTACTTTTAATCCATTAGAAAAATTAAAATGTCACTCATGTATTTGTATGGATTACTATCTCTATGAAGTGACATGTATGGTTTTTTTGACCGCATCTCATTATTAGTTCCAAAATTTTATTTAATTTATAAAAATTATCATTATATCATGAATAATATTTTTTAAATTATTTAGTGATGACCCCTTTGACCATGTTTTACTAACAGAAGTTGTTTTTACATTATGAACTAAACATCATCAAAAAAATTTATATGAACTTAACTAAATTAGTAACTATATAATATGTGGGAATAAATGAAATAAAATGTATTATGAAAAGAGAAAAAACGTAGAAATGTTTCATAATCAAGTAGATAATTAATATATTTTTATTATAAAAGATTATAGAACGTGTCCAGCTAAGAATAAATAAATGGTAATGGTTTATTCTACAATTTCATTTTTATTCAAGATTTTTTATATTTAAATTTTTATTGAATTGAATTATAATATTTTTTTAAAAAATCATATATTTTTTATTCTATGATTATCTATTTAATTTTCATATATTTATTTCATTTTATTGTCTTTGGTATTTAATATGATTGATAAAAAAAATTAAGAATAACCAACTTTATTTTAGGTTTTCTGATGAGATTTGTCGTCCAATTTTATTAAAATGTTTCCAAGAATACTCTTTTTTATTATCAAATTATTATCTAACATCATTTTCAACTATATTTGACTTTATTTTAAATGTTTTAAAAGGAATGTTTTTTTTTGTTTTTTGAATGAGGTAATTTTTACTTTTTTTCAAACATGTGAAAGAAATATTTGTTTTTAAATTTACCAAATGAAGGATTTTTCCTTTCTCATAAGTATTATTCTATTTTTAGATTCATTTACAAGTTTCATTGTTTATTTGAAAAGAATATAATTTTCTCATTATTCTGGAAATTTTTATGTAAAAATTTATCAAAAGAAAGGGATCTTTTTATTATGTTTTCAAAGAAAGGAATAAATTTTCATTTAAATGTATTTTTATCTATATGAACATACTTTAATGATTCTTACACTTTATTAGGTATATAATCTAATGATACCATTGAGCTTATTTCACCAGATATCTTATCATCATGTTTTTTTATTTATTGATTTATGAAAATTTTAACATTTTCTATGGTAGTTTTCAATATGATTATTTACATAGATTATATATTTAATTGTTATTAATTTATTTTATATGATGAAAAAATTGGACTTTATATGTGATGGGTGAGGCCGGTTATAGCCCCTAGATACATCATTATGTCTTATGAGACAAACTATTTTTGGGTATTTGGTGTATTCCTTACCTATTTATGTTTGATGTCTTGGCATGTATCCTTGATGGTAATATTATGATGTCCACCATTATGAATAATATCATTATAATACTATTTTAAATTATTCATATGATTATTTATGTTGTTATATAATCTATGTATATTTTACCCTTTCATGATATTAGTTATATGGAAAGTTTGATTATTGATTTTCTCTGCCATATTATTCATTTTTTATTTATTCTATGTTATTGTATGTAGTATTTTTTCACTTACTAATAATATAATGTCACCATTTATTCTGATTTACTTTCCCTAGGATACTAGGAATAGATCTATGAATTATTTCAAGCATATAATTGAAGAAATAATAAAGTTATCATGATAATTTTATGTTTTATTTCATATTTCAAATGTAATGTGTGGATCATGTATGTATTTAGTCTCTATAGTCTACTAAACTATTCAATAATTCAATATTTTAACTTTTTTATCTTTTGAAAGTGTATTAAAATAAATATAGACACTAATTTTCTTGATTCTGGTTGTTACAAGTATGATTTGTCTATCAGTGATTTTGGAGTTGATCAGGAATTAATAATGATTTAGTCATGGGCCTAAACATTGTGAATGGTGTGTTTCAAAAAATCTGTTTTTAGGCACCAAGTTTAGAATTATAGAGTAAGTTGTTAGAGAATAGTTTGGTTTGGGATTTTTAGGTTTAATGATTTCACTCATGTTGAGGAATCATTTTTGGTATAAAAATCAACATCACATTGATCCAATGTGAGTTTGATGAAATCCAATTCATGTGAGTGTTAACTAATAATTTTTCATGAATTTTGGAAGGTAGTTGTGGGTTTTTTATAGTATGTATCATTTCGGGAGATGGTTTATGTGTTATGGGGATATGATTATGAGTTTTAGATAAACTCATTGTGGAATGATCGGGTAGATGGTTAGTTCAATGATATCCAATCGTGGATCAAGATCTAGCGGTGGTATTAGGTTCTGATGGATCGGTTTAGTATAAAAATTTCATCGAGAAAATATTATTGGGGATTTTAATCCTTAGGTTGGGGATTTTTTTAATGACCCATGAATTTATTGGTCATTTATTTCAGGGGAATTTGAATTTGGAGCTCTGAAATAGAGAATATTTCAAAAATATGGATTTGAATAGTGATCTTGAGAGTTGGAACATCTCTAAGAGAAGATTATACTCATGCATGGTTTTTCCAGTGATATTAAAGTGCATTGAAATTTTGTATGAGTTATCCGTGAGGCGAGGTAGAGATTCTACTACCTATTGATCATCACACCATGAAGGGTTAGTGTTATTCCATTATGAGGGATAATTATGGGACCATCATGATTTAGTATAGGGTTCATGGTGTGGTTAGTGCTGTGTAGGAGTAAATTTATGATGGGTAAGTTTTGGATTTATGAATTATGTGAGGACTATGTTGTGTAATAGGGTGTCACACCATGATGTTTCTCACGTATAAGATATTTTATAATTAAAAATATATTTTGTATGGGCACTGTGCCATAATAGAGGTGTCACATCATTATATCCCTAACATAATGGATATTTTAAATTTTCAAATATATTATGTATGGGGATCAAACTATGGAAGATTTTTTCATATCTGGAAGTAAATAAATTATGTATTACTGTGGAGAACTACTTAAATGCCTTTTTGAATTTTTCACATGGGTGGCGGGTCAAGTAGTCACACCATGAGTTGCGCTATGATGGCCTTCCCAATGGTGGGGAATCACATTATGGTATATGAAGGTTATACTATAAATGGGGGTCCCCTCTTATAAAGACATAATATTTTGATTTAAAAATAATAATATGTTTTATTTTATATACCATGCACAATATCAAGCATTAAATGAATAGTGATGTACTATAAAAATATTATTATTTAAATATGACTATTATAACCTGACCATTGGGTTTTAGGGAATGAAATGGATTGACTATATTGTAGATGATTTTTCATTAATAAAAATTTACTTATTAATACCTATGAATTAAGAACTCTAATTTTTAATAAAATATTAAAGGTCGTATTTTTCATAAAAATGATTTATGTGTGGAATGTATTTTTATCAAAAAAAATTAAAGTTTAAAATATAGATGATTTATTTTATTGAAATATATAGATAATATATTTAATAAAATAAATTAACTTTCATATAATTGTTTTTAATTTGTAAGAAGTGATTTTAGATTAATTTTAGACATCAATAATAAATTTTCATCAAAATTTATTTTTATTAAATTTTATATGTGCATACTATGATTAATTTCAACCAATTTTAAAATTTTTGTTTTATAAAATTTAAATAATTTTTTAAACCATGATATTGAAATAATCATAATATAATTCTTTCTATTTTTTCAGAAAAAATATGTTTTTGGGTAAATAATGAAGAATTCCAATTTTGTTGAAAAATGTCATGTTTATATTTTAATGAAATTATTTTAAATGATAAATTTTTTTATATGTTTTAAATTCATATAAGATTAATCTGTAAAAAAATAAACTAATTCTATGGAAACCAATAATACATAATAGTTTTTGTATAAAATCATTTTTATTCTTAAAATGGGAAATATTTTTAAAACGGAAAAGCATTTAATTTTACAAACATATATTAAAATTAATTTCTTCCACTTATAGAAATTTATTCGTGGAAAATGGATTTTATATTTGTAATTAATAGGTTCAAATTTATTAATGAGGCTAATTTTTCATAGTCATAATGAATAGTAACCATATTAAAATGTTGTCACCATAGTAAATGGTTAAAATGAATTAATTAACTTTAAAAATCAGTGACAAGGTCACAAAATCACATTTTAATTCTTATCGGATGATATTATTTTAAACCTTATCACATTATGTTTTTAAATATGGAAATTTAGTGCCACCATCCTTTTTTATGGACCTTATATTATTTTAATTAGATAATAATTACAAAATGCCACTATTTATTTTAATATCTATAAAAAATTGTAATAGAGATTAAAATAATTTATTAATTTTTATAAATGGTTAATTTTAATTTTGAAAAATTGTTTATGTTGCATTAATTTATTTTTAATTTCTAGTGACTGTATAATTACCTTGAATTATTATGTAATGTTGATGCGACACTTATGTAAGTTGAAGAAATATCAAATAAATTATTTAAAAAACATTAAATGTAATATGTTTTGGATAAATTATGGTGTTCCTAGAATTTCATGAAATACATTAAATAAATATAAAAGAATTGAACTGAAAATTTTCTTAAGAAACTATAAAATTTATGCAATTAAATTGTTAAGGAAAGAAAAATATGTATGAAATTACATGGGATTTGAGGTAAGGGATTTCTGATCTCAAATTCCTTTCTTTGAACCTTATATAATTTTCACCCTTTGTTTTCCTTATGTGGTGAATAAACTACTATATATATTTTAACATTAAATTACATAAATTCAAGTGGTTTACATATCTTTTTCATGTTATCTTCTCCAATATTCTTTTAATTCAAATATTGCTGGTATATGGGGTTTTTTATACCTTGTTTTATAGTATCAATTTAGAATCATTTTTTCCCATGCCAATGTCATTTTAAATATTCAATAATTTTCTAATTTATTCTTCAAATATAATAAAATGAAACTTTTAACTAATTTTTATTTTTTTTAGAATGTTTTGAAAAGGAATATTCTTTAATTAATTTTTTTAGCGCTCACTTATTTACGTTTTTACTAAATTGTAAAAATATTTAATTTTTTAATATATTCCAAATGGGGTAAATTTCCCAAAATCATGACCATTATTCTTTAAATAACATTTTCTAAATTTTTTCTTATTTTTTAAAAGACAATATTTTTTTCATTTTCCTATAGTAAATTTTCATTTTATGAGTTTTCAAATAAAAAATATTTCTATCAAAATTTTTATGAGAATCCCAAAAGTTTTTATACATATATTTTAAATAAAATATTTGATGTTATTTTAAATATAAAATACATGATTATTTGTGTTTTATGTATATTATTCTCCGTATACATTTTTTATGATGGTTGAGAAATATATCTCTTCAATTCATTGGATAATGATTTTTCTCTTTATAGAATTATTTTGGAATTAACCAGATATGTTATTACTTTTATAAAGGTTATTTTTAGGGTTCTTGTAAGTGTTATATGAAAATGATGTCCCAAGGTACCTATATAACTTTTATATGATTGAAAATGAGTTTTCATTAATTTTTTTTTATATAATAAGGTAATATAATGATATTATGTTTAAAGGATATTTTATGCCACTTTTAATGGTTAAAAGTATGTTTTTTCAAGAAAATGTTTTCTTAAGTACTCAGTTTTATAATAAACCCTTATTATTGTGATGTTTTCTTTATAATTAGTTATGATAAGTCTTATAAATTTTTTTTGGAATTGATGTTGATTACCTGAGTAATTAACTTATTATTTTGATCAGAATGTTTAAATGGAAATTTTCTATTGGATTTATTAATTTTCCAAATAGACTAACTGGTTTTGTTTTATTATATCCCTTTCAATGATTTTTTTTATCACCCCAAGTTTAAAAATATTATTAATAGGGCTTAAGGATGAGCGGGAACTGTAGAAAGGTATATCTTTATTCATTGAGTGGTATTCTTAAAAGAATTGATTGTTTTTTGAATGAAACAGAAATTTAAATTTAATAATACAGTTTTTTTGGGAAGTGGGTATTTAGTGGAAGTTTCCACTTTTTCTGTAAGTGTTTGATATATATTTTATTTTCTAAATTCTATAAAACTCTAAACCTACACGATTATTGGAATCTAAGAAAATTAAATCCTTGTTATTAAACTCAAATAAAATTGTTGATTAAGGTGTGGGATGTTATAGTTGGTATCATAGAAATGGTTCAGATAACTTTAGAGGTTTTTATGTTATTTGATTATAATTTAGTAGTATTATATAACCTTAAAGGTTAATATGATCGGGATAATTGTGTTTATTTAATAAAATATTGAATGTTTAATGATATATTAGTATTTATCCTTCTCATGAGATGGTTTATTATGATATACTCAAACTCACAATTTTTTTGTTTTAGTAAATGATTGTAAGTAATTGGAACTGATCTAACAATCTATGTGAAGGTAAATGTGTTGGTTGTCTGAATTTGAAACAAAAGGAAATGGGAGGTTTAATTAAAAATCTTATGTTTATACTTAACCATAAATTTTGAGTTATTATTAACAAATTAATATTTTGTATGTTTTTAAATGCTTTAAATAATAGAAAATTGGATTTTCATGGAAGTCCTGGTGTTAAATATCATGAAGGTAAAAAATATTAAATGCCCTATATGTCATGAATGTGGGAATAAACATACAATGAAATTTCTCAAAATAATATTTTGATGTTTCAAATTTGGAGAGTATAGGTACTATGAAAATAATTTTTCTAAGAGGAAGGATGATGAAGGAAATCAATTTGATCATATGAATAATGTATCAATAATGTTATATGATTATAAGGAAGAAACATCTAATAACATAAAATATGTATGTGTTATTTCAAAAGTTTTTCTTATATTAAATGTCAGAAACATGATTATAATGATGTTTATGAATCTTATAACATTATTAATATTGTATGAATGAATTCATAATGAATAATATGACAATTATTGGTTAAATTGTTATGAATAAATGTAGGTTTTAGAGAGTTTTGATGTGGTGGTAATTTACATATAAAATTTAGTACGATCATATGTTTAAGAATATTAATATTATTTTTATGT
Organism: Viscum album; assembly: GCA_963277665.1. Classification (NCBI taxonomy): domain Eukaryota; kingdom Viridiplantae; phylum Streptophyta; class Magnoliopsida; order Santalales; family Viscaceae; genus Viscum; species Viscum album. Next base: position 1,649,865,895 of record OY728137.1, on the reverse strand, counting down.
TTAATTTTATGGGAGTTTCTTAGAGGAATTTATTGAGTTTTAATAATTATTTGAGTTATATCAAACCCTTAAATTTAAAATATGAAATGATTTATTTTATATAAATAATTGTAAGTTGTTAATATCCTTTAGGGGTAATATGATATTTTATATTGAGGTAATTATAGTAAATTGGGATAAAGGGTTATTACATTTTGAGAATATATATTTTATTACATAGAAAACCATGGGATTAAAAAGTGAATTGATTAATAAGTGATTAGAGTTACATTCAAAGAATTTATCTATTTTGAAAACATTGTTTGATTAAAGTAAATAAAAATATTAATTTTATTTGATGAAAAAAGGATTAGTTATATTTTAGAAGCAGATATTATTTTATTATTCCTTTATGGTGATTTAGGTCACTTTTAGAAAATATTATAATATTTTGGAGATTATATGATTAGGGTATATGATTTTTTATTGAGTGGTTTTATGAGTGATTGATGTCATTTGGAAATAAATATTAATTTTATATTAGAAGAATATGTGATAAAAAATCTAATTTTTGGGTGTAGATATTGATCAAGAATATTCGGAATAGTTTTAAGGTTAGTTATTTATATAGTGTATTAATTTCAAATTTGTGTTTTATTGTTAAGTCTTAGAATATTAGTGTAGTATTTTTTTTCATTTAGATATTATCATAACTTGTGCTAACCATTATGGTTTTGGTTAATGTCTAAATACATGAGGAATAACATTTTATCCTTTTGTGGATTATATGATCCATTAAATGTTAATTTTAGTACTTAATGAATGAAAAATCTATTTCTTGTAGAAATAGATGGTAAAGAATTCGAGATTGATCGATGGTCAAAGTAAGCATAAATTTCCACTTATGAAGTGAAAATAAATAAAGTGTATATATTTTATTTAAATAACTATCTATATAGTAAAATAATTTCTCAAATATATCAAGTATTATGCATAAAGTAACACTCAAAAATCAAAGTACACTTTTAGATCTACAAGTATGAGTCATATATAGGTACAATAATTTATGAAATAACAGGTTTCCTAGAATTATCCAAGAAATTAAGGTAGATGATAAAATCTATATATAAATTTATTAATATGTTTTTATAAATTTATTTTGAAATAATCAAATTAAAATTATTAAGATGATATTTTTTTAGTGTTTAGAATGTAACACCCATATATTTTAGATTAAAAATAATATTATATTCAATTTCATGTACCACATGCAATACCACGCTTAAAATGAACTACAATATACTATTAAAAATTTATTATATAAATATGAAAATTATAACATAGTTTTTTATGGGTGGGTATGAACAAAAGTAATCACATTATAAAATATTTAAAGATAATTTTTACTTAAGACAAATTAAAAAATTAATGCATAGTAAATAAGAACTCAATTTTAAAATTAATGATTAAAGGATGTATTCTTAATAACTCATTTATGTGAAAAAATGTATTCTTATAAAAGTAAATTATGTTAATCACTATATATGAATTATTTTTAATGAAATTTATAAATAATATATTAAATAAAATAAATTAACACCCATATAATGGTGGATACTAGATAAAGAATGAGTATAAATTCATGTTATACTTTAGAAATGGTTTTTATTAGATTTTGGGCATTGATATTATGATTAATTTATGAAAATTTTTGAAATTTTATTTAACAAAATGGATGTAATTTTTTTAAATCATCATTTCAAAAAAATCTAAAGATGATTCCTTAGAATTTTTCTTAAAATAATGTTCTTGAATGAATAGTGAAATTATAAATATTGTAAATAAAAGTCATTTATTATATTTTTATAAAATTAAATTAAATGTTTCATTTGGTTTTAAAATTGTTTAAAATAAAAATAAGTTTTATTTTATTAAACATAATTCTATAATAATCACCATTACGCATGATTTTGGTATAAAATCATTTTTTACTTGAAATGGTTGTTTTTATGGAAATGGTTTTTGTTCTATTTTGTTAACATATATTAAAAATAATTTATAAAACTTGACAAAATTTATAATTCATAAAAGGGTTTAATATTTATTATTTGGAGGATCAAATTTTTTAATGAGTTTAATTTTATTTTTTCATAATGAATAGTAACCATGGTAAAAAGTTATGAGTGTGGTAAATGGTAAAAAAGTTAATTAAGGTTATAAATTTATGATAAGTTCATAAAATCTATTATTAATCCTTATTAGATGATATTATTTCAGAAAAAATACATTACCTTCTAAAATATGGTAATTTGGAGCCACTTTCCTTTTATTATGACATTTTTTTATTTTACGTAATGAATAATAACAAAATTTTACTCTCTTTATGCTAATATCACTAATATATTTTCATAGGGAAAAATAAATTATGAATGGTTATAAATTTTTATCTTGAATCAGGATAAATTATTTTATTATTATTAATTTATTTTTAATTTTTAGTGATGGTATAATTACCTTGAATTTTTATGCAATATCGATGAAGTTATTTTTCAAGCATTAAAAAATCAATAAATGATTTTAAAAACATTAAAAGTAATATTTTTGGAATTAATTATGTGGTTACATGAGTTTAACAGATAATTATAAGGAATTAATGGAGTTTAAATTATTTATTTCCAAATTACATTATTATCTTGATGTCTTTAAAATCAAGATATGTGAATACTCATAAAAATGAATTTAAATGATATTTAATTTTTAAAAAATATTATTAAAATCATTATAAAATTTTAAAACCACATTTTTAACTATAGTGTATGGGATTTTTTTAAAACTATAATTCATGGATCATATGTGGTCCTCTTTAAGTTTTTTAAATTAAATCCATAGACCTTAAATATTGAAAAATTGTGGAAATGTAATTTATTTTTTTCTATAAATAATACTTACTTAAAAAATTTCAAAACATGGCTCAAGTTCTATTTTCTCAAAAAAAATCTATATAAACTTCAATTATCTCATTATAAATCCCTTTTAGGGTCCATAAATCTCTCCTTTTATGTCCTTAAGCTCAATCGAATGGATGATATCAAAAGTGGAAGTATAAGTCATAACCCCTTTATTTTATGTTTATTTATAATTATACCTAATCAAAACTATCATAAATAATAATATAATAATATAAAATTTAATTAAATATTATTATATTTATGTTTAAATCTTTTTCATATCCTTTTCTATCCAATGGTAAAGGAAATCATCGCTCATGTGTAGGTACAGATTATCATCTCCATGAAGCGATGTGTTTCTTTTTTCAGCATCGCCTTACTCAAAAATTTATAAATATGTAATTAAGGAATATATATATTTTTTATGAAATTATTATGATTTTTTATTTATAATATATTACTTACCATTTTACCCTTCCATCGATTGGAAAATGATAATGTTGTTCATGTGTATATGTGGACTTACACGTCCATGAAGTGATGGGATTTGTTTATGTTACAACCTAAAATGGAGGGTCATAATCATGTAACTAATGAATAAATATTAAATTTATAACTTAATTATGATTATAGAAAATAAAAAAAATTATATAATTTCTTTCTTTTACACCTAGTAGAACAATGGAAATGTCGTTCATATGTACATATAGACGTCCATCACCATAAAACTTTGTGATTCATTTTTATAGGCTGCCTTACATAGATAGTTAAAAAAGGTGTATTTAAGGTATAAAAATGATAATAATATCATTTTATAGTTTTTTATAATATTTAATAGAAACCCCTTTGACCATGGTCAACCTACCACAATTACTTTGAGATTATGAACCAAACATCCTCAAAAGGTCCATTGTAAAGTTTACTGACTTAGTAAATAAAAAAGTTATAGTAATACATGAAATAAAAGAAATAATTATAATTTAATAAAACTAATATTTCATAATTAAAGTCTAAAATTAATATAATTATATTATATAATAAATTTAAATATGTAAGAAATTATTCAGGGCTCAAGGAAAGAGATTTCTCGTCTCAATTTCCTTTCTTTGAGACTTGTGACATTTTACAACATGTTTTCTTTGTGTGGTGTATAACTACTCATATAGATGTATTATAAAATTGATTAATTAAAAATTAAGTATTTAATGAATATTTTTAAAGTTCATTTATTCAATTTTATTTTCAGTAAAAAATTATTAAAGTCATAAGGGGTCTTTCATTAAACACATAATTTAAAGTATTTCTTTCAAATAATTTTCCTTTATAATAATGTTCTTTAAAATGTTTTCATGAATATTATTATTTATTATTAAATTCTATTAAAATAAACTTTTAAATAATTTTAATTTATTTTAAAAGTTTTTAAAATGAATACTTTTAAGGTTTAATATGTGGGATACTTTTTTCTCCATTTACAAAAGTAAAAAAATGGTTTACAACATATACAACATGAGTGGAATTTACTGATGTCATGGAAATTATTTTTTAATAATATTAATCTAAACATTTTCATGGTTATTCAAATATTTTCTTATTTCTTTTTCTTTTAGGAAATTTTTTTTTATAATTTTCAAAGAAAAATAATTTTTATTCGCATTATTATGAGAATATTGAAAGTGTTTCTTATATATATATATATATTAAATTTATTTTTTTATGAAATTTTATGACGTAAATACAGTATTATATGTTTTTTATGTATTTTATGATCCTTTTAAATATTTTATTATGATGTTTTATCTTATTATATCTCTTAATGCATTAGGAAATAATTTTGTTCTCAGAATAATTATGTTGGAAATAACGAGGTAGGTTACTCTATTTATGTGAGTTCTTGAAAGGTGTCTTGTAAGAGTACAATGAATATGTTATAAAATGGTATAAATATTAATTTTATATTCTTGGAAATGAATTTGGAATGAATTATTCTGATTTCATAATCTAATATAATGAGTTTATGTTTAAAAAAATTATACGCCCCTTCTAATTGTGAAAAATACTTTTTTCAATAAAATATTTTCATGAGTACTCATGTTTTACAAGAAACCATCATGATTATGATTTTTTTCATGACAATCATTTATGATATATTTTATGAAAATATTTGGCAAGTGAAGTTGATCTATTGATTAATTAAATGATTATTTTTAGAATATGATAAAAGGGAAAATTTTCTATGGGATTTCATCATTTCTAAACATCGAATAATGGGTTTCATTGTTTTTTGTATCCCCTATTATGTTTTTTGTTCACATACCACATTTACAAAAAAACATAGGGATTAATGAAAATTATTAACTATATAAATGTATATATTTTCACTATGATAATTCCCCTTTGAATAATATAATGAGTTTTGAATGAAACAAGAGTTTAAAATTAATATTCATGTTTTTGTAAAAAAATATACATTTAGTGTCAATATTCACTTTTTTTAAGGGTTTGATATTTTTTGACCTAAATAGAAATATGTGATTATCTTGATACTTTATTGTGATAGGATAATTATTGTTACAAAATCCTTAGGTTATATCACTATTCTTCTTTCAGATAGTTTCCAATAGGTTTTCTTTATAGTACTAAAAACACCCAACAAATACCACATCTTTAACAAGTGTTTCTTATATGGAATTAGATTATAAACATAAGTGGTCACTGGGGTTTATATCCAATTATTATTAGGAACTTATATTATTTAAGAGTGTTGGATTTCTTGATCAATGTATCCTACTAGTGGGAATAATAGCCTACTCTCGGTCTCTCTTATAAAATTAAGTCATGTTCTTGAATCCTTCCCAAATCCAAGTATGGGACCAGTTTCCCATAAGAAAGAAATTTATTATTAGAATTTTTATATGTGAATGTATGTATATATATAAGTTATCTCATCGATGTGAACATTTATCTGTATTAGGGGTTCACCATCCATGAAATCTTATATATATATGTGTGTGTGTGTGTGTGTGTGTGTGTGTGTGTTTGTGTGTCATATGTTCTTCATATTTATCTTATTATTACTTAAAGATGTGGGTTTATATATCACTATGGTTAAATCCACACATCTAAGGACAATATATTTTATCATCATCCTGGAAGGTGGTAAATGTTTTTGGTGTTGGGATCGAGCCCATGAAAAGGACTTCATACATATCCTTGAAAAAGGAATCATAACACCTGAAGTTTTGTGTCACTTAATATAAAACATTGTACATTTTAAGGTCATTTTATGAGTAATTATCCATGTTGTTTAATTTCAAGAGGTAAGGATGACTAGTTGAAAGATCCTTAGTAATAGTTATGTGGGACTTATGCATGAGCATCCAATTCTAATTGACCTTGAAGGGAATATATCCCAATGAGGATGAGTTGGTCTTACAATGAATGTGGCCCAGTGAGGATATGCCCCACTAGGAATATGTCCCAATAATAATGTTATTATAATATTTAGAAAGAATATATCCCTCTTTTTGGGGGAATGATATTATCAGGAATATGTCTCGTTGAGAGTATGTTCCATATGTAATATATTCTTAATAAATGGTATATTGGGACTTATGGTAATATAACTATGTGAGGAAAGGATATTGATAATTTTTGGAGGAACATATCCTAATGAGGATGTAATGTAAGATTCATGATGTTAGGTTTGAACCTCTGATAGGTGTCTTTCATATCTCATCAAAACAAAAATCAAATACCACATAGTTCGAGTGATGCATTTTAATGTCGCATGACAAGTTCATACCATATAGTTTAACATCATGAGGTAAGGATGTTTTCATATAGCTTTATATCATGTGATCTGGATATTGGAAACGTAGTTTCATGTCATCTTACAGTGGTATGTATGTCATGAAATATGAGGAAATAGAATATTAATCATGGATTACACCAATAAAGCTTCCCTAAGATAATGGTTGGGAAATTATACATTATAGAAATCCCAAATTAGGTACATTATTAATTATCCCAATGGTATGATCAACTCTAATCTCTAATCCCATATGATTCATGCTTGGTGTAATAAACATGATATAATGGAAGATTAAGTACATTGTACAAGAGTGAACAAATATGATTGAATGGGTCTTGTACATAAGTAAGGAGTTCCATATAGTATGGGTAATCATCTCATATGAATTTCATGAGAGATATTTCACTCATCATTTATGTAATATTGGGTTCATCACATAGGGTAAGGCTATAGTTTAACATCTTACATTGATGATTTTGTTTTGTAGTTTATTATTGTGTGACTATGATGTGGTACTATAGAGATTAGATTCATGAATCCTGTATATGATATTTGGGGATTATGTGTTAAGATTCCAATATACACTTATGAATATAGAAGATAAGGATACTAGGTGGTCACCCTCAACAGTACCAATATTGGGGCTTACACATCCACTTCAAAATTATTATTGGAGGGAATAAGGTAAAAATACTAACTGTTTCATAATAATGTAGGATATTTTCACCCAATCGAGGGACAAAAAGGATATATGTATTAAATATTCTTGTTTTGTCTTGCTCTCTCCTTAGGTATACTTAGTCTTCAACCAAGAACCTATTTTGGTTAAGCTTGTACCTAGGTTAGCTAAGTATTGATGCATGTGATTGGGGAATTCTAACTAATTTGCTTTAATATTAGGACCTGTATTATCAAAGTATATATAGAATTTTAATACCCATGAGGAACCTATATATTTAGGTATACACATGGTAAAACCCATTATCAAGAGAATATAGGATTTAAATGAGGTTATTACACTTTTTATACCTTTATTCCATTCATCTGAGGTATTTTAATGAGGCCTTGATAATTATAAGTCCTAATGGGAAACATGGGTGAAGGAAATATCCACTATCTAAGACAATATATTCATGATGTATTGGAATAATAGTAGAATGGGGTGGTTTTTCATTTTAAAATTTCATAAACAATACCTCTCCCAAGTGATACTAGGATAAATGAGAGGACATACCTTATGTAATAATTGGGTGTGTGAGAGTTATTCTCCCATTTAATACCAGGGTGATTGAGGGGGATTTTCCTATGTGATTCTAGGGATAACTGATTCTCCAAGAGATTGGAATTAGGTGTATATTTTCCCTAGTTATAGTTGGTCTCCATGGATTCCTTTGTAATAGTTTTGCACAACTGTATAATTTGGTAAGGGACTTTTACTCAAGTTTTTTCAAAATGAGGAGGAAGTGGTTCCACACAAAGGTTCTTGGTGTATTAGAACTTTAAGTTATATCATCCAATAAACATGACCCTCTCATATACATAAATAAAAGAAAATATTTCCTTATAGTACATTCTAAATATACTTTAAGTTTATATTTATAGATAACTAAGACAAATAAATAACCAAAAAACCTTGTTATTTATATCAACTTGACATTTTTCCCTTTATATATGAAACTATTTAATCTATAAGGAGTATTTGATATCTCCCAAAATTTATTGACATAAGAAACTATTTTATAAATTTCTAACTTTTCTTATCTTCATAATATAATGAAATTAAATCATAATAAAGGGGTGAGATCAGATGATCATTAAGGGTAAACATAAGGGTTTAAAATCAAATATCATAAGTTTATATAAGATTATCATATGGTTATAATTAGTATACATAAGAAATTTATATCCAAAAATAATAATGGATCTTAAATCATAGCATAATTATTATATTAAAATAAGTTATGAATAAAAAGTGTTTGGAAACATCATTTAATAAACATGAACCATGATAGAATAATAGTCATAAGAACAAACATAAAACTATAGAATATAATTTAAAAATTCTCCAAAAAATTCATATAGGTAAAAATTACTTTCATGAACCACAAAATTAGTACCCATTATTATGATCAACTAAAATGTACTAATGAATATATATCTCTAAGATATAAAATTTTTAACAATTCATTTTTTAGTGATATAGGACCTCACCCATCGTCATCGTTAATAATTAGTTCCACTTTAAAATCATTCACTTATCACATCATAAAGACCCCATAGAAATAAAATTTGTTTTATAAAACCATAAAATAAAAATCGTTCACTTATAATGGAATAAAGATCCCATGTAAAGAAAATGGGCTTCATTTAAAAAAATCATAAATAACCCTCGGAATGTAAATGGTTTTCAATTCCATTTAAAATAGATCAATATAAGGAAATAATTAATAATTCCATCAAAAATTCCATCAATAATCATAACATGATAACCCATGGAAAATAAATAGGCATCCAATGACATCAAGTAACTTTATAGGTAAATACCATTCAATCAATATAATAAATCATATGGTATCTATACATTATATATAAAGTATATATGGTTAATAAAATATTTTTCCTAATCAATTGATTTATAGATCCTATGTTAAAAAATTTCAATGAAAGGAATCAAAATTAGTAAATTCATTAAAGAAAGGAATTCGGAGAAATGTTTTGATTGTACATTGTGGGTGATTAGGAAAGACAATGTAATTTAAGGATTATTTCCCTTATATATATTTCATAATATATTTAACAGTATCATAAAAGGAGAAATTTATGGGTCACTTTTAAAAAATTGAAAATTTGATTTTAATACTTTTGAAAACACTTAATTTTTAAAATAATACTCAAAAATAGACCCTTGAAAAAAAAATATTATAAAAAGGTAAAGTTAAAACTTTGAGTATATAATATATTGAAAAATAAACTTCAATAATATGTAATTCAAAATATATAAAGGTTATTAAAAAAAATTTGTGATGTAATATATAACATTTTATCAGAAAAAATGGAAAACCTTTTAAATGTTTTGAAATATCATTGTTGAAAATCCATATATTAAGAAGTGTATAAAAATTATTTTTTAAAAAAATGATAAGTAATATATAAAGGTCACATGATATTATAAATAATTATTTTTCTAATTATAAAGGATTATAATGAAGGGAAGGTAAAATATGGACATAGGGGAGAAACCATTGTTAAAGAGGATTGGAATTATTCATAGGGATGGTATAATTTTATAGAAAATAAATTCATCAAGGAGGAATATTTTATTAAAATTTTTCATCATCACAAAATAGGAAAAATAATTTACAATTAAATAAAATTATAGGTTGGAAGAAACTCATCTTAGAAGAAACAAATTCATAAATAATCATTATAACTCAACAAAGGGATATTAGTTAACAAAAACCCTAGAAATTTTGATATCTTTTCAATTGAAATAGATTTAAAAGAGTAAAAAATATAATACATAAAACCATATTAATTTGTTAAAATAAATTAATTAGGTAATAATAAAATTGTTTAAATATATAATGATTCACAATAAGAAACAAGTCTCAAGAAAATAAATTTCAACCAAAGTACCCCTTACAACCTATTAAATTTTTGAGTCAAAACCCCATGAGTGAAAGAAATTATCAGAGAACATTTAACATCATGAAATATATGTGAATCATGATATGAAATATTAAATGTAATTATATACACCATTCCAATGAAAATAAATTTTGTGTAACAATAAGTATGTCTCAAAGGATTAAAAAATGAGACAATGAACCCTTACCTCAATTCCTACTTTGTTGAAATACGCTATAAACACTTTTATAAAAAAAGTTACTATATTAATAAGAAATTTAAAAACATTTTTCATGTCTATATACCATTATAAACTCCATTTATAATTATTATCTATATTTATATTAGTTATTTATTATCTATTTTCAATATCAAGTGCAAGTAATCTTGATCATTTGAATTAGTCTTGTAATGGTGTTATTATTATTCACTATTCTCAAAAATTTAATAATTACTACATAATTTAAGGTTCTATAATTTATTTTTTATAAATATTTATAATTTATAATTTCATTCTTTGATAGTTTTGTTTATGATCCTTAATAATGTATTTGGTGATTAGCATGTTTCAATGATTCTTAGCGAACAAATGGTGTTTTCTTTAATGATGAGTAAAACTTTTATATTACCATTAAAAAAATACATTATTTAAAAATTTATATTATATATAACTAAAAATTAAATTCCTATAGTAAACCGTGATATAAATTTGAAGATTGTTCAATTAGTTTGTAAAACTAACCAAAACAAGAATATACCATAATTAATTAATGATTGTCAAATGATTTATTTATAAAATAAATATACTAGAATCATAATGATATTATTCATTGTTTATTAGTGTTATATTTATGAATTTAAAAAAATTAAAATAATAATTTAACCTATAATATTTTATTTTATAGTATGAAGAAATCATTTTTTTCTTAAAATGCTCTTTTGGACGGTTGAATCTTCCATAGTTGTTTAATTCTCAAATTTTTTATATATTGTTGAATTTATCTTTATAAAACTATAATAATTTTATAAAATTCTTATTTATCCATGAAAACGTTTCTTAATACCATAAATTTAAGTTGATGATGAAAATAAAAAAACAATTGTTTTAGGGCGATGGTAGTCCACACATACATGTGGATATTGACATTGTTTTCCATAGAAAAGAGAAAATGAGTAATATAGTTTATAATTTAAGAATATAAAATTTATCATAAATACAGCTATTATATATTAAATTATCTATTATGACTATCCATTTAAGTTGGTGAAAAAAAATTCAATATGTTTTATCGTGGAGGCGGTAGTCTGCACAACGTACAAATGATAGTTTCATTTTTCTTAAAAGAAAATAGAAATGTGGTTGATGATTATACCATAATTATAATAACATAATATTTTAAAAATTATAATAATTTTATAATTTTATAATGTTAATAATTATTTTTAGAAATAAAACATGTACATAATGTAATAAAAGTGTGAAAGGATCAGTTAGAAAATAATACCTCACTTCATGGATTATCTCCTTTATAAATGGGGTAAATCCATTGAGTGGTTGTATTTTTCAAAGACCAGAACCTATTGAAGGTAGATAATAATTTTTAAGAGAGTATTATGTATATTTTTGTTCAGAATAATTGGGTTATGGTGTGAGGGGAATTAAGGATAAGATATACCATTTTATAGTTGAAAATGGATGGGATTTTTGTAAATACTTATACCTTTTATATAATGGGACACATGTTTTAAAGATGTTTTTGGTCTTTTACTCTTGGTTAAACCTTTTTTCCCTATTTTATTTTTACCAATGTAATTTATCATTTATGATTGATAATATAATGGTCCTTATTAAATAATTTATACCTAATGACTCAAAATTTTAAATCAATTATATTATATTAATTTTCTAAATGTGATAAAATTTAATTATAAAATAATAAATGTATAATTCATTAAATATATTTTTAAAAAATATATAACTTAAGTTCAAATATATAAAATATGGGTTTTAAAGTTAAACCATCATTTTTAAAATTATAAATAAATTTATAACATACATATTTGGGATTATAAAAATGTTTCATTAATTTTAATTTCAAACATATATATTAACAATTTTATAAAAGTTATTTTATTTGTAAAAATTATATTTTTCATTATTGACCTAAAATTCAATATTTTTAGAAAATTATAAAAAATTAATAATAAGTTAATATTGTTATGATAATTTTTAGAAAGGGGTTTAATCTTTCCAAATTAAAATTATTAAATTTATAAATTTAACATTAAAATAAAATCATAAAATATTGTAAAAAATATTTTTTATAGGAAATTTTTTTATATATTAATTATTCTTCTCAAATTAGTTTTATTATAAATTTATAAAACTTGAAAATATATATTTTATAAAATAAATTTTTTTATTAAAAAATATATTTTTTATTAACTACTTAGTAACACTTTTTGATATTGTATTAAAAGGGACCATTATTTCATAATATGGTTATAAATGTTTGTACCCTCTTATTTAACAGAAGGAATATATTAGTTGATATCTATTTTAATAAATAAATTTTTGTTCTATTAGTTTTTTGTATTGTGTATGAAACTTTTTATTAATATAATATTTATTTAAGTAAAACACATAGTGAAATCTTGTATTATTACATTCTCTCTTCCTTAAATATATTGCATCCTCGAAATTTTAATTATTTCTCACTTAAAATTTAAGGGATACCGTTAATCAAGATTTAATTTTCAATGAGTTTTCAGCCCAACATTCATGTGTTTTCTTAGTAGACTCATATTTTCCTCAAATTAGAGTATAAATATTATTGAATTTTTCTTTAACCATTTTTGATAAATATATTAATATAATGGGAGTAATTTTTCATAGGGGTTTTATAGTTTATTTTGTATTAATAAGTTATCCTCAATGGATTTTAAGATGTGGTTTTCAAATATTTGGATTAATCATTTTCCATAGACCCAATCCATATCTTATATCACATAAAATTTGATTAAATAGATGATAATAATATTTTATAGGAAACACACTCTTATTAACATCTATTATAGATGAGTTATATACTTGGGAAAAATGTTCATATTAATAATTCAACATATATTTATCATGATATATATTTTATGTCCTTATAAAACAATATAGGTTCAAAGAAGTGGGTTCAATATGTTATAACTCTCATCGTTTCTTAAGTGGATAGTAAGTGCTCCTCACTCCATGTTATCCTTAGAACTCACTTTCATGGTTGTGGTTATACAGGAATTATTTTCCTAGGAAGTTCTTTGTTCCTATCATCCTTATTATCCATTCAATTCTGAAATTGAATTAAATAATTTCCATTTTCCCCACATTTAAGATAGTGAATTATCGGTGTTACATTAGTATTAACACATTTTCCTTTCATCGTGTCCATAGAGGTCTTCACTTTTCTTTGGAAATTAGTTTCTATATTCTCTCATTTTTACACACATAAAACATCTCCATGTTCCTTTAATACATTCCCCTTGGTGATTCATACCACATTTTTTACAAAATCTAATTTGAATATTCATTCCTTTATTGTCTTCATCACTTGAACTTCTATGATACTCGATATTTATTTTATTTAGTGTATTTAAAATATATACAAACTTTAAATTATTAATCATAATTCTTAATATATTGTTTGGAATAATAGCATGATTTATCACTCTAGATATTATCCTATTATTTTTTTTGTTTGGATAATCACTACATTATCTATAGAATCCAGTATTAACTTGGATCCTTCAATATTCATCTATTACAGAACTAAAAAGAGTTAATCATGAGTGATGAATAATTTAACACCATAATAAAATATTTATAATATAATTTCATGAAAAATTAAACCTCAAAATGTATTAATTTATTCAATTATTACATAGGATTTTAGTTCAACCTAAATTACTCTTAATTGAATATAGGATTCTTTTGATTGGTTTCTTTCAAAAAAATTATTATAATTACTTAAAAAATAAATTATTTTTGATTTTAGGAAAATATAATGTTATTAATAAAATAATATCCCTTGGGAGTGTAAATCTGGGTGTGTAGATAGGCGTTCTTATCATGCACAAGGCGAGGATTGAGTTAATATACAATACACTATCTTCAGGGTTATTTCCCCTAGGTACATTGTGCCAAGGTCTACATCCACTTGAACCATCCCGATAGATATTTTATTTTTACGAAAACAAAAAAATATATACTTTACCAAAAAAGTGGATGTTATGCTATACTTGGACTTATCCCTTATACTTATCCCTTTGGTTTTTCCTAAGTTCTATTATCCTAATCCGTGGAATATTACCTCGACTAGCTTAAATATTTATCTATACCTTTGAAATTATAATCAACTGTAACTTATCAATATTTGATAACATTTATAAATCCTAATTTATCCTCAATCAATATAACACAAATCTCCCAAATTATCAAAACATTTCTTTAATATCGACTATAAATTCCCTGAGATGTGACAATATCATCAACATAAATAAAAAATGTATTTCATTATAATAAATTCCTAATACATTTTAGGTTTATATTTTTAGATAATTAAGAAAAAATGTTAACTAAATTCCTATATTATTTATATCAATTATAAATTTTCCAATTATATATGAAACTAATTAATCCATAATTAGTCTTCAAAATCTCAAACAAATTATCCATATAAGAAACTATTCTATATATTTCATAATTTTCATGTCTTCATGAATTGAGGAAATTAAAACATAATAAATGAGTGATCTCATATGCTTAGTAATTTTAAACATAATATTTAATAATAAAATATTTTAATTGAGTACTGGATGATCATATGGGTATAATTGGGACCCATAATAAACTTGTACACAAAAAAAGCATGTATTATAAATCATATAATAATGCTTGGATTATCATAATACATGAATCAAAATATTGTAGAAACTTTAGGCTACAAACATGATCCATTATAGCATAACATAGTCATAAGAACAAGCATAAAATTGTAGAGCATATTTCAAATAAGGAATAAACATTAGTAAAGGGAAATATTACTTTCATGATCCACACCATTAGTAACCACATTTCCATGAAAATAAAATGTAATTAAAAATATTTTTATCATGAGATATAAACATTTATAAAATTAATTGGAGATTAATATAAGACCCCACACAATTTCATCTATTTTTACTAGTGACACTTTATAGTCATTCGTGTATCACATCATAAAGAACC
This sequence comes from Viscum album, assembly GCA_963277665.1. NCBI lineage: Eukaryota > Viridiplantae > Streptophyta > Magnoliopsida > Santalales > Viscaceae > Viscum > Viscum album. Next base: position 1,649,850,255 of record OY728137.1, on the reverse strand, counting down.
CATGAAAATATAATGGCTTTCATAAAACTTTCAAATTAACATTTCCCACTTTTTACAGCACAAAAAAACCATGTAATGAAAATGTATTTTATTCAATATGTCCTAAAGAACCAATGGAAATAAAATGGAGTTCATATCCTTTTAAAATGGATTCACATAATGAAATCATTAATAATTCCATAAATAATAATAACATGATAACCCATAAAAAATAACTAGGTAAAAAATGACATCAAATAACACTCTAGATAAATAAAATTCAGTTAAGATAATAAATCATATTGAATTTACTCCATATAGATAAATTATATATGGTTAAGATAATAATTTCCTCAATCAACCAATGTATGAAACCTATGTAAACACCTTTCATTTAAATAATTCCAAAATAGGTCATTCATAAAGGCATTGGGTGAAAAGTCAGGATTATACATGGTGGATGATTAGTCAATGAAATGAAATTTAAGAATAAATTTACTTATAGAAATTTCAAAAAAAAAATTTACATTATTGCAAAAAATAAAAAATTTATGGGTCACTTTCAAAAAAAATTAAAAAAATTTGATTTGAAAAGTTTTTAAAACACATACTATTAAAATATTCCTCAATAATAGATCCTTTAAAAAAGGAATGAATATTTTAAAAAGGATAAGTGAAAACTTTTAAAAAATATATTTTTTTTAAGATAATTCCATAATAGATCCATGAAAAGATATAATGGTTATCAAAAGAAATGTGGGGTGGAAGATATAAAATTTGGATAGAAAAGATTGAAATTTTTTTTATTATTTTAAAAAATTATTTTTGAAAAAACCACATAATAATTATATTATCAAAACATTATTCATAACATATGATAAAGAAGTCGTAATGTTCAAATTATATAACACATAATTAGATTTCATACTATAAATGAGATCATTAGAGGGAAGAGAAAATATCTATATGGAGGAGAAACCATCATTAAATAGGAAGAGAGTTATTCTTAACATTAATATACATTTTGAGAAAATAAATTAATCAAGGAGGAATATTTGAATAAAAAGTTTTATTTTTCCCAGAGAGAAAAACTAAAGTACCATGAAATATAATCAAAGATTGGAAGAAAGAAATTCATGAAGAAGCATTATAACACAGTAAGGGGAGTTGGGTTAATAAAAAACCTCTCAACTTTGGTATCTTCTGAATTAAACTCTTTTAAATATAACATTATATATCTCATAAAACCAAACTAATATGGTAAAACACATTCATTAAGTATTAATCACACCATTTTTAATATATCACGGTGCACAATAAGAAATAGGTGTCTAGGAAATAAATTTGAGATGAGAACCCCTTACAACATTTGTAATTTTTGAGTCAAAAACCACATAATATAAATAAATTATAATAAAATATATAACATAATGAAATATAAGGTAATCATGATAAAAAAATTTGAAATTTCAATATAAAAACATTCAATTGAAAATATGTGTATAATAAGAAGTATGTCTCAAGGGATTGAAAATTTAGACAAGAAACCCTTACCTCAGTTATTACTTGTCAAAATGTGTTCTAACCTCTTGTATAATAAAATTTACTATCTTTATTAACCATTTTATAACTTTTTTATATATATAACCATTTATAAACATTATTTATAGCTATTCTCTACATGAATATTGGCTATTTATTTTCAATTTTTGATATCGGGTGTGAGTAATTGTGATTATTTTATACTAATTTCACAATAGCGGGGTTGTTATTCATTATTGTACCAAATTTAATAATTACTATATCATAAAAGGTACTATAATTGATATTTTATAATTATTAATAATTTTATAATTTCATTCTATGGTAGTTCCGGTTACGATCCTTAAAGATGAATTTGGTAATAAGAATGTTTTGATGATTCTCTGTAAATAAAGGGAGTTTTCTTAAATAATAAGTTAAAATTATATATTTCCATTATATAAATAAAAAATAATTATTATTTAATTATTTATATCATATATTTCAATAAATTTAATTCCTATAGTCATCTATTATTTAAATTTATATTATTCTTCTAGAAGGGGGTTAAATCAACCTAAATAAGAACATACTATAATTAATGGATTATTATGAAGTGATTTTGTTGTAATATCATTATACCAAAATTATAATTATCTTATTTAGAGTTTATTAGTGTGATACAGGATAATTATAAATAATTAAAATATTAATTTAACCTATATGAAGTTATTTCCTAGTTTGTACTAATATTTTTTTTTGCACATATAATTCACTTTTGGATTGTTAATTGACCATAGTTTTTAACTATCGTATTGTTAATTTGTTTCCTAATTTTTATTTATATAACCTTAATAATTTTATAAACATCATATTTATCCATTAATATAATTCCCATGACTATCTATGTATGGTTGTGATGAAAAGAAAAATAGATTAATATGTTTTATCATTTCATAATATAAAATGTGTCATAAATATCATACTTAAATATTAAATTCACTATTAAGATCATCCTTGAAAGGTGGTGATGAAAAATTAAACATGTTGCATCATAGAGGTTATAGTCTGCATAACACATGATTGATGTTTTCATTTTTCTTAGAGGTAAATTTAAAGGTGGTTAATTCTTGTACCATCATTATAAAAAATACTAGAATATTATTGATAAAAATATTATCATCTCAAGGTAGTGTATTAGAGTTTTATAAAGAATAAATTCATATAAATAAATACAAATGTGAATGAATTACTAAGATATTCATATCTTACTTCTTGGATTCTCTCTTTTTCATTGGGTGTTAATCCTTCTACGGATAGTCTTTTCATAATAATGAACCCTCTTCAAGGTGTCTAGGAATGTCAATAAAGTGGTTGTGTATAGTTTGATTCAAACTAAGTGGTTTATGGTGTGAGGGGAAGTGATAATAGTAGAACGCCCTTTATAAGTTAAAAGAGATGGAATTTCTGAATACCCAAGACTTTTTAATAACATGTACTAACTATCATAGAATTTGGATCTAAGATTTGAAAATAATGCGGAGGGGGAGGTACAAGATTGATAAAGGCCTCAACCACCCATTCCCGCATATGTTTTAAACATGTTTCTGGTCTTTCCCTCTTGGTTAAACCATTTTTACCCCATTTTATTTTAACCGAGGTAACTACTTTTTTCTAAAGTAGTTTCCCTTTTAGGCTTGAAAAAAACGGCCCTTATTACATAATTTGGAACTAATGATTCCAAATTCAAAATCCATTTTTTTATTAATTTTCTAAAAGTAATAAAAATTAATTTTAAAAAACTAAATTTATAATTTCTTTAAAAAAATTTAAAAATATTACTTTTGTTCTAAAATATCAAATATGGTTTTTTAAATTAAAATTGTAACATCCCTGACCTAGAATCCAATGCATGGGTGCTCGGATCTGGGTCGCCACATGACCTCAAGTTCACCTCCCCATATAATAGAGGTTTTCGACTAGCATTGTGGGTCTATAAATTCACATGGGAAGACTATAAACTATTTACAAGAGTAATCCATTGTATATAACATATGTTGTAAATGAAAATAATAAGCCAAAAAACCAAAAAATGAATTTCCAACCAATTCCAAAATAGGGTACAACCACTACCAAATGATTACTATGTCATGTCATGATAGCAGTGCCAAGGTGAAGGAAGACCCTAAAATAAAGACCAATATATGAGTCCTCCAAATGGATCCTGACTCCAAGTATGGATACTAATCTATGCACCTCTCAGGTCCAAATCAACTCCCTATCATGGGGAATTTTCCCTTGTTATGACCTTCAACCATGAAATCTGCTCGGGTACCCAATGTCGGCCTGATAAGTGTGTGACTAGATCTCAACAGTTCACCGTAAAAGATGTTTATAAAATATCCATACTAATAGATAGTCTATGTGAGTACATAAATATAAAAATAAATAAGTTGGAGAAGGATCCAGTGGTAAATCATCAATTAACTAACCATTATTATCATTTAATTCCATGGGTCAGGGGTTCTATTCACTTCAATACAGACCAATATGACTGACCATTATGCATAATGTACTAAATCTAGTTCCCTATCTCAATAGGGTGATCATAAAACAAAAAGTTTCATTTCACATACCTTGGAGCATCATTCTAGGTAATCTCAACCAAATTTTACCATTCTTACGTTTGAGAATCAGTCCAGGTAATCATAAAATGCATTCATAGGGGCCTAGAGCATCAATTTGGATCCCTAACTAATGCATTCCATGGTGGGGTTTAGTGCATCAGTCCAAACCGACCTGTGGGAGGATCCTCAGTCCTTTATCACATCTGTCAAGCCATTTGAACACACTTATTCATCCATTTATCACACATTCCACATCACCATCATACACAATCAATACACATGAAGTTCAAAATTAACATTTTTATCAACATGAAACATCTATAAACCAAACCATTTAGCATAATTACCATTTATGCCTTTTCTTAAATAATTCATATGTCATTTGACACATTCATGATAATCTATTTAACCCCATTTTACCTCATACTATGAAATTTCTTATTACCTTACCAATAACTAGACATAACCACTATTAGTTTGATTAATGATTTTAACAATCATTTACACACATTTATCAAGGGACTTAAATTCAACACAAGTGAATTTTAAGCTAACCTCATAATTTTCCATGTTCGGGGATATTGGCGTACTTCATAGGTGGAACTAGATTGATCAAAAATAACCTCAACACATCCCACACGGATCATTAGGGGTCTAAATCATCATTTAACTATAAATTATACCAACTATTACTCAAAAAAATAAATTCACAATAAGAGGGGGGTGGGATATCACAACACACATTCACAAATCTATAACAAAACTATGGGATATAACTTGTAGACCACCTACCTCAAAACCATTTATGAATGCACTCTTAATAGTAGACTTAGATATGGATCCAGGAACCCATTGAAACCACAACATAGGTTCTACCCAATAAAATAGTTTTTTAGGGCTTTAGATGGATATGGGATGAATCACAAGCTCTAATCTGAAAAATTGAAGCAAAAGGAAGATTAGACTCACTCAGGTCTTCAATCTGCAACCAACGGCACTCCAAATGGACAAGAAAAAAAGTAAAAACCACCCATGGGAAGATTGGGTCAATTTGGTTGATCCCTATGGTTTATAAGGGAAAAATGTGGGAGTAATTAGGTGGGTATCTAAAAAACCCGAAGGGGGGGGGGAACTAGAAATTCCCACTTTTTAAAGGGCTCACAGTTTGGCCGCATAATTTTCCAAACCGTGCACCAACCATGCACCAACCTCTATCAAAGAGAAGGGTGAGTCACATTGTTACCTAGGGATGTTTCATGATTTTAATAACCATGCACCAACCATGAAAAAAACTTGTGTCCAAGGTTTCACGGTTTTTCTGGGAAGGCCACACCGTTTACTTAACTGTGTGCCAATTTTATTCCTTGTATAGGTTGGCCCGATTTTTCTTCCTTTCTTGTCCTGAACCCATAGAACACCCTAGAGGACCCTCATAATCTTGAGAAACAATTCATTAACCAAAATTAGATGATTTAAACTAAAATTTATACAATTAAATACCTCCAAGAAGTTTGGGATCTTACAACCTCTCCACCTTATAAAGAAACATCCTTGAGATGCACTTCCTAGCATCACTAAGCTTCCATAAAGAGATATTGGGCAACTAGTCCACATATTCATCTCTCTTTCCCATGTTTCATATTATTTGTTACCATGACTTCATAACACTTGAACCAATGGTATAACCTTACCTCACCAAACTTTCTCACCATAATTGACAAAGCGAACTGGATTCTCCCCAAAGGACGCATCAACCTCAAACCAAACATCAAACACAAGAACCCTTAGGGGAAGCCTAGGTGACACTGCCTGAATCACAAAAGAAGGAAGCATTTCACATAGCTTCATACCAATGTGTATGATCCAACCGGCACTCCGTCGGCTCGAACATCTTTTCAACTCATGGGCCAAATCACTTGGCCCCATTTTACAATATTTTCAAAACTCTAACAGTGACTCAAACTCACCACCACCTGAAGGAAACACACAATCATTCCAACCAAAATTCCTGACTTACGTTGATCCACCAATCGAGGCCTGATAATCCCATTCCATAATCAGACATCCAAAGCCCAATAAAAACACTCAAATCACTCAATTAGTCAAATCATATACAATTCTTTCTATAATGGAAACATCATCCGAAGTATAATTACTCGAGTTTATTCAACCAGAAACATAAATATCAACACCAACCAACCACTTTCTCGCTATGGTTCTCTCCCACTATCTTCCAGTTATTAGAGCCTTCGAAGAAAACATGGGATAAATTATTTTGTTAAACTCAATAAGAGTTTTACATGAATAATTCACGTGGAAGTAGAGAAATAATTTACTTATCACCATTGACTTAGGAATCACCCCTTTCTCTGTCGCCCTCAATTCCACTTTCACAACATACCTGACACATCACCAAATAATTGTACCTAAACATCCATAAGGATTTCACCGTATGTTTAAATCCAAACTTCCCATTGAAACCACCCAGAATGGAATCCCTACACCATCCATTCGCAGACTAAGAACTTCACCTCACTCAATTTCTACTTTATTTATGAAAGTTATCTCCACTACTAACATCAAACTGGAGGTGAGCCCTAACTTACCAAATCTATTTATTTTACCATATTGTGTCATACCAACCCAAACTGGTTATTTTCAAGAACATTTATCTTCCACTATTGGCACGCTACCCATTGTTTTACCATTCCAAGGCTCTTACTGACTTGAGGCATATCACCATCATCCAACACACCTTCCAAGGTATTTTCTTGAATTCTGTTAAAAATCTCCCATCACTACATCCACTATCCTTCAAACCATCATTATGCTTCACCACACCCCCTGAAGGTGGTCCATGACTCACCACATTCGTCCCATGCTCCTAGTCGAGTCAAGCTATCCCCGACTGACTCATCCTAGAAAATCTTATATTCACTATTGTCATGCAACTAAGTCACATAACCAAGGTTCCTTCACACTTAAATACATTCCATTTTCATCTAAATACACCTATCTGAGTCCATTCTTGATTCTTGATGGAGTTTTTTTAACCCAACCTCTCTTACCAAAAAATGATTTCATGTCTCACCACAACAATTGATGACTTTTTTGTAGGCACCTTGAATTTCATTTGTAACCAACATGATCCCAAATACAATGAATGTCTCAATCAACCACCATAATCAAGGCCCACTTGGCCTCTCTAAAGGACCCAATGTTCACCTTATAGGTTTCTCATTGGCATCCTAATGCCACTATACTAAATCTACATTCTAATCCACACATCCAAGACTAGCTTATCACTCCCCACTTTAGGAGTGTTGTTATCATCACTTTCCTCAATGAATTCCCAACAACTTTAGTTCATGGTTAGATCATAAGTTGAACCCACAAACTTTTTTGTGGTCATCCATCCTTCTCAGATCGAAAAACTAAACATCACTTGATACCCATTATTGGCTTCTAAGAATGGGACCTATGACATTTTTCAACACTCGGTACATTCCTGAGGACCTCACCCAAAAAAATTCGATGGTGTACATCCCACAACCCATCTCCACATATAACACCCCTTAAGAGTAGACTCCATGATTTCCTACCTCCAACAAAAAAACATTCAAGTGATCACTTGGACTAAGGCCAGATATTTCTCAATGTACTAGGGATAATGTCAATATTTTGATCATGATTGTCACTATCTAAAAGTATTCTATGAATTTGTCGAAAAACACCACCACAAATTATCCATTAATAATGTCACATTCCACTCTGGGATACCATGAACTTCCATGACTATTGGGTTTTCTTTCCTACACAGATCTCATCAGCACTTAACTATAACCACTCAATCATGATTTCTAACTAAGGATCACTACCTCCCTATGTTCATCTTCCAAATATCCATGAATTAACATTTCATTTGGAACTAATTACACCACACCACTCGAGTTCTTATGAGATGACCCTAGTGGTTAAAAATTGAAACACAATGGCCTACCACACCAATCAAAACCAAAGGTCTCTCTCATAACCACGCCTCCCACTTTGGTTTCATAGAGAATGGATGGTTCTTATCCCTAGTCTCATATTCACCCATCCCAATCAGAATTATTCCTTACAATCACGCACCCACATCAGGACATTATTAGATTATTGAAGGTCTTAGATATTCCTATAATCACACTCTAAAATCGACTTTAGATCACAAAATACAAACATCATCAGATCCTAGCCCAATGCCTGCTTTCTCACCTGACCATGCCTCCCATCCCATCCTCCCCATCATCCTCAAAAAATTCTCAACATTTCACCCAATAAATAGACCATTCATATGATCATGCACAACCACATGACCACCCTCTCCTTGAGTGTCACCTTCATAATGAAGCATGTAACCATGATTCAATCACCATTGACATTCCTACCTTAAATCAACATCAGGGTTTCCATTAATCATAGTCCAAATAGATGGGTCGGGAATCCTGATGATACAACCCTTTGAAACTAACCTTACAACCAACCACAATCACTTAGGTTTCCTTCTAAAGGAACCATGGAACAACCTTACCATCTACTAGAACCTGATTGTACTCACTATTCATTGATTACACCTTAGATACATCTCGCATACTTCACATTTCAAGAAACCTTCATTATATGGATAACATCCCTTCAGGACATCCATGGTTTTCCCAATACTATCAACTCATTTTCACAACTCGAGTCATGTCTCCCAAAACCATTTACCTTCCCACGTAACCCTCTTGGAAAAATCCGCACCTGTCCAAAACCAAACATCCATCCATGCCTCACATACCCAAGAGCACTGAAAATTTTGTTGACCACTGTAACAGCCAGAGATTTTATGAAAAATATTCTTTTTAATTTTATTAATTTCTTGTGTTGTACGCTACACCAAAAGGATCTTGCACAACACACATCCTTGACTTGCCTTGCATTACAGGCAATCGCGACCTTCCTCGATAACGTGTGTAGTACGCAATACTGAGTTTCACTAAACAACGATATGCTATTAAAATATTATTAAAACTAGTCGTTATGAATAGTAATAACCACCTTTTAAAATTTTAAAAAATTTAGCTCTCAAAATGGAATTCATTTTTGGATTTGGAGTATCGAATTTAGCCTAAGGTGAAATTTTGGTACTTTCGGATAACTTTAATATTCTGATGAATAGTGAAAATTACTAAATTATAATTAAAAACAACTTTTTTTAATCGAAATAATTAATAGTGATAAATTATTAATTTGAGTGGTTTTAAAGTATATTTAGAATATATTTTTACAATTTAATACAATATTCGTCATTGGATGTAATTCCACATTTAAACCAGTTATAAACAAGTGTCAATCTTTTGATAGTTATTATCTCTTAAGAACACTCTATTTGTTTTGACGACGGGAATTAATTTTTAAATTAATTAATTCAACTGATATGTTTTGAATTTGGTAAAATAGACATCATTTTTGAATTCATAATATCAAATATAGCTTAGGCCTAATTTTCAGTATTTTTCTGAAAACTTTCAATTTTTGATGAATAGTGAAACCACTAAGTGGTAGTTAAAAAACTGAATTTTTCATAAAACTTAATTTTACCGCTTCTGTGATTAGAATTTCAAAAATCCGAGAGACACGGTTCATGTCAGTAAGTAAAATTTGGTTCAATGAGATGAAAATAATTTTTGGTGAATAGTAACTTTTTACTTTTTTACCATGGTTAAAAGTAAACAGGGTAATTAAGGGTAAGAATAATATTATTATTACCCTAAAACATGTCCTAATTCTATTGGAGAAGTGTAATTTGACCAAAGACAACCTTAGGAATAAAATATGACCATTTAGGCCTACTTGGATTAGATTAGGACATTTATTATTAATTTATTTAAAGAAGGATTAAAATAGTTAAAATCAAATTTTTATAACTAAATCATTTTTCATATAGGTTTATACATAAGATAAATTCGACTATAAATATTAATTAGAAAGCTAAAAATATTTCCTACATAATGGTATTTTATTTGTAATTTTTAGACATTAAATAAGTTAATTTATTTATGACACAAAGATGATGCAATAATTATCTTATTAATAAAATATTGACATAATTGATGTTATAAATACCTAAATAAATATAATTTGAGAATTTTTATAAATTACACTAATTTTCTAGGTTAATATTACATGTTATAATTGATTTAATTAACTTTGTTCGAACTAATAATCCTGTTATGATTTTCTAAAAAATCAATTACTAAATAGTGTCAAAATTGACATAAAATAGTTTTTAAAAAAAATATTATATTATTAATTGTATTTTATTCCTAAAAATCTAAGGTTCTGCCAAATAACTTAGATAAGGTTATATAGATTAATAAAACACAACTTGGGGGTCTCTTGGATGTATATGGTATGTTTATTAACTATATAATATTAAAATACAAAGTGACATGGTAAATGTCAATCTAATTAACTAAGAGTTAAAACTAAAAGATAAGGTTAGTATAATAACCTAAACTTGTATAAATTCTATTGGATGAGCGGATTTCGACCCATCCCCACATTAGATTAGAAATAAATCAATTTGGAGCTATTTAAAACCGAATTTGGCTTTATAATAAAATAATATTTTTAGTTATTCCAAAGGTGCCCCTCTCCTCCCTTATAAAAGGGCACCTCCCTCCCTCTCCTCCTCACACCAATTTGAGCATTCAAGCTCGGCCAACCCCTGCCAAAATCTCTTCTCCACTTCCCTAGTATCATCCTAGAGGTCCTGGTCTTCTTAAAAGACCAATTTTAGTGCCCTAAAAGGAGGTCTCAAAGAAGCACTTCAAAGAAGAGGTAATATCCATTATCGATCCTTTCCAATTTCTTTCTTTTTCAACTTCTTCTTCTTTAGTTGTTTCATTATGAAGTAATAACATCAGTATCACTCATATACTGATACGTTATTATAATTATGGAACAACCCTATTTAACCATCTATCCATCCTACGGAAAATGAAATCATCGCGCGTGCGTACGTACGGAATACCGTCTCCACGCCGTGGTGTAATCTATTTTTCGCCACCACCTTAATAGGATGGGTATAATGGTGTAATGGGTAACTATATATGATTATTATAAATTGATATTTATACTTAAATAGTATACATACACTTCAACACAATTCCACGACCATGGGAACGATATCATCGCTCTTGCGTACGTACGAACTACCGTCTCCACGACACGATGAGATTCATTATCCATGTTAACCATTCCAGAATGATTATAAAGTATATATAATGAATAATAATGTAATATATGACATGGTAAATCTACTGGATTTATATATATATATATATGTCATATACTTACTTCTATTCAAGACAATAAGGAAAGGAAAACAGCATTCATGCGTACGTACGGACTACCGTCTCCATGAACGGTGTGTTTCATTTCATTTATCTATCTATTATATATATATATATATATGCTGAATATATATGATATATAAATCATATTTTATATTCTGTAAGTAAGCAAATCATTATATAAGTAATAATACTGTCAATAACAACAAGTCCAAACACCTACAATAAATGAAACGATTTTACCCAAAACGCTTCTTTAACATGGAATTTACAAAACAACAGGTAATATAAAGTCATAAGTAAACCATATATGATATCATAACAATGAATATAATTCTGTAATAAGTTAATGACATTATTTAAATCATTATACAGGAGGTTCAGATATGTACAAAGCATATCGGACATAAGGTAAGGGATAAATTTTCAATCTCATTTTTATCCGAGATTGCTTATACGTAAGTATTTACTGGGGTTATGTTTATCATCCATGAACATGTTTTCTAAAAATGTTTTTATAAAATGTTTACCATTCTTCCATTAATTTTTAAAGTCATTTTTACCCTTTGTTGACTTTTTACCACATTGTATGAATGGAATCTTTCCTTTGGCTACCATATAAGGTACTTTTTGACTTTTCCGACAAAAGTACGATGAGAATGTTATTTTTAACTTATACGGAATGAATGGATTTTTACGGTTTCATAACACCCCATTTTTAAGAAGATTCCACTACAAGATTGCATGATTATTTTCAACAAAACCCTTATCTTTTAAAATTTCATGGAATTTTGTGAAAAGAAAATGATTTTAAAGAAGAAAGGATATTTTCCTCAAGAATTCATTTCAAGTGTTTTTCTCAAAACTATTTTCCATCTAAGATGACATTATTTGATATGTATGTTTCAAGTAAAATGTCTCTATGATTTAAATTGTTTCAATTTTCTTATAATGAAATGATATCAACTGTTTATGGATTATGATGGCATGATGTTTAAGAATCCCATTTTATTACATGGGTTATGCAATGATGTATAATTTATGATTTTGTGGCACACATAAGAATGGTATCATTATGAGATGGGTGGGACCTATATCTCCCTCCAATGAATTGGGTAAATATTTTATATCTCATGAGATAGACGTGGCTGGAATGGTAGGTTATACCGGTTCAGTGAAACAGGACTGAAATGAGGGTGACTCGGTTCAGAAATGGACTTTGTCCACTAAGATAGTCTTGGAAATAAGTCTTGACTAATAAGATATGATTCTCTATGATTATGTGTGTATGCCACAAAGTTTCATGTTTTAAGTTATGATTTTTGGGATTTCATTTCACTACTATGATTTATCCCATGTTATGAAATTATGCTCTCTTTTGCAGGTTAAGATTTCCAAAATGTTATGTTCTTATGAAAATGATGTGATTGATATTTCTTTTGTTTACCCTTACTGAGCATTTGAGCTCACCCTTTTATGTTTTCTTTTCCCCGGGATATAAAGAAAGGTTTTAGATAAAAGAAAGAAGATCTTTATGGGAGATGTTGAAGATCTTTCACCACGATTAGAAGATTATATTCTGAGTTTCCAAAGACACTAAACTATTACGGTCTTTGTGTGTTTGTTTTTCTTATGTATTAATTATTCCGCAAAAGTAATGTAATGTCCATGTATGTCAAGCTTCGGGTCTCTACAGTTGGTATCAGAGGAAAATTTTAGTCAACCTTTGGAAACTAGGATGTGAAAACGTTAGTGAGATCCCTAGAGATATTTCTAAGCTATGTCTAGGGATGTCCCTAAGGATAAGTATACGTATAGGATACAATCCTAGAACTATGGTAACGATCATAGAATTTAACCTAAGATCTTAGATATTGAGGATACTCCCCCTTTATTATGTTGTTTTCCCTAGCATGATTTTTGCCTCTCACACTATTCTTTTTGGGTTTTAGACGATGGCTGGAACCCGAAGGAACCGTGTTGATTAATGTAATGGTCAATGCAATGATTGTCCTCTTGAACAAACAAATGTTATGGGAGATGGAGTGCAAAATCTTATTGTTATACTTACACAAGCTATGAATCATTCTGTACTTCCAAATGAGCAGAGAAGGGAACAATATTCTATTGAGTCCTTCATGAGGCAACGTCTTCCTTCTTTCAGTGGGTCTTCTGATCCACTTGTTGCTGAACAATGGATCAATACTACTGAAAAGATATTTTCAGTTCTTCAATGTTCTGAACATGCTAAAGTCATCTTAGTAGTATATCATTTGGAAAGTGAAGCTGATCAATGGTGGAATCTTATCAAGAATATGAGGCAAAGAGATGAAATTGAGTCAATGGAATGGGATGAGTTCAAGAACTTATTTTTCAATAAGTACTTCCCTCATATTCTTCGAACAAAGATGGAGAATGAGTTTCTTGAACTAAAGCAAAAGGATGATGAATCTGTTGGTATATACGAAGCGAATTTTACAAGGCTTGCAAGGTATGCATCTGGATTTATCATCCAACCTGAAAGTAAAGTTGATCGATTTTTCAGTGTCTTAAAACCAAGTCTTCGAAGGGCATTAGCTATAAGAGACTTCAGTATCTATGAAGAAATTGTGCGTTGTGCTGTCAAGGTAGAAATGGAAGTTGGTGTTACGTATCCATCTCATGGTTTTGACAAGAAACGAAAGATAGAGTTCAAGGAGAAATCTCAGAATAATGGTGAAAAGAAGATGAATGTTTCCTTATGCTCAAAGTGTGGAAAGAAGCATGGTGGATATTGTCTTAAAGGGACTAGAAAATGTTTTAAGTGTGGAAAAGAAGGTCATCAAGCATCTGAGTGTCGAAGTAATGGAAAAAGGGTTTCTAATGATGTGAATAAATAAAAGACTGCAGAGAACGCACCAACAACACTTCAATGCTTCAAGTGCAAGGAAATGGGGCATTATGCTAATAAATGCCCTAATCCAAGGGTTAGTGATGATCGACATGAGAAACCACTTAAGGAAAAGTACAAAGGGAAGTCACATGCGATCACTATTGGTGATGTTGAATATGAAAACGATGTGGGGGAATGATTAAGTGTTTATGTAAAGGGATTCCAAAATAATGTTGTATATAGTATCATGGAATATTGGAATATTTATGTATTTGTCTATTGTGGTTTTCAATAATTTTATGGTAATGGTAACCATGGAAAGGGATTGAGATATTTTTGGAATGTAGATGATATGCGCATAATGAAGGGATAATGAGAAAATTAAATGTTTGATAGTATTCATGAGCTCATGACTGATATAAGGAGAAGGTTATATCATGGTTTGAGTATATAGAATTTTTGGATTTTTTCATGTGGAAAGAGTTAACTTTTGACAGCATTTAGGTTTTCACTAAGGTTTAATGGGTATACATTTTGCAAGAGAATACATCATTAAGGTATTAACATGATTGGAATGTGACCAACAAGATATATGGGGGATAAATGATGGTATTCACATGCTTGGTTGATGACATTTCAAGTTATCGTTTTCTTTATACTATGAGCTTAGACCAAAGTATTTTAGATAAGCCTAATGATTGGAATGGATTATGTTAACCATAAGTTAGTATTGTTTAAGGATATAACTTTTTTTGATATTATTTATGTGATGTTATAGTAATGTTGTTTTAGAAAAAGGACAACCTGCAGGATGGGCGACAGCCCATCGCGTCGGACAAGGCTGTGGGAAATGAACCCACAACCGAAGTGCGACTGGACTTTATCGACTACCACTGGCCTATAGGAAGTCCCTGTTTAGTAGAAACTAGTTTTATTTTATTACGCGTTATGATATATGAAGTATAAGTTCATTTTTGGAATCGTATATGATTAACCTCACCATAGATGGACTTATGTATATTTGATAACTTTTTCTAACCTTTTGTTTGAAACAGATGGAATGACCCATCATTCTATCACATGATCTGATAACACATCACGAATAACAAATTCAAATTCATTTCTTTAAGGGATGAAGTGGAAATTGTTCAATTCATGAACAAAAGTCAGATTGTACCAAAATCATGTAAGTATTTCTTTTAATTCATCAACTTTAGGGAAATGATCCTGAAAACCAAAAATGTTGTCCTAGTGCCCTTATATCCGATGAATCAGATGGTACCCTAGATCGTCACAAATTTATGGCTTTGTGATTGTTGGCTTTTTCATAGCCATGTTCTCTACCACTCTCTATCAGAACATCATGGTTAGATTTCTCTTCCATATCCATATTTTCACCAATGTTATCTTATATGGAAACCCAGTGATGAGTTAATTTCGGTAATCGTTACATTTCATACTTTAGTTTTTGAAGCCACATTTTGGTATTTCTTTTTACGATGTGGGTTTCTATGAATAGTAAACGATTTATAAACCAGATGAATTTTGAGGGCGAAATTCATTTTAAGGGGGGTAGAATGTAACAGCCTGAGATTTTATGAAAAATATTCTTTTTAATTTTATTAATGTCTTGTGTTGTATGCTACACCAAAAGGAGCTTGCACAACACACATCCTTGACTTGCCTTGCATTACACGCAATCGCGACCTTCCTCGATAGCGTGTGTAGTACGCAATACCGAGTTTCACTAAACAACGATATGCTATTAAAATATTATTAAAACTAGCCGTTATGAATAGTAATAACCACCTTTTAAAATTTTAGAAATTTTAGCTCTCAAAATGGACTTCATTTTTGGATTCGGAGTATCAAATTTAGCCTAAGGTGAAATCTTGGTACTTTTCGGATAACTTTAATATTCTGATGAATAGTGAAAATTACTAAATTATAATTAAAAACAACTTTTTTTAATCAAAATAATTAATAGTGATAAATTATTAATTTGAGTGGTTTTAAAGTATATTTATAATATATTTTTACAATTTAATACAATGTTGGTCATTGGATGTAATTCCACATTTAAACCAGTTATAAACAAGTGTCAATCTTTTGATAGTTATTATCTCTTAAGAACACACTATTTGTTTTGACGACGGGAATTAATTTTTAAATTAATTAATGCAACTGATATGTTTTGAATTTGGTAAAATAGACATAATTTTTGAATTAATAATATCAAATATAGCTTAGGCCTATTTTTTGGTATTTTTCTGAAAACTTTCAATTTTTGATGAATAGTGAAACCACTAAGTGGTAGTTAAAAAACTGAATTTTTCATAAAACTTAATTTTACCGCTTCTGTGATTAGAATTTCAAAAATCCGAGAGACACGGTTCATGTCAGTAAATAAAATTTGGTTCAATGAGATGAAAATAATTTTTGGTGAATAGTAACTTTTTACTTTTTTTACCATGGTTTAAAGTAAACAGTGTAATTAAGGGTAAGAATGATATTATTATTACCCTAAAACATGTCCTAATTCTATTGGAGAAGTTTAATTCGACCAAAGACAACCTTAGGAATAAAATATGACCATTTAGGCCCACTTGGATTAGATTAGGACATTTATTATTAATTTATTTAAAGAAGGATTAAAATAGTTAAAATCAAATTTTTATAACTAAATCATTTTTAATATAGGTTTACACATAAGATAAATTCGACTATAAATATTAATTAGAAATCTAAAAATATTTCCTACATAATGGTATTTTATTTGTAATTTTTAGACATTAAATAAGTTAATTTATTTATGACACAAAGATGATGCAGTAATTATCTTATTAATAAAATATTGACATAATTGATGTTATAAATACCTAAATAAATATAATTTGAGACTTTTTATAAATTATACTAATTTTCTAGGTTAATATGACATGTTAGTATTGATTTAATGAACTTTTTTCGAACTAATAATCCTGTTATGATTTTCAAAAAAATCAATTACTAAATAGTGTCAAAATTGACATAAAATAGTTTTTAAAACAAATATTATATTATTAATAGTATTTTATTCCTAAAAATCTAAGGTTCTACCAAATGACTTAGATAAGGTTATATAGATTAATAAAACACAACTTGGGGGTCTCTTGGATGTATATGGTAAGTTTATTAACTATATAATATTAAAATACAAAGTGACATGGTAAATGTCAATCTAATTAACTAAGAGTTAAAACTAAAAGATAAGGTTAGTATAATAACATAAACTTGTCTAAATTCTATTTTATGAGAGTATTTCGACCCATCCCCACCTTATCTTAGAAATAAATCAATTTGGAGATATTTATAACCGAATTTGGCTTTATAATAAAATAATATTTTTAGTTATTCCAAAGGTGCCCCTCTCCTCCCTTATAAAAGGGCACCTCCCTCCCTCTCCTCCTCACACCAATTTGAGCATTCAATATCGGCCAACCCCTGGCAAAATATCTTCTCCACTTACCTAGTATCATCCTAGAGGTCCTGTTATTCTTAAAATACTAATTTTAGTGCCCTAAAAGGAGGTCTCAAAGAAGCACTTCAAAGAAGAGGTAATATCCATTACCGATCCTTTCCAATTTCTTTCTTTTTCAACTTCTTCTTCTTTAGTTGTTTCATTATGAAGTAATAACATCAGTAACACTAATATACCGATACGTTATTATAAGTATGGAACAACCCTATTTAACCATCTATCCATCCTACGGAAAATGAAATCACCGCGCGTGCGTACGTACGGAATACCGTCTCCACGCCGTGGTGTAATCTATTTTCCGCCACCACCTTAATAGGATGGGTATAATGGTGTAATGGGTAACTATATATGATTATTATAAAGTGATATTGATACTGAAATAGTATACATACACTTCAACACAATTCCACGACCATGGGAACGATATCATCGCTCGTGCGTACGTACGAACTACCGTCTCCACGACGCGATGAGATTCATTATCCATGTTAACCATTCCAGAATTATTATAAAGTATATATAATGAATAATAATGTAATATATGACATGGTAAATCTACTGGATTTATATATATATATATATATATATGTCATATACTTACTTCCATTCAAGACAATAAGGAAAGGAAAACAGCGTTCATGCGTACGTACGGACTACCGTCTCCATGAACGGTGTGTTTCATTTCATTTATCTATCTATTACATATATATATATATGCTGAATATATATGATATATAAATCATATTTTATATTCTGTAAGTAAGTAAATAATGATATAAGTAATAATACTGTCAATAACAACAAGTCCAAACACCTACAATAAATGAAACGATTTTACCCAAAACGCTTCTTTAACATGGAATTTACAAAAGAACAGGTAATATAAAGTCATAAGTAAACTATCTATGATATCATAACAATGAATATGATTCTGTAATAAGTTAATGAAATTATTTAAATCATTATACAGGAGGTTCAGATACGTACAAAGCATATCGGACATAAGGTAAGGGATAAATTTTCAATCTCATTTTTATCCGAGATTGCTTATACGTAAGTATTTACTGGGGTTATGTTTATCATCCATGAACATGTTTTCTAAAAAAGTTTTTATAAAATGTTTACCATTCATCCATTAATTTTTAAAGTCATTTTTACCCTTTATTGACTTTTTACCACATTGTATGAATGGAATCTTTCCTTTGGCTACCATATAAGGTACTTTTTTACTTTTCCGACAAAAGTACGATGAGAATGTTATTTTTAACTTATACGGCATGAATGGATTTTTACGGTTTCATAACACCTCATTTTTAAGAAGCTTCCTCTACAAGATTGCATGATTATTTTCAACAAAACCCTTATCTTTTAAAATTGAATGGAATTTTGTGAAAAGAAAATGATTTTAAAGAAGAAAGGATATTTTCCTCAAGAATTCATTTCAAGTGTTTTTCTCAAAACTATTTTCCATCTAAGATGACATTATTTGATATGTATGTTTCAAGTAAAATGTCTCTATGATTTAAATTATTTCAATTTTCTTATAATGAAATGATATCAACTGTTTATGGATTATAATGGCATGATGTTTAAGAATCCCATTTTATTACATGGGTTATGCAATGATGTATGATTTATGATTTTGTGGCACACATAAGAATGGTATCATTATGAGATGGGTGGGACCTATATCTCCCTCCAATGCATTGGGTAAAGATTTTATATCTCATGAGACAGACGTGGCTGAAATGGTAGGTTATACCGGTTCAGTGAAACAGGACTGAAACGAGGGTGACTCGGTTCAGAAATGGACTTTGTCCACTAAGATAGTCTTGGAAATAAGTCTTGACTAATAAGATATGATTCTCTATGATTATGTGTGTATGCCACAAAGTTTCATGTTTTAAGTTATGATTTTTTGGATTTCATTTCACTACTATGATTTATCCCATGTTATGAAATTATGCTCTCTTTTGTAGGTTAAGATTTCCAAAATGTTATGTTCTTATGAAAATGATGTGATTGATATTTCTTTTGTTTACCCTTACTGAGCATTTGAGCTCACCCTTTTATGTTTTCTTTTCCCCAGGATATAAAGAAAGGTTTTAGGTAAAAAAAGAAGATCTTTATGGGAGATGTTGAAGATCTTTCACCACGATTAGAAGATTATATTCTGAGTTTCCAAAGACACTAAACTATTACGGTCCTTGTGTGTTTGTTTTTCTTATGTATTAATTATTCCGCAAAAGTAATGTAATGTCCAAGTACGTCAAGCTTCGGGTCTCTACAGTTGGTATCAGAGGAAAAGTTTAGTCAACCTTTGGAAACTAGGATGTGAAAACTTTAGTGAGATCCCTAGAGATATTTCTAAGCTATGTCTAGGGATGTCCCTAAGGATAAGTATACGTATAGGATACAATCCTAGAACTATGGTAACGATCATAGAATTTAACCTAAGATCTTAGATATCGAGGATACTCCCCCTTTATTATGTTGTTTTCCCTAGCATGATTTTTGCCTCTCACACTATTATTTTTGGGTTATAGACGATGGCTGGAACCCGAAGGAACCGTGTTGATCAATGCAATGGACAATGCAATGATTGTCCTCTTGAACAAACAAATGTTATGGGAGATGGAGTGCAAAATCTTATTTCTATACTTACACAAGCTATGAATCATTCTGTACTTCCAAATGAGCAGAGAAGGGAACAATATTCTATTGAGTCCTTCTTGAGGCAACGTCTGCCTTCTTTCAGTGGGTCTTCTGATCCACTTGTTGCTGAACAATGGATCAGTACTACTGAAAAGATATTTTCAGTTCTTCAATGTTCTGAACATGCTAAAGTCATCTTAGTAGTATATCATTTGGAAGGTGGAGCTGATCAATGGTGGAATCTTATCAAGAATACGAGGCAAAGAGATGAAATTGAGTCAATGGAATGGGACAAGTTCAAGAACATATTTTTCAATAAGTACTTCCCTCGTATTCTTCGAACAAAGATGGAGAATGAGTTTCTTGAACTAAAGCAAAAGGATGATGAATCTGTTGGTATATACGAAGCGAATTTTACAAGGCTTGCAAGGTATGCATCTGGATTTATCATCCAACTTGAAAGTAAAGTTGATCGATTTTTCAGTGGCTTAAAACCAAGTCTTCGAAGGGCATTAGCTATAAGAGACTTCAGTAGCTATGAAGAAATTTTGCGTTGTGCTGTCAAGGTAGAAATGGAAGTTGGTGTTACGTATCCATCTCATGGTTTGGACAAGAAACGAAAGATGGAGTTCAAGGAGAAATCTCGGAATAATGGTGAAAAGAATATGAATGTTTCCTTATGCTCAAAGTGTGGAAAGAAGCATGGTGTAGATTGTCTTAAAGGGACTAGAAAATGTTTTAAGTGTGGAAAAGAAGGTCAT
The DNA here is from genome assembly GCA_963277665.1 of Viscum album. Taxonomy (NCBI): domain Eukaryota; kingdom Viridiplantae; phylum Streptophyta; class Magnoliopsida; order Santalales; family Viscaceae; genus Viscum; species Viscum album. The sequence goes on along the minus strand of OY728137.1, from coordinate 1,649,828,941 downwards.
CGAGCATCTGAGTGTCGAAGTAATGGAAAAAGGGTTTCTAATGATGTGAATAAAGAAAATACTGCAGAGAACGCACCAACAACACTTCAATGATTCAAGTGCAAGGAAATGGGGCATTATGCTAATAAATGCCCTAATCCAAGGGTTAGTGATGATCGACATGAGAAACCACTTAAGGAAAAGGATAAAGGGAAGTCACATGCGATCACTATTGGTGATGTTGAATATGAAAACGATGTGGGGGAATGATTAAGTGTTTATGTAAAGGGATTCCAAAATAATGTTGTATATAGTATCGTGGAATATTGGAATATTTATGTATTTGTCTATTGTGGTTTTCAATAATTTTATGGTAATGGTAACCATGGAAAGGGATTGAGATATTTTTGGAATGTAGATGGTATGCGCATAATGAAGGGATAAGGAGAAAATTAAATGTTTGATAGTATTCATGAGCTCATGACTGATATAAGGAGAAGGTTATATCATGGTTTGAGTATATAGAATTTTTGGATTTTGGAATGTGGAAAGAGTTAACTTTTGACAGCATTTAGGTTTTCACTAAGGTTTAATGGGTATACATTTTTCAAGAGAATACATCATTAAGGTATTAACATGATTGGAATGTGACCAACAAGATATATGGGGGATAAATGATGGTATTCACATGCTTGGTTGATGACATTTCAAGTTATCGTTTTCTTTATACTATGAGCTTAGACCAAAGTATTTTAGATAATCCTAATGATTGGAATGGATTATGTTAACCATAAGTTAGTATTGTTTAAGGATAGAACTTTTTTTGATATTATTTATGTGATGTTATAGTAATGTTGTTTTAGAAAAAGGACAACCTGCAGGATGGGCGACAGCCCATCGCGTCGGACAAGGATGTGGGAATCGAACCCACAACCGAAGTGCGACTGGACTTTATCGACTACCACTGGCCTATAGGAAGTCCATGTTTAGTAGAAACTAGTTTTATTTTATTACGCGGTATGATATATGAAGTATAAGTTCATTTTTGGAATCGTATATGATTAACCTCACCATAGATGGACTTATGTATATTTGATAACTTTTGCTAACCTTTTGTTTGAAATAGATGGAATGACCCATCATTCTATCACATGATCTACTAACACATCACGAATAACAAATTCAACTTCATTTCTTTAAGGGATGAAGTGGAAATTGTTCAATTCATGAACAAAAATCAGATTGTACCAAAATCATGTAAGTATTTCTTTTAATTCATCAACTTTAGGGAAATGATCTTGAAAACCAAAAATGTTGTCCTAGTGCCCTTATATCCGATGAATCAGATGGTACCCTAGATTGTCACAAATTTATGGCTTTGTGATTGTTGGCTTTTTCATAGCCGTGTTCTCTACCACTCTCTATCAGAACATCAGGGTTAGATTTCTCTTCCATATCCATATTTTCACCAATGTTATCTTATATGGAAACCCAGTGATGAGTTAATTTGGGTAATCGTTACATTTCATACTTTAGTTTTTGAAGCCACATTTTGGTATTTCTTTTTACGATGTGGGTTTCTATGAATAGTAAACGATTTATAACCCAGATGAATTTTGAGGGCGAAATTCATTTTAAGGGGGGTAGAATGTAACAGCCTGAGATTTTATGAAAAATATTCTTTTTAATTTTATTAATGTCTTGTGTTGTACGCTACACCAAAAGGAGCTTGCACAACACACATCCTTGACTTGCCTTGCATTACACGCAATCGCAACCTTCCTCGATAGCGTGTGTAGTACGCAATACCGAGTTTCACTAAACAACGATATGCTATTAAAATATTATTAAAACTAGCCGTTATGAATAGTAATAACCACCTTTTAAAATTTTAGAAATTTTAGCTCTCAAAATGGACTTCATTTTTGGATTCGAAGTATCGAATTTAGCCTAAGGTGAAATTTTGGTACTTTTCGGATAACTTTAATATTCTAATGAATAGTGAAAATTACTAAATTATAATTAAAAACAACTTTTTTTAATCGAAATAATTAATAGTGATAAATTTTTAATTTGAGTGGTTTAAAAGTATATTTATAATATATTTTTACAATTTAATACAATGTTGGTCATTGGATGTAATTCCACATTTAAACCAGTTATAAACAAGTGTCAATCTTTTGATAGTTATTGTCTCTTAAGAACACGCTATTTGTTTTGACGACGGGAATTAATTTTTAAATTAATTAATGCAACTGATATGTTTTGAATTTGGTAAAATAGACATCATTTTTGAATTCATAATATCAAATATAGCTTAGGCCTAATTTTAGGTATTTTTCTGAAAACTTTCAATTTTTGATGAATAGTGAAACCACTAAGTCGTAGTTAAAAAACAGAATTTTTCATAAAACTTAATTTTACCGCTTCTGTGATTAGAATTTCAAAAATCCAAGAGACACGGTTGATGTCAGTAAGTAAAATCTGGTTCAATGAGATGAAATTTTTTTTTGGTGAATAGTAACTTTTTACTTTTTTTACCACGGTTAAAAGTAAACAGGGTAATTAAGGGTAAGAATGATATTATTATTACCCTAACACATGTCCTAATTCTATTGTATAAGTATAATTCGACCAAATAAAACCTTAGAAATAAAATATGACCATTTAGGCCCACTTGGATTAGATTAGGACATTTAATATTAATTTATTTAAAGAAGGGTTAAAATAGTTAAAATCAAATTTTTATAACTAAATCATTTTTAATATAGGTTTATACATAATATAAATTCAACTATAAATATTCATTAGAATGATAAAAAGAGTTACTACATAATGGTATTTTATTTGTAATTTTTAGACATTAAATAAGTTAATTTATTTATGACACAAAGATGATGCAGTAATTATCTTATTAATGAAATATTGACATAATTGATGTTATAAATACCTAAATAAATATAATTTGAGACTTTTTATAAATTACACTAATTTTATAGGTTAATATGACATGTTAGTATTTATTTAATTAACTTTGTTCGAACTAATAATTCTGTTATGATTTTCAAAAAAATCAGTTACTAAATAGTGTCAAAATTGACATAAAATAGTTTTTAAAACAAATATTATATTATTAATTGTTATTTTATTCCTAAGAATCTATGGTTCGGCCAAATGACTTATATAAGTTTATATATATTAATAAAACAAAACTTGGGGGTCTCTTGTATGTATATGGTAAGTTTATTAACTATATAAAATTAAAATACAAAGTGACATGGTAAATGACAATCTAATTAACTAAGAGTTAAAACTAAAAGATAAGGTTAGTATAATAACCTAAACTTGTCTAAATTCTATTGGATGAGAGGATTTAGACCCATACCAACCTTAGCTTCTAAATAAATCAATTTGGAGCCATTTAAAACCGAATTTGGCTTTATAATAAAATAATATTTTTAGTTATTCCAAAGGTGCCCCCCTCCTCCCTTATTAAAGGGCACCTCCTCCCTCTCCTCCTCACACCAATTTGAGCATTCAAGCTCGGCCAAAACCTGCAAAAATATCTTCTCCACTTCCCCAGTATCATCCTAGAGGTCCTAGTCTTCTTAAAAGACCAATTTTAGTTCCCTAAATGGAGGTCTCAAAGAAGCACTTCAAAGAAGAGGTAATATCCATTACCGATCCATTCCAATTTCTTTCTTTTTCAACTTATTCTTATTTAGTTGTTTCATTATTAATTAATAACATCAGTATCACTAATATACTGTTATTTTATTATAAGTATTAAACAACCCTATTTAACCATCTATCCATCCTACAGAAAATAAAATCACCGCGCGTGCGTACGTACGGAATACCGTCTCCATGCCGTGGTGTAATCTATTTTCCACCACCACCTTAATAGGATGGGTATAATGGTGTAATGAGTAACTATATATGATTATTATAAATTAATATTGATACTGAAATAGTATACATACACTTCAACACAATTCCACGACCATGGGAACGATATCATCACTCGTGCGTACGTACGGACTACCGTCTCCACGACGCGATGAGATTCATTATCCATGTTAACCATTCCAGAATGATTATAAAGTATATATAATGAATAATAATGGAATATATGACATGGTAAATCTACTGTATTTATGTATATATATATATTTCATCTACTTACTTCCATTCAAGACAATAAGGAAAGGAAAACAGCGTTCATGCGTACGTACGGACTACCGTCTCCATGAACGGTGTGTTTCATTTTATTTATCTATCTATTATATATATATATATACTGAATATATATGGAATATAAATCATATTTTATATTCTGGAAGTTAGTAAATCATGATATAAGTAATAATAATGTCAAGAACAACAATTCCAAACACCTACGATAAATGAAACGATTTTACCCAAAACGCTTCTTTAACATGGAATTTACAAAAGAACAGGTAATATAAAGTCATAAGTAAACCATCTATGATATCATAACAATGAATATGATTCTGTAATAAGTTAATGACATTATTTAAATCATTATACAGGAGGTTCAGATACGTACAAAGCATATCGGACATAAGGTAAGGGATAAATTTTCAATCTCATTTTTATCCGAGATTGCTTATACGTAAGTATTTACTGGGGTTATGTTTATCATCCATGACCATGTTTTCAAAAAATGTTTTTATAAAATTTTACCATTCTTCCATGAAGTTTTAAAGTCATTTTTACCCTTTATTTACTTTTTACCACATTGTATGAATGGAATCTTTCCTTTGGCTACCATATAAGGTACTTTTTGACTTTTCCGACAAAAGTACGAGGAGAATGTTATTTTTAACTTATACGGCATGAACGGATTTCTACGGTTTCATAACACCTCATTTTCAAGAATCTTCCTCTACAAGATTGCATGATTATTTTCAACAAAACCCTTATCTTTTAAAATTTCATGGAATTTTGTGAAAAGAAAATGATTTTAAAGAAGAAAGGATATTTTCCTCAAGAATTCATTTCATGTGTTTTTCTCAAAACTATTTTCCATCTAAGATGACATTATTTGATATGTATGTTTCAAGTAAAATGTCTCTATGATTTAAATGGTTTCAATTTTCTTATGATGAAATGATATCAATTGTTTATGGATTATGATGGCATGATGTTTAAGAATCCCATTTTATTACATGGGTTATGCAATGATGTATGATTTATGATTTTGTGGCACACATAAGAATGGTATCATTATGAGATGGGTGGGACCTATATCTCCCTCCAATGCATTGGGTAAAGATTTTATATCTCATGAGATAGACATGGCTGGAATGGTAGGTTATACCAGTTCAGTGAAACAGGACTGAAACGAGGGTGACTCGGTTCAGAAATGGACTTTTTCCACTAAGATAGTCTTGGCAATAAGTCTTGACTAATAAGATATGATTCTCTATGATTATGTGTGTATGCCACAAAGTTTCATGTTTTAAGTTATGATTTTTGGGATTTCATTTCACTACTATGATTTATCCCATGTTATAAAATTATGCTCTCTTTTGCAGGTTAAGATTTCCAAAATGTTATGTTCTTATGAAAATGATGTGATTGATATTTCTTTTGTTTACCCTTACTGAGCATTTGAGCTCACCCTTTTATGTTTTCTTTTCCCCAGGATATAAAGAAAGGTTTTAGGTAAAAAAAGAAGATCTTTATGGGAGATGTTGAAGATCTTTCACCACGATTAGAAGATTATATTCCGAGTTTCCAAAGACACTAAACGATTACGGTCCTTGTGTGTTTGTTTTTCTTATGTATTAAGTATTACGCAAAAGTAATGTAATGTCCATGTACGTCAAGCTTCGGGTCTCTACAACCACTTCCATGGATCACTATCAAGGACCGAATGATACTAACTTCCCAACTAGGGTAAGAGTAAATATTCACTATCCCATATCTCTCTCAAACACATATGTCAAACTTCCAACAAGTCACCAATCACAGGTGTATCTCCTATCCCCATTCAAGAACACTGCAACCAATACACCTTGGTAACATTCTCTATAGGTTTCACACCAAGCATACACACACACATGTATCAACACCATGAGCCAAAACCACCACTATAGAGTCCAAAACACAACATGCAAGATCTAAACTCACATGGGTCACCACACCCATAACTAAACACCCATCACTACTAAATCCAAAAAAAAGGCACTCATTCTTAAGTCCAATGTAAAACCCACACACATACAACCCACAAGGGTTAACACTTTCACATTATTAGGATGCATCTCAAAACCTCATGGTCACAGACCTACCAAAATCATAAAAAGGAATTAAACTTTATTCACACATTGAGATTCATCAATGTCTTCCAAAATATAATCAAGATCACTTCCTAGGGAGATCTCACTGTCCAAACCACCCAAAAAAAGGTCTAAAATAAGAACATGAAGAATACTGCATTCCATTCTTCACCTAAAGTTACATCATTACATATTCTCTTATAATTTACTTCATGATTTTGAAAACCAAAAGTTTTACACTTAATAACATTCTACTTACTTAGAATTTCAAAAATCCTAGATTATTCGATTTCATACTTCAAAACATTCCCATAAAAAACCATTCAAGTAAAATCCAATCAGTGTCGATCACAATGGAAAATACACCACTTTCCATACTCAACCCACACAATATTCACTATCCCAATGGACATGATCACATATCTAATACTATCCTTAACCATTATTATCATGGGTAATGGATGACATTATTTTAACTGACTATCATAGGTACAAGTATTTCATTAGACACCCCCTTTTAAAACCATTTCTACTTTCACACTACAAATATTTCCCCATTTTTAAAATTTCTTACAAACATTATTATAAATCATTTGAAACCATAAAAGCATAATTATTTAACTATTTTAACAATCAGGATGGAAATTCTTCTCTTTTAGACACCATTCAATCTTTACAATTTTTCACCACCAAGAATTTTGACCCATTTATAACATTTATTTGAATACAATATTCTTTAACCATTCATTTAAATACTTTAGGTTTACCCATTTGCATCATCCTTATTAGACACCATTTTCTTCTAATTTTTATGAAATTAAAATACACTCAACCATTGAAGTCCCACGCACTCATCTCATGTGTGCCTATCATGATTCAGGCCACCTATATCCCTAGGTTCCTAAAAAGATGCATGAATGAAAAACCTCATGTTGTTTATACAACAAGAAAAATACCATAAAATAGTCACATCACACAAAAAGTGCATCACTCAATGGTGAAATATAATTCAATTATAACAACACATATCAAGAACAATAATTCCCACTGTGGGCAGCTTGGGTTTTCTCTCATACAAGGGTTATCTACTCCCAAGAATTAGCTCATTTTAAAGGCCCAACACATCCTATTCTTATTTATACCATCCCAAATAGTAAGACCACATAAAATAACTTTCTCTAATACCACTTTATAAAATCGTCGGCTCAAAATCCACTACACCAGTGCTCTGAGCTCAGTTCCCACATGACCTCATGTGCACCTCCCCATAGACTAGAGGTTTCCAACTAGCAGTGAAGGTCTGGAAAGTCACATGGGGAGACTTTACCCTTTTAATAGAGTAATTTACAGTAGATAACATATTATATAAAGGAAAATAATAATAAAAAGATCAAAAAATGAATTTCCAACCAATTCCCAAATAAGGTACAACCACAACCAAATTATAACTATGTTGTGTCATGTTAACAATGCCAAAGTGAAGGAAAACCCCAAAATAAAGACCAAAATATGAATCCCTAAAATGGATCCCAACTCCAAGTCTGGATCCTCATCCATGCACCTTCTAGGCCCAAATCAACTCCCTAACATGGTTCTTTTTCCATTTCATGACTGGAAACCATGAAATTTTCTTGTGTACCCAATGGAAGCCCAATCAGGCTATGATTACAGTTAGTAGGACACAAATAATGGGGTCTAAAAAATATCCATTCTAACATATAGTGTATGAAATAACATAAATATAAAAATTAAACAAGGTGGAAAAGGTTCCATTGGTAAATCATCAATTAACTAACCATTGTTATCATTTAAGTCCATGGGTTAGGTGTTCCATTTACTTCACTATGGTTCAAGTCGATGGACCATAGGGAATAAGGTAATAAATCTAATTCCCTATCTCACTAGGGTAATCATCACATAATAAGTTTCATTTCACATATCTTGGAGTGTCAGTCCAGGTAATCTCAACCAAATTTTAACATTATTACCTTGGAGTGTCAGTCCAGGTAATCATCTAATTCATTTGTAGGGGCCTAGAGCATCAATCCATCTCTCTAACCTGTGAATTCCATAGTGGGGTTTAAAGCATCAGTCCAACCCGACCCATGGGAGGAGCCTAATTCCTTTATCCAACCTAGCAAGCCATGTGAACATGCTTATTCATCCATTTACCACACATACCACATCACCATCTGACATAATCAATAAACATAACATTCACAATTCATATGTCCATCAACACATTAAACATCATTAATATTTAACCTTTTATCACTATTACCATTTATGTATTTCCATTAAAAATTCATGTGTCATTTGACACATTCACAATAATATATTTAACCCCCTTTTTACCTCATTCTAGGAAATACATTATTACCTTTACAAATACTTGACACTACAAATATTGGTTCCATTTATGATTTTAACTAGAATTTCTAAACATTTATCATCGGTCTTAATTCAACATAAGTAAATTTTAGGCTAACCTTGCAATTTTTCATGTTTAGGGATATTGATGCACCCCTATGGGTTTCACTAGATTGGTCAAAAATAACCTCAACTCATCCTATAGGGATCATGATGGGTCTAAGTAATCATTTAACTAGCCAATATACCAACTATTACTCAAGGAAATAAATTCTCAACAAGAGGTGGGAAATATCACAACACACATGAAAAAATCTATAACCAATCTATGGGATATAATTTATAGACCACCTAACTAGAATCTATTAATGAACACACTCTTAATCATAGACCTATATCCGAATTCAAGAACCCCTTGAATCCCTAACCAAGGATCCACCCAAAAGATAGGTTTTTAGGGCTTCATAAGGAGAGGGGAGAAATCACAACCCATAATCTAAAAAAGTTAAGTGGAGGATTATACTCACTCGGAGCTTTGATCTACAACCACCATTACTCTAAATAGACAATAATCAAAGGGTAACTACCCTTGGGAATACTAGTTTGATTTTTTTCATCCCTAGGGTTGAGAAGGGATGAAATGAGGGAGAAATTGTGTGTGGATCTGAAAATCCTAAGGGGGGAAATAGAAAATTCCCACTTTTAAAAGGGTGAATGGTTTTCCAAACAATGTTCCAACTGTGTACCTGCCTCTATCTAAGTGAAGGGTGAGTAACATAATTTCCTAGGGAGGTTTCATGGTTTGAAAAACCATGCACCAACCATGAGAAATTCGTTTGTCCATGGTTTCATGGTTTTCTTGGGAATGCTGTATGGTTTACTTAATTGTGTGTCAATATTTCACTTTGTACAGGTTGATTCAGTTTTCCTTCCTTTCATGTCTCAAACACCCGAACACCCCTGAGGACCCTCATAATCCTATGAAAAATTTCATTAACCAAACATATATGATTGAAACTAAAATTTAAATAAGGACATGCCTCCATTAAGTTTGGGGTCATACAAAAAAAAATAAACATATAAAACGTATATTTTTTCATATAAAAAGTTTTCATGAATTTATAATTCATACTGATATAATAATAATGTCCTAAAAGTCATTTTCTTTGTAAAAATGGTATTTTTCAAAATTCACCTAAAAATTAATCTTTTAAAAAATATTAAAAATTAATATTAAGTTAATATTATTATGATATGTTTAAAAATAAACTTATTTTTTCCAAATATTAATTTTCTAAATTTTATAAATTAAAAATTAAATTTATATCATAAAATATTGTGAAAAAAAGTTTTTTTAAGAAATTTTTTTTAAATTAAATATTCAACTAAAATTACTGTCAATTGTGAATATATAAAACTTATGGAATATCAATTTTTTTAAATATTTTTTAAATAAATATTATTAGCTACTTAGGTGCCCTTGTTGAAATATCATTAAAAAAGGTCCTTTATTTCATAAGTTTGTTATACTTATTTGTACTCACATATTCAATAACTACTATACATTGGTCGATATCTATTTTAATAAAATTATTTTTGGTTTTTTATGTTCGGGTGTTGTGTTTGAAACATGATGTTAACATAATATTTATTTATTTAAAATATATATTGAAATATCAGGTTTTTACATGGGGAACTAAAATATCCTCTCTCCCTAAGGGATTAAAAGACTTGGGAAAGTGAAAATGTAGAGTATAGATTTAGGAAATCTCTCTATATTCTAAAATGTGTAAATGAGGAGCTTGAGGGTACTATTTATAGGAAAATTGGGGCCCTTTAGAGAATGTGGTTTATTGCACTAGTGGGTCATATAGGTGAAACTTCCACATAATACTTGGTCAAGCAAGTGGTTCACGTAGGGTAAAATGAGATAACTTTAGGGGGTTTTTGTAAGATTAAATTTCCTTTATATGGGATATTTTATTCATGTGTTTAATTTATTCCTTATTCAATACATTTATCCTTTCACCAAAAAATCCCCTCCTACCCTCATGATTGGATCCAGTTGAAAAGTGGAGGATTTAATCCTAAGGTTAAAGTGACACTATCAGGATTAAGTTTTTGAAAATTGGGTTGTTTTTAGATTAATACTATTTTGTCATGTGCTAGTCTTATACATAAATTTTCCATGAAAGTCATCCATGTGATTTTTTAATGATGAAGTTTCAGATGAACATCTTGTGAAATGCCTATAAATAGTGTGTGGGATAGCCACCCCCTTATCTAAAATTTTTCTTAATGTATGAGACTTATGGGTGTATGGCTTCCCTACTACTTCACATTATCTCAATATAAATTCTATCCTTTTGGTTTCAAACTAACTTTAGTGCATTGATGTTTACTGTAGGGGTTGGGAAAATATCTTGCATGAGGTCCCACCCAAGGTGATAAAATAGGGTGAGATTCATGAGAAAAACACTTGGTTGAAGTTACTAACTTGGGAAATTTGGTTGGGTGAATAAATTCGGTGATCAAAGTTGGAAACATAAAAATTTCCACCTAGTATTTCATGCCTATTATTTTCTTTTATTGATTAATTTTTCCTTATATTCATATTTCATTTCTAAGGAAACACCATGTGTTTATTATAGAACTCCTGTGGTTGAGAGAATGAACCCCATTTTAGATGTGGAGATCCATTCTCACATCAAAGAGATACTTAAGATTTTTATACTAGGATACTATAACCAATGCAATTTTTTCTATCATTCCTTCAAAATAACTTAAATAAGAATCCGCAAGAGTATCTCATATATGATTTTATTCCACTATATAGTCGTAGTCTTTTGATGAACATGCTAATACCAATATTAAATTACTAAACACCACACTCCTTGTATATTGGGTATCCAAACATGACTCAATACAATATTTGTGTTAAGGGAATTTACATTGATGAGGGAAAATGAACCATGTGTTCCTGATTCACCATAATATGAGTTCCCCAAACATCAAACCTAATATTTCCAAGTGGAAGACAAATTAATTACCATCCATTATTCATTATTACACTATATATTAGAAAAAAGGATTTTATGGTGATTTGTACATTCATACATAATGAGTATTCAAGCCTAAATGGATGAGGGATTATTAGGTTCATAAGAAATGAAGCAATTTTAAATTTAATCTTGAGGTGGTCCCTATTTACAATGATATATGAATCTATCAAACATATGTATACAAACACTCTATATTAGTTCTAGATTTGTTTATTTGATATATCCCAAAGACAAACACTTTTTATCTAACACGTGATAAAGTTGGTATTATTTTATATGATGTTTAGAAAGTATCAAGGGAACTCATTCTTGGGGTTATTTATGATAAATTTTTTCCCCAAAAGTGATGCAATAGGATTATAAATAGATTCCTACCTGAGAAAACAATTAATTATATATAATTTTGAAGGAAACAGGGGATGACCCTCACCTGATAGATGATATCTTGTCAGAAGTATGGATTAATACCTTCATTAATCCCTAGATGAAAGGACCAAGTTGTAATCATCTAAAAGGATTCCCCACAATGGAAAAGTGGGGAATTCCAAGAATGTATTGGAATGTGCTAGAGTAAGTGTAGCGTGAAGAATGGGGTTGTATTGTAAATCATGATATCCCTATAAGGAACTGACTATTTGTCTTTATAGAAATGTGGTTAAGAACTTATCTACTTCTAGTTTGCGATTCTAACAGTTTCATGATTCTGGGATAGTTTTTTATAATGTCCATGTGAGCATAATAAGATCATTTATAATTCAAAGTACCGATTTTGAGAAAGATTCACTACTACTTGATGCATGTTTACTTGTGAACATACCTTTTTTATATTTTAGGGTCATTCTAGGAGTTTTTCGAATGGTTAGGGGCACATTTTAATGTGTGTGTGGTCCTTAGTAAAGTTGGTATTCCTGAATGTCTATTCCATCCCTTCATTAAATTTGTATATAGAATCTTGTATTTGTATTTAAAGCATGGATATACCCTAAGTAATTTTAATTTATCTATATATTTCAACTTCTTCCCATATATTGATCCCCCCATATAGATAATTTCATATAATAGCCTTGGATAATATGAGTCTAGATCATATATAATGGTTTTGAGAGACATTGTATTGGCGATATGGATAAATATAGAGATTATCTATGAGGGTTACATGTCTTACAATTTTTTAAGTCAATTAAGGTTTCATAAATATCCAACCATATAGCCTCTAATGGATATTTGATAAAAAACAGTCAATGGTACTTAGAAAAATCTAGGTAATAATGGACAAAGAAGTCTCCCAGGTAGTGATTAAGTTTTCCCCACTGAGCACATCTACTGAGTTAAACATTGGATATGATAATTACCATATTTATTCATACCCTAATGGGATTTTGGTGAAATATATTCCTTAGATTATATTCATTTTGACTCTGGGATAGGGAAAATTAATAAAAATTACTTTCCTAAATAATTAAAGTGATGAATCCCCATAGTCACAAAAATTACCCTGACTATGTGTTTCATAGATACCCATAGTAGAAGAGACCGCAAGACCTGAGATTAGGCTAAGACAATATCATAGTCATCACAAAGAATATACCAACACACTTATTATTCAGACTCTGGATGGGGAGAAAAGGATTGAAAAACAAGTGAAATAATAGGATACATACCCCTCTTAACAAAAAAATTAATTAGTATTTGGAATAAAAATAGGATGAGTTGGCCCAATTTTTTCATAAAAGGCCCTCTATTGTTAGGGATATATGGAACATTATTCATGTTTGTGTGTGTATTCATCAATGTAGTGATATATGGGAATCCCCAAACATTAATTATGATACCAATCTAGTGAAGGTATTCAAGTGTATATAAGATCTATATATTCTCATCCATATTACTAAAAAATCCCCACTAAGAAATGGGTGAAGGAAATGATGTGAGGCACCTCTAAAGGGGTGGTCGATCGATCTGTTGGTGAGTGGGATGAATTTTTAAATCCCCCGGATGTAAGTCTCATAACAGATTACTTATTATTATCTTTTTTTAAATTTGAATTTATTTATGATAAAAAACATAATATCAATTTATAGAGGGTGTAAATGGATTTGTTTCTAACAAAATCACCAAGATATGTTACATCTAGAAATCCCATCAGTGTGGAAATATTATGTATTCTGAGGACCATAGAATTATCCCTGATCTAAAGACTCAGGCAAGAGGAGATGGAGGAATATATTTCTCAATTTCTTCATCTAATTATGATATTTTAGAAGGAATGGTCTACCCTTACACCACATGAATTATAACATTTGGGGAGAACAAAGTCATTGGCCAAAAATGCCTTTCATCATGGTTAGTTCTTACAACTCATCCTTCATTTGTTAAGTATATATAACCATCTTTATTGATTTCATAATATACCTATATATAATCCCATAATTAATCTATATCCAATCCATTTAATATTAAAGAATATTCCCTAGGTGGAGTGCATATCCTTTCTAAGGATATTATACATTTAATGAAAAACATATCAACATAGAGAACCCCTCCCAATCCCATCAATGAAGGAGGAGAAAATAATATAGGAGTGGAAACCATACATTATTTAAATTTTAAATAATAATTTATGAATTTTATTTCCATAATAGGGTCCATTAATTACCAAAATCCTCACACAAATTAAAGGATCACCTACCAACCATAGATGTTACTAACCCTATAAATGTCCCAAAGGGAGCTAACAAGGATTTGAGTTTGTCTTATGTGATCCATGAGGCACCTTATTATGGTATTTCTAATTTAGAAACCTATTTCCAACATATTTAGGTAATTTTCATCATAGAGGAACATTAAGGATCAATGGATGGTGAAACCTTGATAGGGGATGGGGTGCTCCTGGTTTGATCAGGAACATGGAGGTGGTAACTACCAACTCCTGGGAGGTTCTATCTATGCCTTTGTGAATAATCCATTCTAGAAGCATGACCATCAAGGATGTACTATAATGAAAGGATACAACCTTAATAGAAAAAAATATTTTTTCAAGACTAATAGGTAAATATTACACTATTATTAAAATTTATTTTAAATCAACTTATTTTATGGTGCATGGGTTTGATCATATACCATTCTAGCCTCCATGAACCTTGAGATGTCAAACCTTTAGTGTTTTTTAGGATCCCACACTTTATGAAGGAGTGACCACCATGGCCATGATTAGAAGAGTTGATTAAAGGATGAAAATAGACCTTGATTAAATAATCTTTAATGTTGTTACTACCTATAGAGAATCAATAGGTCTTGATACAATTCTTGGAACCACACTAATAGTGGAAAACATGGCCACAGATAATGATATCTTTATATCATTAAAAGTTTTTGTGGATTCTAATAAAAAAATTAAGTTTGTAAGTATAATTATTCATTCTTAATTAGTCTCCTTATTCATGGTGTGTTAATCAATATTCCTAACATACAAATATGTATCAACAAATAATTTTTATAAAGAAATCCATTGGTAAGATATAGATATTTATCATACTCTTATAATGGAGGGATCACTAGACTAAAATCCTAAAAAGTTATATTCTTATAGGTCATCTACGGTAAGCCCTAAAAATAGCCATGTGATCATGCTTCCTCATGGGATACCCACTTTATGGTTCAATGAATTTATAAACGTATAGATAAAAATAGACCCATTTATTGATCATTCCATGGGTAAGTATTTACAAAACCCTTGATTTATTATCCTTTTCAAGATCTCTTTTACATCAATTGTTGAACTCTATCTTTCTTTTATGAATCTTAGTGGTGTTTACTTCAATAGTCAGGCCTACAGAAGAGGTCTCACTCAATTTCAACTATCAAAGAAAGAAATTGTTAAGAATATTTTGGAACCAACCAAATTGTTAGGTATGAAACAAGATGTTTCCCTAAGTTAATTGATTTTGGGAAATTAATCTCCTCCTATGAGTGAATATATGTTGGATTTAGAGGTCTAGAATGACTTTTTGTGTTTTGAACTAATTTTTATGGTGGGATATATGGAGTTTGGTTCCATAGATTCCCCTATAATACCTACCCTCATAACTTCACTTGCACTATAGTATTTTTATCACACTGGGATATGGTGATTTTTATTTTCACAAAATCCATTATGTCATTAAGGATGTAATTGTATGATGGGAATATGATAAAACATCACAGAAAATCCTTATCAAGGAGGGAATTATAGTAATATCTACTAATATACATGTTTCATGGTCTTATACAGAGATAAATCACACTAAGGAGAGATAATAAAATCAACATCGTGTTGACAAGAAAAATCTGTAGGAAATATGCCTCCAACAAGAGTTGAATACCACTAGGGAGAAGTTGGTATAGATCCACTGATCATTCAAATAAATTCAAATATATGGGCTAGATGTTGTTTTTGTTGTGATGAAAAATCCTTTTTTAGTTGAGGAGTATGAGGGTATAGATTTGTTCAGGATTCAATAGTATATTTTTGGGGCTCATGCTTTGATATAATGACTCTATAAGTATTTTGATAGAATTTTTTAATGTATCATTATAATGAATAGAGACTCTAACTTATGAAGACTCATGTTCTTATAATTTTATAAATGAAATCAAATTTTTCTTTAATAACTTTCATTTTAACACTTTATGACTTCTTTCTTTACTTTGATCAATGTTTTGATATAACTTGTGGAAACTTATGTAATGAAATCAAAGTATTATGAGATTAATCACATAGGGAATTTCGAATAAATAAATTTAATTTTGAAACCCAAACACATGGGTTGATATGAATTTCTTATGTGCCTGACTCATGGATGGGTATAATCATTGTAACACTAGAGTTAGTCTATTTGTATGAGTGATATTCCCTTATTCATGGATCATGTATTTCTATAGAAATAAGTAGCATCATCACAATACTAGAGTTAGTCCCTTTAGATGATTGATATCTTATCACTAATGGATCACTAATATGTATAGGCATAAGTACCATCACTGTAACACTACTGTTGGTCTATTTGAATGAGTTATATGAATAAATGTGTTGAGGATCATGAAAGTGGAGAGTAGAATGAGTATTGAAATGTTCAAGAGGGGTAAAATTCTAATGGATCAAGCTCATGAGAGATTTTACAAATATATATCAACTTACAATTCAATTATTGAGAAATACTCTAACTTTTTCCTAATCCAATGGGGAAAGAAACCATAACTTAGACAATTTTTGGGATCATATAATGGTTCATATAATTTTTTCGTCTTATTTTATCATCCTAGCTTTTCCATAAGACATATATTTTCAATACTTAGTGGGAAACACTTAAATTTTACTTAAGTTTCCCTTTAATATTTTTCAACTTAACAAGTAATGTTCATTTTTTATTTGAAATACTGAATTTTTATTAGACTATGGGAGCCACATATCTTGTGAGTGGATAATCAGATTTTTATACAGAATCCCATTTTTTTGTTTTCAAACTGGATAGTTCTACAGATATTTCCTTAGGTAGTTTAAGGTCATGTGTGTAAAACCAATATATCTATTTTTTAAGTTCAAACATCTTTGACCACATTTTTTTTAGTGTAAGGTTGTATAAAATTTACCAAATAAAAAGGGAGGTGATTTTAATAGAATTATATATAAGGGAAAACCAATGTGAATGAGGTCCCAATAGTAGAATATACCTAGTTATTTGTATATAGTTTAAGATCATTGTACTTATATCAATAAATTCTGATTTTTTATGTTAAACATCTATAATCTAATGTTTCTATAGTTTAAGATTTTATATCTTTGACCAAAAGATTGAGGTGATCTATTCAATGACATAGTTTGTGTATAGTAAATGTGAAATGATGACATATAGTGTTACTGTTGTGGTAACCTAATAAATAATATCATTAAGTTAATGGTTGTATAATAAAATCGTATTGAATTCCGTTATTAGTGAATATGAGATTTTATTTATGGAGAGTGTTCCATAGGTTGATGTTGTGATCTTATGAATCACTAACCAAATTGGTGTAACCATCTCTATTAGTGAAATAGTACTTAAATTCTATGGGAGTGTCCTAAAGTTTGATTGTGTAGCCACAGGAAGCAGACATGATATGTACATTGTCTTTGGAAGAAAAAGGTGCACTCATTTTATGAGTCATGAAACTTGGACCATGGTGTTGGGTGGTTGAATGTCGTGTGATGAGGGATAGTAAAAAATTTCAACATGAAACATAAAATCTCTACCATATAAATGAGTATAATTTAAAAGTATTTAACATCATGGGTACTGAATTTATTTGAATGGTTGGATTATGAATTAGGTAAATAATAACTCAATGAGATTAGACCAGGAGAGATGAATTTGGATCTATATTTCAGGAATTACTATGTAACATATTCAAAAGATGGGTTCTATTTTTGATGGTTTTAGAGTGTATGAGAATTAGAGGACCTTCCCCTTAGGATGAAAATGTCTCTTGATGGCAGGATATATTGGGGGAGCATACTAAAATACATATCAGGGGAATAGTGTCCATAGTCAAATAAAAATTCCCTTTAGAGTTGAATATTCTCATTAAAGATAACCAGAAATATATTAAATTATTCAAGAACATGTGTCATGAAATACTTTTATAAATGAAATAAATATTCAAGAATTGTTATGAAACCCTAAATGTTATTCCACAATGTATGAAACATATATATAGGGTGGAAATATTTCATAATAATTACTCCCAAGGGGGAGTTCACATGATTTAAGGTCATAATGATTTGGCCAGTGAAGTGGGAATTATGACCTGAATGGGGATAAAAATCGAAGAATGATCTAACATATTTTCAATAAGTAATGGAGAAATTTTAAATCATGAACCAAGATTCCTAGTTATATATAAGTGATATAGGATAGGTACGTAAAGGATTTCCACTAACCATGTTGGAATGACTGAATCTGTTGTGATATTGTAGTGGAGTACACTGATTAGAGGACCTTCTAATCAAAATATATATTCCTCTATTTGACAGGTCATATTGGGAGAACACCTGAAAATCCATATTTGGGGCATGTTATGAATAGTCAAATACAATTTTCCATTGGAGTTGTATACTCCCATTATCGATAGCCATGAAGATTTTTGGAAATTTATGTTTCGTTAACCAAAAGGTTTGGTTCATGAAAATAAATTCTTAAAAAGGAATGGTTGAGGAATAATGAGCTTGATCTATCCATGACTCAATTTTTAAAATATTATTTAAGGACAAGAGTCAAATACCATGTGGTATTTATAAAGGATTTCTCTATATAGATCTAGTTCATATGTAGTGGAATGGGGTATTACTTGGATGTTTATCCAGAACAAGTGCCCTGATATGATTATTGGGGAATGCCTCATATACCAGGATTTAATTTCAACAAGGTACATCTAATCATGATATTTCTTCATGGGTAAATGATTTCATTGAGAATCCATACATAGATTTGATTCTCACGTCATGAAGTTTATCAAATATGGAAACATTTTATAGTAATGTCGGTTGGTAAATATACTACTATACATTGTAAGTCTCCCTTCTGATTTTCACTCATCCAAAAACAAGAAAATTTATTTTGAATATTGAATAGGAAGTTAAAACCACATGGTAAAATAATCAAGGAAAATTAGGGTTTGAGTAGTATTTGAAGTTGGGCCTAGGATATAGGATCCCCACATCAAAATGTATCTCATTGAAAGAGGAATCAATCTAGATGTAGTTCTAATGATCCATATATACATTAATCTGGCTCAAATAATATATACAGTGGTTGAAAATAGAGGGTTTTTCTAGTTGTGGATATTATGGATAGACCTAGGGCTAGAGATCCTAGTATCACTATGTATCCTTTCAAAATAGAGATCAAGTCATATATAGTTCTATTGAAATAAATTTCCTACATAGATTGGACACTTATAATTGTGATATGGATTTTTTTAATTTTCACTTATCCTAATATATGGGATCTAGGTACCCTATATATCCCAATGGAAATGGAAATCAAGACACACATAGTTCTAAGGAGATATCCCTTATACAGATCAAGATCTTGCATATGGGTGGTGGAATTTTTATTCTTAGGAATAAGAAGTTTTTGTATTATGAATCCTAACATGAATATGGGTATTATATTGGGGAAGTGGGTCATATGAAGTTGAACACTCTAAATAGTTTATGTTAATATAGTATAAACTAAATTATTTCATGTCTTTGGAGATGATGTGGTTTATTCATGCCAATTATAGAAATAAACTAAGATATCAATGATCACAGGAGTCATGCTCGATATAATAAATAAGAGAAGATATAGAATATTAATTGAATCATGTCAAGGATCCAATCAGTGATATACAAAACGTGATTTTAAATTATATTTTGGTGATATGGTTATGTAGTTTCATATCATATGAATAGGATGAATGAGGGAAAGTTTATACCTGATTCCAACTGGAAGGTGGGGATAAAACATGCATAATTGTTCCTATATGGATCTAGATCTCATGTAAGGTATGGAGTTACTTTTTTCTTGTGCAATTCAAAAGGAGGACATGTATCAAGAGATAAAATCAATATATGGTTCTATATAATGAACTTAATAGGGAATGAATTTTAAATTCATGATTCTTTGATCAAAATTTCATGTATTTTAGTATCATGTGACTAAGATTTTTGTTAGGTAGTTTTACATCATGCGACTCGGAAATGATTGTTATACAATTGAAATTTTTTCCACAATGATTATGACCACATAATTTAAAATCATATAAAATTTGAATTTACCATGTAGTTTAAAATTTCATGAAATGTACATTGACCGTGTAGTTTAAATCTTATAGAAACGAAATTGAATAATTTCTTTAACTTTATATGGATATGATTAACATGAACTAATGAAAATATTATACATAGTTTTTATTTAAGAACCTTACATTAATATCTGGTGTGATATGATCTCTATCCATTATGATCAGAGTAAAATACCTATTAGAGTAGACTTTTTGTATGACATAAAGACCTTCCCAAATTGGTTCATGTTTTTTGGGTCTTCTTATTGAGGATCATTGCAGTTATGAGAACCAATACCATCTCTCCTTATAAGAATGAATATAGGAAAACCTTATTGTAAAACTCTTATACAATTTTTCTTTGATTTATTATTATGTTTTATATGGTATAAAATATATTCTCATCATGCCATTTCATCTCATTAATTAATTTATAAGATTTATCATAATTATATAGTTGTTTACAAATGGTGATGAAAAGAGGGAGTATTTTTATTTCAATGGGTAGTATAGATCATGACGTGATAGGCCCTTAAAACATGCAAGATTTTATCAATAAAATATTTTGTATCTTTATCATCTATTTTATGGAGTATGATAGATGGGGTATTGTTGAAATCCTCTATCTATCTTCTCACTATATAATGGTAGTGAGGTGAGTTGTTAGATTGAATGTTTTATCATTGATATATCTTTTTCAACTTGGAAGTGTGGAAATTGGTTCCATTATCCATCATTATTGTGTTAGGGAAGACAAATTTTATAATGATTGTTAACTTCACAAAGCTTATGACAACCTTTTTCCCAACTTCATTGAGAGATATAGACTTATCCTACTTGGAGAAGCAGACAGTGGTAGTAAATATGTACATAAACTATCTAGTTGTATTTGGGGGATATGGCCCCAAGAAATATATTCCCTAGTTGGTAAACAACCAAGAATATTTGGTGGTATATTTCAATTTTGGGGTTAATGGATGAAGTTGTCTTACACCTAGAAAGATTGACATTTCTTTGTGAACTCCATGCAATTTTGCGTGATCAATATCCATAAACTCGCTATCCTCTTGACCTAATAAGAGAGAATGGTTCCTAACTGATGATCACAAAAAGAACCTATATGTATTTCTTATATAATTATGAGATTCTATCATCCTTCAATTCGTCAAAGGAGGTTGGCATGAAAGCGCCATTAATAGATGACTTTTGGAACATTTGTCCCTTTATAAAGAGTAAATTTGACTACTAAACACCATACTTGTTATTTCTTTTATAGGTCCAATGGAAGAATTTCTCTGTCTAGGTAGTTGAATATGGGATCATCCATCTCCTTGCAATGTCATTTATTGAGGTTACTAGATCATATTCAAGAGTAGTGTTGATATCATTAGTTTCTTCAATGTTGTTTCCAATGAAAGGGGAATTATCTTTTAGTGTGTGATAATTATGACTATTTTTTCTTGATATAAATCTAAAAATCATGTGTCAAAATTATCCTTTACATCTACACGAGAATTCTATGAATGTGATATGTTGGATAGTATTTTTTTCAGGGGTAATTCTACCATCAAACATCATATTTAATTAATTAGGGGAATCAATTCCTCTTTCTTTATGGAATATTCACCATTGAATTTTCTTGATTTCCAATTATGAATCATTGTTGATGTTCAGTATAACCATCGCTATTTGTAGTGATAATTACAATATCACAATAATATCTTGGTATTGTACCTCATTATTGGTGGAACCTTCTAATAATAAAAAAGAAAAGGGAAAACTACCTTAGCTGGGGAAATAAGGATGATTCCTTGATTGGCCCTATAGATTTTTTGGTTCACTGTTATTTTTCCTATTGGGGTTCTAGAGGTACCATCAATTTATATTTCCTATTTATGAAAAGTGTCCTAAATTTAGACAAATTTTTTATCTATCAAATCAATATCAACTAGAATGTTTTCTATGTAATGATTTTGTAAAGTAAAGTCTACCAGTGCTTGTCCTTTGCCTTCCTTTTACATTATGAACTGAATATTATACTAATACATGAGGACCACCCACCATTCCATACATATATTTAAAATTGTATTATAGATTATGTACTTAATTTGGTCAATATGGGAGACCAAATAATCATCATGTTGTTGCAAGTAGTGTCTCAAATTCTACTCCTCAAAGAAACATTCTAGGTAACTATTATCAATATGAAAATATTGAGTATCAATTTCCATCATGGTTATTCTAAGATAGCAGATACTATTTTATTTTCATCCATAACACTTTTTGTAATAAAGGAACTAATTTATCACTTTAATTATTTCCTATAGAGAATGAACATCTATCCTTCGATTGGTGGCATCAATATCAATGGGATTGAAAGGTATTATTTGATTTTTGAAAATATTATTGAAAAAAATCATCCCATTGATAGTAATATCCCATTTTCATCATCTTGGTGGAGGGAAAAAAAATTTATATGCTGTTTTCTATGAAGGTCCTGATGTAATCAAGTCATCCTTGAATCTGTCTAAACACTTTGAGGTTTAAAAGGGATAGAATGTTAAGTATCACCTTAGTATTCTTAGGGTTGAATAAAATTTCATGAAGGAATACAATGAATCTAAGTAAAATTCCAAAGGTAACCATAAAATAAAATTTCAAGGGGTTCATTTTTAGGGTGTATTTTCATAACATGTTGAAAACTGTGTCAATATCATAAAGTTGATCACAATGCTATTGGGATTTAACCACAAATAATCTATATAATATTTTATGGTATTCCATTGGGAATGGTTTAAAAATATGGTTTATTGAATGTTGATATGTGGTTCTATATTTCTTCAAGTCGAAGCGAATCACTTGATAAAAGTACAATCCTTGGGGTTCCCTAAAAGAAGTGGCCTTTTCAACTCAAGGATTCATTTATATTTTCTTATATATTGAATATATATCTATAAAAGGTGGGGATTTATAGAAAATAATTGCATCAATTGGAAGTTTTTCAACCATTAATGGGAAATTATCCTTTAGTAAATGCTGGTATAGATCCCTCAAATTGATATAGACTCTAATATTTCTATTATTTTTCTTGGTCAAGATAATATTAGAGTGTCATTTCAAGTATTTAACCTCTTTAATGAAGTATTCATTGATAATATTATCAACTTTGGATTCAAAATTTTAAGAATGAGGTTGTTATATTCTCATGGTCACCTAGTTATAACCACATTGATCATTAGGTATGACCAGATGATGGGTGTCCACATCAGAATCAATTCCGTGGATTTCAATATAATTCTAGGAAAATACTTCATGATTTTGTTCAAGGAAATAAATGAATGCTACTTTTTCTTCAGGATATGTGGAGGCACAGATTAATGTGGTTCTTGGAACATTATTTATACATATATTTACCTATATATGTTCATAAATGGTGTAAGAGATGCCTTCAAAAAATGTGGAACGGGTGTCTATGAGATCTTATTCTTCTTCTTCATATACCTCATTATCAATAAAAGTGGGTGATTAAGGGGAATTTTCAATGTTAAAATATAGTGGGGATCATTTCAATATTTTATTTATATCAAAGAGGTATCCTTGGATTTTGATGTGGTTGATATGTGAGCATCATCATCAACAAAATTTTGGAAAAGAATTCCTTACTCTATTTTATTATCAAGATAAAATTAGTTGTCAAGGTTCTTTTTGTTGGGAGATTTGATAGGATAATTTTCATATTCCATCACTGATAAAGAGGTATTTTCATATTATAAAAATACTAATATATGGAAATAATTATCCATGACATTATGGACATCCTCTCATTCGTATCCATTGTCATTGATGGTGGAATAAGTATTGATGTGATAAGACATAGAAGATATGAGGTAATTGTTTTTATTTATTAGTGATGTAGAGTTATATTTTGATCCAGTTGGTAATATGAGAACCATGTCAGACCTTGAAAATGAAGAGTGGAAATTTTCATCTGATCCTTTGTTTTTATTTTTGAAATTTTATCCTACTTTCTATAGCTAGATTCGATTTATGAGAATAATATAATAAATATAGGTGTATAAATTCCTGAATATAAAGTTACCAAATATATTTGACTTATGATAATTTCATATTCAGTATTTATCTCATTGAATGGTTTAACTAGGGCCATCAGCAAACCATTTATATAAGTGAATCAAGAAAAAATATCTATCATGGGTTGTTTTCCTTCTCTCCAAAAGAATCATGTATAAATGTATTGAGACTTGTAGGAATCATATGGGGCCTTATCACTATAAAACGTCTTATTTTATCTGTTAATGGGTTATTTGAAATAATGATGATATAATGAGGTAACTTCCACATGTTGATGAAACCAAGGTCTTCCTAACAAGACATTGAAAGTCATGTCTTGTTAGATGACCATGAATTCAAAGTCAAAGGTGAGATACCATAATTGATCTCTAAGTTTGATCCATTCAAGAGTATTATACTCAATCTTGTAAACCATTGTATTTTTAAGGTGTATGGAGTAAAATAATATTCTTTTTTTTCCTAATCATTAGAGTTCCTAGACCAGTATGTGATTCATTATAAAGTCGTTGCCAACCAAAACATGATGAGAATAAATTCCATCCAATTTTCTATAAACATAAAAGGGACTAATGAATCCTTGTATAATAGTCTCATTATCTTGTTATTCAAAGCATATGACTACATGACATTCAGAAGGATCAATCTATGTGCAATAAACTTCAACAATATTGACCTTAACTTCAAACAATTGGGGACCTAAAAGGGCCTCTATAAGTTCTTCACATATCTTTTTTGATATGTGAAGTGTATAAAATATCATGATCTTAGCTAGAATTACATATATATGATTAAATATGTCATATCTATGAGCCAAAGGTTTTGTACTTCTAACCTTGAGGTTTCTCCTTAGTTCAAGGATTTGGATGCTGAGTTTCATGTGATATAAAATATTCTTCTTATTCAGAATTTGGGGATCTTTTTTTTACTTGTGGGTTGTATTTATCCTTCCTTCCAACATTATACCATTTAATGAGTAAATTTGTGTCTTCTAATCGATCCTCCAACATGATTGGATTTGATTGAGCTCTAGATGACTCATAAGTAGACCAATGCTTCTTCTCAGCCCCTAGAAGTCTCTATCACTGGGTTTCGATAGTATATATGGTTTCAATAGAGATATGGATATAATTTCAACATCCATGTCTATCATATATTACTTGAATCCATTGTACGTGGTGACCTATCCCCTTTGTTCCTTAGTTTTGAGGGTTGGAAACAAATTCATATGAATCTTATTTTTCATCTGAGAAGGGAGTTTACAAGTAAATAAAATTTACAGAGATATAATGAGACTCTTCATCAGAAGAGGGTTCCATTTGGTTGGACAGTTCTCATTGAACCATTTGGTTTTGTTGTTCCTATCCTTTTAGTACCAAAGGTATAAAATCCACTACTAGAAATACAGTGTTTCCCAACGGTTCTAAACCGTTGGGAAAGGCTACAGAACCATTGGTATATGTTATACCAACAGTTCTGCAAACCGTAGGTAAGTAAGCCATTAGGAAAGCTTTTCCCAACGGTTTATAGTGAACCGTTGGGATATGGTGGAGAAAAATCACCCTATCCAAACGGTTCTTCCAAACCATTGGGAAAGTTTTTCCCAGTGATTTGGCCAAACCGATGGGAAAAACCCAAGGTCTCCTCTTTCCCAATGGTTTCTAAACCGTTGGGGAAAGTGTTTTACCAATGGTTCATGGAAACTTTGGTAAAACAAAACTCAAAGATGCTATTCCAACGGTTTCAAACCATTGGCATAGCCTATGCTGGGCAAATTTCACAGCAGCTCTGCAATTTTCCCAGCAGCTCTGCAATTTTTCCACCAGGTCTCATTTTGTGGGTTCCCTCTCATTTTCAATCCAATTATTGTAACTGCAATAAACTAACACATACATATACAATTATTGTACCTGCAATAACCAACTAACACATACATATAGAGAACAAATTCATACACATTTAACATATAATGCATCCTTAAACTATACACATCCATAATTAAATTAGAATTCATAACGTAATTATAAACATACATAATTCATTTAAAATTCAATTTAAAATTTAGATGAAAATTTTATGTGGAATCAAGAATTCAATTCATAATTTGATCGGTTTTTCATATACCATATATTTTTACCTGAAATGATGTCCATTTTAAACAAAATACATACAACTGGAGTGATATCGGCCACACCGTACCTCGAATTGAGGCGAGGTTAACTTGTACACATCACAAATGACCCATCGATCATTGTCCTAAAGTATCAAAATATTCCGAAATCGTTTTCTCGGTTTTCTGTATGCCAGTTGATGTTTTTCATTTAAAATGACGTCCTTTTGAAATGACAGACAGACACATTGAGTGGTGTCGGCCACACCACATCTCGTATTGAGGAGGTTTTGAGTCGTACATGTCACATATGACCCATGGATCGTTCTCCTAAAGTTTCAACAGAAAACGAATGTGTTTGGTTGGTTTTTCATATGTACATAAAATGTTATCCATTTTAAACAAAAGAGATCCACTTAGACTAATCCCGGCCACACCATGCCTCGGATTAAGGCAGGGTTGACTCATACACATCACATATGACCCATGTATCATTGTCCTAAATCATCAACACATTTCAAATGCATTTCGTCGGTTTTCCGTATGTCAGTTGTTCTTTTCACTTATAATCATGTCCATTTAAAACAAAATAGAGACACTCTTAATGGTTTTGGCCAGACCACGCCTCGGATTGAGGTGGGGTTGACTCGTACATGTCACGTATAACCCATGGCTCTTTGTTCCAAAGTATCGACACAATCTGAATGTGTTTGGTCAGTTTTCCGTATGTCATTTGATGTTTTTCACTTAAAATGACGTCCTTTTGAAACAAAAGATAGACACTTTGAGTGGTTTCGGCCACACCACATCCCAAATTTAGGCAGAGTTGATTCGTACACGTCACATATGACCCATGTATCATTCTCCTAAAGTTTTAACGGAAACTGAATGCGTTTGGTCGGTTTTCCGTATGTACTTAAAATGTTGTCCATTTTAAACAAAAGGGA
Organism: Viscum album; assembly: GCA_963277665.1. Classification (NCBI taxonomy): domain Eukaryota; kingdom Viridiplantae; phylum Streptophyta; class Magnoliopsida; order Santalales; family Viscaceae; genus Viscum; species Viscum album. The sequence goes on along the minus strand of OY728137.1, from coordinate 1,649,801,235 downwards.
GCCACTTAGAGTGATCCCGGCCACACCGTGCCACATATTGAGCTCGGGTTGACTCTTACACGTCACATATGACCCATGGGTTGTTTTTCTAAATCATCAACACATTTCGAATGTGTTTTTTTGGTTTTTCGTATGTCAGTTGTTCTTTTCACTTATAATCGTGTCCATTTTAAACAAAAGAGAGACACTCTGAATGGTTTCGGCCACACCGCTCCTCGGATTGAGGCGTGGTTGACTCGTACATGTCACATATGACCCATGGATCATTGTGCTAATTTATTGACACAATCTGAATGCATTTGTTCGGTTTTCCGTATTCCAGTTGATATTTTTCAATTAAAATGACGTCCTTTTGAAACAAAAGACAGACACTTTTAGTGGTGTCGGCCACACCGCATCTCAGATTGAGATGGGGTTGATTCTTACACATAACATATGACCCATGGATCTTTCTCCTAAAGTTTCAATGGAAACTGAATCCTTTTGGTTGGTTTTCCATATGTACTTAAAATGTTGTCCATTTTAAACAAAAGGGAGCCACTTAGAGTGATCCCGACCACACTGTGCCTGAGATTGAGCCCGGGTTGACTCGTACACGTCACATATGAACCATGGATCGTTTTCCTAATGCATCAACACATTTATAATGTGTTTGGTCAGTTTTTCGTATGTCAATTGTTCTTTTCACTTATAATCTTGTCCATTTTAAACAAAAGAGAGACATTGTGAATGGTGTCGACCACACCATGCCTCGGATTGAGGTGGGGTTGACTCGTACATGACACATATGACCCATGGATTGTTTTTCTAAAGTATCGACACAATCCTAATGTGTTTGGTCGATTTTCTGTATGGCAGTTGATGTTTTTCACTTAAAATGACGTCCTTTTGAAACAAAAGACAGACACTTTGACTGGTGCTGGCCACACCACATCTCATATTGAGAAGGGGTTGATTCTTAAACGTCACATATGACCCATGGATCATTCTCCTAAAGTTTCAATGGAAACTGAATGCGTTTGGTCGGTTTTTCGTATGTACTTAAAATGTTGTCCATTTAAAAAAAAGGATCCACTTAGAGTGATCCCAGCCACACCGTGCCTCGGATTGAGCTCGGGTGACTCATACACGTCACATATGACCCATGGATCGTTTTCCTAAAGGATCAACACATTTCGAATGCGTTTGGTCGGTTTTTCGTATGTTAGTTGTTCTATTCACTTATAAACCTATCCATTTTAAACAAAAGAGAGACACTGTGAATGGTGTTGGCCACACCGCACCTCGGATTGAGGCGGTGTTGACTTGTACACGACACATATGACCCGTGGATCATTGTGCTAAAGTATCGACACAATCTGAATGCGTTTGGTTAGTTTTCCATATGAAAGTTGATGTTTTTCACTTAAAATGACATCCTTTTGAAACAAAACACAGAAACTTTGAGTGGTGTCGGCCACACTGCATATCGGATTGAGGCGGGCCTGATTCTTACACGTCACATATGACCCATGGATCTTTCTCCTAAAGTTTCAATGGAAACTGAATGCGTTTGGTCGGTTTTCTATATGTACTTAAAATGTTGTCTATTTTAAACAAAAGGGATCCAGATAGAGTGATCTCGGCCACACCTTGCCTCGTCTTGAGCCTGGGTTGACTCGTACACGTCACATATGACCCATGGATCGTTTTCCTAAAGCATCAACAAATTTCTAATGTGTTTGGTCAGTTTTTCGTATGTCAGTTGTTCTTTTCACTTATAATCTTGTCCATTTTAAACCAAAGAGAGACAATGTGAATGGTGTCTGCCACACCACACCTCGTATTGAGGCGGGGTTGACTCATACATGACACATATGACCCATGGATAATTGTGATAAAGTATCGACACAATCCGAATGCGTTTGGTCAGTTTTCTGTATTCCATTTTATGTTTTTCACTTAAAATGACGTCCTTTTGAAACAAAAGACAGACACTTTGAGTGGTGTCAGCCACACTGCATCTCGGATTGAGTCAGGCTTGATTCGTACACGTCACGTATGACCTATGGATCGTTATCCTAAAGTTTCAATAGAAACTGAATGCATTTATTCGGTTTTCTGTATGTACTTAAAATGTTGTCCATTTTAAACAAAAGGAAGCCACTTAGAGTGATCCTAGCCACACCATGCCTCGGATTGAGCCCGGGTTGACTCATACACGTCACATGTGACCGATGGATCATTGTCTTAAAGAATCAATACATTTTGAATGTTTTTGGTCAGTTTTTTGTATGTTAGTTGTTCTTTTCACTTATAATCCTATCCATTTTAAACAAAAGAGAGGCATTGTGAATGGTTTCGGCCACACCACGCCTCGGATTGAGGCTGAGTTGACTTGTACACAACACATATGACCCATGGATCATTGTTCTAAAGTATCGACACAATCCTAATGCGTTTGGTCAGTTTTCCGTATGGTAGTTGATGTTTTTCACATAAAATGACGTCCTTTTGAAACAACAGATAGACACTTTGAGTGGTGTCAGCCACACCACATCTCAGATTGAGGCAGGGTTGATTCTTCCACGTCACATATGACTCATGGATCGTTCTCCTAAAGTTTCAATGGAAACCTAATGCGTTTGGCTGGTTTTCTTTATGTACATAAAATGTTTTCCATTTTAAACAAAAGGGAGCCACTTAGAGTGATCTCGGCCACACCGTGCCTCAGATTGAGCCTGGTTTGACTCTTACACATCACATATTACCCATGGATCATTTTCCTAAAGCATCAACACATTTCGAATGCATTTGGTCAGTTTTTCGTATGTCAGTTATTCTATTCACTTATAATCATGTCCATTTTAAACAAAAGAGAGACACTGTGAATGGTGTCGGCCACACCGTGCCACTGATTGAGGCGGGGTTGACTCATACACGACAGATATGACCCGTGGATCGTTTTTCTAAATTATCGACACAATATGAATGCGTTTGATTGGTTTTCTGTATGGCAGTTGATGTTTTTCACTTAAAATGACGTCCTTTTAAAACAAAAGACAGACACTTTGAGTGGTGTCGGCCACACCACGTCTCGGATTGATGCAGTCTTGATTCGTACACGTCACATCTGACCCATGTATCATTCTCCTAAAGTTTTAATGGAAACCGAATGTGTTTGGTCAGTTTTCCAAATGTACTTAAAATGTTGTCCATTTTATACAAAAGGGAGCCACTTTGAGGGAATATCTGAATCATCTGGAAGTAAATCCTTCAAGAGGGTAAGAATTTAATCAATTGTTGTATTAGAAATCCCATACATAGTTTTCCCATGAAACAATCGGATTAAAAATTCCATCTTTTTCATTTTATCGCATTGTCAATATACTGGAGTCATGGCAGCATCATTCAATTTTTTCACCTTATAAATATCATCATTTTCACTAGATTCATCTACTGTCCTCATATCAAAGTCTTCTTGAGTAAAAATCCTTTATTTTTCATGGTGAAGAATAAACGGAAACCGATCATCTAACAAATTCTCCATTGCAGTCCTTTCATTTTGATCGTCACCAATTTCAGATTTCATTTTCTCCCCATTGTGATACCACACAAAGTAGTTTGCTTGAAAACCATTTTTGGTTATCTGGTAGCTGACTTCTTTACCACTCAACCAAGGTCTACCAACACAATTGGAACATGGGAAGTGTATGTGAACACTATCTGAAGCATTGTGAAATGAAAAATCTATAAATCTCTCCAAATTTTTTTGAAAATCACTTGAGATCTGATCGGTTTCATACATCCAACTTCTGTCCATTATGTAAAAAGAATTTATATAAGCCATTTTGACATAAACAATTCAATAGGATTGAACATTAATAGAAAATACATTTAATTAAACAATTAAGGAAGAAAATAATCAAGGTATCAACTAAACATGTGAAAAAAACATACTAATGTGTTATTGAAAAAATGTAAAACCAACAAGAACTTAATGTGTTATCACATAACAACATGCCTCATCCCATAACCATATTAGTAGGGTATCATGAACATGAATAACATCAACCTTGTTCCATCCTCATACCCTACATGACCCCAACCACATGCCACATCTTATTATAGCCTTATCACATCGTACCTCACCTGAAAACACTAGGGAAATAATTGTACATCTCACCTGAAGACACATGGAAAATCACATCGCATATTGCCTAAAAACACATGGTCTATCACTTATGAAGGAAGAGTAGGGAAGAAATGGTAGATATCCAACCATATAACCACCATCCTAGATATTAGAAAAAATACCCATAACTCAAAACCTCTGATCGTTGGTAAGTTTATCCAACTCTGGTTGGGAATGTGTAGAAATAACATAAAATACATGATATATAGATAACACAAAATACCCAAACTATGGGTTTACATTAACTACATAATCACACACTTCACTACTACCATACAATACATAAACCATCACAACCACTTTCATCACTATATGAAACACTACACCACACCACCACCACACAAGTCACATAGCATTTCCCACTTTCATTTATAATCCACTTCATTCACGCTTACATTGTCCATTCATTTAATGTTAAATTAATTAAATCCATTTACCACACATCCATTTCTATTCCATCTCATTTATTTACTATCTTGTTTTCTTGTTTTAACAGCATAATTTATTCCATAGATAACCAAGAAACTAATAAAACCACCACACAACAACTCCCCATCTCACAGTAACCATCGTCGCCATGTTACATAGGCCAACCATCTCACCAAAACAACCAAATATCACAACAAAACTATTGCACATCACAAAACACTGCACAACCAAAACCACCTCACCACATCATACACAACAACATCATCACAAAACACCTCCACACGTCACAACACCACCACACATCATCACTATCACACAACTTCACATGTCACATCCATGCCCACTAACCATCACATTACAACCCCACATATCACAAAGCCAAACTGGTCACCTCAATCACCATACAACATCCAACAACATACAATGAAACACAACAAAAAACCTCTCATAGAAGAAACATACCCCAACTTCCATAATTTATTCAAGGTCTTTTATTACATTACCACATTATTTAGCATGGACATTATAACACAAATGATATTCCATGGGGAACTAATTAATTATCAAAATATTCGTTCATTTCCCTATTTTTCATGGTGAAATCAAATAAAAATCCAAACTTAAAACACAAATATTAGATCAATAACAATAAAAACAAGGTAGCATATGTGTATAAACAATAAAATACCTGATTTTAGATGATTCAGATGGTTTTTCACCTGTTCGGATGGGGGAGTTTGTGAGAGCAGCAAAGCGCTGGATTGATTTTAGGGTTCTGTCGCAAATGGGGGAGATCAGCCGCCCGATTGTATTTGGGGGAAATGTTTGCCAACAGTTTTTAAAAACCATTGGAAAAGGGGTGTTTAGGGTACCCTTTCCCAACGGTTTCATAAAATTGTTGGGAAAGGGTAACGTAAAAACCCCTTTTCCAATGGTTTTATGAAACTATTGGAAAAGGGGTTCACTTTCCCAATGGTTCTAATTAACCGTTGGGAAAGGCTTTCCTAAACCTTACTTACCAATGGTTTAAGCAAACTGTTGGTAATTAACCATGGGTAAAAACCACATTTCCAGTAGTGGCTAAGAGGGTTCAAACTGGTTTCAGCATTAGAATAGCTTTATATTCTTGTACTTTATTCTTAACACACTAGTTATGTCAACTTTTATAAGATCATCTCTTTGAAAATTAAGGTGTTGGTGAAGTTTTTTTCTCCATTATAGAAGAAATTGGGGACATTACTGGATCATTTGGTAGTCCCCTAATGATGGAATTCACTCATTTGAGCATCATTTTGGTCATATATCCATCAAACATTAATGATACCTTATTTTGGACTTCATTACATCCTTCTTAATCTTCAAGTGGGATGGGTGAGGCATGATACACTTCATTTGGGGTCTTGCCTAACTATACCCTCCCAGAATCTACCATCTTTTAGAGGATTTCCTTAACAATAAATAATTTATCGATAATATTCCACAACATTTGGTGGTAGGGGAAGTAATTTGGATTCTTTTTGAGGCTAACTTAATCAAGATTCCTTGGTTTTTCTAGATTTATAAAATTATTCAATAAATCTATGATAAATTAACTTGAATCCAACTCATCTTAGAAATGATATACATTATTCATCTGGTATTCATATGGCAGGTGTCTCTTTTCATTTTTCCTTCCCTATGTGGATGTTGTTGTTGTTATTATTTTTAAATAGGGGTAACCATGAAATATTACATAGGTTTAGGTGTTGGATATAGTATTGAAGATGGTTTAATCATAACAGTTGTTATTTCTTCTTTCTATTCCTCTTTTTTGGATTTTTTTCCCTGAGCAAGGATTGGACTTAGTTTATTGGATATAATCTTCTGAACTTTTTATGACTGTATTAAGCTCATGAAACCTACTTGAATGCTTTGATGGGATGCATGTTGGTTGTAACTCATCATGGATACTTTCAATAAATATTCTCAGAAACTCATATTCGGGAATTTAAGATTTTAGGGATTACGATAATTCCTTCTACCTAGAAATGTAGTCCAAGACTCTCTCATTATTAGTGTTTTTTGAAATTTGAGAGATCGAAGAATTTTTCCTTTCTTAATGATGAGATAAACTAATAGAATAATTTTCTATTGAGTTCCTCCCACCCTATAAATGATTTATGTAGAAAACTATTGTACTAAACAAATAATGGTCGATCCAAAGTCTTCACAAAGCATCTAATATAAACTGCCTCGTGATATTTTAGTGTTACCACTATGGGATCACATTGAGATATGAATTGGGTCAAATTTTGTTCTAAGTTCCTAGTTCCATTGAATGTTGGGAAGGTTGGATTCTGGAATTTGGGTAGAGGAGGAGTTATATACATCCATTTAAGGTGTGTTTTTATTTCTATTTTTATAGATTCACACCACCCCTCCATGTCATCTATTTGATCTATTAAATACTCAATGGAATCAATAAACATTTAAGGGATGGTTGGTTGGATATAAATTTGAGCATAGTCAGTAGTTATAGCCTACTATAGCCAGATTTTATGTGTTTATTATTGATGACAAGAATGATTCATCCTATTGTAGCTCATATGACATGGTTTTGGATAATTCCCTAGAAGAGAACACTTTTAATATTACAAATCCATAGCTTCTAGGTATAATGGTTTTTTGAACCCAAAGACGATTAGATGACTAGAAAATAATCTTATTGGTGTATCAACATCTTCATTTTGATGAAATTATTCTGAAGGAGAAGTGGAGGATTTTTCTTGAGGAATATGATCAGTAATATTTATTCCTTTGTGTATTTAAACATTAAGTCACCTTAATTCCTTTATTTCTAACTCATATTGGGTTTATATTTCATTAACTATAAGAGGCTCAACTTCTTATGGTGTTGAATGGGATGTGGTTAATCATTTCCTTTTTTGGATAAATCCAACCCAGACGGGGGTAATGGAGAATTTTAGGAATCCTTGGATTCTATTTTTGTCTTTATTAATGAGTATTCACACCTTCTATGAAAGTTTAATTATGGACTATATATTGAATATAAAAATATCTATCATGTTCATCAATATCAGTTCCATGTTTCAAATCATCAATGGTGATGATTTTTATAACATTCACTGATACATAATATATTTCCAAGATAATGTATTTTTTAGGTGGGAAATAAGATTGGTTTCCTTATAAATATCATCCAAGATCCAAATCACAACTCTCTTATTCCATTCCTGTCTAGGAATATTATTTTGGTTTTTAGAATTTTTCATGCCTAACCTTCTCCTTCAAGTTCTTCCTAAGAGATGGTTTGTGGATATTGATCTCGATAGAATCATCATACACTATTTCTAAGAATGTACCAAAATAAAGAGATGGTTTTATCTTTGAGAAAAACTATGGAGGTCCCTCATGTGATATGTTCCCCAACATGGAGAAGATTGGAATTCATAGAGTACTTAGAGGTTGTGATAAAAATTCCCCAAAACCTATGGGGTGTATTTGAATTAGTCCCACTGCTATAAATTCATGAATTATCTATGGATTTAAATATCCTTGGGGAGGTGGTAGTGGTAAAAATTACCTTATCCCTGAGGTTAGGGGATCCTCTCATATCCCTACCAACATTTCATGCGTTGTTGATTCCTTTAAGATTTTGTGATACTTTTTCAGGAATTCATAGGATGAAATTTAGACTCTAAACATGATCCAGTCCCTACTGACTGTATCACTTTAGATAGAGGATTATAATTTATTAAGTGAGATTCAAACTCAAACTTCTTTTAGGTTTGATTCATGATCCTTTCAATGTCTCTCTTTCACTGGTTTCACTATTTCTAAGATTTGGATACGGTGGTACACTACATTATAGATCAGCTTTCATGCACAGATCCTTTGTCTAATAATTTTCCTCAAGTGATGATATTGTATGACATATTTAGTGGTTGGATCTATATACTAGGGAGAACAGTGAAATGTAAAATTATATGTTTACACCATATTTTGATATGTAGATCTAACGAATCATCAGTTATAAATTGATGTAGATCCCTCAAATCATTAAGGCATTCTTGTTGAAGATATTCTATCTATTTTCCCAAATTTAGGAATTCTTCCACTAAAATGGAATCCAAATAAATCTATAAACTAAATTCCTCTATTTATTGGATGTAACACATCAATATATTACATATATTTACTTTTAAATGAACTTAATGTATTTTATATATTTCTTTACATGAAACCCTAATTATAAATGAACTTGTGATATAGTATACCTTTATAACCTAGATGATGGATAGGTGGGTATAAATAGTTTTAACCAAATTATGAAATATATATATATATATATTCAAAAATTAAAATTTATTGGTTATTCTTAAGAAAGAATCATTAAATTTTTTAATAAAATCATTTAATGAATGAAAGAAATATTTTTCAAAGAAATGTATTTTTCTATATGGTATGTATTTTTATCTAAAAAAGTATATTAATTTCAATTAAAATTTTATTATAATGAAATTTTATTTTTAATTTATTAATAAACATCCATATATTATTTATCTAAAGGTTAGTAATGAAGATAAAATATTTTATAAGTAAAAAAGTTTTTTTCATAAAAATATTTTTAATTTTATGATGTGTTTAATCATAATAAATTAAATTAATATTTATTTATTAAATTTTTTATTATATGTATAGATTATATAATCAATAAAGTACTTTAAAATTCATTTGATTATTTTTATAGGAAAGGAATGAAAGTGAATTCAATTTTATACTTGAAAGTTCATTTTTTTAAAAGAGGTTTCATTGTGTTTCACATGCTTATTTTAAGTTAATTTTTTCAACTTATAGAAATTTAATTTGATAAAATGGATTCTATATTTTTAATCATCATGAATAAATTTTTAAATGAGTACACTTTCATTTTTTCCCATAATAAATAGTAAAAATAGTAAAAATTTGTTACCATGGTTAATGTAAAAATAGGTTTACCGATGGTTGAATAAAGAGATAAAGTAATATTTCAACATAAAATTATATAATTATAACTATTTAAATATATTTAAAACATATATCATCTTACCTTATTTTCCTTTTCCATTTTGAATCATCATACTTGATAAATTCATTGATTGTGTTTAAATATTTTCAGTAATTACATAAGTGATCTCTCCCTCACTTATAAAATATCTCCTCCCCTCCTCCCTTATTCGTGAATTTTGAGACTTATAGCTCATCAAATACCTAACCTAATACCTAGCTAGACTCCTTTACCAATTCTTAGATATCATGGTATTCTCCTAAGAAAAATCTTTTAATTATTAAGGTATTTAACAAAGGAGGTCTCTCAAAGAACAGGTATAAAACTTAACCAATATAATTTAATTTTATTTATTCTTTAACAATATATAAACCTTTTTTATACATCATAACATGATTAATATACTATAATTAATATAATTAGATGTTGTTATTATTATTATTCCACTACCATTTTCCACCTCATTTTCATCAAATGGTATGTGAAAGTATCACTCATGTGTATGTGTGGACTACCGCCTCCACATAGTGATATAATTAATTTTCCATAATTAACTAACATTGATGGATATAATGATGAATTTAATAAATATATATGATATTTATCATATAATTATTATTCTATAATGATAAAATTATTTATTTCTCTTTCCTTATTTTCTTTAGAAAATGAAAATAGTATTAATGTGTATGTACGACCTACCACCTCCACTAACAATGTAACTCACTTTTTATCTCTAACTATTATGGATGGTTATAAATATTTTTATAATTAGTATATATTATATTTTTATAATTATTAACATTATGTATAAAATGGAACCATGATCAAAATAAAAGGTCTCAAACTATTGAATCGAAACATACATGAAAAACAAAATAGTTGACACCCAGAAACTATGATTTTAATAAATGGTTAATAATAAATGGGTGTTAAAATGTTATAATTTGATAATATATGATATTTTAAGTATTTATATAAATTTTTTTATATAATTATAATTAATTTAAATTTATTATATATGAGGTTATAGATCTTATGAAATAAGTCGAAATTGATGTAACTGTTTCATGTTACAATCTCACTTTTTATCAAGATTGTTTATGCATAAATATTCCAATGATGAAATTATATGATCATTATAAAATAAATATTATAATTTTTATTGTCATATATATATATATACTTCTATAAATCAAAAAAGTTCCTTTAATTTTCATCTTTCTATATACTTAATGGTTTATAATAATTATTTTATGGAAAACCAACTATTTTTTATTCATCTGGGAATATTTTTCTTCCATTTCTATATTTTATGAAAAATGTTTTTAAGAATTTTTTAATATTATATAATGATTTATAAATTATATTTTCACCCTTTCTTCATTTTAATAAAAAATTTAGAATACATATTCTGTTCATTTTATGAACGATGTACTTTTTACTAAAGGTTTTAATTGAATCTTTATTTTACCATATATCGCACAAATAACTTTTACCAAAATCATGAATACACTTTTTTTGAATTAAAATTTAAAATATTTCATGGTTTTTTTCAAAGAAATAAATTCATTAATATTTTTGGAAATTTTTATATTTTAAATAAGTTATTTCAAAATGAAAAGGGTTTTTTCATCATGAAAATGTCCCATGGGTATTTTGAAGGAATTTGTATCTATGATAAAATTCATTTATGTTACTTGTGATTCACTAGGGATGTGATCCAATGTTTCCATATTTATTATTTCTCTATATGTTTTATGATTATGATTATAAAATATTGATGAAACCAATTTTCATTTCCATGGGTTAATTTATGATGAAATGTTAAATGTTTTAATGATCTTGTAAAATACATATGAATAGATTATTATTATATGATAGTTGAGTTCATTATATCCCTCCAATTTATTGGTAAATATTAATTTTTTATGATATCAAAGGGTACATGAGAGGTTATCCCAAGACCAAAATAGGGTACACTATTTGTTATCCTAATCCCATTAAGGGTACACTGGAGGTTATCTCAAGCCCAAAGTAGGTACACTGGTGGTTATCCCAATCATAACATGTGATTAATTACTTAGTGGGTATCATTGACCTAATATTTCTATTATTTTTATTATGAAACACTTTATTATGCTTTTTAATGATTTTTTTCTTATGCTAATATTGTGCTCTTATGGATGATTTTCATTGATTATATTATAATCCATGTATTATGTACTTCCTTGATTAATTCCATGACATATGATTATGATAAATGAACTGATCGTTATGATTTTAAAATGTTAATATCATGTTCTAAAACCTTATAATCATGTTATTCTTTGTTATCTCCGTTTTTTAACCTTATTATGTATCTATGATCTTCCTTATTATGTTTTCTTTTCTCTAGGATATGAAGAAATATTTTAAGTTTGTAATACCTAGGAAGGGTTCTATGTGTGAAGAATTTATTGGGAGATATTGTGAATCGTTTATGTATTAGTTGTTTATGTATCCATATTTACAAAGATACTAAACCTTTATAGTTCTTTCATGTATCTAAATGATATGTATTGAATATTCATCTAATAAGATGTAATATTTTTTATAAAATGTTTGGGTCTCTTTAGTTGGTATCAGATAAAGGTTTATTTATTTTTGGAAACTAGGATGAGAAAAATTTAGTGAAATCTCTTAGGAAAACCTAAGTATAGGAGAACATCGTAATTTATGGTAAATAAAGGAGTTTGTTTTTATTATAAAACAAATACCAATATCAATACTAGAAATTGGACATGTTTTCGTAATAGTTATACTTAGGGGTAATGAATCTAAATGCAGTGGATTGGGTATTAGCTCAATATTCACTAGTTTATGAGGAGAGGGCCTAACAATACACACCTTTTTGGAAACTACTAGTATTTTAATTGGGTCAATTCACATTTTATTTTTAAGCCATTATTAAATATTTAAATATATGATGAACATGGATAACCAATGATAAACCTAAGGATTCATAGATTGAAAATAATTTTTAATGATTTAGATGTCCTATAAATTGTTTTAATGATTATATAATCTCTCACTATAATTATTATTTCTCAAACTATTCTTTTTGGTTGTATTCAATGTCTATATCTAGAAAGAATTATGTTGATTGTGAATGTGATAGAAAATTCAATTTTTTTCTTTATAAAGAACTGAATATGGGTGATGGAATGAAAAATATTGTTTCTATGATTACACAACTTTCTCAAGATATGAATCATGTGAGGATTATAAAAGAAAAAATGAGGTAACAAAATTTTATTGATCCCTTTATTAGAAAATAACCACATTATTTTAGTGGGTCCACTAATCCACTAATTTTCAAGAAATGCATCAATACAACTGAAAATATATTTTATATTCTCCAGTTCTTGGAGCATGAAAAAATTATTTTTGTTGTTTATCATTTTTATATATAATAATATCAATGGTGGGGTCTTTTAAAGAACATGAGACAATGGGAATAAAATTACTCTATGGAGTGGCTGAGTTTAGAAGGTTATTTTCAATAAGTACTTTCCATGTATTCTTTACATGAAAATAGTGAAGGAATTACATAAGCTAAAGGAGAAGGATTATGAATCCATTAGTACCTATAAGGAAAAATTTTATAATAATTTGGAGTTACCCTTCTTGTATTATCATCCAAATTGAATGAAATATTGATTGATTCTTCAATGGCTTAATAAGATACTTTAGTGGCTATGAAGAAATTATTTTATGTGCTCTAAAGGTAGAAATGGAGATCAGATTCAACCATAAATCTCTTGGTTTTGATGATAAAATAATGATATAATTCAAAGGAAATTATAATAATAAAAACCATGTAGTGAATATGATGATTCTTCTTTTATCTAAGTAGCGTGCAAAGAAACATTGAGGAAATTATCTCAAGGGGAATAGAAAATGATTTATTTTTTTAGAAAGGAAGGTCATTGGGTAATTGAATTTAGAAGTGGTGGGAAGTAGTTATGTAATTATATGAGTGGATATAATGCTCCACAGAATTCACCACCCATAGATTATTGTTTAAAATGCAAGGTATAATGACCCAAGCTTTTATAAATGAAATTCCATTTTTTATTGAATAAATGTATTATCAAGTGATGGAGTTATAGAAAACACATGAAATACTTTGTGTATTTGTTATAGTCACAGTATTTTGGATTTAAAAGATCATTAATAATGATGAATATTGATAATAATGTAATTGAACAATGATCATATTAATAGTATATATAAAGGGTTATGATAAAGTCCAATTGACACAGATATAAGAAGTGACAGCCTTGACTAGTAGGATTGTACCCTATAAATCCCATTTATCAGACCTTATGAGGGAGATAGAATCACTAGAATTTTTAAATGAGTAATACTAAGCCTATATTTAACAAATTAATCATGATATAACCCATTTATGGGAGAAGTTCAAACTCATCGAGATCACAGTCCAACCCATGTACACAGAACCACCCCAAGAAAATCTCATCATCGCACATCTTACCCTTAGTGAATTAACTGGTGTAATAAAGGTATATTTATCTATAAACCAATAGTATTAATTAATATATTTTCTTTTAATTATTAAATTTATCCTTTTTAATATTAATTTTTAAATGATAAAATAATGATTTTGATAAATATTTAAATGTGATACAATGAAACACAAATTTTATTTTTAAGAAATATATAATTTCATTCAGAACACCCTTTTTGATGAATTTAGTATTTTTTAAAATATATTATAATTTAATAAAATATTATTATTAATTAATATTTATTAAATATAAATGATAATATAATTTTATGAAGATAAATGTAATTTTAATAAGGTTCGGAAAACTATTATTGTAAAAAACCCCATATATTTTTATAAATGGGTATTTTTATTTAAAATTATAGAATATCATATTTATAGAATAATTTTAAAAAAAATTATTCTTTAAATCATCATATTGAAATTATCTAACACTAAATTTTTTATAATTTTCTGAGATAGTTGGATTTTCAAGTAAAAAATTAAATATAGTATAAATATATGGTATTTATTATGACATAATAATAACCCAAAATTGATTTAATATATGAAAAACAATATATACACAAACCAATATATATTTATCCTTCAAAATAATTTCTTTTTGAAATTTTTTTATTGAATTTATAAACCCTTATAGAATCCTCAAAACCCTATATTATATTTTAATGTTTTAAAGTCAATTCATTTTAAACATGACTCACTTCCACATCATCAATGGTATTATTTTAATGTTCTCAGATCATAAACATGAAAAATAATTAAATCTTATCCACTTTTGTAGAAACCATGGGAAAAAACAATGATATGGCTTGTTCTTTGGATTTATTTATCATATAATGTCCAAAACCTAAATTTAGAAAACTAATAAATAATTCTCCTCTATTTTTCTAAATAAACCCACCCATCCTCCATTTAATATTCACTTAAAACAATTTTATCACAAAATTACTCTAAATTTACATCTATATATCCCTCCCCTAAGCTCTTAATAATCTCCTACCGATCTTTTTAAAGTACCTTTCCATGATTAGGGATCCTCTCCTCCTTTTTATTTAAGAACCTTATTTGTATTATGCACTTTAATTTCAAATTTTTCATGTTGGGTTATATTCTTAGGTAACCTTATTATTGTTCTTGTGATTTCAAATTTATTATATTCCCCTTTATCTCTCATTAATCCATTTAATGAATCATTACATACCGTTGTTATGCTGCTGAAATTATCCTGTGATTTTTCTTGCCAAAAAATTGTGTAATGAATACCCAATCCCATTTCCACTATAGTGTATTCACCTAGATGAAACTATCCATAATTTATTTGGTAATTTCTTATGTTTATACCACAATACTTAACCATGGGATTAAATGTGATGAAATATGATCCTATGTTAAATGATATATGTGGAACACTTATTCATGTACATGATATGGATGTGATGGGTGTGACTAGAATTATATAACCCTCCAATGTGTTGGGTAATGTTTTAATATCATGATATTACATGTATGGTGTGTTATATATTATCCCAAAAAAATATTTTATGTTTTCTTGGTGTTTATCCTTGACCTATATTTATGATTCCTTGTTTTAAGTTGTTTCCACTTTCTATGTTTCTTTTATGTTATCATGTCATATCATTTGTCATTGTTCAAGATCATCGTTATCACCCCTGTTCTGTTACCTTGATATTCCTCTTGGATAACATGTACTACTTTAAATAAATTTTTTATTGTTTTATTCTCATATTAGGGTTTATATCTAACCCTTTTCTTATGTAGTTCCCCATGTTATCCCATGTAATTTTAAAATAATGATGATATTTTAAGACCATGTTAAGGAAGTTATCAATAATGCCATTATATTATTATTTTATGTTGTAATGATATGTACCTAATTTAACAAATACACGACTCTTCATGATATTTTGAGATTTTATTATGTGTACCTTTATATAATAAATCATGAATTAAAGTGTATTAAGTATATGGGTTGTCCTAGTTTGTATCAGAGAAAAGTATAGTTATTTTTGGGATTAGGAATAGAAATCTCTAATAAAAGTATTAGGGATAAGATCAAATATAGGAAAATATCCCTAAGTTTTGGTAAAGTATATATTAAGTGGTTTCCAAAAAAACGTTCCTTTTAAGAGGATACAAGTTCATTTGGGTCTGGCACAAAGGTACCTAGGGGTAAGAAATTCAAAAAGGGCCTATTGAGCTAGACTCGATCATCACCTGGTGCACAAAAAAACCTTGATACACACCTAGTATAACACTCCTAGGGGATATTCTTTGGTAAATTCGCATTATCCTTGTGAACCATTGTTAAAGGAATAAAAATTCCCATAAGATTTTATATTAATAAATAGATCATGGATAACATATATTGAAACCCATAAATTTATAGCTTAAATAAAATATTTCATTTATGATTTATCCCTTTAATGTTCATGGTTTCCTATTTATGTATTTAATATTTAGAAAATTATCACCCATAATTTTCCTTTTATTTCTAGTTAATGGTCAAAAATAGGAGGAACTGGGTCAACAAACAATGTGAGAGTGTCATGACCCACCTTTCTCGAGATGAGGGGAGGGACAGTAATGTGTCATACCCTTCCTTATTCGGGAGGAAACAGAGATAATGACCCCTGAGTCCCACCTTCAATAGGCCCTAAAGTGGAAAATAACACCAATGGTATAGAATATAACCCAAAATTGAAGGCACTATAATTTTTAATGAAAATAATATCTAGAGATAAGACGGTAAAAATCCCAAACAACTCCAAAATTTTATATAAAGGAAACAAAAATCCAAACCATGCATGATTTAAACATAAACTTCCAAAAAGTTACAACCAAATATCCAAATAAAAGTACCAAAAGAATAATTCTAAGCAATAGCGCAACAACTGTCCTAACACCTGAGCTAATAAAGTCCAGCACAGTCCTCAAAGTCCTCCTAGAAACCTGAAAATTGTTTTATAATGTAGGGAGATCATACAAGTATACTGAGTATGGAAACCAAAATCACTCGTTCACAAGTGGGAGAATCATACTAATTCCCCTATGAAAAAAACATAAACCAAACATACCAAACAAGGAAAAATACTCACCAGACCAACCTCGCTAAGGAATGATCACCAAATAATTCAAGTCAAGTAAAGTAATAATATAAGCACATCAATGATTTGGGTACCCCACATCGCTTTTCCAACTAGTTAATTGGTTATTCCTAATGTCTAACATATTGAAGCTACTTATCTTCCCCAAATATTGTCCAACTTACACAACTACTCACACACACCTGGGCCACAAACCACACATATCCTACTCGTAAACACTTGGGTCACAACAACCACACCTATCACCCAAAAACACCTCGATCTCGTCACAAAGACACATGGGAAACAAATCTAGACCGTAGACACCTGGTCCCCTCATTCAAAACAGAACCTACCTAAAGGATGTTGGTCTATAGTAAGCCTCAAGACATTATAGCATGCCCAGATATGCTCTAGAGGTAAAAACCTAAAAGGGGGTGCAAGGAAGAAATTCAGTAACCTGTCATTCATCCTCTCACTAGGATGTTGGGAAAGACACCCTCTCCCATGAAATGTGGCTATTCAGCATGTATTGCTCAACCAGGGTGGGGTGTGTATTGGAAATCACAAGAAACTAAAATTTTTACATATAGGTAAAAAAATACTCATCCCAACCTATGGGTCCCAAAACAAACAACCAACCCACCAGAACCACTTTTTTTACTACCGTTATATGCACAACCACACAAACAACCCTCTTCCAAAGCATAAACCCCACCCCTTTTTCATTTAACTACTTCCTATTCTTTATTAAGGGGTTTACTTTAATTTATTCCATCACTACCAGGGAAACTACCAACCATAACCATCCCAAAAAAACAAGTAATACATGGTCCAATCCCACTGCACAATACTGTTTGATAGACACAACACAACCAAAGGCAGTCCCACTCTCTGCAAGTTCATCCATTTCACAAACAACCAATCAGTAGGCTCGCTGCATAAATAGGTCATACCAAAACACAAAACCATCCTCTTTTTCCACCCCTATACCCATAGCCAAGCTACCAATAGTAACATCACACAACCCGCACAAGGAACTAACTCAACAAAAACACATCACATAGCCACACCATTAAGCCAAGCATATTTAGTTTTAGCCAACATGGATTATTTAATTTCACTTAGAATAACATGGGTGATCACATAACATGTTTGATCCTTGGGCATCTATTTATTTAACCAAGTGTACATAATTAAATGGATTTCTATTTTCAATTATGTACATAGTATCAAAAATAAGAACAAGAACATCACTATTTCACAAGAAAACTCCACCAACGGAAATGATTTTCATAAGGCCTTACATCTATAACAATTAATAATAGGAAAACAAGGATAATAAAAATAAAATAGTTCTCAATATTTATCTATATTCAATCGCCTTCCCATTATCATAACATGTCCTGTTATCTTTTTATAATCACCCCCCCCCCCCCAATTATTATTCTTGTTAAATAAATAATTCATTCATTCTATCCCAATAAGTATTTATATACCCACCCTGCATGATACACAATTAAAGTGAGACGAATGAAAAATCCATTCTTGGATGGACAGATGATCAGAACTCCTCCTTGTGCTAAACATGGGTTCGCGCAAGCAGTAGGAAAGTCCAAGGAAAACTGAATAAGAGAGGCCTCTAAAATAGGTACATGACTCATATAGGGAAGTAAATTTCTCCATGCATCAAGATTAAATATAAGAGAGGACCTCATCTTCAGAAAATTCAGATCCTATATCAACAGAATAGGAAACAGTTTCAAGGGCCATTAAAGTCGGATCATGGTTAAGATTATGTGTCTTGACTATTTCAATGCCCAAGGAGAATTAATATATTAATTATATAATTAATATCCTTTTAACCACGTTTAAAAATGATCAAACAAGCCTTTAGACTCGATTTATTTCAAATAAAACATAAGATGGGTGAGACTAGAAAAATTGGGAAAAATTGGAAAAATGATGATGACGTTGATGCTGGCACTGACAATGACGTTGACATTGATGCTAACATTGATGTTGATAGTACAAAAGGACATGTTGACACTGATAGTTCAAAATGACAAGCGGACACCAACAATTCAAAATAACATGACACCACCAACAGTTCAAAATGACAAGCCGACACAGATAGTTCAAAATTACTTGTCGACACCGACAGTTCAAAATGACATGCCAGCACTGACATTTCAAAATGACATGCCAACAATGATAGTTAAATATGAATTTTCGACAATGAAAGTTCAAAATTACATGTCGACACCGATAGTTAAAAATGGCATGCTAACAATGACAGTTCAAAATGAAACATCGACACCGACAGTTCAAAATGACTCGCTGACACCAAAAGTTCAAAACGACACACCGAAACCAAAAGTTCAAAATGACATGCTGACACCAATAGTTCAAAACGAAACACTAACATTGGAAATTCAAAATGACTTACTAACACTGATAGTTTTAAATTACATGACGACACTAATAGTTCAAGATTACATGCTGACATTAACAGTTCAAAAGGACATGCTGACACTAACAGTTCAAAATGAATTGTCGACACCAACAGTTGAAAATGAACCACTGACACCGATAGTTCAAAATTACATGTTGAAACTGACAGTACAAAATGACATGCCAACACTGAAAGTTCAAAATGACACACTGACACCAATAGTTCAAAATGACTCATCGACATCGACAGTTCAAAATGACACGCTGGTAGAAAAACTCTAATTTTTGGGTAAACTTATTGGAATGAGTCACTGATATCCCCCAGAACACCCCAAACACTAGATTTTCACAAAGGAATATATTGTAGATGTCTTATCCATTACATAAGATACCTCTCAAAATATTCTCGTCCTTAATAATTCAAAACCAAACTCATAAAAGAATGGTCTGAACAACCTCCCTGTAAGATACCTCTCATGGAAAAACCACCCTAAATTACTCAAAAACTGATTGAAAACCTTGAAATCCAAGAACACATCCCCAACATCACCTACCCCAAATAGATACACTAACTTCAAATATCAAACTATCTTGACACGTGGATTAGGTATATCCTTTCTCCATGTCAAGATACTATCCTCTTTGGGTGGCAGTGACTCACACGAATGGGTCTAATCACATCTGTATTAATGTGTCTTGATTAGTAATTAGGTTCTCCCCTCCCCATAATTTGGGAATTCTCACACATCCGAGAAAAATGAAGTAACTCATCTCTTAGCAGACAAGTTCAAACATTACACCAAAATCAAATAACAAAGAAAAACACAAGAGAAAAACTCAAAACATTTTTGGGTACTGGGAATGCATCTATTCCTCTCTCTCCCAAGTACTATCCTTGAGGCCACCATGCCTCCACAACACATTAACCAGGGTAATGGTCCTCTCATGAAGCACCTTCTCTCTATGATCATGGATCTCCACTGGCCACTCCATGAACGTTTCATCATCCTCGATATCCAACTCTCCCAAATCAATGACATGGGAGTCTTCATGAAGATACTGACAAAGTTAGAATACATGAAAGGTTTCATGGATCCTTCCCATCTATGGTGGAAATTACAACTAATATTCCACCTCACCAACTCATCCCATCACCTTGAAAGGTCCTAAGAACCTAGAAGAAAGCTTTCTCCCTCTTCCAAACCCTCATTGCCCACGTCGACGGGAAACCTTCAAGAATACATAGTCTCAAACCTAAAACTCTAAGAGATCTCTCCTTCAAAAAGCATACAACTTCTGCTAGTCCCGCACTACCTTCATCCTCTCATGGAAAACCTACACCTTCTCAGTTGTACCTTTCACCACATCTGGACCATGAATAGTTGCCTCCCCAACATTCATATAGTATAAAGATGAATGACACGATAATCCGTATAAAGCCTTAAACGTATCCATGATAATGGAAGAGTGATAACTAATATTTTAAGTGAACTATACTAAGGGAAAATATCACACCCAATACCCACTAAAGTCTAGAACACATGCCTACAACATGTCCTTAAATGTCTAGATGGCCCTATCTTTTTTCCAACTGTCTGAGGGTGGAAATAAGTGTTGAGGCATAACAGAGTGCCAAAGGCATGCTGAAGTCCCCTACAAACCCATTACATAAAAATTGCATCCATATCCAAGATAATGTATCTTGTAAATACAGGCATCTGCACCACTTTGTCCACATATCTCTGTGCTAAGGCATCCACTGCACTCGACTCCTTGATCGTTATGAAGTGAGCTTATTTCATCAACTGATCCACTAATACCCAAATAGCATCACATCTTCCCTGAGACTTGGGTAATAATGTGATGAAATCCATCAAGATTTCATTCAACTCCCACTCAAGGACATCTAGGGGCAACAAAAAACCACCGATAACACGGTGCTTAGTTTTCACTTTATGGAATACTAGGAACTTTTCCACAAAATCTTCCATTTTTTTATTCATCTTGGGCCACCAAAATTGTTCCCTCAGGCTTTGGTACATCTTGGAAAATCGTAGGGTTACTAATAAGGGTGATCTATGGGACTCATTGAG
This sequence comes from Viscum album, assembly GCA_963277665.1. Taxonomy (NCBI): domain Eukaryota; kingdom Viridiplantae; phylum Streptophyta; class Magnoliopsida; order Santalales; family Viscaceae; genus Viscum; species Viscum album. Next base: position 1,649,779,358 of record OY728137.1, on the reverse strand, counting down.
AGATTACTCATGAATTGTCACTAGGAAAAACATCTTTCCATGAAACAGAACCTGATTTCGACTATCCTCAGACCATCCCTACAGAGCATCACCCTATAAAACATGATCATGAATCAATTCATCCTATGAGTCTCCCCAATGAGACTCCTCCACCTACCGCATAAGAGAAGACTGCACTATCATCTGAAATAGACAGAATCTACCACCATCCACTCTCATATATAGATGTAATGTGGAAAACTCCTCCATTGCCTTCCAAGAATCTATGTATTCATGAACTATTTTCTTATAAAATTTCCTTCTCTAGGCACCATCCACCATGTTCCCTTTTCCTGAGGTGTAAGAGATCTCGAATTCATTGTTTTGGAGAAACTCCATCCACCTCTGCTGTCACAAGTTCAATTTCCACTGGGAAAAGATGTACCTCAATATCTTGTGATCTATGGAGAACACAAAGTGATCCCCAATGAGGTAATTCCACTATAATATTAGTGAAAACATGAATACTGAAATCTCTATATCATGGGTGGCATAGTTATGCCCATGGGTACATAACTTCCTAGACCCAAAATAGATCACTCCTCCATGCTGCATCAGCACACACCTAAAACCTATGTTGTAGAAATCACAGAACACCTAAAACACCACCCTTCCTCCAATAACCTGAGCACTAGAGTAATGAACAACCTCTCCTTTAGATATATGAAAGCTTCCTGGCACTACTTTCTCCACACAAAGGTCTAGTCTTTCTTTTTTCAAGGATGTCAACTGAGATGAAACTCATGAGAAGTTCGGTAGAAACCTCCAGTAATATCCTACCAGACCTAGGAAGCTACAAACCTCTGCCACATTCTTGGGTGCTTCCTAAGAAACAACTGCTTCGACCTTTGATGGGTCCACTATTATCCCCTACCAAGAGACACCGCATTTCCAATGAAGTGAACCTCCCATTTCCAGAACATTCACTTGGACAACTTCCCATAGTGTTGGTGGTGTTGAAGGACATCCAAGATAGTCCTTATATTCCCAGTGTTCTCCTCATATGACCTTAGGTAGATCAGTATTTTTTCGATTAAAAGAAAAATGAATCGGTTTAGGAACTCAAGTAAAAAAGAGTTCATGATCCCCATGAACACAGATGGTGTGTTTGTGACACCAAATGACATGACCATGAACTCAAAGTGCCAATACATGCACCTAAAAGTATTATTCAAGATGTAACTCTTCTTCACCCTCAAATGGTGTATCCAGATCGTAGATTGATCTTAGAGAGCCAACATTCACCCCAAAACTGGTTGAAAATATTGTATGTTCTTAGGAGATGGTAATGATTCTTGACTGTCACTTTATTAAGTCTCTGGTAGTCTATACGCATCCTGATACCACTGTCTTCTTTATTTATAAACAAGACTGGAGCACCCCATGGAAACACACTAGGCTGGATAATACCCTTCCTCATTAGATCATAAAGCTGAATCAGAAACTCCCGCAACCCAGAAGGTGCCATATGATAGGGATCCATCAAAATCGAAAGTGCAATAAGTTGTAAGTCTATCCCTAACTTGACGTCACATCAATGGGGTAGAGCCACAAACTCCTCATCGAAAACATCCAGGAATGACCCTATAACTCCCCGAACCCCCACCATCTCAATATCCACTGATTCAATTCATCGCTTAGCCAATGTGGAAAGTAGGTTCTCTACATGTTGACCGCACATCAGAAAACTCTAATTGACAACAAAAGCTACACATTTTCCACCCATGTCTGAGAACCCAACTCTCCTCTAAAATAAATAGATAATAGAATGAATAGAGAACAGCCAGTAGATTCCAAGGATGACATGGTATGGTTGAATATATATAAGAATAAGATCTCCACTAGACTGATGCAGTCCCAACATTAGTCTACATCCCCAAAAATCATCAAAAAAACCGGATTGATTTCCAAATGGAATACTAAACAACAGGGTCGCAGAAAGTCTCTCTATATCTAGTCCTAAATCATGGTCCAAACTAGGTGAAACCAAAGAGTGTGAAGATCCTAAATCAAACAAATCATAAGAAAGAGTGATAAACATACTAATCATACATCGAACTACCTCTGGCCCAGTTATAACTGCTACCTCGGCGGTGTGAAACTACCCACGCACAGCTCCTTGACCCCTCATTTATCATACACCTCCCCAATCATGCCTCGGTCGAGGTCCCTGAGGAGTACCCTAAGGTCGTCCTCCTCCTTCGCCATCTTCCCCTGGTGGAATGGGAGGTTGTTGTCTGTGCTGCTAAAAAGGCATGGCCGGAAACTATTGCTGAGGTGGCTGCTAAACCTTCCCACCTCCACAATACTAATATAAAACTGGAAATTGGCTTTGAATATGTGCACGACCTCCATAGACAAAGAACCTCACTCCCAGGCTAATGGGAAAGGGAGAGGACAAAGAGACTAGAACAGGAACAGCTAAGGCCTACTCCTTGCTGGCAAAACCTGGAAATCCCTAATGCTAGAGACTTGCTGTTGACTTCCTTCCCCTTTGATGAACTTAGTTGGATCCCCTATCATGGTACACCTCCTTGTGAGTTCATCCTCTCCACTACCTCATCCTTCTTATGAACTTCTAAGTATGTCAGTAGAGTGAAGGGGTAATTTCATACTAAAGAGAAGGTCAGAGGGTTCCTCCAAGCATCTCACTTGATAATCCTCATCCGGAAAGAGGTTCGAAGCAAAATGGAGGAGATCCTTGAACTTGATCCCCAGTTCCCTCACCAACATTCTCCCCTGCTGAAGGGAGAGCATCTCTTGTCTCTTATCATCCTTCATCATCAAAGAGAGAAAATCAGCCAAAAACTTCTTCTCAAAGTCGACGCATGAAACATTAGTCTCCTTCCTCTCTCTAAGGTAAAACGTCCACCACTAACATGTCGATCCTTGCATCTAGCTCACTACCATAGGAACCCAACACTCTCATGGAGTTTGGTTTAGGGTAAAGGTGATCATAAGCTCCTCAAGTCATCCTTATGCATCGAGGTCTAACACACCGCCTTCATAGTTTTCTAGGGTCTTCTGTGGAAATCACGAAGGATCTTCTACCATAATTCATCTTCCACTTCTCAATCAACCCTCTGATAATCAACCAGGTTGACCTATTGGGCCTCAAATTCTCATACCACACATGGGAAACGTCTGGGTTCCATAGCTGAAAAGGGTAAACAAGGAACTCCTAAGCCCGGGTAGTGTGGAAATTTTATGTTAATTCATTTTAACTCTTCATTTATTTTAAATTCCTAAAACACCCAAGACACATAAGAACACAAGTCATTATGATGCATGTACCTTTCCTAGGGTCTCTAAACTACAATCAGTGTAGCCTCAATCTGTCATTCGGTAGGCCTAGAGTCCATGCATCAGATCATGAGGGCCCTAAAATCTCATGTCCTAGCCAGTCTTCCCTGGGCTATTTCATGCAACAAGATTTACTAACACTATTTACCTACCATCCCATGAAATCCTCACTATTCCTAACTCCAAAATTCATCTTATCTCTCAACCATCACCTCTGATACCATTCTATCATGACCCACCTTCCCCAGGATTAAGGGAGGGATAACAATGATTCATGCCCTTCCTTCTTCAAGAGGAAAGAGAGATAATGACCCATGAGTCCCACATTCAATAGGCCCTAGAGTTTTTAATAGAACCAAGGGTATATAATCTCACACAAAATGAAATGAATTACCCTTTTTGATGGAAACATGATCGGGATATAATATGGTAAAAATTCTAAACAATGAAGAACTTTTATATAAAGGAAACCAAACTCCAACCCATGCATGATTTAAACAAAAACTACCCAAAAAGTACAAAAAAATATCTAAATAAAAGTACCAAAAGAAGAAGTCTAAGTAGTACCACAACAACTATCCCAATGCCCGAGCTACTAATGTCCAGAATGGTCCTCAAAGTCCTCCTAGAAACCTGAAAATAGTTTTATAATGTAGGGTGAGCATATGAGTATACTCATAAGAGAAACCAAATTCACTCATTCACAATTGGGAGAAGCATTATAATCCCCCTGTGAAAATAACAAAAACAAACTGCACCTACCAAGGAAAAATACTAATCATCCCAACCACACCAAGGCACTCACTGAATAATGCAAGTCATGTAAGGTAATAATATAAGCACATCGATGATTTGGATACCCTGCACCACTTTTCCCACTAGTTAATTGCTCATACCTAACAACTAACATATTGATGCTACCTCCTTTTCTCAAATGCAGTCCAACTGCCACACCTTCTCACACACACATGGGCCATAAACCACACATATCCCAACCACAGAGACCTCGGTCACAACAACCACACCCCTCTCTTGAAAACCCATGAGTCTCATCCCGAAGACACATGGGAAACAAGCCTGGCCCACAGACACCTGGGCCTCTCATCCACAACATAACCTGCCCAAAGGATCTTGGGCTATAGTAAACCTTAATACATTACTTCCTACCCAGATACGCTCGAGTAGTAAAAACCCATAAGGGGGTGAGAGGAAGAAATTCAGTTACCATCCATCCATCCTCCCAATGGGATGTTGGTAAATACACCCTCTCCCATGAAATGGGGGTGCATATTGAAAATAAAAAGTAACTATAATTTATGTATATAGGTAAACAAACACTCACCCCAACCTATGGGTCACAATACAAACAACCAGCCCTCCAAAACCACTTTTGTTGCTACCCATATATGCATAACCACAAAAACATCCACTACCAAAGCATAAACCCAACCCATTTTTCATTTAACCACTTTCTGTTGTTTATTAATGGGTGCACTTTAATTTTATATATCACTACCAGGTAAACTAACAGCCATAAATATCCCAAAATAATAATTAATACAAGGTTAAATCCCATTACACAACATCATTTGACATCCACAACACATCCAAATGCATTCACACTTCCTACATGTTAATCCATTCCACAAACAACTGATAAGAAGCCCCACTGTACAAACAAGTCATAAAAAACACATAACCATCCTCTTTATCCACCCCCATACCCATATCCAAGCTACTGAAAATAACATCAAACAACATGCACAACACACAACCACACCATCAAGCCAAGAATATTCAGATTTATTCAACATGTATTATTTAATTTCACATAGAATAACAAGGGTGATAACATAATAGGTTTGATGCTAGGGAAACCATTTAGTAAACCAAGTGTATGTGATTAAATGAATTAATATTTTTAATTATTCATTGAGTATCAATAATAAGAATAAGAACATAACTAGTGCATAAGAAAATACCACCAATGACCATTATTTTCAGAAGGCCTTACATCGACAAAACTTAATAATAGGAAAACAAGGATAATAAAAATAAAATGTCTCTCCACATTCATCGATCTTCAATACCCTACCTGTTATCATAATTGGTCTCGTTATCTTTTTATCAACATCTCCACCCCCCCCCCCCCCCTTCAGTTATTACTCCTTTTAAAGAAATAATTCATCTGTTATCTCCCAATAATCATTACTACACCCACTCTACATGATACACAATTAAAGAGGGATAAAGGAAAAAATTCTTACATGGATAAACAGATGACCAGAACTCATACTTGCACCAAATAGGGGATTGCACGAGTAGTAGAAAACTACAAGGAAAACATAACAAGATAAGGCTCTAGCATAGGTGCACAACTCTTCTGGGTAATAAAAGTCCCCCACACACCAAGAAAAAAGAGAAGAGGGGACCTCGGCTTTAGAAAATAAAGATCCTATATCAATAGAATGGGAAACAGTTTCAAGGGCTATTAAAGTTAGATTGTGGTTAAGATTATGCGTCTTGACTATTTGAAAGTCTAGGGAACAGTAGGATATTAAAGATATAATTAATATACTTCGAAATTCCTTTATAAACACTCAAACAATCCTTATACTCGATTTATGTCAAATAAAATATAAGAGGGGAGAAACTGCAAAAACTATAAGAGGGTTGAAACTGGAAAAACTATGAAAACTAGAAAAATGATGCTGACGCTGACGCCGATGTTGACACTGATGTTGAATATGACACTAACAGTAAAAAACAAAATTCCATCACTAATAGTTCAAAATGACATACTAACATTTACATTTCAAAATGAAAAAGCAACACCGAGAGTTCAAAATGATAGGTCGACACTGATTGTTCAAAATAACTGGCTAACACCGATAGTTCAAAATAACACATCAACATCGATAGTTCAAAATGACACGCTGACACTGATAGTTCAAAATGACTCACTGATACTGACAGCTCAAAAATACATGCTAACACCAATTAAAAATTACACACCGACACCAACAGTTGAAAATGACTCGCTGACATCGACATTTCAAAATGACACACTACACCAACAGTTCAAAATGACACTCCAATACTGACAGTTCAAAATGAAATGCTAATACCAAAAATTCCAAATGACTCACCGACAATGATAGTTAAAAATGACACATCTACACTAATAATTCAAAAGGACACGTCAGCACTGACGGTTCAAAAGGAAACGCTCACACCAAAAGATCAAAATGACTCGCCAACATCGGTAGTTAAAAATAATATGCTGGTGTAGAAAGTTCAAAATGAAATGTTGACACTGACAGTACAAAATGACACACTGATGCTGAAAATTCAAATGGACACGCTAACACATATAGTTCAAAATTCCTTGCTGACACCGACAGTTCAACAATGACATGCCGATAGAAAAACTAGACTTTTGGGTAAACTTTTCAGAATGAGTCAGCGATAGCCCCTAGAACACCCCAAACACTAGATTTTCACAAATGAATAGACCAGAGAGGTCCATGCCATTACAGAGGGGGAATGTGATGACTATCCAAATAAGTCTCCTAACATTATGAGAGCTAAAGTAAGACATCTAGTGATTCTTCCAAACCAGCTATCACAAATCATGATTAATAAATAGAACATAGTTTAATTTCAAAATATAACAAAGAATAGGAGGATAGAATATCATGGAATTTCATCTAATAAAGATGATAAAGGAAAGAATTATAAACTTCTTATATTTCAAAAATATTGAAAGAGGCACCAACGAAATGTAACATGATGATGTTTTATGTGTGGAAAAAATAGGGCATAGAGTAAATAATTTCCATGGAAAAATGAAGAGTTCAGTTAACATAATGGATGTAAATAAAGTTCAATATAAGGTAAAATTAATAGTTATATTTTATTAGTGTGTAGAATTTGGGCATTATCTAATACAATTCTTTATTCCAAGGGCTAAAAAGAATCATGAGCACCAAAAATCTCCAAGAATAAGGGAATATGGAAATTAATTTGTAGAGATAGATCATGGTGACGGAAGTACATTTTGACAATACTCTATATTTTTGTTTATCTTGTTGTATTTAAATTAATTTCATATTATTATATCTTTTAAGTTTTGTAATAACATCAAGACACCACACCAAATTATTTGATATCATCGAGGGGGAAAACTTATATGATTATTGTATCACAAGTTGAAGTTTGTAGGAATTTTATTGAAAATATTATCATTATACCTTTAGGGAAATTCAATTATTTTCTAGATATAGATTACCATTACCTGTATAGAGATAAAATAAATTTTTGGGAGAAGGAAATAACCCTATGTATCATGAATCACCCTATGATTCTATAAAAGTGAAAGTAATAGGATGAATCTTATTTAGTACCAACATCACATGAATGGATATTATTTCCTTATGAGAAAATGTATCTAGATAAAATTATTAAGACTGAATAAAGGATTATACTTGAGGGAACTCCCATTATTTTGGAATTATTAAATGTGATTCCAAAATAATTTCATGGTCTCCCTACAAAATTAGTGGTTTTGTTCTCAATCAAACTTATAAATAGGCCTAATAACATTCATGGCGAATGTTATAACCATAAAATAGATATCTATGTATAATTTAAAAATAGAGTCAATTGAAGGATGGAGAAGACCAACATCTATGATGAAAATCCATAATTTTCTTGGTTTATTAAGGAAATATCATTAATTTTTGAGAAAACTCTTGTGACTATCAGGACCACTAACCGAGCTTATAAAGAATGGATTCTTGTTTTTTTTTGGACTCATGAGTGTGAGGGAATCTTTAAAGAGATAAGGAAGATACTAGTCACTTAATATATTCTCTCATTACCCACCAGTGAGAAATTATATTTTTTCTATAGTGATTTTCTCAAATATTTCTTGTGTTTTTTACTCATTAAGGATAAAAAAGTGAGCATTTATGCCTCCCTCTAATAATATATCCATTATAATAACTACATAATTAATAATCTTTAATTGGTTGTAATGAAATGTTTATTGAAGATTTGGTGACATTATCAATATGGATAAAAATTTTAAATATATATGGACCATAAAATCCTTAGGTATATATTCACACAAATAGAGTTTAATTTGCACCAATAAATGTGGTTAGATCTGATCATGGATTATTATTTATCAATATGTTACCATCCTGGGAAACAAAACAAAGTGGTCAATGCTCTGAGCAGAAAAGATCCCACAACTCTATCTATTGAGAGGATTGCAAGTGATCCAATGTCACGACCCGTCCTTGGGGCCCGTGCCGTGACTACCCCAAGCCCGCCTTCCATAGGCCAGGGGCTGGCGACTAGCACCAAGGCGTAAAACCCGGTAAAGGGAAGGCATTGCCTTTGTAAAGTAAACAAGAAACACTACAGAGTAAGCAGGTAGAAGTAAACACTAAGTAAAAACTGGTACAACAGTAAGTGTGGAAAGTAAATGGGACAGAATACAAACCCAACTGAAAGTAAAGTACAACTCGAAAGGGAAAACAACAACTGAAAAGTAAAGTTGCATCGTCGAGCCGTCCTCTAGAAGTCCCACCTGAAGGGTGGGTACAGATAGCCTCCACTGCTCCTCGGGTCCAGCCGACCGCTCTGAGTACGTTCCGCCTAGTGGTCCACCTCCAAGTACCGTCCTGCTCCGCAAGCTTCCACCACGATCAGCGTTTTCCATCGTCTGCAACCAACACAACGTAGTGCGGGCATAGCCCGTGCAGGGGTGAGTATAAGCTACTCAGTAGGGACCCCGAGACCCCCGAAGGTCTCCCAGAATCCACAAAGGATAATCCACAAAGGAAAGATACAATCACGAAGTAACAACTGACATTTCTTAGGTATATGCCCATACATATACCTAAGTCATCAATTCCAATACGCTCCAACCTCCGAGCCCAAGTAAAACCCAGTCCACACAGGAAATCAAACGTAAATCCACACAGGATAGCACAACACAATTCACACAGGATAGTAAAACAGGATTCATCTCACACAGGTATAATTCTTTGAAAGGCGATAGAGATAATCACTGATCCATTTAAGTCATCGGACCCACAAAGGATCGATAGGTACTAACCCCCGCAATGACCCACACAGGATCGAACCCACACCGGATCTGTAGGCGCTGGCTCACACAGAACCGCTGAGCGCTGACCCACATAGGATCGGACCCACACAGGATCGGTAGCACTGATCCACACAGGATCGCTGAGTGCTGTAGTCGTCATCGTCGAATCCACAGAGGATCTCTACATAGTCGTCGTCGCAGTCACAGTAGCAGTCGCAGCCAGCTCTAGGTTTCTCGCACACAGCAAGCCCGTTCGGGAGGGTCCGCTCCACGATCCGAGAGGCTGATACATCAACTGACACATAATCTAGAATTGATGTATCCAAAATTTCTATATCATCAACAGGAACTCAACGTCGCAGACGGCGCCTCAATCGGACGCACGGTCTGAGTGTTATTGGCTTTTTTGTTCCAGGGGCCCGGTTAGTTTCTAAGGAAAAACCAACCTGACCGTACTCCACCTGCGTCCAAACCTTGGGCGGAGTAAGCCAAAAGTTGCGTCTCACTAAGAGGAATCCAACAAAGTCGACGGCACGTCATTCGAACGTCCGGAGCTTAAGATATGAGCGTTTCCGCTCCGAGGGCCCTGTTGGTTTCGTGTACGAACCAACCTGGACGAACTCAAAGTATTTTTAAACCTTGAGTTCGATATACCGAAACGACCATCTTGATCCAAGGATCACATCGCAACTAACGGTGTATTGATCGGAGACCCGTAGCACAAGTTATGGGTGTCCGACCGAAAAAGGGTTCGATATTTAAGGGGTTCGGGCCTGGTCCGACCCGGCCCGATACTCCCGGGGTCGACCCGAACTAGGTCCGGGTCCGCCCCGCTAGGGCGCGGCCTGGCCCGACCTGGGCACAACGCGCCCAGCACGCTTGCTCGGCCAACGGCCGAGCCGTTTAGCAGAGGGGGGGGGGGGCACCTGCCCCCCTTGTGTAACTGCAGCCCCCCTTTAATGGGGGCCGTTTTTGTAAGCCGACTAGGGGAATTAATTCCCCTGGCTTCCTTTTGTCTGGTCAGCCTGCACCGGCCGGCCGGTTCTGCCAACAAGGACCGGCGACGAACGGTCCTTCCTCTTTCACCAACACTGGCGGCCCGGAACACGCCCCCGGTCACCCTGTTCTACCGCTGCCCGGAACGGGCCGCGGCTTGGTTCGTTCGACGCGGTGCGACGGCACCGTGCCCTTCCACCATGGCCCCGCTCCGTCCACGGTGTCTTTGGTTTTCTTCGACGCGGCGTGACGGCGTCGCGTCCATGTTCAACTTCACGGCGCGGCTCAACGGCGCCACGCTTTACTTTTCGTACGATCCCGCGTGGTGCGACGGCACCACGCCATTCCGTCCCAACCACAATGAATCAAACAAGGATAAAGGAGGAGGTTCGTCCGTGTTTTTGCGGTTCGGTCCCCTCTCGTTAAACGATATCATTTGGTCATATAACTACGAAGAACGAAAAACAATAAATCACGAACAAAAATAATTAAATAATCCCCTACCTTGATAAAAGAGATGAAGAACGTCGGCATCGCGAAGTGAGGATTCGAAGACGTTGACAGAGACTTAGTCTCAGAAAACCGTCTCGAAAAGAGACATCGCGGAAGAAAAATGTCGTGGAAGAAGACGTCGCGTCGCGGGTCGGTGTCACGGAAGACGGTCTCCGAGGGCTCGGCGCTCCACGTCGGAGATCGTTCGTTCTTCGCGTTCTACGCCAAGGAGAATGAAGAACTCAAGACTTCCTTAGTTTTTCTCCAAAGGCTCTCAAACAAATAAACACCAACCCAATAAAATAAGTTCTTAACTTATTTTATTAACACATCAAGGCTTTTGAAATTCAAGTGTTTGAATTCCACATTAACTCACCTCATTAATTCCATAAGTTAATAAACTTAAGTTAACAAAATTAATGGGAGTTGAGGGGGTTAGAGGATATGAAGTGGTGGGGTTCGTGTGGGCCCCACCACCCTCATAACTTCCCAGGGGAGGTTGGGTAGTTACCCAACTTCCATCCAAAGGAATAAACACTTAGAGTAAAAATAAAAATTGTTTTTAAATTTTTATTTTTAACTTCCACAATTTTTGTCAACTTCTCTCATGTAAATACAACTCCGGATTAAAAATTCCTAAGCAATTACCGGCGTTGCAGTTCCATCGGTGCCCTCGGAATTTGATTCCGAGAACCGGTTCAAAAGATAGAAAAACCCGCTCATTCATTCACTGAACGCACCCGATCTAAACTTCGGATTGAAATTCCGAGCACATCGGGCCTCGAAATCAAGTGCCGTCTGAAACTACGTTCTTGTAAAATCCCAAATAAAACTAAGAAATATTTTTTCCCTTGAATTTTACGGGTCTTTACATTACTCCCACCTCAGGGATTTACGTCCCCGTAAAGATACATCGAAAACTAGGGAAACAAATGTGGGTACTGAGCACGCATCTGAGCCTCCCGCTCCCAAGTGCTCTCCTGGAGGTTCTCGTGCTTCCATCTGATGCGCACTAGAAGAATCGACCATCCACGTAGGATCCACTCCTGTCGATCCTCGATCTCCACTGGGACCTCCACAAAAGTCGCCCCATCATCAACGTCATGCTCCCCATGGTCAATGATATGCGACGGGTCGTGCACGTATCTCCTCAGCTGCGATGCGTGGAAGATGTCATGCACCCGGTGCAACTGAGGTGGTAGAGCCAGGTGATAAGCCACCTCGCTTATCCTGCTAAGGATCTGGAATGGTCCGATGAAGCGTGGATACAACTTGCCGCCTCGGCCAAATCTCCGTAATCCACGTCGAGGTGAGACACGCAAGAAGACGTTCTCGCCATCCTCGAACTCTAGTGGCCTCCACCTCCTATCAGCATATGACTTCTGCCGGCTCTGAGCTGTCCTCATCCACTCGTGGATGACTTGGACCTTCCCTGTCATGGCCTGAACAATCTCTGGTCCCACAAGTGCTGACTCCCCAGGGTCTGTCCAGCACAAAGGAGATCTGCAAGTTCGGTCGTAAAACGCCTCGTATGGTGCCATCCTGATGGTGGAGTGGTAGCTGTTGTTGTTCGCGAACTCCACCAAGGGTAGGTGGTCCTCCCAGCTGCGACCAAAGTTGAGGAAACATGCGCAGAGCATGTCCTCGAGAGTATGAATGGTCCTCTCCGTCTGACCATTCATCTGAGGGTGAAAGGTTGTGCTTAGACGTAGCTATTTTCCAACCGCCTCCTACAACCCCTTCCAAAGCCGGGAAGTAAAGCGAGCATCTCAATCAGAGACGATAGATGATGGCACACCATGAAGCCGCACAATCTCCTGAATGTAGAGATGTCCCATGCTCTCCACTGAGCCCTTCTCTCTGATGGGTAGAAAGTACACCGACATGGTGAGTCGGTCGAAAATCACCCAGATGGAGTTGTGACCTCTGGAAGTGTGTGGAAGTCCAGTCAAGAATTCCATAGATATGTAGTCTCACTTCCACTCTGGGACCTCTAAGGGTTGTACCAAGCCTGCTGGTACCTGGTTCTCAGCCTTCACCTGCTGGCAGGTGAGGCATCGAGAAACAAACTCTGCCACAACCTTCTTTATGCCCGGCCACCAGTGCTGTTGCTTGAGATCCTGGTACATCTTCGCCACTCCGGGATGTACCGCCAAGGGAGAGGTGTGAAACTCTCTCACCACCTCCTCCCGTAAAGAGACTGGTACCAAGGTACGTCCTCTGAAAAGAATTTTGTGCCCTACTCCAAAGGAGAAACCATCAGGTGCCTGTCCTGAGGATATCTGTACACGCCGCGTCTCACAGTCAGCGTCCCCACGATGTGCCTCTCTGACCCACTGCAGTAGTGGAGGAGTGACTGTGAGAGACTGAAGGAAGGATGCTCCATCTCAATCCACGAAAAATATCTGTAAAGAGGCTAGCTGCTTTGTCGCCTCCTCAAGTAGCTGAATGCCCATCCTCCTACTGAGAGCATCGGATACCACGTTTCCCTTCTCCGGAGTATATACTATCTCAAAGTCATAGTCCTGGAGGAACTTGAGCCATCGCCGCTATCTCAGATTCAGGTCCTTCTGAGAGAAGATGTATCTGAGACTCTGATGGTCAGAAAAGACTGTAAAGTGCTCGCTCATAAGGTAGTGTCGCCATGTCTTCAGAGTGAAGACCATTGCTGCAAACTCCAGGTCATGGGTAGCGTAGTTCTTCTCATGCAGCCTCAACTGACGTGATCTATAGGCGATCACTTCCCGCTCCTGCATCAGGACACATCCGAGCCTAGTCCCTGATGCATCACAGTAGACTACGTACCCTACTCCCTCCTCAGGCAACCTCAAGATAGGTGCGCTGGTCAATCTCTGTCTCAGCTCCTGGAAGCTCTACTGACATCTGTCTGACCACACAAAGGGTTTCCCCTTTTTCGTTAAATCTGAGAGTGGTGCCGCAACTCTGGATAAGTCTAGCACAAATCTCTGATAGTATCCAGCTAGTCCCAAGAAACTCCGCACCTCCGTCACGCTCCTGGGTGGCTCCCAAGCTAGCACTGCCTCGATCTTCGCGGGATCCATAGCAACTCCCGCCTTAGAAATGACATGCCCCAAGAAGTGGACCTCACGTATCCAGAACTGACACTTCGAGAGCTTTCAATAAAGCTAGTGCTCTCGGAGTGTGTCTAGTAAAACTCGTAAGTGGTAGGCGTGCTCCTCCTCAGTCGTCGAGTAAATCAAAATGTCGTCGATGAAGACCATGAAAAATCGATCAAGGTATGGCTAAAATATCATGTTCATGAAGGCCATGAACACTACTAGAGCATTGGTTACGCCGAAAGGCATAACCAAGAAATCATAGTACCCATACCGACATCTGAAGGCCGTCTTCTGCACATCCTCGTCTCGAACTTTGAGATGATGATAGCCTGACCTGAGGTCTATCTTCGAGAACCACTGTGCTCCCTTGAGCTGATCGAAGAGGTCATCAATCCTCAGTAGCAGATACTTGTTCCTCACTGTCACCTAGTTCAGGCGACGATAGTCAACACAAAGTCGCAAGCTCCTGTCCGCCTTCTTGGCGAACAATATCGGGGAAGCCCAAGGTGAAACACTAGGTCGGATGAACCCCTTGCCATGCAAGTCCTACAACTGTAACCGTAGATCTCGAAGCTCGGTGGGGGCCATCCGATATGCTGGAGTGGATATCGGGGTTGTCCCGGGGTACAGGTCAATATAAAAGTCTACCTCTCTGCGAGGAGGTAGCCCTGGAACGTCGTCGGGGAAAACGTCCGCATACTGATCCACCACTGCAGGAAAACTAGGACTCCGCACGTCAATATCTCCTAGAATGAGGCTAGCTAACTGGTAAGTGATGGGTTTTCCTCTCCTCCGTGGAAGTCCATCCTATGCTACAAAGGCTCCCTTCTCGCCGGTGAAGGTGAACCTTCTCCCGTCGGTGCATACACATCGCACCTTGCGCCTAATACAGTCAATATGTGCATGGACAATAGACAACCAATCCATGCCCAAGATGACGTCGTAAGGCCTCGACACCACAACAAGAAGATCCCAGCCGAAGCTCTCACCTCCTAGAGTAATCTCACACCGCCGGCACCAGTGCATAATCATTGAGTCTACTCCCGTAGGAGCCTCTAGCCGTAAGGATCGAGCCAACGGCTCTGTCGGAATCTCTGAGCTCTGAACAGGGGCAGTGGCTATGAAAGTGTGAATCGCTCCCATGTCTATAAGAACTGCAGCAAGGGTGGAATAGACACAGATAGTACCTTGAATCATCTCGGGTGCGCCGTGGTCATAGGCCTCCACTGCCTGGAGCTGTGCCTGTCTCTGTCCTCCAGCTCCCTATGGTCGGGGTGGACCTCCTGGTGGTGGTGGTGGTAGAGCCTCAAAGCATCGCCCACCACCTGCTGCTCGGACAGCTCCTCTGCCTTGTCCTCCTGCTCCCTGCGGACCGTCACGGTCGACCCTCTTCCTCTGCCTCAGTGGTCCCTCAACCTTATGCTGCTCCTTGGCACGGTGGGTCGGGCAGTCACGAGCCATGTGGCCCTGCCTGCCGCATGAGTAGCACTACCTGCCTCTCTAAAGACTGGATCTGCGCTGTGTGCCCCGCACTGCTGAGCCAGTGTCCTGAGGTCGTCTGCCTGAGGTTCTGGTCTTCCTGGACCCATGAGTCATCCGTCGACTTCCTGCTGCAGAAGACTCTATTACGTGCTGCTCTGTGGTGGGTCTCGGCGCTGGTGTAGACTCGGCAAGAAATCTCTCGATCAAAAGGGCTCACTCCAGTACTCCTGTCTGAGTCAAAATGCTGAGGGATATTATCGATGCCCTGATCTCGTGTCTCAATCCCTACTCAAAGGTTTGGGCCCAGAATAATGGGTCTCGTACCATGTCTGTTGAGTAGCGCGAGAGATCGGTAAATCTCGCCGAGTACTGGGCGACCATCAAGATTCCCTACTACAGCTGAAGAAGCTCCTGGATGCGCACTGCACGGAGGGTGGCTGGGACGAACTCTGAGTGGAAGAGGCTCTCAAAATCCGTCCATAGGATAGATGCCTCATCATGCACCTGGAGCATCAAACTCCACCATCGGCCCGATGTTGCATGCAGTAGGCTCGCTGTGGGGATCACCATGAGGTCTGCTGGTGTCCTCACTAACTGAAAAACTCATACCACTGCCTCCAGCCAGTCCTCGGATTCCTTGGGGTCCGTCTCCCCGAAGAACCTGGGCGGTCGCTGGCGCTGGAACTCATGCAGTGCACTGAGGCGACGTGCATCGTCAGCGGCTGGTGCTGGAAGTATCGGTGGCTCGGCGGGTAGAGCTACCGCAGGTGCCACTGCTGACAAAGGGCCCTGCACCGAGGCCTCGTCGCTCGGTGGGCTGTTGTCATGCTCAACTCTCAGAACCCTAGCTGGCTGCCATTGTGGTGCCATCCTGAAAAGGAAAAAGCTGTGCCACGATCAGAACAGTATACCTGGTGAGCTGATACAAGTAATCACAAAGAAAACTTGAAACACACATGCAATCAATTTTTTTGTGCATTAAGTCGGAAATCAGAAGTCAGGGTCCTAGTGTACGGATACGTTGGCCGCCGCACCAACACTGGACTCCCTGGACTGATAACCACACTCAATACGCTAAACACTATTGCTTCACATAGAAAAAGATCAGAGTCCCAAGTTCTGTGGTAGAACCGAACTCCTCTGATACCAATTTGTCACGACTCGTCCTCGGGGCCCGTGACGTGACTACCCCAAGCCCGTCTTCCATAGGCCAGGGACTGGCGACTAGCACCAAGGCGTAAAACCCGGTAAAGGGAAGGCATTGCCTTTGTAAAGTAAACAACAAACACCACAGAGTAAGCAGGCAGAAGTAAACACTAAGTAAAAACTGGTACAACAGTAAGTGCAGAAAGTAAGTGGGCCAGAATACAAACCCAACTAAAAGTAAAGTACAACTCGAAAGGGAAAACAACAACTAAAAAGTAAAGCCACATCGTCTAGCCGTCCTCTGGAAGTCCCACCTGGAGGGTGGGTACAGATAGCCTTCACTGCTCCTCAGGTCCAGCCGACCGCTCCGAGTACGTCCCGCCTACTGGTCCACCTCCAGGTATCGTTCTACTCCGCAAGTTTCCACCACGATCAGTGTTGTCTGTCGTATGCAACTAACACAACGTAGTGCGGGCATAGCCCGTGCAGGGGTGAGTATGAGCTACTCAGTAGGGACCCCAAGACCCCCAAAGGTCTCCCAAAATCCACAAAGGATAATCCACAAAGGAAATATACAATCACGAAATAACAACCGACACTGCTTAGGTATATTCCCATACATATAACTAAGTCATCAATTTCAATACGCTCCAACCTCCGAGCCCAAGTACAACCCAGTCCTCACCAGAAATCAAACGTAAATCCACACAGGATAGCACAACACAATCCACACATGAAAGTTAAACAGGATTAATCTCACACAGGTATACTTATTCAAAAGATGATAGAGATGATCACTGATCCATCTAGGTCGTCGGACCCACAAAGGATCGATAGGTACTAACCCCCGCAATGACCCACACAGGATCAGACCCACACAGGATCTGTAGGCGCTGGCTCACACAGAACCGCTGAGCACTGCCCACATAGGATCAGACCCACACAGGATCGGTAGCACTGATCCACACAGGATTGCTGAGTGCTGTAGTCGTCATCGTCAAATCCACAGAGGATCTTTGCACAGTCGTCGTCGCAGTCACAGTAGCAGTCACAGCCAGCTCTAGGGTTCCCGCACAGAGCAAGCTCGTTCGGGAGGGTCCGCTCCACGAGCTGAGAGGCTGATGCATCAACTGACACATATTCCAGAGTTAATGTATCCAAAAGTTCTGTATCATCAATAGGAACTCAACGTCGTAGACGGCGCGTCAATCGGACGCCCGGTCTGAGTGTTATTGGCTTTTTCGTTCCAGGGGCCCGGTTAGTTTCTAAGGCAAAACCAACCCGACCATACTCCAACTGCGTCCAAACCTTGGGCGGAGTAAGGCAAAAGTCCCGTCTCACTAAGAGGAATCCAACAAAGTTGACGGCACGTCATTCGGACGTCCGGAGCTTAAGTTATGAGCGTTTCCGCTCCGAGGGACCGGTTGGTTTCGTGTACGAACCAACCCGGACGAACTCAAAGTATTCCAAAACCTTGAGTTCAATATATCTAAACGACCGTCTCGATCCAAGGATCGTATTGAAACTGACGGTGCATCGATCGGAGACCCGTAGCACAAGTTATGGGTGTCCGACCGAAAAAGTGTTCGGTATTTAAGGGGTTCGGGCCCAGTCCGACCCGGCCTGATACCCCCGGGGGTCGACCCGAACTGGGTCGACCCAAATCGGGTCCGGGTCCGGCTCTCTAGGGCGCGGCCCAGCCCGGCTGGTGCGGCCCGGCCTGGTGGACCAGTCGGGCGGCCGGCCCGGCCTGGGCACAGTGCGCCCAGCGCGCTTGCTCGGCCAACGACCGAGCCGTTTGGCAGAGGGGGGGCGCCTTCCCCCCTGGTGTAACCGCGGCCCTCTTTAATGGGGGTTGTTTTTGTAAGCCGGTCGGGGGAATTAATTCCCCCGGCTTCCTTTTTTCCGGTCGGCCCGCACCGGCCGGCTGGTTCTGCCAACAAGGACCGGCGACGGCCGGTCCTTTCTCCTTCGCTGACACCGACGGCCCGGAACCGGCCGCCGGTCACCCTGCTCCGCCGCGGCCCAGAACCGGCTACGGCTTGGTTCGTCCGGCGCGGTGCGACGACACCGTGCCCTTCTTCCGCGACCCCGCTCCGGCCGTGGTGTCTTCAGTTTTCTTCGACACGGCGCGACGGCTTTGTGTCCTTGTTCAACTTCACGGCGCCGCGCGACGGCGCCGCGCTTTACTTTCCGTATGATCCCGTGTGGTGCGACAGCACCATGCCATTCCATCCCAACCACAATGAATCAAACAAGGATAAAGGAGGAGGTTCGGCCGTGTTTGTGCAGTCCAGACCCCTCTCGTTAAACGATATCATTTGGTCGTATAACTACGAAGAACGACAAACTAGAAATCACGAACGAAAATAATTAAATAATCCCCTACCTTGATAAAAGAGATGACGAACGTCGGCATCGCGAAGAGAGGATTCAAAGACGTTGATGTAGATTTCGTCGCAGAAAACCATCACGAAAAGAGACGTCGCGGAAGAAAAACTTCGTGGAAGAAGACGGCGCATTGCGGGTCGGTGTCTCGGAAGACGGTCTCTGAGGGCTCGGCGCTCCATGTCGGAGATCGTTCGTTCTTCGTGTTCTACGCCAAGGAGAATGAAGAAATCAAGACTTCCTTATCTTTTTCTCCAAAGGCTCTCAAACAACTAAACACCATCCCAATATAATAAGTTCTTAACTTATTTTATTAACACATCAAGGCTTTTGAAATTAAAGTGTTTGAATTCCACATTAACTCACCTCATTAATTCCATAAGTTAATAAACTTAAGTTGACAAAATTAATGGGAGTTTAGGGGGTTAGAGGATATGAAGGGGTGGGGTTTGTGTGGGCCCCACCACCCTCATAACCTACCAAGGAAGGTTGGGTAGTTACCCAACTTCCATCCAAAGGATTAAACACTTAGAGTAAAAATAATATTGTTGTTAAATTTTTATTTTTAACTTCCACAATTTTTATAAACTTCTCTCGTGTAAACACAACTTTGGATTAAGTGTTCCTAAGCAATTATCGGTGTTGTGGTTCTATCGGTACCCTTGGAATTCAATTCTGAGCACCGGTTCAAAAGATAGAAAAACCCGCTTGTTCGTTCACTGAACGTACCCGAGCTAAACTTCGGATTGAAATTCTAGGCACATCGGGCCTCGGAATCAAGTGCCGTCTAAAACTGCGTTCTTGTAAAATCCCAAAGAAAATTAAGAAATTTTTTTCCCTTGAATTTTACGGGTCTTTACATCCATACTTTTGGACAGAAAAAGGATTTATATGGGAATAATAAGAGGATTTTTGTCCTACCTTGCTCAAATAACTTCATTAAGAGGATAAAGAAGTCTTAAAAGGATGTTTAGTTTCTATAGAATATGTTAGTGAATATTTTAGAGTTCATATTTGTTGAATATGGAGTTATATTTTTTGGAACCTGGATATGTTTCCCATAAAAACTAGAACTATTGAGGTAACTTTTGGATGATGCACATATCTCATCATTTTCTATTCATCGAAGAATCACTATGATGTATATAGTGTTGAAGAAAAACTTATGTTGGGATAACATGAAGAGGGAGATTTTGGAGTTTGTATCTCGATGCTTGGTATGCCAACAAGTAAAGGTGGAACAATATAAGTCTAATAGAATAATAAAACCATTTCTTATACCAACAAAGAGATGCAAAAACATAACCATGGATTTCATCATATAAATCCTGAGTACTCCTAAAAGAAATAATTCCTTCTGGGTAGTATTAGATCACCTTAAATAGTTTACACATTTCATTTCTATAAAAGAATATTTATATCTTGAAAAACTCAATAGGTGCCACACCCCGACCCGACGCTTTTTTTATTTTAACTATTTTGGGTCTTGCTTTTGAGATGCGGTTTGAACCGGTTCTATTTATTAGAAATTGGGATCTTATATGGGTGTGTGACTATATGCGCGATCATGTGTAGTGACCAAATTTAATAAGATAAAGTTTTATGATTAAATTTTTTTTATTACACGGCTGCACGACTGTGCCTGCGATCGTGCACGCATTTGTGCGCCGTGTCCAGGTGAGTAATTAATGCAATTATTTTAAAACTAGTTTTATTATTATTACTTTAGATTTATTATTAGTATTATTATTAATTAAGTTAATGTTTTAACTTGGTCCTTTATATTATTTAGATTTTATTATCATTTTTTTTATTATTAGTAATAATTTTTTTAATTAGATTATTGTTTTCTTCTTTTACTTTATCTTATTTTCTTGTTCTTTTTATTTTCTTTTATTTTCTCTTTTTTTCCTCCTTTTATTCTTTATTTTATTTTTTTCTATTATTTTTTATTTAGTTTATTTCTCTTGTTGTTTTCTTTCTTTTCATTCTCCCCTCCTCCCTTTTCCTCCCCCTCCCTCCGTCGCGTTTCTTCTCCCCCTCCCTTCAGCCCGTCACACTACAGGACCCCCCCTCTTACCCTAAAACACTTTCAGCTGGTCACTTCACCCCTGGTCCGCACTACCCAAACCCCCAACAACTCTTCACGGCCGCTGCTCCCTCGTTTCAATCTGGTGTCGCTACTAACCCACACCTCTCCTCTCGGCTCATCGCGCGCCACACACCATCCCCTTCGCGTGACTCCCACTGGCACACAGCACCTCCAGTGCGGACCTCTCCTCTCTTCCACCATGCCATCAGCCACCGTCCACACGCCCTTCACCCCTTCTCCTCACCGGATCGGCTACCTGAGCCACGTCACTCCCCCGATGGACTCCATCGGCGCACCGTCATTGCGAAGCACCCCCCCCCCCATGAACCTTTGAGTTGCGACCCTCCTCTCCCTCTCCGATGAACTACCCTCCTCTTTTTTGGACAACCTAGTTCACACCCACCTTCTTATTCCAATGAGTCCAGATGGTGCAACGCCTTCCGACACCCTACATATTTCTTGGATAGCTCCTCGGACCCTTTCCATAGGTGTGATATACCTCCATTGTTAATTCTTTCAATTTGTTTAAGTTGTGGTTAGGGGTTTTGGTTTGGCATTTGGTTTAATTTTGGTGTAATCGGATTGATGTTTTGATTCTAGAGTTCATTTGAGTTTTTTGCGGTGAATTTGGTGTGTGATTCGATCATTGCTTTGATAATTGGGATTTTCTGACACCGAGGTAGGTGGTTCCATTTATAATTATTGTTTTAAAAATTAATTTGTGTGTTTGGTTGGTTTATCACATTTAATTATTAGTTTTCCTACTTTTAATTTGGTTTTTGTTGGGATCAGATGCATATTTGATTTAGTAGTAACATGTTTATGTTGCATGTGGGTAATTGTTTTGTGGAAAACTCATGCTGAACCATTTAATAGTGTTTTATAAATTGCGCAAATTATTTTTTAGAATGTGCAGAGAGTGAGAGTGGTGTTTTGGCTTAGCATCTATATGTGTCGTCTAATAAATGAGTTTTGAGTGGATTTTTGGTATTTTAGTCATGTGATGTATTTTTAAATGGGTTTGCAAGTTGTTCTGGCAGTTTGTTTAACTATATTAATGTTATTTTTAACTATGCGGGTGGTTTCTTTAATTGTGTGTGTGATGCAGATTGTGTTCCTGAGATGGCAAGGTGTGTGTATGGTCATGTACGAGGGTTTGGGTTGGTCTAGTGTGTGAAGCAGTGTTTTGTTCTAAAAAATTATTTGTGAAAATTTGAATTGTTTTATTAAACAATTATTAAGGGTGAAAAATTGTTTTGGTTAAATTTTGTAAAGGTTTTGATGCTTAAAGTCACACGACGTGTGTGTAAATTGTTCAATAAATTCTTTTAATAGTTTGTCTAGCAGTGAAAGTGTTTTATTTGATTGTGCAGTTATTTTAATTGGTTGTGTAAGTGATGCAGATTTGGATTTGGGATATTTTTCGTGAGCGTATTATTATATATTTATTTATTTTTTATGGTTTTTGTGTGTGTACATGGTGGTTTAGGCATGTGTAGTGGCTTGTTTGGTTTGACTATATTATTATGACATGTGACATGAACTCTAAACTACTTGAGCACAAACGGGAATCCTGGGTACTAGGTTGGTGGACTAGGACTAGTGTGCTAGTGATACAGAAGTGGCATCAGCCCGATTTCACGTAGCTGGATTGATGACAATAACACTAACTAAACTTTTGGATGATGTTTGGATACCACTAGGTTATGTATGTGTTTCCCTAATAGTGGCCCGTGCATGAGAACATATATTTTTGTGTTCCTGTACCATTGTTCACTAAGACATGATGTTCTAGGGTCCCACTTATCGCTAGTATCTTTAGGGCCTCTCCCATGTATTGTGATCCTATTTTTCTCTACGCTCACCATCGGCACACAGTGTGATGTTGGGGTTACCAAGAAAGTATGTGTGTGTGTGTGTGTGTGTGTTAATTTATGTTTTTTTCCATTTAGAGTAGTTTTCCCTTAAAAACTGTTTTCATTAAAATTCTTTAAGAACATAATTATTTTTATTACTTTAAATTAAAAATGTATTTGTAATTTAATAATTATTCATGGAACCTTTTCTCGGTGGCATCCTAATGGGATTTTATCTCACACCCTACATACACCATTGGGTGTATGTAGATTCTATTTTTTCTGCATTCCAGGTTGAGGCATCGTGCACAGAATTGGTGGTTTGCGTTGTTAGCAGTGCCCTCATGTTGGTTTGGTGAACGTAGCTTGAGGTTGTTGCACCTCATGGTGCTTGGAGGTTTGAGTTAGTGTTTTTAGTTTTTTCCCTTTGTTGTCGTTCCTTTTGGGTTTTTAGTCCAAGTTGTAAAATTTAAATCTGAACTTGGTGTAAGGGTCTATTTGGTTATCTGTTTTTGGTTTTAAATTATTCATCTTGTTTTTTGTTTTATATTTATTTATTCAGGTAAATCATTGCCAAGTTTTATTTTTGATACTCGGGCACTTGTGCCAGCCCGTGGAGATCGGGAACGCCCCTTGGGCCTTTCCGCGGACTGGGTTTGGTGCCAGGTCGGATGGTGACCAGTCTTGGTTCGTGAAAAAATTGTATCAGAGGCAGCTTTTTTCTCTTGTTATACAGGATGTCAGGAATATTAGAGATGGGACTGTCGGTACTCAAGGGATAGGTGCGAGAAGAGCATCGTGAACTCTTACTCGTTTCGATCCTCGAGTAACCAGGGGTAGTCCGGGATTTAATTTTTTGACTTTGGTCTATGTGGATGGGGGATGACAGTAGGAGTAAACCAGTACTGCGTGTAGTCTCACATGGAGTAGCGACCCATGTAATGCCTGAGAGTACGGTTCGCCACTCCTAGTGGTTGGTGCTTGCATAGGGCACGGTCTTCTAAACCATGTAGTCGGGTTAGACATGACCAATAGTCCTCCGCCTACGTTCTTTAATGTTTGTGATGTCTTGCTTCAGTTTTGGGATTGACATGAAATTTTTTTCCTTTAAAAAGGGAAGCATAATTTGGTGCTGCTCTTATTTTATTTTGGGTGTGCAGTTGGAATGATATTTAGGGTGAATTTATCTTGAACCTTGTTTTTGGAAATTTGGCGTTTGATTTTTTGAAAATTGAATTCCTAAAACAACGTCTTGGATTATCTGAAATTAAAGTGGGTTGTTTTAGAAATGGAAAGCCTTCTGGAAATTTTCTTTGAATTTTTGAAATGGTTTTGAAAAAAAAGTATTTTCGGATAATGAGAAAGTTTTATTCTTGAAAGTGGCATAACCTTGATTTGTCTAATGGTATTTCTATGGATGCTTTCATGGGTACGTGGAAGTGATTAATGGATAGTTGGTGGATTGTGTGGATGGGTACCTGGGTGGCACGAAAATGAAAATCTGCAAGGCATCCAGGAATATCAGTGGTGAGTGACTAATTTTAAAAGCCACATATTGTTTCCAGAAAAGTGGGTTTTTCTCAAAAAGAGGTTTTTGTTCTTAAATGGTTTTGGAACTAGAAATATTTTTGAGTCCGAAGTGAAAGCGATGGGTTCAAAAGACTTGTTGGGTTTTATTGTACTACGCTTGGTTTTTCAAGCGGGTGTTTTTATTCAAGGATGAATTGATGTTTTAAATTGAAATTGTTTGATTTGTGTCCGATATATGAATGTTTGATTTGTGATGTGTTTGGATTTGTGGAAGGCTGTTTTTTGTTTCTTATTTGGGATATTCCCCCTAGAAATGTCCCATGGGTTTCCAGTAAGTCTTTCAGTTCTTGGCTCAGCCCAGACTCCCAGTGGAGTGGCAGAGTTGGGTTCTGCTCGGTGGTGTCGATTTTTCATAGACGTCGAGGTCAGTTTGATATCGTTGAATGTTTTGGGAAAGTTGTAAGGGTCCAGTTTTTGAGGAACTCTAAAAGTTGTGTGGGTGTAAGTTTTCTCGAGTGTGTCTGGAGGAGCCAGACTACACCAGCAAATGGTTATCATTTCGTTTTCATTGTAAATGGGAATATTGTGAGTGGCACTCAAGACTAACCACATTCCGCGGTTTTACCTAAAGAAGTGAAGGCAAGAGAAATTGGTGGATCTCATAGGTTCTCAATCAATCAACAGGATGCGATTGAGGTGCATTAACCATTCTGATAAGCTGTTTTCATGCTCTCCAGAGGTTGGGTGGAACAATCAGATTAAAGCTCGTAATAGTTGTTGGTCTCGTCCATATTTTGGTAAGTGTAGGTTCCTCATACGATGAAGAGTGTGAACCAAAGGGACTTGTTCTTGGAGTTCCCCTCTCATCAGCTTGTGTCGCGCGTTTGACCGACCGCTCAATCTCCTACCTCTAGTGTGGTAATTTGGATACCCTAAGTTGTTCACTGTAATTATTAGTTGGTATGTTGACGGAGTGTCCGCTTTCAGGACACGGGGAGAAGTATGTAGGTTTCTTTATCAGTGAAAGAAGTTCAAGATAGAGGTTTTCAGTTTGTGACTGTGAGGCGGTAGATGCTTTAGACATCAGGGCCCCAACTGTAGGTCTCGGGGTGAAGCTTGTGTGCAGTCAAAACTCATCGGACATGGGATGGACTTGATACGACATAAGTTCATAGTGACGGGATGGGGAAAGATTAAATGTATTTATTTTGGTACCCTCTCTGAAGGCATCATTCTTGTTGTGAGGGGAATGGAGTCCTTGTCTACTTGTCGTGGTCTTATTTTATTAGTGTTCCTCTTGGGCCTTAAATAAGTCTGGAAAATCCATATTTTTGTAAATCTTCCAGGCATGATCTGTAAAACTTCTTTTTGTTAGTTATGGATTGAAATCGTAATCATTTCAGAGATACTCATGTCTTGTGGGATTAACATGTGCCAGTCTAGTTTTCCACTAGGTTAGGATTTTCTACTATCAAAACTATCTCATGTGATGGAATATTGGCCAGTGTAGAAATAAACCATGTAGGCCATCCCGTGTTGGCGGGTTCTATGGTGTCAATAAATTTTAAAATGGTGGGGAGTCCTGGTTCGGGTCTCGCCGATATCTCCTCTTGTGTTGGTTGGTTAAACTTAGGGAGCTTGGTTGGTCACGCTAGTGTCAGAGGTTTGTCTGGGTTTGTGAGTCATCTTGGTTTGGAGAACCAGTGTTTGAAAAGAATCCTAATTTGCTGGGGAGGCCACCATAGGACGAACATGGGGGAAGCTCTGTTTTGAAAGTGCTCTTGGCGGGGCAACCCCTTGCTTCTACTCCACCTGACCTCGACCATGGTAATTGGTTAGCTCAGATAATGGGTCGTTGGACGAGTGTTTTTGGAGATAATGAGTGGCCCCGGTGATCCCTAAGTTGGGGGTCAGGGTGTTCCATATTGTAGTGGCGTTTGAAGGTGAATTCATTTTTGTTGGCTTTTCTGCTTGGTGATTCTAGTTTGGAGATTTTTGGAGTTTTAGGTCATGGGTGTTTTGAATGCCCGGTCTTCGGATGATTGATTTTTTTTTAGGCAACTTCGTAGTCTTTCTTGGAATCTTAGGTTGACCCATTATTTGGGGACTTTCTGGGGGAAAGAAGTGTCATGGTGGGGAGAATTGTCACACCCTAACCCGACTCTTTTTTTATTTTAACTATTTTGGGTCTTGCTTTTGAGATGTGGTTTGAACCGTTTCAATTTTTGAGAAATTGAGATCTTAAATGGGTGAGCGACTATATGCGCGATCGTGTGTAGTTCCCAACTTTAATAAGATAAAGTTTTATATTTTTTTTGATTACATGGTCGCACGACTGTGCCCGCGATCATGCGCACATCTGTGTGCGGTGTCCAGGTGAATAATTAATGCAATTATTTTGCAACTGGTTTTATTATTATTATTACTTTAGATTTATTATTAGTAAAATTATTGTTTAAGTTAATGTTTTAACTTGGTTGTTTCTATTATTTAGATTTTATTATCATTAGTTTTATTATTAGTAATAATTTTTTTAATTATATTATTTTTTTCTTATTTTATTTTATCTTATTTTCTTTTTATTCTTATTTTCTTTTATTTGATCTTTTTTCCCTCCCCTTATTCTTTATTTTATTTTATTTTATTTATTTTTTATTTATTTTATTTCTCTTGTTTTTTTCTTTATTCTCATTCTCCCCTCATCTCTTTTCCTCCCCCTCCCTCTGTCGCTTTTCTTCTCCCCCTCCCTTCGGCCCGTCGTGCTACAAGCCCCCCCTCTAACCCTAAAACCCTTTCAGTTGGGAACTTCTCCCCTGGTCCGCGCTACCCAAACCCCCAGCAGCTCTTCACAGTTGTTGCTCCCTCTTTTCCCTCCGGCATCGCAGCTAACCCACACCTCTCCTCTCGGCTCACCACGCGTCGCACGCCCTCCCCTTCACATGACTCCCACTGGCACACAACACCTCTAGCGCGGACCTCTGCTCCCTTCCGTCATGCCATCAGCCACCGTCCACACATCATTCGCCCCTTCCCCTCGTCGGACCGGCTACCCGAGCCACGTCGTTTCCCCAATGGACTCAATCGGTGCACCGTCGTTGCGAAGACCCCCCCCCCCCCCCTTTGAACCTTTTAGTCGTGACCCTCCTCTCCCTCTCTAGTGAACTACCCTCCTCCTTGATGGAAAACCTTAGCCGCACCCCCCCCTTCTTATTCCGATGAGTCCAACCAGTGTGATACCTTTCGGCACCCTACCTCTTGCTCGGACAGCTCTTCAGACCCTTTCTATAGGTGTGATATACCTATATTATTAATTATTTCAATTTGTTTAAGTTGTGGTTAGGGTTTTTGGTTTGGTATTTGGTTTAATTTTGGTGTAATCGGATTGATGTTTTGATGCTAGAGTTCATTTGATTTGTTTGCGGCGAATTTGGTGCGTGATTCAATCATTTCTTTGATAATTGGGGTTTTCTGACACTGAGGTAGGTCTATTTATATTTATTGTTTGAAAAATTAATTTGTGAGTTTGGTTGGTTTATCACTTTTAATTATTAGTTTTCCTACTGTGAATTTGTTTTTTATTGGAATCAGATGCATATTTGATTTAGTAGTAACATGTTTATGCTGCAAGTGGGTAATTATTTTTGTGGAAAACTCATGCTGAACTATTTAATAGTGTTTTATAAATTGCACAAATTATTTGTTAGAATGTGCAGAGAGTGCGAGTGGTGTTTTGGCTTAGCATCTATATGTGTCTTGTCATAAATGATCTTTTGAGTGGATTTTTGGAATTTTAGTCGTGCGACGTTTTTTTAAATGGGTTTGCAAGTTGTTCTGGTGATTTTTTTAACTGTAGTAATGGTGTTTTTAACTGTGCGGGTGGTTTCTTTAATTTCATGTGTGATGCAGATTGTGTTCATGAGATGGAGAGGTGTGTGTATGGTCACGTAGAAGGGTTTGGGTTGGTCTAGTGTGTGAAGCTATGTTTTGTACTAAAAATTTATTTGTGAAAATTTGAATTGTTTTATTAAACAATTATTAAGGGTGAAAATTTGTTTTGGTTAAATTGAGAAAAGGTTTTGATGCTTAAAGTCATGCGACGTGTGTGAAAATTGTTCAATAAATCCTTTTAATAGTGTGTCTGGAAGTGAAAGTGTTTTATTTGATTGTGCAGTCATTTTAATTGGTTTTTTAAGTGATGCAAATTTGTTTTTTGGGATATTTTTAGTGTGCGTATTATTATTTATTTATTTATTTTTTATGGATTTTGTGTGTGAACATGGTGTTTTTGGCGTGTGTAGTGGCTTTTTTGGTTTGACTATATGATTATGACATGTGACATGAACTCTGAACTACTTGAGCATAGACAGGAAGCTTGGGTACTAGGTGGGTGGACTAGGACTAGTGTGCTAGTGATACGGAAGTGGCATCGGCCCAGTTTCTCTTAGCTGGATTGAGGACTACAACACTAACTAAACTTTTGGATGATGTTTGGAGACCACTAGGTTATGGATGTGTTGACCTACTAGTGGCTCATGCAAAAGAATGTATATTTTTTTGTTCCTGTACAATTGTTCACTGAGACGCGATGTTCTAGGGTCCCACTTCTCGCTAGTATCTTTAGGGCCTCTCCCATGTATTGTGATCCTCTTTTTCTCTACGCTCACTATCGGCACACAGTGCGATGTTGGGGTTACCAAGAAAGTGTGTGTGTGTGTGTGTGTTAATTTAAGTTGTTTTCCATTTAGAGTAGTTTTCCTTTAAAATTTGTTTTCATTAAAATTATTTAAGCACATAATTATTTTTATTCCATTAAATTTAAAATGTATTTGTCATTTAATAATTATACGTGGAACCTTTTCTCAGTATCATCCTACTAGGATTTTATCTCACACCCTACATACACCATTGGGTGTATGTAGATTCTGTTTTTTCTGCATTCCAAGTTGAGGCATCCTACACAGCATTGGTGGTTCTCATTGTCAGCAGCATCCTCATGTTAGTTTGGTGAATGTAGCTTGAGTTTGTTGAACCTCATGGTGATTGGAGGTTTGAGTTAGTGTTTTTAGTTTTTTTTCTTTGTTTCCATTCCTTTAGGTTTTTTAGTCTAAGTTGTAAACTTTAAATTTGGACTTGGTGTAAGTGTCTGTTTGGTTATCTGTTTTTAGTTTTAAATTATTCATCTTGTTGTTTGTTTTATATTTATTTATTCGGGTAAATCATTCCCAAGTTTTATTTTTGATACCCGGGCACTTGTGCCAACCATGGGGATCGGGAACGCCACGAGGGCCTTTCTGTAGAGCAGGTCAGGAACCATGTCGGATGGCGACCTGGCTTGGTTCATGACAATAGGTCATACATAAGGTAAGTGGTAAGACTACTTCCCTTATCTAATTTATTTGATCGAGATCTAAGTTTTACCATGAAGTTTTGGTGAAGATTTTAGCAAGAATTATATACATAATTGATCTTCATCACTTATTCTCACCCTAAAATGGATGTTCAGTCTAAAAGAACCATTAAAACTATAGAGTATATTCTAAGATCATGTTAAATAGATTTCCAAGGATGTTGAAAACAACACCTTCCTCTAGTTGTGTTCCCATATAACAATAGTTTACATTCTAACATTCAAATAGAACCTTATGAGTCACTATATGGGAATAGGTGTCAGAATCTAGCATGTTGGTATGAAGTTAGAGAGTGGAAGATGATGGGACCAGATATCATCAAAGTGATTACATATAAGTTTCAAACTATTTAGAATTATATGATATCCTCACAAAGTTGACCTAAAATCTATGCAGACAATCATTGATGAGACCTGGAGTTTGAAATTGGAGATAAATTGTTCCTTCATATATAATTGTGGAATAAATTCATAAGGTTTCAGAATAATGGAATGCTTAGTCCTAATACATTAGTTCCTTAAACAACCTTGATCACATTAGAGTGGTGTCTTATAGACTATCACTCCCACCTAACCAATCTAAAGTACATGATGTGTTTCATGTATCCCTCTCGATGAAGTACATACCATACCCCTAAAATGTACTGAATCCATAGATGGTACTATAGGATAATGACCTTTCATAACAGTATCATTCAGTGAAGATCTTAAATTTTAGATACAATGTTCTATGAAACAAGACTGCGCACCTAGTCAAAGTGTTGTAGCAGAACCACAAGTTTTAAGAAGCAATATGGGAATCAGAATAGGTGATGAAACATAAGTACCCTGATCTGGTTTAGTGTATTAAATGGGAATTTCATGGGAAAATAATTAATGGGTAAATAATGTAATGACCTGAACTTTTATAAATTAAATTCTCTCTTTTTGAATGAATAAATGCATTATCAAGTAACTATGTTTTAGAAAACAAATTCACTACTTTGTTTATTTTGGATAGTTATATTCTATTGGATTTAAAAATGTTATGAATCATAACCAAGGATAATATAGCTACTTAATAGTGATTTTATTAGTTTTTATATATAAATATTATGATAAATTCAAATTAAAATAGATAGAAGAAGTGTTGACCATTACTAGTAGAATTGTACCCTATGAAACCCATTTATCGGAGCTTCTAAGGGATATAGAAATACTTTTCATTAACATTGATCAATGCCAATCCTATTTTCAACAAATAAAGAATGAATGAAGCCATTTATGGGCTAATTTAATGCTTATTGAGATCATGTCTCATACCATTCATGATAAACCACCCTAAGAAAATATCACCATCGCATATCTTACCCTTAGTTTATTTACTACTATAATAAAGTTCTATATATATATAGACCCTAATAGTTTGATTTTTTATATTTTATTTTGATGATTATATTTATCCTTTATTAATATTACTTTTTAAATGATTGGATAATGATTTTGATAAAAATTATATTATAATATGATGAAACACAAATTGAAATTTTGAGAAATATATAGTTTCAATCAAGACACTCTTTTTTATTAATTTAATAATTTTATAAATAAATTATATTTTAATAAAATATTGTTATTAAATAATATTTATTTGATATAAATGATAATATGATTTATGATGTCAAATGTGATTGTTATAAGGGTCATAAAACTGTTGTTGTAAAAAACCAATAATTTTCAAAAAATCGATATTTTGATTTAAATGTGTAAAATATCATATTTAGAGATTTATTTTGATATAATAAATAATATTTTTTAATTAATCATGTTAAAATTATCCAATAGTGATTTTTTCATACTTTTATAAGTGTTAAATTTTTAGGTAAAAATTAAATACGGTATAAATATATGGTATGTATTCTGACATCTTAAAAACCAAAAATTGATGTAATATATGCCATGAAAGGTATAATCGAAAAAATGCATATTTACCCTTTAGCATAATGTGTTTTTAAAATTATTTTATTAATTTTATAAACCTTTAATGAATCCTCTAAAACCTATATTATATGTTAAGGTTTTAAAATCAAATCTTTGTAAAAATGACTCACTTCCAAATCACCAATGGTATTATTTTAATAAGATCAACTATTAAATATGTGAAATAATTAAAATTAATACACTTTAGAAGAAACCATGCTTAAAATACATGGGATATTTTTTCGTCTTTATTACATTATCATATAGAGTCCAAAACCTAAATTTGGAAATTAATAAATAATTCTCCTCTCTTTTTCTACATAAACCCACCCAACCTCCCATTCATCTTCACTAAAAACCCTTAGATCATGAAATTACTCTTAATTTCCAAATATAAATCCCTCCTAATGTTCCACCAAGCTCATAAGAATCTCTTCCCAGTATTTTAGAAGTTTCTTCTCAAGTTAATGGATCCTTTCATCCCCCCTATTCAATCACCTTCTTTGTATTATGCCATTTAATTTCCAATTTTTAATGTTGGGTTATTACCCATATTAATTTACTTATGTTTTAAATTTGATTATATACCCACTAATCTCTAATTAATCACTTTTATGAATCTTCACATCTCATTGTTATGAAACTAAAATTATCTTATGATTTTTCAGGCCAAAAAATTATGTAGTGGATACCCATCCACATTTCACTCAAGGGTATTCACCTAGATTTTCATCCATCATTAATTTGGTAATTGAATTTATGTATCCCACAATCATTAATCATGTTATTAAATATGATGAAATATGTTCCTTTGTAGAACGATATGTGTGGAACACTTATTCATGTATAAGATATGAATGTAATGTGTGGGCTCGAAATTATATAACCCTCTAATGCATTGGGTAATGTTTTAATCTCATGATATTACATGTATAGTGAATTAAAGGATATCCTAATAACACTATATTATTTTTTCTTCAATTTTATAATTGAATTATGTTTTTGATATCATGTTTTATGTTGTTTCCACATTCTCGGGTTTCCTTTATTTTATCATGTAATATCATGAATCATTATTTAAGATTATGATTATCACCCCTATTATGTTACCATGATATGAATGATATCTCATATGTAAACTTTAATTTATTATATTCTTTTTTATTCCTTTACTGGTATTTATATCTCACCCCTTCCTTATGTATGTCCTCAGGTTATCCCATATGGTTTTAGAAGAACATTTGAATTTTAAGAGTATGTTAAGCATGTTTTCAATAAAGTTATTATAATAATATTTAATTTTGTTATTATATGTGCCTAATTTCAAAAATACACTAGCCCTGAATATATTATTGTATTATGTTATGTTTACCTTTATGTAATAAATCATTTATTGAAGTTTATTAAAGATAAGGGTTTTTAAGTAAAGAGTATATTAATTATGCTAACCAGTGCTCGAATCTGAGGGTTAATGATGATGATAAAAACCAACAACCTCTTATTACTAGAAAAAAATATAAATATCATGAGATAAATTTTTTTTAATATGGGGTATTATAACAATGTGGTGAAATTTACACTTACCATCCACTCTAGAACTATTAATATCTTATTTGATTCTAGATCTTCCCACTCTTTTTATAACATCTTAAGATTTTATAAAATATATTAATTCAAATTAATTTAAATTATTTAATATATTGTGTTACAAAAAATAAATTTTTTATCTTTTATCACACAAAACATAATTTTTATCTTTCATTTCACTCAACATCTAGTCCCTTTGATGACTTGTGTTACATGCAAGGTCGATTCTTACCGGAAAATAATATGGTATTAATATTATTTATTTAACATAATAGTTATCACATATACTTTAGAATGGTGGGAATTAATATTATTAAATTAATTATGAAATAATAATATACACATGTTTATAAAATTAATTAATTGGTTAAAAATTAATTATAAATGAAAATAAAGTCCAATTGAATAAAAATGATGTATTTTTATGAAAACTATTTTTATGACTAGAATGACATTTTATATCAATAAATTAAATTAATCAACATTAGTGAATGATATTGATGAAATCTATATGTCATATATTTAATAAAATGTTTTTAAATTAATCTAGTAATTTTTATAGGGCTAAGATAATATTATATTTAATTTTAAGCATAAAAAGTTATATATTTTTAAAAGGCAATTTTGCTGCCTTTTAATAGCACACATATTTTAAATATAATTTTTGTAACTTTAATAATTTTTATTTGAAAAAATAAACTTCATTCCTGAAATAATAATATCAAAATTTATTTTGGGTTGATTTTTTTATTTTTCTCAGAACTTTCATATTTTGATGAATAGTGAATGACACGGAATTTTAATTGAAACTACTATTTTTTATGAATAATTCATAGACATAAATTATAATTTTAATTGGTGTTAAAGTATAATTAGATCAATTTTATATCATTTAATCTAATTTATTTTATTTAAATCTATTTCATAGTGATTTTAGATATAATACATAGAAAGTTTTTGAATATTTTCACTTTAAAACCCTACTTTGTCGTCCTATTTGAGGGATTAATTTAAAATTAATTTATTCCATTTATTTGATTGGAATTTGAAAAAATAGATTCCATATTTGGAATCACAATAATTTATAATATCTAATAAGTTCAACATAGTTTTTAACCAGAAATATTTGTGAAAGTAATTAAAATTAATTATAGGGATTAAGGTGGATATGAGTTTACTTAGTAGAAAAACATTAATATTAAGGGGCCAAAAACCTATTAACTTGTCCAAAACCATTTTAATGAACATAATTATACTATATAACTATTTTATAGAATAAATATAATTTTTTCGGGCACATGATGTAATTGATACCTCACAATAGTGTTTACCTATTTATATTCACAAGAGTATCACTCCCCACCCACTATAAAAAGAAACTCACACTTACCCATTAATCCACACCTATCAATACCTTTGGATCATCCAAACCCATCCTAAATAAGCTCCCAAAATCCCTCCCCTCACCCTTTATTCATTACTTTGGGAATAAATCCAACCAAGGAATCTGTTTGCTGAAAACCAAAAGGAGTTACCTGAAAAAGAGGTAACATTCTTCAATGTGAATTTATGTTTTCTTCCTTTCTCACCCCATTTTTTCCATGGGTTTATAATGATTTAAAATAGATAATTTTGGATTACATTTATTTTATATGGGTTAATCATGTTTCAAATATATTTTTTTGGAATTCATTTCTTTTTTATGGGTTAATCATGTTTTAAAGATAATATTTTGATACCCATATCTTTTGCATGGGTTAATAATGTTTCAAATAGATTGTCTTATAAATCATTTATTTTCCATAGTTTAATCATTTTTCAAATAGATTGTTTTGGAACCCATTTCTATCCCATGGGTTTATCATGTTTTCAAATATATTTTTTTGAAACTCATTTCTTTTACATGGGTTAATCATGTTTCAATGAGATTGTTTTGGATCACATTTCTTTTCTATGGGTTAATCATGTTTAAAAGATATTGTTTTGGAACCCATTTCTTTTTTTTGGGTTAATCATGTTTCAAATAGATTCTTTTATAACCCATTTATTTTCAATGGGTTAATCATGTTTCAAAGAGATTATTTGGAACCCATTTCTTTTCCATGGGTTTATCATGTTTTCAAAGTGATTATTTTGAAACCCATTTCTTTTCTATGGGTTAATCATATTTCACAGTGATTATTTTGGTACCCATTTATTTTACATGGTTTAATAATGTTTATAATAGATAGTTTTGAAACCCATTTCTTTTTAATAATTTAATCATGTTTCAAGTAGATTTTAGTGGAACCTATTTCCTTTTCATGTATTAATCGTGTTTTAAAAAGAATAATGGTTGTTTTAATGAATTTTGATGAATTATCTATGTATGAAGTTATTGGACATTATAAATGATGGGTTCACCCCAAAAGCATTAGGTGAGCCCGTTATAGCTTATAAAATGTGTGCACCCAGATAGTGCTCTGATGCACTTGGTACTCTGAAGATGAAAGTCATCTATATTGGTTATTTCATTTGTAAGGGTTCTGTAAGGGTTATGTATGTGTTCAATGAGATGATGTTCCAATATATCAATATTTTTTCATTATGCTTGATACAGATTTATAATGTTTCTAATAATCGATATTGATATCACATGGCACATGATTATTGATTCTGATAATTGTTTCCTTTGACTTGTTTTCACATTTTGATTATCCAGGTCTTGATGGGTATGAGTTCTTTTTTATTTTTCTCATGAACTTCAATTATGTCATCAAACCCTTATGTAGTATTATGCTCATTGATGACATTTAATCGTTAATTCTTATATTTACCCTTACGGATCATTTGAGATCACCCTTCTTATAATTCCTTTTCCCTAGTTTTTACAGATTTATGTTGAATGATTTGTGTCTATAAAGTATTTCACAAGAATTATGTTGATGAACTAATGTAAAATAAAAAAAGATAGGTATAATGGGAGATGATGTTCAAATTTATGAACTAGTTTATAATGACTCAAAGTTGATGTGAATTGTTACGGTAAGAGTTTTTACTAATTATCTAAAACTGTATACCTAAATGGTCCGAAAAAATGTAAGTGATCTAAGTTTCCCTTTTAAATTTGTAAGGTTTTTATAGAATCTTTGGGTCAAAATTATCAGCATCATAGATGGAAATGTAAATTTATGGGTTTCAACAAAGGATCTAGGAGGGTTGGTGTTGTAATATTATATTTAGTATCAAAAGTTGGTTTATAAAACTTTTGATATTAGTATTTTTTCATGTGAGGATATCTTAAGAGTTATGTATACCGTCATAGGACTATAATCTTAAGGTTTATTATAAGTTCAAATTCTTAAGACACACCATTTTAGGTTTTAAAGTTGTAAATTTTTGAGGTTTTCAATGACATTTTAGGATATGTTTTATTGAATTAAAAGTATATGTAAAACTTTGTTTTAATATGAATTATTCCTTTAAATTTTTTAGAAATAAGTTTTAAGTTATTTATAATCATTAGGGTTTATATGATCTAGGATATTTAAGTAATTATGTGAACATAGGTATTATTGTCTAGGTAACCACATGATTTAAAATTGATTTGTTGACTAAGTTACTAATGTTACTTAAAAATAAGATAGCTATATTTTGGGATTGAAATATATAAGGTATGAGATAACCCTTAAGGTTAATACACTCTTTAATTTTGAGGTTATATAGGTTATTTGGGCTATAAAGTTATGGAATTATTTAGTTTTATCTTTGGGGTATTACTATTGAATTTTGAAGATTATTTTATCATATGGAGGTTTATTAATTTTGGTAATTACCTTACAATGTTTTAAATATTTTGGTCTTTATTAATGTATAAAGATAGTGGGAATGGCTTGACTATCCCTTTTTTTGTTATGTTGTCTTTAAAATTTGATTTTAGTGCTTTAGGTGAGAAAAAAACATTTTGAATACTCATCATCTGAAGAGAAAAATTGGATTGTTGTAATGGATGAAATTAACTTTTCAATTAAGAATATTTGTTTATGTTTTAATTCTATATATTAAAATAAATCCTTCAGCAATCAGAAAAAGGATCTTGAAATAAAATTTTATCTTATTTCCATTTTTATGATGATATCAATGACCTTTTCCACTACTATTTGGTTTGTGATATTGTGTTCATTGACTTACTTTTGACCAAATTCTATATCACTCTCTATTAGTCAATGGTAATTATTCTTTCCTTCCAAATAAATATTTTAATTTCCCACCTATGTTCCCCCTATGTTGAGTACTTGTTATGTGTAACATTCAGTAACCTTTAGGTTTCCCACTTACACCTTTTTAGAGTATGATTTATTTACCCTTTTTAGGATTTGGGTTTTAATAAATTAATTATAAAAATGTTAATCCTTTGATAACAAAGATGAATTTTTAGGGGAAACAACATTTTAATGTGGGTAGGATGTAATATCCTGATATTTTAGGAAGTATCTTCTTTCAAATTAATATAAATTATTTAATATATTATGTTAATATAAATACATATTTTATCTTGAAACAAACACAACACCAATTTTATCTTTTGTTACATGAAACATCGATTCCCTTTGATTAATTATATTACACACAAGGCCGAGTCTTATAAGACAACAATATACTATTAAAATTATTTATTTAACATAATAGTTATCACCTAGGAATTGGAATACAGGGAATGAATATGATTTAATAAATTATGAAATATTAGTTTAAACATGTTTATAAAATGATTTAATTCATTACAAATTAATTTTAAATAAAAATAAAGTTCAATTGAATATAAGGATGTATTTTTATGAAAACAATTTTTATAACCATAATGATGTTTTATATTAATAAATTTAAAAAATCACTATTAGTTAATGATATTAATGAAATTTATGCTTTAAATATTTAATATTTTTAAAAAATTAATCCAATAAGTTTGATAGGCCTAAGATAATAATAAATTCAATTTTAAGCATAAAAAGTTGTATATTTTTAAAAGGTAGTTTTACAACCTTTTAATGGAGAACCAATTTTAAATATAATTTTTGCAATTTTTATAATTTTTATTTGAAAAAATAAACTTAATTTTATAAATTGGAATATCAAAATTTACTTTGGGTTCATTTCTGGTATTTTTTTTATAACTTTCATATTTTTATTATTAATGAATGACACCGAATTTTAATTGAAAATTGATTTTTATATGAATATTTTATAGTATTGAATTATTATTTTAGTTGCTTTTAAAGTATAATTAGATCAATTTTATATAATTTAATACACTTTAGGTAATTTTAATTCTTTTTATAGTGAATTTAGATATAAAAAATTACAATACTTTTGAGCATTTTCCCTCTAAAAGAACACTTTGTCATCATGTCTATGAGATTAATTTTAATTTAATTTCTACCACTTATATGACTGGAATTTCAAAAAATGGATTCTATATTTAGAATCAAAATAATTTCTAATTTATAATAAGACATAATTAGTTTTTGTCCAAAAATATTAGTGAATGTAATTAAAATTATTTACAGCAATTAATGTAAAAATGAGTTTACTTAGTGGTTAAAATTTAATCCTAAGGGTCCAAATGACCTAGATACTTGTCTAAACCCCATTTTATGGATTTTATTCGACCATATAAAATCTTGGTACAAATCTGGGTAATTTTTTAAGGCACATTATGTAATGTATACCTCTCAATAGTTTTTACCTTTTTATATTTACAAGAATGTCACTCCCCCTCCACTATAAAAAGGAACTCACCCTCCACCGTTTCTTTACACATATCAAGACCTTTGGATCACCCAAAACCTACCAAAACAAGCTACCAAAAAACCACCCCTAATCCTATAGTCCCCAATTTTGGCATAAATCCAACTAAGGAATTCCTTTGGTTTAAATCAACTGCAGTTACCTGAAAAAATAAGTAACATTATTCAATGTGTATTTAGGTTTTATTCCTTTATCCACCCATTTCTTTTCTATGGGTTTATCATGATTCCAAGGATATTTTTTTGAAAACCATTTATTATCCATTATTTAATTGTGTTTCAAATATATTTTTTTGTAACCCGTTTCTTTTATGTGGGTTAATCATGTTTCAAAGAGATTATTTTGCAATCCATTTCTTTTTGTGGGTTAATCATGTTTCAAAGGTATTCTTTTGTAACCAATTTATTTTACATATGTTAATCATGTTTAAATTATATTTTTTTAGAACCCATTACTTTTACATGGTTTTATCATGTTTTCAAAGATGTTATTTTGAAACCCATTTCTTTTCTATGGGTTAATCCTATTTCAAAGAGATTGTTTTGGAACCCATTTATTTTCCATGGGTTAATCATATTTCAAAGATATTTTTTGGAACCCATTTATTTTATCTGGGTTATTCATGTTTCGTATATATTTTTTTGGAACCCATTTTATTTCCATAGGTTTATCATGTTTTCAAAGAGATTGTTTTAAAAAACCCATTTATTTTCTATAGGTTAATCATGTTTCGAAGAGATTGTTTTGGAACCAATTTCTTTCCCATGGGATATTTCTATTTCAAAGTTAGTTTTTTGAAACCCATTTCTTTTACATGGTTTAATCATGTTTCAAAGATATTGTATTGGAACAAGTTTCCTTTTCATGGGTTAATCATGTTCTAAAAAAAGGTTGTTTAAATGTGTTTTGATTAATTATCCATGTATTAGGTTCTTAAGCATTATAAATTATGGGTTTCCATAGATTGTTTCAGGTGATCTTGTTATAGATTATATGTTTGGTGCTCCCTGATAGCGCTTTGATGTGTTGGGTACCCCATAGTTGTAAGTCATTCATATTGTTTATTCTATTTGTAAGGGTTCTATAAAGGTTTAATGAGATGATGTTTGAAGATACCAATAGGTTTTCCTTATGCTTGATATGAGTTTATAATGTTTTCAATGATCAAGATTGATATCATATGGCTCAGGATTATTGATTATGATGACTGTTTCCTTTTCCATGTTTTTAAATTTTAATAATCCAGGTTTTTATGGGTATGATTTATTTTATGTTTCACTCATGCACTTTGATTATTTCATCATACCATTATGAACTCTTATACTCATTGGTTACATTTAATTGTTAATGTTTATGTCTAACCTTACTGATAATGTGCTCTCACACTTATTATGTTTCCCTTTCCCTGGGTTTTAAAGAATGATGTTGAACTTTTTATGTCTATAAATTATTTCACAAGGATAATTTTTTTGACCAAATGTGAGATAATAAAATATGTGTATGAAGGGAGATGATGTTTAGATTTATCAAATAGTTATTTATGATTATAAGATGATGTGAATTGTTTAAGTAGGAGTTTCTCCTAAATCTATAAAACTCTAAAACTAAAAGTTCCTAAAAAATGTAAGGGATCCAGTTTTTCATTTTGATATTGTATGGTTTTGATCGAAAAATTTGGGTCACAATTATCAACATCATAACCAGAAATATAAATTTGTGGATTTTATTATAGGATTAATGAGTGAGGGTTTTGGGATATTATACTTTTATATCTGAAGAATTTTTCAAGGGTATCACATTTATATATCAATTATTAGATGTCAAATTAGTATTGAAAACTTCTAATCATGAAATAATCTCATATCAAACCTATTATTAATCTTTTATTGATGTCTGTGGGAATTTTATTCCTGAAAATATTTTTATTGTACCTACTATTGAATTTGATACTATTTTGGGAATGGATTAGATTTATTTGTTTAAACCCCATATCAATTTTCTAGGAAGGGAAGTCACATTTGATATTCTAAACCATCCTATGATCATCTATTAGTGTGAGGATAAATATAAAATTCTAATGGAAATTACATATATTGTGTGAGTCTTAGTTACTTTCCAAAGGAGGTATTTATCCTATATGGTTTAGTAGAAACTCAACATCTAAGATACACCTATTGAATAAGAGTTTTTTTTAATTTCCAAAATAGTTTCCTAGTATTTCTCTAAATCATAAAGTTGAATTTTCAATAGAACTCATACGTGGTGCTACATATATTTCAAAGACTCCATATAAAATGTCCCTAGTTGAGTTTTTAGGAAT
The DNA here is from genome assembly GCA_963277665.1 of Viscum album. Taxonomy (NCBI): domain Eukaryota; kingdom Viridiplantae; phylum Streptophyta; class Magnoliopsida; order Santalales; family Viscaceae; genus Viscum; species Viscum album. The sequence goes on along the minus strand of OY728137.1, from coordinate 1,649,737,773 downwards.
TAATGAAGAAAATATTGTAGAATCTTGATAATGGATTTATTTGGCTAGGAGTGTCACCATGGGGTGCACCTATTCTTTTTATTAATAATAAATATGGATCTATGAGACTGTTCATTAATTATATGGAACTTAACAAGATCACAATCAATAATAAGTATCCTCTACCCTATTTGATATTTTTTTTGATCAATTATAATGAGATTAATATTTTTCCAAGATTGATCTTCAATCTGGATATAATAAATTGAGGGTAAAAAGTGAATAAATTCCCAAGACAGTATTCCATACAAGGTATGGACACTACGAATATATAGTGATTCTGTTTGGCCTTACTAATTCCCCTGTTATTATCATATATTTATTGAATAGAATATTTATATATTACCTTTATTATTTTTTGATAGTATTAATATAAAATAATATAATATATTCAAAGTGTAAGGAAGTACATGAAGATCTCTTTAGGGTTGTAATAAAGTCCTTATGTAAGAAGAAGTTTTATTCAAAATTTACCAAATGTGAATTTTGGGTAAAAAAGTTTCATTTTTTGGTAATATAATATCAATAGAGGGTATATCAGTGGATCTATAAAATATTTAATTTATTGAACATTGGCTGAAAACAACCATGGTGACTGAGATTCATATTTTTCTTTAATTGGATGGATATTATTAATAATTTTTAAATAATTTTTCATGTATTTCTAATCCACTAACCAAGTTGACCCGAAAAATGAGTTAAGTTCCTTTATATTGATAAATGCAAAGAAAATTTCAAGAAATTAAAGAGAAGGTTATCCAGTGAACCTATTCTCACACTATCCTATAGTGGAGAAGGGTTTTTGATTTATAGTGATTAATATAACAAAGGTATAGGATGTTTTATTATGTTGGATGATATGATGATAGCTTATGCTTCATTTCAATCTAATGTTCATGATAAAAATTACCCAACTCATGATTTAGAGATAGAAACGGTAATATTTTCATTAAATATATGGAAAAATTATCTCAACATAGAAATGAGTTACATGTATAATTATCATTAATTTTTAACGTATATATTCACCTAGAAATAGTTTAATATTAACAAGAGAAGAAGAATAAAGTTGATTAAATATTATGAATACTCAATACATTACCACTATATGAAAGAGAATAGGGTTGATTCTTTGAGTTGAAAGGATCATTCTAGATAATATATCATGAGGATCATAAAAAATATAATATTTATGGATTTTCAAATTATAGACCATGAAATATTGAAATAATGGGATAAATATGATATTTCTCAAGGTAGTTTTCAACTATCAATACATGTGAAGAATAAATAAGGTAAAAATGATAATGTAGATTTGAAAAGAAGGTGATAAATTTTCTTGATTTAAACCTTGATTGTAATGAAATTATAAGGTTTGGGAACTTATTATGTGTCTCATCAATACCAAACTTAAATAAGATAATGGAATAATCCCATATCTCACCATTCTCTATTCATCCTGGAATTATGAGGATATATAGTGATATCATAGAGTATTTATGTTTGGACATCATGAAGAGAGATATTTTAGAGTATGTATCCCGATGTGTGGTATGTTAAAAAGTTAAGTCTGAGAGAAAAAATCTAAGGGGATGTTTCAACCATTACCCATACCAAAATGGAAAAGTGAAAACATTAACGTGTATTTTTTTATAGCACTCCCAAAAAAATATAAAGTCCATAAATTGATTTGGGTTGTAGTTTACTGCCTTATGAATCCATCGCATATCATTGTTATTCGATAATATTTCTAATTTGATCATATTTATAGTATATTCATTAAGGAAGTGATAATTTTTCATGAAGTACCATATTCTATTATGTCTGATCAAGATATGAGGTTTACCTTGAAGTTATGGAGAAGTATTCAGTAAGATATACATAGTTATGTTTCAATACAAAATATCATCCTAAACTAGATGTTCAGTCAAATAGAACCATTAAAACTATATATGATATGATAATATCAAATTCTCTATATTTCAAATTTGTTCGTGTCAACACCTTTTTGTTATAAAATCATGTTATAACAATATCGTTCAATAGATCAATCAAATGGTTCCTTATGAATCCCTCTATGGAAAGAGGTGAAAACTATAATGTGAGGGAATTAAGTTATAGAAAAAATGTATAAGGACCTAATATATCTTAGTTCATGGTATAGAATGTTATATCTATTCAAAATCACATCAAGGAAACTCAGAGCCGAAAAAAAACTTATGTTAACGATTGTCAGTGGGATCTAGAATTTAATGTTTGTGCGAAGGTGTTCCTAAGAATTTCTACATAAAATAAGGTTATTATATTTAGAAATAGTATAAATCTAATCCCTATGTATATTGTTCTATTCAATATTATTGATCAAGTAGGGATTGTATCTTATTTATTGGCTCTTCCCCCAAACCTCTCTCAAATTCACAATGTGTTCCATGAATTACTTTTGAGAAAGTACATACCAGATCCTTAACATGTATTAAACTCATAGGTTTTACCAATATATTGTGATATTTACTATGAATTAAAATTTGTATAAATCTTGGATCATAGAGATAAAGTGAAATGGAACAAGACTACTCACCTGGTTAATGTTCTCTAGAGAAATTAGAAATTTGAGGAAGCTCCATAGGAACCTAAGGATGTAATGAAGCAAATATGTAATCATTATTTTTATATAAAAGTTATGGAATATAATATTTTCACATTAATTTTGAGGGGGTTAGAATGAAACACACAAATATTTTACACGTATTTCTGTTAAAATAAACTTGAAGTATTTGATAGCTTGTTTTACATGAAACCCTGAGTCCAAATGAAATCGTGATATAGTATACATCTATAACCTATCCATTAGACTAGAGGGTATGAATTGGATTAACAAAATGATGGAATATTTATATAAATTTTTCCTAAATTATAATATACTGATTAATTTCTTATAAATAATCATTAATTTTTCAATAAAATCATTTAATGATTAAAAGACCTATTTTTCAAAGAAATATATTTCCCTACATGTTATGTATTGTTGTATAAAAAATGTAAATTGATCACTATTAAAAATTTATTATAATAAAGTTTAATGTTAATTTATGAATAAAAATCCATATATTTGTTATCTAAAGGTTATTAATGAAGATAAAATCATTTAAAGGTAAAAACTGTTATTTTACATAAATCGATTTTTATGTGTGCATTGTGTTTTTAAAATAATAAATTAAATAAATTATTTTTAATTAATATTTTTAATTAAATGTATATATTATATATTAACTCAAATATTTTAATATTCATTTTATTGTTTTTACTAAGAAATTAATGAAATTGAATTCAATTTTATGCTTAAAATGTATTTTACTAAAAATGGATGTTCATTACATTTCTCACACTTATTTTAAAATTAGTATATTCAATTTATAGAAATTAAATTTGGTAAAAATTATTTATTATTTTTAAACATAATATAAATAATTGGTTATGAGTTGAATTTCATTTTTTTCATAATTAAAAGTAAAAACAGTATAAATTTTGTTAGCATGTTTAAGTTTAAAAAGGTTTAGAGGGGGTTAACATAATAGATAAGGTCAATATTACCATATAAAATTGTATAATTTTTTTTGAAACTATTTTTACGATATATTATATTAAATTCTAATACTTTTCCATTTTTAATCATTATACTCTATAAATACATTAATTATATTTAAATATTTCAAGTAATTCCATGTGTACCATATCATTCACTTATAAAAGTACACCACATGTCCTCCATTATTCATGAATTTTAATCCTTATAGATTATTAAATACCTAAAATAATACCTTTATAGATTCCTTAACTTCATCCTATATCTCATGGTATTCTCCTAAGAAAAATATTTCAAGGCTTAAGTCGTAAGCCAATGAAGATCTCTTAAAGAATATGTATACATCTTAACTGATATATTTTAATATTATTTCTTCATTAACCTTATATAAACCAATTTTATCCATAATAAAATTATCAATATAGTATAACAAATACACTAATACTTCATTATTACTATTTGACAACCATTTTCCACCTCTTTTCTACCAAATGGGAAATGAAATTATCACTCTTGCTTGTGTGTGGACTACTACCTCCACATAGAGATTTGATTTATTTTCCATAACCACCTCAAATTTATTTATATAATGATGTATTAAATAAATATATATGATATTTATGATAGAATTATGATTCTTTAATGATAACTATTTTTTTCTTTCTTTCATTATTTTTATTAGAAAATGAAAACAACATTCATATGTATATATGAACTAATATCTCCATGAACAATGTAATTCACTTTTATATATATACCTTTTATGGATGATTATTGATATGTGTATAATGATTATATATGATATTTATATAATTATTAAAATTATTTATATAACGTAACCTTAATCAAAGTGCAAGTAATGAAACTACCAAACATAAACACACTTGAAAAATAATATAGTTAACACCCAAAAAAACAATTTTTATAAAGAATTATCAATAAATAGGTGTTTAAATGTTATAAATGGATCATATATGATACTATAAGTATCTATATGGTTATTTATATTATTATAATATATTATAATATATTATATTTTAGTTTATAGAACTTACAAATCTAGTCAAACTTGATGTAAGGGTTTTATGTTAAAATTTCACATTTTACCGAGATTGTTGTGCTTAATTTTTTTTTTGATGATGAAATTATATGATCTATCTCTCAAAAATATTATAATTTGTATTCTAATCTATTTATTTCCTGAAATCACAATTTTTCTTTTCATTTTACTCTACATAAGTACAAAAATGTATGAAATAGTTTTTTAAAGGAAAACTGAATTTATATTTTATTCAGTCAGGATCGTTTTTCTTGTATTTCTAGATTTCATTTAAAAAGTTTTAAATAATTATTTTAATATTATACTAGGACTTATAAAATCCATTTTTACCCATTATTTACATTATAATAAAAAAAAATAAAATGAATCTTCTTATCTTTTCCTGAATGAGGTACTATTTTCTAAAGGTGTAAATAAAATCTGTGTTTTAACATATACCAAACAAATTTATTCTATACCATAATGATTACTCTCTTTTTTTTAATATAAATTTAAAATATTCCATGGTTAGTTTCAAATAAAAACTTCCCTTAATATTTTATAAGTTTTTTTTATTTTAAATAAGTGATTTCGAAATGAAAAGGAAATTTCCATCAAGAAAATGTTCCAGTGATATTTTAAAATTATATTCATATATGATAACATCTATTGATGTTTCATATACATATGTAGTTATATTAACCATTATTACCAACTTTATTCATTCTTTGTATAGTTTATGATTATGATGATGAAATATTGATTAAACCCATTTTATTTTCTATGGGTTAAGTTGTGGTCAAATGATAAATGTTTTCATGATATTGTGTCACAAATATGAATGAATTATGATTATGTGATGGGTGGTTATATTATATCCCCCCTATTTATTGGGTAAATATTAATGTTATATGAGCTCAAAGGGTACATGGGAGGTTATACCAAGCCCAAAATAGGGTACACTTATGGATAGCCCATGACCAATAATGGAAAATGGGAGGTTATCCCAATCACAAACCATCTACACCGGTGGTTATCCCAAGCCTAACATGTGATTAATGTCTTTATAGGTTGAATTTATATAATATTTCTAGGATTATGATTATACCACACTTTATACCTCTCTTTTATGACATGATATTTTTCCATTGTTATGCTTTCATGGGTCATGTTTGTCGATTACATTATGATTTATGTATTTTGAAATTCCAAGTTTTATATCATGACTTGTAATTATGATCTATGAATTACTAGGTATGATTTTAAAATGTTAATATCATGTTCTCATACCATTATTCTCATGTTTTTCTTGAAAATTATCATTTATTGATATCTCCCTTGTTTACTCTTACTGATTATCTGATCTCACCCTTATTATGTTTTATTTTTTCTAGGATACACATAAATATTTTAAGAATGTGATGACTAAAAAGGGTTCTATGTGTGAAGAAGTTAGTGGTAGATGTTGTCAATATTTTATTTACTAGTTATTTATGTATCCATGCTTCTAAATAAAATAAACCTTTATTATTATAGAGTGGATCAAAATGATCTATAATAAATATGCATATAATAATATGAAATATTTATTTATAAAATGTTTGGGTCTCCTCACTTGATGTAGTTTTTTTATTCCACATAAAGAATAAAATTCAACTCTAAATGATGAATATTCATCCAATGTTTCAGATGAATATGGTGTATACATTCCTCTATGAATTTTTTAAAAATGTTATACCAAGAGGTGTATATGGGACAAAACATGAATGTTACGTTATATTTTTATAGTTTTTTACTCAAAACCAAGGTGTTCTCTTTATCTTATATGAGATAATAATCTATTTGTTCCAACCAAATTGGTCATTTACTATATTCCTTGTTTTGGAGAGAATGGATAATTATAATATTCTCTATTGTGGTGGAATCTATGTAATATGAGTGTGGTTTTGAGAAAAAAACATTCCATTTATTTTTATTTAATTATGAAAGGATATAATCCATCAAATATAAGGCCATGAGGGTACCTGGACACATTCTTTTGAGTACCTCATGATATAAGGTCTTTCTGAAATTTTGTTTAGCAAGGGGAGGACCATGTTTCCCAAATGAAATGTTTTTATGAGGAGTAACTTTACAATGAACACTGTTATAGATAAGAATACCTTAATGGATTGATGTTCGGTTTTAGGGGGAATTCATGAAACATATACCATAGGAAGGACCTTTAGGGTTTAAATTGGTAAGGGGATTACCTTTTTTCCATTTTATTTTTTTACTGTGAGGTTTATTTTTATACTGATAATCAGGATAAAAGATTATATGATTGATATTTGATACAAATAATGGGAGGAAATTCATGTAGTATTATTTAAAGAGGACCTCTATTATTGTTGGTTGTAATGTTATGGGGAGTACCTTTGAAACTATTGTTGCTTCCTTGATCTGATAATGAGTTAGTAAGATCCTGGGCCACTAATGAAAAAAATTCAAGGGCCTCAAGTATTTCAAAATTAAGAAAATTATGTATATAGGCCTACTTTACAACTTTTGGATTCCCTTGGAAGTATTTATTTTTTAATACTCTTGATTCTATAGTCAAATTCATGTGTTTTTCACATAAACCTTCATATATGGGAGTCTTTTAAGGTGAATCCAATGTTTACTATATAATATTTTATTACCTCTAGGTTTTCATCAGGATATGCTAATGATATTTTTTACATTTATGGAGATAAAGAATATATGTATTCCCTTTAATTAATTCAATATTATGTTAGAAATTACTTGAAAATTTGAATGGGAAATATGTCTACCTTGAAGTGGTCATTGATATGGTTCATCAATCTCTAGTTCTAATGGAAATGTGTGTCTGGTCCTATTGTTCTAGGATGTGTCTATGATCCTCATGAATAAGAGTTGGAATGTAAGCCTAATCCTTAGTATCTTTTAATATATATTGATAACATTCATTGGTAGTGAGGGTGGGAGTATGTGCCTATCCCCTTATGGTTGTCGAGGTATGATGACAACCTTTTTTTTCAAGATATATTGACAGCACTATATAATGTGGTAATGGATATAGTCTTCTCTATATATTGCAGCAAGAATGTGTTAATGTGATTCTACAGTGGGAATAGAGATATGTTCATATTCCTTGGTGGTAATAGGGATTGGAGCCTACTCCTATCCTCCAATTGTTGCTAGGATATGTTGAAAGACTTCATATGTGGGTTGGAATTATTTTCCTAACCCCTAGTTGTTATTGGGATATGTCGATAAGCTTCTGCTGATGCTACCAAAGTATGATAGCAGGCACACTAGGTGAGGACAATAGTGTGTGTTTGTCTACTGGTCACCTTCATAGTTTGTTGGTAGACTTCTTTGGTAGGAATGGAAATATGGGGCATTTCCTATTTGTTGTAATCTCTATACACCAAGATGTAATTTCTAGTTTCTTGGGTTTGAATGGATGGAGAAGGAACTCACAGGGTCACATCCTTAGCAGGCTACATAGAGATTGATGTCACAAGATGTTTATGGAGGTGGTTGTTAATATAAGAACTCTTAAATGACACTTTCATTGAGTATAGGTTTCAATAAAACTAATTATCCACCTTCCTAATATAATGGAGGTTTATGTTACTTCATTATATAGAAAGTATCTTGAAATAGTTTGAAATAATGACAAGTTTCATTTTCCTCAATGCCACCACTTATCATTAGATAGATGGATAGTGGGGTTTTCTTTCATAGTGGGAATTTCATGAAACCTCCATCATCATCATAATACCATTCAGGTGGTACTTCTAGATTAGTGTATTCTCAACCTGGTGTTGAAGGAATTAGGTGGATGATAAATACCTCTAATTCAATGGGACCCCAAATTATGACGTTTCTAACGAATGATTATCTAATTGAAAGGATTACACTTGTATTAAATGGATTTCATGTGATGGAGGTACTATAAGGGAACAAAAAAACATATAATAGAACCCATTAATGTATCATCATAAGTAAGTAAACATTATTAACTAATTTCATGTGGGAAACTCAACTAACTTGTTTATTGACATATTTTCTTCAAGTTCAACATTTGTTAAACCAAGACATGAGACGTGAGTAGCCCAATTATTGATTGTAAGAGGATGAGTGTGGTTGAAAAACATCATTATGGATTAATATTCTTATTTTGGATAGTTTCCAATAGGATTTATTCCTGAATTCAGAAATACCCAATGGATTCTACAGTCATTAAAAGAGATCATTATAGACCTGCTTTCCAAAGGCAGGTAGTCATTGGGTTTTCTTACTAATGATGCTTAGGAATTAATATTTTTTTATAGGATGGGAGTTTGAGCTCATTTCACCCCACTGGGGGAATTAGTTCCTGCTCTATGACTCCATTGTATATTTATTTCATATTCACAAATCCTTCCCAAAGCCCAGTATAGGACTAGTTACCCCCATGATTGCAATAAAAAAGTAACACGTGTTGATATGAATGTTTTCACATATTAGAGGTATCATATAGATGTGAAAAACTATATGTATTATAGGTTATACATTGAGGAGATAGTCTATATGTATCATAGGTTCTTCATATTTATCTTATTGTCACTTTGCGATGTTGTTCTATAGGTCACTATGGATTAAATCCACAAATATGAGTAATCTATAGTTTATCATCCTCTAAGAAGGTTATATATGTTTTTTATATTGGCATCAAGCCTGTGAAAAGTAATTCCTACATATCCTTATTAAATGTATTAGAAACCATGTAGTTTAGTTCCACTTAATGGGGAATTTTTTACCTCTTAAGTTCATTTGATGAGGGCCAATCCATGAAACATAACATCATCCACTAAGAATTAATAGGTAAAATATTACTAGTAATGGTTGGAGGGGGAATTATACATGAGAATCCATTTTGATTTACCTTGAATGTAATATATCCCATTGAGGACAGGACGGTCTCACAATGAATGTGGCCCTGTGATGATGGTCTCTAGTAGAAATATGACTTATTAAGGATTATATGATAAGACATAAAAGGAATATAGTCCTCTGAGTAGGGGAACGATAATATTTTGAATAAGGGTCGATGAGAGGATTTTATATAGGTAATATGACCCTAATGAATGATATTTCAAAAAATATTGTAATATATGTAAGAAAAATAAGGATACGGATAACCTTGTGAGAAACATGGACCAATGATGATGGAATATAATATTGGTGATTTTGGTTTTAAACATAATGGATGCATCCTAAGTGTCCCATTTAAATGGGAATAAAATACCACATAGTTCAAGTTATGTAGTTTAAGGTTGCATGACAAGAAAATACCATGCATTTAGCAACATCTGTTAAAGACATTGTTGTGCAGCTTTATGCCTAGAAACAAGGATTTTGGATACAAGGTTTAATGACATATATTGCGGGAATGTATATTATGAAATATGTGACAATATAATATTGAGTGGTTATAACATATAATAATTTTTCTAATATAATGGTTTTGGATTTATACCTTATAGGAAGCCCAAATTGGGGACATTCTTAATTGTTTCAATGGCATGATAAACTCAGACATGTAATACCATGTGAGTCATTATCATTGTGAGAAACAAGAGATAATGGAATACTAAGAACATTTTATGAGAGTGTAAAATTAATATTGAATGGGTAATATGCTTAAGGAAGAGTCCCATAGAGCGTTTGGAATTGTCTCATTTTTGTTGCATGAGGAATCCTACACTCATCACATATGGAATCCTAGGTTCATCACAAAAGGTAAGGTTCTAGTTTCACATTTTACATTGAGATTGTTTTCATTTAGTTTATTTTCATGAAACTTAGACATAGTTTTATGTAGTTTAAATTCATGTATCTCAAAAAAAAATTGGGGCTTATGTATTAATTTGCCTAGTTCTATTTACGAGTAGATAAGAGAAGGATATAGGGTGGTCACCCGCAATAGTGACACTCTCAGGGCTTACACATCTATTGCATGGGTGTGATTAGAAAGAAGAATATTTAGTTGTCATCTATTTTAGGAAATATCTAGGAGGCCTTATTCTAGACAAGGTACTAGAAGAGTAGATATAGGTCTTATTCCAGTTGTGCATGCCTCTCCCTTTAGGTGGAATCAGGGGTCTACTAGGTTCCTAGGTTGATATATCTTAAGCATGGGTCATCCAAGAATGTTTTCATGTTCTAAGGGAATTATAACCAAATTCGTTAAGATTAAGACCTCGATGATCAAGTGAATATAGGATTTCAAGACACCTAGGGAACTTATCTATTTGGGGAGACATATGGGATACATTTTTTATCAAAATAATGTATGATCAAAAGGGGATTATATAGTGTATATACATTTATCCCTTAAATCTACTGGAATTGAAGGAGGACATAATAATTAGAGGTTTACATATGAAATATGGGTGAAATAATGCTCTATTATTGAAGCTAATATGTTAATTATGTCATGTTATAAAACTGGGATGGGATGGTTTGTCATAACAAAAATTTTATAATAAGACCTCTCTCATGTAATGCTAGGGAAAATGATAGAAATATTCCCAAATCATACTAAGGTGATTGAGAGGGATTCGCCCAAGTAATACTAGGGTGAAAGAGAGATATTTTCCCATTTTATGTTAGGGTGAATTGATAATTTGAGTGATAAGAATTTGGAGACACTTCACCATTGTTTTAGGCATCTCCAGGGGTTCTTTTAGAAGAGTATAATGCAATTTTATTGTTGGGTTATGGTCTTTCCTCCTAGTGTTATTTAATTCAAGAGGAAGTGGTTCCTCTCAAAGGTTCTTGGTGTTTTGGGACTTTCAGTTACTCAATTACCCTCCCTTTTGGTTAATTCTCTTTAATTTAGGGCTTGAATAAGATACCTGAGGGGTTCAATACTTTGGTAAGAGACTAGGGTGAGATGAGCTTTGGTCCATCTATTTTTCTTCCAAAACTGTAAATTAAGAGCCCAAAGTTCCTATGTATATGAAAATACAGTACCTTGACCAAAGTTAGTTTTTTGTACTGATGAGTCTCATAAGTGAAACATACACAGAGTATTTTGGTCATTTAAGTGGCATGTACAGGGTCAACATTCATGAACGTTGGGTGTTTTGGGAAATATTACATCACTTTTCCCTGTGAATTTTCCTTTTTGTGTTTGATCTTTTACTTATTCAATAAATTTTTCCTTTTCATAAAAGTATAGAACCAACAAATATGTAATATTTTTTCCTAATTATTTACAAATATAAACCAAAAATATCATTAGAATGTATGAAAATTCAATACATGAAATTAAACTCAAAATTATGGGTTGATTAAGTTAAGGGTTGTTATATCACAATAATGGATTAGGGATTAGGGTGTTCGTTCTACATGAGAGTGGTTTCCCACATCATGACCATAGGAATCACACCCTAAGGGGAAGTAATGGGTGTTGTTTTATTTCAGGACCATAATGTACATGACCTAAAGGCCTAGACATGACATTTCTTTTTATTTTCCATAGGGTTGGGGCACACAGTTCCTAGAGAGGCTACACCATTGGGATAACCTAGGAGGTTCATTTCCCTATCACCAATATAGTCATGTATTAATTCATAACATATATCATTTTTTAAACATAAATGAATAATCTTAAGAATGGGTTAAATAAAATGGTTATTCCTCATTTCCATTGTAGTAAGACTAAACTTTCTCTCTCTTGTGTTCTTCTATTAAAGGTGATATCTCCTTCCTCACTCAATAGAATTACATATCATTGGATGTATGAGGTTCCTCTTAAAAATTATAAGTTGAGACCAAGGGTTCCTCTAATTGTTTTGTTTGTTTATCCACTATTTTAGTTTAACCCTTTTTTCAGACCTTTTATGTTAGATTTATTAATTTTAGGTAAACAAGGATAAACTTAGATGTGATATCATATGATTGAAATACTATAAGATCAAGTTAGGTGGTTCCTTTTGTATTTATCCATATTTCATGTGTTTACATGATGTACATACATGTTCCTACAGTTCTGGGATTGAGATTTTTGGAAAGTGTCTGGGTGAAAGTGGGGGGCTAGGGTAGAGACTTATTAGCAGGAATTAAGTGATTCAAGAATGGTTTGTATATTTTAGGGTATCTTAATAGTTATTCCACCAAGGATTATATCTCCTATTTAGGTCCAACAGACCTTGTTGTGCTTGTAATTTTTTGAGATAGTGCTAAATGACTTAAGTTAAGGTTATATGAGATATTTTATAGTCACCCATATGAGGGGGTCTTGGGTAAATGCAGTCAAGTGAAGTACTTGGGGTATTTTAAGGAAATTTGGTCGGGGTAGCTTGTGTACCAAAAAACTCCCTGTATGGTTTGAGTGGTAAGAAGTATTGGGAATTCTTGATGCTTAGGGCACGGTGACTTCTTATCTTAACCTGTATTTGGGAGCACGATTTGGCCATGTGATGTTCTTTTTTTATCAAAGAACCTGTGTAGGTCATTATTGATGTGTTTTATCCCTTATAGGGGGTATAGGTAAAATATCTTGTAAATTTGGAACCTTATCTTAATTCCATGGTTAGAGGAAAGGATTAATGCCTGATTGATAGAGCGATCTATTTAGGATTAGTTATGTCTAGGGTAATCTATTAGCATGTTTTTTAGGTATGGTTTATGAGTCCCTTCACTTATGAAGGTTTTTAGAGAATGAAAATAGTTATTTGTGAAACCTTTAGAGGTTGGTGAAGGAAAATCCTGGTAAAAATTATTGGGGTAAATATATGCATAGGATGTATCACTGGTCCAATAGGGGTTGTTGATGTTGTTGTATTAAATGTTTATATAATGTTATTGATGAATTTTTTAGATATTTTAGTGTAAAAACATCATAGGTGAGATGATTGGGGGTTGTGGTATGAATACATATGACTAAGGATGCTGGGGCCAACCATGAGTGGAAGGTTGGGCTTCGAGATGATGATGTGTGGCCAACCATGAGTGATAAGGTTTTTTTTAGATGATGATCGGTGGATAAAATTGGGTGATAAGGTGTGTTTTAGTGATTTATATGGGTTTTGGAGGGTTACTAACCTTGATTGATAATGTTTGGTTGGGTGCTTGATATAGGTTTTGGTGGGTGACCAACCATGAGTGATAATTTTTGGCCAGGTTATTATATAGATTTTGGTGGGTGACCAACCTTGAGTGAGATGGTTATACTCTACTGATTTATATAGGATATGATTTTATATTGAATTTTATCTTGATTTAGATGTTAGTTGTCAATATTATAGTGTTTTTATTATCCCATATCAGTGGGACCAGGGCCTAGTTGTGTTACAAGAAGGCTTTTTCCACAGTATTTGACTAGGATGAGTGAGATCAGTAATAATAGTGGCTCAGTAACTGCATAATGACCATATCTATTTTATTTTGTATTGTTTTTTTTACTTTTAATTCATACACACACTATAAATTATGGTATATCATAGGAACCCCAATGGTAGTAACATACTATCATGTTTTATCACACCCTAAATGGGAACTCAAGTGTGTGTGAAGACCTTTGAAATTTTACATTTAGGTGGAAGGTTCTAAAATATATATGGTTGGAGTAGATGGATGGATATTTGGGATACTAGTCTAATGAGGGACCTTGGTTTTGTAACTAAATTTTATCTTGTTTCGTTTTTAGTTTATTTTTTATTTGATTATACTATCAGGTGATCCATGTGTATGTTTTTTTATATTGACCACATGTATAATTATATTATAACATGTTTATGTTTTATATGGTTTATGGATGGATATTTTCTATAAATACTTTCACTTACATTGATTTTTAACTTAATTTAATTATTTATATGTTATTTTATGTGATGATATTGAGAGTATAGTCTCGTCACTATTGGCTATTAACACTCACTACTAGTTGGAAAACATTGGCATATGAGGATTTGCAACTAAGGTGTTTTGGTACTCTAGATAGAGTTTTTTATAGTTAATTTTAGTCTTGGATTTATAATATTTAATTCCCTTATAGCTATAAATAAAAAAGGATAATGTTCTAGTATTTATTCCATTATCATAACATCATGTTCCAATATGACTATGACATCAAAGTAAAACACCACATTGACTCAAGTGTGTACACCATTAACTTGAGGCTATAAATTAGCATTGAGGGTCTGTGAGTATCACTTCATGAGTGATTTAATCTCAAATATTTCTTCATGATAAAATATAAAAATAAATTTCCTAAATAATCATAAGTATTGGAATGAAGTGATAACATCAATAATAAACCATGTAATTATATTCAAATGATGTTTAATGGAAGCATGAATCTAAAAAAGTAGAAATACAACCCAGGTTTAAATAACATAAATAATAAAACTAATCTAATGAAAAAATAATGAGAAAAATGGACCCTCTATAATACTCTAAAATTGTTATAAAAACAACTCCATGATATATTCTAACTTCAACTCTCATCTATAAAGGCCTCTTTTCTTTTAATGCATTACCATGAATAAAATCAATATACACACATGGTTTGTATATATTGGGTGTGATAATTAATATCAATAGACACCACAATGACCTCAGACATCACTTGTAGTTTATCATGTTTTTATATTAGTGATTTAAATATATCAAGTGATTAAACAAATAATAAATATCACATGTTAAAAAGGTAGGGTGGAAACCAAGCCAACCTAAATTTATATAAAATCTTGTGAAAATATTAGTGAATAATTTGGGTGTTAGTCAACTAATATAATTTCCAAATACATGGATCATGTCAAATATTTTCTAAACATATGGAATATAGATTATCTCTATTAAAAACTTGGAATAAAAATTTTTCCTACCAACACATGGAATATATAATATTCTAAGTCTTAAAAACCACCATTCAAACCCATGGCTCTCATCCTGACATATCACAATATATCCTAAGTCATAGATCCCTTCATTTTATCCACACTCATTCAATTTTCATAAAAATATTTTATATTTCACAATATTATACAAATATTTCACAATTTAATATAACAGTAAATGAAAAATTACATACAAAAATAATTACAATTCTTTTAACACCCCATTGGACTTTCACACTCAATAATCATCATCAAAAAATGCTTTAATAAAATAATATATTTTATTTTTAGCAATAAACACCCCTTAAATTCTCTTTTATAACCCTCATTTCTTATTTCCCTTTAACAATCAATAAAATTCTACCTTTTCAATCATTACTCCTTTGTATTAAGCTATGATAAAAATTTCATTATTTACTCCTCAATTTATAATAATTTATTTTTATAATAGTATTTACATAAACCCAATAATTTCATCAAATAACCACTTTAACCAACAAATGGATTTCAACTCTCAAATATATATTTATGGAATTTTTAATACAAAACCCAAACATTTTAAAAGTTTTCAACAAGAAAACATTTTCAAAAAACCCATTAAAAACTCATATTATTATAACTAAATCCTATTTTATTTATTTTACACTCATAAAATATTTAATTCAAATCATATCCATGTGTTTAATTTGAAATACATATATTTAAAATAAAAAAATACACATTTCAACAATTATTTATGAATTAAAACATGAAATTTTAATTTTCTTTTCATTCTTAAAAACACATATAATATTATACAATATAAATATAAAATTAAATCATATATACAATAATTTATTAAATAAAATAATATTAATGTTGTAATTATTGGAAAAAAACGTCACCATTAAGATCTTTATTAATGAAAACATTAGCATCCAAAGTATTTTTACACATTTTCCCAAGAATTTAACATTCCTAAAATATTAAATTATAATTATATCGATAAAATATGAGTAAAAAACGTACGTAATGATTAATAATTCACCTAGTACATTTATTATTATATTTTATTTAATTATCATTTCATTTATTTATCATAAATTTCTAAATAAAAATTGATATTTATAATTGAAATAAAAATACTTAATAAATAAAAATAAAATGTGAGAGTTTGTTTACCACTTGTTTAATAAACAACACACACCAAGAATTCAAGTTTAAATCATCCACACTCACTAGGAATTCATAATTTAATCCAAATAAAAGAATAAAAATATATTATAAGATAACATCAAATAAAACTAGTTTCCTTTCAATAAAAAAATATGGAAATCAAAATTATTTCCTCAATGATCACAATTCCTTTGATGGATAAAAATTACATCATGAATCCAAGGAGTAGTCCTCAAAGAAATCTAGAGATGGGAAGAATTATTTTATAGAGGAATAATCACATAGAAATGACCTTCTAAAAAATAAATAACTTTAATTTTACTCTAAACTCCATGAATATGAAAATACATAACTACCCATCATTAAAAGAATGTTGTACTAACCCAGTGGAGTCCCGATAGACCCCACAAAACTACTAATGGATTACCAAGTTCTTGATGGATAGTATCCAATATATATATTGTAGAGTTTCCTCCACTGTTAAGTCTACCAGAATCCTAAAGTCTTTCACTGAAGTTATGGTGCACCACGACAATGATCTCTTTTTTATTCAACATTTTCCCTTAAAATCTCTTTTAATCCCTCTTTAAATCCAAGATTTAATGAAAACATTATATTAAATAATAATTTAATATATATAATTGAAAAATCTAAAAATTTTGGGATCATATCATATTCTTTTTCCCAAGTATCCTCTTTCTTATAACCATGCTACCCAAAAACACATACAACTGATACCACTATTCATTGTAAATTCAACTCACTATGATCAACAATATTCCTTGGTTTCTTAATAAAAATACTATTTATATCTAATTTCATATCATCATAATTAATCATATGAGAAGGATTAAATTCATATTTCCTCAATTATGATACCAGAAATATGTCATGCATTCCTCTATACCTTATAGGTAAATCTAACCAGTAAGAATCCTCCTTAATACTCTCCAAAATCTCAAATTATCTAACAAATAATGGATTCAATTTCCATTAACTACCCAAAAATATATTTCCAAACTGATTAAAGACTCAAATAAATATATTATCTCTAATAATAAATTGGTATTTATGAAAAAGAAACGTGATAATCGCTAATAGGGGTGAAATGGTGTGAAAAAAACTTTCTTAAAAAAAATTATTATGTTAGTCAGTGCATAAGATCTCAATGAAACCATAATAGTAATGTTGTTGAGATATATATATATATATATATTAATAAAAATACATGACATAATAGATTTATAAGGTCCACCTACTCTCTTTATCAAGTTGATAAATCCTTAGTGCTTCACAGTTGTGATCTTATTCCACATGTATTAATTTTATTACCAACCAAGAGAAGAGGATTTGGAAAAGGAAGATGGTTATAAACTCTTATAAGTAATCCAATACAGGGAATAAAATATTAAAATTTATATACTACCTTTTAAACCATGGTGTAGTGTAATGAACCCTTACATGTTTTTTTTACAATTGAATAACCAAAAACCATGAACATAAATATCATAATCCCTTAAATATCAAATATTACTATAATAATAAAACTATACATTTGACCAACACCATAATATTATTGTTTTTAAACCATAATTCACTTCTCTAACTTCAGATCCATGATCAACATACTATGAGCTTTTTACCATTTAACCATATCTTAATCACCTGAAAAGAAACATGGTTTCACTAAGTATAGAGACCAAGAATTTAAGTAAAAATATACATTATCCATGATGACCAAAACAGCCTTTTTTCTTGAGATGAAATGTGGTTTTAAAACCATGAAACTTTCCTATCCTTATAGTAGACATAAAATTTTTCCCTTAAATCTTCAGGAACCATAGAATGAACCATGATATTTTTCCATATTCTACATTCTTTCGAACACAAACCAAAACATTTTATCCTAAACTTCATGATGTAATTTTCACATATGTCAATTTTCTTCAGAGATCAGTCATAACCTTAGTATTTAATGCCTCCTTCAATGATGTGATTCTATTATCCTCATAATTACTTCATTCATTTATTGTCTCTTAATCTCTAAATAATCTCATATAAACCCATGAGCATGTTAAAAATAAATACAACATGAAAACATTTTCAAAACTCATGAATGAATATATAAGAAAACTATTCATAGTAAGAATACAATGTGGAAATTATCTAAGAATATCATTATTAGATAAATTAAGGTTTTTGAGATACCACCTACTCTCATTGTATATAAAATTATTGTATTGGAAATTTCTAATTGATACATTCAATATATCCCTTTGTTAACTCACTTCATGAGGAATCTTAAATATCTCCATTAATATTTGTTAGCAACATATAAATTACTATAAATCTATTATTGCAATACCTACATGATCTCATGTCACCCCTATAAGAAAAATCCCTTTTATACTACTCCCTTACTTTCTAATCACCTATAATTATTAAAAATTATCCACCGTTATAAAAAAATATCCCAATATATTCTCCCCATTCTATAAAAAATAAAGAAATAAATGAAGGAAAACAATCAATACACTCACAAGGATTTTGGGAAATAAATCACCCCCAAAAACACTCTTATGTGTTATAATCCATCTTTTATTAATGGATCTATCAAAATATCCACTACTTACTCCTTTATTGAAATATATTAAAATTATATATCACTATTATCTACATTATCCATGATGAACTAATATTTGGTATCAATATGTTTAAAATTTAATGTTTTACTAAATTATTTGACAAGTTGATAGCACTTTGACTGCCACACCCGATCATCAATATATATGTGACATCCACCATCATTTATTCAATTTGTGTCTTCATAAAAATTATTTGAGTTGTTTATTATAATTACACAACATAATAAATATTTATTTTATATTAAGTGAAAAACTTATACTTCTTGGACTTCCAAGAAACACATATTACTATATTAAATAATTCTCCTCCTGTAGTAGATTTATGATCTTCCAAGTCACATTCCCAATCTGAATTGGAAAAACTATAAAATTGTAATGATTCATGTTTTTAATACCTTAATACATACTTAATATTTTTAATGATATAATTAATGATTCATTTAAATTACATAATATGTGACTCCTTTTTCTTTCATATGTTATTTTTAGTATAAACATTTAATGTAACATTGAGTTTATCATCATTCTCTAATGAAGTTGTAATGTTATTTCCATTTTTTACACCACTTTCCTTGACCCAAGGTACCTATAGTCATAAATTTTAACCTAATATTACAATTATAAAACAATGAACATAAATATCTAATAATGAAGAAAAAAAATTGAATTCAATTTTAAATACTCGACCTGTATGTTATTATAGACACTTCTTAAGCACTAGTCTAAGATTTATTTTTTGTACATATATGTCTATATATATAATTTTTAAATATGAAATGTTTAATATCATATTAATATCACAAAATTTAATTTAAAAAAATTGACCTAAGGTTATGGTTGTTTTAATCCATGATAATAGGTTGAGAAAGGGTCATAGTTGTAGAAAACAATGATCATAAGTCTATCCTTCCGTCTTAGTTTTTTAAAACCATTAATACAGGTCAACTATGGACATTTATGGTTATGGTTTTCAAAAAACATGATCATAGGTTCGACCTATAACCATAGTTTGAATGAACCATGACTATAGGTCACTTATGGACACAATTTTAAAAATTTTGGCTAGAAAACTATGACCATAGGTTAGATTTATAATAATAAAATCTTTGAAATATAATTTTAATTTTATTCATACCCTTTACTCATTGAAATATTTTTTCAAATAATAGAATAAAATCATTTCCATTTATGCCATCATCTTTTGAATCAGATTCCTATTGATGATACATCTAGGAATCATTTATTTTGAAAACTTTATAGGATTTAAATATCATATCCTGTCTTAATTTCCTTTCTTATTAATGTTATATCCTAATCTCAACTCATAAGATATCAAAATAATTTTTATTTTATCAATGGTAAAATTATCTAAATATCTATCCTATAAAACATATATTTGTGAATAAAAAATATCTAATAGAATTAAAATTAAATTTTTTACCATGATAGAATCTTTAAGAACTATTCAAAAGGTATTTATTAATATAATAATATTTTAAATTGAATAAATAATTATTTACTAATTCATCTTCAACCATCTATATATACATATATTGAATAAAACATGTTCGAAGTCATGATTCTCAAATTTTCCCATCCTCTTTATGAATTTCATAATGTTTATTCTATATAGATTTTATTATTTTGGAACTAATAAATTGTGTTAATTCCTCCTTAAATGTTGATGGGATCAAAAAAATATTTTCCCTCCCATCAACTTTTATGTTCTTTCGGTCTTATTGTGTATAACTTTCTTTCACTTCAAGAAGATGAAAACCATTATTAGAGATATCAAGAATGTGTTTCTAGAGAGATTGAAGATATGGAACCATTATCTCCTTAAATAAGGGAAATAATTTTCCACTAAACTTTTTAACACCCTTTTGTTGAAAAAATCCATGCTCTTTAAAAATATTCTTCAATTGAAAATACATAAGAGATTAATAAAAAATCAAGACCTTAGAAATATGCAATAATTGATACTATGAAACTAAATTTATGTATGTTTAATTATGGTAGTATTATATATGATACCACTTCATGTGTATTGGAGAAACAAATATCCATTGGAAAATTATACCAAGATACCAATTTATGTTCTTAGGAAAGCAGTGTGAGAAGCACTGAGAGGGAGGTGAATCGGTTTGACAAAAACAATTTCCTATAAAAAATATGATTTCAGTTAGTGTATATGGAATTAATGTATCCAAAAAAAGATATTTATATTATATAGACATATAGTAAAAAAATACATGAAAAATTGGTTTACATGGTTAACCATCTCTTTTAATCAGGTTGATATAATCTTAGTGCTCAAAGGTTATGATCAACATCCATACATTTTCATTTCATTATCAAAAAAATAGTATATAATTTGGTTCAATAACATTTTCTTGAACTATTATAGGTAATAAAAAGAAATACAAGGAAGAAAGATAATTATAAGTGTTAAAAATACTGATCAATATTCCTCAGCCCTCATTAAGTGACTCCAATAATGGATTAGGATAAAACTATTCTCTTCTTCTCAAAACATGATAAAAAAATATTGGATAATTCTACCAAGAAGGTATTTCTATCTATTTAAAAGTTATATAACAAATATCTAAGAAAATATCATCTTCTATATATTGTATTTTTTTACAATGGAATGATGTAATGAATCATGACATGGTTTTTTCTAGATAACACCATATCAGAAAACCATCACCATATATCTAAAATTCCCTTGAATCTAAAAGTTAATTTCTTTATTCAAATTATAACTTTTAACAAGCCCACAACAATATTTTATATAAACCATAAAGTAGTTATCTAGATCAGAATTCATGATCCACGTTTCATGAGTATTTTAACTTCCATCAATATTATAATCACCTAAATTATGACATTGTTTCACTGAGTTTGGTGGCTATGAATTTCTAATAAAAATATACTTAAACTATGATATCCAAGTGGATTTTTTTCTTTAAGACTATGACCAAGTGAAAAAAAACATGACATTTTCTTCTCATTATAGTAGATCGAAAAGTCAACACTTAAATATCCAAGAAACAAGACATGAACCCTGAGTATTTCCCATAATCCATTTTTATTTGTAAAAAACCATGGAATTTTCTCCCAAGTACCAGGATATGGTTTTTATATATGTCAAGTTACTTCATAGATTTATCACAACCATATAATTTTATGCCTACTACCTTGGTATGGTTTTATCATCCTTAGAATTCATTAATTATTGTACATTTTATTTATCTTTAAATAATTTCCTATTAATCTATTATCATATTGAGAATAAATACAACATGAAAACATTAAATTATATGAACTATTGTATTATGAACCTTTTCATAGTAATCTATCAATGTTTGAGTTATTTATGCATCAAATTAACAAATAAATTTATTTTTATGATTACTCTAAATATAAATGTAAAGTTCAATATTTTATTGATTAAGTATCATTAAGAACATTAAATTCCCCCTTTGTTAACTCACTTAATAAAGGATATTCATAAAATTTAAAGTTTTACATCATTGATTAAAACATGAATTTTATATACTATAATTTGTAGCTAGTATAATTTTATTAAAATAAACCTTATTAGAATTTTCTCATACTATGTTAATCCTAAATAAAGATGCCTCGTCATACTCTTTTAAATATAAAGGAAATATTCATAAAATTCATATAATTATTCAAATAGAATCACTTAAATATAATCTTTATAATTATTATTATATAAAAACTCTACTAAATATATAAGATCCTCCAACACACTAAAAAAATAAAGAATAAAAAATAAATCATATTCATAAGAATATATATAGTGCACTCATACTTTCTATTAGTTTGAGTTTGGTGATTTGTACTCAACTTTACATAATTACCCAAGGCCTTTTATGGGAACTTCCAAAACCAATATGTAAACCTTTCATTATGATCTCTAACAATGTTATTGGGTACCTCAAGAAGTCTCACAATATCCCATACATAATTCATCCATAGTTTATCAAAAACCATAGTTTCTTAAATCAAAATACAATTTTCAACCATAATTATTCAATTAATAATCACCCAAACTATATCACTTTCCTTCAGTTTTCTTGGAAAACTAGTAAATAAACCATGGTAACATTAACTTACTTCCATTTTAGAATGTTTAGTGACTAAATAATACTTGATATCCTTTTATGTCCAAACTTAATCTAATTATATGTAAATAACCTCAAGATAAATCCAACCATATCATATTTAATTTTTTTCTATTAAAAATTCATTAATAATTTTGGTAAATTTTGGATAAATGGGATAATTTTTTCATCATGAAATGTAAAATATCTATATCACACATTCTCACAAACTTTATGGAATAAAAATTAATCCATGAAAATATATCATATAAATAGCTTTTAGATTTTATATGATTATCCACTCTTCAATATAAGTTCTATCATAACAAACTCTAAACTCAAAATTTGTACATTAACCCTCTTTCACTCCCTCTATAAAATATGAAGTGATAGTTAAATGTGCCAATACTACCAATATTTCCTCCTAAAATTCATAAAAATATAACTCTAATAAGTGACATAAGTTGAAACTCATATTTTTATTCATGAGAAACCTTAACCAAAGATTTCTTTCCCAAATCATCAACAACAACACTCCCTTTCAATGAATTATATATCACCTACAAATCAAATTACTAAAGATATTGAAACCATATTTTTTATCAAATTATTAAATAAAATTTAAATGATATGAATTTTATGATTTTATTATTGATATAAAATATAAAATTATCACCAAAAAATAATTTCATCAACCGTTAAGAACATGAACCATTATCCCTAACTCAAGGTCACGTGTAGGATAATTATTTCCATGTGTCCTAGGATTTCAAGAACTATATTCCAAAACATAAATCTCTTGCATTAACACATTCGCTAAACTAAGACTAGATGTATCAAAATAAACCTCATAAAACAAACCAAGATTAGTAAAAATTAGAATGGGTGAATAGATCAATATTGTATTCATATATTGAAATGTTGTAGAGACTCCAACCCCGTTACCTTAGAGCGGGTGCCTTACATTAACACATTGGCATAGATAAAAGACTGAAATCCAAATATATTTATTATTTTAGTAGTTTTTAATACATATTATATAAAAGAAATTTACATTACATCTTGAAAAGAAATACAATATAGAAATTCCATTGGAAACATCCATAACTCCTAGATTATCCCTACAAGTCATCCATAATATATATCTTCACATCCAGGGGAAAAATAAAACATAGGAAATGGGTGAGATTATATGCTTAGTAAGGGTAATTAATATAGTGGAAGCTAATATAAACCATAAGGCATGGTTAATGAATAAAAAACATTCCATTATAACATAATATTGAGCATAATATGGAAAGAACAAAATCTAAATAAATAATACCATATAAATAATCTCGTGAAACTTAACCGTGGATATTATACTAGATGAATAAGCTCATGATTTATCAATTACCAATATAATAATTAGGTAAATCATAATTTTTGACATCTAAAACATATCATCGAGAACTCATCCAAGACATCTCAAAATAAATGGTTAAGGCCTCAGCCAAAACCATGTCTTAAAATGGGCGAGGCCTTAACTAAATCCATATTTGTTTTGTCTCATGAGACAAGCTGGTTCATCAAGGGTATATAGTGGTCCCCACATATCAAATACTAATTTATAATTCATTACTAATATTAATGGGTATAAATAGAAACAACATATACATATGAAATGTAAGTAACTATCCCAAACCTATAAACATAATCACTAATCATTCTGAGTAGTATGGTGAATGGTATTAAGATAAAACATCCATACTCCAACTGATCATAAACCATTTAATAAAATATGGTAGATGGTAATAATATGATTTCAATCTCAATAAATCATATAATTCAACATAGGTGTTTAAATAGACGAAAATACTCTAATAAAATCATTGAGTATTTTTTCAGAGAAATACCCCTTTTACTCAAAAAGAAGATTTCTTCTGGAAAAATCATTTGTATTTGTCATAATTGTTTGTATAAAACCAAAAATGAACAAATATAGTTTTTCATGAAAAAATTAGTGATTTAAAAAAATAATGGTGTCTTAAAATATATTATGGATGGTACTTGAAAATAGGTAAGAAATCAAGATGTTTCCTTTAATCGGGTTTGCGTATTGAGAAGAATTGAGAAGGGAACCTTTAAAAACATGTATTTCTTATAAATTAAAGATGAAATGATATGAAATGATTTTGGAATGTTTATAAATAATTTATAATAATTATATATAAATATTTTACAATTGTATTGGTTTATAGTGGAAGAATCATAACCCCAATGAAAATGGAGGTTCAGGAAGAAACTCTTACCTTATGTTCGAAAGCATTCTGCACATGTACTTAACAACCTGGATAATGAAATTAGATTCATTAATAAATTAATTCAAAACCTATTATACAAATATTTTATTCATTTTAGTTTTATTATGTTTATTTATGTCCTTTTAGAGAGTTATAGAGTTTAATTTCAACATTCAAGAATGTTCTTTTTCTTGGTTTTCAAGATCGGATCGTTTGTTTATGAGTAATGGAGTTCATGTTAAATGAGTATAATTCTATATAATTGAAATTATATGTTATTAATTGAAATATATAATATTTAATGGTCTTATAAATTATTTTGTTTTTAAATATGAGGATAATTCATTAGATATAACTTTAGTGACAATCATTTAGATCATTTTGGTGGTGTTTCGATCGAAACAAAATAGTTTCATCTTATTAATTAATATTAACTATATATAGTGGTTATAGAATACTAAATAAATTTTAATATGTGTAGTAAAATATTTTTTACCATAATTATGGTTTTATGACCATCAATTAAGGCATTATTGGAAAATGAAAATACATCATCTATGATGTCGGTAAATTGACACATCATAGGTGATGTTTTCATTTATAGAATAAGAGAGAGAGATAGAGAGAGAGAGAGAGAAAGAAGTTTGATGATAGATATTCCATTAACATGATATAATTCTAGTATATAAATGATAATATAATTATCATGAATATTTGGATAAGGGATGTGATATAAGGATAATAAAATAAAATAAATTGAAAAAAAGAAAAGAAAAGAAAGAGGATTTTTACCTCTTGAATTATCCTCCTTGAGAACCCACTTAAGGGGATTGGTTTTTGGTCTTTTTATGATATCATGATCTCATAGATGTGGGGTAGAGTCT
The DNA here is from genome assembly GCA_963277665.1 of Viscum album. NCBI lineage: Eukaryota > Viridiplantae > Streptophyta > Magnoliopsida > Santalales > Viscaceae > Viscum > Viscum album. Next base: position 1,649,711,112 of record OY728137.1, on the reverse strand, counting down.
TGGAATGAGTATTGGGCCTAATTTAAACAAGTATTAAGGATTCTAATGTGTGGGGATAAGAGGCGGTGAGCTGTGGTATTTATAGTGGAGGACATGGGTTTTTTTGAATATTGTATTTATTTGTTTAATATTTTTTTCAAGACAAGAAATAGTGAAAATTATTGTCACTAAATAAAGTAATAAGTTCATTTTATTTTTAAAAAATGATCACTTATATAATCCATGACTCGAGCATGACTCAAAAAAACATTTATTTATTTATTCTGTAAATTACCTTATTTTACTATTCACAAAAAATTCAAGTATTTTAAAAAATTCTCAAAGATTCACCCTAAACATTTTAGATAGGTTGAATTAAAAAATGAACTCAATTTTATGAAATTAATTTTATAAATAGGAGAAATTTAATTTTTAATTAAAATCATATTTTACTCAAAAAAATATTGTTTTTAAAATTATCAATGATTTTATAACACGATGAAAAATTAACTAAGGTCTCATAAAATTATAATAAAATAATAAGAAAACAAAATATTAATTTATGAAGACCTTTCATAAAAATAAATTTTATTTTAAAATATTTTACTAATTATAAAATTTTAATTAAATATTTGTGACTTATAAATATACCAATTAATAATTTTTAAAAGATTCATTAACTTATACTATGATATAATTATATCATAATTTCATTTATAAGATGCCTAATTTTTTTTATTCTTTCATGGGTGAGGTTACTATTCATTTGGATAATTCGCTATTCATATGGGTCAAATTACTATTCCTTAGGTCAAGTTACTATTTTATCGGTATATGATTCTTAACCTCTAGAAATACCTCATATTTCATCCATTATTCATTTATAATGTTTTTATTTTGTTATATATGTGGTTTTATGTGATTTATACTATATAAAATATTTATAAGAACGGAAATTTCATTTATAGAATTTTGGTTTGTTACATTCTCTCCTCCAACAAAAATTTCAACCTAAAAATTTCTATAATGTCACCACATAAAAAGATTTGTGTAGTTATTCATCATAAGTTCCTTAATATCCCATGTCAACTCTTTAATTTTATGATTTTTTTTTAAATTAACTTTATGAGCTAAGTCCTGTGATTCCTCAACACATGTTCTTTAGTGTATGGAATCTAGATAGGCTCTTCAACATTAGATAAATCAGGTTCCTAATATATTACTTCATTAGTGAGGACATGCATTGGGTTTGGCATGTACTTCCTTGACAAAGAGATATGGAACACACTATGTACTATAAAAAGGCTATGCGATATTAAAAATAATAATCCGTAGCTCCAACTCTCTCCATGATTTCAAAAGGTCCAATGTACATGGGGATCAGTTTCCCTTTCTTCCCAAATATTATGACAGCCTTCTATGGAGATACTTTCAAGAAAACATGATCTCCCACCAAAAATTCCAAATCCTTCATTCGATTATTAGCATAGATTTTTTCCTACATTGAGATACTTTGATATGGGTATGAATAGTATTTTCCATTGCTGTTGTTTCCTTCTCAATTTCTGGGCCTATAGGTTTCATTTCACCAACTTCATCCCATCAAGTTGGTGTACAACATCTTTTTCTATACAATGCTTCATATGGTGATATTTTAATACTATAATAGAAACTATTATTGTAGGAAAATTCTACCAAATTCAAATATTGATCTCACAAACCTTGAAAGTCAAGTGAGTAGGATATCAACATTTCATCTAATGTTTGGATAATCCTTTTTGACTACCCATCAGTTTGAGGGTGATAAGAAGTACACAAATGAAGTACAATATCCAAATATTTCTAAATATTTTTCTAGAATTTTGGTGTAAATCATGTATCATGATCACACACAATTTAAAGAGGTGCTCCATGAAGTCTTACAAATTCATTGATATAGAGTCGTGCAAGGTGGTCCTATGTAAAATCCTCCCTTATAGTGAGGAAATGTGCATATTTGGTAATTTGATCAATAATTACTCATATTTCATCATTATTTCATGGAGTTTTTGGTAATAAAATTACAAAATCAATAGTAATTTAATCCCATTTTCATTTAAGAATAGGAAGAGGTTGCATGAATCCTCTAAGATGTTGTCTTTTAGCCTTCACCTATTAAGAGACTAAACATGTTGATACATAATCAGCAATTTCACACTTCATATTATACCACCAAAAATGTTCCTTCAAATCTCAATACATATTTATGCTACCATGGTGTATAGTAAAATTTGAGAACTAGTAATAATCCAATAACTCCCTTTTTAGCTCTGGTATAGAGGGAACACATATCCTCCTCCAAAAATTTTGATTTCCATCTTCATACATAAAGTCTTCCAACTTTCCATCATTCACAACTTTAATTTTGTTTTGAAGATTCATATCATTAGACTAAGAACTTTTAATACTTTCCAACAAATATGGTTGGGCAAGAAATTGAAAAAGTAATGATGTTTCTCCTTCATTAATAATTTCTATATCCATTCTTGATATATCTATGTACATAGGATCCTTGTCGATCCTGATTTTATTTAGAACTCCATGATATTTCCTACTCAATGCATCTTCTAACTTATTTTCCTTCCATGGGTGGTAGTGTATTGAACAATCATAATCCTTAAGAATCTCTAGTTATCTCCTTTTCCTAATATTCAGTTCTTTCTTTGAGATGATATATTTCGAACTCTTGTAATCTGTATATATCTCACATCTTTTACCGTAGATATAGTGTATCCATATTTTTAGAGAAACTGCTAACTCAATATCATGAGTTGGATAGTTCTGTTCATGATTTTTTAACTGCCTTTATGTATAGGTAATAAAAATATCATTCTACATAAAGAAACATCCAAGTCCTTTATTTGATGCATAACTATAAATCAAAAACCCACCATTTCCTAATGTTAGAGTCAAGATTGGAGCATTGAATAATATACTCTTAAATTCTTCAAAACATTATTTTAATTTTTTTTCCATATGATCTTAACCCTTTTATTAGTAAGCTTGGTTAACGCGTTAGCTAATTAAGAAAATTTATGAATGAAACACCTATAATTACTCGCTAAACCAATAAAACTACGTACCTATGTTATGTTCATAGGTTTAATAAATTCCTAAAATACATTTTTCTTCATAGTATCAATTGATATTCCATCCATAGAGAAAATATGGCCAAGAAAATAAACTATTTAAATCTATAATTCACACTTACTAAACTTCCCATATAACTCTTTTCTTCTAAGAGTCTCCAAAACAACCTAAAATTGGTTCTCATAGTTCTTATACCATTTTTAATATATCAAGATAACATTAATAAATACCAAAAAAAATTATAAAGATATTCCTTAAACACTATATTCATTACATCCATAAAAATAGAGTGTCCAGATGGAATTACTGTAACCTCATTATTTCCATACCTTATTCAAAATGTTTCCTTTGGAATATCTTCTTTACTCACATGCAATTAGTGATATCCATATTGAATTTCAATCTTCAGAAAATATTGAGCTCTGTGAAGTTGGTCAAATAAATCATCAATGTGAGGTAGGGGATACTTTCTCTTTATTTTAATAGTATTGATTTATCAATAATCAATGCACATCCTCATGGATCCATATTTCTTATTGAAAAAATAATAGTGGATATGCATGGATAAACACTAGGGTGAAAAGTCATTTATCACTCAATTCCTCTAGTTTTTTCTTCAAATCTACTAATTCCATAGTGACCATTCTATAAGGAGTATTTGATATAGGTCTTACATCAGAAATGAAATCAATGGTGAACTCAAATTCCCACTTTGGATTATTTCTAGGTAAATCCTATAAAAATATATTAATATATTCTTTCAAAATAGGTACATATTCAATTTTAATATTTCTTTCCTCATCCATATATAATTTTTTCTCTTACTCCCGAAGAATTGAACTTAAAAGAGTTATTGGAGGTGGATCCAAATATGACTTAGTTGATGAGGTTTCTGATCTAAAGATAAGGGATTCTACATCTTCCTCGCCAATCATAATTCCCTTATTTTTGCAATAAATTTTCATATCATATTTTTTAATCCATTAAATACTAAGGATTATATCAAATTCAATCATAGTTATAATTTTATAGTTAGAAAATAAAGTACATTTATGTGTCATAAAGGGGAATGGTCGACACATCTTTGTTGCAATGATACTTCCCTTATGATTTTTGACTGAAAAATACTTTATTAAATCAAAAGAGAAATGACTAATTTTCTTTGAAAACTAAGAAGATATAAAATAATCTGATGATCCAAAATAAAATAAATCATTGGCTATGTTTGAGTAAATTCTAAAGGTGTATATCGCCATATCATTAGGAACGTCAACCTTTTAAAGACCCTTAAAATTCAAGGGAAATTTTTTCTTAATTTTCTTTGGGATTTTACAAGAACGCGATTTCTAACGGGACCTGATTCCAAGGCCCGGTGTGCCCGGAATTTCTACCTGAAGTTTAGCTCGGGTACATTCAGTGAACAAACGAGTGGGTTTTTCTAACTTTTGAACCGGTGCTCGGAATCGAATTCTGAGGACACCGATTGATTCGCAGTGCTGGTAATTTCTTAGGAACACCTTTTCTAGAGTTGCGTTTTCATGGGAGAAGTTGTTAAAAATTGTAGAAGGTAAAATAAAATTGAGCATCAATTTTTTATTTTTCTTTAAGTGGTTAAAACCTTTGAGTGGAAGTTGGGGGAAACCACCCAACTTCCTAAGTGTGGTTATGAGGGCGGTGGGGCCCACACCAACCCCACCCCTTCATCTTCCCTAACCTTCCATAACCCTCCATTTATTAACTCAAGTTGAGTTAATTAATTGAGTGTATTAATTCAACTTTTGATTTTCAAACTTAAGTCATGTTAATAAAATAAGTGAAGGACTTATTTTATTTGGGTTGAATCTTGTTGTGTGAGTCTTTGGGAGAAAAGGAATAGCTCTTGACGTTCTTCTTCCTCAGCGAAGAACGCGAAGAACGCCAACCTCTGACGAAGGTCGGCAAGAACGCCGGATCCTCGGAGATCGACGACGCGACGCTGATGAATCATTTCTCCGCGACGCGACTCTCTCCTTCTGTGATGTCTTCTTCCGTGACAGTTATTTCCACGAAGAACCCTCTCTCAATGAACTCGACGAGGTTGGGGTTTAATGCGTTTCTATTCGTGAATTTCTTCCGTCATCCTTCCTCGTACAATTGGACCACTTGTTATTAGATAATGGGAGGGGTCCGGATCGCACAAACACGACCGACACTCCACCCCTTTTCCTCTTGTCTACCTTGTGGTGGAATGAAACGAGGATGGAATGGTGTCATCGCACCGTACGGGGTCATGCGGAAAGGAATGCGTGGTGTCGTCGCGCCGCGTCGTTGAATCAAGCAAGATCGTGGCGCCGTCACGCCGTGCTGGAGGACCCCGAAGGCACTGCGGCCGGAGCGGGGCCGCGGCGGAGGGGTGCGGCACCATCGCGCCGCGCCGGGCGGACTAAGGTCGCGGCGGAGCAAGGACCGGCGGCCGGTTCCGGGCCGCCGGCATCGGAGCAGGGGGACCGGCTATCGCCGGTCCCGTGGCGGCAGCGGGCCGGCTGGTCAGACAAAGAGCCGGGGGTTACAACCCCCGGCTGGCCAACTTGTGCGGCCCCCCATCATGGGGGCTGCGGTTACACACATGGGGGCAGCGCCCCCCCCCCCCCCCCCCTCCATCCACTCGGCCGAAACGGTCGAGCCACCTGGCGACAGGGTCGCGCCAGTGCTCCGGACCGGGCCGGGCCGTGCCCAAGCAGGCTGGACCCAGACCCGAGTCGGGTCGACCCGGTTCGGGCCGACCCAGGGGGTCTCGGACTGGGTCGGTCCGGGCCCGAAACCCCCACTTCCGAACCTCTTTCGGTCTTTTTCCCATAACTTAGGCAACGGACCTCCGATCGAAACACTGTCAGTGGAGATGCGATCCATGTATCGAGACGGTCGTTTCGATATATTAGACTCAAGGTTTCGAAGTACTTTGGGTTCGTCCGGGTTGGTTCGTACACGAAACCAACCGGGCCCTCGGAGCGAAAACGCTTATAACTTGAGCTCCGGACGTCCGATTGACGTGTCGTCGACTTTTTTGGATTCCTCTAAGTGAGACAGACCTTTTGGCTTACTCCGCTTGAGGTTTGGACGCAGTTGGAGTATGGTCGGGTTGGTTTTGACTTAAAACCCAACTGGGCCCCTGGGATGAAAACGCTAATAACTCTCAAACCAGGCGTCCGATTGACGCGCCATCTATGACATTGAGTTTATATTGATGATACGGAACTTTTGGATACATCAACTCCGGACTATGTGTCAGTTGATGTATCAGCCCTTCGGCTTGTGGAGCGGACCCTCCCGAACGAGCTTGCTGTGTGTGGGAACCCTAGAGCTGGCTGCGACTCCGACGACGACGATGACTGTACAGAAATCCTCCGTGGATTCGACGGCGATGACTACAACACTTAGCGATCCTACGTGGATCAATGCTACAGATCTTGTGTCGGTCTGATCCTGTTTGGGTCAGTGCTCAGTGGTCCTGTGTGGGCCAGCACCTACAGATCCTGTGTGGGTCTGATCCTATGTGGGTCATTGCGGGGGTTAGTTACCTATCGATCCTTTGTGGGTCATTACGGGGGTTAGTACCTATCGATCTTGTGTGGGTCCAACAGCTTAGATGAATCAGTGCCTACATCTGATCATCTCTATCGTCTTACGAACAAGTATACTTGTGTGATCTGAATCTTAACTTTAAATCCATATCTTCGATAAGATTTACTTGATATCCTGTGTGGATTACGTTATTCTTTCCTGTGTGGATTGGGTTGTGATTTCCTATGTGTATCGGGTTGTGATTTCCTGTGTGGACTGGGTTGTACTTGAGCTCGGATGTTGGATTCGAATGAGAATTCATGACTTAGGAATATGTATGGGCATATACCTAAGCAGTGTCGGATGTTACTTTGTGATTGTATCTTTCCTTTGTGGATTCTGGGAGACCTTCGGGGGTCCCGGGGTCCCTACTAAGTAAGTTATACTCACCCCTGCACGGGCTATACTCGCACTATGTTGTGTTGGTTGCAGATGACGGACAGCGCTGATCGTGGTTGAGGCTTGCGGAGCAGGTCGGTACCTGGAGGTGGACCACTGGGCGGGACATACTCGGAGCGGACGGCTGGACCCGAGGAGCTGTGGAGGCTATCTGTACCCACCCTTCAGGTGGGACTTCCATTGGACGGCTCGAGGTTGCGGATTTACTTTTTATTTGTTGTACTCCCTTTTTCAGTTGTACTTTACTTTCAGTTTGGGTTTCTATTCTGGCCCACTTACTTTCCGCACATACTGTTGTACTCAGTTTTTACTTAGTTTTTACTTCTTCTTGCTTGCTCTGTGGTGTTTGTTTACTTTACAAAGGCAATGCCATCCCTTTTTACCAGGAATTATGCCTTGGTGCTAGTCGCCAGCCCCTGGCCTATGGAAGGCTGGCTTGGGGTAGTCACGGCACGGGCCCCGAGGATGGGTCGTGACAAATTGGTATTAGAGGGGTTCTGTTCTACCGCAGAACTTAGGACTCTGATCTTTTTCTATGTGAAGCAATAGTGTTAAGAGTATTGAGTGTGGTTATCAGTCAAGGGAGTCTAGTGTTGGTGTGGCAGCCAACGTATTCGTACACCAGGACCCTGACTTCTGATTTCCGACTTAATGCACGAAAACATTGATTGCATGTGTGTTTCAAGTTTTCATTTTTCTTAATTTGTGTCAGATCACCAGTTATATTGTTTGACCGTGGCACACCTGTTTCTTTTCAGTATGGCCCCATGATGGTATCCAGCTAGGTTTCCAAGAGTTGTGCGTGACGACAGCCCACCGAGCGACGAGGCCTCAGTACAGGGCCCTTTGACAGCAGAGGCACTGGCGGTACCTCTACCCACCGAGCCACCGATGCTACCAGCCCCAGCCGTTGACGATGCATGTCACCTTAGTGCACTGCATGAGTTTCAGCATCAGCGACTGCCCAGGATCCGTGGGGAGACGGACCCTCAGGCAGCCGAGGATTGGATGGAGGCAGTTGTATGAGTTTTTAGGTTAGTGAGGACACCATCAGACCTCATGGTGATCCTCGCAGCGAGCCTACTGCACGCGGCAGCAGGAAAATGGTGGATATTGATGCTCCATGTGCACAATGAGGCATCTATTCTCTGGACGGACTTTGAGAGCCTCTTCCGCTCGGAGTTCATCCCAGCCACCCTCCGTGTGGTGCGCATCCAGGAGATTTTACAGCTGCGGCAGGGCAGCTTGACGATCGCCCAGTACTCGGAAAGATTTACCGATCTCTTGCGCTACTCGACAGACATGGTACGGGACCCATTATTCTGGGCTCGGACCTTCGAACAGGGATTGAGGTAGGAGATCAGGGCATTGCTGATCTCCCTCAGCATTCCGACACAGGAAGGGGTACTGGAGCGAGACCTTCTCATCGAGAGCTTCCTTGCTGATCCTACATCAGCAGCGAGACCTACCGCAGGGCGTCACATAGCAGAGTCTTCTGCAGCAGGCAGTCAACGGATGACTCATGGGTCTAGGCAGACCAGACCCTCAGGCAGACGACCTCAGGACACTGGCTCAGTGGTGCGGGGCACACAGCGCGGAGCCAGTATTTCGAGAGGTAGACAGTGCTAAGCATGCGGCGGGCAGGGCCACATGGCTCGTGACTGCCCGACCCGTCGTGCAGAGGAGCAGCAGACGGTTGAGGTACCACCCAGGCAGAGGCAGAGGGTCGATCGTGGCGGTCTGTAGGGAGCAGGCGGATAAGGCAGAGGAGATGGCCGAGCAGTAGGTGGTGAGAGACGCTTTGAGGCTCTACCACCACCACCGCTAAGAGGTCCACCCCGACCACAGAGAGCTGGCGGGAAGAGACAGACACTGCTCCATGCAGTGGAGGCCTATGACCACGGCGTGCCCGAGATGATTCATGTTACTATCTGTGTATATTCCAACCTTGCTGCAGTTCTTATAGAAACAGGAGCGAGTCATTCTTTCATAGTCTCTGCCCTTTTTTGGAGCTCGGAGATTCCGACAGAGCTGTTGGCTCGATTCTTATGGCTAGAGACTCCTACGAGAGTAGACTCGACGATTACGCACTAGTGCCAGCAGTGTGAGCTTACTCTAGGAGGTGAGAGCTTCGGCTAGGATCTTCTTGTAGCGGCGTCGAGGCCTTACGATGTCATCTTGGGCATGGATTGGTTATCTACAGTCCATGCTCAGATCGACTGTATTAGGCGCAAGGTGTGGTGTGTACGCACCGACGGGAGCAGGTTCACCATCACCGATGAGAAGGGAGCCTTTGTAGCACAGGATGGACTCACGTAGAGGAGAGGAAATCCCATAACTCATCATTTGGATAGCCTCATACTAGGAGCAGTTGACGTGCGGAGTCCGAGCTTACCTGAAGTGGTGGATCAATATGCGGAAATTTTCCCCGACGACGTTCCAGGACTACCTCCTCGCAGAGAGGTAGACTTTTATATTGACCTATACCCTAGGACAGCCCTGATATCCACCCCAGCATAATGGATGGCCCCTGCTGAGCTTCGAGAGCTACGGGTACAGTTGGAGGACTTGCAGGGCAAGGGATTCATCCGACCTAGCGTTTCACCCTGGGCTTCCCCAATATTATTCTCCAAGAAGGCGTACGGGAGCTTGCGACTTTGTGTCGACTATCGTCGCCTAAACCAGGTGACCGTGAGGAATAAGAATTTTCTACTGAGTATTGACGACCTCTTCGATCAGCTCAAGGGAGCATGGTGGTTCTCAAAGATAGACCTTAGATCAGGCTATCATCAGCTCAGAGTTTGGGACGAGGACATGCAAAAGACAACCTTCAGATGTCGGTATGGCCACTATGAGTTCTTGGTTATGCCATTCAGCATAACCAATGCTCCAGTAGTGTTCATGGACCTCATGAACAGGATCTTTCAGCCATAACTCGATAGATTTGTCATAGTCTTCATCGATGACATTTTGATATACTCGACGAATGAGGAGGAGCACGCCTACCACTTGCGGGTTATACTAGACACACTCTGAGAGCCCCAGCTTTATGGAAGGCTCTCGAAGTGTCAGTTATGGTTACGTGAGGTCCACTTCTTGGGACATGTCATCTCTGAGGCGGGATTTTTGGTGGATCTTGCGAAGATCGAGGCAGTGCTAGCTTGGGAGCCACCCAGGATAGTGACGGAGGTGCGGAGTTTCTTGGGACTAGTTGGGTACTACTGGAGATTTGTGCCAGACTTCTATAGAGTTTCGGCACCACTCTCAGCTTTGATGAAGAAGGTGAAACCCTTTGTGTGGTCAGACAGATGTCAGCAGAGCTTCCAGGAGCTGAGATAGAGATTGACCGGCGCACCTATCTTGAGGCTACCTGAGGAGGGAGATGGGTACGTAGTTTACTGCGATGCATCAGGGACCAAACTCGGATGTGTCCTAATGTAGGAGCGGGCAGTGATCGCCTACGTATCACGTCATTTGAGGCATCATGAGCAGAACTATGCTACCCATGACCTGGAGTTAGCAATAGTGGTCTTTGCTCTGAAGATGTGGCGACACTATCTGATGGGCGAGCGCTTTACAATCTATTCTGACCACCAAGGTCTCAGGTACATCTTCTCGCAGAAGGACCTGAACCTGAGATAGCGGATATTGCTCGAGTTCCTCCAGGACTATGACTTTGAGATAGTCTATACTCCTAGAAAGGGGAAAGTGGTATCCAATGCTCTCAGCAGGAGGACGGGCATTCAGCTACTTGGGGAGACGACAGAGAAGCTAGCCGCTTTTCAGATATCCTTCGTGGATAGAGATGGAGAAGCCTTTCTTCAGTCACTCACAGTCACTTCTCCACTACTGCAGCAGGTCAGAGAGGTACAGCATGGGGACACCGACTGTGAGACGCGGCGTGTGCAGATATCCTCAGGACAGGCACCTGATGGATTATCTGTGGGAGGAGAGCACGATATCCTTTTCAGAGGACGTACCTTGGTACCAGTTGCTTTACAGGAGGAGGTGTTGAGAGATTTTCACACTTCCCCTTTGGCGGTATATCCTGGAGTGGAAAAGATGTACCAGGATCTCAGACGATAGCACTGGTGGATGGGCATGAAGAAGGTTATGGCAGAGTTCATTTCTCGATGCCTCACCTGCCAGCAGGTGAAGGCAGAGCACCCGGTACTAGCAGGCTTGGTGCATCCCTTGGAGGTACCAGAGTGGAAGTGGGACTTGATATCTATGTACTTCGTGACTGGACTTCCATGCACTTCCAGAGGTCATGACTCCATTTGGGTGATTGTTGACCGACTCACCAAGTCGGCTCACTTCTTACCCATCAGAGAGCAGGGCTCAGTGGAGATCTTGGGATGTCTCTACATTAAGGAAATTTTGCGGCTTCATGGTGTGCCATCATCTATCATCTCCGATCGAGATGCTCACTTTACTTCCCGGCTTTGGAAGGGGTTGCAGGAGGCGTTTGGGATGCAGCTACGTCTGAGCACCGCCTTTCACCCGCAGACAGATGGTCAGATGGAGAGGACCATTCAGACTCTCGAGGACATGCTTCGCGCATGTGTCCTCAACTTTGGTCGCAGTTGGGAGGACCACCTACCCTTGGTGGAGTTCGCGTACAACAACAGCTACCACTCCACAATCGGGATGGCACCATACGAGGCGTTGTACGACCAACCTTGAAGATCTCCTCTGTGCTGGACAGACCCTAGGGAGTCAGCACTTGTGGGACTAGAGAAGGTCTAGGCCACAACGGAGAAGGTCCAGGTCATCCAGGAGCGGATTAGGACAGCTCAGAGCCGGTAAAAGTCTTATGTTGACAGGAGGCGGAGGCCATTAGAGTTTGAGGATGGTGACCACATCTTCTTGTGGGTCTCACCTCGACATGGATTACGGATATTTGGTCGTGGTGGCAAGTTGTCTCCACGCTTCATCGGAACATTCCAGGTCCTCATCAAGATTGGCGAGGTGTCTTATCACCTGGCTCTACCACTTCAGTTGCACCGGGTGCATGACATATTCCACGTATCCCAGCTGAGGAGATACGTGCATGACTCAATGCATATAATTGACCATGGGGAGCTGGACATTGATGATGGGGAAACTTTTGCGGAGGTCCTAGTGGAGATCGAGGATCGATAGGAGCGGGTCCTACATAGACGGTCGATTCCTCTAGTGCGCATCAGATGGCAGCATGGGAACCTCCAGGAGAGCACTTGGGAGCGGGAGGCTCAGATGCGTGCACAGTACCCACATTTGTTTCCCTAGTTTTTTATGTATCTTTATGGGGACGTAAATCCCGGAGGTGGGAGTAATGTAAAGACCCTTAAAATTCAAGGGAAATTTTTTCTTAATTTTCTTTGGGATTTTACAAGAATTCGGTTTTTGACGGCACCATATTCCGAGGCCCGGTGTGCCCGGAATTTCTATCCGAAGTTTACCTCGGGTACGTTTAGTGAACGAACGAGCGGGTTTTTATAACATTTGAACTGGTGCTCAGAATCTAATTCTGAGGGCACCGACGGATTCGCAGCGCCGGTAATTGCTTAGGAACACCTTTTTTGGAGTTGTGTTTTCACGGGAGAAGTTGTTAAAAAATGTGTAAGGTAAAATATAATTGAGCATCAATTTTTTATTTTTATCTAAGTGGTTAAAACCTTTGAGTGGAAGTTGGGGGAAACCACCCAACTTCTCAAGTGTGGTTATGAGGGTGGTGGGGCCCACAAAAACCCCACCCCTTCATCTTCCCTAACCTTCCATAACCCTCCATTTATTAAGTCATGTTGAGTTAATTAATTGAGTGGATTAATTCAACTTTTTATTTTCAAACTTAAGTCATGTTAATAAAATAAGTGAAGGACTTATTTTATTTGGGTTGAATATTGTTGTCTGAGTCTTTGGGAGAAAAGGAAAAGATCTTGAAGTTCTTTTTCCTTGATGAAGAACGCGAAGAACGTGAAGAACGCCGACCTCTGACGAAGGTCGACAAGAACGCCGGATTCTCAGAGATCGATGACGCGACGCTGACGAATCATTTCTCCGCGACGCGACTCTCTCCTTCCGCGACATCTTCCTCCACGACGGTTATTTCCGAAATGAACCCTCGCTCAATGAAATCGACGAGGTAGGTGTTTTATGCGTTTCTATTCATGAATTTCTTCTATCATCCTTCCTCATACAATTGGACCACTTGTTATCAGATAACGGGAGGGGGCCGGACCGCACAAACACGGCCGACCCTCCTCCCCTTTTCCTCTTGTCTACCTTGTGGTGGAATGGAACGAGGATGGCATGGTGTCGGCGCACCGCGTGGGGTCATGCGAAAAGGAATGTGCGGCGTCGTCGCGCCGCGCCATTGAATCGACCAAGATCGTGGCGCCGTCGCGCTGCGCCGGAGGACCCCGAAGGCACTGCGGCGGAGGGGCGCGGTGCCATCGCGCTGCCCCGAGTGGACTAAGGCTACAGCCATAGGCCACGGCGGAGTAGGGACCGGTGGCTGGTTCCGGGCCGCCGACATCGGAGCAGGGGGACCGGCCATCGCCGGTCCCGTGGCGGCAGCGGCCGGCCTGCCGAAGCGGGCCGGCCGGTCAGACGAAGAGCCGGGGGTTACAACCCCCGGCTAGCCAGCTTGAGTGGCCCCCCATCATGGGGGCCGCAGTTACACACAGGGGGGTAGTGCCCCCCCCCCCATCCGCTCGGCCGAAACGGTCGAGCCACCTGGCGACCGGGCCGCGCCAGTGCGCCGGACCGGACCACGCCAGTGCACCGGACCGGACCGCGCCAGCGCGCCGGGCCGGGCCGCACCCAAGAAGGCCGGACCCGGACCTGGTTCGGGCCGACCCAGGGGGTCTCGGTCTGGGTCGGTCTGGGCCCGAAACCCCCACTTCCGGACCTCTTTCGGTCTTTTTTCCCATAACTTGGGCTACGGACCTCCAATCAACGCACTGTTAGTGGAGATGCGATCCTCGGATCGAGACGGTCGTTTAGATATATTACACTCAAGGTTTCGGAGAACTTTAGGTTCGGCCGAGTTGGTTCGTACATGAAACCAATCGGGCCCTCAGAGCGGAAACGCTTATAAATTGAGCTCTGCACGTCCGATTGACGTGCCGTCGACTTTGTTGGATTACTCTAAGTGAGACAGACCTTTTGGATTACTCCGCTCGAGGTTTGGACGTAGTTGGAGTATGGTCGGGTTGGTTTTGACTTAAAAACCAACCGGGCCCCTAGGACGAAAAAGCTAATAACTCTCAGACCGGGCGTCTGATTGACGCGCCGTCTGTGACGTCGAGTTCCTGTTGACGATACGGAACTTTTGGATACATCAACTCTGAACTATGTGTCAGTTGTTGTATCATCCCTTCGGCTCATGGAGTGGACCCTCATGAATGAGCTTTCTGTGTGCAAGAACCCTAGAGCTGGCTGCGACTGTGACGACGACGACTGTACAGAAATCCTCTGTGGATTCGGCAGCGATGACTACAACACTCAACGATCCTACATGGATCAGTGCTACTGATCCTGTGTGGGTCTGATCCTGTGTGGGTCAGTGCTCAGCGGTCCTGTGTGGGCCAGCGCCTACAGATCCTGTATGGTTCTGATCCTGTGTGGGTCATTTGGGGGGTTAGTTACCTATCGATCCTTTGTGGGTCATTACGGGGGTTAGTACCTATCGATCCTGTGTGGGTCTGACAGCTTAAATGAATCAGTGGCTACATCTGATCATCTCTATCGTCTTATGAAGAAGTATACTTGTGTGATCTGAATCTTAACTTTCAATCCTTATCTTCGATAAGATTCACTTGATATTCTGTGTGGATTACGTTATGCTTTCCTGTGGGGATTGGGTTATGATTTCCTGTGTGAATCAGGTTGTGGTTTCCTGTGTGGACTGGGTTGTACTTGAGCTCGGATGTTAGAGCCGAATGAGAATTGATTACTTAGGAATATGTATGGTCATATACCTAAGTAGTGTCGGATGTTACTTTGTGACTGTATCTTTCCTTTGTGGATTATCCTTTGTGGATTCTGGGAGACCTTAGGGGGTCTCGGGGTCCCTACTAAGTAGCTTATACTCACCCCTACACGGGATATGCCCGCACTACGTTGTGTTGGTTGCAGACGAAGGACAGCGTTGATCGTGGTTGAGACTTGCAGAGCAGGTTGGTACCTGGAGGTGGACCACTGGACGGGACGTACTCGGAGCGGACAGTTGGACCCAAGGAGCGGTGGAGGCTATCTGTACCCACCCTTCAGGTGGGACTTCTATTGGACAGCTCGAGGCTGCGGCTTTACTTTTCAGTTGTTTTACTCCCTTTTCAGTTGTACATTACTTTCAGTTTGGGTTTGTATTCTGTCCCACTTACTTTCCGCACATACTGTTGTACTCAGTTTTTACTTAGTGTTTACTTCTGCTTGCTTGGTCTGTGGTGTTTGTTTACTTTACAAAGGCAATACCTTCCCTTTTTACCGGGAATTGTACCTTGGTTCTAGTCGCCAGCCCCTAGCCTATGGAAGGCGGGCTTGGGGTGGTCACGACACGAGCCCCGAGGACGGTTCGTGACAAACCTTATTAGTTGTGATTGCATAATCTTAGCCTTTCTACCTTGGACTTTTCGGGGGGCATGTTTCCTTAATGCTTAAGATAAAAAATTTCATAGTTTACCATATACATACAATTATGTAATTTAACATTGGAGGATTCTTTCTTTCCCTTTAAATATTTAGAATTATGGACACTCCCACCACAATTATAGAAAACTCATTTTCCTTTAAAGAAGGCACCAGGGTGTTTCCTTCCACAAGTATCGCATGATGGAAAATTATCTTTTTTATTCTTACCTCTATCTATTCTTTCATGTTCCACCCTCTTATTATATTTTTTCCTTTAAAATTTATAAGACTTAGATAATTCCTTCTCTTTCTTGATAGAACATGAGACTATATCTTCTCATGATTAGAAATTTTTGGAGACTAGTTCCCTTTGGAGGAATGGTTTTAAATCATCAAATAATTGATCAATATTGATCCTTAGATTATGTATGTAGTCTAAAACATTCCTTACTATACTTTTAAATTTAGCTTTATACTTTACAATGTTTTCATACTCTTTTTGTTTTAGACTCAGGAATTGCCTCTCCATATCTACTCTCTATTCAGGAGGAAAATAATTTTCATAGAAAATTTCCTTAAAACCTCTCCATTCTATATTAATTTATTCCTCCTCTTTTGTGTTTTGAATAAATTCCCACCATTTATTAGTATCTTCTATACAATTTCATGATAACGTTATCCATTTCATTTCTTCCAAAATCAAGAAATATCTTCTATATGAAACTTATCCATCACACCTCTACAAATGGGTTTGTAGTCCCATTGAATGATGGAGACTATTGTCACATAAATATATCTAACATTGGTCCTCCCCATTGTGTATCAGGATACTCAATATGAGTAAGGTTATTATTCATAACCTTTTTTAGTTATCCTATTATATTTATAAGTTGATCAGCACCATTTGCATCTCCAATTGCAACATCATTATCTTTCATTGGAGAGAAATCCCTACATGAGATACACCTATTTAAATAGTTTCCATCTCTTCCACTAGATTCCATTTCTATGTAATGGAATACACTAAATTGGTTTATGAATCATCATTCATAATTTCAAACTAGAAAAACACTCAACGAAAATTTAATTTTTATGCATAACTAATATCATAATCATAAACATGGTTTCATTGGGGACACATTGAATTTTAAATCCTTAATAATGTTTTGTAAATAAAATATGAATTTTCCTAAGAATATCCATTGGTAGTGTCAAAAAAGGTTCACATTAAGGCCTATTTCCATGCACCAGGTTACCTTGAGTCATCCCTGAGACACCTTTTCAGAGTTGTTACCCCTTGGTACATTTTTTCCAGAAATACGTCCACTTGTAGTATCTAGACATGGATGCATTTCTAGGAATACCCATCTAATATCTACCTTACCGAAATTCTAAGATGTTATTCTATTCTTATCCTCAAAGTCTATCTTAGGGTTATTTTCCCTAATCTATTTTTTATAAATCTATTTTCTAAGGTTTCTAGTAAACTTTATTTGATACCAACTATAAAGACCTTTACCCTAGTATCCAAGAGGCAATGCCTTATATTAATACATTGGAAAAAATAAAATACTCAAATCCCAAAGAACTAATCAGTTTAGTATTTTTGGAATCCATATTACATTCATTAACTTTAAATTAAAACTTCAAAGGAAGTAAAATATAGAAATTCTATTGGAAATATCCATAACTCCAAGATTATCCCTACAAGTCATTCAAAATACACATCTTCGCATCATAGGGGAAAATAAAACATAATAAATGGGTGAGATAATACACTCAGTAATGGTAAGTAATACATTGGAAGATAATATAAACAATAAGGCATAATGAATGACTAAAAACATTTTACATTTGAATCTAATCTTGAGTATAATATGAAAAAAATCTGAATAAATAATGTCATTTAAATAATCTCATGAAACTTAACCATGGATATTATACTAGTCAAATAATCTCATGATTTATCAATTAAAAATATCATAATGAAAGAATGAATAATATTGGACATCTAAAACATACTATCAAGGCCTCTACCAAGACATCTGAAAATAAATTGTTAAGGCCTCATCCAAAACCATATCTAAAAATGGGAAAGGCCTCAGATAATTCCATATCTATTTTGTCTCATGAGACCTGTTGATGCATCAATGGGATATATTAGGTTCAATTGATCACTTAATAAGTCCAATTAATTTCTCATATTAATGGGGATAAACATAAACAACATATATATATGAAATGTAAGTAACTTTCCCCAATCTATAAACATAATCACTAATCAGTCTCAGTTGTATAGTGAATGGTATCAAGATAGTACATCCATAATCAAACTGATAATAAACCATTTAATAAAATATGGTAGATGATAATCATAATATACCAATATCAATAAATCATATAATTAAATGGAGTCATTGAAATAGATTAAATACTCAAATAAAATTATCGAGGAATTTTTTAGAGAAATACCCCTTTGACTTGCAAAGAAGTGTTCCTTTGGAAAAATCATTTTTATTTTTAATAATTGTTTGTATAAAATAATAAATGAAAAAAATATAGTCTTTCATGAAAAAATAGATAGTCTTGAAAAATAATGGTGTCTTAAAAGATATTATATATGGTACTTGAAAATGGTTAAGAAATTGAGATGCTCCCTTTAATCGGGCTTGCCTATCGAGAAGTATTGTGAAGGGAACCTTTAAAAACATGTATTACTTATAAAAGAAATGTAAACTGATTTGGATAAAATATTTTGGGATGTATAAATATAATTTAGAATAATTATATAAAAATAATTATTGATTATATTGGTTTATATAGGAAAAATCACAACCCGAATGAAAATGGATATTTGGGAAGAACCCCTTACCTTATGTCTGAAAGTGTTCTGTACTTGTACTTAACATCCTATATAATGAGATTATTTTCATTAATAAATTAATTCATAACCTATTATACATTAATTTATTTCATTATAGTATTATTTAATTCATTTATGACCTTTTAGAGAGTTATAGAGTTTAATTTCATTATTTAGAGGCATTCATTTTCTTGGTTTTCATGATTGGTTTGTTTGTTTATAAGCAATGAAGTTCATGTAAAATGAGTATAATTATATATAATTTGAATTATATGTTATAATTAACATCCAAAATATTGAATGGTCTTATATATTATTTTTTCTAGATATTAGGGTGATTCATTATATAAAACTTTAAAGATAATCGATTAAATCATTTTGGCGATGTTTCGATCGGCATGAAATATTTTTGACTTGTTAATTAATATCATGTATATATACTTATTTTAGAATATTAAATAACGTGTAATTTGTATAATAAAATATTGTTTAACCATAATTATGGTTTTATGACCATCCTTGAAGGTGTTAATGTAAAATGAAAATGAATCATCCATAATGTCTGTAAATTGACACATCACATGTGATGTTTTCATTAATAGAATAAAAGAGATATAGAAAGTATTTTGATTATGGATCTTCCATTAACATCATATCATTACAATATATAAATTAAATTAGAGTTATCATGTCTCTTTGGATAGGGTATGTGATAGAAGGATAATAAAATAAAATAAAATAAAATAAATAGGTTTTTTACCTCTTAAATTCTCCTCCTTGAGAACCTCATTAAGGGTATTGGTTTTGGTATTTTTATGATACCAAGAGCTCTTGGACATAGGGTAGGGTCTTAGGAAGATTATTGGGAAATTTTTAGACAATGGTTAAATCTTAGAAGGTGTGAGGATAATAGGAATAAATAGTGAGGATTCTTGTTACTAAATACAGTAATAAGTGCATGTGAGTTCGAAGAAATGGTCACTTACATCATCTATGACTCAATCATGACTCAAAAACTCATTCATTTTGGCGATGATTCGATTGAAAACTTCATTCTTAATTCTTGGGGTTTTTAGAAGCAATAAACCATAGGTCTTATTGACTTCTGGAATAGTATGATTCAATTCGCATCTGAAGAAGACTTAATCCTTGCCTGGTCGAGCGAGCCTTGTTCTTGTAATGGCACAAATTTCTACCTTTTCAAATGTACATACAATTTTCATATGAAATGAGATTATACATCACTATATATTAGGGTACTATTCTCTAAACTCCCTCTCCCATTTCAAAATCCCTTGATTCTTCATTTTCTTAGCAATTTGGTTGGGCGCTTCCTCTATACTAATAGTGGAACCCGAGCGTTGTGCCACCTGATTTCTCTGAGGGTGTGTGTTGAGGGTGATGTATCAAAGGATATTGTTCATTCCTTATGAATTTCTATTGGGGAATAATTTAGATACAAATATCCTATCATTTTTTAATATTGGTGTGATTATTGTGTACCGTGCAAGATGTCGAGTCATGGGGTGGCAATATGTAGGCGAAGGGAGAGTTAATAGGGTGCTTCTCATGAGGTTCAGTCGAGGGTCCTGGGTGGTTATCCTAGAGATGAAGGAAATCATCTAGATATAACCAGTGTTGGGTCTGGTTATGGATTTAAAGTTTCTAGTCAAGTTAATGGCAAGGATAATGATACCCTTTTCTCGGGTGGAGTAGTGAAGTAAACACCACTAAGGGGTATAACTCTAAATCTAGTGTTGTAGGAGTATTTAACGTGATCTAGAGAGACTAGGAGAGTCCTCTTGGGGAAAATTAGACTGTAGGGGGTGAAAAATCTAGGGAGATAGTTTTAGAAAATGTGTATATGCACAATTATCAAACTCTTCCCCCGATGGATTCCATAGGAGCTGATGGTCCAAATTCTAAGAGAGGTGCGATCCCAAAACCATGTACCTATACAATGGTTGTGCATGAAGGTAGTAGAACCGTATCTGAATTGAGGATCCATTTGAATGTACAGGTGTGGGATCAACCTCCACAAGGTGTAATTAGGAATCATAAGTTCATACGGGGTTCCAATTCAAGGAGTACTTTGTCCTGTCTCAACTTAAACAACAGATTTGACAGTTTGAATAATGAGGGAGAGACGGATGGAAACTCCATTGGTCCCTCCAAAGCTAAGTCATATGGAGATCCCTTATATGATAAGGGTTTTTTAGGGGCTATTAAAGGGTTTCATAGTCAAATAAGGAAGAAATAGAATAAACAAAATAGGGATCCTGGGAGTTGTATTGTTTCGAGGAAGGAGAAATATAAGGGGTGTAAAGACTACCCCTATCTTCCTAGGTCGATGGAGACTCGGTCAACCAAAAAGATGTTAAACCCATGGTTCTTTAGATCCATCCAGTGTTAGGTGAGTTGGTTCGTCATATTTTATTATAAATGTCTCAAGAGCAAGCTAAATAGGCCTGAAGGGCAGTTGATCATAAAGACGAATTGCAAATCAGATCTGAGGAGGTGATGCCAGTGATGGAGGATGCTCGTCCTTCTAGTCAGCAGCTTTTGGAAAGGACTCTTGTCAGCTGGCATTGACTTGAGGACATAGATTCTGATAAAATGATGGATCTACTCATACACTTGGGTGTTGAAATGAGGGAGGATATCCTGGTGATTAAGGTGACAAGGGAATACATTGATCAAATGATGAGTAGATTTCTCTAAGTGGAAGGTACCCAATAGAAAGGGGAGTGGATTAACAAGAAAGATCCTATATTGGTTAGAGGCTTCAACATGGGGAAAATTAGTAAACAAGAGTACATGAAAGGCTGGGAGTACCTGGAAACTTGTTATAAAGCACTTTAAGAAGATGATCCAGGAATCCAGGTAAATTCATTTCCCTAGAAACTATATAGGGAATATGATTCCAATTGCCTCAATCTAGTGTTTAACAAGTCAGTAGTCTCTTTTGATGTTTGATCTATTGAATCTGTGAGGGTTTTAACTTCCCCCTTAAATGTTTTGGAAAATAAAAAATTTAATTTATAAGGAATAAATTTTATGAAAATAAATTTTCTTTTAAATCATTTTATAAATTATAAAATTATAATTCAATATTTATGAATTAAATAACTACCAATAGTGAATTAATAATTTTTAAAATATTAATTAATTTATACTATGGTATAATAATATTATAATTTCATTTATAAGATACCTAAATTTTATTTATTATTTCATGGGTGAGGTTACTATTCATTTGGCTAGTTTACTATTTATAAGGGCCAAATTACTATTACTTAGGTCAAGTTACTATTTCATTGGTATAGACTTCTTAACTTTTTGAAGTACCTCATATTTCATTCATTATTCATTTATAATGTTTTTATTGTGTTCTCTTTGTGATTTTCTGTGAATTATACTATATGAAATAATTATAAGAAGGGAAATTTTATTGATAGAATTCAGGATCATTACAAATGTAGTATCACACTAATCATCCCAAATATGATTCACCCCTTTCTTAATTAATATAATTTTTCGTATATTTTATTGGGATAATTCCTAAATAAACCCATGATAATAGTTAATAATCTCTAAGAATCATTAAATTTAAAAAAAAATAGTATTTTTTGAAAGATATCACAGATGCCATATCTTTAAGAACCATGGATATCCCATATTTGAAAATCATATGGCTAGTAAATTTCACCTTCTAAATTAAGGAATGGAACATCAACATTTTAGCATATAATTTTTATCTCTTAAGGACTCCAATACAATAGTTAAAACCTCCTATCTTCCTTATAAATCATAAATATATCAATTTATCATAAATAAATAGATTATGAAAAAATGGATAATGATAAAAAAAATTATTCACAAAGTCCATGAATATAGTTGGTGTTATTTTTACTCTGATAGAAATGTATAAAAATTTAAAATTATTATATGTAATGTAGTTTTAAAAAATATCATTTATACATTCTTGTCTCACAAACTAATTTAGTGATTCCCCAAAAAAAGATCAATCATATAAAACTATCAAGAACTTCTCAAATAATCCAAAAAATGACCAATCCAAGGTAATGAATATCAATTATTGATTGTAACCCAGTTTAAATTTTTGTAATCAACACATAACCCTAGTATTAGATAAACCTTCATTGAAAACGGTAATATAGCACTCCTATATTTAAAGGAACAGTTTGGGATATGCCTAACACTTTTAGGGGAGTGAATTAGTGTTAAAGACTTTTTAATCCAATCACAACTTTTTAATTCTTTACCTCTTTGACCTATTAGGATCTAGATTATCTTTTTATATTTTCCTTCATGCATACAAGAATATTAAAGCAGTAGATAATAGCACATGAAATTTTAACATGGTTCACTACTCGAGAAGAGTAGTTATTCCTTAGAATGATTTGTAAATGATCCACACCACACAACCACAAGAAATTAATACTTTGAATGTGGTTACATAAAGTAAGAAATACTCTTTCAATTGAAATACAATATAGTCAATTTATGGTGCATGTTTTAAAGTACTTGGATGGATATTTATAATACCTATGAAGACAATCTCCTCATTGTTAAAGGTTTATGACACCAATAATGTCTTCCATCCATTCATACCACTAGGATTCCACAATACTTCTCTTTTCTTCGACAACCTTATTCTTTACCTTATTACTTTAATAAAAAATGAAATCAAATCTTCTTACCTCTTCCCAATAGAAAAAAAAAGATTCATGATCTTCTTGTTCTTTTATTAGTCATAATAATATGAATATGTTGTTGAATAATGAACTGAATTATCCCTGAAAGAGATGATAGTCAACTGATATCAGCTTGTCCTGTCACTTACTCTTCTCCCTTTGATCCATGACATGCAAATATATGCAATAGTGTATAGTATTTTCGTGGTATCGCTTTCTTCTTTAATGCAACACCAACTACACTGAATCACCTTCTTCCAATAATTTTAGAATCAAAAATACCATTTATGATTATTAAACCAATGAATATTAGATCAACACAACATCATTATAATTAAACTACCTTGAATAATAAGCAATTGAAAGTTAGGTACTCCATATTCTTCCTAGATGCACAATAATATGCAATTTTGTAATAGTGTCTTATTCTATTTCTTCGATACTCAATATAAAAACATGATTGTATTTGTTTACTTCTCTTCTTTCTTTGTCAAGAAGATATTTTATGCAACTGATTCGCACCGAACTTCCAATGTTATATCATTCAAGAATGATCCTTCATATAAAAAAATTAATCTCTTCTTGAATTTTAACCCGATTATATCACATGAAATTTATGCATGAGTTGCATGGTATCAAAATATACCACATTAATTTATATTATCTATAATTTTATATTATATTAAATTTCTTGGTTCGAGTATCTCAAATGGTTCTATAAGTGTGCATGGATGAATTCACTTTCTTCTTGGTGAAACTCACTATCCACATTATATTTCTTAACACACACACATGGTATGACTCAATTTATTCTATTTATCTTCTTTTCACACACAAGGACTCGAGTATCTTAAATCATGCACATGAGTTCATGTTATTCATACATTCACACAGTACCCCCTATCTTCATGCATTTTTATTATTCACACAAAACACTCATAAAAACAGTGTGGTTCTTTATTGTTCAAATAGGAGCACGATTAGCCCATGTGTCCTTTGTGAAAGATGATATCTTTGAGAAATAAGTTCTTCAAGAAGATCTTCAAGGGTGATTAAAACATGTAAAAGATTGTGGTTCTCATCCATTGTATCTTTACAAAACTTAGTGAGATTCTATCACTCATACACTAGTTTGTGGAACCATCTATCTTCATGGAGCATGATGAGGGTGTAAACAACATTCATTTTTCTTTGAATCCCTCTCCTTCATGAAACCAAAATGGTTCATGGGACCTTTTTATTTATAAATCCTTGAAGGCTTACATGACTCTACTCCTTTGTAAAACTAGAAGTCTATAATGCTCTATTTTTTTGGAAAATGATAGATTTCAATGAATATGTGAGCAGTAGAATATCGATCATCCTAGGGGATTTGTTATTTATAGGTAGGGATCACCGCCATAATTCATTTAGTCATCAACTTGAATCCCCAAAAAACTTGTCATGTGAATCACCTTTTTGAATTCCTAAAGGACTGAACATTTAAACTCTTAAACTGTGATTTTAAGATACATTGAGAAACATGGAATTTTCCTTCATGATCTAGATTCTCCTTGGCATTGTAAGATATCATGTAGTTGTTGAGGATCAAATTTTTCTAATTTTTAAGCTTGAACCCATTCAATATTCAAACCAGCCTCCTAAAACTATGTTTTCAATTTTGATGAGAGTATATAAATCATGAAAATTAAGTTTCATTATAATTTTGATCAATTTGGTTTCATCATCTTTATCCCAGTTTCATCATGGAAGTCTTGGGTGTGAGTGATGGTTTAAAACATGTGGATCATTTTGAATACTAATTCTATGATATATCGGACAGTGTGAGTTTAAAGCAGTGGGGTGTGGGGTGCAATGAAAGATTCACAATATGTATATAATTTAAACGATTGAACAATACACTGAAAAATGTATCCCATATCAAAACATATTTCAGATGGGACATGGTATATAAATCAATCTCTGCAAGAATCCTCCACAAATACTCATCCCCCTTTCTTCATGTCTCCCAACATTGTGTTGTTGCTTCTCCATGGGGCCATTGTCCCAAACTATGTGTAGCCTCAACTGTGTGCACTGTGAGCCTTAAACATGGGCCTACATTCCTCATGCGGGGACTATGAACCTTTACCACTTGCTGGATATCCCTAGCTAGTCTCCCTTGGGCATGGTCAACCCTATGTCCCTAATAATCCCTTGATTGAGGCTAGTTGGTCAGCTTAGTGGTCTGGATCTATTTTTTAAGTAGACCCCACAAAAAAACTTAGCTAAAAAACCAAATATATAATGGAATTAAATATCAAATTCATGGACACCTATATACTGAGAACTCTATTATATAATCCCTCAAGCACATAAACGTTTTTTACTAAATCTTCAAATAATCATTCATCCAACGATAATTATATAGTGTAGTTATCTGACAATTAATGAAAATTAGAATCCAAATTTTCTTCAATGTCTTTCATGGTTTCTTGGAACCAAAATTTGGGAAGAATAAGAACAAACAAAAAGCCTTAAGGGTTGCCTTGCGAATCTTGTTCGCAGAGCCCTCTCAGTCACACGGCTGGCACAAAGGTTCCCCTCTACGAAGGCATCGCGGATCACGGAGGCGGGAGGCTTTGAAAGACCTTTTGACATTTGTGAACCAGCCACATATCAAGGATGTGGTAGGATCCAAAATACCCTTTTATGTTTGTGAACCCTTCGCGGAGCAAGGAGGTGGGAGGCTCCATGAGCCCCTTTGACATTTGTGAACTCACCGCAGAGTAAGGATGCGAGAGGCTCCGTGATCCCTTTTGACATTTGTGAACCCACCGTGGAGCAAGAAGGTAGGAGGATCTACGATTCCATTTGAAGTTTTCCAACCCTCCATATATCAAGGAGGTAAGAGGCTCCATGAGCCCCTTTGACGTTTTCAAACCCACCACAGAGCAAGGAGGCAGGAGGCTATGCGATTCCGACAAAATGTCATGTGTATTCCTGCCCAGCGAGCTCTACTTCATGGTGCCTCTTGTCTAAAAATATCAGGATCCCCTCGATCCCAAAGGATGGATCCTCTAACTTTTTTCATTTTTATCTCTAAAATTGGTAAGCAAATTCTTCTTTTCAAACCATGAGCTCTTCAAGGTAACTTAGCTCCGCGAAGTGCCTCTCCCTTGGTTTGAATTCAACCCCTCTTCAAATAGGGATTCCCTTCATGGAGCCCATGGGCCTCTGTGAAGGAAGGGGATCCCCAAGGGAACTCGGGTCTTCACGGAGCACTTATGCTTCGTGAAGTACCCTCCATGATCTTGTGATCCACATGCTAAGGAAGGGGCACTATGCTTTACGAAGAATGTTGCTTCGCAATGTTATGCTTCGCGAGGCACCCTTGCATCGTGACGCACTACTCTATGAATGTCTTTCCACTTCACAAAGTAGCTTCCATGTGCACCAATTCCCTATGCCTAGGCTAGGAAACTTCACTTCGCGAAGCATACCCCTTCACGAAGCCCCTCCACTACCTAGATCACCATAGCTTCACAAGGCTTCTACCTATAAACCTTGTTTATCTGCAACTCCTTTTCTCATGCGACCCTCCAGGTTTTCACGATGTAATTTCAAGATCCCTTGGGTGGTACTTTATATTGCATTGCTTCAACTCATGCTTCTTCGCAAGGCATGCTAACATGGACCCCTCAATGGATCAATCCATAACACCCCCTCACTATGTCATTGTTGATGCCTTCTCTTACTCAAGGGTGGGTGGGTATTAGTTATGTAAGTCCTAGGGGTGCAGATTAAACCTTCATCATCTAGGCTGTAGGATGTTAAACTACCCAGAACCATCATCCTCAACACATGACATTAAACAGTGACCACTCCTCATGCTTCGTACATGGGTTTCCCCACCTTGGACATTCTGCAAGCCCACTGGTCTCCACAGGAGTGAAATCATTCCTCACATGGAATGAGATCCTCTTTATTGGAGCAGAATTTGTCTATGGTGAAAGGGCAACCACCTTGGTGTAATACCGTAGCCTTTTTTACGGGAGGGAGTGTTCGTACTCATCATATCTTCTTCCTGTCCAAAGACCAGAAAGTGGGGATGGGCACCAGAGCCCTCCTTTATTCAGTGCCAAATCCCTCTCCCTTTGGACTTTGCTGCCATCGGGCCTCCACCCTGGAGTTAGTCCCAATCTTCATCTCCCTGGCCTGGTAACCATGTGTAAGCCCCATGTCTCCTCTTTGGGCTGCTAACCATGCATAAGCCCCTGTTTCCCATTTAGGCCACTAACTACGTGTCATCCCCACTCCACTTCCCACAAACACACCTTTCGCGACGTGATCATCAAGTCTTTGCTGCCTCTTGTTTCTCACACCAAGAATGACTCACGTGGGATTAGAGTAAGCATTGACCATGACATCCATGGGCATCCTAGAGTGTAATCCCCAAATAAACAACCCAAACTATGCAGACTTTGATCCTTTCCAGGGAAATGTACGTAGGAAGCCTCCATGAGGTTCAAGCCCAACAACCATTGGTTCCAACCATCTTCGCGTCGGTTCCCACCTTCCCGAACTACGTGGACTTTGATCCTTGCCAAGGTAAGGTATGTAGGAATCCTCCCTGAGGTTCAAGACCCCAATCCATTGGTTCCGACCCTCCTTCATGTTGGGTCCCACCATTTTGAGCTATGTTGACTTTGATCATTACCAACACAATATACATAGGAAGCCTCCCCAAGGATCAATCCCAACACCCATTGGTCCCAACCACTCCACGTCGGTCCACCCCCATCTTGTATGATGTTAAAGTGTACACCTCCTTTTTTCCCACATGACACTAAACTGTCCCCCATCTAGTGGTAAACTGTTGTGCCCCCATCTAGCAGTAAGCCGTTGTAAACCCCATCCAGTGGTAAGCCATTGCGAACCTCGTGCAGTAGTAAGCCGTTGTGATCCCCTACCCGACGGTAAGCCATTGTGAACCTCACGAAGCGATAAGCCATTTTGATCCCCATTTAGTGGTTATACATTGTCAACCCAAACCCAATGGTAATCTATTTTAGTCCCTTTCACTGGGTCCCATATCACCAGTTCATCCCAGTGACGTAAGACCAACCTCTGGCTGCTAACCATGCGTAAGCCCCATTATATCATCGGGTTGTTGTCTTCCATGCACACCTCGATCCTATACCCCATCTTGAACTACGTGGACTTTTATTCCCTACCACAGGGATACATAGGCGGTCTCTTCGTGGCGCAAGCCTAATATCACTGTCGCCCTCGGGTCGACTCCATTTCATTCTCTATCCACTTCACTTAATCATCCATCATCCATCCTGATTTTTACCTAGGCCTCCACAACCCGTTGAGATCATTCCAATTCACCTCTTCACTGCTACTAGCAGTAGCCGGGTAACTAACTACGTTTTAGCCCCGACATCAGTGTTCCATCCAAGGGTTTCACCCATCAGATCCACTCTAGTTAGTGTTCCGATCAGTCTGATCTGTCTCTGTTAGACATTAAACTCGCGGCATACCCTATGTTAAACATGGAAAGCTGAGAATAACCTCAGAGACATGCCTATGGAATATGATTCCCGAAATTCTACATGGGATTGCTCGATCTTCTATGCCCTAAAGAATCCCTATAATAAGGAGAAGAAATCCAGACATGCTAGTGTACCAATGTCCAGACATGCCAGTGATGTCCAACGTGACTACTCCCCCGACCGAAGTTTGCTGTCCTGACAGAACCCCTTGGAATGTACCAACAGAAGTAGTGTAATTAACTAGCATATCTGAAGATATGGAACTAAGAAGAGTTTCACAAACAATGTCTTAATCTATAAGGGAGACCCAGACTAGGTTATGAGTTCTAAGGAGGAATCCACATAAGGAGGAACCAACATCCAATCATCTTGATTAGATCAAGGAGAAAACGTCCCTAGATAAGGAATGGATGTTGCCTGCTTTTAGTAAGTGGGAATGTGGGGAAACATCCAACATGTCCTCATCGTCCTCAAATAGACAGATGCACGTACCCCAGTGAAAGAGTCATAAACAGAAATGGTGAACCTGACGTGAAGTTTCTCTCCTCAATGTGGAGATTAGTAGGATTCGAGACATCAGTGGATTAGCATTCCACCGGATCCAGTTATCCATCATCGGGTCCCGCCAAGCAAATAGAGGGTTGGGTATGAAAGTCACCAGAAGTTGGGGCAGTTAAAACATTGGGCATCACAATCTGTGACATTGTCAGTATAGATCCCTCTTACCATCCATCGATGATGGAATGGCGTTGGGGCACTAGATGTTGATTTATTTGTTTCAGCAATAATGGATTAATCTCCCTGCTTTCCAGGAACCAAATAACCACCTTCCTACTGATGTAGGGGCAATGCCAACGCGGCAATCCCATGTGGCTCCACCACTTCTACGAAAGATTTCACACCCATAGATGTTGGGAACCCACACCCCATCTCCCCTTCTGAATTCATACAACGAATGGTGATAAACGACCTCGTACACCGATATGAGGAGGGGATTATCCCGACTCAAGATATGGCCCGGAAAGATTTAGAGTCATATGTGCCTCATCACCACCATTTCCCCCAAAGGCCATGCAGGGAGCCACTGCTCCCCACCCCAATGTACATTTGTTTCAGGAGCCTCTCCTCGGAACATCTCAATGACTCCCTCTCCTATGCTGATGTGGTAGGGGATGTCTAGGCCAGCCTGGCCGGGATCCTCTTCCAGGGGACCTGAGGAGGGCCCCACTATGCTGCACCAGCACCAGCACCCAGTCCCACAGGCTGAAGAGTAGGTAAGCCATGTACCTGCACCACCGGCCCTAGTCTGGTTGACCTGACGCCTATGCTGGGCATAGGCTGAGGAGGACGCCCTCCAAGGGGCATCAACATCAGCAAATACTATGGCATGAGCCACCGCCGATGTGTATCATCATCCCCCTATGTACACTGATCAAGGGAACTTATATACTCGGCCCAAATTGAGGCCCCAACAGCCCCACAGCCAGGCTGGTTCGACTCTCCTGGTTGTCGGTGCAGGTAGTGACCGTCATGGGCCGACCCGCGGTAGTGACACCCATTATAGAGGTCCTCTCTGTACCACCACCATAGAGAACATGGGTCCTCCATTATTCCAATCTCGGTATGGAGGTCATCCCCATGCTACCTTCAATCCGAATGAGGGTCCTTCCCACAGAAGTGACACTCGGTATGGAAGAAACTCCCACGCTCATTGCATCGGGTATGGGGTCATTCCTCCTGCCACAGGCCACCAATATGGAGATGTTACACATCTAGTCAATCACCAGTATGGGGAATTCCCCATGTCCTTACAGAAGCTAGAGAAGGGCCTCCTCACCTCAGAAATCAGAGAGTTGAAGGTCATCTTCACTTCATTGGCACCCATCACGGAGGTTCTACCTGTGTTTAGCTTGACCAGTACGAGGACCCACCTCGCACTGATGCTGTTAGAGAAAGCAAGCATGGAGCTACCACCCATGCTCCTATCAGCCCCGGCAGAGGTCCTACCCACTCCAATATTTCTAGCAGAGTTCCCCTCTGCACATCAGTTTTTGTACATAGAGTTCCTACCCATGTTCCTTTTGATATCTATCCAAGTGCCCCTCGGACCCCATCTCACTCAGGTAGAAGTCCTTACTGCCCCAGCACCAGTACGGCCGAAGGACATCCTTATGCTAGAAATCTACCCTATCTTGTAGAATCGTCCCGGTGTAGGAGGGAGGGTCGTCGCTACCATAAAAGGAACACCGAGAAGATCTAGTCTGAGATCAAACTAATCTACTTATCATATTCTAAGGCGGAATATAACTCAGCGATCGAACCCCCACCTAGATCCTCCGTGTTAAGGGTCAGGGTAGGAACAAGGCTCATTAGCCTCATACTTCTAGAATGTGAGGTCCATAAGATTCCTACCTCACTTCATAGATATATTCAGGAGGACAAAATTTTGGAAACTCCATAGGTTACGGTTGTGCAATCATCACCATCATCGCCAGAAGTGCTCTCTGCCTCAACTAGAGATCACAAAGAGCTATTCTGGGAACCAATGGCGGATTAGTAGTAGTGTGACCCATCATTGGTATCCATAGTCCATGCGCCAGAAATTTCATTCACCAGCCCATCTTACTACTATGTGGTGGCTAATTCACTCCACTCATTGGAGGATAGCCCGACATGCAGTGGATTGTCATCTCGCTTGCCATATTCTCTGTTGGCCAGCCTTTCATCTCAGTAGTCTACATCAGTACCACTACAAGTTCCCCAACCACCTCTAGTATATGAGTGGGGCAATAAAGGGGAAGACCCCGAATCTAGACCAAGGAGCTTGTGGGGTACTCTTATAGTAGACCTTTTCATAGAGATATTCAGGCCAGTTGCAACGCCAAATTTTAGGGCACCAGAAACACTCACCCAAGAGGAGGTTAAATACTTCCACCAAACCCTATGGGTGACCCATTTCCATCTTCGACATCGACGAGTGGCCTACCCCAAGATTCAGGCACATTTCAATGATATCTTCCAATAATGTCATTTGGTCAATTTGGTTGCACTCCCCATATCCCGGTTCCCTGAGTCACCAGGCTTCCATAAGACCCTTCAACAACAATGCATCTATATCTTTAAAGTACTCCATAGGATAATCAAATAGGCTTCTCCCCATATGAAAATCCATGGCTGGGGGCAGTATGTGGACCTTCCATTTCAGTTCCATGTGGCACAAGCCCAATTTTCCAGGCGACATAGATGATATGACTCTAGGAAAGGTCCTAGTTGACATGGATGACCTATTAGAGGGAGATAACGAGATGGAACTCTTTGATGATGACTTACCCTCTAAGGGAGTGCCACAACTATTGGATAAATTGGGAAGGGTCACTTGCCAGTAGATAAATATATTAGGTCTTCTCGTGCCCACCGAGGCACTATTCCTTAGCCAGAATCCCAAAAAGGGAAAGGAACACCTCGGAGCTGTCAAACCCATAGACTCATCTGGAACAATGCAGAAGGTGAAAGACGGTCCTGAAAAAATACGTGTTGCGTCATCAACTCAATTAACACAAGAAGATGGTCGATGACCTCCTTGATGAATGCACTAAGGAGTGACGGCCAGAGTACAATGATCCTTAACCAGGGTAGTATGGGCAAGCACAGCTTCCCCTTGGAGAACTTTCCCCAGGTGACCCTGACCATCCTACCCATGCTGATAGGGTTGAGGCTGGAACTTATGGTAAGAGGGAGGGGTATGTGTTTCAAAATATTCCTGAACAGTGTGAAAATCCTCAGGACCCATCTCAGGTTACCCTAGCTACTCCACAGGTGGTTTCACCAGCCACTCCATGAGCCACTGTGCCTGGTTATTATGTGGAAAAAACCCGCCAATTCACTGGTGGTCAGGGATCCTCGTTAAGACAGGAATCCCCACCCAGATGATCCAACGGTTCTACTCATCACCAGACTCTAATATTTAGAGACTCAAAAGGTGGAAATCCCACCTGATGGTAAGCCATATCCAGCATGGTTGGATGATATACTAATACCCCTAGGTTTTGGATATCCTTCCTTTTCTCCCTTCAATGGAAAAGGGGACCCGCTACAGCACCTGGTCTACTTTATTTCAAGGTGGGGGCCTATGTTGGGAACTCCAATGCAGTAGGAGGCCACCAAACTCTGGTTTTTCATACATACATAAGAGGGGATGGCGTTCGTCTGGTACATCTAGCTCCCCATCGGATCAGTAGCCAATTAGAAAGAACTCTGTAGGAAATTCCTCTACCAGTTCAGTTCCACCACTTGGAAGATGAGTATCACGGACCTCTTCAAGTGCTAGAAATTAAATGATGAGTTCATTACAGACTTTGTCACTTGGTGGAAAGGGGTCACATACTCCCTTGACATATCACTGACTCAGGAGAAACTACTGATGATGTGCATAGGGAACATCAAGACAGAACTGATCCCCTCTCTGATCACCTAGAACTACCCTAGGGGATTCTGAGACTTCTCTGATAAGGCCCAATGCCTATTGGAATCCTTATAGTAGGCTAAGAAGGCACGTCTATTTCCTCCTATAATCCCCATGAGAAGGACTTCTAGGGCCAATCCCTCCATAGTGGCTCAAATAGAGGCCCCCTGACAACTAGATTTGTTACCATTGGAGCCGCCTCAATAGCCTCCCAGAGGATCTCCACCTTAGGTGTAGCCTCCAACCCAGCAGCTCCCACCTCAGAGTTGACAGGTGCCCCCACACAATGTGCTACCACCGCCCAGGTGAGATAACTAGGCTCCACCTCCTTGACAGGCTCCTCCAACCCCTCGTCAGGGTCAACCTTCAAGGGCCCCCTTTCCAGATAGTAGGAACTAGAAATACTCGTTCAACGAGGCCCATGTCCAAGATTGCTTCCACAGTGCCTTGGAGTAGGGGATTATACATCTTCCTGAATTTAGGAGGCTAGAAGAGGCAAACCTCACCGATCACCCTAATTACTGCCCCTACCACCAGATCTTAGGAAACATCCTCAAACAGTTCAATGTGTTTAAATACTGGATTCAAGACCAGGTAGATAACAATATAGTTTGGTTAGGCCCAGCTCTGACACAGGTGGCATGAGTCTTCATGAATCCCAAAATCAGCAGTGACAATGAAGGCGAGTGGAATCAGGTTTCTAACTGCGGGTCCCAGAAGTATGACAATTGGATGGCTTGTAAAGTAGTCACCCATTCCCATAGTGTTATCTGTGTACGCATGAATCGGCCAAAGCCTTCAGAAGCTGCATATAAAACCTATGCATCATTGTCTCAGCAGTCCCTTTCTCAGAAAAGCAAGCACTGGTGGCACAAGGGAAAATAAATTCCCCCACCAATGTCATCTTCATCTCGTACTCTCAACAACTTCATGACACTAGAGATGATGATTTATCCTATAATTTTTCTAGTAGTGGATGAATCTTCAAGTGACAGTCAGGGGTATGCCTCGGTAAATATCATAGAGCTGGTAAACCCCTACAGGATTCCTGATGATGAGGAGCACTAGGCGGATCCCCCCAATGTCCCAATCCATCGTCATCATTGATGGATCCACGGCTATATGGGTCATCAGAGTGCCTCGATCAGTACTTCCAACCCAGATATGCACATGAAAAAAACCAGGCAGCAGGCCCAGCGTAGAGCTCAGCACACATACCCTTCTCATCTGGTGACAACAATTCTGCCTTCACCATCGTTCATGTTATTGGATTTGGCATAGCCACCTCTACTGGGTTGTGACCATTCACGCTTTTATATAGGTCGGACTTAGTCATCTGACCCTCATCTGGTAGTCACTCTGCAGGCTTCGACTAGTGTGCAGCGGGATATTCCTAGCACCAGTCAACCTTGGGACCAGTCGGTAGGGCTCACCATACTTCCTGTCATAAAGTGACCTCCTACAAGAATAAGTTCACACCTAGAAAATAAGTATGATTTTCTAAAAAATCTTTCCAACATTCCTGCAAATCTATCCATCCTTGAGGCCCTTCACCTATCATCAGATATGCGTGAGGCCCTCACCGATGCTTTAAAAAGCTCCCTCCAGTTTGAGATATAGGTAGTAGCCACAAAAGCCTTTCATGCTGAGGCGGTTGAGAATTCGGAATGTCAGTCCATCATCTTTTTCTCTATAGAAGATGAAACATCTCCCATACAGGGGAACATTCACCCACTTTATATCACCAGCCAGTTCAATGGAGTGGATTTTTGTTGTTGTCTTGTTAACACTGGCTCTGGAATCAACCTAATCCTGACTCAGACACTATGAAAACTGGGATTTTCCAAGGATGATCCGAGTACCTATAACCTAAGAATCCAAGATAACGATAGGAAGAAGTATACATCAGTAAGAAAGATCGGTTTGAATACCTAGTTAGGTGGTCTAGTTGCCAACACCGAGTTTATGGTTGTCTCCTAGGACACCACCTACAATGCGTTGATGGGTAGGTTGTGGCTCTACCTGCATGTGGCGGTTCCTTTATCATATCACCAGTGCCTTAAGTACTCCCTTAATGGTCGAGTGAGTGTGCTTTAAGGTGACACATCCCCCTTTGCCTCTTGTGAAGCTTGCTATCTAGATTCCAACTATTACAAGAGAAAGGACAAGAAGATTCAGGCTAATGAGGTCGATCATGCTACGGTTCTGACCGACCCATGGGCAGATCTAGATGATGCATACATCGTTCCAATCCATCGATTAAAGGCTACAACTCTAGACAAGGTAAAATACTTTGTTTTTTCTAGAATGAGGGGGGAAGAAATTCCCAAGTCTACATGATGTCAGAAGATCACCTCATACTCCTACACAAGCCAGGATCAGGTGATCCTGGATCCTCCTACTCCCATAATGTATTGGGATGTCCGCCCCATGGAAAAGGCAATATGTCATACTTGCTTGTTTTGTCAGGACAGAATTAACCAGATCAAGATGATGTGCCACTATTGCTTTGATATCATCAAGTTTGACCCTTTGGGATAAAGACCAGATGGGATCGTATCAACAACCTTCACAGCTATGGTTGTGGTAGCACAGGAGTTCCTCGATGCAGTGTTCATTGTCGCTCAGGCTAGTACCAACCTCCCAACAAGAGCTTCCGACTCAAAGGAAACTCCTCCCACCAAGTATCCCCCCTCCATAAATGAAGAAGAATATTTATAGGATTCTCCCCCACCTTTGAAGAGGGTGTCTCTTCCATGGTTAATGAATTGGTACAAGTGAACCTCGATAGCGAGGTAGACCCGAAACCCACATTGATCAGTGCCACCATGCCCCTTGAGGAGCAACAACAGTACATAGAATTCCTTAAGAAGAACTATGATATATTATCCTAGAGTTATGATGATATTCTAGGACTAGATCCTCAGGTATTTTTCCACTGCCTCAGTCTCCTGGAAAATCATCACGAGTTTATGCAGCCTCCCAAAAAGATGAACCCTTCTCACAGTGCCATGGTTGAGGCAGAAGTTGATAAGCTCATCAGAGCCAATTTCGTTAAGAAGTTCTATTAACCCAAGTGGCTGGGAAACATTTTTCTAGTCAGGAAGAAGAATGGATAGATCAGAGTCTTCATCGACTTATAGGATCTCAATTGTCAATTTCCTAAGGATGATTTTCCCCTTCCTGTGATGAAATTGTTGATCTAAGATACAACTGGGTTCTAAGACCTCTCCTTCATGTATGGGTACTCTAGGTATAACCAGATCCAAATGTCCCCTAAGGATGAGGATTATATAGCCTTCAGGGCACCACAAGGTTCTTTGTGTTACCAAGTTATGCCCTTCAGTTTAAATAATGGAGGTTCCACCTATCAGCGGGATATGCATTGCATATTTAAGATGATCCTCAGAACATTGGTGGAATGTTTTGTGGATGATCTGGTGGTCAAATATTTCCAGTGTTAGGACCATCTCGAAGACCTTGATAAATTGTCTGGCTTCCTTCGTTCCCGCCACCTGAAGATGAACCCGTTGAAGTGTGCCTTCGGGGTCACCTATGAAAAGTTTCTCGGCTTCGTTGTCAGATACAAGGGCATTGATATCTACCCAGAGAAGATTAATGTCATTATGTAGATTTTTCCTCTGTGTAATATTTAGGAGCTTTGAGGCTTCTAAGTACACTTGGACTACATACGTTGATTCATCATGAATCTAGCCGGAAAGTGTAATCCTTTTTCCCGGATCATGAAGAAAGGAATTGTCTATGAGTGGGATGAAGAATGCCATACTTCTTTTGATGAAATAAAGAAGTATCTACTCTAGCCTCTGATCTTAATGCCACTCATCTCCATAAATCCACTGGTTCTTTATGTGACCGCCCTGGAATGATCTCTCGGTGCTCTTCTCTCCTAGAAGAATAATGAGGGGACATAGAACATTCTTTACTACCTCAGCCGCATTCTCCTTGATACGGAGACCAGATACTCCCCTATTGATAAATGTAGCCTTGTACTGATATTCACAGTATAGAAATTGTGACATTACTTACAGCACCACGAGGTACAGCTAGTGTCCTGAGTAGATATGCTGAAGTACATCATAAACCGCCCCATGTTGATAGGTCGTCTAGCACGATGGTCAGTGATTCTCTAGTAGTTCGACATAAAGTTTGTCCCCTAGAAGGATATTAAAGGGAAAGTGTTGGAAGAATTTTTTGCTACTCATCCATCCCCCATATACTAGTCTCTAGATCTTGATTTTCTTGATGAGGCAATCCTCTTGGTAGACAAATCCATCTTGTGTTGGCAGATTCACTTTGATGGTGCTTCTTGAAGCCCCATCAGGAGAAGGATCAATAACCCCATACTCAATAGAGTAGGTTTGGGTATCGTCTTCATTACCCCAACACAAGTTGTTCTACCATATTCATTCCTATTGTCAGAAGGTTTCACCAATAATGAGGCAAAGTATCAGGCTCTCATTACTATCCTCGATCTGGTCCTCGAGATAAACGTTCCCCATTTTCATGTGAAAGGGGACTCCAAAGTAATCATCAAGCTGATCAATAGTGACTATTTTTTCAGAAATCTAGAGCTCATACCATTGTTGGAATTTCTCTCCATTTAATGGCCCAGATCCCATCTTGGCCAAAAGTCACTCATGTTCCTCGATCTCAGAATGGTCAAGTTGATTCCCTAGCCAGCCTAGATGCATCACTTGTAGAGCCCGAATAGGATGATCTAATTATCCATGTGTCACACCAGAGATTCATTTCTCTCATCACTCTAGGTGATGATGATATCCCATAGGTAAGCCACCTTACCACCAGAGCCTCCACGTCAGAACCCCCAGGTCCCCCGAATGCATTGATTTAAGTGACTCCTGATTGGAGGACCTCCTTTGTCGAGTACCTACAAAACGCTAATTTCTCGGCAGATCGGGCCAAGCGTGATAAAATCTGATGTTGCGTGTTATGGTTTATCCTCCAGGACAGTCCTTTTCATGATAAGATCCTCTACAAGCATGGGTTTGATGGGGTTCTCCTCCGTTGCATTCAAGGAGTCAAGATTTTCCAATTCATGTAAGAGGTACATGCTGGTTCTTACAGGGCTCATCATACCAGGCCAAAACTATCTCACCAAATCCAGAGACCGGGGTACTTTTTGGCACTCTAAGATCCATGACTACATCGAGTTCACCAAAAGGTGTCATGCATTCCAAATTCATGCTAACTTTATGCACCGGCTTCCAGAGCCTCTCTACTCCACCATGTACTCTTGTCCATTTTCGATTTGGGGACTTCGATGTCATGGGACCATATCCACAAGTGACAGCTCACCAGGGCAGGTTCATCCTGACCGCTACAAATTTCTTCTCTAAGTGGGCAGAGGCAATTCTGCTCAAGGAGGTTAAGGCCCATTCCATTGTTGACTTTGTGAGCTCTAACATCATCTACTAGTTTGGAGTCCCTCACATCATCCTTATCAATAATGGAATGAACTTCTGGGCAGCTGAGCTGAAGAAATTGTACGCTAAGTACAACATCTATTCTAACCATACCTCCCATTATCATGCGCAGTCAGATGGATAGATCGAGGAATTCAATAAAACCCTCTCTTACATTCTGCAGAAAATGGTTGGTTAGAACAAGAAGAGTTGGTCGGATAAGCTCCCCAACGCCCTTTGGCCTTATCGGATGATGACCCATAATTCCACCCAGGTGACCCCATATTCCCTAGTGTACGGAACAGAGTCCTTCCTACCCATCAAGATTCAATTTCCCTCATTGCGCACAACTGTCTGTGATCAGAAAGTGGCAGATAAAGTAGTTGAAATCCATATGGCTAAGTTGGAATCACTCGACAAGAACAGGATTCGTGCCCTACACAATCTAGAAAGGGATAAAAACAAGATATCTAGAGCTTTCAACAAGAAATTTCACCTTCATTCCTTACTACAAGGTGACTTAGTGTTGGCCCTAAGAACGCCAATGATACCTGGCAAGAAACCACCCAAGTTTGAGCCCAAATGGGAAGGACCTTACAACATTCACAAGGTTTACTCCAATTGAGTATACTCTTTGGTTACCATGGATGGTGAGCATATAACTCCTCCCACCAATGCAAAGTTCCTCAAGAAATACTTTTCCTGAGCCACATGGTCCCACATGACCTTAAACCGTATAGTCCTGCATGACCCCAAACTGCATTATGGTACCGCACGACCTTAAATTGTACAGTCCTGCATGACCCCAAGCTACATTGTAGTCCCACACAACATTAAATTATACAGTCCTGCACGACCCCAAACTACATTATGGTCCTA
This sequence comes from Viscum album, assembly GCA_963277665.1. Taxonomy (NCBI): domain Eukaryota; kingdom Viridiplantae; phylum Streptophyta; class Magnoliopsida; order Santalales; family Viscaceae; genus Viscum; species Viscum album. Next base: position 1,649,671,483 of record OY728137.1, on the reverse strand, counting down.
CATGACCTTAAATTGTGCAGTCCTACACAACCCAAAACTGTATTATGGTCCCAAAAAACCTTAAACTATAGGTCCTACATGACCCCAAACTGCATTATGGTCCCACATGACCTTAAACTTTACTGTCCTGCACAACCCCAAACTGCATTATGGTCTCGTACGAACTTAAATTGAATGGTCTTGCATGACCCAAAACTGCATTGTGGTCCCTCATGACCTTAAACAGTACGGTCCTACACAACCCCAAACTACATTGTGGTCCTACATGACCTTAAACTGTTGGGTATTATATGACCTTAAACTGTTGGGTCTTACATAACCTTAAACTATTCGGTCCTACATGACCTTAAACTATATGTCGTCTCGCATGACGTTAAACTGTATGTCATCCTGCATGACATTAAACTGTATGTTTTCCCACATGACACTAAATTGTATGTTGTCTCGCATGATGCTAAACTGTTTGTCATCATTCATGACATTAAAATGTATGTCGTCCCGCATGATGTTAAAATTTATGTAGTCCCGCATGATGCAAAACTGTGTGTCTTCCCGCATGATGGTAAACTATATGTCATCCCGCATGATGTTAAACCGTATATCGTCTGGTATAACGTTAAATTGTATGTCATCCCACATGACATTAAACTGTGTGTCGCCCTTTGAGACATTAAACCACAAGAACTACATCCGGATTGATTCCCATCCCCATGGGAAATGTAGGAACACTCGGACGCCTCGTCTCGAGTCCATCCCCAATGTCCTCTTTGACTATCCCCCCTAGGTATAGTTCTCTTATAGGATCCCACATGGTGTCATATAAGCTTCTTTGGCACCCCTCAGGTCAGGATTACGATTATTGCACCATGTTCCCACCCTCGTTCTTCTCTCCTCCCATGTCCTCACCACACGGCATTAAACTTCATGGCCTTCAAAACTACGTATGGATTGATTCCCATCCTTATGGGATATGTAGGAACACCCAGACATTTCATCCGTAGGCCCAGCCCCAAAATTTGGGACCATAATTGGGTCAAAGAAAATGGTGTGGTATAGGATTTTTACCTCATGCACGTCGTGTTCATCATGATTGTACCGTGTATCCCTCATCTCTAAAGATCCCCGCATCTTCTACAGTCTAGCTTGACTTTAAGTTGCATGGGCACATTTATCCTCCACACACTCCATCATCTGGGTTTTCATTATCTTTCACATCTGAAAGGGCCCCTGAATGATATGGATACTTAGCCTAAGGGCTCTCCTATCATTTCGGTCCAACACCCTCAAGGATTGCGAACAACAGATTGATAAAGGTCCCATGTTGCATATATGGTTAAAAGTCAACACTCATTTGTTGTTCCCATTTCAGGTCACATGATATGGATTGTGTGATTCGAACTTGGTCAAAAGTTATCCTTTTTCATTTTTACCACCCCCATATGTCCCAAAAATGGAATGTAGTGGCTCATTCTTCCACATTGTCTCTTCAAGATTCAGTCTGCCTCGGACAGGAGTGTGATTCCAGCTATCAAACCCTTATGTGATGTGAAGATCCTAGTCCTACTCCTTGATTTACACACTGATCATTTCTTACATGAGATTAAAAACTGATGTTAGGAAATACCCACATAAGAGGTCATTTGGCTACAGTTGGTCGGGATGCCCAACCTCAGGTTCCTCGACCCTTTCGGCCCCCTGGCTTGAGTTCTCATTTAGGATTGTGCGGTGTGGTATGGACTCACATCCTTATTCACGTTGGGATATTTTTCCATTCCACACATACCCCCTTTGAGACATCCCTCCGTTTATTGTCTTTTCCACAAGCACAGTCCCTGCCATGCTGCGTGAGCCCCATCATTTTGGTTTCCATCATCTTCTAGATCCAAAAGGACCCCCAAATGGAATGGATGCTTGGCCCAAGGTCTCTCCTACCATGATGGTCCAACATTCTCGAGGATTTCAAGAAAAAAATTGATAAAATTCCCATGTTTTGAATGCGGTCAATGGTAAATGATCAATTAGTTTCCCCTGAAATCTTGTCACACAAGGGTGGATACTGTGTTGTGAACATGGTCAAAAACTATCCTCTATCATTGTCATCATTTTGTTGTTTTCCACATGCATAGTGATTCAACCTCTTTACTCATTTTTTCCATGAATATGACATTAAACTAGGCATATACGGTCTGAGATCTATGATGTTAAACTAAAGATCACTATCATCCTCACTACAAGACGTTAAACTGTAAGCTGGATATGACATTCTGTATGTGGACCTGCCTCAGGTCCCTCGGCCTTCTTGGGCCCCTGGCCCAAGTTCTCACTTATTATTGTATGGTGTGGTATGGTATTATGTCCTCATTCATGTTGGGTTACTCACCATGCCATACACATCCCTCATTGGGGTATCTTGCCCTTATTTTCGTCCTTCCTGCATGACGATAAACTACACATCATCCTTATCTAGAACTATGTGTGGCTTGATTCCCATCCTTATGGAATACATAGGACTGTCTGAATGTCTTGTATTCGAGTCCATCCCTATCTATTAGATAGCTCCCTATCATCTTGGCCCCTTGTTCTGATTTCTTCCAAGAGATGGGTATATGGTGTGGTATAAGATTATGTCCCCATTCACATTGGGTTTGTAACAACCATTCCACATAACTCTCTCTCCCGAGTGCCCTACACTCCCTTTCCCTACACTCATCTTTTCAAGTTGAATACTCTTAAGATGGGTCCCTTGATCCTATTTGGTGATTCTCCAATGTTCCCAGGAGTACTCTGGTTCAGATCCTAGAGTGTCAAATTCTACCTGGACATGCTTTCACCCATTTTTTATGCTTTGTGTTCCACTTAATTTGGGCTTCCATTATCTTTCACATCAAAAGGGACCCCCAAATGGCATGGATGATCAGCCAAAGGTCTCTCCTACCATTACGGGCCAACATCCTCGCGGGTTTCAAACAAAAAATTTATAAAATTCCCACATTACGAATATGGTCAGTGGTCGATGCTCATTCATTGTTCCCAATTCAGGTCACACGATATGGATGTTGTATTTCAAACACGGTGAAAAGTCATCCTCCATCGTCATTCCAACCCCATCAACCCTTAAATATCAATTACATGATTCAAATAATTTTCCACCCCATCATGTCCCAATGGAATTTCAACACTATTGATATTATCCCTCAGTGCTCATTTACACATAAATAGGACAGAGTCACGATGAGGTGTTATTCGGGGCTCCACACTGACTTCCCCTTTATGTGTATTCCTTGTGTTGCAAATACCTCTTCCTCCCCTATTTTCCACACTGAGTCTGACACACGTGGGCTTAGGGATTAGAATGAGGTCTACGCCTACTCGAAAGGGTTACACTTCTCAATGGTCTGATATCTAAGACCTTAAACTAAGATCTATTTATATGCATCCTCTTTAGAACTACGTATGGCTTGATTATCATCCTTATGGGGTACTTAGGAATGCACAGAAATCTCATCTTTGGTTCTAGCTCGAGTTCCACTAATTTATCTCTTTTTTTCTACCTTGTAGGCCCCGACTCTTATAGGACCGTGTGGTGTGGTGTATATGGCCTTATTCCTTCATTCATGTCGGGTTTATAATAGTCTCACCACGTACTCTCCTTCAAGGAGCTAGTCCCTCCTACCTCCTATCCCACATGACATTAAATTGTATGATGTCATGCATGACATTAAAATGTATGTTGTCCTGCATGAAGTTAAACTACACCTTCTAGAACTATGTATGGCTTGATTCCCATACTTATGGGGTATGTAGGAACGTCCAGACATCTCTTCTTTGGGTTTATCTCAATTTACATCTAGTCTCTTCTGCCCCATATTATCCAACATTTCCTAGCCCCTCAGCCTAAGGTTTCTTTCTTAGAATCATGCATGGTGTGGTGTGGGCCTCGACCCCATTCGCGTCGGGTATACTTTATCACAAAATGAACATTCCCTCTTGAACCTCATCTCTCCTATAGATGTCTGAGCCATGTGACATTAAACTATGTTGCCTAGTCCCACATGAATTTAAACTATTACGTCACATGACCATAAACTATGAAATTATCATCCTAGAGGCACAATGAAAAATGACATTGCATCGTGGTGTCCTCACTTGATAGGACATCATGTTTGGTATTGGTCGCACATCATACCATTTGTCAACGCCTTCATATGGCATGATTCTTGTGGTGATGCTTGGCCTTTCTATCATAGGTCCATCACTTCATAAAAAAACACACATTCATCCTAAAGGACAAACAATATCTATCAAATGCCACTTATTTTGGTGCTAGGGCCAGACTCGTAAAACCTTATCATATATGGAACTAGTAGCTTATCATTCCACCATTAGAACTATGTGTGGATTTATTTTCATTCTCATGGGATACATAGGAACACCTATGCAATTTACCTTGGGCCCAACCTAACATCGTCTTCGGTCCCTCAACCTAAAATCTCCTCAGGAACACATGGTGATCTGGACTCTAGGTCCTCATTCACGTCGGATTTTATAATTACCTCACCATGTGTCTCCCGCATTCCCTACCATCATGGTCCAATCTCTATGAACATAAACTAAGACCACTCTACGTCCCTGCCGCAAGAAGTTAAACTGCACGACATCTCCCAAAACTACGTACAACTTGATTCCCAACCTCATGGAATATGTAGGAATGCCCAAACATCTCGTCTCTGGGTCCAGCCCCAGGAATCCAAAAATCATGTCCCCTCTCTTTCGTCCCCAAGGTCCAAACCCTTTTTGGGAACATATGGTGTGGAGAGTAAATCATGGGTTCTCATTCATGCCAGGTTTTTCAATATTCACACCATGTTCCACACATGTCTTTTTTTCAACCTAGTCTGAGTTCTATTACCCTAAACTAATATCTCCCTATAGTAACTGTGTGTCACGTTTGGACACTTCGCCACCCTATACACAATCCATTAAATCAGTCCCCCCTTTATGGATCATCCAATGACGATTAAGTTGGATACATGCGACCCTAGGACCCTTGTCCTTGAAAAGGGACCTGACTCCTTCTATTTGATATACCTTTTTGTCATACTCAGATGCATTGTGACAAAGAGCCTGAAGTGTGGAATTTTCATAGGGACATTCCCGCATTCCATGTACAAGGTTTGTGAGCCTATTATTTGGATACCCATCCTCTTCCATGTCAGAAGGGACCCCTTTTAGGGCCTGGTCTTGTGACACATTAGCTTACCTACCATCTTGGGCCAACATCCCTGAGGACCTCGTACGATATTTGCGATAGATTCTGTGTTTCAAACATGGTAAGTGGTCGACCCTCACATGTATTTCCCCATTCCGGGATAATGTGAAATGGATACTGTGTTTCGAACATGGTCAACAGTTATCCCCATCGTCATGCCACAATCACTATGGTCCAAATCTTGAGCATCATGATTCACATATTTCCACATCCTTATATTCAAGTGGAATTCCAATATACTCGGCTTCACCCCTTCGTGCGTCTAGGTGCATCAAGTAGGTGGGTCGGCATTATTGGAAGTCATTCACCTAGTGTCTCATCACCCCTAACATGTTCCTTCCTACGCTTGGAAAGTATGATCACTACTCCTTGTTTCCCACATCGAGCATGACTCACGTGGGCTTAGTAGATTTGGTAGGATGTGTACTAGCATAGCCATGCCACACATACCCTTCCTCATCCCACATGATGTTAAAATACGCTCTCAAGAACTATGTTTGGCTTGATTCTCATCCTCATTTGATACGTAGTGACACCCAAGTGTTTCTCCTTGGGCCCAGCCTCAGCGTCATTAACCCTTCTGGCCCCCCAGGCCTAGTCCTAGTCTAGACAATATGACCTTTAAAATATTTACATCATCCTCACCGTATGATGTTTAAACTACATGTCTATCATCTGCATCTGTATGACATGAAACTACAGAGCATTCCAGGACCTTACTAGATAGGTCCTGCTCGGAAGTAAGTTTGATCCCTGATCAGACAGATATGTTCACCTAATGTGTTTCCACCATGGTGGCGTGATTTCAAGAGTGTTGGAGTCCATTTGAACAACCCATCACTCCACACTCCATGCTTTTTGTGCACTTTATCTGGACCCTAGTACTCTTTCACGTCTAAAAGAACCCCCTAATAGTATGGATGCTCGGCCTATGGCTCACCTAATGTCATGGGCCAATGTTCTGGAAGACTAATGGATGACATTTCGTGTCAAGCCTCGTGTTTCAAATATGGCCAATGGTCAGACCTCATTTGTTATCCCCATTTTAGGCTAACACAATAAGGATACTGTGTTTAAAACGTGGTCAGTAGTTATCCTTCATTATCACACCACCCCTACAGTGTTTCTAATCTGGGGTATCATGATTCACACTTTCCACTCTCTTATGTTTGGGTTGATTTCAAACACCCCTGATCTTACCCACTCGTGCACTAGAGGATGTTGGAAAGACGACATTTCTATTGTTATGAGGTCCTTGTCCTCCAATCAGGCCTCTCCCATTCTTCATGGAAATCCAGATTGGTTATTCAAACCCTGGATTTCTAGATCTTGGTTTTCACTCTTATATTCAGATGGAATGATAAGGTGGTCATCCCTTGTTTCTCGCATCAGGCCCAACCCATGTGAGCTTAGGGATTGATCAATGTATGTTTCATGAATATAACAGAAGTGTAGTATACCAAAAATGAATAAAATAACTCATGCATGCATCAAGAATGAATAATTAAAGCATGAAGACATGTTCAAAGGTTACATGCATCATAGTAACTAAGGATCGACCCCTCCCATGGACGGGTTGACCTCGTTAAAAGATCATTTCTACTCCTCCACCCTCTGGCTTGTGGAATTCAATATTTGTTATCGCCTTCGCAGTTCCCGCTCCTCCTCCAAAGAGATGGGGTGCAGTTCGTCATCTACGATCCAGGCCTGATCCTCGTTGGTTTGGATAATGGTAATCTCCTCGGAGGCATGCCTCGTATGCTCTTTGGCCTCTGCCAGCTAGGCCTTCAGCCACGATATAATCTCCGAGTGCACGTTGAAAGAAGAATAATGTTCATCTACTTGGATGTACAACTATTGAATCTCATTTTTAGCCTCCTAGAGCCTCTTGATGTTCACCACTTTTCTTCATTGCCAACCCACACCAAGGTCGCAGTCATACTCCTAGATCTTCTCTGCCATGAGATCTCAGAAGAGCATGTGGGGACGCTAGGCATACACTCCCCCAGTGCACAGTTTGTGTAGTCATGAACAAATTCTCTTCATTTGGTCTATCCATTGTTCTTGAGGGGTGTCATCGATAAATCACTTGATCAGATTCCATGACTGAAGGTGGACTATCTTGTTGTCCTCTTCATCAGAGAGAATCTTGTACCAGTCCACAGGGTTGGAAGGTTCATATGTGGGGAACCTCCCCAATAACTCATCAGCAGGATCTGTATCTAGTATCAGATCAGGTATTCCCAGACCTGTGATGTCTGATCGATCTTCATCATCGGATCCCACCTCAATTATCTCATGCTTAGACCCACTAGCGATCCCACCAGTGATCAGGAGCGCTGCCACTTGGTCAGTCTGGATATCCGCTTCCATGAACACTAGCATTACCCTAGGAAGGGTTCCACCAGTAATACTAACCATCCTCATCAAGGATTCCCATGCCATTTGAAGAACTGTGTGTACCAAGAAGTTCACAGATGTCAGTAAACCTGATCAATGGGTGCCATGCTTGAATTATCTTTCAAGGGGACTTACAGAGATCAATTTTTAGATCTCTCTCCTGGATTTTTTCCATTGGACCCCATGGCGCGGCCATCCATATATTGTAGGGAAGTTTTAAGACTCTGGGAGAACCACCTTAGGTGTCCTGGCCCCACTAGACACAGTAATTATCATCACCGCGGGTGTGGATCCCGAAGGCCCTACATTATCATCCACTGAGGGATAAGAATTATTTCTATGTATGAGGCCCTCCTACATAGTTTAAATATTAGTGAGGGTCCAAATTAGCCTAGAAGTATATCCTGGGAAAGGAACTTGGGGTCTTACCTCGAGAGCCTCTGCAAACTCTTTAGGCTCTGGGTCCGATTCACCAACTTCACCCTCCTCTAATGGGATCCCTCTACTGACCTCCTCTCCCCAAGAGGACTTGTCCTACTCTTCCAGAAAATGGAAGCGCTCCCTCAATTATATATCCGACAACTATGGAGGGGTCATTCAATAAAAAAACCTTCACCTGGTCTTTCATTTGAAGAGGGGCACCCCGAGAGTGCATGAAGTCCTCCAAATCGGCCAGGTATTGCTCCGCCACCACTTGGGATACTACAAAGTTGGCCCTAATGGGATCGATTATTAGAAAATCTATCCTGACATGGTTCAGGTGTTGTCACATCTCGTATGGGCTGAGGAATTTCATGTTGAAATCCCATATGTCCCAGGTATTTGGAAAGACAACATTCTTTGGAACATCTATATGGAGAAGCCACTTCCCTGGAGCCTGGGTGGATATTCTACAAAATCATCTTGGTTGCCTCCCCTCCAGATAAATCTTCTCTTCTGGGACTGTCGGGTCTGATGTCGCTACTGGATATGCTACCGATTCCTCCCCCTCAACCATTACAGGCCTTGCCACCACAGTAGCCCCACCACCGTGGGATTTCCTTACCACCGTCTGGCCCCAACCTCGAAGTTGGGGAGGCACACCATCACCGGCTCGAATGGTTGGTTGCTTCAACATCTCCCCTGGGTAGGCCACCTCCATGATTTTGGCATACTCTTTCACCAACCTGAAGATGGATGTGGGTGGATTCAGCTCATTCCACATCTTCCCATCTTCTCATGTGAACATGAGACACATTTTCCTCATCACGCATCGGTGCTCCTCATATCACACCCCTAAGTAGACCTACGGGGTCAACTGTGGAATAAAATGGAATTTCCCTACATATCGGTGTGGGGTGTATGGTTCACAGATGGACTTTTGGTCCACCCATGCCAGAAATACTCCACCCCAAAAGGCCAGTAGATAGGACCGATGCTCCTCCATTCCTTGTCCATCAACAGTGAACGCATCCGCTGGTAATGGGAACGGGTGAAAATTGAACTCCTCTACCTTATAGACCCGGTTCAGTATTGACTGCACCGTTATCTTGGCCGAAAATATCCCTACTGTATTTAGAATGGTTGGGAGAAAATTCAATTCTGGAGGGGAGATTGGGTTTAGATACTCATAGGTGCCTCTTAAATGAGTCGTTATCCACCCATATTGGAGATGGAATGGAACACATAATCTTTGTGGCTTCTTCCCTTTGCTGATGTTCCACAAGATCTTGTACATCATGGCGAGCATCAGTATCCTAAGGTTGACCTGCCCTCCTATCTCCAGCATGGATTCCATGAAAAATGTTCTTGTTCGCATGCCCATGTTCGTATCTCTCACTAGCAGGATCGAACCACAAATGAGTGTTGCAATGAATGTAGCCAACCTAACTATCAGTTACTGCTCAGTGCTGATGCTAAATCCCCAATTTTTCCACTATATTTCCTCCAATATCCTCTAGTATGAGCGCTCCTTTCCCCATTGGGCCCCCTTTGGGAAAGTTTGAGGCCTCAATGAAAACCGCATATCTTCCGAAAAGTTCAGGAACTGCTTGAACCACTGTTTGAAGTGGACGTCCCTCACCAACTGCTTGTCCTCTCCCGGTACTAGGTTCATCAATGCCATCGCCAATGGTGGAATTTGATATAGATCCTTCCATGCACCCATAACAAGGAGGAACTCATCATACATCACCCTTAGTATTAGGACCCCTGAGATATGATACATATCCTATAAACTAATGTTGACCGCTCCATGGTGCAAATGGAAGGTATTGGTCCTTGATGACCATCTGATCAGTAACACCAGCATCAACTGATTCAGCTGATAAATGTGGAATTGGGAGGCCCAAGTCGCCTCATACAGGACCACTCTTCTCAGCTCTACCGCGAATTCCTCGCATGAGGCACCTACCCAGTAGGCCCAGGCCCAGTCGTCTTTGAATTTTTCGCCCTGGAATAGATCCTACTCATCGGATTACCCCTTTCCTAGGTTTCTCATGGATATCTTCAATATGGTGTGGTATAGAGGGGGGGATGTCTCCAGCTACAGTTCCTTCCCATCAATTTTGTTCAGATGATTGTATAGACCGACAATGTTGGCAGGGGTGAAGTCCTCTTGGGCATGGCCATCAGTCGCCCTGAAACACTAGCACTGGAACAGTGTGATCCTGAACCAGTAAGCTGGCTTATCCCTACTCACTTCAGGGAAGAAGACGTTATCCCTTGGTCCAAATCCATATAGAGGTAGCCTCTTAGACATTGGATAGTTCTTCTAGATTTCTAACAGCAGTTCCACCAACAAGTTATAATCAGAATGGATCTGCACAAACTCTCGCATACCCGAGCTATCCTCCATCTCTTCCCTCCAGAAAAAATCCACAAGGACCCCCCTAAGAGCCTCTTGGTGATCCATTTAGTTTTTAAGTTTGAACATTTTTTTGTTTTGGTTTGCGAAGCTCTTTCACGGAGGTTGTTCATAAAGACTGTTCACGGAGCCCTACCCCAGCCTTTAGACACAAGTCTTAGAGCGCACTGTCATGAAGTCAAAAAACTCATTGTGCATCACTGTTTCTGTCGGAATTCAGGGATGACATCTTGGATGGGAGATTCAAACGTTCTGATCGGTTTCTATCGGGTTTGTTCGTAGAACCGGAAACATCCAATGATTCCACATCCATTTGGACCTACTTTCCAAAGGTAGGTGCTCATTAGTTTGTGGACTAATGAGGCATAGGAATTTGCATTGGTCGAGAGGATGGGAGGTCGGACTCATCACACCTTTTTGAGGGGAATTATTGTCTACTCCGGGACTCTATTTATATATTTAAGTTATGTTCGTGAATCCTTATTACATTACCAAGTATAAAATGATCTTTCCTTTAGTTTTAACAATCAATGATTAAATATGTAAGAAATTTAGAGAATCTTTTATATGTATTCGAGGTTCTTCATCAATAAAGAATCATCTGTATCTATTTAGAGATTCTTTGTCAATGGTATCCTTCAAAACATTTATATAAAAGTCTCTTGGTCATTATGATGACCAGGCTGGTTTTAAATCCACTCAGTGGGGCACTTGAAGTTTATCGTAATTCAGAAGGACATGGATTATTTCAGAGTTGGGATCGAACCCGCAGATGGGCTACCTACGTATCCTTTGTTTTGGAAAAGGAATCAGAACCCACGTAGTTCAAGCGAGGGAGTATGATGTTTATGATTGATGGCTTAAAAAAGGATTTCATAATTACTTTTACCCTCTAACCTCACGTGAGTCATGCTCAGTGTGAGAAACAAGAGATATTGGTAATAAAATAGACAATTGGGCCATGAAAGATGTAATCATACGAAATGGTTTGGGGCTTATGTATGTATGACTGCCCAGATATATGAAGGTTAGGATTTACTTTAGGGAGAAAATCCAGGAACATGGTCCATAAAGGTATATGGGCTTCATGGAGATTTGAATACTCTAACTTGGGACTTATTCCTGAAAAGGAAACCCAAATTAGGAGAGGATTGATAATTGGGTTTTACTCCTGAGAAGGAATCCCATATCAAACGTAATTTAGGACCGGTTAAAGAGAATCTAAGGGACTTGGGGCTTACTCCTGAAAAGGAAGCCCAAATTTATGACTGGGGCTTATTCAAACAAGGAAGCCCAGGTTAGGGGACTTATAATTGGGGATTATTCCTGAAAAAGGAGACCCAGGTTAAGGATTCTCTCATCTTAAAGTATGAGGTTAAATGAATGAACTCTCGATCTTTTAGTGACATAAAGATGTATAAATCACTATATTTTGAGAGATATTCCACAGAATTCCTTTCAGATAAGGAAGTCAAATCAAGAAATCATGCCATAAATGGCTTTGAAGAGTGTCTTGAAGACTGAATCTTGAATAGGAAAGGTGAAATGGCTTAAGAGGGGTAAAATGGGAAAGATGGGAACCCAAAAAAGGCAGGGGTGCACAATTATTGAAAGGCACGCAAGTCTTGCGTGGGCGCGCAAGTATTGGTCATGCAGGTATACCTACGCAACATATGGGGTTCTTGCGCAATTTTCAACCAGCATTGAAATACTTGAGCGACTCTTTATTAAAGCCTTTATAATCCTCTTGAGGTTCTTCCAGTAAAGGGACGTGCAAGTTATATCGAAGGAGTAAGGTGGCGCGTAAGTGTGGCCACTTCTCTTAAGGACTGGCCACTCAGGCGCGCAAGTGTTGATGAGTTTCAACACTTAGGCCTTCCTCCCTCTCTTTAGATCTTCCGTTCTAGGTAAGAAATTACCTTAGAAGTGTTCCGGAAGCTTTGAGAAGAGACTTGGGCGTCAGGTGATTAAATCCGAGTTTCTAGAAAAAAAATCCTCCTGAATGGGGGGCCCACATGGTCTATTTATAGGCAGGAGAAGACCCCGGGCGGTTATAAATTAGGTCGCGCAGGTCACTTGCATGACCATAAGGCGTTGCGCAAGTAGACTTACACGACCACTAGGCGGCGCGCAAGTGTACTTGCGTGACCATGAGGGAACTTGCGCGACCTATTAGCAATGTTCTCCTTGTTCATCCCTTTGTCGATTTTTGATGTTTCTTTAAAGGATGAATCACTTTGGACTAAGGTATTTTCCTTTTTTCAGTCGTTAGACTCTGTGACGGAAAGTAGCGTCAACAAAAGTCCCCCCTCAGAGTTGGATCTGGAGAGAAAAGATGATTTGACTCTGAGGTGAAAAGAAAAACAAGAAATCTGGCAGTTTAAAGTCATGCATGTCAGACATACAAAGTCTAATGTTTAAGGTCGAAATAGCTTTGACCAAAAAAGATTAATATTGACACAATTCCTTGAAAATTCAACTAAAAACATATTAACATACTCAAGTATGAGGGAAAATATGTAAGCTATGACTTAAGAATATTTGAATCTGAGGAATGATATGAAAAAGAGCTAAATGTCATTAGAAGAATTAGTTTCCAAGAATGAAGTTACCATTATTTAACAAACCTGTTAGGGGGTTGAATTATGCAGGGCCACCTAAGGGAATTGGCTGTATAGTTAAATAAAATAGTATCTTTTGGCTAACAAGTCTGTTATGTAGACTGTTTATGCAAGGCCACCTATGGGAACGTGCTGCATAGTCAGGAAAAAATAACTCTCATAAATTTACTTTACTAGTGCTAAAATCCAGTAAAAGTTTATGGAGATTCAAATCTTCCAAAGTATAGAGTTTTTTGTATGGAAAGAGGTACTTGAATATGGAGAAGATATTTCCAGACAAGATTATCGAAGAACTGGATTAATATCACTCCTACGAAGGTCTGACCCAAACGTAGGGAAGAAGAATAAACCATAGACTTGAATACTTTCAGATCATGAAAAAGGATATGGGACAAATATGTTAAGGATGGCTATTTTTTTGCAGATCCCTACATACCGTCGTTTAAGACAAATAAGGAAAAAAGAGGCATTCTTCCCAAGAATGAAGTTACCATCATTTAACAAACCCGTTAGGGGGTTGAATTATGCAGGCCCACCTAAGGGCATTGGCTGCATAGTCAAATAAATAGTATCATTCGGCTGACAAGTCTGTTATGTGGACTGTTTATGCAACGCCGCCTATGGGCACGTGCTACATAGTCAGGCAAAAGAATTCTCAGAAGTTTGACATTTTTTTGACTAAAAGTCATGAAAAGGGTTATGAAGATCTAAAAATATTTGAGGTTAGGGTTATAACACATAAAGATGGGAATTGTCCAATGTATATAGAGATACAAAGGTCAATGATAACCATAATCATGTTGTGGATGAGTCCTGAATTGAAATTTTGGACTTCACTACGTATCTCGTAAGAATGAGAATCAATCCATACGTAGTTCTTAAAATGCAGTTTAACGTCGTGCAGGACGAAAGTATGAGAGATCTTAGTTTAGGGTCATAGAGTTCAGACCATAATAATGAATACACAGTGTGTGTTTTCATGATGACTTTTCAGCCAAGGGACTGAAAGTGAAATTTGGGGTTAGGCCTAAAAGACTTGGGGCTGGATTCGAGGGATACTCGAACATTCCTACGTATCCCATAAGGATAGGAATCAAGCCCACATAGTTCTAGAAATACCCTTTTTACAAATTTGGTTCGTACATGTGAAGGGTGAAAGGGGACTTTAGTACAATGATGGTTTAACCCGAGATAAAAAAATTTAGGCATTACCATGTATGCACGTGGTCTTTTTGAAATGAAACATGATTGGAAAATCACATAAATAATGGTTCCCTCTCAAATGAGGAAATCAAAGAGTATTGTAGTTTATTGTCATACCGGACAAAAGTGTTTTATAGTTTAACGTCGTATAACAAGGACGAATGTGAACCAATGTAAAGATATTGATTCTAGGGGCGGTTTCACGAATCAACATCATATGAGATGGAGGTGAACCGATGTGAAGAGATTAGGTTTGGGCTTGAACCTTGGTAGGTTGCCTACATACCCAGCCTAGAAGGCAAGGATCAAAGTCCGTGTAGTTCAATTAAAGAATGAATTAATGATCAAGTTGTTCTTGGGGACAATGACCTAAAAAATGTTGTTGGGACTTACACATGGTTAGTGGCCCAAAGAGAGTGTTATGGTTGAGTTTTGCTCTAAGCTCACGTGAGTCATACTCGTTGTGAGAAACAAGAGGTAGAAACAACCTTAACAATGCACTGTTTAATGTCATGTAGCAGGGACAATATGAAGGGAATATGCAGTTTAAAGTCTTGCAGTTAGGACTATTGGTGCTGCACAGTTTAATGTCATGTAGCAGGGACAAAGTATAGTTTAGCATCATGTAAGACGTATCAAGGACTTTCTGTATAGTTTAGCGTCATGTAGTTAGGACGATGGGGACAATACAGTTTAATGTCATGTTGGACATAAGTATAGTTTAAGTTCATACAGGACCTTTGATGATTATGTAGTTTAACGTCTTTCCGGACATAAGGGACTTTTAAATAGTTTAGGGTCTTATGCATGGACCGTTGCTGTATAGTTTAACGTCGTATAGCAAGGACAAACTGGTGTTTCACAGTTTAATGTCATGTTGCAGGGAAAATATAGTTTAATGTAATATTGGATGAAAGGGGGACTATGCAGTTTAATTTCATGCAGTGAGGACAGATTAGTGTACCATTTTAACGTCATGTTGGACGCATTGGGGATTTTTTCCATAGTTTAACGTCATGTAGGACAAAAAAAAGGACGGTACAGTTTAGCGTCATGTTGGACGAAAGTGTGAATAGTTTAAGGTCATATGCATAGACCGTGGATGGTGTAGTTTAAAGTCATACAGGACCATGGTGTAGTTTGAAGTCATACAGGACTTTTTAGGGAACTTTTTCATAGTTTTACGTCGTGTGGGATGAAGTTGCAGTTTAATGTCATACTGAACCATTTCTGTGTAGTTTAACGTCATATAGCGAGGAGGAACTAGATACTTTTCTACAGTTTAATGTCATGTGGTGGGAAAGAGACTTTTCTACAGTTTAACATCATGTTGGACGAAAGAGACTTTTCTACATTTTAACATCATGTTGGACGAAAGAGACTTTTCTACTGTTTAACGTCATGTTGGACGAAAGAGACTTTTCTACAGTTTAACGTCATGTTGGACGAAAGAGACTTTTCTACAGTTTAACATCATGTTAGACGAAAGTATGAACCAATTGTAAGAATCTTGGTTCTGGGGACCATATTTTGTGTTTATACAAAATATTTCTTCAGAAATCTGGCATTGGTTGGAGTCGTGATGAGTTCTCCATCCATTGAGATTAATGAATAATCTCCATTGGAGTAGACCTTATGTATTGAATAAGGTCCTTCCCATTTTGGTTCAAGCTTGGGAGGCTTCTTTCCTGGTATCATTGGTGTTCTGAGAACCAATACCAATTATTCCTGAATGAATGAATGAAGACGAACTTTTTTGTTAAAAGCTCGTGCTATTCGATTCTGATAGATTTCCAAGTGGTGCAAAGTGCACAATCTTTTCTCATCTAACCATTCCAATTCATTAAATCTCTTTTGGGATTGCTCATTTGTAGATAACTGATCACAAATGGCTACTCTGAGTGAGGGCAATTGAACTTCAATTGGAAAGACTACTTCCGTTCCATATACCAACGAATATGGAGTTGACCGCGTTGCATTGCGGGTGGTAGTTCGATAAGCCCATAAAGCATGAAAGAGTTTATTAGACCATGACCTCTTATCTTTATCCACCATCTTTTGCAGTATATTTGAAAGAGTCTTGTTAAAGGCTTCTATTTGGCCATTGGCCGCCGCATGATACCGAGATGAATGGTTGGATTTAATGTTGTATTCTTGATACAATTTCTTCACCTCAGAAGAACATAAGTTGGTGTCGTTGTCCGTCAATATGGTATGAGGGACACCAAATCTAGTAATGATGTTAGACTTGATGAAGCTAACAATGCATTTAGAACTGACTTCTTTGAGAGGTACCGCCTCTGCCCATTTGGAAAAGAAATCAGTAGCAGTAAGAATGTACTTAAACTGCTTGGCCGTAGCTGATAGGTAAGGTCCCACCACATCCATTCCCCATGTGGAAAATGGCCACGAGTATTTAGCTGTATGAAGCAACTCTGGAGGTTGATGAATGAAGTTGGCATATACTTGGAATGAATGACACTTCTTTGTGAAATTAACACAATCTTGTATCATTGAAGGCCAAAAGTATCCAAGTATTTGAATTTGATCAGACAATCTATGTCCAGACTAGTGGGCACCACAGACTCCTACATGCACTTCTTTCATGATAGCCATTGTCTCTTCACCATCAATGCATCTGAAGAGAACTCCATCAAAACCATGTTTATAGAGAATTTTCTCTAGGTGGTTTGGGCTATTATAAAGAGTAAAATTGACCACACGTCTCCAGATTTGTTCTTTATCGGCTCTATCAGGTGGAAGTGTTCCATTTTGAAGGTATTCCCTGATAGGTGGCATACATCCTGTAGTATGAACATATAGTTCAGGAATGGGACTAATTTCATTAATTTCCTTTGTTCTGGTTTGAAAATAAGGTGAAATTGCACGACGGTGGGCAATACTGATGGTTGTCTCGTCCCGGTTTGGATCTGCTAGAGCTGTGGCTATATTGGCCAGCGCATCAGCTTGAGCATTTTTTGATCTTGGGACATAAGAAAATGTCGGTTCTGAAGGGAATTCCTCCATTAACTCTCTGACGTAATCATATAAAGGGATTAATTCTTCTTTTCTGATGGCATAATCCCCATTGACTTGTTTGATTACCAGGTCTGAATCACCTTTCACCTTTAAGTGATTCACTTGTGCTTGAAGCGCTAACTCCAAGCCTGTGATAAGAGCTTGGTATTCAGCTTCATTATTGGTACCACCTTCCCATAATAAAAAGGAATAAGGTAACACTGCCTTATCTAGAGAAATGAGCACAATTCCTAAACCAACTTTGTTGAATTTAGTATTTTCCATTTTCTTCCCTGTTGGACTTCTAGAAGCACCATCAAAATACATTTCCCATGTTTGAGGATTCTCTTGAATAGAGAAAACTTCCTCATCAGGGAGTTCAATATCTGAAGACGTGTCTTCCACTGAAGGATGTTCAGCCAGGAAATCAGCCAGAGCTTGGCCCTTTATCGTCTTTTGAGACACATACTGAATGTCGAACTGCTGCAAAATAACTGCCCACCTTGCTAGACATCCTGTAAGCATTGGATGACTAAGGATGAATTTGAGTGGATTATTGTGAGATACCAATTGGACCTCGTGATGTTGCAGGTAGTGTCTCAGTTTCTGAACTGCAAAGATTAATGCCAGGAAGCACTTCTCAATACTTGAATACCGGGTTTCTGCTTCAAGCATAGTTCTACTGAGATAGTAGAGGCTATTTTCATTCCCAGCATCATTCTTTTGAGCAAGAAAGGCACCCAATGATCGCTCTAGAGCTGTCACATAGAGGATAAGTGGTCTTCCTTCAACAGGTGGCATGAGTACCAGTTGACTTAAGAGGTATTTCTTGAGAACATCAAATTCTTCTTGACATTCTTCAGTCCACCGGTAAGTGACTCCTTTTTTAATTAATTTGGTAAAGGGTAAACTTTTTCCTGCCAAATTGGCAATGAAACGCCGAATATAGGCTAAGTGTCCTTGAAGTCCTCTTAATTCTTTCAAATTCTGAGGAGGTGACATACCAAGGATTTACTTGGTCTTCTCAGGATTGACTTCAATACCACGATGGCGTACAACAAAGATGAGAAATTTTCCTGAGGTTACCCCAAAAGCACATTTTAAGGGGTTCATCTTCAAATTATGTTGTCGAAGCTTGTGGAATGTGACTTCTAAATCAGACAAGTGATTAGAACGTTGTTTGGATTTTAACCACCAAATTGTCTACATAGCATTCAACAAACTTCCCTAAGAAAGGTTTGAAGATACGATGCATGGCGTGTTGATATGTTGCACCTGCATTCTTTAAACCAAATGGCATCACCCGGTAACAAAACACACCTTGAGGGGATCTGAAGGCTGTAGATTCCTCATATTCTGGGGCCATTTGGATCTTATTATATCCGGAATATCCATCCATGAAAGAAAGTACTTCATAGCCAGCCATCGCATCAATTAAGAGTTCTGTAATCGGAACTGGGAAATCATCTTTAGGACAATACCGATTAAGATCTCTAAAATCGATGCAAACCCTAATTTGTCTGTTCTTCCTCTTTACAGGGACAATATTAGCCAACCACTTGGTATACTGAACTTCTCTGACGAAGTTAGCTTTGATCAGCTTATCCACTTCAGCTTCAATTTTGGAAGCATAAGTTAGGTGTGTTCTTCTTGCGGCTTGCTTAAATCCTCGATGTTCTTTTGGTAAACCCAAATGATGAGTAGCAACATCAGGATCAAGCCCAGGCATTTCTGTATAGTTCCAAGCAAAAATATCTTTATTTTTCTTTAGAAAAGAAATATACATCTCTTGCTCTTCAAGGGTTATGGTCGCACTAATTAAAGTGGGGCGTGGATTTTTCTCTGTACCCAGATTTATTTCTCTGAGTTCATCCACAGTGGTAGAGATACCCTCTTCAAATGCTGGAGGAGCATCTCTAAGATATTCTTCTTCCTCTTCATCACGTGCTATTTCTTCCATTTCTACATGCATAGTAGATGACAAAACGAAATTTTCATGATCATAAGAGATGTCAAAATTTGCACATTTTGAAGAAGAAGCTTCCATTTCTGACCCTATTGATAATAAAGGGTCTTCTTTGGGAAATAAAGAGGTGATGATGGATTGAGAATTGACATCATTATTCACCTCCGATGTTGCTATAACTTCTTCTGGCCTGATAGGCAAAGTATAGAACTATTGGATTTCAGCATATGAAATGAAAACGTCACCACTTATGCTTTCATCACTATTTGGTAGGTTACCAATTTCTCCCATGTTGTCTGGCTCGATTGCCGTAATTGACATTATGGATCTTTCCATAAGAGTATTTTGATTTGGGCCTATTTTTTCAATTTGACTAATAGGTAACACATAATCTGTACTCACATGTGTAAATGGATTTATTGGAATCTTCTCCAAACCATATGGAGCATTATCTTTGGTAATTTCCTTTATTGTAGATTTCTCTCTTCCCTTCATGTGATAAAATTCCGCCTCAATGTATTGAGACTCACATGTCTTGAACGGGGCCTTATCACCATACAATGTTCCAACTTGACCATTTAAACAGTATTTGAGACATTGATGGTATGATGAAGGGATATCTGCATGCTGATGTAGCCAGGGTCTTCCAAGAAAGACGTTGAAAGCTGAGTCTTGATCAACAATCATGAAATCCGAATTGGATACAAGATCTCCAAACTGAGTTCTGAGTGTAACTTCGCCCAGTGGTTCTTGTTCATTTTTATCATATCCTTGTAACATCATGGTATAAGGAGATAAATTAGATTCCGTGAGGCCCAATCAATGAAGTGTACGAATGGTCATGAGGTTGACTCCTGAACCATTGTCAATGAAAGATCTTCGGATATATACACTATTGACTTTTCCAAATAAGTACAGAGGTTTTATGTTCCCATGCACAACATCATATTCATCTCTATCAGTAAAATATATCACTGCATGGAATTCTGCAGGATTATTCTCTATGTGATAGACTTCAACTGCGGCAATTTCAGCTTCAAACTCATGAGGACTTGATAAAGCTTCGATGAGCGCTTCCCGAAGATCTTTTGACAGATTCAAAGCATCCAAAATTGATAACTTGGCTGGTACTTAGGCCAAGTGTTTCAATATATAATACTTTTGATCTAGAGGTCTGCATTTCCCAATAGGAATATGCGGTTTAGCAGGTACCTTGGAAGCATATGCTTTGGAAGTTGATGCATATTGTATTGGGATAGAAGTTGGAAACATCCTTGGTTTTGGAAGATTAGACTGATAAGATCCATTTACTTGCTGAGATAAAGAATATGGAACCTTCAATCAGTCTTCCAAAATAATTGTGCCAAGACTGAGTTGGTTATTGGCATAAGAACTTGCTTTTTCTTTTTGAGCTCGCTGAAGGGCTCTACCACTAGTTTCTGCTGCATACACAGTGCAAGCAGGGGTAGAATTGGAGTAGTGTCTTTGGAAAGATCCACGTCTTCCCCTGTATCCTGAACCTCTAGAACTTCCTCGGATTCCCTTATTTGATACAGTGAATTCAGGCTCATCAAAATTGAAATTACGACTGGAATACGGATCTGTTAATTGAATCATATTAACAGAACCGAAGATTAACTCTTCGTCTGATAAAGACTCTGCCTGATTAGCCTGTTTAGGTTGTGCCATTTTATGGGGCGGTGCCCGTGGCTTTGAAGTAGATGGCATAAAGTCTGCCAGAGTCAAAGACAATTTAGGCTTTGACACATACTCATATTCTTCTGATTCTTTTTTCTTCTTTGAATCAAGCCATTTCTTTGAGGACTTTCCCTCTGACGAAGAGGGTTTTACCACAATATTCATGGTAGAAGACACAATTGGTTTCTTTAATTGTGTTCACAAAATGGGATGAGTTTGATTGATTGTCTTTCTGACCATCCAATCATCATACTTCTGTGCATTTCTGCTTTTGACTTCTTGCCTTTCACCTTCCTCCTCTGGAACTGTAGCAGTAACACATGCTACCTGAGTCGAAGAACCTTTCAACTTGACTTGTCCCAAGTCGACCATCTTTTGCAGGAGGTATTTGAAGACAAAACACTCCTGGATGGGATGCCCCAACATTTGATGAAAGGGACAATAATTGGGACAGTCTTCATCTCCTTCCTTGTTTGGCCTCTTGGGCACTGGTAATTGAACCAAATTATTTTCCAGAGCTGAAATGAAGTAACCAGGAACTTGCTCATTTCAGAAAGAGTATGTTTTACTCTTCAAATCCTCAAATTGTTTTCGTCGTTGATCTTTTTGATCAATTGGACGAAACGACCTTTGTTGTTGGAATTCAGGAGGTGGAGCCCTTCGAGAAGATGAAGGTTTTGAAGTAGAAATAGGTACAGGCGCTTGTTTAAGCATAACTGTAGCAGTTTCCGCTTTACCCATTCTCCTTCCTAGAGCTGATGGAATTACATGAGATTTATCCTTAGCCTGTATAAGGGAATCTTTAATCTACTGAGCGATTGAAGTAAGATCTCTAAACTCTCCTGTGTATTTCACAGGGATCAATGGCGTGCGTAATTCGTCACGCAAATTTGCCACACAGATTGGAAATATCTCCTCCTGAGGAAGTGCTAAACTCAGGGAATATGTTAATCCCTTCCAGCGAGCAATGAAATCAGAGACTCTTTCATTCTCCCTTTGCTTGCAGTTTGTAAGATTGAAAACTGTCGTTTTTGGCAAAGTTGAGCTGAACTGAAGAAGGAATTTTTGGCAAAGATCCTCCCATTCGATGATTAACCGGGATTGCAAGCTTGTATACCAGACAAAATTTGGTCCTTACAAGGTTCGCACGAAGCATCTAAGTTTCACTGCTTCTTGCTGCTCTGGAGTTCCCATCATAGGATCACAACAAGACACGTAATGTGTCAAATGTTGTTCAGGGTCGCCTGATCCATTGAAAGTAGGAAAAACAGGGTTTCCAAAACTGGATGGAGGAGAAATTGAATCTACCCATTCAGGGTAAACTTTCTTTTCTAGTTGAACATGCACCCGTTTCCCTTATATAGTTTCTAACTGAGCTTTTAATGACTCAATAGTAGTTATCAACTTTTGAGAAACATCCGGTTGAACTTGGTCTTGGATAGGTGCAATGAATGGAGCTTGGACAGATGTGGTGGTTGGTGTTGCAACTGATGGTAGCACTGCCAACCGTTGTTTCACTTGACCTGTAGGATTAGACCTCTGAGGGTGTACTGATAAAGGAGGATATTCCTGATCCATCTCAGTAACTGCAAAAAATTCCTTCAGTTGTCAGACTCCATCATTCTTAAGAAGAAGACTACTCTGAAGTAGTTCTGTATTCAACCTTCTTAATTCTTTCATTTCTTCCTCCTGTCATGCAAACCTTTTCTCTAATGAGAGCGATTGACCTTCTCCAGAGGAAGGATATGTAACCTGATTCTTTCCCCTCCCTTTATTGGATACTTTTTGGAGAGAGGGAAGTGGATTACCTAGGTTCTGAGTAATCCTTTTACTTCGTGTATGCACACCTTCTTCATTTATATCAGTGCGTATATTTTCTTGAGCAGGACGCTCTTCATCTGAGTCCCCTAAGTGAACCTCTTCTGGTGGATTAGAAACAACAGCATTGATGACATTGATTGATGCATAATGCATCGCATCCCTTCTATCAACATTTCTGTGATATTGTCTTCTTTCATGTCTTTGATGAGACATTGCCTTTTGTTTATTCAATTCTTTAGGAACTTCTTGACGAGATATAACTTGGAGGGAATCTCCTGATAATTTGTCTCTTCGTTCCTCTTGTGGATTCTTCCCCAATCGAGAAAAGACCGACATTCTCTGAGGAGGGGATTGATGATTTGAAAGAGTCCCCAGTCTCGTGAACTGGGGATGTCCCTGCTGTTTCCGCTCAACTCCTCGAATCCCATTTGTTGAATATGAGGGTTGGGTTAAAGAAGTCCCCAGTTTGACAAGCTGGGGTGGCTCTTGACATGCTATGTCTGAGACCTTCTTAAAATATCTCTTGATCTTGCGAACCTTAGTTTGGAAATTAGTTGGATGCATTAACCTGTATCCACTTTTATCACCTGGTTCAACAGACCGTTGGATGATTTCCTAAACTTCTATAATTTGATGATGTGTTTTCTCCATACGAGAGGCTTGTTCAATATTCTCGCCTACTTGATGTAGGAGCAATTCAACAACTTGTTCCCTATATTCTTGATTTTGAGAGGAACTAGTTGAAGCATGTTCTTGAGCAAGCTTTTGATTACAAACAAATCCCATTGACTGTGGCCGGCCATGGGCAATAACATTGCATGAGACCATTTTCGGCGGGCTTTGCTGACTGGAAAGCACTGTGAAATGTAGTGCTCCGTGAACACCCCATCCTCTTATATGAACACCAGATGGGGCATTGGCAATTAACTGACACAATTTTCTTAGTGCACCAAGGCATGAACGTTGAAGGGTTCTTTGCTGCTTTTCAGCCTTTAGATACTGAGAGACTGATAGAGATGCCAAATCAATCTGACGTTGTATCCCTTATATTATCTTAAGATGATTTTCATATTCATCATAAGATAATACCTTCTTCTTCAATTGACAAAGAGTTTTCCATATGTTGAGACGAATATCATGGATTCCATCATCTGTCAACATCTTTGGAATGTCATACTGGGAGTCAGCCAAAGGCCAAAACATGACTGGTACCTCACCTTTCGCCAATTTTTTTCTCATGTTCAGCATTTCCTCTTCATTATTAAATGAAGATTCTTCTACCTGTTTTGACCAGAGTTGGTGTTTCCTTGTTGCTTCATCGGATTCAACAAGATTGGTAGAGAGATAATTGATCAAACTAGAAGATGCATGACTTAGGGGTGGTTCGGAGAATGACCTACACCCTGGGCTATCTTCTAATTGAGAAAGTATTTCACTTGCTAGCGATAAAGCATCAGACATGACTGGTTTCGCATTTGCAAGTGCCTCAAGATAAGAGGGATTTCTTGACACTACATTGTCCACTGGAGTATTTTCCAGGAAACGTGAATCACTACTGCGGAGAGGACTTTTACAGCGAAATTCATCATCATGGGGAGGACCACCATAATGGGTTACAGCAAAAGATGAGATCTCTTGCTCCTTGGTCTTCTAACCACATAGAGGGTTCTTGTGGCTCTAATCTAAAGACGAAACTTCAAGATTGACCAAATTTTCACAAAGCAAGCCTTTATGAGAAAGTGACTGTTGAAGACCTTCAGAATTAATGTTCCCGTTATTGGGAACTGAGGGAGTAGAATCTTGAATTCCAACAGATAAATGTCTGAGGGCTTCAAGAACTCCAGCATCGAGCAAGGCCTTGTTATAGTTTGGCCTTTGATCTCCTAACTGTGCTGGGTGGATCTTTTTCTTAGATGTCGTCTTACTCACTTTGGAAACCACTTGTTGACGAAAGTGGTTGCTCTGAGCAGGTTTATGTGCCTGATCAGGAAAGATTTTTAGGTTAGGCTGACGATCTTCACTCAAATCAGGTGTATGTGCCAGACTTGGTTGTCCGTATGATATGGGGGAATATTCCCCATAAACCTCTTGGACTGGAACAGATGTGTGTGTCTGTTCCGGAGTGAATCGTTGATGTGTCACTCCACTGCTAGGGATAGATTTATGTGTCTTTCCCTGAGATGATGCTGAAGCTGTTATGATATCCTGGCAAGCATCCAGAATATGAGCAGTAATTTTATTATGCTCTTTCACCATTGAAAAAATATGCTTGGTGACTTCAGCTGCCGAAACGGGGATATACGTCCATTCCGGTCTTGGAGTAGGTGTAGGTGCCTGCTCCTGTCCTCCTTTTCCTATCAGTGAATCCTGACAGTACTCAAGTGTGGGGGCAGAGAGTTGAGTCTGCCTCCTGTTTGTCATCGGAGCTTTCTGACTGACTTCTCCATGCACTACCAAGTGAGACTGTTGGTAGGTTTGATTAGTATTAGCAGGTGTATGTGCCTGCTGATTACACTTCGCCAAACGCGGTTGATGAGATCCATCATATGTAGTCAGAAGAGCCTGCTGACTAACTGATGATGTATAAGAAGTTGTATGTTCTTGCCTATAGTACTCCGCCGGAATTCTCTGGCGGGATTGGCGTGATGCTACCAGAAGAGTCTGCTGGACAGAGGAATTAAAACGGGCAGGTGTGTGTGCCTGCTCGTTGTTCTCCACCAAGTTAGGTTGGTGGACTTCTCCGGAGATGGAAGGGATGAGAACCTGCCCATTGTTAACCGGATTCCGCCTCTGGCGGTTCGTCTTGCCTGCTCGGGTTCGAAGAACCTGAGCCGAACGCCTGGAGTCGGTACCCTCATCATGTTGAGGGCGCACTGCCGCACGAGTCTGGCGGCGATTATTGATGGGAGCCCTCAGGAAGGACTCCTGCCTTTTTGAATTAAGGTCCTGAGGGACCTGCTCATTCACTTCCTCAGAGTAATGGAGTGAATGGAAATTTCGTTCCGGGGATAACGACCCGAAACGGTTGGAGACGGTAGTCAGCACCGCCTGCCTCTTGATCACTGGTCGTCGTTGTCCGGATGACCTGTGTGAGTTGTTCACTTGGAGGGCCTGTCGGGAAGCCTCCAGAGTTGGGATGGTACAATGTTGACGGTACTCCTTAACCAGTGCATTTGATACCTATCATTGAAGACGCTGAGTAGGTGATGTCATCCTTAGAGAGGATGAATATCCAGTAGGAATAGCAGCATTGGTATTTGCAGCAGCAGTATTCACAGGTGTGAATTTGAGAGCAGCCGTTATGGAAATATAGAAGATCTTGGAAAAGAGTGCATGTTTGATATAACAGACGTAATCAAGATAAATTCAGCCACTTCATCCTTTGGATGAGAACACATTTCAATGATTGTTTTTGTTATCCCTCTTACTGACTTTTAAATAGGGGCTTTAACAAATAGGTAAAACATCACTTTAACTTGGTTAAGGATTCACGTCGGGTTCACCATTTTTTGTTTCCCTCAGAATTCGGGGATGACCTCCTGGATGGGAGATTCAAACGTTCTGATCGGTTTCTATTGGGTTTGTTCGTAGAACCGGAAACATCCAATGATTCCACATCCATTTGGACCTACTTTCCAAAGTTAGGCAATCATTAGTTTGTGGACTAATGAGGCTTAGGAATTTTCATTGGTCGAGAGGATGGGAGGTCGGACTCATCACACCTTTTTGAGGGGAATTATTGTCTACTCCGGGACTCTCTTTATAGATTTAAGTTATGTTCATGAATCCTTATTAAATTACCAAGTATAAATTGAGCTTTCCTTTAGTTTTAACAATCAATGATTAAATATGTAAGAAATTTAGAGAATCTTTTATATGTATTCTAGGTTCTTCATCAATAAATAATCATCTGTATCTATTTAGAGATTCTTGGTCAATGGTATCCTTCAAAACATTTATATAAAAGTCTCTTGGTCATTATGATGACCAGGCTGGTTTTAAAGCCACTCAGTGGGGCACTTGAAGTTTATCGTCATTCAGAAGGACATGGATTATTTCAGAGTTGGGATCGAACCCGCAGATGGGCTACCTACGTATCCTTTGTTTTGTAAAAGGAATCAGAACCCATGTAGTTCGAGCGAGGGAGTATGATGTTTATGATTGATGGCTTAAAGAAGGATGTCATAATTACTTTTAACCTCTAAGATCATGTGAGTCATGCTCGGTGTGAGAAACAAGAGGTATTGGTAATAAAATAGACAATTGGGCCATGAAAGATGTAATCATAAGAAATGGTTTGGGGCTTATGTATGTATGACTGCCCAGATAAATGAAGGTTAGGATTTACTTTAGGGATAAAATCCAGGAACAGGGTCCATAAAGGTATATGGGCTACATGGAGATTTGAATACTTTAACTTGGGACTTATTCCTGAAAAGGAAACCCAAATTAGGAGAGGATTGATAATTGGGTTTTACTCTTGAGAAGGAATCCCATATCAAACGTAATTTTGGACTGGTTAAAGAGAATTTAAGGGACTTGGGGCTTACTCCTGAAAAGGAAGCCCAAATTTATGACTGGGGCTTATTCCTAACAAGGAAGCCCAGGTTAGGGGACTTATAACTGGGGATCATTCCTGAAAAAGGAGACCCAGGTTAAGGATTATCTCATCTTAAAGGATGAGGTTAAATGAATGAACTCTCGATCTTTTAGTGACATAAATATGTATAAATCACTATGTTTTGAGAGATATTCCACAGAATTCCTTTCAGATAAGGAAGTCAAATCAAGAAATCATGCCATAAATGGCTTTGAAGAGTGTCTTTAAGACTGAATATTGAATAGGAAAGGTGAAATGTCTTAAGAGGGGTAAAATGGGCAAGATGGGCACCCAAAAAAGGCAGAGGTGCGCATGTCTTGAAAGGCGCGCAAGTCTTGCATGGGCGTGCAAGTATTGGTCGCACAGGTATACCTGCGCGACATATGGGGTACTTGCGCGATTTTCAACCAGCATTGAAATACTTGAGTGACTCTTTATTAAAGCCTTTATAATCCTCTTGAGGTTCTTCCAGTAAAGGGACGTGCAAGTTATATCGAAGGAGTAAGGTGGCGCGCAAGTGTGGCCACTTCCCTTAAGGGCTGGTCACTCAGGCGCGCAAGTGTTGATGAGTTTCAACACTTATGCTTTCCTCCCTCTCTGTAGATCTTCTGTTCTAGGTAAGAAATTACCTTAGAAGTATTCCGGAAGCTTTGATAAGAGACTTGGGCATCGGGAGCTTAAATCCGAGTTTCTGGAAAAAAAAATCCTCCTGAATGGGGGGCCCATAGGGTCTATTTATAGGCAAGAGAAGACCCTGGGCGGTTACTGGGCGGTTATCAATTAGGTTGCGCAAGTCACTTGCACGACCATAAGGCGTCGTGCAAGTAGACTTTCACGACCACTAGGCGGCGCGCAAGTGTACTTGCGCGACCATGAGGGAACTTGCACGACCTATTGGAAATGTTCTCCTTGTTCATCCCTTTGTTGATTTTTGATGTTTCTTCAAAGGATGAATCACTTTGGACTAAGGTATTTTCCTTTTTTCAGTCATTAGACTCTGTGACGGAAAGGAGCGTCAATAGTCACAAAGCCGAAGGCCCAATTCGCGAAGAGCAATCGTGGAGTACGTGGAGCTTCACGAATCGAGAGCTCTAAAATCCAAAATTATGGAGATGAGAAAGGACAAAAGATAGGTTTGCCTCCTTTATTTATAGGCGAGGACCCCCAGTGATTCGTGACACATTTTAATGAGGCAATATTCATGGTGCAATTATCTCATACATTTCCCCTCCACTCTGTGATCCTCCTTTGCAAGTCAGCTTTGATATTGACTAAGGAATTGTGGTGATTGATGCTCAGATTTTGACCCCCTATTTCTCCTTATCTCCTAGTCTGAGGGGGGAATTTTTTGGAACCAAAATTTAGGAAGAATAATAGAAAATGGAAATCCTGAAGGGATGCCTTGTGAATATTTTTTCTGGATCCCTCGCAGACCCACGGCCAGTACAAAGCTTCCCCTCCGCAAAGGTGCCATGGAGCAAGGAGGTGGGAGGCTCCGCGAACCCCATTGACATTTGTGAACCCACTGCGGATTAAGGAAGGGGGAGGCTCTACGAGACCCTTTTATGTTTGAAAACCTACCAAGGAGTAAGGAAGTTTGAGGCTCTACGAGCCACTTTGACATTTTCAAACCAGCCGTAGGGCAAGGAGGTGGGAAGCTCCACTAGCCCATTTGACATTTTCAAGCCCACTATGGAGAAAGGAGGCGGGAGGCTCTATGAGCCCCTTTGATATTTTCCAAACTACCATGGAGCAAGGATGCGAGAGGCTCCGCACGCCCCTTTGATGTTTTCAAACCCACCATAGAGAAAGGAGTCGGAAGGCTCCGTGATTCCGACAAAATGCCATAGGTCTTCCTGCCAGTAAGCTCTGCTTCACAGCGCCTCTTGACTATAAATACTAGGCTCCCCTCGATCCCAATGGATGGATACTATTACCTTTCACCTTCTTAGCTCTAAAATCCTGAAGCAAATACTGCTCTGCGAACCATGAGCTTTTTAAGGTACTTTAGCTTCACGAAGTGCCTCTCCCTTGGTTTGAATTCAGCCCCTCTTTAAAGAGGGATGCCCTTTACAGAGCCCACAGGCCTCCGCCAAGGAAGGGGATCCCCAAGGGGACTTGGCTCTTTGTGGAGCACTTATTCTTTACAAAGTACCCTTCATGAACATGTGATCCACATGCTAAGGTACGGTCACTGTGCATCATGAAACGCATTGCTTTGCAATGCTACGCTTCACGAGGCACCCTTTCTTCATGAAGCACTACTCCGCGAATGCCTTTCCACTTCACGAAGCACATTCCATGTGCACCAATTCCCTATTAATAGTCTAGGCCACTCTACTTCTCAAATCATACCCCTTTGTGAATCCCCTCCACTACATGGATCACCAGAGCTTCATGAGGCTTCTACCTATGAACCCCTTTGCTCAGCAACTCCTTTTCTTGTGTTGCCCTCCAGGTTTGCATGAAGTAGTTTCAATATCCTTTGGGTGGTACTTTTTATTGCATTGCTTCGCATCATGCTTCTTTGCATAGGCACACTAACAGTTATTGCTTCTTCTCATATCCACGCTAACGTGGACCCCTCAACGGATCACTCCATAACACCCCCTAGCTACAGCATTATTGATTCTTTCCCTTCCTTGAGGGCGGGCGGGTATCATTTATGTAAGTCCTATGGGTGAGGAGTAAACCCGCATTGTTTGAGATGTAGGATGTTAAACTTCCAAGCACCATCATCCTCAGCACATGACGTTAAACTGTGACCTCGCCCCGTGCGTCACACACGAGGTTCCCCACTTTGGACATTTTGCACACCCACTGATCTCCAAGGGAGTGAAATCACTCCTCAAATGGAATGAGATTATCTCTATTGGAGCAATGTTTGTCCATGGGGAAAGGGAAACCACCTTGGTGTAAGTCCCTAGCCTTTCTTGTGAGAGGCAGCATCCCAGCACCTCCTATCTTCTACCTGGACAAAGACCAGAAAGGGGGGAATGGACACCAGATCCCTCCTTTATTTAGTGCCAAATCCATCTCCCTTTGGTATTTGTCTCCACCGGGCCTCCACCCTATAGTAAGTCCAAATATCTATCTCTATGGGCTTCTAACCATGCGTAAGCCCCCTGATTCCTCTTTGGGCTGCTAACCACGCGTAAGCCCCTATTTCTATTTTGGGCCGCTAACTACGTGTCAGCCTCACTCCACTTCCCATGGATGTACCTTTCGTGACGTGATCGTCAGGTCTTTGTTGCCTCTTGTTTCTCACACCTAGCATGACTCACATGGGATTAGAGTAAGAATCGACCATGACATCCATGGGCATCCTAGAGTGTAATCCCTAAACAACCATCCCGATATATGCTTACTTTGATCCTTTCCAAGGCAAGGTACGTAGGAAGCCTCTCTGAAGTTCAAGCCCAATAACCATTGGTTATGACCATCTTCACGTTAGTTCCCACCATCCCAAACTATGTGGACTTTGATCCTTACCAAGGAAAAGTATGTAGGAATCCTCCCAGAGGTTCAATCCCACCATCCATTGGTTTTGTCCCCCCTTCACGTTAGTTACCACCATTCTGAACAGTGTGGACTTTGATCCTTGCCAAGGAAAGGTATGTAAGAAGCCTCCCTAAGGTTCAATCCTAACACCCATTGGTCCAGACCACTCCATGTCCGTCCACCACCATCTTGCATGATGTTAAACTGTATTCCCCCTTTTTTCCCACATGACACTAAACTTTCCCCAATCTAGAGGTAAGTTGTTGTGCCCCCATCCAGCAGTAAGCCGATGTAAACCCCATCCAGTAGTAATCCATTGTGAACCTCACATAGTGGTAAGCCATTGTGATCCCCTACCTAATGGTAAGTCGTTGTTAACCTCATGCAGCGGTAATCCATTGTGATCCCCATTCAGCGGTAAGCCTTTCTCAACCCAAACCTAGATGTAAGTTGTTATCGTCCCTTTTGTTGGGACCCATATCTTTGATCTGTCCCAATGACGTAAGACCAACCTCAGGATACTAACCATGCGTAAGCCCCAGTATATCATAGGGTCATTTCCCCCTATGCACACCCTGATCCTATAACTCATCCTAAATTGTGTGGACTTTGATTACACACCACGGGGATACATAGGAGGTCTATTAGAGGCTCAATCCTAACATCATTATCACCCTCAGGTCGACTCCCTTTCATTATCTATCCACTTCACTTAACCATCCATCATCCATCATGATTTTTACCCAGGCTGCCACATCCCAGTGAGATCATTCCAATTCACCTCTTCACTGATCTTATTGGTAACCGGGTAACTAACCACATGTTAGCCCCGACATCAGTGTTCCCTCCAAGGGTTTCACCCATCTAATCCACTCTATTTATTGTTCATATCAGTCTGATCTATCTTCATTAGATGTTAAACTTGCAGCATACCCTATGTCAAACATTGGAAGCTGAGGAAAACCTTAGATACATGCCTATGGAATATAATTCCCCTCATTCGAAGTGGGATTCCTTAGGCTTCCATGCCCTTGAGAAGACCTATAATAATGGGAAGAAACCCAAATGTGCAAGTGTTCCCACATCCAGTCACGCCAGTGATGTCTAACATGAATACTCTCCTGACAGAAGGTTGCTTCCCTGACTAGACCCCTTGTAATTTTCCAACAGAAGCAGTGTATTTAACTAAAATCCATGAAGATATGGAATTCGGAAGAGTTTCACAAACAACGTCTTAATCTGTAAGGGAGACCCAGACTAGGTGACGAGTTCTGAGGTGGAATACATGGAAGGAGGAACCAACATACCATCATCCCGTTTTGATCAAGGATCAAATGTCCCTGGATGAGGAACAGATGCCACCCACCTTTGGAAATCGGGAATGCGGGGCAACAGCCAACACATCCTCATCATCCTCAAACAGACGGATGCATGCACCCCGGTGAAAGCGTCGAAAACATGCTTCTCATGAAATAGTGATATATTGAAGGAACCTATTCAAATATTCTTTCTCTAATTCTTTTTTTAATATTAATTTTAAAGAACTCTTCATATTCCAATCACTCTTCTACTCATATTTTTCATTATTGTAAAAAATATGTCACCTTTCACTTATGTATTGAAACTTAGAAATAGTTCAATAAATTTCATAATTAACAACATGGAGAATTTATCAAGCATGAAATCCAATACTATGAATCTATAACAATTCTATAGGCATCGCCTTGAAACTCAAATTCTTTAATGGATGTTTCTTGGAATATCAAGACTTGAGGACTTCATCCAATCTCCATTAACTTTGGAACATGTTCATCATATTTTCATTAATGATATTTTCCTATCTCATTGATCACCATTGAAAACCAATATCAATCATTTTACAACAAATACAATACATACACAAAGTGGGATCTTCAATCTCTCCCTTTTTATTTTTTGGAAATACTTTCAAAGTTCCTTACAAATGAATGTGTCAATATGTGGAATAATATATTCTCTCTCCCCTTTATTTTTTCAAAAATTAATTTCTCCCCCTTATTGGAAGGAAATACAAAGTTCATGGTAAAAGGGTACCAATCCATACCTAAGTAATGAACAATCCATCAATTCACTCTAATTATACTTGATCTATACTCAGTATTGAAAACTAGAGGATCTGGTTTAGAAAATAAATATGTCTATTAAAAAATGATCATGATACCTTATGAAATTAAAATTATATACTTTTATTCAAGGTTTATTCACTTTAATTCCATGATGAAGATAGTAAATGTGAGATGATTATTTTTTAGAATAATCAATCTAAAACTCATACACTCACTTCAACAAATAGATCAAAAACATTCAAGTGAAATAAAAAGGATAGGTGTGCTTGGGGAACTTTCACATTTCTTATGACATTTATTTATTCAATTACTCCCCATTTGTAAAAATTTTATTATTTTTTATTACAAAGGATGAGAGATTAAGATATACATACCTTTTCCAATAACATGATCTTCAAACAATTTCTGGAATGATGAAATTTGATACCAATTGAAATAATAATTCTAGAAACTTCTTCATTTGTCTCTGCCTCAAGGGAAACACTTCTCATCATCTTCATAATGGATGATCTCGTTTATAAGGTATTTTATGAGATTACAGTATTTGAGAATACAAAAGAATGATTCTTCCACTTTTAAGTATCCATATTTTACAACTTTCACATGTTCACTAAGGATGATCTTCTTAAACACTAATTCATTATAATACCATGAATAAGATCAAACCAAGTGAAATCTTTATTACCATGTCTATCCAGAATAAGAAATCAACTTATTTAACTTCATAAAATATGATAATCTATTATATTAATATTTGAATATCAATTGAGGAATCATTCAAGGATGGTAACTTCTTTATCTTTTCTATAAATAATTGACTGCACTCACTACTTATTAGGTTCTCCCCCTAAGAACTTGATCCATCTTAAATTCTATGAATTATAATCATAGATAAAACACACAAATATTTAATGGAATAAGGTGGATCC
Source organism: Viscum album (assembly GCA_963277665.1). NCBI lineage: Eukaryota > Viridiplantae > Streptophyta > Magnoliopsida > Santalales > Viscaceae > Viscum > Viscum album. The sequence continues at coordinate 1,649,637,507 of OY728137.1, read as the reverse complement.
TACTTTATTTATAAATAAAAACATCAAGGTCGAGATGATATCCTCAAATAAGTTGCTATGTTTACTCCAGTATTCATGCTTTCGCATCTGAACATTTGTTCTGATTTATGTTTATGAATCATGGATCTCTTCACATCCTCTTCTTCTTTGTGTGGAGAACTTTTATTCTTAACAACCTTCACATATTATAAATTCTTACTCATCTCAAGGATAGATTCTTATTATTGTATAAAGGTTAAACAACCTTTATCAATATGACCATATTTCTTACATATCACACACAAAACTTCTTTAACATATGAGTTTCCATTTTTTGAAAACCCATCATGAAATTTGTCTTAATCATGTGGAATATTTTATTTACATTTTTTACTAGACTTAGCTTATGAATCATCAATTTTTCCTATTCTTTCTAAGTCTTCTAGACAAGTAACTAACATTTCATTAGGAAATATGGTAGAAATTAAGGATATTCTACATGGGTTTTTCTGAGTTTCATTTCTCTTAGTAGATATTTTAGATACAATACCCTTTAACTTCTTGTATTTTTTAATCCAAGTTCTTATCACCATTATTAATTTATACCATCTTAGGAGGATTTATGTTCACAAAATTATTCTGATTTCTTCCCAAGGTTTCTTCTTCTTTATCAACCAGCTTATATGGTCTTCTTTTCTTATGAACATTGCACACATATTGAGATGAGCATGAACCAACTTTGTAACCACTTCCATTTCTTGCATCACAGATGTTATCAAGAATTCCAAATATATTTTTAGTATACATATGCTTTTAGACCTATGAATTTTTCTTCTTCTTCTCTGGATTTACCCCCTTAAAAATTATTCCTTTATAATTTTACATTTTGAGGATTTTACCAACAATATAATTCAAAATTCCCAAATATATTGCATCACCAACATTGACCCAAAAAATTGGATTTCTTTATATCTCTTCTATAAGATCATTGGGACTTATTCGTGAATTTTTTTTCTCTTTGTGGGGAACCAAATTCCACATTTTTTTCCTATCCACCCTAAACATGTTGGTTGGTATCTTATCACCTTTATTCATTAATACTTGTTCATAATTTGACTTCCTACTTTCACTATTTATGGAAACATTTTTTGGAAACATTATTAAATGATGGTATGGATGTTAAATTTTCTTTATCATCTATTTTTGATAGATCATTTAATGAATTCATAATCTTCTTATCACATATTGGATTTCTTTTAGAGTATAATCATTCATTAAACATTTAGTACCAATAGTGATGTTTCCTTATTTTTTTGAAGTCTCAATATGTGTCTTATCAAGATTGGACAACTAAAATTCCAAATCTAGATATTTCATATAGAGGAAATTTTTTTATCTTCAATCATAACCATATTATCCTCAATATCCTTCTTCATTCTTTCAACTTCATCTTCATGTAGCGTAACATTGTTCTGAATCAAAGAGTTAAGTTCATTAATCTTTTGGATGTTACTTCAAATTTTGAATCATTGGCATAAATGTTGTTTTTAAATTTTTATTCAAGTGAATGTATTTTTTCCTCAAGAATATTCTTAAATACATCCGTCTCTTCAATATCTTTGATCCATTTTTAGGAACTTATTTCAAGTTCTATATTTTTTTCTTCAATGGTTATGACCCATCTGAAGATCTTTAAACATTCTATAATTTTTTCTTGCAAGATCTTATCTAAAACATCAACATCTACTTCCAGCTAGGTGAACTCTTCCTACATACATTAAAAGACTCCACAAGTAACGGATGATCTTTCTTCAAGAATACCATGAAAAATAACTCTTAATTTTCAACTGATAATTCTTGAGAATTTTTAGATTGATCGTCATCACCGCTTGTTATAGAATTTTCATCTTGAGGGATGTTTTTAAATGTACTAACACATAACTCATCATCACTATAGGTAGAAAGGTTACAAATATTCTTGGTGGAAGCTTAATCCACATTCCCATTACATTCAAATCCTGATATGAATTCATTTTCAGTAAATCTTAGAGAAACAGATACTTCCTCTTATTTAGATGAGAGGTACTTCTTCTTTATCTTTACATTCTCCTTATTTTTCTTATTTATTATAGTCTTAGTAGAAATAGAATTTTACTTAGAGATAACTGAACCTTCACCAAAATTTCCCTTCATTGTTGACTTAGGAAAGAAACTCAAATATTTAGAGGAGAATAAATTCACTATATAGAATCCAATAGAGATGAACCTTGCCTCCAATACCACTTAAATGGACTAGTTTGGGATATTCCTAACACTGAGAGGGGGGTGAATCAGTGTTGGGGACTTTTTAATCCAATGACAGCTATTTATCCCTTTACATATTTGACCTATTAGTTTATCAATTCAATTTTTCTCTTTTCCCTCTCACATGTAATAATATTAAATTATCAAAGAATAACACATTATATTTTTACAATGTTCACTACTCAAGAAGAGTATCTAGTCCTTGGTATGGTATGGAAATGATCCTGACCACACAACCACTAGAAATTAATCCTTTGAATGTGGTTATAGAAAGTATTAAATACCCTTTCACTTGAAATTAACTATATTAAATTGTCAATGCATGTTTTACAGCACTTGGATGGACCTTTATGAAGGTTTCGGGCACAATGGAATCATGTGGGTGGATGTGCCCACTTGGATTTTTTTTAGCAATGATTAATTTGGGATCAATACGATGATAAATGTCAGTCTCCATGAATCAAATCATAAAAATAGACAAAGAAGAAAGATAGTCCTGGAACCACAATCAAGGTTCGTCGCAGGTTGATTATAATTAATTTAATTATATGATAAGAAGTACCTTTTTGGTGTTCTTCTTCGTTGATATTTCTGTTCATGTTCTTATGTGATTCATCATTGCATCGCAGAATCCAAGGATAGACTTCCTATAGCAGTGATCCACACGTGCACCAAGTATCTTTAGACATCACTAAAGGATTCTCCAGGTGCTAGCATGGAGAAACCTTTGCTTGCATTGTCCGCCTTAGATCGTCTAGATCTGATGGAGGAGGATCTATCTCGATCTTGAGAGCATTCTTGGAGGAAGGAGTTCTTTCGGTCTTGAGATAATTCTCCAGAATTTTTATGAACAATGATTCTCTTATGAAAAGAGTTGGGATTGTGAGGATATTTATAATCAGTTTTAAGGTTGTAGAGTTATGACAGTAAATGAACGCGTTACACATTTTATTTATTTCATTAACTCTTTTGAAAATCCAATGTCGAATCATGAATTCCTTGACATGCGCTCAAGCTAATTATAATAAATATCATTTAATAAAATGATATTTCCTCAAAATCCAGACTAGAAAAACTACACGGCGTGTAATCATAAATACACAACGTGTACTTGTTTTTTATTAAAAACTACATGGCGCCACCTAAGGGAGTGCCGGTATTCTCTTGGCTACCACAGGTTCCTCCGATCAACGTTCAATAGAAATCAGCCTGCCTGGCTGACGGGCTTCCGGTGGTGGAGATCTTGGATCTAGAGTTGGAGGAGGCGGTAGAGTATCACAAGCTTCCATTGGTGGACCGGTTTGGGCGTAACAAGCCCATGCTCAGCGTCTTCAGGTCCTTTGTGGACTCCTAGGGATTGCGTTAACTAGTGGTGGTTTCCGATTTATCCAGGTTTGATTTCTTGCTACATTTCTCTAATATGGAGGACTTCTTGGCAGCTTGGGCGCGTTCAAGTTGTTGTTGTGGTGCTTGGCAGTTTTCCCTATCTTTCTGGTCTTAGGATCACCACTATGGAAAGGAATCTTCCTCAGTAGTGGTGTGGATCAAGCATCCTGGTCTTCCCCTACCGCTCTAGAACCCTTCGTTTTTGAAGGTGATTGGTGATTCATTAGGCGCTTTCTTGTGCTCTGAGCCACTCATGGAGATCTTGTTATCTGTGGATTGTCTGAGAATTTGTGTAGAAATGGATCTGGCAGTTTGGTTTCCACCTCGGCTTCTATTGCAATCTGGAGACGGCTTTCATTGGTGGCAATGGCTTATATATCTTTCCCCTCCGAGGTTATGCTCTGTTTTCGGTCTTCAAGGGCATTCCATGGAGGTTTGCAGGAGAAGGGTTTCCAAGGTCCGTAGTTTGGATCTGGTTTCTTCGGTGGCCGCAGATGGTAGGGTTCTGTGCCTGTGGGTACCAAGCTTGCAGGTGACCATTGAGGATTCCCGTCCTCACACGTCGTGCCCTGACCTAATTAATCTCGATGTGATGCCTGCGCTAGATCTACCTCCTTTGCAGGGTGTAGGTACAGATGGTCTTCAGGCTACCAACATTAACATCTCTGAGCGGTTTCTTTCAGTGGCGTCTGATTTGATCTCTCATCCACTGATATCTTGGGACCACCGTGTTTTATATGCTTGCCTTCTTCCTCACCCCATGAAAGCACTGTCTCCCCCCCCCCCGTCATCTTTCAAGATTTCTTCTCAGCTTTCTCCAGAGCTTCTGCGTCGTTCTCTTTGCATCAGTGCTGGTGGTGGGTCGACTCTCAAAGAGATGTCTCAGATGGGTAAGTCCTCTGAGGGGGTGATGAAGGGGTTTAGGGTCCTGCAGAGCTCTTCATCGAGGTCCTTCTTGATCTCACTAGTCCAAGAGGAGTTGGACCCTCGCTCTATGGCATCGACATCTAGCAGCGGTTCGTCGATCCTCGGTGACTTGACAGGGTCCTTCCAGAAAAAAACCTTCTCTCTGGTGAAGAGGAGTAGGTCAGTGGAGGTTTCTGGTCCCATCACTTGCTCTAAATTCGAAGAGGCGGGGAGGTTTTCTCCCCTTTCTAACGCAGGCATTTTTGGACAGAGGGCCTCTCTCACCCTTTTATAAATGTTTTCTGCGATCATTTGGAATGCACGGGGTATGTGAGTGCAGGATAAAAGAGCTTTTATTGCACCTGAGGCCAGGAAGTATAACGCCTCTTTGGTTGTCATCCTAGAGCCGAAGAAAAATCCAAACAAACTCGCTTCTTTTGCCAAGAGTATGGGTTTTATGGTGTTTTTGCATGGTTCTACAGAAAACTCAGGCATCTGGATATGCTGGAAGAATGGTCTCCAGGTGGAGCTGGTTAACCATATGGAGCAGTGCATTAAAACCAGGATATCCATGGGTGGTGTGGATATATTTTTCTCCTTCGTCTATGCTAGTTGTGACATCTCTTGCAGGATCAACTTGTGGGATTTTCTGGCATCGTTTTAAGCAGGAGGGTTGTCGTGGTTTCTGGGATGAGACTTCAACGCCATTATGGACATCTCAGAGAAATGGGGCGGATCAAATATTTTTAATAGCGACATGCAGGCGTTCCAGAGTTTCCTAGGGTCGACGAGCCTTCTGGATATGGGGTTTCTGGGTAATAAGTACACATGGTGTAATAAATGTCGAGGGATCAATCTCATATGGTGTCTCCTGGACAGAAGCTTGTCGAATATTCAAGGCTTGGATTCCTTTGGCTAGGAGTTGGTCATGTACCTGGTACTCTCTCTCTCTCTCTCTGATCATGCACCTCTTCTTGTGAATCTAAAGTGTGCTACGGACAGAAGCAGATCCTTCTTCTACTCTACCACTTGGCATAGGACTGAGGGTTTCATAGAGTTGGTGAGGGAGTCCTGGAGCCGACCGGAAGTGGGGAGGTACTGGGTTGGACTTTCCAATTTCTTAAGGAGATTAAAATCGGATATACGGCAATGGATGGTTAGCTTGCCAACTGAGTTCTCTGGTGTGGAGAGGTTGAAGGAGGATATCGAGGCTATTGAGGGGGACCTCCAAATCAGATGGGATGATGCCACCTTTGTTTTTTTGTGTGACAAGAGAGCAGTTCTGGCTGAGAAGTTGCTTGAGCTGGAAACAACTTATAAACAGAGTTCTCGTGTGAGATGGCTTAAGGAGGGGGACCGTAATAGTGCTTTTTTTCAGGCCTGCTTGAAGGAGAGGAAATCTGCTAAAATCAACCTCAACCTGGGTAATGGTTCTTTTACGTCAGATGCGAATATTGCTGGTAAGATGGCCCTTGAACACTTTGAGGGGCTGCTCGCAGGGCCGGCTGTGCAAAGAGGTGTTAATTCTAGTCTGGCTGAGCGTGAGGACAGTTTTTTGGGATCCTTGCCACAGCTGATCCCTAGTTCTAATAACCATCGTCTGGTTTCTTTGCCCGTTATAGAGGAGATTAAGAGTACTATTTCTATGATGTCCATGTATAGTGCCCCAGGACTGGATGGCTTCCCGGAAGCCTTTTATTTAGTGGAATGGGAGATTGTGGGAGGGCATGTGGTGGAAGCAGTCAGTGACTTCTTTCAGAGAGGGTTGTTGGCTCGGTGTGTTTGTGCTTCTCTTGTGGTTTTGATTCCAAAGGTTAAGGATCCTTCTATGCTCACCCATTACAGACCAATTTGTTTGTGTAATGTTTCTTACAAAATTCTTTCTAGTATTATTGTAAGAAGACTTAGCAGTCTTATTCTGAGGTGTGTGTCTAGAGAGAAACATGGGTTTGTTAAAGGGAGAAGCATTCAAGGGGTGATTGCGATCGCGAGTGAGATGGTGTAGGACATTAAAAATAAATTCATTGGCTTCAACATCATTGTTCAAGTCGACATGGATAAATCCTATGACAAGATTGAGTGGAGTTTCATCCTTAGGGTCATGAGGAAATTTGGGTTTGAGGAATGGTTTTGTGATCTTTACTTCAGGTGATTCTCTTATCCATGGATCTCCATCTCTTTTATGGGGAAGAGCTTCAGTTTCTTCAAAAGTATTCGTGGAGTTCGACAAGGGGACCATCTTTCTCCCTCCCTATTTATTCTGGATCAAGATGATCTCTCTAGAAATATCCATAGTAGAATTAGAGATGGGAACATTTTACCCTTCTCTAATCAGAGGGGAGGAGCTATGGTGTCTCACCTTATGTTTGCTGATGATATTCTTGTCTTTGCTAATGGGAGGAAAAGATCTGTTCAAGGGTTCTTGGAGGTCATGTCCATCTATGAGGGCTTGAGCGGATAGAGAATTAACTCAAGGAAGAGTCGGGTCTTCATTTGAAAGAAATGTTTGGTGCGGCATTGCAGGGATATTCAAGATCTCTTGGGAATTCAGTAGGGGCACATTCCTATGACCTACCTTGGTTCCCCTCTTTCGTTTGTCCACATTAAAAAGATCTTCTTTGAGGACATCGTCAATAGGATGTTGGGCAAAATCCTCAACTGGAAGAATAAATTTCTGTCATTTGGAGGGAGAGTTACATTGATTAATAGCGTACTTACTTCCATCCCCATGCATATCTTGGCTACCATTACCCCCCCCCCAAGGGTCAACTGATAGGATGCAGAAAGTCTTGAATGCATTCATGTGGGATGCCAATCTTTCTGGTTGGTGCCATTAGTATTCTTGGAAACGGTTGGCTAGGCCGATTGAGGAAGGTGGGGTGGGCCTTAGGGACATCTCAGAAATCATGCATGGCTTGCAAGGTCGCCTGGCATGGGACATCCTGGAAGGGCACTCCTTGTGGGAGGCTTTCTTCTGTGCGAGCTACGAGAACTCTTGGAAGGTGGGTTGCACTTCGGTGGCCAGCCATCCCGTCTGGCGCGTTCTCTCTTTGCTATGCTGTATGATTTGCAGGACTCCGCCAGGTAGATTTTCGGAAAGGGTGACATCAATTTTTGGTCTGCCAACTGGGCGGGCGAGGTCCTTTTTTTCCCAGTTTGTCCAGCACCGAGCAGCTCCTTCAGGGAGGCTTATGGTCATCGGGGCCTGATTTGACTGCTACTTTCATCAGCGTAGTGGGAGCTGTTCAAGTCGATATCCCTCAACGATGAACCAGATAGATGCTGCTACACTGGGTCGACCTCAGGTTCATTCTCCTCCAGTGATTTCAGGAGAGTTCATCATGAAATAGTGGATCACGACCCGTGGGGGACCCGTCTTTGGTGCAGGGAACTCCCTACAAAAATGAATTTTCTTTTTTGGCGTCTGAGAAACCAGGCACTCCCAACGGATGAGAATGTCTGTAGAAGGGGGATTTATTTGGTCTCTCGCTGATACTGTTGTAGTTCCCCTATGGAATAGTCTTCTACGCATCTGTTTTTCCAGAGCGAATGGGCTACCTGCCTCTGGTCCACCTTCAGACAGCTGGTCATCATCTCCGCAGGGTAGTTCTCCATGCAGTCCTTCATCACGGCATGGTTTCATGGTGCGGAGAGTGGCATGGAGTCCAAGGTTCAGTTGGTCATCTTCACCTCCATCTTTTGGACTCTATGGGATGCCTACAACCAGGTTCGAATGGGCCTCCTCCATTCCCGGAACTATCTCATCTTGTGATTTAGAGCTTTTCTTGCTGAGTTGGGATCTCTCCTTAAGGGGAGATGTAATCTTTTTGTTCTGTCTATTGTGATGAGTAGAATGCCTGCAGTTGAACGGAATAGCGGACAGTGGATTGGCTGGTCCCCCCCCCCTTCAAATGGCCTGAAACTTAATGTGGATGGATCATTTATGAATGGGCAGATGCGGGGTGGGGGCTTCTCAGGAATTCTAGGGGCTCTGTCTTGTTCGGTTTTAGTGCCTTCTATGGCCCTGGTTGCTCGCTGGGTGCAGAAGCTAGCCCTTCAGACAGGTCTTATGTTGTGTAAAAGATTGGAAATTCAAGTGACGAAGGTCGAGTCTGACTCTGAGGTTTTGGTTAGAATTTTTCAAGGGAAGTTTTCCGATCCTTGGGACTTGGTTTACATCACTAGAAGTTTCTCCTTTAATACCAATGGAGGTCAGACAGTGAGACACATTTGGCGGCAAGCCAACTTCTCAGCGGACACTCTTGCTCGGGTTGGAAGTCCGATTGACCCTCTTATTCTCTTCAATCGTGTGGGTTCTCTTCCTTCTGAATGTAGAATGGATGTCCAAGGGTATTCCCTTGGCCTTCATCACTATAGACCGCCTTGAGACTTCTTGGTGTTTGAGGGACATTTCCCTCATTTTTAATAAAAATTTAATTTTCACTCAGTCATTAATACATGGCGTGTACTTGTTTTCATTTTATTCTTCCTACAACATTAAAACGATTTAGGATTCCTTGAATAATTATTAAACCATGTATGGGAATAATCTTTATTCTACTTGAGATACTTGAATACACTTAGTGTGTGACCCTCTAGGCCTCTTTCTCATTGGCATTAGGCGGGCTTGCCTAAAGTCCAAGATTACTATCTAGAAACGGGTCAAGGCACCCAAGAGAAAGAAGTTGACGCTGCATTGATGTGTCACCTCATACGAACATTTACTGTGTAATTTAATCCCTTTTTATCAATATCTCATCAAGAAGGTTTCATGGTAGTTTCATAAACCTATATGCTTGATATGTCATTCTTTGACTTCTAGAAATAAACTCATTGTGTCACCATGGCCATGGAATTTGTTCAACAGTTCTATTTCAATCAAAGGGTCCAAGATATATACTTCCATAAATATGGAAGGGAAAAATCCTTCCTCGACTTATCCATTAACAACATGTCATTCATGACACACCCAATGTACCATAATTCCCGCAAATTGTTTTTGTGATGTTTTTCGTCCGCAAATCTATGTTTGCGAGTCATGACATGAGTTAATGATAACCTTCCAGTCTATGGATCATTACACATGCTCATATATAGTAATGTTCGATTACACCAATACATGCGGAATTACTACTGGCCGATCTGTTCTCATAATCTCCCATCTTGGAGATTACCAAGTGCGAACTCCATGAGAGAGAGTCTTGTTTTCTTATGAGTACTCGCACATGCCAATCTATATACTATGTGTCCTATCATAGTATTTCATCCAACCGTATAACTTTATTTAAGAATATTGTTATAGAATTTTAAGGTTCTCATCATAGTGGGGATCTTCCATGACCCTATCAATGCAAAAAATATTCCAGGACTTTATTATATTATAGTCATGCAGAACAATGAACAATATATAATAAGTGTACATTCATGTAATCAAAGTACAAAATAGTTGGTTCTCATGACACCAACCCTTACAAACTACCACTTGGACTAGAGCCAACTACCTATGACTTTTAGTCCGCTAGACCTCACATAATGATCATGTTTCTACTAAGTCAAGGCTTTAGTCAAGGGGTCTACCATGTTTTCTTCTGTGGAAAGACTGCTCACTGCGACTTCACCTCTCGGAGAAAAATCCCTCAAGAGATGATACTTCTGAAGTATGTGCTTTGTCCGCTGATGTGACCTTGGCTCTTTTGCAAGTTTCACTGTTGCAGTATTATCACAATAGAGTGTGATAGGATCTTTACTACTAGGTACTAAATCCATATCTTGGATGAAGCTTCGCATCCATACTACTTCTTTAGCTGCCTCAAAAGCTGCGATATACTCAGACTCTGCTATAGAATATTCCACCACACTTTGCTTTGAGCTCTTCCAGCTCACTGCACCTCCATTCAAACTGAAGATGTATCCAGTATATGACTTCATGTCATCTTGATCAGTTTGGAAACTAGCATCTACATGTCCTCTAATGACTAGTTCTTTATCTCCTCCATAAACAGGAACATATCCTTAGTATGACTCAGATACTTAAGGATAGTCTTGACTGCCATCCAATGGCGGTCTCCTGGATCAACTTGATATCTGCCTACTGCACTTAATGCATAAGAAACATCTAGCCTTGTATATAGCATGGCATACATGACTGACCAGATTGCGTATACGTAAGGGATCCTTTCCATTTTATTTCTTTCCTCATGTTTCTAAGGACACATTTTCTTAGAAAGATGAATGTCATGTAACACTGGAAACAATCCTCTCTTGGACTATTCCATACTGAATCTCTTAAGTATCTTGTCAATGTATGTACTTTGACTCAAGCCCAGCATTCTCTTAGATCTATAATGATGTATCTTGATCCCAAGAATATATTCTGCCTCGCCAAAGTATTTCATAGAGATGCATTTATCCAACCATGCCTTAACTGACTGTAAGACAGGTACTTCGTTTCCAATTAGTAATATGTCATCAACATATACTATTAGGAAAACAACTACACTTCCACTAAACCTTTTATAGACACAAGTCTCACATTCATTATTAATAAATCCAAATTCTGTTACGGCTTCATCAAAATGAATGTTCCATGACCTTGATGGTTTCTTTAATACATAAATGGATTTCTAAAACATGCATACCTTGTTGGCATCCTTTGGAGTCACAAACCCTTCAGGTTGTGTCATGTAGACATCTTCCTGGAGGTTCCCGTTAAGGAATGTTGTTTTTAAATCCATTTTCCAAATTTCATAGTCATGGTAAGTGCCAATGGCCAATAAGATTATGATGGATTTTAGCATCGCAACTGGTGAAAAGGTTTCATCATAGTCAATTCCTTGACATTGTCTAAAACCTTTTGCAACCATTTGTCCCTTATAGGTGATGACTTGCCCCTCCATGTCCAGTTTCTTCTTTAATACCCATTTATTACCAACATTCTTTACATAAACTGGAGGATCGACCAAAATCTAGACTTGATTTTGGTACATGGAATCCATTTCAGAATTCATGGATTCTTTCCACTTGGAAACATCTGTGCCTTCAACTACTTCCTTGTGGGTAAGAGGATCATCATTTTCAACCAATAATGAGTCACCATCATTGGTGATAAGAAAACCATATCGTTCTAGTTCTCTCACCTCTTTCATGATCCTATGCAGTTCTTGTGTCACTGGAATAGATTATTCTTCCACGGGGCTTTGTGGAATCTGTTCTTGTACCAACTCCTATGTATCTTGAGCCTCGACTTCATCGAAGTCTATCTCGCTCCCACTATCTCTTTTAGAGATGCACTCCCTCTCAAGGAATATGTTGTGTCTTGTCACTGTTACCTTTTTATCTGAGGGTTTGTATAGGTAATATCCCACTGTTTCCTTGCGATATCCTATAAAGGTACACTTTGTGCCTCGGGGTGCAAGTTTGTTACCTGAAGAGGTATTAACAAATTCTTCGCAACCCTACACATGTAAATTTGATAACATGGATTTTCATCCACTCCATAACTCATATGAAATACCATTTATCAATTTATTTGGTACTTGGTTTAGTATGAGTGATGTTGTTTATAATGAATATCCCCAAAAGGATAATGGAAGACTCGTATGACTCATCATTGATCTCACCATGTCCAATAGGGTGTGGTTCCTCCTTTCACTTACATCATTCCACTGAGGTGTATAAGGAGGAGCAAGTTGAGATAGAATCTCAAACTCTTGTAAGAAATCAATGAATTCCTGACTGAGATATTCTCCTCCTCTGTCTGAGCGGAGTGTCTTAATATTCTTACCAAGATTGTTCTCAACTTAATTCTTGTATTCTTTGAACTGATCAAAATAATCCGACTTATACCTCATTAAGTAAATATATCCATATCTACTAAAATCATAAGTAAAAGTTATGAAGTACAAGAACTCACCCCTTGCTTCAACTGGAAATGGTCCACACACATCTGTGTGAACTAATTCTAGAATCTATTTAGCACTTTCACCTTTCCCACTAAATGGGGCTTTGGTCATTTTGCCTTATAGACGCACATGACATACACCAAGTGGTTTTAGTGAAATAGAATCTAAATACCCATATTGATGTAATTTTTTCAAATGTTTCTCATTGACATGACCTAGCCGGTGATGCCAAAGTTGGGTGTGGTATGATTCATGTGAATTAACTTTTTCATCGATTTCCATTACTTGGTTTGTGTAGTCTAACACATAAAGGCTGTTATATAAATGAGTCCTACCAAAACAAATTCTATCTTTATAAAAGTAGAAACATTCATTTCCAAACATGAAGATGAAGCCATCAGTATCTAATCTGGATACTGAAATAATGTTTTTGGTTATAGAGGGTACATAATAACATCTTTTCAAAACCAAGACCATCCTAGTAGGCAATGTGAGATGGTAGTCTCCGACAGCTACAACAGCGAGTCTGGCTCTATTGACTGCTCGCAGATCCACCTCACCTCGGTCAATCTTTCTGAATCCACTTAGTTCCTATATTTAGATACATATGTGAGCATCACAAGTAGTATCTAACACCCAATTATTAGAAATAGATAGATTGAATTCAATAACAAACGCATCTAAAGTTTCCCCTTGCTTCCTTGGCTGGGTGCAGTTTTTCTTCCAGTGGAACTTCTTGCCACATGCAAAACAAACAACATCCTATTCTCTTTACTCCCCTTTGATCTTCCTTTTCTTGGAAGGCCTTGAAGAAGCTTTGGGCTTAAATATCTTCACCTTCCCTTTCCTTTTATTCACCATAATGATAGAAGTCTTTTCATGCTTCATATCATTGTCCAATTGGTGAATGAGGATGAGGTGATCAGATAGAGACTTCTCAATGTTGTTCATGTTGAAATTTACAACAAATTTAGAGAAGCTCTGGGGGAGTGATGCAAGAATGATATCGGTACCCATTTCTTCAGGGAGTTTAAACCCTAGAACCTCCAAGAGAACAATGTAGCCAATGAACTTGACTACATGAGGCCTAGCTGGGGAACCCTCTTCAAGATTTATTTAGAATAAATCCGTGGAGATCTGAAACCTTTCTTGTATTGATCTCTCCTGGTATAGACCACGAAGGTGGTCAAGCATGCTATAGGCATTCATGTCTTCATGATACGTCATGAGCTCACTAGACATTGATGATAGCATCAAAAATTGAATGTCAAGTTCATTGTTCAAATGTTGATCATAGACTAGTAAATCTTCATCACTCGCCCCTTGGGCGGGCGAATCAGGAAGTGAGGACTCCAGCACATAAAACTTTCATTCATGGTGTAGGATATTCTGAAGGCGCCTAAACCATTACTGAAAGTTACTATTAGTGAGGATATTTTCTTTATCTAGAATTGATCGAAGAGAAAATTTGGTTGATGATCTAGTCATATTGATTCTATAATTTAAAAGAGAAGATTTATCAGTACCTTTTGATTATATTTTATGAAAAATAATAAATGTATTTATTAATTCTCCCACTATTTTATCAAGTCCCAATGTCCCTCACCATTGAACCTAGAATGTCTAGTTTCTTTGATATTCTAGTGGAAAGGATCCATATTCCCCTTATAATAACCCCAACAGGGGTTGGTCAATCTATTTGAAGCTATTTAGGTAGGCAGGTCTTTGACAACTGTGAGCTTAAAATTCCATTGTTGAGTGGACTCCCCAATCCTGAAATCCTGACTTGTATTTCCTCAACACTTGCCTACATTTTACAACAATTCTAGCAAGGTATACTCTTCTTGATGTAAAATGTTTAAGTTAACTCAAAAATTTCATAAGATCTTACATTATAAAAGTAAGTGTCCCAACAAGGGTTGGTCAAATACATAGTTTTATTGAGTCTTTACCTTAATCAAGTAAAGGAAGGCTTGGTCTGACTTAATATGGTATTTGAGGTATTTTATTATTTATGCATAGTTTTTAATTATCACATTCTTGTTAATATTAAGTGATTCTAGCTTAAGTGATTAACTATGTTCTGATAATGTTTACGCATAGTCTGGTTTTTATTTTATTCCATCTTTACATGCTTGTTTATTTCATTAATTATGTGATCGCGACAACACATACATAATAAATAAACCATTAAATCATACAGAAATAAAAGAATATTTCATGATCATGAGATTCTATTGGTTAGCTTATCTAGTGGTTTTGATAAGCTAACCCTGACCTAGGGAAAAACACCTTGAACCTGATGGTTTGTGTTTTACAGCTCCCACCTATCCACCTTTGGTATCTTCTTGGGTTGGTTTCACCTTAGATTCAGGTTTTGAATCGTCTCCTCTGACTTGGGAGATCCTCCATTACATGGGGATTACATTAAAGAAACCATGGTCAAGCAGGCCCTGCATTTTATTGGAAGAAGGCTCGCAGGCCAACGAATTTTAATTAAACAAATTTAAATGAAACCATACACACATACAAAGGGTATTTGGTCTAGCTCATGATCATCCATAGCATGCAACGAAATTTATGCATATTTAGAATTCAAATTATTTTAATCCTTATTTTATTTAAGATAAGTCGCTCTTGAATTCAATTAATTATGATCTTATAATTAATCAGTTCTTTATCTTAAATTATTTTCTGAATTTTCTTGAGATTCTTCTCATCTATATTCCTTGTACAGTTCTTTGTAATTTGGAGTAAACCTGGTGAAATTCCATTTCTATAGGGTACACGGCATGTAGGATATATTACACGGCATGTATTTTTTACACTTTATCCAAAGTACACGTCGGGGGATTTGGAGTGTTTTTTGTACTTTGGAAATTTTGGAGTACACGGTGTGTAGATTAATCTAACACAGTGTGTATTTCCTTGTTATGCGGTTACCGGCCTGGCAATCCCATGTATGTGGATCACAGCTTCTCCTTGTACACGGTTTCACCTGGTCCAGAACAGACTACACGGTGTATTGATTTAACATACACGTTGTGTATTACAGTTCAACACACCATTCATTTCTGGTCAACATAGTGTAATAAATATTTATGCATACTCAATTCATACAACGTGGTCTGGTGGACCAGTACTGGTTTATTGAACCTAAGTACACGGCGTGTAGTTTTTACTACACGCCGTGTATTCTTGTGTTGTACGGACAGAAAGAGCGGCTCCTTCAGATGAGTTCCTCATTTTTAATTTAATCAAAATTAAAATTAAAGGTTTGTTTCTGTGATGTGAATCGAGAAACGAAGGAGGAAGAATAGATCTCATTCATTCAGTTTTGTAGAACGATTTATCATGAATTGAATCAAATATAAATTCATAACTTATCAAAAAAAATTAAATAACTATAATCAACGCTGTAAACTCACTCTGATACCATTTGAAGGTTTTGGGCGCAGCAAAATAGCATGGGTGGATGTGCCCACTTGGATTTTTATCATTATCAATGATCAATCTAGGATCAATATAACGATAAACGTTAGTCTCCACGGATCGAATCACAAAAATAGACAAAGAAGAAAGATAGTCCTGGAACCACAATCAAGGATTGTCACAGGTTGATTATAATTAATTTAATTATATGATAAGAAGTACCATTTGGTATTCTTTCTTCGTTGATATTTCTGATCACGTTTCAATGTGATTCATCATTGCGTCGCAGAATCCAAGGATAGACTTCCTCTAGCGGTGATCCACACGTGCACCACATATCTCTGGACGTCACCAAATGATTCTTTGGGTGCTAACGTGTAAGAACCTTTGCTTGATTTGTATGCCTTATATTTTCTAGATCTGATGTAGGAGTATCTCTCTCGGTCTTGAGAGCATTCTTTGAGAAGGAGTTCTTTCGGTCTTGTGAGAATTCTCCAGAATTCTTGTGCACAATGATTCTCTTATGAAAAGAGTTGGGGTTGTGAGGATATTTATAATCGGGTTTAAGGTTGTAGAGTTATGACAATAAATGAACGTGTTATGTGTTTTATTTATTTAATTAACTCTTCTGAAAACCCCATGTCGAATCATTAATTCCTTGACATGCGCCCACACTGATTATAATAAATATCATTTAATTAAATGATATTTCCTCAAAATCAAGACTTGAAAAACTACATGGCATGTAATCATAAATACACAGCGTGTACTTGTTTTTTATTAAAAACTACACGGCGTGTATTTGTTTTCAAAATAAAAACTACACGGCGTGTAATCATTAATACACAACGTGTACTTGTTTTCATTTTATTCATCCTCTAACATTAAAATGATTTATGATTCCTTGAATAATTATTAAACTATGTATGGGAATAATCTTTATTCTACTTGAGATACTTGAATACACTTAGTGTGTGAACCTCTAGGCCTCTTTCTCGTTGTCATTAGGCGGGCTTGCCTAAAGTACAAGATTACTGTCTAGAAACGGTTCAAGGCACCCCAGAGAAAGAAGTTGATGTTTCATTGAAGTATCACCACATACGAATGCTTACTGTGTAATTTAATCCCTTTGTCTTAATATATCATCAAGCGGGTTTCATGGAAGTGTCATAAACCTATATACTTGATATTTCATTCTTTGACTTCCAGAAATAAACTCGTCGTGTCACTATGGCCATTGAATTTGTTCGACAGTTCTATTTCAATCAAAGGGCCTGAGATATCTACTTCTATAAATATGGAAGGGAAAAATCCTTCCTCGACTTATCCATTAACAACATGTCTTTCGTGACGCACCCAATTTACCCTACCTCCCGCTAACTGTCTTCGTGACGGTTTTCGTCAGCAAATCTAAGTGTGCAATTCATGAAATGAGTTAATGATAATCTTCCAGTATAAATACCATTACAAAAGCTCATAGATAGTAATGTTATATGACACCAAGACATGCAGAATTACTACTGGAAGATCTGTTCTCATAATCTCCCATCTTTGAGATTACCAAGTACGAACTCCATGAGAGAGAGTCTCATCTTCTTACGAGTACTCACACATGACAGTTTGTAAACTATGTGTCCTATCATAGTATGTCATCCAACTGTAGAACATTATTTAAGAATATTTTTATATCATTTTAAGGTTCTCATCATAGCGGGGATCTTCCATGACCTTATCAATGCAACAAATATTCCAGGACATTATTATATTATAGTCATGCAGAACAATGAAAAATATATAATAACTGTACATTCATGTAATCAAAGTACATAACATTTGGTTCTTAGGACACCAACCCTTACACTTTATACTATATTTGAAGACAGTATCCTCTATGTTAAAGGTTTATAACACAAATAAAGTATTACACATATTGAGACCTATTGGATTCCATAATACTTCTTCGTTCTTCCACAACCTTATTATTTTATTTTTTAATTGCATAGAATCATGAAAGTAACTCTTATTACCTCTTCCCAACATCAAACTAAAATAAACACAATCTTCTTCCTCTTTTATCAGTCGTAATAATATGAATGTGTTGTTGACAAATGAAATGAATTCTCCCAGAATCAAATTATAATCAACTGATATCAACATGGATAGTCACTTCCTCTTATCCATTTTATATATTCCACACAAATATATCCAATAGTGTATATAAATTTATTGATCTCTCATTATTCATTAGTGTAAAACCAACTTCACTAAATCACCTTATTCCAATAATAATATATTCTCAAACTCATTTCATGATTATTAAATCAATCAAGATTAGCTCAAAAAAGCATCATCGTAATTAAACTACCATAAATAATAAAAAATTATATATGGGAACTCTATATTCTTTTTGGACACACAATAATATTCAATTGTGTAGTAGTGCCTTATTCTATTTATTCGGTAATCAATATCAACACATGAGGGTATCATTTCACTTATCTTATTCATTGGTGTAGTGTATATTGTATTCAACTGATTCACACTGAACTTCCAATGTTATATCATGAAAGAATGATCTTTTATATAAATAAATTAATCTTTTCTTGAATTATAACCTAGTTGGATTACATACACTTCCTGTATGGGTTTCATGGTATCCAAAACATAGGACATACATTTATATGATCTATTATTTTATCTACCATTTAAGTTCTTGGTTCTGGTATTTCAAAGGGTTATATAAGTTTTCATGGAAGCATACACTTTCATCTGGTTGATACCCATTGTCCACTTTTTGTTTCTTAACACGCACACTATTTGCCTCAAAATATTATGTTTATCTTCTTTGCACACACATAGACTCGAGTATCTTAAATCACGCACATGAGTGCATGTGCTTCATACATGCACACACTATACCCTTTCTTCATGAATTATTATTCTTCACACAAAACACTCTTGTAAAAAGTGTGGTTCTTTATCATGCAAACAGGGGCACAATTATCTTAGGTGTCCTTCATGAAATCTGATAGCTTCATAGAACAGGTTATTTACAAAGAAATTGAAGGATTATAAACACATATAAAGTCTCATGGTTCTCATACACTATATCTTAATGAAACTGAGTGAGACTTTAGCAATTATACACTAGTTTGTGGAACCATCTATAGATTACCAAACCCATAATAGAATATAAACACCATCAGGAATAGCATCACAAATATAATTCTGTAAAAAATTATTTATATCACAATATTGTTCAAGTTACAAAAACTATACAGTTATAAATTTAAAGTTCAAAAACCATATTACAAATGGAGATCAACTAAATTTTAATTATAATTTTAAAATATTCCCCCCATGTTCATCATATATTATTTAAATATTTTTTTGTATAAGGGATGGAGTCTCCATGAAGCTACAAATTTAAAGGAAAGTATTCAACATGTATTTTCAATATAATTATAAGATAAATAAAAGGAAAATATTCAAAATGGGGGAGTTCTCTCCTGATAATGTCCCCTTCCTATTATTGAGTTTTCCCCTATCATTAATTATAGTTTGATCTACTTGGCCTCCTTCCTACTCATGGTGTTTAGATTCCCTGATGTCTAATTACAGATCCGATGTGGTTATACATGTTTGGTTAGTTTACTGATGGTTCACACTATAGTGGGCTTCGAATTGTGGTCAACATGTGATGCTCATCTTGTGTCTCAATCTTCACCAGAGTCTGGTGGTGGTAGATCTAGTTCATCAAGGGTGGATCATTATAAGGTGTAATCTAGCTTCAAAAAATTTCCTAGAAGTCATTGTTTCTTTGCTCTAAAATGTCTATTAGTGGTCATAATTGATATATTAGGGTCATAATGCAACATCAAATGGTGGGTATGGGTTATGGTTAGATGATTATGGGATGTGATGTTGGAAAACTAATGAGCATCATAGATTGATAGTTGGTTTCTATTAGCCTGGCAGTTTTACTGGCTAGTGGGTCTTTTCTATTAGAGAATCAATAGGACGGTGGTGACTGGGAAGACAACAGTGGAATTATTTGACTAGTTTTCTTTTTGGGGTTCATTTTTTGGTCCTGATTGGGCCTTTTATCTATGAATTTGGATCTTACAATCATCTAATTGGGCCTTAAATTCTTATTTTTGTATTTTTTTTCAATTGGACTATGGACCATTAACTTTTTTGGGTTATCCTCTAGGACTATGGGATTTTTTGGACCTTTTATCCTATAATGGGTTCCTTTTAATACCAATTGAAAATGGGTTATCTTTTTGTTTTATTAATAAATGGTCTTGGCCCCAAATCATTTCATAATATAAATAAAAAGGAATAATATAATAAAATATAACCTTATGTAATTTTATAACGATATCTGTTGAAATAATTTAAAACATAGATCTTAAAGCATAATATTCACATGTTTTTATTCCATTTTGATGATGAAAATTATGTTTGAAAAGAATTTTTCAATTTAAAATAACATTTTAAGAATATTCTAAATTGTAGTAATTATAAATAAAGTTACCATTATACACACATATTTTATTTTTTATTTCCTCTTTCCTATTATCTCTCTATATTAATTGGATTCCCTCTTTTAAAATTATATGTATAAAATAGGAATATAATTTATTATAATTTATAATTACTTAAATAATAAAAATTATGTCTCCAATACTTCTTTGAAGATTTCTCACATATCACTATTTATAGATCATAACCCATAAGTAGTCTTTTTTTTTGGAAAAGAAAGACACAACATCCAATGGATACTAATATATAAAAATATAATGTTAGTGGTTTTTTTATTAATATAAACATAATTTTATAAAATATATTTTTTGTACCTATCAAGATAAGGAAACATCTAACACTGAATTTCATCATTCTGAAATATTTTAGAAGTATATATTTTTATTTAAACATACTTCATTGCCTTCATTACTGGAGAAATAAATTGTGTTCCCAAGAATACATACACACATATAATATCATATTTAATACAAATTGTATAAACATACCTAATAAAAAATATAATTATTAAGTTAAATTAATAAAATTGGTATAATTGAAAAAAAATATGATAATCAGATTACATGGAAAAAACTTGTATCACTGTGAGGCCCAACATTTGTGATTTTACAAGCTCCATGATATCTCTCTTAAAATGATTCACAGTAATATTATGCCACATAATATCATGCATGCCTCCCTATATGTAAGAGGTTTATAATTAGTAGTGAGAGTTTTAGTGGTGTAGTGGGGAGATGATGCCCTCTATATCGAAATCCATACATCAAAATCATAACAAATAATGAATAATAACATAAATGGTAACATCAGAAAAAAATAATAAAAATGTTTTAACTAATTGAAATTCATATATCTTAGAGTCACGCAATTTCATAACCAAGTACCCATAAAGTGTAAGGTCAAACTAAATTATAATTAAATCAATATAAAATAAATAATGATACGTTGGTATCACTCTAGAGTTTATCCGGGTACTACCTCCAATCACTAAGCTCCACCTATTTATCTACCTATCATTGGGCCCTTTCCCTTTTCCAGATCCATCATTTTGAAGTCTCTACATCCATCAAATGGGTTTAGATCTATAAATATCAATGGATCTCATTGGGTAATCCTAATCAAATACAAGCCCTTATCATGTTCTAATTTTGTAATATTATTATAAAATCCCATTTTGGGATAGATTGGGGTTGGTTCAAGGGATACTTGGCATGCAGTCTTGATTCAGATGAAGAATATTGGTGATTATTAACTTTTTTCATCAATTTTCTAGAGATAGGAAGCTCTTTACTATATAGGGCCTTTTATATAGTTGTTGGAATTACGTTACATTATGTTCTTATTTGTATTGAGACCCATGCTTGATTTTTGTTTCTTGTGGGTGTGGGTGTGACCATGTGGAAATCATGATTCATATGACCAGTTATTCTTGCTATGATGTGGATTTTTTGTGGATGTTGTATATATTGTTTATTTTTTTCTTTAGGTATCAAGATGGTTGGGTTTCTCAGAATTGGCTTGATGACCCCATTAAGGTAGATCGTGGGAGTTGTGATAAAGGACAAGTACTTGGAATATTTTAGTGGTACTGATTAGATATCATAGACATGTTTAGTCGATATGGGAGTATACCATGTCTAACACACTAATATTTTAAAAAAGAAAACTTTGTTCAATAACATATATGACATGCAACATCGAGTATAAACGAACCCTGAAATATTATTATTTAAATAATGATTATTATAACCTAACTGTTAAATTGGCAGGTATGAATGGGATTAAATAATTTTGTAAATATATATAAATTTTCTACTCGATATAAATTTATTGATATTTTCTTAGTAAATAATCACTTAATTTTAAGTAAGGTCATTTTATTCATCAAAAAATATGTTTTCTTCAAAAATTGTTTTTATTTATTTTTTTGAGAAAATATTATACTAAATTTCTGGAATATTAAGAAATTTTATTTTATAAAAAATGATATCATTTTTAAATCATAATATTAAAATTATCCTAATATGGATTTTTGGTATTTTTCTCAAAAATACTAATTTTTTAGTGAATAGTGAAAAATACAAATTTTTTTAAAACATTCATTTCTTTCATTGAAAAATCCCCATAATATTTTGAATTTGATTCTAAATTAATATGAGTCTCATGAATTTATAAATAATCTAATTAATTATATAATAATCAACATTATACATGATCTTATTATAAAAATACTTTAATAACTTAAAAGGGAATTCCTTTGGGAAAATGGTTTTTCAACACGATTTGCAGGATAATTATAAAATGAATTTCTTCCCATTATATAGATTTAACTTATTAAAGTTGATTTTATATTTTTAATTATAAAAATTAATATTATTTAGTAAGTTCAGATTAATTTTTTATTATAATTAATAGTAAAAACAATAAAAATTAGTCTCTATATTAAAAGGGTAAATAGGATTAACTTATGTTTAAATTAAGTCATAAGGACACCATTTTTCATCTACAATGTTATTGGATAAAGTTATTTCGACCATTAAAACATAATGATTGATATTTATATCTTCATGGTATACTTATTCATGAAATTTACCTATATAAAATTTTTTAAGTAAAGAAAAAAAAAGTATTCCTCTTGCTTTTAAATATATCTTATTTGTTCACAAAGGAAAAAATGAAAGTTGTGAATGAATATTAATGGTTATTTTGAGAGTAATGAAATTATTTTCCTGATGATAATTTATTTTTAGTTATTATTATTTATATAATTACCTTAAATTCTTATGCAATGATGAAATTGTATTTATTTAATTAAAATAAAAAACAAGTAAATGATTTTAAAATATTAAAAGTAATATAATTTTAGTGAATTATAATGTTACACAAATATTTTATATAATTATAAAATATTTTGGGTATTATAAAGGTTTTTATTCTAAATCAATCTTTGTATTGATGTTTTTTAAATCAAATTAAATCAATGGTGTCAAAATTGACATTAATGATATTTTATAATAAATAATGTTTTATTAAATGATTTAAAATTCCTACAAATATTATATTCAGATAAATAAATTATATAAGGTTTATAATATCAAACATGGTCCATTTATGGGCCCTTTTTGGTTTTATTGTAATTTTCTTGACCCCTAAAGAGTAAAAACATTAATACCATGGTAATTGTCAAAAAGGGTTAACACTGGTTAAAACAAAAAGTTAAGGTTTAAAACATCACATAAAATTGTATAATTTTTATATGATATTATTTCTAATAAAACTAGTATTATCTTATAATATTATCAATTTGGGTCTATTTTAATATGAAAATTAATTTATATTAATTTAATACTTTAAGAAATTCCAAGAGTTTCTCCCCCTCTTATAAAATGGCACATAATCTTCTCTTTTATTCACACTTAAAACCATTTTTTCAGAAAATAAATACACAAATTACTTACTTAAATATATACTCATGTGTTATATTATTTATTTTGATCATAAAATAAACCTAGTAAAGATTTTGGTGTTAACCTTAAGAGGTTTTCCAAAGAAGAGGTATAGTTATTTATCAAGCGATTTTGTTTATTTATTTTTCTACCTAATTCAATGTTTATTAAAAAATTATGGAATAATATAATATTATCTTAAATATACTAATAATTTATAATTTTAATGGTAAAAAGTATATTCATATCTTATTCTATCAAATGGGAAACAAAGACGTCGTTTGTGTGTACGGCGGACTACCTCTTTACAAACAGATGTAATTCATTTTTCATCACCTCCTCTTATGGATGGTTGTAATGGTAGATTTATCTTATATATATAATATTCATAACATATTTATCATTATTAAATGATAATATATCTATTTATTTATTAACTTTACATTCACTAAAAATGATAATGTCATTTGTTCGAACGTATGGACTGCCACCTCCACAAAGCGATGTGATTAGTTTGTCATCACCAAATCACATGTATGATATATATATATATATATAAGTATATTTAAATAAATAATATGTTATTTATGATATTATTATAATTCTTGTAAAGATAAAACAATATATACTTTCTTTTAAAAATGATCATTGAAAAATGGAAATGTTACTCATGCGTACGTATGGCTCACCGTCTCTATGATTGAAAGGTAGTTCTTTTTTTATAATCAAATTTAATGATTAGTTTTAAAAGTATAGTTGATTTATAAAAATTATAATTATTTATTGATTATTATTCTATATATTATGGAATAATGACCTCTTTGACTATATTCGGCCTGCCAAAGTCATTTTGGATATATGATCCAAATATCATCAAAACAACCGATGTGGAATTAATAGATTAAGTAATTGATTATAAAATGGAAAAATAAATAATAAACATGAAAAATATTATTAATCAAGTAAATAATGAACATAATTTAATTATTCATGAAGATAAATAATATGTGTGATGATTTGGACTTATGGTAAGGGAGTTTCTTTTAAAAATCCTCTTTTAAATTTTCTCTTCTAACTCTTTTTCTTCCATGTCCATATTTTTAAAAAAATATTATTAATGTATTTATATGGATATAAAATAATTATAAAGGTAATTTTAGTTCAATTTTTACGTTCTTTCAAAGGTTTTCAAAATGAATCTTTTTATATAATGTATTGACTTTCTTTACAAATAACAAAAAGAATGTTCTATTTTAACATGTATGACAACAATCACTTTTCCCAACACCATAACAGTTATTTTATTTTGGATTATATTAAAATATTTAATGATTTATCCAAATAAAAACTTTATTTACATTCATTTTGGGTATTTTAGTTTTGAAAATGATTTTTGAAAAGAAATGGGATTTTAATGTCTGAAATTGTTTTTAATATCGGTTCAAAAGAGTTTTTCAAGGGTTTTATGATGAAGTAGTACAAGAGAAAAATGTTTTATTCGTGATATGATAATTGATAATTATATAAGATAAATAGATGAGCCTAATATATATTATATAATTATTTAATCTTTATTATATCTCATCAAAATGTGTGAGTTTGATATATATTATACAAAGAGTGATCCTCATTATATCTCTCCAATTAATTAGGTAATTTTTCTAGTATTAAAAGTAAATAAGGAGGGAATTAAATATTGTGATTTATCCTATGTATTTATATGTAATCTAATTATTTCTAACATAATTTTAAAATGGGTTATGAATATGATGCTCTAAGTTTCCTAAAAATTTTGTCCATCTACTTTTTATGGGTAATAATGTTTTCTTTGGGAAAATAAGTTTGTGGTTTTATGAGAAAATTATTTTTTTCATATTTTCAAAGAATAATGTGATAAAGATAAGTATTTTATGGGTTTTCATGTTTTCTAATGAACTAAAAAACAATTATTTTTATGTCCCTTACTATGTTATTTATACCCATACCCCATTTAAAAAAAATCACAATCATTAAGAATGGGTAAGGAAAAGGATGAGTTCAAGATGAAAATTATGAAGATATGTCAGGAAGTGAAAACTTGTTTCATTTTAAAAGTTTTAAATTTTTTGAAAATGGATATTAAGTATAAGTTTCCAATTTTAAATTATATTTTTTTTATGTATGATTTATTACCTAATTATTGAAAAAACTAAACCTAAAAGATCTTGCAGACTACAAGAAAATTAATTCTTAACTTAAAACTTAATATTTTGTAATGTTTAAGGTCAGGTACTTATAGTTGGTATAAAAGGGATGGTTTTAAATAACTTTAAATATTAAGATGTTTTTAGGTGAGGTTAACTTAAGATTTATTGTTACCATCATTGTTTAATAACTCTAAGGTTAATCCTAAGTTCAAATGCATAGACACTTTTTTGATGTTTTAAGTGATGGGATTTTAAGGTTATGAATTATATTTAGGGAGATGTTATTTATTGGTTTGAGTTATATGTAACCCTTAGGTTTTATGTAAAGAATTATATCAGAAGAATTATATTGAATTTTTTGGGATATAAGAGGAAAGTTATGAGATAACCTTTGAGGTTAAAACATTATTCAATATTGAAGTTATTATGGGTATTTTTTAGGATTTGATTGTTAATTTATTATATAATTCCTATGGGTATTGTATTTATAATAAATGTTTTCATTTTAAAATGAAATAATTCATTTTATCTTTTAATGATGTTATTTTCTATAGATTAAATATTATTTATCAAGATGAAAGTAAAGAGATCTCACAAAACCTTTTTATCCCTTTTAGATGATTTAATCATCACTATCATAGAAAAATCTTGTTCAAATGATTTTGAAATATTTTTCAACATTAAAATCACCAAAAAGAAACTATTTTATCTATCTAAAACCTTTTCATTTATTAAATAATTCTATAGATCATGGTATTTAATTTATTTGATTTCAAAATCTCAACTCATCTATCTCATTCAGTAAGCGAAATTCCAACAAGGACTTAAATATTTATTTTCTAGAGATATGGAATTCATGATGGAAGATAGGGGGTATCAACATTATAAAATAATACCTTGATGTCAATATTTAAGGTATGAATTATTTTCTTATGTTCTATGTATGAAACATGATTTATTCGTTATTGATTAATCCTAAGTACATATTTCATATATTTGTTTTGTAGGAATAAATTATTAAATAATAATAATAAAACATGGTTAAAGGCTTAATAAAGAGGTTGAATGAAGGATGTGTTTTGAAATTATGTTATGATATATTATAAACATTATGAGAATCATGAAAAACCTAAAGATTATTCTATAGTATATTTTGTTTTCAAATTTTGGAAACATATGATAAAATCGATACCTTTGAAAATTAGTGTAGTGAAAATGTGATAAAATATAGAGACACTCATTCAAGGACATATGATAAAGGGATAAATAAACCTTTGGTTTAATATGTGCATTATTCTAAGTAAATGATATTCAATTAATATTATTTGATTTTGGGGAAAATTATTTTTATAAAAAACCTTATAGGTTAAAATTTTATTTGATGATTAACAATATTTTTGAGGATGTTAATCATTTTTTTTAAATTTTATAGGAATTGTGTTGATATTGTTTTAGTAAAAAATACAAATCATTACATCCAGAAATTTTGTGAGGCTTAAACCCATAATCAAATGGTAATAAGGGTGTAATGCCTACCACTTTCCTATGTGATGTCTTTGTTAGTATGACATTTATTTATTTTAATGATGTGATTGATAAAGATTAATTTGATTTTGGTAACATATATTTATCATAGAGAGGACCATAGGATTGAAAAGTGATTTGAAAATTAATATTGTTTCAAATTAAGTTCATAATTTTGGTAACTTTATATGATTAAGGTAAACATAACATTATGGGATTTTTTTAGGAATAAATTTTTAATTATATTTTGGAAGCATATATGATTTTAATATGGATTTATGGTGATTGAGTTTATTTATATAAATGATTAAAATTTCTTGTAAAATATATGATGAGGGAATATAGATTTTGGAATGATACATTAGGAGTGATTAATTTTATTTGGATATTAATGTTGTATTTCATCATATTAAGGTTTATTCATTTTGAAAATTATCTTACATGTGATAACCATTTTGGTTTTGGTTAATGTCTAAATACATGAGGAATAACTTGTTATCCATTTATGGAATTATTTAATTTGTTAGAAGTTGATTATAGTGCTTTATATATTAAAAAAATGATCTTAAATACTCATCATTTTGAGTAAAAGATGAGATTATGGTAGAAATTTACTAAAGGATAAAATTATACTTGTCAAGTAAGTATATTTTTCTTATGTTCTAAGTATAAACGGTAAGGAATTCCTTAAATTTAGGAAAAGGATCCTTAAATGAAAATTTTATCCTATTACCCTCATTTTTTATGAAATTATAGTCTTTTTTACACCTCTTTGGTTTATGATTTGGTGGCCATTAACTTTCTCGTGATCATTCACTTCCTTATGATAAATGATCTCAATCATTATCCATCATTATTTGGGCATTATTTTTTTATACGATATCCATATTTTCACTTCCCAACAATGTTATCCTATTTGGAAACCTAATTGTGTGTTATTTAATATGACCTTTATATTTTCATTTCTCTCTTATTAATAGAAATTTTTATTAACCCTTTTTACAATGTTGAATTTCAAGAAATATGTTTTAAAATGAAAAAATTTGACTGAAAAGATAAAGTTAAAATTGAGAGGATGAAATTTATTAAATGGGTTAGAATATGAAAACCTGATATTTAAAAAAAATAAAACTGTGTTTGATAGCATATATGACACAAAACATTGAGCCTAAAGAAACCATGAAATGTTATTATTTAAATGATGACCATTATAAATTAGATATAAAAATGGAGGGTATGAATATGATTAAATAATTTATGAAATATATATAAATTTTATGCCAAATGTAAATGTATTGATAAATTCATAGTTAATAATCACTCAATTTTTAATAAAATTTTTTATTCTTCAAAAAATATGTTATCCTCGAAATGGTTTTTATTAATTTTTGTGAGATAATATTCTAATTAATTTCTAGGAATTTTATAAATTTTATTTTAATAAAAATAAAATATTTTTTTAAATAATAATAAATCATAATTATCCAAATATTTATTTTTGGAAATTTTCTAAAAATATTGATTTTTTAGTAAATAGTGAAAAATACCAGTTTTTGTGAAACTCTTATTTATTTATATTAAAAAAGCCCTGTAATATTTTTAATTTTTTATTAAATTAATATAATTATCATTTAGTTATAAATAATATAATTAATTACATACTAATAAATATTATGTGTGATCTTGGTATAAAACTACTTTTAGAACTTTAAAAGGAATTTTTCCAAAAAACTTTTTTTCATCACGCTTTAAGGGATAATAATAAAATAAATTTTTTCCAGTTATAGATGTTGAATTGGGTAAAATTGAATCCATATTTTCAAATATATCAATTGATATTATTTAATAATTTCAACATAATGTTTTACCATAATGAATAGTACAAATAATAAAAATTCGTCACCAAGGTAAAAGGGTAAATCGGGTTAACTTAGATTAAAATTAAGTGATAAGGCCACAACTTTTCATCTTAAATATTATTTTATGAATGTATTTAGACACTTAGGCATGATATTTATTTTATTATTGGACACTTATCCAAGAAATTGACCTGTATAATATTTTAAGTAAAGAAAAAGACAGAATTCCACGTTCTTTATTTTACATATCTTTTATGTGTTCACAAAGGGAAAAAGGAAAGTTATGAATAAATATTAATAGTTATTTTGATTATAATGAAATTATTCTTATTATGGTATTTTTTTTCTTATTTTTAGTAATTATATAATTACCTTAAATGCTTACGCAACATCGACACAATATTTATTTAATTAAAAGAAAAATAAAATAAATGATTTTAAAAATATTAAAAGTGATATAATTTTAGTAATTTATTATGTTACACAAATTTTATAGATAATTATAATATTTATTTGGTATTTAAAACGTTTTTATACAAAATCCATATTTTTCATGATATTTTAATGTCAAATTAAATAAATAGTATCAAAATTGACATTAAGTATATTTTATAATAAATAATATTTTATTAGATTATTTAAAATTTTTAACAATATTATATTTATCTAATTAAATTTGATATGTTTTATAATATCAACCATGATCTATTTATGGGATTTTTTTCCTTTTATTATAACTTTTTTAACCCCTAAAGATTAAAAACATTAATATTTCTGTAATTTCAAAAATGGTTAGCAAGGGTTAAAACAAAAATATAATGTTGAAAAAATCACCTAAACTTGTAAAATGTTTATTTTATGAGATTATTATTACTCACACTTATATTAAATTCAAATATTATCAATTTTGAGTCATTTTAGTTTAAAAATTAATTTATATTAATTTAATACTTTAAAAAATTCTATGAGTGCCCCTCCCCTCTCTTATAAAAGGTAACCTAGTCTCCTATTTTATTAACACTTAAAAAAATTGGTTCCACAAATACCTACAAAAATTACTTCCTTACATCCCACTCCATGTTATATAAGCCTTTTTTTTATCAAAAAAATAACCTAGGAATGATTTTGGTGTAAACATTAAGAGGTTGTTCGAATAAGAGGTATAGATCATAATCAAGTGTTTTTGTTTTATTTATTCATATACCTCCTTAAAACTTTCTTCACACATTATGAAATAACAACACCATAATTTTCCATATACATATATGTTAATATGTTAAATTAATAACCTATATAAATCTCCTCTTTCATCAAAAGGGAAACGAAACCATCGTTCGTGTGTTTGGAGGACTATCGCCTCATGAATAGATGTAATTTTTTTCATAACCTCCTCCTATAGATGGTTGTAATTATGTATTTAATGTTTATATATGGTAATAATGAAATATTATTCTCTCTCAAAATATAATTTAACATTTTAATTCATATATTTTCATTCATTTAAAATGATAACACCATTCATGCATATATGTGGACTACCACCTCCACAAACCGATGTGATTCTTTTTTTATCACCACATCACATGGATGATATATATAAGTATATTTAAAGAAAATATATGTTATTTATGATATTTTTATAATTATATAAATATAAAATAATACTTACCTTTTTCTCTAATGATCATTTAAAAATGGAAATATTACCCATGCGTACATACGACCTATCATCTCCATGATTGAAATGTAGATTATTTTTCATAACCATATTTAATAATTGGTTTTTAAAGTATAATTGATGTATTTAAATGATAATTATTTCATGATTATTATTATTTATATTAGGGAATAATTATCTCTTTGACCATATTCAACCTACCAAATTCATTTTGGATATATGAGTCGAATATCATCAAAATGTCTAATGTGATCTTAATTGATTATAACATGGTAAAAATAATAATATACATGGAAAAGGTTCATAAAAAGTAAATAATTAACATAATTTTATTACTAAAGAAGATAAATAACTTATGTGATGAGTCGGACTCAAGGTAAGGCACTTCCTTTTAAAAATCCTCTTTTAAATTTTCCCTTCCAACTCTTTTTCTTCCAAGAACATATTTTTTAAAATATCTTATTAATGTATTTATATGTAAAAAATGGAATTACAAAATAAATTTTATGTCTCTTTTGAAATTATTTGAATGGTTTTAAAAAAGTAATATTTTAATGGGATGTTTTTACTTTCTTTACAAAAAGATAAAATAAATATTCTATTTTAATGTATATAAGGGAAAAAACTTTTCCCACCGCCATAAAAATCATTTTATTTTTGGATTAATTTATAGTATTTCATGTTTTAATTAAATAAAAACTCTCTCTCCATTAATTCTATGTATTTTAGTTTTGAAAATGATTTTTTAAAATCTATGTTATTTCAAAATCTGAAAGTATTTTCTATATGGGTTCAAAAGAGTTTTTAAAAAGTTCTAAGATGAAAAGGTTCAAGAATATGTTTTATTCATGATATGGTACCTGATCACTATATATGATAAATATTTGAGCCTAGTATATCTTATATAATTTTTTGATCCCTATTATATCCCAAAAATATGGGTGATCCCAATATAAATTATACAAAGTGTGATCCCCATTTTAGATTTCCATTATAGTGGGTAATATTCCTTATTTTTAATGGAAAAAATGAGGGTGTTAACTAATGTGGTTTCTCCTATGGATTTAGATGGGCTATAGATATTTCTAACACGATTTTAAAATGGGTTATGAATATGATTCTCCAAGTTTCCTAAAACAGTTTCCAATTTCTTTCAATGGTTTTTAAATTTTTATTTGAGAAGAAAATGTTTTTTTAATACAAAAAATATTTATTTCGTATTCTAAAAGAATAATGTGATAAAGGTAATTATTTTATGGGTTTTCATTTATTTCATGGAACTAACAGTTATCTTATTTTTATGTAACTGATTGAGATTTTTTTCCCATACCATGTTTTTAAAATGGTTTTCAAAGGGATTAAGGATATGTGGTGAAAATGATGAGGTCAACATGGAAATTATAAAGATATATCAAAAAAATAAAACATTTTTCATTTTAAGAGTTTTATATTATAGGAAAAATGGATACTAAGTATAATTTTCCAATTATTATGTATGTGTTTATTATGTATGATTTATGACCTAATTCTCTAAAACGATAAACCTAAAAGATATTTAGGAATTTAATAAAATGAAATATTGACTTAAAACTAAATATTGCCTAATGTTTAAGGATAGTTAAATAAACCATACATGGGTGAAGTTTATACAATTTTTTAGGCTGTCAATATGAGATAAATACCATTTATGGGTGATTATGATCCAATTTGTTGGGAATGTTAGGTGGACATGCCATCATGTGAGGGAATAAACCCAACTTAGGGTTGGTCATGAGGTGTTCCTTACATGTGAAATGTAAACATATGGTTAATGGGTGTAGGTTGTTTAAAATACATTTGGACCTTATATAATTTTCTAGGATATGTGGTGAACTATATTATCATTCTTATCATTCTATCAATGAAGTAGGTGGGGTTGAGGTTTGTGGAAGATTAGTTAGCGCATGAAAACCTAATACTTGTGTGGTTGATTTTTCTTTTGCTTATGAATTACTTTAATGTTGTGGAATACACCCTATATATTTAAACTTGCATGAAGGATATATTGGTGGTGTCTTACTAGGTTTTATACTCACACCCTTCATAGTTATCTCGATGCATGTGCAGACTTCATGATCAGGGGCTCGGAAAAGTGAAAGATCCTAGAGACAGGGAGCTAAGGATTTGGATCTTGGTTTTTAGTGGATCTACTAAGACAAACTTCTAAGTGATGCCAAAGTTTACTTATTTATTTATTTTCTCTATTTATAATTTGGTCTAACCTATTACTTTAGTAGTCCTTGGTTATGACATTGTGTGACTTTGAAATACATGAATTTCCATATATTATATCATTTTTTTTATTTAGTTCTATTTTTCCCTTTTATGTTATTATTCATTCCCAAATATGATTCGGATTTATGTATTTCGATACTGAGGGTATAGTCCCCCCACTGTTCCACTCAGACCCACACTATTAGTCGTCTACTATTTCATACAGAGAGGCACGCATAAGGTTATGTGGTACTCCATCCTAGGTCATATGATTTAAGTTGGTTCATTAAAATAAGCATATAATAACATAGATTCATATGTTGATATATAAAAATCCCTTCAGAAAAAATAGTATTTGATATCAAAGGGGCCTTAATAATTTTTTGCTTTCATTCAAAATTTATTTTCCTTTAATTTACTCTTATAAATATATATATACATATATATATATATATGAAAATATTAAAACAAATTTAATACCAATATGAAAAATAAAGTTAAATAAATGTTATTATCTATATATACCTCAATGGTAAGTTCGCTAACAAGTCTATATGGATAAATTACAAAATTAATGACCCTTTGTCCAACTATAGAAACCACAATTTAAGGAATGGTACTCTATTTGATGAATCTATAATATCCTTTATTGTTACCCTAAATTGATCCATATTTATATATTAATGATTTAAGGTATCCCTAATATAAAATATGGACTAATATGCTACAATATGAAGTCGAGGATCCCTAACACATAACTCATAGTATATGGGAAGCTGTGGAGGAGGAGGTGTAGGAGTGGGATATGTAGGTGAAGGAAGAAGAGTGAGATATACAGCTGGAGGTAGACGATTAGGATATAAACCCTTAAAATATTAGTATATGTCAGCAAACATTGATAATACTGAAGCTCTAATTATCACCTCAATTGTCTTAACTATCTCTTATACTTTTACTTCTAAAGTGCCTATTTTTTACTTTATATACATCCCCCTTGAGTAAGTTCTAGGGAGACAAACCTATTTTTTAATTGATACGCTTACTTCAAATCCCCATTCGTGACTTGGGTGTTCAGGATTATATAAAGAAATATCTAAAATATTCTTTTAACCCTTGGGTATGAAGGTCCCCTATGTGCTCTACTCCTTAAGGGGTTCCTTTATAAAATATTTGAAAAAATAATAATGGATTAAAAAATATAAAGAGTTTAAAAACAACTTAAATAACTCATTACAAGATTCTCATCTAAAACACTTAAGTATTCAATAAGATATGTTTATTTTTTAGTTAGTCAAGACCTCTTATATTTTTCATGTCATAGTGGGGGGAAGAAGGGTCAATCTATGTTAAGCCTGAAGAATCAGCTCTTAATTTCTAAAATTTTTCATCTATAATTTTCAATTCTAATAACAGATACCCTTAATGAGAAACAGTATGATGGTATGGGTTAAGGGTGTAATTTCGTCCCAGCCCAGGTTGGGCTTACCATTAAACAATTTGGGCCACTAACCACTATTCAGGTCGGGCCAGGCCGTCTCGAACAACCCCATGAGGTGGCCCGAGCCCAGCCTCAGGCCAGCCCAAACCATTGGGTCGGGCCGGGCTTTTTTGGGGGAGGTCAGGATTTTTCGAGTCGGGCCATGGTGGAAATTTATTATTTTCAAAATAATTGTTTGTTATAAAAAAAAAATTAAACGTTTTTATTTAAAAAAAATTAAAAATTTATTTAAAACGTTTCATTATATTTATTTTTAAATTCATTTTTTTTGAAAAAATGTTTATTTTATTTTTTATTAACATTTTTCAGTGGGTGGATATGTTTTTTTGTCTAAATATATTTATATATTGTGAATATATATATTTTATTTTCAAATTGTAAAAAAACAATAATGAGGGGTGTGCAATAGAAATGGGTGAGTTTAAAGCCTTATTATTTAAACATTTTTCTAACATTATTTAAGACATTTTTTACATTTATTTTTTAAAATTATTTATAATTATTTTAAGTGTTTGTTAATAATTTTTATTTAAATGTTTTTATTTAAACTGTTTTTTAACATCTGTTTAAAAAAATACATTTATTTTTAAATTATTAATTTAAAACATTTTTTATTTTATTTAAACACATGATTTTGACAAGTAATTTTTTAAAACATTTAACTATTTTTTTCATATTTTAATGTAGAAAGTATTTTTAAAGTGTTTGTTTTAAAAAATAATAATTTAGATGTTTGTTTTAAAAACTATTTTTAAGAATTTTTATTTAAACCTTTATTTAAACTTTTTTTTAACACTTTTTTAAAATGCTTTTTGAACGCATATTTTTTACATGTATTTTTTAAAATATTTAGCACGTTTTATGTAAAAACATTTTATAGTGGGTGGATATGTTATTTTTTTCTAAATAGATTTATATATGTCTGTGAATTTAAATATATTATGTAAAAAATGAAAAAAATAATGAGTGATTGGGGCGTGCACAGCAGTGGGTGGTGGATTTAAAGTGTTGTTATTTAAATGATTTTTATCATTTATTTAAAAAAAATTACATTTATTTTTTTTAACTTATTTATGAAAAGTATTTTTAAGTGTTTGTTTAATTTAAAACATTTTTTTAAACGATTTTTAATTTTTTTTTGTAGTGGAGGCCCGACCCGGCCTTGTTTGGACCGAAATTACACCCTTAGGGGGTGCGCAGCAGTGGCTGAGTTAATATTTTTCTAAATAGATTTATATATGTATATATAATATATGCAAGTTTTATCATATTTAAAAGAATTAATGAGGTTGGGGGTGTGCGAACATCATTGGGTGAGTAGTTATTTTTTTGTTAATATATAATAAGTTATTATATATATATATAATATGAGAAAATGTAAAAAAATAATTAGGGGTTGGGGGGTGCACCGCAGTGGGCAGGTTAATTTTTTTCTAAATAAATTTATATATAATATATGCAAGTTGAAAAATATTTAAAAAATTAATGAGGTTGGGGGACGTGCACGAACATCATTAGGTGAGTGTGTTCTTTTTTTTTAATATAAAATAAGTTATTATATATATAATATTAAATCATTGAAAGACACACACATATATATATATATATATATATTATTGATGAATTTTTAAAAGCCGCACTTAATTGATATATATTATTAATAGCTTTATATATATTATCAATGAATTTGTTTATATATATATATATATTATCATTGATATATATATGTATATATATTATTATTAGATTTGTTTTATATATACATATATATAATATGCAAGTTTTAACATATTTTAAAAAAATTAGTAAGGTTGGGGGTGTGCATGAACATCATTGGGTGAGTGTGTTATTTTTTTGTTAATATATAATAATTTATTATATATATATATATAATATATAATGTTAAATGATTGATATATATATATATATATGAGAAATTTTTAAAAATAATAATTAGGGGTTGGGGGGTGCGTCGCAGTGGGTGAGTTAATTTTTTTTCCAAATAGATTAATATATGTATAGTATATATAATATATGCATGTTGCAACATACTTAGAAAAAATTAACGAGGTTGAGGGACATGCACGAACATCATTAGGTGAGTGTGTTATTTTTTTTATTAATATACAACAAGTTATTATATATATATATATATAATTAAATCATTGATATATATATTAATTGATTTTATATATATATATATATAATATTAAACCATTTATATAAATATATATATATATATATATATATTATTAATGGATTTTTAAAATCCACACTTAATTGATATATATTATTAATGACTTTTTTTATATATATACACTATTATATATATAATTATATATCGTTGCATATATACATATACACACATTATAATTATATATAATAATAATTATATGTATATATATATAATATTATTTTTTGTTAATATATAATGATATATATATACATATTATATATATATACAGACTGGTGATAACTTAATAGGCGCAGGGCCTGGGCCAGTTGGTCAAGGCGCAGCCTTGGAAGCTTGGGGTAGGGGGGTCGAAACCCCCTACCAGTAGTTTCCCAGTTAATTTTTTTTTACAGCAGGCGGGTTGTGCATGAGCAAGCAGGCTAGGCTTCGTGCGGGCCAGTGGACTGGGCTTTTTCAGGCTGGCCCGACCTGGCTCATGGGCCTTCTTGGATAGGCCCAAGCTCGACCCGCTGAACATACAGCCCGAGCCCGGCTTGGCCCACCGCGGACTTTGTCAGGCTGGGCCACTCGGGCTTTCGGGCCGGGCCACTCGGGATTTCAGGCCATCGGGACAAAATTACACCCTTAGTGTGGGTCTTTTAATTGTATCTCATAATGAGATATCCTTGATTCGTATTAATTAAGGGAAAATCATTAAGATGATAATTTTTAGTGATTATATAATAAATCTTCAAAAAGTGGACATTTCACTTACCAAAAATGATTATTTCCATCTAATTTCAATTAATTTATTCAATGTATTTTCATCTAGAAAATTATATATATCACATGGATTCTCATTATTCCTTATACTAAAAATGAAATATAATGTCATGGTTGATATAAAATTCCTCCATCACCTGGAGGAAAAACCTAAACATTTCTTCCCGACTTATTTAATATTAGGTATATTATATTTCATTTTATGAGAAAGAAGAAAATAACATATATTAGTAAAAAATTGTCATGATAATTAAAATAATAATAAATTAGAATTCTAAAATTATCTCTCCTAGCATAATTAGTGTTGTCTTTTCAACACTTATTCAATCAGAAATCAAAAGTCTAACTTTTTATCTTAGTTTTATTTCAACAAAACTCATAAATTATTTTGAATTTGGACCCATAGGATTACCATTATCATAAATCTCACCAGATATCCTCTCGTCCTAGTTATGATCAAGTGATAATCTTGGTAAAAATATGATTTCATGTTTACCAACCCTAGAAACCTTCTCTATCCTTATGAAAGCAGAAGGATGAGGAAGCTCCTCATTAGAAGTGTTTGTACGGTCCTC
Organism: Viscum album; assembly: GCA_963277665.1. Lineage (NCBI taxonomy): Eukaryota > Viridiplantae > Streptophyta > Magnoliopsida > Santalales > Viscaceae > Viscum > Viscum album. The sequence goes on along the minus strand of OY728137.1, from coordinate 1,649,599,076 downwards.
CCTAGAAGTTCGAGGTGAATCTGTTATTTTATTGTCCATTATCTAACAAATTAAATTTAAAAAATAGTAAAATATTATACACATATATATGATATATATAAAATTAAATATATATTTAAAAAAATTGAAAAAACATTAAACTAAACTAAGAAAATTTTTATTCATATTCGTTAAATTATTTTACTAAAATGATAAAAAACTATTATAATGTTCATGATATGGTAAATAATTCAAACATAAGAAAAAAAACATAACTAAAATATTTTACAGATTCAAATGTTACATATAAATTTGAATGAAATTTTGAAAATTATACAAAAAACAAAAAAAACTCTATCATATTCATAAGAGTATTTGACAATAATGATAAAGTAATAGTGCAACATTTATGAAACCTGAAATGATATAGATAGAAGAAAATAATGATTGAGTAAAAATTTATGAAAATCTAACAGTTACATATATAATTTAGTAATTGGAACATGATACAAAAAATGAGACTAAACAAATAATTTATCATTTTTTATAAAATACGTGAGTCGAGTTAAAAAAATAAAAAAAATAATATATCTAAAAATTTTCAAAATTTGAAATGTTAAAAAAGAAATAAATATATGTTACCTATAATATTATGATATTACTAAATTATTTTTTCCCATATTCCTCCCACATTATCATTTTGTATGTCACAAATCTTGTCTATAATATTTTCATCAATATCCTCTTATAATCTTTCCATAGAAGTAGAGATCTCACATAATTTATCTCATTATAATGTTTTTTATCGCTAAAAATCTATTTTTTTCATTGAAAAATAGTAGACCATTATGCATTTGATTGATCAAGAACATGTAAAATTTGTTTCTCATGTGTTTCAATAATAAAAATTTCATATATGTTCTAATATCCTCAACATGGTACTCTCTCATGTGATTGATATTGGTGGTTATGTGACCTCAAGTGTGTCTCCCCGTATACCAGTGGTTGTTTACTAGAAGTGAGGGTTTAAGGAATATGGTGGGGAGACTATACCCTCTGGTACATAGTTATAATAATAGTGGAAATAATATATATAATAAAATTTGAAACAAATAAAAATAATATGGAAAAACAAAAAAATACAAATAATAATAAATACCATGTCCTGGCATGCTAAATGTAACTAAATGACATACCGAAATTCAAAAAATTAAACGGAAAAACAAACTCAATAAAAGCCTCTAAATACCCTATTATTGAACCCAATGTTAGTCCAACCTCTATGATCAAACCTATCTAGCATGAAATCAATCAAAGCAAGGCCCTTTTCTCTTTCCAAGACCTTCAACCATGAAATCAGCCCAGGTACCAATGTCGGTTCAAATAGGATGTGAGTAAAACTTGGTAGTCCACCACCAATGATGTCTAAAAAAGTCTATTCTGAGTAAATAGTGCCTACAATAAAGTGATTAATAGTGGTGATGAATTTAATAAATTAATACTCTACATAAATTAAACCCTTCCTTCCCTCGAGTTCTTATTTGACACACAGGGTCATCCAAACAAGATTCGGCTCCATGTCGGGTGTCTCTATCAAGTGATGGGTCCTCTTGTATCAATATGGATCACCCAAATGACTGAGGGATTCCCTTATCCCAGGATTAAGTAGTAGTATGAAATCTAAAGTAACTATATTTCACAATACCCTTAGGATATTCTAGGAATATTTATGTCTTCCCCGAGTGTAAGTATCCAAGGTGAAAGCACCCATATCACTAGTTAGTTATACTATGTTAGGACCACTAACATATTCCCAGAGAACACATCGCCAAGAATAAGGTGTCCATATCAGTAGTGGATTCTTCTAAGTCATAAATAATTACCAGTACCACATCTCAAAAGACTGTGGATCAAGACCTCAGGCGTCCTGTCAGAAATATCACATATAAGAAATCCAAGTATACCATTTTTCAGAATTCTCATATCATACCAAGTTGGTTAATTGATATCATTATCAATTAACTAGAAATATTTTCTCAATTGGGAAATTCCGCCGCATCAAGATGAATCACTTAAATCAAACCATCTTAGGATACCCTTTTTAAAAACTCACATGTTATTCCCAATTCATGTTATCAAGTATTCCAGTTCCTTAAATGTTTAAGGGTAGGTGAACCTATTAATAGGCCACAAACCATGTCACTATGAAAATGGTCCCAACAAGATCTATGGGTGGCCTAAAAAATATATTTCCATTAAAATAATTATATAATATTTTAGACAGGTTGATCATAAGGTATACTAGTGCAATCACACTTATTACACACACTAAAAAGGTGAATCATATAAAAAGGTAATTGTTCTAGAAAACCCACCTTAAAATAAGTCTACATGTTGGTAATTATTCAACATATGATGTATCGATTATATTCTTCCTTACTTATCTTAAAACTCTAGGTCTAGAACACCAATATCCAATAGAGTATCACTTTCGGTTTGAATAGGATTTATAGAGGTCACCTATAGAATGGCTGCAACTCGAGATCAAGTAATGTGTGATATCATATCTATAAGGTGCTAGAGGTTTAAAAAGAGGTTGGGTATAGAACATTCAAGATTTTAATAGGTAATTCATGTAATGTATTCCTCAATTCCCATATAAACCTATAAAACTGTCTTCTCAAATTAAAAACCTAGAAAAATCCAACTTCACATCATGATATAGAAACATGATGTGAGTTATTGATTCACCAGGTTCCTATAATCATTCATGGTGTGGATGAATTTCATGGGGTTATCCTAAAACAATTCACACTTTTTATGAATTTCATGGGGTATGCCCAGAATAATTTACATCATGAATAGAAAATTCATGGAATGAATTTATTATATATACAGACTCTATTACCTTTATTGCTTCCTCTGCACATATTTCCCAATCAATACATCGAAGCAATTAGCATGGTCCAAGATATAAGTTAAAATTTTAAGGAGTTTTATCAAAAAATCAAAGAGGGGTGCACCTAGAAAATATGGGATTTTAAAACCTCCCCACCATATAACATCTCATCCCCAAGATGTGATCTAAAAAACAATAGGGGTATTAGTGAATAAGTCTAGACACTATTTCTACATATCATATTCCCTATATGATGCCTCCTCTTGAACATTACCATGATACCATTACACACACTCTAGAGGCATATTATTTCTTAAGATATTTATCTCATTATAGTCCATAATACGAATCGGATGCTTCTCAAAGGATGCATTAACATCCATCTAAAAGTTCATATAATCAATCATGTGAGAAGTATTGAGATGATATCTTAGAATCTATGAGATGTGAAACATGTCATGAATGGAATTTTAGAAGTATGGAAGGACCAAACAGTATGCCACCTGACCTACCCTTTCCACTATCTTGAATGGATCAAAAAACCTCAGTTTTAGAATCCCTTGCTTCCTAATTTAGTATTAGACCATCCTAGGAGACATCCAAAGGAAAACACAATTACTAAACTCAAACTCCAAAGGTTATATATGGTGTTCATTTTATGATTTCTTCAAACTCTGTGTAGTCACTAACTGCTTTCTAATCAACTAAACTTGCTCAAATGTCTCCTATATGATACTAGGTCCAACAAGCACTAACTCACCTACCTCTAATCAGTGAATTCAAAAATGGAATGGACTTCAAAATAAGGCCTCAAAAAGATCAATTTGGATTGATTATTTAAATATATTATTATATGTTTAATCCATAAGATACGGATGTTTCTCCCAAGAAATGCTAAAATCCAAAACATAGGCTTGTAACATATTCTCCAGAATATAAATTGTCAACTTATATTGGACATCAGTCTAGGGATAATAGGTTGCATTTAGAAAAATCTAGAATTCTAGAGCCTTTTGAAGACACTTATAGAATCATGATGTGAAATAAGGATATTTATTAGAAATGATACTCCTTAGGACACTATGAAGTCAAAATATTTTCTTCATGTAGTGACTTCCCAAGTCATCGACAGTGAAGTTCTCCTTAATAAGAAATAAGAGGGCGACCTTCATCATTTGATCCAAGATCACCCATACTACATCATTATTGTGACATGACCTGGGTAATCTTTTCACAAAATCCATAGTTACATTATCCCATTTATATTTATGAATGGGAAGAGTAAATAATAACCTAGTAGGCCTCTGATGCTCAACCTTCACTTACTGAAAAGTGAAATATCTTTCCATGAAGACCATTATCTCTTCTTCTATTCCTACCCACTAGCACTGCCTAAAAAATTATGATACAAATTTGTCAAACTAGGATTTACAACCCATCTAGAAGCATGGGACTCCCTTATCATCTCTTCACATAAGCCCTCATGAACCCATATGTGTCCATGGATAAGAATAACATTTCCAATGATAAGAGACCATACATATGGTATATCCTACCATATAAATTTTCAATCATTTTCTAAGACCTGTGTATTAAATAAATTATCCATATTGATCTCATCTAGAATCATGGGTATAACAGATGTTGAATTCAGATATTATCATCCTTAAGACTCTTAAACTTCTAGATTCATGTCTACTAAGAGTTCCATAAAAATCCAATCATCACAAGACTCATGAACATCCTCTTTATATGACTTCTGACACAAATAATGAGGGATGAAGTTTTCTTTAGAGTGTAATACACTTCAAAGTTGAAATATTGTAGATACTTGGCCCACCTACTTTGCTGAAGGTTCAAGTATTGTTGAGAAAATATGTACTTGATTCTCTTTTAGTCTATGTATACCACAAACCTCTCACCCAATAGATTGTGTCTCCAACATCTCAGGGTGCGTACCACCACAGCTAAATACAAATCATTATAAGGGTAATTCATCTCATGTGGTCTTGACTATCTATATCCATAAGAAATAACTTATTCCTCCTATATCAAAACTACTACAAGTCTTATTCAGAATTCATCACAATATAAGGTATAATCCTTAATTGGTATAGGTAGAGTCAGGATTGGTGATGATGTTGGAATGATATTCATATCTTTAAAATACCTCTCATAATAATCTAACCAATAAAACTTCTCCCCTTTCCTATTTACCCCAAATATTTGTGCTACCATATGGGAGAAGTTCTTGATGAAACACCAATAGTATCATGTTAGACCCAAAAATCATTGAATATTGAATACATTCTTTGGAAGAACCCAAGATACCACTAAAAAAACTTTTCTAATTCCATCGACATCATAGACGCAAAGAAAAATTGACCCAAGAATTTCACTTTATCAAACTATAAATTGTATTTGGATAGCTTGACATAAAGATGATGCTCCCTCACAATACTCAGGATGATTCCAATATATTGGGCATGATCTTTTGCATACTAGGAGTACACCAATATGTCTTTGATGAAAAAAACCATAAAACAATATAGAAATGGATGAAAGATATGATTCATCAAGGAAATACACACCATAAGTGTGTTCACCAGATTGAATGGTATCACCAAAAACTCATACAAGCCATACCTACTCCTAGAAACAATCCAGGGTATATCTTATGGTCTCACCCCCAAATGATGGTACCCTGACCTCGAATAGATCTTAGATAATATCCTAGAACCTCTCATTTGATCAAAAATGTCATCAATTTGTAGAATGGATACTAATTTTTTATTTTCATCTTGTTAAACCTCTGATAATACACACATAGGCACAAAGTCCCATCTTCCTTCTTGAAAAAAATCATGGGAGAACCTCACATAGAAGTAATAGTCCATATGAATCATTTTTTATTTCAGATATTCCATATGAATATTTAACCATTGAATCTCTAATAGTGACATTCTATAATATAGGATAGGAACTGGCTCACCCCCTAGAACCAAAACAATAGTAAACTCGATCTTCCACTCAGGTGGTAGGCTAAAGAATTCTTCTAGAAAGACATCCTAAAAATGGTCTGCCACTAGAAGAAGAATATCCTGATACTTTTTACCATAATCCAAAACAAAATCTATTATCTGATCCGTGAGACAATCCAATCTATACTAAATTATTCCAACATGAATATCATGAAGATCCCACTCTCACTGGTGATAATAGAGTCCTCATTCTAGAGATTAAAAGTTAACTCTCCTCTAATAATAGGGGATATGAGCCTGGTAAAAAACTATTCAATCCATACCTAGAGTCAAATTAAATCCTTACATTTCTATTATAAAAATATCATAAAGGAAATGGTAGCCACCAATTTTAAGAGAACATTCCTTATAATTTTTTATATCCTTACATCTCACTCCCAGTGATGTGTTTATGGTCATAATTCCATCCAAAATCTCTATAGATAAACCCAACCCATTTTTAAATTGATCAGATAAAAAGGAATGTGATTGTAATTTATCAGAAAAATGTAGTAAAGGGTGGATGATACAAAAATGGTACCTATAATGGTATAAGGTCATGTATCCAAACTAACTAGATTAGACTACAAGGCATACAGCTGACATGCCCCTCTTCCATGAGCTCTTGTCTGACTCGCTTGTGTTTTTCATTTTGGATATTATTTTCACTCCTACACTGGGGCACCATGTCCCCTACCTCTTAATGAGTGTCCAGTGCAACTCCAAATACCAATATTTTAAGGGGTAGTTGAGTCACTCCCAAACTCAAATTCATGTACTTATACCCTTCCACTAATATGTTACTACAAGGTCCTTTAAAACCATTAAATTTAACCCATACAGCAACAAGAATGACACTCCGTATTAGGGTAAGGACACTGATCCCACTTATGGACATCCTTGACACACTAAAATCACTCTATCATTCTATGATTGTGAGATAAAAGTCTAATCCCCTAGATAATATGTCTACTACTACTCTGGTTGTAGTTTTAATAGTATAGCATCCTATTACTAGAAGAAGATCCCCCATATTACCCTGTTAAAACTACATGGACACCACTTGAGGCCTTTCTCAGGGTTCCCTCCATAATAATAGTATGATTCATCATGTCTGTGAAGCTTCTTGGAAAAAATGTGTTCACCTGCAACCTCATGTTGTAGAGAAGCCCATCCTAGAAACGTATCACCCTAGAGACCTCGTCATCAATCAAGGATGGAGAAAAACACTACAAGTTGGTGAAGTATCTAGAATAGTCTATAACTATCATTACCTCCTATAACAAGTGAATAAAATCATCATTCCCCTAATCCCTCAACATCTCTGGGTATCGGTATCATAGAAACATTTCCTTTAAATCCTTTTAGGATATCTCCTATTGTTTCTCATCTTTCTCCACAATGTCCCACCAACACTTTGTTGATCCTCATAACATGTTGGCATCAAGAATCACCCACATTTCAATGAGTGTTTTAGGGTTCTTAAAGATCATTTAGATTGACTCGGTCTAGGACTCAACTACCTATGGACCTCCATCCCTAGATAAAGTAGGAAAATGTTATATTTGGAACTCTTTGGTCAACTCAAACATTATTGGTACAGTGAAAATAGTATCCCTCCCTATGGATCACATGACCCTCAAGAAATTTTCATGAATAAATTCATCCATTTGATTATCCTGAGATAAAATTAGTTCTAAATTAGTTGTGCTAGGTGTGTTCTAATACCACTTCCCTGAAACTCTATTTGAATACGATGAGGATATTTTTTCTCTGAAAATTAAAACACACTCATTGTAACAAAGGTTACACAAAAAGGTAAACATGAAAATGTTATAACAATAGAAGACCACTATCTCAGGGTTACTCTTCTCTTGGATTAAAAAGTGAGTTTTTATAACAACAAAATTTATTTCCATTATTTTTATTAGGCATATAAAGGTTTTTTATTCCATAGTTTATATAGACAAATGTTTCACATAAAATAAATATATCCCTAACTATGTCAATATATATACCTATGTTCCTATCATGTTTCATACATACTTATCTCATTCCATACCATCCCATGAGTAAAATATAAATAAATTATAACATCATAAGACAAGTGAATTAACCATGATTAAATAACATCAAAATTGTAACAAGTGAAAAATAAGAACAATAATCCCACCCCTGGGTACACAAGTTCTCCCCTGTATATGGATTATCTACTCCCATGAACAATATCATTTCCAATCCCCAAAAAATACTATTCTTCTGTATACTTTACCCAAATAGTAAAGTAATATAAAATAAACCCCTCTAATACCATATTTTAATGTCCCTTCCTCTGTACTCCCTCACGTGATCGAGACGGGTGGTTATGTGACCTTAATAATGCCTCACTGTATTCCATAGGCTATCGAATTACAATGAGGATATAAGTAATATTTTGGGGAGACTACACCCTCTAATATAGAGTTACAATACTTGAAAAAATAATAAATATAATCATACATTTAACCAAGAAGAATAAAAGGGAAAAACCGAATGATCCAAATAATAATAAATACCATGTAATGACATACTTAATGTAACTAAATGACCCATTAAAAGTCATATAAGTAAAATATTAAACATACTCAATAAAATTCTCCAAATACCCTGGTCTCAAACCCCATGTTGGTCCCATCTCTAAGATCTAACCCATACACCATGAAATCAATCAACACAATTCCCTTTGACCTTATCCAAACCTACAAACATGAAATCTACCCAAGTACCAATGGTTTCCTAAATAGGGTTTGAGTAAAACTCAATATGACACCACCAATGTAGTCTAAAATAATCCAGTGTTTGTATATAGTTCATGTAATAAGGTGATAAAAATGGGTATGAGTTTAATAAATTAATATTGCGTATAAAATAAACCTTGATTACCCTTGAGTTTTGAGTTGTAACTCAAGGTTAGTCAACCCTATTTTATCTCTACTTTGGATATCTCTATTAAGTGGTGGGTCTTCCTATATAAGGATGGATCACCCAAACCGCTGGAATATCCCCTTATGTAGGGAGGAATCAGTGGTATCACATCTCAAGTAATTTTATTTCATTGGACCCTTAGACTATTCTTGGACCACTTAAGTCTTCCCAAAGTTTAGATCACCAAGGGGAAAGTGCCCATATGTTGGGCTCATAGACTACGCTATGACCACTTACCCCTTACCAAAGAACACGTTAACAAGTGGAAAGTACCTATATTAGGGGTGGATTCTCCCTTTTCATAATTAATCACTAATACAACATATCACATGAATTTGGATCAAGCCCTTAGGCATCCTATCATATATATCACATATAAGCAATCCAAGTATATCATTTTTCACAATTTACATGTCATGCTAAGTTATTTAATGTATCTAGTTATCAATTAACCATACATATATTCTCAATTGGTATAGTTTTCTATATTATGATGAATAATTGAAATCAAAACATACTAGGTTACCCTTTTCACAACTAAAATGTCATTCCAAATTCATGTTTTCAAGTATGTCAGTTCATTACATATTTAAGGGTGGGTTCATCTCCTAGGTGGAAACAAGCCCTATCAATACACCAATGAACCTGACGGGATCCATGGGAGTTCTAAGAAACAATATTTCCATCAAAAAAAGAATCTAATCTTTTAGGAAGGTCATGCGTATGGTGTTCTAGCACAGTCACACTTATTGAGCACACAAAAAAAGTAAAGTAGAAAAAAGAATTTTTTAATACCACCCACCTAAAAAGCAGAGTATACATAAGAGATTCCCCAATTTCTGAGGTAATGATATGATTATTCCTTCATTCCATTCAAACAATAGGTCTGAAATTACAAGATCCAATGGATTCTCACTTCCAGTTTAAAGAGTATTCTAAGAGATCAAATGTGTAAGGGCTATAAATCAGGAAGAATGAATTCACAATATCATATCTATAGGGTGTTGGAGGTTTTAAAAGTGGTTGTGTATGGAATATTCATGGAATGAATAGGGAATTCACATCATGAATTCTTCAATTACCATATATTACAATAAAACCATAACATCCTATTAAAACCCAATAAAAATACAACTTCATGTTGTGATCTAGATACACGATGTGAGTTATATATTCTATGGGTTCCTAGAACCATTCATGGCATGAATTAAGTTCATGGGATTATCCCCAAACCATTCATACCTTGTATGGATTTCATGGGGTCTTTCAAGACTAATTCACATGATGAATACACAATTAACAGTGTGAATTTGTTCTATAAAAATACTTCATATCATTTTATGCTTCCTCTTCACATCTTTACCAACTAACACATCTACATTATTACCATAGCCCAAGCCAGAAGTTAATGATCACAAGGAGATTTAATAAAAAATAAAAGAGGATAATACCTGGAAAATATGGGATCTTATATGTGTATTCCAATATATTTAGATTTACTAGTGCAATACCAGATTAATAATGTTTAAAACTATTGTTACTGATAATGAATTTATATTTGAACATGGGAACTCAAAATTTAAAGTAACCAATCTCCCATATTTCTTCAATACATCTATAAAATGTACTTAAAACAAAGATTGGGTTTTTTTATTTTTTGGTCAATAAATGTGATGCTTTTGTGAACACCAATACAGTTTTATTCTGAATTGAGCTTTTTTCCTATTATTTTCTATAAAATTTATAGCCAATAATTTCATACCCAAACCATGTTATTGCATTTACACTTGGACCACCTACTAAGAATCTCAATGTTTCTAATGCTTCTGATCTACCATGTATAGTTACATTAATCTATGATAAAAAATTTGTGTTATTCTCATTCGATACCCACATATATTTCTTCTTTAGGTAATATTTTTTAACACATTAATATGAGATGTTATATATAGATGATCATTATTTATGTTATTCAAGATGTATAATTGTGCCAACTTTATTTGTTGAATTGACAATGATTTTATTTTCAATCCATAAATCCCATCTCCCCCAAAACATACACATTCATAAAAGGATGTAGGAAAACTAATGTTCTCTACTGTAAATAAGTATTTTGTACAAAATTGTACAACCTCGTCAAAAATATAATTCTTAATAATGGATCCTTTTGGTCGATATGGATTTTAAAAATACCATTTAAATATATTTATATACCTTTCAAAATGATACATACAACGTAGATATAGAAGACCACAAAGCTTTATTTATTATACAAAATGACCAATTAATTTCACTATTATATTAAAAAAATATGGTGGAAAGTACATTTCTAGTTGAAAAGGTATATAAATAGAATTTTTCTACAAATTATTAAACTAATTCATATCCATAAATTTATTACAAATGGACTTGAAAAAATAACACACTTTATGATAGTTATTCTAAAATGGATGGGTATTATTTCATGTAATATAATTAGTAGGAGCTATTGTATTATAACATGAAAATCATGAGATTTTGTATCTATTAACTTTAAATATTTTAGTAGCCCAAAATTTTTTATATTTGAAGAATAACCCTAAGGCTGGAACTTTGATACTATAGAGGTGCTAAAAAATAATTTTCTATATCTTGGATAATGTATGAAAATATAGAAGAAAATATTACTTTTCTTCCTCTAGGATTGGAAATTAACTCCAAAAGTACTACCATTGATAATAAATCTAATCTTGTATTCAAATCATTCTTAATATTACCTTTAATATCTAACAATGTTCCAATAAAACTTTCACAAATATTCTTCTCAACATGTATCACATCAATATTAAGTTTGATCTCAAAATATCTCTAATATGAAAGCTTAAAAAATATTGATCACTTCTTATATATATTTCTATAATTTCCAAATCATTATGTCTTCCCAAATACGACATCAATGCTTTTCACTCTCTCAAAATATTGATCAGTTAACAAAGTATTTGGAGTGATAACATGTTCATATGAGCTGTCGAATTTGTTTTTTTAATATTTGATAAGAGTGATCCATAGAAAAAAACCCATGTACATTGTTTTCCTCCCATGTTACAGTTAACAAAATGAAGTCCCATTTTTATAAATTGGACAAGATTAAAACCTCATGCCATTGTATCCCAAAAAAATCATATAATGGGAAGTTTTTTATACTAATCATAATCATTACGTGAAATTGAAAATATTTATTTTTATAAGAATCATAAACTCTGATAAATTCCTCCCATAAGTGTTATAAATATCAATTAATGGTTATAAGAAAACATCAATACTGTTTCTATGTTGTTTTTCCCCAAAAATACTTAAACTCAACATGTTATATTTTCATTTCATACAACAATTTAGGTGATAAGTTATAAATTATCAACAAAACAAGTCATAAAGCATGTTTTCTATTATAGATCTGATATAGATTAATTTTATCTATGTGCAACCCAAGTCTGATATTTCTAACTTTATTTCTAAATTTGGGAAATTGTTCATCAATTTTCTTCCATTGTTGAAAATTAGCTTTATGATATAATTTTTCATTATATATTCACTCATTTTCATGCCATGTTAAGCATTTTCATTATTTAAATTTGGAAATAAATGTTTCATATGAGAAATTATAAGAAGATAACAAATTTCTTTAAGAGAAGTCTTGTTGCTTGGTATAATAGATTAATCAACTTTTGATTTTTATTTTAACTTATATCATGATGTTATATATTTAAGTCATTCTAAAATACCTTTATATTCCTTAAAATATAACACATGGTCATTAGGGTAGTAATGTATCTTATTATACACCAATCCCATTGGGGTAAATATTTTTCCCAACTATAATTTGAATCTGGAAGATTGTTGTGTTCAGGAAGTATGTTTTTCAACAGTTTTAGAAATTATGTAAAACACTTATAATTCCATCCATTCCTAACTTTAAATTTAACCAATATTGGCACTATTGATAAATCTATAAATTTCACAAAACCTGGATTCAATGATTTTTTTATCTCACTATATAAAAAATCAATCGATGGTGTTTTCTCAATTGACTTCACCCTACCAAATCCAAGTACTATAACTCAAATTAAAACCATTGAAAATTAAATAATCTTTGGTTTATCTTCTTTATAGCTTTCTCATATTTAAACATTTCAAGCATGGATAGAAAAACTGGCCAATGTTTGAAACATTTCATTTGGGAAAATCCAAAAAAAATCCATTAAACTCTTCCTCATATTCATCACTTGTTCATAGTGCAGTAATCCAACAATGATTCATTATCACCTATAAAAAAATTTAATTATTAAATATAAGTTTATTTATTTGGAAATTTAAATTCATATTTTATTTTATAAATACAAATACAAATAAAAAATAAAATTTTTTATGAAACATTGTTCATTATGTCACAAAATATTATTAAAAAACTGTTTTATTTTTAAAATAAATGTGAAATAAAATATTTTATTCATAAAAATATTTCACTAAAAATGTTTTAAATAATTCTATATTAAAATGACTTCAAAAAATATTATTGTTTTTATTTAAAAAATATATAATATTTATTTAAAAAAAATTATTAATTTTGAAGAATGTAAAAGTAAAAAAACAAAAAAAAATATTTATAAAATATAAATAAAACTTTTAAAAAAATATTTATTTTCATATTTCAAACATAAAATATAATAATTAAATTAAATATTTTAAAATAATTATCAATATAAAATAAATAACTGAATAAAAAATGTTAAGTTAAAACATAAAAAATAAACAATAAAATATTAATTATTAAAATTTATAAAAACTAATAAAATTTTCACACGTTTATAAATTTTAAAAAATATATATTCTATGTTAAAAAATATATTCAATTTATAAAATATGGAACATTTAAAAATTAAATGTTTTTTTCTAAAAAACTAAACTTTTTAAAATACAATAAATAATAATAAATTATTATATAAATAAATTTCACATATTAAAAACCAAATAAAGGTATCTTGTATAAAAAGTGAGATATAATTCATGATAAGAACATGAATAATGTATAATAGGTAACCCGTGATGAATATAATAAAATAAAATAAAATAAAATAAAATCAATGAGAACGAAACACAAAAACCACTAGAAAAAAAGGTCATTCAGGGTAGAACCAAAGTTTAAATTAATGAAAATTAGTATTTACAATAAGGTATATAATTAAAATGAAAATAATTAACCATAACAAAAACAATACTAAACACACAACTCATTTGAAAGGAATAGTAAAAATTTAAAAAAAGATAAAACCCAAAATTATAGAACAATAAAAAACTACAGATATAATCAATCAAATAAAAGAGATTCAAATAAAGTACAAGGACTATCAACTGAAGAAAGTAATAATGGTAGGAGGTGATGAAAATGGAATGAGTTATCTATGGTGGTAGGAAATAGTGATGACATCATGGAATATCATCAAATCATAGGTTAGGTCTTTATTCAGGATAATGTTGAGATATATCGAGTGAGTTAAATGAAATAAAATTTTATTCTCAACATATTAAAAAATATTTATTTTTAACATAGGTTAATTATTAATTGATATCAAAATAGGTTTTTTATATAAGTTAATAAATAACTAATGTAAATGTAACATCCTGGACCTAACCATTAGATTAGAAATAGGTGAGGTTTTACTAACCTTAGGTGACATCCCTAAGACATCAAAGGATGGAAATAAATGCTAGGGGATTACCTAAACATTTGGGGATTATTTACCATTTTTTGATAGCATAACCTATCAAAAGAAATTTAAAACAACCAAACCAACCATATGATGCATGATTTATAAACAATAAAACTCAAATAAAAAATCAATACAACAACAATATTAGAGTAGCAATTAAATAGATTTATAACAAGTCAAATCAAGAAATATAAAAAGGAAACCCAACATTGAAACAATAATGTTGCATCACTCCAAAAAATCCATAAGAGAAGCTCTAACCTCTATCACCATCCAGAGAAAGTAGAATCATGATTCTCGACTAGAGAAACAAGATACCTTTCCCTTACCTATTTCATAATGAACAACATTATTTTAGAGAAAAAAAGTTTTTTTTCAAGGTGTGGGTAATAATTTCCAGAATTATTTCCCTAGGATACTTTCCAACTCACACCACTAGGATAAGAACACATTATCTCATAGTTTAAAAAATAATTTATAATAAAGAGAGAAACATCAAAATAACTTACCAACTTAAAAAAATCATAATATTGAAATTTATCCATCAATACCACTTGTAATGTTCAAACCAAATCCATCCACTCATGTACACATGCATTACAAATGAAAATCCCAATACTTATAAGTGGTTATTCATCCTTCCCAAAGACATCACACAATGATATACCTTTTCATGCCACTAGTCTAGAACCAAGCTCCAAGTCTGTACTAATATGTACCTATACAATACAAGTATGAACACATGACACCCATGTATTCCAAGTTATCACATAAATTTATTAAAAATGACTTAATTATTTCCTTTAAAAAATATAATAAAACATTTTTATTTAATTAAACGAAAACCATAATTCAAAGGGGTTTTCTCAAAACTATTAAAATAACTAATATTGACAAAGCATAAACCCATAGGGTTTTCTTTTATGATATCTTCTAATATATCATTTTTAAAATAAAAAATACTAAACAAATATAATACTTCAAGTTCTAGAATAAGTGGAGAATAAATATAATCCACCTACCTCCCAATGTGTGATGAAAATAAATAATGACGTAATGAAACCTCTAGATCTGGGATTAAAACCTATTTAATTTAATAGATCCAATCAGGATATCATATAAACACATCATATATCATATATCTATCTATAATATATTAGATATAATATTCTATGTTAGAAGAGATAAGGAGATCTAGGGATATAGGAAGACAGAGAACATAAACTTATAATTGATTCTAGAGATCCAACACTCTTAGATTTGTCAAAACTAGCTTCTAGATAAAAGGAAACAACCAATAACACTTATGAGATGTGTAGATTTTAATATCCTAATAGTAGAGTTAAAAATTAGTGTTTGACTATTAAAATTTAGTTAAACCTAATTTTCAAAGTAATAAATTCATGTATAATGTTTAGGCTACATAGTTTGGGAAATCGTGCACTACTTGTGTGCCTACCTCTACCTCTAAACCCTTCCTTGCATGGTTGGTTCGCACAATTTGACAAACTATGTGACAAATATATTTTTTCCTCTATCTCTAATTTCATAGTTTCTCCTAGGAACTGAAATGGTTTAGAAAAACTATCTACTTTTCATGTGCCCCCTCTTACCCTCATAAGCTTGTCTCATGGTTTCCTAGAGAAAACTGTATAGTTTACCCAAACCATGATCAAACTGTGAGCCCTTAATAACACGCCAAAACTATCCAAAAATTCCTAAAACTTAACCCAAGTATTATATAACTTAGAAATACATAATTAAAGGGTAATTTTCCTTAAAGTGGGGGTGTTACATTATCCCCACTATTAGGTTTTACATCCCCAAAAATGAAGATATTTCTAGGGCTTTAAAAAACTTTGATCTATTTTCAAGAATTTCTTTCTTGTGTTACTAAGCCTCATCATGAGTTTCACCATGTTTCCAAATGACTTGGAATAATGGAATACATTTTTCATGCAGGACATTATCTTATTTATTTCAGATACAAATCGATACCTAAATAAATATATCATCTGGTTCAAGATCAATATGATCCCATTAAATCACATGGATAGAATTGTGTTGGTATTTTATTAGTTGGGATACATCAAAAACATTATAAACAATATTGAACTATGATGATAAATCAAATGATAATCAATATCACCAATTCTTTCAGGTATCTCAAAAGTTACAATATACTGATGAGAAAACTTCCCTTACATACCCAATTGATGATGTTTTATCCTCAAAGTGACATTCAAGAAAACATTATCTCCCATGAAAAATTATAAAGGGAGAAAATTATTATGGTATAATATTTTTGAAAACTTTGGGTTGGAACCAAGGATTTTCAAAGATTTAAATTGAGTATATTTTGTGTTTATTTTCAATACACACTAGGTTAATTGGGTAGTTTACAAGGTAAGTGATCATATAGTGAAAGATAATTACAATTTTTAAGGTGGTGTCAATTCCCAGTGTTTGACAAATATTTTGGTTCAAAGTCAAGAGGATGGAGAAAGCTTCTCGAATGGTAGATTTCTAGAATTTACTCTAATAAAATAAGGTAAAGGCATAAGTTTCATACTAACTAGGTTTCACAAAGATGGGGATTCCAAAAAGGTTGATGTTTCGTGAAGTTATGGAGCATTGTGAAGGTGAGATTAGAAACGGTTCATCTCCATGACTATGAGAAGTAAAGCATCATTAATTCATGAAGGTTTGATGGTGTTTCTATGTGACAATGAGAATTTTCATGAACAAGGTAAATTTTACTGGAGCTTTATGAATGAAGGAGCTTTGAGAAAATGAATTTGTAGGTTCAATAAAAATTCAATGGGGCTTGTAATATTCACAAAAGTCTAATCCTATAAATAGGTGTTTATCCCCACTTAATTTGTGATGAAAAAAACCAATTGAAGAAAGGTTAGAATCACTCTAAATTTTTGAAGGCTAATAGATTTTAGAATAAATTATTCATAGTTATATTGATCATAATAAAAATACCATCTTAGACGTAACCTATTCTAAGGTATCTTAGAAAAATTAGTTTCTTAATGACTCGTTATTTCATGATGAATTATTGTTTCGTGAAGGTTTTTTTTTTTGAAAAGGTTGTGATCTTTATGAAGAAGCTTTGAAAATAAAAGTTTTGAATGTATGGTTTTGGTGAATATTTATTTCTAGTGAATCAAATCAGAACTTAGATGAAAGTAGATTCTTATTATATTCAAGGATAAATATATAAATTCAAATCTAGTGAAGTGACATTCAAGTCATTAAATTGAGTAAGAATTCACCCAAAGTAGTGAGAAAAGGAGAGTTGACATAAGTTTTCTAAGGGAGGCAACATTCTATCCCTAAAATCATATAAAGGTAGTGTTCTTGGCATCGAGTGAATATTTATGAAATTATGTATTCTATAACTAGTGAAGATTAGTTGTTTTTGGTATGACTGACACATTGTCATTGTATGCTCCTTGGAATAGCCCTTAGTGGTGAACGAAGTAAAAATGATGTGTTTTATCTATGAATTTGAATGTTTTATTAAATCATGGTTACATAAAATATGTCTAACAAGTTCCTACCAACATGGGAATAAGATATTTCACTTTAAAAGAAAAAAGTTGACACCTTGATTCACCCCTCCCTTTTAGGGTGTAGTGAGGTCCTAAAAGTGGTATCAAAGCCAGGTTGCTTGAGTTAAATATATCATTTTTTGTTTTCATGGAAAATTTAGTAAATTTCATGGGATTCACCCTCTTTGATTGAAGAAACATATTTATTTGTAATAATAGGATGAGATCTCATCTAATATCCCTTAGAATAGAAGTTATTTTTACCACTGTATATGGGATTCTGTTTACTAATGCAACAAGACAATCTATGACTGAAACTGGTAGGAAAATTGTTGATGCTGATGTCAAATCATATAATTCCTATACTAAATCTCTATATAATCAAATATATATGAAGGTTATGAGTTTCAATTCATCCAAGACTATGTGGGAAAACTATAAAATATATATGAAGGTGACAAAAAAGTGAAGGAGGCGAAACTCCAAGTTTTTCACAATTAGTTCGATGATCTGAAAATAAATCCTAATGAAAAAGCAGATACCTTTTTTAATAGAATTACTAAATTTCTTGGAGGAATTATAGGACTTAATGAAGAAATTAAATATATTGACATTGTAAAGAAAATATTGATAAGTCTTCCACCACTTTACAATCCAAAATTTTTAGCCCTTGAGGAAATGGATCTCTCTAAACTTTCTCTTGATGATCTACTAAGTAGTATGGTGGATTATTAAATGAGAGTAAAACCAGAAGATTAAAAAACTCGAGAAATAAATAAAATATCATTCAAATATATAGAAAAAATTGAGGTTTCCAAAAATATAGTTCTTCAATATAGTTAGTAAGTTTAACTTCTTTCTATTTTTTCAAATAAATTCAAGAGAGTAAAATGGAAAGAAAGCTTCCACTTGCCCATTTTCGATGTGGTTGAGTTGGGAACATTGCCTCTAGGTGGTAAAGTAAGTTTGATGACGAAGAAGGTGAAGTTAGAGACATGAAAAATCCTCAAAAAATGTTCCCCCAAAAGGGATACTTCAAATCAGTAAAGAAGTTACATAGAAAGAGTTTCAATAATAAAGAAGAATAAGATGATAATGATTTTTTTTAGGATGAAGAATCAAAGTTTAAATATGAAACCCAAGTGTCCATTATAGATATAATTGAAAATTTAGAACCATAAAAATATAAATATAATCAGTTGGTTGGTGTTTTTGATCTCAATGTGGAACTTGAGGATGCACTTGATAATCTTGACAATTAAAGAAAAATAAATATAAAGTTAAGAGCTATTGTAATGAACCAGGTATTTATAGAATAATACATTTTCATATATATTAATATTTATGAATAATATATTAATTTTATGATAAATAGAACACTTTTTCGATGAAATACTCAACACACAATAATGGGTTTCTTTGAAATATTACGTTGCACAAAACTTTGAGTTATACCAAAAAATAATATAATATTATTATTATTTTAAATGATAGTTAATGCCTAGATGTTGTATTGGAAAAAAATGAACTGAACTAACTAAAATTTGATTATACATGTTTATTAAAAAAATTACATTTATCCAATAAATTTTAGAGTCTTAAAATGAGAATGAATCCAATTTTAAGCATGAAATAATCTATTTTTTTTAAAAGGTTGTTTTACCACCTATTGATGGTGAACCCTTTTTAAATTGGGTTTTTGACACTGTTATATGTTCTATTTAAAAAAATAAACTTCTTATTTATAATCAAAACATAAAAATTTACTTTGGATGAAATTTTAGCATTTTTCTGATCAAGTTCATTTTTTAATGAATAGTGAAAAATACTGCATTTTAATTCAAAACTGCATTTTCATCTAATTTAATTATATATTTATATTGTCCTTTTTATTGATTTTCATGTTTAATTGGATTATATTTTTAACATTTAATACAATTTAGGTCATTTAAAGTAATTTTAATTTAAAAATTGGGCATAAACACATGTCAATCGTTTGGTAGTTTTTACTTCTTAAAAACACGCCTTTTGGTTTTGACAATGAGAATTAATTTTAAATTAATTTCTGCAACTTCTGTATTTTGAATTTGGAAAAATAGATTACATATTTTGAATTAGGAGATCAAAATTTTGTAAATAGGTACCTTTTATTTTTAGACATTATGAATAGTAACTTAAGTAATTATTTTATTTATCATGGTTAAAGGGTAAATCTGGTAACAAATAATATTATAATAATATTAAATTACTCTAAAACTTGTCTTAATCCTATTATATAATATATTTTAGACTATGGTCATACTTGGGTCTATTTTAGGACCCCATGGAGCCACTTTTGTGTGAAAATGACATTTAATTACTTTTAATTTAAAGTTAAGGAAAATATAACAAAAACATATATCTTTTACTAAAAAAAAATTTATATGGGACTATATAAGTGATCTCTTAGACTGAAAATAATAATTATGAATATAAAAATATTTCCTAAATCATGATATTTTATTTATAATTTTTAGACATCAAATAAATAAATTTATTTATGACACAATGATGATGTAGTGATTACCTTATTAATGAATGTTTTAAATAAATGAGATTATTAAAATTAAAATAAATTTATTTTGAAACTTTTTATGCCATTAAAATATTCAGGGATTATTATGACTTTTTATCTTTTAATTAATGAAGTTTTCTCAAATGAATCAAGTTGTTATGTATTTTTAAAAAGTCATGATATGAATAGTATAAAAATTAACATAAATGAGTTTTTAAAACAAATACTATTTTCATAAATGATATAATAGTACTAAAAATATAATATTCGGCCAAATGACTTAGATAATATTTAATGTGTCATTAATTAACCACTTGAGGTTTTATTGTAATTTTATGGTAAATATGTTAACCATATAGTATGAATATAAAAGATGACATGGTAAGAGTCAAATTAGTTAACTAAGGGTTAAAGCTAAAATATAAGGTTAAATTTGAAACCAAAACTTGTCTAAAACCTAATGGTTGAGAATATTTCAAAAAATACTCATATTATATTTGAATTGAATGATTTTTGGACCTTTTTAAATCAAAATTCAGTTTATAATAAAATAATATTTCAATGCCTTCCTAAAGTACCCCTCCTCCCTCTTATAAAAGGCCACCACCTCTAACCCTTACTCACACATCTCAAGCCCCTTGGGTAATCCAACCTCTACCCAAATAATCTACCAACATCCTTCTATTACTCTTACAATCCTTACCTTGTTCATAAGGAAATTCAAGAAGTCCTTTTAGCTTAAATCAAAAGGAGTTACCCGATTTGAGGCAATGTATTCTCTCAATATTTTTTCATTTATTTTTCCTTATCCAACCCCCTAAACTCTCTTTAATCAATTATTTAATAAAAACACACGTATATTAAACATAATAGGATTTTTTTTATTCCATGTATTCGACCTAAACTCACACACACCTCCATCTAATTGATTTAGAACATACTATTTCTGTGGACGGTGAACTACTGCCTCACGAAACGATGATTGTTCAATTATCTCCTACTACCTATCATGGTGGAAATTATGATGGAATTTTATTTATATATGATATATATTATATTTATGTTGTCTATATGATAATTTAATTTTTATTTACATACATACCTTTATTCTTTTCATGATGTGTAAATACGATAATTTCATTTGAGGAAGTGCGGACTACCGCCCCCTCAAAGTGATATAACTCATTCATGTCATACATGGAACATATAAATTATGGAATTAATGAACTTCCATAACATATATAAAATATTATTTTATACTGGAATTATAATATTCCTATGTATCATTTATTTTTAATTCCTTTAAATATGAAAATGAAATGAAAGTAGCTTTCATGCGTACGTACAACTTACCGTCTCCACGAATAGTACATTTCATTTCTTATCTCCAAATGTTATAGACTATTATAAATAAATATATACTAGATATAAATACATATATAATTGATATATATGATATTTAAATCCTGAATATGATTCTGTAGATAATGGAATTTTGACCACATAGACAATTTGTAATTATAACAAGTTCATTTTCGACTCAAGTACCAAATATCGACAAAACGACCGATATTAACTTAAATAATTATGAAATTTTTATAATATGGTAATAAGTTATATAAAATAAATAATAAAAATTAAAATTGTTCTTAATAAAGTATAAATTAACTTAAGTTTATTATTCAGGAAGAACAACGAACAGACATGACGAATCTGACTCAAGGTAAGGGAACCTTTCACCCTCCTCTTTTAATCAAAGAATTATTTTATGTTGTGCCTTTTAATTTCCATTTTATTATGTTGGGATATATTCTTATATATGTCATTATTTTTGTAAATTTTATTTCCAAGAGATGATAGACCCTTTTCTCTCTCAACAACTCATTTTCTGAATTTTTAAGTGACACTGTTATGTTGCCAAATTTTCATAAGGGAACTTCTTAACCCAATTTTCATTATTTGGGTTAATCTTATAATTCTTGATTAAGTTTTTCTATAATTATGTGAGAAATATATTTTTATGTCCTATATTGTATTTATACATTACTTATGTGTACCTATAGTGAAGACACATAATCGATCTATTTTATTTACAAAATGATCTTTATAAGGGACATTGTCTCAATATCCTTTCATTGAGCCATATTTTGATTTACACATGACTTTATTTTATATGTTGTATAAACCCCTTTCACTTTTCATTTCATTTAAAGGGAATATTTTTTCTATGTATCTTTTAACTAAATGACAAAAGGAATGTTTCTTTTTAATGTACGTGGTGACAACGACCTTTCTACCGCCATGAGAATTATTTGATATTTGGCTTCCTTAACAATACATAGTGTTTTTAAAAGTAAAATAAATGAAATATACCCTTTTTATATATTTTGGTATTGAAAATTGTTTTGATAATTGATTTATTATATCAATATCTTGAACAGATATCTTGTGATTGCAATATTGAAATGTTATCTTTCTTTTATGTGTTATTATTATGTTATGGTCCTTGGGAATTGTTTAAGTATACGGGTGGTTTCGTGATAAAATTAGGGTAAGTGAGCCTGAGATAGCTTTTCAATGCATTGGGTAACGTGACAGAGGTAAACATTAATGTTTCTCCTAAGATATTTACGGAATATATCATGATGGGTATTCCAAACATAACTCCTTATGTAGTTGTGAAAGCTGCAGTGTAAGTATGTTATGGATGAAACAAGTTACCATTATGATTTATGAATTCTATGTGTTATTCATAAATCTCATTATTTAATGAGTTATTTTAAATAGATTATGTTTTTTGAGTGAAAAATATGATTTCATTGATTTTTATGTATTGATAGACTAATGTTTTCTTTCCTTATTTTATAACCCTTAATAAGATTTTTATGATCCTCTTGGGTTTTTGAAATGTTTTTTATAGGGTATAAGTAAGGGTAAGAGAAAGGAAGTATTCAAGAAGATTTACATCAAGAAAATAACTCTTGTTTTATTTAAGTAGTTTTATTATTGTGAAAAAGATTTGGATAGAGAATAAGTGTATACTTTATAATTTTTGAGATGTAATGTAATAGTTACAGCCTAATTATCTAAAACTCTTAACCTAAAAAGATCCTCAATGTGAATTCTTTACTTAACTCAAGATTATGTAGTGTTTAAGGATGGGCCCTTGTAGTTGGTATTAGAGGTCATTTTAGATAAATTTAGAGGTTAGGGTGTTATTTAATCATAAGTGACATAACCATAATGGTTAGCATATTAGGAAGAGTAGTAGTTATATTAGATAAATTGAATGAGTTTAAGATAACATGAATAAGTATATATTAGTATTTACCCTCCTCATAAGATATTATATGATTATTTTAATGATATACTCACACTGACCTTTTTGGTTTCAGTAAATTGATGGATCTAGCAGGCACCGAAGTAACAATGGATGTGAAGAAAACTATGATGGTTTTTGAATGATCAACCAAATGAAATGGGAGTTGTAATGATAACTCTTGTGGTTATTATTAAACAAATATATGCAGTCAGGATTGACCACTTGAACCTTAGTGATTTTTCTAAGGCATCATATATGTGAGGAATGAATCCCAATGGAAGTTTAGGTAATAATCATAAAGGTAAGTATATTAAAAAAAACTATGTGTCAATGATGTGGAAAGAAACACCTAGGAAAATGCTTTAAAGGTATTGGAAGATGTTTCAGATGTGGTAATGAAGGTCATAAAGTAATAACCTGCCATGGAAAAAAGGAAGCATCCAGTTGACTCCAGGAAAGGGAAAGAAGTTATTTTCAAAGGATCAATTGAATGTTTTAAATGTGGTGTGCATGGTAATTATACAAATATATTTTCTATGAAGAATATTAGGGATTGGGATCAGTAGAATCATACAAATGTATGTTTACCAATTCCTAATGTCATTCCAATTGAAGATGAGGAAACTGAAAATGAACTATGAAAGGTATGGATTATTTATTAGCTCATGTTTTGACATTACTGAAATATTAGGACATTATGCATGATTTATTTTGTCGGAAAAAGTATAAAAGAATAATATGGAAAAACATGGATAAAGGATCATGAAGAATGTTTAATGATTAAGATGTCTACATTTTTGGAATTGAAGAGTTATGTGGGATCTATGGATGTATTAATGATATGATTACTTTGGAAGACTTTTTCTAGTATGTGTAACCTTGAATTTTGATATGTGAAAATGTTATTCAAGGAATAATTCTCTTTTATTTTGGGGATATAGTTATAAAGAACCATTTGGGTTTATATGATCTGTGAATTTGAGGCAATTATAATTTATTACTCTTTAGGATGAAAATGAAAGGTATGAGATAAAATTTGTGGTTAAAATATATTATGGTCATTTTTGACGAATTTATCTCATTTTTTGGAATGATATAATTTTTTTTTTAAAAAAGAACAACACGCAGACCGTGTGACAACTCGTCGCATCAGACAAAGCTACGGGAATCGAACCCACAACCAAAGTGCGATTGGGATTTATCATCTACCACTAGACTATGTGAAGTTGAGGGTTAGTATGACTTATTTGTTTTAGTTAAATGATTCTATGGATCAATAATAAGTTGATTTTGGGAACTTATTTTTGATCAAGTGGATATCCTTATAATAGGAATATGATTTGGTGATTAAGTGATAAAGGTTATTTTGTAAGACATTCTCTCTTTTGGGAACACTATATGCTTAAGGAGAAAAAATACTATAGGATCTCATTTGTGGAGTAATGGTTGAAATTTTATTTTGGAATAATCTATGTTTTTTTTGTGGACATATGGTGATTTGGGTTATTTATGGAAATGACTAACCTATCATAGAGAATATGTGATTAGGTTAATTACACTTTCATATGAGACTTTAAGAGTATTCGATGCTATTTGGATATAAATGTTAAGATTTACTATGAAAGACTATGTGATTAAATCCTTATGAGTTTTGGGTTTCGATCTTAGTTTTAATTACTTTGGAGAATTTTAAGGAAAACTATTTATTGAATGGCCTTTTTGAATTTTTTTATTGTTTATCAAATTTTGGAGATTAAGAGTAGTATTTATTTTAATAAATTATTATCCTTTTTGGGATTATCTACTCTCGTACTAACCATTTTGGTTTTAGTTAATGTCTAAATACAGAAGAAATATATAGTTCATTTTTTTGGATTATTTTATTATCTATAAGTTGATTCTAGCACTTTAAATGTGACCAAGTCATATTGAATACTCATCATTTGGAGAAAATATGAGTTTGTGGTAGTAATTTGATTAAAGGATGAAACACTACTTTTCAAGTAAGTATATTTCTTAATGATCTTAGTTTAGGTAGTAATAAAATTCCTCAACTCTATAAAAAGGATCTTGAATCAAAAAATTTATACGCTTGAATTTATCATCAGACTTTTACCCAACCAAAAATTTATGGTATTGTGGTGGTTAACTTTCTATGACCAAGTTCTCTATCACTCTCTATTAATCTATGAGAGTTATTTTCTCCTCCATATCCATGTTTTACTACATGGAATCCTAGTATGTGTTATCTCAGGTGACCTTTTTACTTTTCTTTCTTTCTTTTAAATTGATAGTTTTAATGACTCTTTTTCTCATGTGGGACTTTTAATGAAGTTTCCAAGCCCAATTTTAAAATTACAAGGACACAATTTCTAAAAGGGGGAAAGATGGAACAACCCAGGTATTTATAGAATAATACATTTTCATATCTATTAATATTTATAAATAAGATATTAATTTTATGTTAAATATAACACTTTTTCTAATATTTTGCTCAACACACAACAATTGGTTTCTTTGAGATCTTACGTTGCACACAACTTTGAGTTATACCAAAAAAATAATATAATATAATTATTATTTTAAATGATAGTTAATTCATAGTAATTGTATTGAAGGTAATGAAAAGAACTAACTACACTTTGATTATACATTTTTTTAAAAAAAATTACATTTAACCAATAAATTTTAGAGGCTTAAAATGAGAATGAATCCAATTTTAAGCCTGAAATACTCTGTTTTTTTTAAAAGGTCGTTTTACCACCTTTTGATGGAAAACCCTTTTTAAATATAGTTTTTGACAGATTTATATGTTTTATTTAAAAAAATAAACTTTTTATTTATAAGTGAAACATCAAATTTTACTTTGGATGAAATTTTGGTATTTTTCTAATCAAGTTCATTTTTTAATGAATAGTGAAAGATACTACATTTTAATTCAAAACCGTTTTTTCATCTAATTTATTTATATAGTTATATTTTCATTTTAATTGGTTTTAAACTATAATTGGATTATATTTTTATCATTTAATCCAATTTTGGTTATTTTAAGTAATTTCACTTTGAAATTGGACATAAACACATGTCAATCTTTTGGTAGTTTTTACTTCTTAAAACACGCTTTTTGGTTTCGACAACATGAATTAATTTTAAATTAATTTTTGAAACTTCTATGCTTTGAATTTGAAAAAATGGGTTACATATTTGGAATCATGAGGTCCAAATTTTTTAAATATGTACTTTTTATATTTAGACATTATTAATAGTAAGTTCATTAATTATTATATTTACCATGGTTAAAGAAAAAATCTAGTTAATTAGAGTAAAAAATAATATTATAATAATATTAAATTAGCCTAACACGTATTTTAATCATATTTTATGAGATATATATGGCCATGGAAATCCTTGGGTATATTTTAGGACCCCATGGAGCCACTTGTGTGTGAAAATGACATTTAATTACTTTTAATTTAAAGTTAAGGAAAATATAACATAAACATATATCTTTTACTAAAACAATTTTTATATGGGGTTATATAAGTAATATATTTGATTATAAATAGTAATTATAATTATAAAAATATTTCCTATATCATTTTATTTTATTTATAATTTTTAGATATCAAATAAATAAATATATTTATGACACAATGATGATGTAGTGATTACCTTGTTAAAGAATGTTTCAAATAAATTATATTATAAAAATTAAAATAAATTTATTTTGAAGTTTTTTATTCCATAAAAGAATTTTATGGATGATTATTCCTTGTTATATTTGAATTAATTAATTTTTTTCCAAATAATCAATTTGTTATGGATTTTTAAAAATCCATGATATGAATAGTATAAAAATTGACATAAATGAGTTTTTAAAACAAATACTATTTTAATAAATGATATAATAGTCCTAAAAATATAAGATTCATAAAAATGAATTATATAATATTTAAAATTTAATTAATTAACCACTTGAGGTTATATTTTCATTTTATGATAACTATATTAACCATATTGTATGAATATACAAGATGACATGGTAAGAGTCAAATTAGTTAACTGAGGGTTAAAGCTAAACAATAAGGTAAAATTTGAAACCAAAACTTTTCTAAAACCTATTGGTTGAGAGGATTTAGAAAAATACTCATCTTATATTTGAATTAAATTAGTTTTTGACCTTTTAAAATCTAAATTAAATTTATAATTAAATAATATTTCAAAGTCTTCCAAAAGTACCCCTCCTACCTCTTATAAAAGGCCACCACCTCTAACCCTTACTCACACCTCCAAAACACCTTGTCTCATCCAAACTCTTCCCAAATAATCTCCCAACATCCATATATTCCTCCTATAATCCTTACTTTTGGAATAAGTCAATTCAAGAAGTCCTTTTATCTTAAATCAAAAGGAGTTACCCGATTTGAGGTAATGTCTTCTCTCAAGCTTCTTTCATTTATTTTCCCTTCTCCAACCCCCTAAACTCTCTTTATTCAATTATTTTATAAAAACACTAGTATCTTAAAAGTACTAGGATTTTTTTTATTCCAATTATTCTACTTAAACTCATACACACCTCCATCTAATGGATTTAGAACATATTGTTTCTGTTGACGGCGAACTGCTGCCTCACGAAACGATGATTGCTCAATTATATCCTACCACCTCTCATTGTGGCCATTATGATGGAACTGTATTCATATGTGATATATATTATATTTTTATTTTATCTATCATACTGTAATTTTTATTTACATACATACCTTTATGCTTTTCATGATGTGTAAATACGATAATTTCATTTAAGGAAGTGTGGACTACTGCCCCCTTAAAGTTATATGACCCGTTCATGCCATACATGGAACATGTAAAGTGTGGAATTAATTAACTTATTTAATTTATATAAAATGTTATATTATAATATAATTATAATATACCTATATATCATTTAGTTTTAATTCTTTTAAATATGAAAATAAAATGAAAGTAGTGTGTGTGCGTACATACGACTTTCTGTCTCCATGAACGATACATTTCATTTATCATCTCCAAATGTTATAGAATATTATAAATATATATTTACTGGATCTAAATACATATTTAATGGATTTATATTATATTTAAATCATTATTATGATTATGGAGATAATGTAATTTTGACCACATAGACAATTTGTAATTATAATAAGTTCATTTTTGACTCAAGTACCCAATATCAACAAAACGACTGATATTAACTTAAATAATTATATAATTTTTATAACATGGTAATAAGTGATATAAAAGGAATAATAAACTTGAAATTGTTTTTAATAAAGTATAAATTAACTTAATTTTATTATTCAAGAAGAACAAGGAACATATGTGACGAATCAGACTCAAGGTAAGAGAACCTTTCACCCTCCTCTTTTTATCAAAAACTTATTTTATGTTATGTATTTTAATTTCCATTTTTCTATGTTGGGATATGTTCTTATATATATCCTTATTTCTTTACATTTTATTTCCAAGTGATTAGAGACCCACTTTTCTCTCAGCAACTCATTTTCTGAATTTTTAAGTGACACCGTTAGGTTGCCAAATTTTCATAAGGGAACTTCTTAACCCAATTTCTATTCTTTGGGTTAATATTATAATTCTTGATTATGTTGTACTAAGATTATGTGAGAAATAGATTTTGATTTCATATCTTGTATTTATACATTACTTATGTGTACCTATAGTGAATTCACATAATCAATCTATTTTATTTTCAAAATGATCTTCGTAAGGGACTTCATCTCAATCTCCTTTCATTGAGGCCTATTTTGATTTATACACTAATTTATTTTATATGGTGTATAAACCCCTTTGAATTTTCATTTCATTAAAATGGAATCTCTTTTCAATGAAGCATTTTACTAAACGACAAAAGGAATGTTTCTTTTTAATGTACACGGTGACAACGACCTTTTTGTCGTTGTGAGCATTATTTGATATTTTTCTTCCTCTACAAGTCATAGTGTTTTTAAAAGGAAAATAAACTCCATATACCCTTTTTATGAATTTTGGTATTGAAAATGGTTTTGATAATGGATTGATTATGTCAATATCTTGAACTGATATCTTGGGATTTCAACGTGGAAATGTTATTTTTCCTTTATGTGTTATGATTATATTATGGTTCTTGGGATTTTTTAAGTATACGGGTGGTTTCATGATAAACATAGGGTGAGTGAGCCTGAGATAGCTCTTCAATGCATTGGGTAACGTGACGAAGGTAAACATTAATGTTTCTCCTAAGAGATTTAGGGAATATACCATGATGGGTATTCCAAACATAACTCCCTATGTAGTTGTGAAAGCTACAATGTAAGTATGTTATGGATGAAACAAGTTTCCATTATTATTTATGAATTCTATATGTTATTCATAAATATTATTATTTAATGAGGTATGTTGAATATATTATGTTTTATGAGTGAAAATTATGATTTCATTGATTTTTATGTATTGATGGACTAATGTTTTCTTTCCTTATTTTATAACCCTTACTGAGCTTTTTATGCTCATCCCAAGTTTTTGAAAAAAAAATTCACAGGGTATAAGGAAGGGTAAGAGAAAGAAAGTATTCAAGAATATTTATATCAAGAAAATAACTCTTGTTTTATTTAAGGAGTTTTGTTATTGTGAAAAAAAATTGGATAGAGTAAAAGTGTCTAATTTGTAATTTTTGTGATGTAATGTAATAGTTATGACCTAATTATATAAAACTCTAAACCTGAAAAGATCCTCAATGTGAATTATTAAATTAAATCAAGATTATGTAATGTTTAAGTCTGGGGCCTTGTAGTGTTGGGCAAAAATCCCTCAAGGTATCATTGAAGCATTTTTGAGGTGATTGTGTTTGTTGACAAAGTGGACATCTGAGTTGTGATTGTTGACAAAGAGGATTTCATGGTGGAATGTCAAGTTTAAGAGCTGAGGTCAACGATCCATGTTTGATTCAAGAACGTCGATAAAAGGAATGGATGATATGGAGGCGGTACAAAAGAATAGATACAAGGTGGCGTCGTTTTCCAGTGTTTTCCAAATTTTTGGGCCTAAAAATCGGAAAATGAAGAAAAGTGTTTTTGGCAAAGGGACTTGCGCGTCGTGGACTTGGAGTATAGGAAACTTGTGCGCCATATGTTTTTCAAGATCAGAAGATAAAAATATGGCTAAGTAAATAGGTTCGTGCAAGTTTGGGAGTTGGTCGCGCAAGTGTCTAAAAGGAGAGAAGACTTGCGCACCGAGATTGGGTCGCGCAGGTGACTTGTGCGCTGTCGCGCAGGGTGGTCAGATTGCCTATAAATACTGGACCACCCCTCCTCATTTTTTACCAGAGTTCAACTCAGAGCTCCCGTCGTGCAGGTGTGGTGGTCGCACAAGTGGTGTGTGTGGTCGCGCATGTGGGAGTTGCGCACCAGAGGTTGAAGTTGTGCGCCGGTGCTAGAAGTTGCGCGCCGGTTGGCAGTTGTGCGCCAATATTGGTTTGGGCGTAAAAGGGAGAGAGTCACGCAAGTTTGGAGCTGAGGAATCTTGTGTCGCGCAAGTGTCAGAGGAGGACTTGTGCGCCCGTTGTGACTTGTGCGCCGATACTTGCGCGCCGTGATTGACTTGCGCGCCAAGTAAGGCTTTGTTCCAGCAGTGCTTCTCGGACTGCGTGGAAGCTGGAAGTTTGCCCGATACCTTCGGTGAAAAGAGATGTTCATCTTCGGGTGAAAGTTGTACTTCAACAGAGCATCTACACACATAGAAAGATGCATTCATTCATGCAAATGAAGAGACCTACAGGTCTATAAACTGTGAGTGGATTCCTTCCATGAGCAGTGAGCTTAGGAAGAGGAAGAAGGTGATCCTCTCCACCGGCAGTGAGCCAGAGAGAGAGAAACAGGGAGTGACCCTTGGGAAAGCAGTGAGCTGACCCTAAACCTTGTATAGGCAGTGATCCTGGGCATAGAAGTGATCTAGCCCGAACATTGTAATCCATAGCTAGTGAAGTCTAGTGGAATTTGGTACGAACCGGAAACTTGTCGGCGTATGCTCCTTGGACGTAACCCTTAGTGGTGAACCAAGTAAAAATATCTGTGTCTGCCTGCTTATTTCCCTGCATTGCATTCAAAGCATCATCATCAAGTAAAAGAGACAAGTGATCACAGTAACCACACAAGTGCAAACAAAGTGACCCCTGTAACAAAGAGGTCAAGATCTAGTGGGGAAGAAATAGCTTTGAAAAAGAATATCCATACCCTGATTCACCCCCCCTCTCAGGGTATATAGGCCCCTATTGGTCCTAACAATTGGTATCAGAGGGAAGGTTGCTTTAACCGGATTTGTTTGCTCCGACTTGGTGTAGTTGATCAGTGTGGTTAAAGAATCAGTCTGATCTTATCTCAATCTGCCATGGGAAAAGGAAAATCATCAAAGAAGAATCAGAAGTCAGGTAAATTCCCTCAGTGTGGAAGTGTTTTTAGAAAAAGTGTGATTCAACTAAAAGAATCAAACACCTTACTGAAGGAAGGTCTGGATGAATCAGACAGCAAAAAGATTGATTCACTCAATCAAGATGTTGGAATGAGTGAAGTATATGTGCATCAGAGTGATACTGAAACAGAAGAAGAAATTGAAGGAAGAAGAGATATGCAAGCTGAGTTCGAGGCTGCTCTTGAAGAGATAGATGTTTGGAGAGACAAAACCAAGAATGCTAACAAAGTTTTCCGCGATGCCAAAGTCTATATGCAGCAGCAGGAAGAAGAGAAGTCTGAGTTGATAAATAAAATTGAGAAACTCAAGTTATCAGCACCAGAGAACTCTGAATCAGTTAGTGAGTATAAGCTTAATATTGAAGAACAGAAAAGGGAGATTGATGGATTGAATAGAAAAGTGAAAGATCAATTCAAAAGCATCGAAGAACCTAATATTCCAAGTGACATTGGAAACACTGAAGAAGCCAAATCTAAAGATATTCAGATCAAGGGATTGGAGATTGAGGTCAACAAGCTAAAAGGCTTAAATCAAAGGCTTATTGATATAGTTACTGACCCAACAGAGAAGAATGATTCACATGCTGAAGAGCTGCAGAAGATGGCTAGAATGAAAGGAAAACAAAAGGCTGGTGATTATGAAGAGAGTCAAAAGATAGATGAAGCACAGAATCTTAAAACCAGAAATAATGATCTAGCAGCACAGTTGTCTGCAGAGGTTCGGAAGAATCAAAGGCTACAACAAGAAAATGCATATTGCTCTGACTCTGTCGCTCAAAAAAATTGAAGGTAAAGGAGCAAAATGACATGGTTGATAAGCTAAAGTATGAACTAGAAGATGAAGTGAGTAGAGGGAAGCTTCTCAAGGAAAAACTTGATGACCAACTTGAATCAAGGGATATGAAGATTAAAAAGTTGGTAGAAGAGCTAGAATCAGTCAAGCAGGAAATAGAGAAGTCTAAATACAAAGGTAAGCCCAAATTGAAGGATGCACTGCACTTGCTATTTGATCATCCTTCGACAGGTGATGATAAAATGAAAAGAAAATATGCTATTTCTGAAGAGAAACAACAGAATATTCTCTTAGCTCAAAGACTAGCATGTTTCGGAAAAGCTGGTATTGGATTTGATGAATCACCTCCCATGCGTGATAAGAAGAGAGCCGTGAACAGTTCTAGGAGTGGAGAAAACCTGTAGGTGCTGGAGATAGGCCTAAGAGGTTAGTTACAAAAAGAAGTGACGACATGTGCTATTTCTGTGGGATTCATGGCCACACATCAATCTTCTGTCCAGAGGCTCAGGAATACATTTCGTATTGTGAAAACAGAAAATGTACAAAATCTGAGAATAAGATGAAGCGTCATGAGAAATCAGAAAGAAGAGTCTCTCAAAGGAAAGCATTTGTTAGATGTTATTACTGTGGAAGTATGGGACACACCATGCGTATGGTTCAGGAAGCTCAGGATATCGATGCCAGAAGAAGAAAACAATTTCCATCAACATCTCAGCAAATAAGTGATGAAATGAGGTATGCCTTTAATAGAAAATGTTTCATATGTTCTGATCATGGGCATTTGGCCAGACAGTGCAGTAAGAAGAAAGCGGGGAAGGAAAAAGACCCGAGAAAGAGATTACCAACTCTAGTGGTACATAATGAAAAATTATACACTGGGAGACAAAGTGGTAAGGTGAAAAATAGGCTTAGAGTCTTAGGGGAATCACATGGAGCTGAACTAAAGGTGTATCAATCACCTCCTCTATCGTACTCACAACCGCTCTCAAGGAGAGAATATGAACAAACCTGGAAGATCAAGGGGAGATCTACTCCAACTGCGATGAAGAAGAATGAATGTTCAATGGAGGACTCACCACCAGCGAAAAAGAGTGTGGTGACTCAGACATCTGATAAAAGAAAGATGAACGAAGAATGCATCGCGAAAACCACATGTCGTGTTTCTCAGCTAGAAGTGAAGGAAATAGGAATACCCCTAAGATGGGAGAAGAAGAAAGGGAAGATGCCAAATAGAGAGGTTCCTACTCACAGAAATAATCAAGGAAAATGGAATTTTGGTAGAACCTCAAAGAAGGAAATGTGTACTAGCGGGTTTATACCCCAATCGGTGAGAAAGGACGAGCCTACCAAATCTACATATCAGAAAAAGGCTCAGAATGTAGGCAATGAATGCCTAGTCATATGGCCAGAACAGTTGAAGTTGGCCAGGCAGTTGGAGGAAGCAAGAAAGGAGTGTGATGCCCTCCGAGAAAGAATCAAAGGGTTGACCCATCAGGATCAACCACAATCCTCATCTTGAGGAGTCCAGAAGAAATCCCCTCTCCCTATGTATATAAATGCTATCAACTTATGATCTGTGTGTTTCAGGTTTTAGGGAGATACAATCCAAGGGGAAGTGGCATCTAAGGATGCAAAGTGGAGAAGTGATGTGCTCCAGAGTTTCAATTGATACAAATCAGATATCAAAGTTGATGAGAAAATGGAGGAACAATGCACAACAGGAAGTGTTTGTGTTATTGACTTTGTCTCTTGTTTCCTACACCGAGTTCCAACTCAGTAGGCCTAAAGATTTTGTTAATGTCTCAACTATTAGTGGAAGATGGGAACAAATGATGCAGAAGGAGAAGAATGACGTTTATGGGTCTAACCCCAGGAAATGTTGCATAACATAGGGGGAGCATTTAACAACAAAATCAAATGTCAGATCCATCAAGGAAATAATTGGATGACCCAGCTCAAGATTTGCCTATCGAGAGAAGACATACTATGAGAGAAGCAGTAGTGATCAAGCATTTCATGATTATTTATTTTGATCTAACATTATGGTATCAGCTGACTGTTTTCAGGATACTAAGAAGCTGCGAGAAGTAGTTGAAAGGAATGATTCCACTAAACAATGAAACAGTGAAAAATTTTCTGATAAACGTGATGAGGAGGAAGGAAACAAAGGGGGAGAATAAGTGACTAATGATGATTTAGAAAATAAAAATCCTCATCTACAACATAGTCAAAGAGATGAGATGAAATTGACATGTAGAATATCATTGGTGATTTGTCAGCTCTAGTTCAGACAAGGAGAATGGAATCACTGCAGAAAACACCTTTTAGATTCCAGGTTGAGTTGAAATGCTTTTCTGATGGAGCCGGAAATGAAAACTGGGTTCAGGCTATGAATGAAGAGCTTGATCAGATTGAGAAGAATCAGACATGGGAGATTTTTTCGAGGCCAGTAGACAAGAATGTCATCGGGAC
Organism: Viscum album; assembly: GCA_963277665.1. NCBI lineage: Eukaryota > Viridiplantae > Streptophyta > Magnoliopsida > Santalales > Viscaceae > Viscum > Viscum album. Next base: position 1,649,563,259 of record OY728137.1, on the reverse strand, counting down.
TAAATGGGTCTATCGCAACAAGAATATGACTGAAGATGGAACATTGATTCGGAACAAAGCACAACTAGTGTGCAAAGGATACTCCCAGAAAGAAGATATTGAAGTTTATGAGACATTTTCACTGGTTGCAATGCTGGAGTCAATCAAATTATTCCTAGCCGTTGCAGTACAATTGGTCTACAGGTGACACAGGGAAAGAATGGAACATTCATTTCTCAATCCGAATATGTGAATAGGGTTTTGGAATGATTTGGAATGGAGAATTCCAAAGAAGTAAAGACTCCGGTTGATACCCGGATGAAATTGTCAAAAGATGATAGTGGCAGGGCAGTTAATTTCACTGAAAACAGGCTGATTATCAACAGTTTGCTGTAATTTACCGCAACAGAGCCTGAAATTGTATTCGCCACATTCCAAGTAGTGAGACATCAGAGTAATCCCAAAGAAAGCCACATGCTTGCAGTAAAAAGAATACTTCGATATATCAAGGGCACGGTGGACTTCGGTTTGATATACAACGACAAATCTCAGACAGAGTTATTGGGATATACTGATGAAGACTGGGCCGGTTCAGCGGATGACAAGAAATCAACATCTGGAGGTGCATTTTATCTTGGCGGACTATGTATTGCTTGGTTAAGCAAGAAGCAGGATTGCATTTCATTAAGCACAGCAGAAGCTGAGTATATTGCGGACACTCAAGCATGCACATAATTATTGTGGATGAAGCAGCAGCTTGAAGATATGGGAGTTAAAGTGAAGTCTCCAATCTGAATCCAATGCGATAACTCAAGTGCTATAAATCTCAGCAAAAATCCCGTCCATCGTTCTAGGACAAAGAAAATTGAGATAAAGTATCATTTTATCAAGGAAAAAGTTGAGTAGAGGATCGTGAAGTTGGATTATGTGCCTACAGAGCTACAGGTTGCAAACATTCTGACAAAGGCCTTACCTAAGGTAGCTTTTGAGAGGCATTGACTAGCTCTGGGAGTTCAGTCGATTCCCCGCACTTAAAATAGTGTGGATGTGGGACCTCCCCCCTCTCCCCGAGGTATAATGTGTTCTTCCCTAATATGCTAATATGTGTTCTCTACTATGTTACAGACTACAAAGGAGTGTCCTTTGGGTTCGTTGACAAAGGGGGAGAAAAGTGTTTGTTAAAGGAGGAGAAAATAGTGATTGTTCAAGGGGGAGACAATGCGGAGATTTGATAAATCATAATTGATACGGGGAGAAGCTGACAGGTGGAGCAGCCAGAAAGGGGGATCAATGAGAAAGGGGGAGCGTATTAAATCTGACGATGCTAGAAGTGATCGATCAAAGAATAGATATCACGACAGCTGAGGATCTTGATAAAAGCAGAAGAGTGGTGTTGGACAGTGGTAAGAATATTTCCAAACCAAACATTGGTCTTCCAACAAGTCCATCAACAATTGGTATCAGTTTAGTACAAATTGGTATCAGTTTGGTGTCAACAGTGGATGTCAAAGATGAAGTGATTCATTGATGAACTTTTCATTTACTCTTGTTTCTCACGCCGAGCATTGCTCATGTGGGCTTAGAGTATGTGTTGAGTAAATCCTTGATCGCTATCAGAATCGCAATGAGGCGAATGGAGGCTGAAGAATCAATGACGTATCTTTGTTTGGAAGAGTTGTCAACAAACCCAAAGGGGGAGATTTTGGGCAAAAATCCCTCAATGTATCATTGAAGCATTTTTGAGGTGATTGTGTTTGTTGACAAAGTGGACATCTGAGTTGTGATTGTTGACAAAGAGGATTTCATGGTGGAATGTCGAGTTTAAGAGCTAAGGTCAACGATCCATGTTTGATTCAAGAACATCGATAAAAGGAATTGATGATCTGGAAGCGGTACAAAAGAACAGATACAAGGTGGCGCCGTTTTCCAGTGTTTGCCAAATTTTTGGGCCTGAAAATCGGCAAATGAAGAAAAGTGTTTTTGGCAAAGGGACTTGCACGCCGTGGACTTGGAGTATAGGAAACTTGCGCGCCATATGTTTTTCAATATCATAAGATCAAAATATGGCTAAGGAAATAGGTTCGTGCAAGTTTGGGAGTTGGTCGCGCAAGTGTCTAAAAGGAGAGAAGACTTGCGCGCCGAGATTGGGTCACGCAGGTGACTTGCGCGCCGTCGCGCAGGGTGGTCAGATTGCCTATAAATACTAGACCACCCCTCATCATTTTTTACTGGAGTTCAACTCAGAGCTCCCGTCGCGCAGGTGTGGTGGTCACGCAAGTGGTGTGTGTGGTCGCGCAGGTGGGAGTTGCGCGCCAGAGGTTGAAGTTGTGCGCCGGTGCTAGAAGTTGCGCGCCGGTTGGAAGTTGTGCGCCAATATTGGTTTGGGTGTAAAAGGGAGAGAGTCGCGCAAGTTTGTAGCTGAGGAATCTTGTGTCGTGCAAGTGTCAGAGGAGGACTTGCGCGCCCGTTGTGACTTGCGCGCCGATACTTGCGCGCCGTGATTGACTTGCGCGCCAAGTAAGGCTTTGTTCCAGCGGTGCTTCTCGGACTGCGTGGAAGCTGTAAGTTTGCCCGATACCTTCGGTGCAAAGAGATATTCATCTTCAGGTGAAAGTTGTACTTCAACAGAGCATCTACACACATAGAAAGATGCATTCATTCATGCAAATGAAGAGACCTACAGGTCTATAAACTGTGAGTGGATTCCTTCCATGAGTAGTGAGCTTAGGAAGAGGAAGAAGGTGATCCTCTCCACCGGCAGTGATCCAGAGAGAGAGAAACAGGGAGTGACCCTTGGGAAAGCAGTGAGCTGACCCTAAACCTTGTATAGGCAGTGATCCTGGGCATAGAAGTGATCTAGCCCGAACATTGTAATCCATATCTAGTGAAGTCTAGTGGAATTTGGTACGAACCGGCAACTTGTCGGCGTATGCTCCTTAGACGTAGCCCTTAGTGGTGAACCAAGTAAAAATCTTTGTGTCTGCCTGCTTATTTCCCTGCATTGCATTCAAAGCATCATCATCAGGTAAAAGAGACAAGTGATCACAGTAACCACACAAGTGAAAACAAAGTGACCCTTGTAACAAAGAGGTCAAGATCTAGTGGGGAAGAAAGAACTTTGAAAAAGAATATCCATACCCTGATTCACCCCCCCTCTTAGGGTATATAGGCCCCTATTGGTCTTAACATGTAGCTATTCTGGAAGAGTCATCAGAGTATATTGATTGGCTTGATGTAGAAATTTATTGACTATAATCATGGTTTAAGGACCATTTAAAAATTATTAAAAACTCATAAGATGTTTTGGAACATAAGATTTGGATTTAAGAGTAGTAAAAAGTCATCAATGACCTCATGTCCATACTAGAGGATAAGGATAAGGCAGTTGAGGGATGTGAAGAAGATGTTGTTACTCTAAGGATTAAATTGAAAATTGAATCAAAATCAATGAAAAAAGAAGAAGAAATTATATTTTAGAAGATTCTCATTTGTAGAACTGTTAGAAAGAGATAAATGTGGTTTTTAAGGATTAGAGAAGGAATTGAATGATGATATATCCACATGTATGGGAAAAAGTGGAAATGTTTGTAATGATGAAACATCAAAGAATGGAAATAAAATGATCCAAAATAAAGTAAAATAGAAAGTTGTACATATCACAAAGGCACCTGATGTCCTAACAAAAGAACCCTCAAATAAAATAGAAATGAGAACTAAAAATTATCCTCAAGTATCCAGAAATGATCTCTAGTCAAGTACTTTTCTTAAATAGAGTACATGAGAAGGAATCTAAGTGAGAATATATTTCCTCTTATGAAATGTCAATTCCATGGATTTCTAGGCCATACCATGTCGTATTGTGAAGATACAAGGATATATCTGAATAGGGAAGTTCTTGAAAGTAAAAAAAGGTGAATGAGACCATATCCTTCATCATATATAAGAAATAGTTTTTATAGATATTGTTTTCACTATTCTAACTATGGCCATAAATCTATTCATTGAAAGCCAAGGAAAGATAAGAACATCACATACAGAACTCAAAGAAAATTTGATACCCACCAACCAGGAGGAGTTCCTATTATAAATAGGTATTCTCATATGGAAGAAAACTATGAGTATGATAAATCCACACATATGGAAAAGAGATTGGAAAGTCTATCTTTAGACTCCAAACAATCAAGTATCTCATGGAAGGAAAAGAATAAAATCGAGAAATCCAACCTTGTATAAATTTTTATCAAAGCTACCGATAATAGTAGCACCTGGATTATCAACAAAGATAATCATACATATGACAAGAAATTCATATTTATTTAATAATTTTAAGAAAAGGGTTGATGGAAAATTAAGGTTAAAAAATTATGGTTTTTTATATATCAATGGCAGAGGAAGTACAAAACTAGAAAATTGCAGGCTTATAAAAACTTAATTTTTGTATGTTGACTGATTACGTTATAATATATTAATTGTGAGTAAAATTTGTGACAAAAAACTTATAGTAAAATTTAATAAAAATGGGTTCACTTTCAAAGTAAATATAAGTAATTATATTGTAAAGGGAAATGGATGTATTAGGTACATAGTTAATGGGTCAGATATGACTAAATGCTTCTGAGCAGCGGCGTCTTCCCCCTCTCCTGAGGCTAGGGTTTCCCCAAGGTTTTCTCCCTCTTACCACTTTCATCCAGACTCATTCACCAGCTCTACTCTCGTCTCAGTTACGGCGGCCTCGTCCTCGGTTCGACGACATCCTGGCATGGATCATATGGGTGTTGGGTGTCTCGACCTTGGATCGACGTCAGATCTAGCGTATTTCCTGTTTAGTGGGCTCCTCCACTCTTGTATCGATGTCAGATATGGCATGCATCTGTTTCCAGGCGGCGGCCTCGGATGATGGTTCCTGGACTGCGATGGATCTATCCTTCCGGAGGCACAGTGTCAGCTTTTTCTGGGTTGGTGTCGGTGCGGACTCGCGTCAATTCTGGTGCGGTTCGTCTTCCTATGGTGGCGCGGTGTTGGCTTCAGAGAGGCTTGGAGGGGGGAATATATGTCTCTCTGGTGCCTGGTCTTGTTTTGATGCAGCATGATATTGTTTGATGCTTATTTTTTCACTGAATCCCAATCTGGTTTTTTGAATTGTGCTATGTGGGCAGTTTCTGCAGGAGAGTCAGGGTGCAGGCGTGGGAGTTGTCTACTCCTGGATGGCTTCAATCTGGTCTTCGAGAAACAGGGTTGGTGTGTAGCTGGACTTGACAGCAAGGAACAGTCTCAGAGAGGATTCAGAGCTGACTTTTCATTTTTGCAGGGTTTTTCGGATTTGGTTGTTTGAGAGGGTATGGCGTCAGCCGTCAGATCAGGCCTGTGCTTTGACACAGGACACTTGCTTGATGATCTGTCATGAAAAGGTGGAGGGTTCTTCATGATCATTTGTTGGTGTGGGTTTGTTCCATGTTTTTGTCTGGTTTTTATCTCTTTGACCTTCGAGTCATTGATGTCATATGTCCATGAAGTCTGGGTTCCCCCCTTATTCCCTTAAAAGGGGACTTTTCTTTAAATAAAATTAAAATTTTAAGGCCTTCGGGCTGTTGGATGGATATCGTAAAGGGAAACAGAATAGATGGAAATGTATACCAGGTTGAAAGTAAAGAGAACATTTGTTACTTGGAAATTGAAGAAGAAAAAAACTTGTGGCACTAAAGGTTGGGTCAAATTAACCAACACAAAATAGAAAATATATCTAAGATGAATATATTCATTGATATTTCTGATATGAATCATGAATGAAAAAATACATGAGATACTTTCATGAAAGGAAAGATGGTTGGGATTTTATATCAAATGAATAACAAAAGGGCATCAAATCTACTTAATCTCATCCATACAGACATATGTGGTCCAATAAATTTTGATTGAACATATGGAGAGAGGTACTTCATTCATTTTATAGATGATTATAGTATGATGGATTGTGTAATGATTATACATAGGAAATGAAAAGTGTTTGATTTCATGAAAAGTTATCATCGAATAACTGATAATGATACTAGCCGCATAGTAAAAGTTCAATGATATAAAAATGGATTATAATACACATCCATTGAATTCAAAAATTACCTGTAAAAATATGGAATAAATCATGAAGTAGAAATAGTGAGAACCCTATAGAAAAATGGATTTTTTGAATGCATAAATTTAAAGGTGAACAATATGGACAGAACTATGTGGATTGAGAGTCGTATCTCTCATCATTACTGGAAAGAGGTTATTCAAGAATTAGTGTACACTGAAAATCAAACATGTCTTTTTATGGGAGAAAAAAAAGACACCACATGAGTAATGGTATGGAATGAATCCCTCTCTAAAATATTTTCATGTTTTTAGAAGTAAATGTTTCATTCAAAATAAATAAGGAAATCAAGGAAAGTATGGTGATATTACAAATAATGGAATATTCCATGGATATTAAATGAATAGTAAAGACTAAAAATGTTGCAAAAATCATCTTGGAAGAATTATGGAAATCAGTGATTTCAATATCATTTAAGATAAAACCATAAATACCTTAAGGATATTATATACTAATATGATAGAATATAAATAAGAAAGTAGACATGGGACCAATTCAAGTACAGAGATAGTGGAATTCCTAAAAAACATTTAGGGATCACCAAACGATGATAATTTATAAGAATAATAAGAAGAAGAAACTATAGCTAAAGAAACATCATTGAAAACTTACAGGATAAATATAATAGTATAAATTGATCAATCCAAAATTATTAAAGATTGGAAAGCACCCACAAAGACCAGGAGAATAAGGAATTAAAACACATTCTTCCTTATTATATATTGTGAAACCAACCACATTTGAAGAAGCAGTAATGGATTAATCCTAGGTTAAGGCCATAAATGAAGAACTATATTAGATTGAAAATAACTATACATGGGATCTTGTTAAGAAACCTAAAAATCACAATATGATTGGAACAAAGTGGATCTTTAAAAACAAATTCAATGATCAAAAAAACATGAACAGAAACAAGGAATGATTAGTGTGTAAAGGCTATGCACATATTGAAGTAATCTATGTTGAAGAAACATTTTCTCTAGTAGAATTACAGGAGTTGATCAGGCTTTTCGTTTCGATGGAAATTAAAATAGGTTAAAAGTTTATCAGATGGATATCAAAACACCATTCTTAAATGGAATTCTTGAAAATGAAGTATACATCGAACAACCATTGCGATTTATAATTTAAAATGATTAATAAAAGGTTTTTATATTAAATAATACTCTCTATAGTCTAAAATATGAACTTCATGCATGGTATTATCGACTGGATTCTTATCTAAAGAAGCTTCTATTCAAAATAGGCATTTTTTATTATAATCTCTAGGTGAAGAATTAAAAGGAAGATCAATTTACGGTGCTTGTATATGTATATGATATTATATTTATTGAAAGAAGGTAGGTATTACTGGAATAATTTTCTAATGAAATGTAATGATAATTTTAAATGTTTTTGATTGATGAAGTCACATAATTCTTAGGGATATAGGTGATTTGGAAGAAGGATTACACCTTCATATCTCAGACAAATTTGAAAGAGATATACTGAAGAAATTAAACATGCATGACTACAAAATGATTTTGACTCTGATTATGGTTGAGGAAAAACTTGGAAAGCATAAGGATGGGACATCTGTGGATCCCACCCTATACAAGAAAATCAATAGAAGCCTATTATATTTGACTATGACATAACCAGATGTCATCTTTGCAACATTTTTAGCGACCCACTTTTAAATTAATCTGAAGGAAGATCATTTGGAAGTAGTTAAAATAATCATGAGATGTATTTAAGGTACTCTCAATTTTGAATTATACTTTGCTGAAAGAAGATATAATGAATTATCATAATTTTATGATGTTAATTGGGATGGATATGTGTTGGATAGAAATTCTATAAGTTGTGGTGCATTATTTATTGGAAAGAAATGTATAGGATATTTGATAAAGTAACAAGAAATCACTTCTCTTAGTATGATTGGAGAAGAGTATATTTCTATTAAAAATTCATGAAATCAGCTATTTTGGATGAAGAAATAGCTGACTGATATTGGTGATGAGGTGAAACAACTGATGGTGATTCACTATGAAAATAATAACACAGTCGATATTATGAAGAATTTGTTTCATCACTCTTGTACAAAACACATTTACATCAGATATCACTTCATCAAGTAAAAATTTGAACAAGATATGATTAAAATGGATAATTATAGAACTGATAACCAAGTGGATGATATTCTAACTAAGATATTATCATAACATGTATTCAAAAAACAACAGTAGAACCTTAGTGTTCATCCACCTCTAAGTGCATGAGGATTTTATAGTCATTCCCCTATCCCCATTTGTGTTGACTATCCTAATCTTTTTGTGGAAGCGGTTCATGTTTATGGGGGAGATATGATCTAGGAGAAGTGTCTTTTTATGCTATATAAGTAAAAATACAGGTTTTTTTGGATTATTTCCAAAGGAGGTAATTGATAAATTTAATATCAATGTTTTAAAGGTTTTCTGTTTATAGATTTTTGACAAACCATGAAATGCTCTTGTGATATGATAAGAATCAAGAGTTATGAGTTCTTGGATCATAGATTGGACATCTTTAATCATTCCATAGATTGAGAACCCAATTCATGCCTCCCCTCTTTTATTCTACACTGATCTTTTCTCATGTAGACGTATATTATTGTATTAGTTGTTTCTCACCTTCCAGGTTTTGATAGCAGTTGGTACTTTATTGAATTTATCAACAGATTTCCAACAAACCCAAAGGGGGAGATTATTGGAACCAAGGCTTTTTATAGCTGGAAATGGAGTCTAGTTTATGTTTATTATCAATCCATACTAGGTTGATCTGAGATTTTTCAAGACAAGTGGTCTTATAGTACAAGCTGACTACAGTGTTGAAGGTACCATCATTTCCCAGTGTATTTTGAATTTGTGGGCTCAAACTCAAGAGGATGGACCAAGCTTCATGAAAGGTATATTTACAGAATTGAATCTTCCCAAATATGTTAAATGCATAATTTTCATGTCCACTGGGTTTCATAAAGAGTAGGTTTCACAAATGGTTTAGATTTAATGAAGGTGCAGAGCATCGTGAATACGTGATAGAAAACTATACATCTCCATGACTATAATAAGTAAAGCATTGAGAATGCGTGAAGGTTTTATGGTGTGTCTACATGACTATGAGAATGTTTGAGAATGGGATAAATTTCACTAGAGAATTGTTAATGAAGGATATTCATGAACATGAATTTAGATGTTCATAAAAAATTCATTGGGATCTTGGAATCTTTATGAAAGGAAAAGTCTATAAATAGGCAGCTACCCCCACATCATTTGTGATGAAAAAAACAATTGGAGAAAAGACTGAATCACTCCAAATTCACAAAGGATAAGAGATTTTAGAATCAAGTATCTATTGTGATATTTAGAATCATTAAAATATTGTCTTAGTATTGACCACTACTTAGGTATATCAAAAAAATGAGTGTCATGATGACTGATTATTCCATGGTAAATTAGTGTTTTATAAAGGTATTTTTCTTTATGAAGGTTGCGAGATTCATAAAGGGGATTCAAGAATGAGATTTGTAAAGTATCTTCATTAAGGAGCTTCATGAAGGATCTTCACGAATAGAAGTTTTGAATGTATGGTTCTAGTGAATAATGATTTCAAGTGCATCAAATTAGGACTTTGATGAAAGTAGAGTCTCGTTCTAGTCAGTGAAAAAGATATAAATTTCAATATACTGAGCTGACCTTCAAGTAATTAAACTGAGTAAGACCTTACCCAAAGTAGTGGTCAAGGGGGAGTCAATGGAAGTGTTATGAGGGAGTTGGTGTGTTATCTCTAAAATCTTGTAAAGTAAGTGTTCCTATCATAGAGTGAATGTGACTAAACTTCTATATTCCACAACTAGTGAAGATTAGTGGATTTTGGTACAACTGAAACACTGTTGTAATATTCTCCTTGGACTAGCCCTTAGTGGTGAACCATGTAAAATTTATTTTTTGTCTCTTTTCATGTGAATGTTTTATTTCTTCAAAATTACATCATAAAAGTTTAACAAGTTCCTACCAATGTGGGAACCTGATCTATCACTTTAAAAGAAAAAAATGACACTCTAATTCACCCCTCTACTCTAAGGGTGTTTCAGGGTCTGACACTGGGCAGAAACCATTCATTTCCTAATCATTTGAATTTTCTTTGTCATATCTTGAACATGACTAGGTCTTAATAATAACCTTCTATAATCTCTACTCAAAAACTTAGTGATTGATAAGGATGGATATACAATTCTTTGAACAGATTCATCTACATAATGGACTAATAACTGTTGTTATATAAAAACTCCACTAAAGGTAAATTATCCCCCATGAAACATGAAAATCCATTACACAAGCACAAAGCATTTCATCCAGTTTCTAAATTGTTCATTTAGACTACCCATCCATTTTAGGATGATACATTGTGGTCATGGTCAATTGGGTACCCAAATATTTTTGAAGTGATTATAAAATATAAGAGGTGAAACGAGGATCTCATTTAGAAATGATCAAAACTAGTATTCCATGTAATTTTACCACTTATTGATTCTAGATAATTTTTATTTTACATACCATTTTAGATTCATGAATTGGAATAAATTATTCTAACTTTGTGAGACAATCCGCAATCACCCAAATAAAATCATGCTTCTGAATAGTTTCTGGTAAAACCATGGTAGAGTATATAGTGATATGGTTCCATTTCTAGATAGGGATAGATAAATATTACAAAATTATAGATAGTAATTGATTCTATTACTTAACCTATTGACAAGTTAGGAATTTCAAATCAAAATCAACCACATTTCATTTCATACCTTCCCACCAAAAATGGGTTATTAGATCCTTGTAAAACTTTTTGATTCCTAGGTGAACCACCCATTTTGAATGGTGAAAAGTAAAAAATAATTTTTTCTTGATAATATGGTGGAATGAAAATTTGGTCATGAAAAATAAACATAGACTTATTATATTGTTTTCATCCATCCATGGTCTCCTCGCCATTAAGTTTTGAGTTCATGGTAAGGAAACAATAATATGATATTTGATCATCCTTGACTTATTCAACCAAGTCAGGAATAAGTGTCACTAGATAAAAGATTGTGACTTGATTTTTATTAGTTTAATCCAAATGAATATTCACTATAATACTCACTAATTTCCACTAATCATGATATTTTTTGGTTAATTGATTGTATGATTTTTTTATTAAATCATCTACAACATAATTTCATTTTCCAAGTGTATAAACCAAGTCAAAGTTAAACAACTATAGATATTTGATCCATTGTATTTGTATCAAGTTTAAATATATTTCCAAAAAAATGTGTTTCAAAATTTTATTGTATTTGAATACAATTGATTTATCACCAGATAGATAATGACATCATGTTTTCAAATCATGAACCACCATATCCAATTCCAAGTCATGGGTAAGATAATTATTTTTAAGAATTCGTAACTTTCGTGATACATAAGCTATGATATGGGATCCCTTTATGATAAAAAAATTGAGTCTCAATCCATAAGTGTCACAATAAACCACATAACCATTCATAGGTTCTGGAAAAAAATATTTGGTTCTAAAGTTGTCCTTTATATAAGCTCCAAAAAGGAATGTTGAAAATCCTCACTCCAATAGAATAGAGTTCCCTTTCTCATGATCACTTTCATATGAGATTTAAAACATGATAATTCCTAAATAAAGAGATGATAGTAACCAAATAATCCTAAAATTATTCATACACTACTATACATATTCCCTTTAAACAAGCACAAATAGGATTTTAACAATGCTAAAAAGGGTTGTTAATCACAGTGATGATAAAGGGGGTCCCCTTTATCAGCACTAAAAAGGAACTGATAAAGGTGATCCTTTATCCGTTCTAAAAAAATAACTGATAAAGGACCCTCATATCAATGCTAAAAATAGTGTTTATAAATTCCTAGCTAGCTAAAATGTGTTGTTAATATAACAGCACACCCAGAAAAAACCTGTCATTTTGGAAAATGCTATAAAACCAATAATTTCAAACAATGCTATATACATTTAATTGACATCATGAATAAAAAAATGTCTACCTATGTTTAATAAAAACACTTCTATATACATTTCAAATAATTTTTTATATAATTTCATTTAAAATTATCCAAAACATTTAAAAACATTAATATTTCATCTTTTTTCACTCATGATCCCCTTTCAAAAATGTCTTCCCATGGTATCAATTTCTGAACAAATCATATCAACCTGATAAAAAGACATCGCCTATATAAGAAAAAATATTGTGTTAGAAATACTATAAAGAAATAAATTAAACATTAATATGAAATAATTCCTTAATAAAATTTCAATATTTAATAAAAAATACACATTTAGAGTTATATTGGTCAAACCATGTTTTGTATTGAAGTGGGGTTGATTTTTACATGTCACAAATGAGTGGTGGATCATTGTCCTAAAATATCATAACAATAAAAATGTGTTTACTTAGTTTTGAGTATGTCACTTGTTCTTTTACTAAAATTAATGTCAATTTTAAATAATGACATGTTAGGAGTTATACCAGTCACATTGTGCGTTAGATTGTGGTTTGGATGATTCTTATGTATCAAAAATTAATGATGGGTCATTTTCCTAGAGTATCAAAACAATATGACTATGTTTTCTCAGTTTTCAGTATGCTAGTTGTGTTTTTTTACTAAAATTTCATTTCAAACTAGAAACAAGCATTATGAGTCATACTAGTTTCATTGTGTATTAGTTGGATGTGAGACTGCTTCATAGACATCAGAAATGAAGTATAAATTGTTTTCCTAAATTATCAAGAGAATCGATGCACGTTTTCTTGGTTTTCATTAAGTGACACATTTTGAACTAAAATGTAAATTTTAAAATGATAACTGATACTTTTAGTCATACTAGTCAAATTTTGTGTCACATTGAGGTGTGGTTGATTCATACATGTCACAAATGACTCATGGAAAATTTTTCTAAAGTATCAAAATAATCCGAATGCATTTTCTTATTTTTCAGTATGTCACTTGTTCTTTTTACTTAAATTAATGTCAATTTTAAATAAAAAAGACACACTTGGAGTCATACCGATCACACCATGCATCGTATTGAGGTGAAATTGACTCCTAAAAGTCAAAAATTACTCATGGATCATAGTCATAAACTATAAAAACAATCCAAAAGTGTTTGCTCAGTTTTCCATGTGCCACTTGTTCTTTTTACTAAAATTAATGTCAATTTTAAATAGACACTTTGATTTATAATGGCCACACCATGCACAATATTGAGGTGGGGCTGATCCATACATGTCAAAAATGACTTATATATCATTTTTCTACAGTATGAAAACAATCTGAATTTGTTTTCTCAGTTTTCAATATGCTAGTTGTGTTTTTTTACTAAGATTTCACTTCAAATTGGAAACACGCATTATGAGTCATAATGGTTTCATCATGCATCAATTTGAAAAGAGACTAATTCACACACATCAAAAATGTCTTGTGAATCATTTTTCTAAATTATCAAGAAGATATAATCATGTTTTCTTGGTTTTCAGTGAGGGACACGTTCTGAACTAAAATGTCAATTTTAAACTAATAGTAGACACATTGAGTCATAACGGTCACACCGTGCATCATATTGATGTGTTTTTTATTCATACATGTCAAAACGTAATCATGGATAATTATCATAAAGTATCAAAATAATTGAAATGTTTTTTATTGATTTTCAGTATGTCACTTGTTCTTTTTAATTAAATTAATGTCAATTTTAAATAAAAAGATACACTTGGAGTCATAACAGTCACATTATGCATCATATTGAGGTGAGGTTAACTCCTACAACTAAAAAATGACCCATGGGTCATTTTCCTAAAACATCAAAACAATTCAAATGTGTTTTCTCAATTTTCAGCATGCACTTGTTCTTTTTACTAAAATTAATGTCAATTTTAAATAAAAAAGACACTTTGAATTATACTAGCCACATTGTACATCATATTGAGGTGTGACTAGTTATTACATGTAGAGACCCTAAGCTTGACGTACATGGACATTACATTACTTTTTCGGAATACTTAGTACAAAAACACACACACAAGGACCATAATAGTTTAGTGTCTTTGGAAACTCGGAATATAATATTCTAATCGTGGTGAAAGATCTTCAACATCTCCCATAAAGATCTTCCTTTTTTTTAACCAAAAACCTTTCTTTATATCCTGGGGAAAATAAAACATAAAAGGGTGAGCTCAAATGCTCAGTAAGGGTAAACAAAAGAAATATCTATCACGTCATATTCATAAGAACCTAACATTTTGGAAATCTTAACCTGCAAAAGAGATCATAATATCATAACATGGGATAAATCATAGTAGTGAAATATAATCCCAATAATCATAACTTAAAATATGAAACTTTTTGGCATACACACATAATCATAGAGAATCATTTCTTATTAGTCAAGACTCATTTCCAAGACTATCTTAGTGGACAAAGTCCATTTCTGAATTGAGTTCACTCCTCGTTTCAGTCCTGTTTCACTGAACCGGTTTAACCTATCATTCCATCCATGTATATCTCATGAGATATAAAATCTTTACCCAATGCATTGTAGGGAGATATAGGTCCCACCCATCTCACAATGATACCATTCTTATGTGTGCCACAAAATCATAAACCATAAATCATAGCATAACCCATGTAATAAAAATGGGAATCTTAAACATCTTGACATCATAAAAAAATTCATATAAGATAAAGGAATTCATAAAAATAATTCCATCACAACATAATCAAATAAATGTAATAATAGGGATATAAACATAACCCTTTATTATCTTAGATCGAAAATAATTTTGATAAAACACTTGAACTCTATTCTTGAGGAAAATATCCTTTCTACTTCAAAAACACTTTTCCTTTCTTAACATGTCATACAATTATAAACTAAAAGAAGTTGATTAAAAATAAACTTGAAAACTTGTAAAGGAATCTTCTTGGAAATAATGTTTTAAAAATCCATTCATGCCGTATAAGTTAAAAAAACATTCTTCTCGTACTTTTGTTGGAAAAGTCAAAAAGTACCTCGTACAAAAAAATGACAAAAGATTCCTTTCATATATTTTACTAAAACTCACCGAAGAGTAAAATTGGATTTAAAAAATTGTAGGTGTATGGAAATAAGATTACATATTTAGGAAACATGGATGTTGATGATAAAATACACCCCAGTAAATTCCAAAGTTTAAACAATCTCGGATAAAAATGAGATTGTGATATTTCCCTTACCTTAGGTTCGATTTGCTTCGTAAGTGTCTGAACCTCCTATATAATGATTTAAATAATGTCATTGACTTATTCCAGAATCATAATCATTATTATGATATCATATATGGTTAACTTATAACTTTATATTACCCGTTCTTTTGTAAATTCCATGTTAAAGAGCGTTTTGGGTAAAATCGTTTCATTTTTCGTCTGTGTTTTGACTTGTAATTATTCATGTGATTACTTAGATCATGATTACTTAATTCCAGAATACAAAGCATGATTTATATATAATATATATTTATAATATACATATATATAATAGATCAGTAAATGGAAATAAATACACCGTTCATGGAGACGGTAGGCCGTACGTACGCATGAACTCTGTTTCTGTTTCCTTATTGAGTTGAATGGAATTAAGTAGATGACATACATATATATACACATAAATAAAGTATCATTATTATGTCATATATTTCCCGATTACTTATTATATATACTTTATAATCATTCATGAATGGTTAACGTGGAGAATGAATCTCATCGTGTCGTGGAGACGGTAGTCCCTACGTACGCACGAGCGATGCTATCGTTCTCATGATCGTGGAATTGTATTTGAGTATATGTATACTATTTAAGAATCAATATCACTTTACAATAATCATATATAGTCATTATTTACACCATTATACCCATCCAAGTAAGGTGGTGGTGGAAAATAGATTACACCACAATGTGGAGACGGTATTCTGTACGTACGCACGCGCGGTGATTTCATTTTCTGTAGGATGGATAGATGGTGAAATAGGGTTGTTTAATATGTATAATAAAATATCAGTATATGAGTGATACTTATGTTATTACTTCATAATGAAACAACTAAAGAAGAATAAGTGGAATAAGAAATAAAGTTGAATGAATTGGTAACGGACATTACCTCTTCTTTGAAGCGCCTCTTTGAGACCTCCTTTTAGGGCACTAAAATTGGTCTTTGAAGAAGACCAGGACCCCTAGGATGTTTCTAGGGAATTGTAGAGGATAAATTTTCAGGTTTTGGCCGAGCTTGAAGGCTAAAAGTGGTGTGAGGAAGAGGAGGAGGAGGTGCCCTTTTATAAGGGAGGAGAGGGGCACCTTTGGAATAACTAAAAATATTATTTTATTATAAAGCCAAATTCGATTTTAAATAGCTAAAAATTGATTTATTTCAAAGCTAAGGTGGGTATGGGTCTAAATAATCTCATTAAATATAATTTAGACAAGTTTAGGTTCCTATTTTAACCTTATCATTTAGATTTAACTTTAAGTTAAATAATTTTACTTTTACCATGTCTTCTTGTGTTCTTAAACTATAAGGTTAATAAACATAAAATAACAAGCCAAACGAACCCCAAGTTGTTTAATATTAATATATATAACCTTATATAAGTCATTTGGACGAACCATAGATTTTTAGGAATAAAATAAAAATTAATAATATAATATTAGGTTTAAAAACTATTTTATGTCAATTTTGACACTATTTAGTAATTGATTTTTTTGAAAATCATAACAGAATTATTTGTTCGAAAAAAAGTTAATTAAATCAATACTAACATTTCATATTTACCTATAAAATTAGTTTAATTCATAAAAAGTCTCAAATTACAATTATTTGGGTATTTATAACATCAATTATGTCAATATTTCATTAATAAGATATTTATTGCATTATCTTTGTATCATAAATAAATTAACTTATTTAAAGTCTAAAAATTAAAAATAAAATATAATTATGTAGGAAATATTTTTATCTTTCTAATGAATATTTATAGTCGAATTTATCTTATCTATAACCCTATATTAAAAATGATATACTTATTAAACTTTGATTTTAACTATTTTAACCCTTCTTTAAATAAATTAATAATAAATGTCTTAATCTAATCCAAGTGGGCCTAAATGGTCATATTTTATTCTTAAGGTTGTTTTTGGTCGAATTAAACTTATCCAATAGAATTAGGACATGTTTTAGGGTAATAATAATATCATTTTTACCCTTAATTACCCTATTTACTTTTAACCGTGGTAAAAAAAGTAAAAAGTTATTATTCACCAAAAATTATTTTCATCTCATTGAACCACATTTTACTTACTGACATCAACCATGTCTCTCGTATTTTTTAAATTCCACTCACATAAGTGGTAAAATTAAGTTTTATGAAAAATTCATTTTTTTTAACTACCACTTAGTGGTTTCACTATTCATCAAAAAATGAAAGTTTCCAGAAAAATACCTAAAATTAGGCCTAAGCTATATTTGATATTATGAACTCAAAAATGATGTCTATTTTACCAAATTCAAAACATATCAGTTGCATTACTTAATTTAAAAATTAATTCCCATCGTCAAAACAAATAGCGTGTTCTTAAGAGATAATAACTATCAAAAGATTGACACTTGTTTATGTCTGGTTTAAATGATAAATTACATCTAATGACCAACATTGTATTAAATTGTAAAAATATATTCTAAATATACTTTAAAACCACTCAAATTAATAATTTATCGCTATTAATTATTTTGATTAATAAGGTTGTTTTTAATTAAAATTTAGTAATTTTCACTATTCATCAGAAAATGAAAGTTATCTGAAAAGTACCAAAATTTCACCCTAAGATAATTTCGATATTACGAATCCAAAAATGAAGTCCATTTTGAAAAATAAAATTTACAAAATTTTAAAAAGTGGTTATTACTATTCATAACGGCTAGTTTTAAGAATACTTTAATAGCAAATTGTTGTTTAGTGAAACTCGGTATTGCGTACAACACGCGCTATCGAGGAAGGTCGTGATTGCGTGTAATGCAAGGAAAGTCAAGGATGTGTGTTGTGCAAGCTCCTTTTGGTGTAGCGTACAACACAAGACATTAATGAAATTAAAAAGAATATTTTTCATAAAATCTCAAGGTGTTACATTCTACCCCCCTTAAAATGAATTTCGCCCTCGAAATTCGTCGGGGTTATAAATGGTTTACTACTTGAAAGTTTCTTTAATAGAAACCCACATCGTAAAAAGGAATACCAAAACCAATCTTTAAAAACAAAAGTATGAAATGTAACGGTTACCCAAATAAACTAATCATTGGGTTTCCACATAGGTGAAAATATGGATATAGAAGAGAAATCTAACCATCATGTTCTGATGGAGAGTGGTATAGAACATGGTTATGGAAAATCCAGTTATCACAAAGCCATAAATTTGTGATGATCTAAGGTACCATCTGATTCATCAGATATAAGAGCACTAGGGCAACATTTTTGGTTTTCAAGATCATTTCCCTAAAGTTGATGAAATTGGAATTAGAAGAAATACTTTCGTGATTTTCATATAGTCTCATCGTTGGTCATTCTTTGGAAAATTTCCACTTCATATCTTAAAGAAATGAAGTTGAATTTGTCATTCGTGATGTGTTAGAAGATCGTGTGATGGAATTATGGGTCATTCCATCTATCTCAAACAAAAGGTTAGAAAAGTTATCAAAACTTACATAAGTCCATCTATAGTGAGATTAATCATATACGGTTCCTAAAATGGACTTATACTTCATATATCATACTGCTTAATATAATAAAACTAGTTTCTACTAAACAGGGACTTCATGTAGGCCAGTGGTAGGCGATAAAGGCAAGTCGCACTTCGATTGTGGGTTCGATTCCCACAGCCTTGTCCGACGCGATGGGTTGTCGCCAGTCCTGCAGGTTGTCCTTTTTCTAAAACTACATTACTATAACATCCCATCAATAATATCGAAAAAAGTTCTATCCTTAAACAATACTAACTTATGTCCAACATAATCCATTCCAATCTTTAGGCTTATCTAAAATACTTCGGTCCAAGCTCATAGTATAAAGAAAATGATTACTTGAAATGTCACATAACAATCACGTGAATGCCATCATTTATCCCCAATATATCATAAGATATATCTTGTTGGTTAAATTACAAACATGTGAATACCTTAATCATGTATTCTCTTGAAGAATGAATACCCATTAATTGAACCATAGTGAAAACATGAATGCAGTTAAAAGTTAACACTTTCCACATACCAAAATCCTCAAAATTTTATATACTCAAACCATGATATCACTTAGTCCTTATATCAATCATGATCTCATGAATACTGTCAAACATTTCATTTTCTCCTTATCCCTTCATTATGCGCATATCATCTGCTTTCCAAAATATTTGAATCACTTTTCATGGTTACCGGTACCTTAAAATTATTGAAAACCACAATATAATAAAACAAAAATATTCTAATACACAATAAAAGTACCTCAAAAACATTATTCTTCAATACCAATACATAAACACTTCAATACATCCTCTTCAATTATTGTCCTAGAATAAGTCCTTCCTTGATTTAGAAGTAACTTTTTAGGTCATGGCATTGAGTTGGGTAATTCCCATGTTCTCCACAAATAATACATTGAACTCCATAACAGCCTGTCACTCTATGACCCTTTTCTCCACATAGATAACATCAGTCCCTCCATTTGAGGTATTCCTCAAGGTTCTTCTTCCCTTCTTTAGAAATCTCAATCTTCCTTTCTTTATGCTCCTTAACATGCGAACATGCATAATAGTCTATCTTCCTCTTCTTTGATGAATTAGGCATACCACTAAATTTCACCTTGTTAATCATATATCGCGATGACCGATTCATCATAATCACAATATCTTTCTCTCTAGTCATTACACAATTTTGTTGCTGATAGTCACCAATTTTTCCATTGGATTCAATGTTAACCGAATTCCTTCTCATTCCCTCCATTAACTAAAACACAAAAAGAATTCTGTGAGAGGCAAAAATCATGCTAGAGAAAACAACATAGTAAATGGGGAGTACCCTCAATATCTAACATCTTAGGTTAAATTCTAAGTTCGTTAGCGCAATTCTAGGACTATAACATATACGTATACTTAACCTTAGAGACATCCCTATACATACCTTAGAAATATCTCTAGGGATCTCACTAATGTTTTCGCATCCTAGTTTCCAAAGGTTTACTAAACCTTTCCTCTGATACCAACTATAGTGGTCTGGAATTACTTCCAGTGGACTATAATTGATACCTATCAGGTCACTCCATGGGTGGCTACACCCCCTGGGCGGGACACACCACCATCCCCAGTGGCAGCCATTTCCTCATGAAGCCCTTGGGCGGAGAGCCATGCTTCGTCCAACGCTCACATGTGAGAGTTCCCAAGGATCGGATACATTCCTACCTCCTTTGCCTATGATACCAACTGTAGAGACCCCAAGCTTGACGTACATGGACATTACATTACTTTTGCAGAATACTTACTACAAAAACACACACACAAGTACCATAATAGTTTAGTGTCTTTGGAAACTCGGAATATAATCTTCTAATCGTGGTGAAATATCTTCAACATCTCCCATAAAGATATTCCTTTTTTAACCTAAAACCTTTCTTTATATCCTGGGGAAAAGAAAACATAAAAGGGTGAGCTCAAATGTTCAGTAAGGGTAAATAAAAGAAATATCTATCACATCATATTCATAAGAACATAAAAGTTGGGAAATATTAACCTGCAAAAGAGATCATAATATCATAACATGGGATAAATCATAGTAGTGAAATGTAATCCCAATAATCATAACATAAAACATGAAACTTTGTGGCATACACACATAATCATATATATTCATTTCTTATTAGTCAAGACTCATTTCCAATACTATCTTAGTGGATAAATTCCATTTCTGAACCGAGTTCACTCCTCGTTTCAGTCCTGTTTCACTGAACTGGTTTAACCTGTCGTTCCAGCCATGTCTATCTCATAAGATATAAAATCTTTACCCCATTAATTGGAGGGAGATATAGGTCACACCCATCTCATAATGATACCATTCTTATGTGTGCCACAAAATCATAAACCATACATCATATCATAACCCATGTAATAAAAATGGGAATCTTAAACATCATGACATCATAAAACAATTCATATAAGATAAAGGAATTCATAAAAATAATTCCATCACAACATAATCAAATCAATGTAATAATAGGGATAGAAATATAACCCTTTATTATCTTAGATGGAAAATAATTTTGATAAAACACTTGAACTCCATTCTTGAGGAAAATATCCTTTCTACTTCAAAAACATTTTTCCTTTCTTAACATGTCATACAATTCTAAACTAAAAGAAGTTGATTAAAAATAAACATGAAAACTTGTAAAGGAAGCTTCTTGGAAATAATGTTTTAAAAATCCATTCATGCCGTATAAGTTAAAAAAACATTCTTCTCGTACTTTTGTCGGAAAAGTCAAAAAGTACCTCATACAAAAAAATGACAAAAGATTCCTTTCATATATTTTACTAAAACTCACTTAAGGGTAAAATTGGATTTAAAAAATTGTAGTTGTATGGAAATAATATTACATATTGAGGAAACATGGATGTGGATGATAAAATACACCCCAGTAAATTCCAAAGTTTAAACAATCTCGGATAAAAATGAGATTGTGATATTTCCCTTACCTTAGGTCTGATTTGCTTCGTAAGTGTCTGAACCTCCTGTATAATGATTTAAATAATGTCATTGACTTATTCCAGAATCATACTCATTGTTATGATATTATATATGGTTCACTTATGACTTTATATTACCCGTTCTTTTGTAAATTCCATGTTAAAGAGCGTTTTGGGTAAAATCGTTCCATTTGTCGTCCGTGTTTTGAATTGTAATTATTCATGTGATTACTTAGATCATGATTACTTAATTCCAGAATATAAAACATGATTTATATATAATATATATTTAGAATATACATATATATAATAGATCAGTAAATGGAAAGAAATACACCGTTCATGGAGACGGTAGGTCGTACGTACGCATGAACGCTGTTTTCGTTTCCTTATTGAGTTGAATGGAATTAAGTAGATGACATACATATATATACACATAAATCCAGTATCATTATTATGTCATATATTTCATGATCATTTATTATATATACTTTATAACCATTCATGAATGGTTAACGTGGAGAATGAATCTCATCGCGTCGTGGAGACGGTAGTCCGTACGTACGTACGAGCGATGATATCGTTCTCATGATCGTGGAATTGTATTGGAGTGTATGTATACTATTTCAGAATCAATATCACTTTAAAATAATTATATATAGTCATTATTTATACCATTATACCCATCCAAGTAAGGTGGTGGTGGAAAATAGATTACACCACGGCGTGGAGACAGTATTCCGTACGTACGCACGCGCGGTGATTTCATTTTCTGTAGGATGGATAGATGGTAAAATAGGGTTGTTTCATACTTATAATAACATATCAGTATATGAGTGATACTTATGTTATTACTTCATAATGAAACAACTAAAGAAGAATAAGTGGAAGAAGAAATAAAGTTGAAAGAATTGGTAACGGACATTACCTCTTCTTTGAAGCGCCTCTTTGAGACCTCCTTTTAGGGCACTAAAATTGGTCTTTGAAGAAGACCAGGATCTCTAGGATGTTTCTAGGGAAGTGTATAGGATAAATTGGCAGGGGTTGGATCAGATTGAAGGCTCAAAGTGGTGTGAGGAAGAGGATGAGGAGGTGCCCTTTTATAAGGGAGGAGAGGTGCACCTTTAGAATAACTAAAAATATTATTTTATTATAAAGCCAAATTCGGTTTTAAATAGCTCCAAATTGATTTATTTCGAAGGTAAGGTGGGTATGGGTAGAAATAATCTCATCAAATATAATTTATACAAGTTTATACTCCTATTTTAACCTTATAATTTAGATTTAACTTTAAGTTGAATAATTTTACTTTTACCGTGTCTTCTTGTGTTCTTACACTATAAGGTTAATAAACTTAATATAACAAGACAAAATAACCCCATGTTGTTTATTATTAATATATATAACCTTATCTAAGTCATTTTGCCGAACCTTAGATTTTTAGGAATAAAATAACAATTAATAATATAATATTGTTTTTAAAAACTATTTTATGTCAATTTTGACACTATTTAGTAATTGATTTTTGTGAAAATTATAACAGAATGATTAGTACTAAAAATGTTAATTAAATCAATACTAACATGTCATATTAACCTATAAAATTAGTGTAATTCATAAAAAGTCTCAAATTACATTTATTTGGGTATTTATAATATCAATTATGTCAATATTTCATTAATAAGATAATTACTGCATCATCTTTGTGTCATAAATAAATTAACTTATTTAAAGTCTAAAAATTACAAATAAAATAAAATTATATAGGAAATATTTTTATCTTTCTAATTAATATTTATAGTCTAATTTATCTTATCTATAACCCTATATTAAAAATGATATACTTATTAAACTTTGATTTTAACTATTTTAGCCCTTCTTTAAATAAATTAATAATAAATGTCCTAATCTAATCCAAGTGGGCCTAATTGGTCATATTTTATTCCTAAGGTTGTTTTTGGTCGAATTAAACTTATCCAATAGAATTAGGACATGTGTTAGGGTAATAATAATATCATTTTTTCCCTTAATTACCCTATTTACTTTTAACCGTGGTAAAAAAAGTAAAAAGTTACTATTCACCAAAAATTATTTTCATCTCATTGAACCACATTTTACTTACTGACATCAACCGTGTCTCTCAGATTTTTGAAATTCCACTCATAGAAGCGGTAAAATTATGTTTTATGAAAAATTCATTTTTTTAACTACCACTTAGTGGTTTCACTATTCATCAAAAAATGAAAGTTTCCAGAAAAATACCTAAAATTAGGCCTAAGATATATTTGATATTATGAACTCAAAAATGATGTCTATTTTACCAAATTCAAAACATATCTGTTGCATTATTTAATTTAAAATTTAATTCCCGTCGTCAAAACAAATAGCGTGTTCTTAAGAGATAATAACTATGAAAAGATTGACACTTGTTTATATCTGGTTTAAATGTAAAATTACATCCAATGACCAACATTGTATTAAATTGTAAAAATATATTCTAAATATACTTTAAAACCACTCAAATTAATAATTTATCGCTATTAATTATTTCGATTAATAAGGTTGTTTTTAATTAAAATTTAGTAATTTTCACTATTCATCATAAAATGAAAGTTATCCGAAATGTACCAAAATTTCACCCTAAGCTAATTTCGATATTCCAAATCCAAAAAAGAAGTCCATTTTGAAAAATAAAATTTACAAAATTTCAAAAAGTGGTTATTACTATTCATAACGGCTAGTTTTAATAATATTTTAATAGCATATCGTTGTTTAGTGAAACTCGGTATTGCGTACTACACGCGATATCGAGGAAGGTCGTGATTGCGTGTAATGCAAGGCAAGTCAAGGATGCATGTTGTGCAAGCTCCTTTTGGTGTAGCGTACAACACAAGACATTAATGAAATTAAAAAGAATATTTTTCATAAAATCTCAGGGTGTTACATTACATGTCACAAATGACTTTTAGATCATTTTCCTTAAGTATGAAAACAATCCAAATGCATTTTCTCGGTTTTTACTATGCTAGTTGAGTTTTTTACTAAAATGTCATTTCAAATTGGAAACACGCATTATGAGTTATATCAGTCACATCGTTTGTCAGTTTGATGTGATACTACTCCATGCACATCAAAAATGAATTATTAATTTCTTTCTTAAATTATTAATACAATTAGATCGTGTTAGTTGGTTTTTAGTGAGGGGTACATTTTGAACTAAAATGTCAATTTTAAACAAATAACAGACACTTTGAGTCATATCGGTCACACCGTGCATCAGATTGAGGTGTGGTTTATTCCTACACATCACAAATGACTCAAGGGTGCTAAATTATCAAAATATTATGAATTATTTTTATTAGTTTTTAGTATTTCACTTGTTCTTTTTACTTAAATAAATGTCAATTTTAAATAAAAATACACATTTAGAGTCATACCGATCACACTGTGCAAATTATTGAGGCACGATTGACTCATAAAAGTTACAAATAACTCATGGATCATTTTACTCAAATATAAAAACAATACTAATGTGTTTTATATGTTTTTAGTATGATTTTTTTTTATTAAAATGTCATTTCAAACTGGAAACATGCATTATGAGTCATACCGATTGCATCATGCATCGATTTGATGTGAGACTACTTCATACATATTGAAAATGACTTTTGAATAGTTTTACTAAATTATCAAGAGAATATTAGTGTGTTTTCTTGGTTTTCATTGAGAGACACATTTTGAACTAAAATTTCAATTTTAAACTAATAACAGAAACCTTGGGTCATACTGGTCACATCGTGCATCCGATTAAGGTGTGGTTGATTAATACACATCAAAAATGACCCATGGATTGTTTCCAAAAAGTATCAAAATAATATGAATGTGTTTTCTCAGTTTTCATTATGTCACTAGTTCTTTTTACTTAAATTAATGTCAATTTTAAATAAAAAACACACTTGGAATCATACCGATCACAACATTCATTGTATTGAGGTGTGGTTGACTCCTACAAGTCACAAATGACTCATGGATCATTTTCTTAAAATATCAAAAAAAATATGTGTTTACTCAGTTTTCAGAATGCACTTGTTCTTTTAACAAAAATTAATGTAAATTTTAAATAGACACTTTGATTTATACTAGGAACACTATGAATAATATTGAGGCTCAGTTTATTCTTACACTTCACAAATGAATTATATATCGTTTTACTAATGTATCAAAACAATCTGAATGTGTTTTATCGGTTTTCAATATGTCAGTTCTATTTTTTTATTAAAATGTCATTTCAAACTGGAAAAATGTATTTTGAGTCATATCGGTTTCATCATGCATTAGTTTGACCTGAGAATACTTTATACACATCACAATTGACTTTTTAATCACTTTGTTAAATTATGAAAACAATCTGAGCATGTTTTATCGGTTTTTAATGGGTGACAATTTTTAAATTAAGTTATCAAACATTTAATTTAGATTATGTTAATGCAGTATAGAATAGAAAATATTATGAGAAAAAACATAGTATATTAAAAAAACATTACCTTCTCATTGAATTTTGATTTGTAGCCTTGAAGCCTTATCTCTCATGAGAATGAGCATCTTTGAACAAACCACCCCAACTCGAACAAACAAATCCACCTGTATAAGAAAAAAATTATTATATGAGTAATACTAAAAATAAGTAAATTAAACATAAATATGAAACAATCCTCTACTTATATGGAAATCACATCTTCATGCTATTTTTGTACATTCTTATATCATGTATGTTTCCCATTCATTTATGAGTACATCTATATCATCTTGTGAATATAATTTTTTTCTACAGTCATATTAGTACTGTAAAAATATAAATAGACAAAGGAATAATAAATATTTTAAGTAAAATAGTAATTATATTCGAAAATATCTCTTCAGGGATACTAGTTTGTTCATATAATATGATCTCTCTCATAAATTTATAAACATAATAACCACAATCATTTCCATTGGTTTTTTTATACATTGTAGAAAAATTGAGGAGAATATGTAATTTTTTTTATATGTGTTTGGATAGTGAAATATTATTATATATACATTGATACTTGTCCATTTGTAGAACTTTTCATGGTCCTTGTGCTTAACCCCTATCCTCATTCCTTGTTTTTCAGTATATTTATGAACTACTCTATCATGAAATAATCCTCATTAAAATATAATATAAATTATATAAAATGATTTTTAGTTCAAAAATTTTGGATGTAGTGTATTAAAAAAATGAAAAAGGCTATCATGTAGGATCGGTTTGTTGGATATCCATGCATTGAATCCTTGAAATAAATCTTTAGAGCGTCCAAATTGATTGCAATAAGCATCTGATGCTACCTAAAAATACAAAAAGGAAAAATTAATAAAATAAATGAAAATATATTTTATATGATTAAATTGTAGAGTTTTACCCCTACATAATTGGTATTAAGAAGATTCTATCATCCCTAAGTTTTCTTTCAAATGGTTTGACCAGACCTTCCACTATTTTATATTTTTTGTTTTAATCTATTTTTGGTTGTTCTGTAGAGGAGATGTGAGGACTAGTGAGTCAAAAAAATCATGGAGAAATCCCTTCAACTATTTTTTATATATATTCCTACTAAAAATATGAAATGTATTTATTTATAATTAACATATTATATCAGTTTTTGGAAAATAAAACCAGGAAAACATACCTCATGTATACATTTATAAATAAGCCACCTAGCCAACCATAGTCAAGAATTTCTGTTGCATTATCAACACCAATGAAGTCTTGAACTTCCTCTTTATACGTATTTTCCTCAAAATCAACTATGTGAGTACAACCAGTTTTTAACTTTGTATCCACATGAACCTTCAATGATGGTAAATTCAAATATAGAATGTCCAGGGTTAAGGTGATTTTGATATATATTTTCGATCATTTGGTTAATACTTTAGACGGATTTGATCGATCATTTCATTTCAACCCCTTCTCGTTGTGTATATGTAATAACATTCATCTGTTCATACCTTTTTTAATTAATTTTTAAAGGTTTATCTTGGAAAATAAATTGAAAATGAATACCTCCTTATCGACATGTTTTCTTATAAGATGTGATGGCCATGAAATGAATATTCCCATAGCTTGTTTGACCTTATGAATAGCTTCATCACCAATTGGAATAGGTATCTCAGTTCTTGGCTCATGGGTTATGCTAATTGAAACTCTCACGTGACCTGTTGGAAGTGGTATGTTGTGTAGACAATATTATCTGACATTGAACAACTTATATCTCACTATAAGGAGGTGGGTGGGTGTTGATAGATATATATCATAGACATTATAACACTGTAGAATATAAATACAGTAAATGTATTAGTGTCTGTCTGATTCACATTTTAAAAAAAATATTTGAACATTGATTAATTCACCTAAGATATCTCTTTGATGGGAATGGCTTGCCTTAAAGCTATTCAGGGGTGGGGTGGGATCTTCACACGATGGTTGTTCTTGATTTGTTTCTTCTATTTTCTCCCACCCCCCATAAAAGTTGATATCAACTCTCTCTTCCATTGGAATTATTCTTCAAGGGTATATATTATTTATCTCATCAATTTCATTTCTTCACTTTGATCATCCTCTTTTTTTTCTCAAAATATGTTCGGGGTGTCACCCCAAAACCCCCACCTCTAACATGGACATACTATTTTGGCTGCTTCAAGGAAACCGGTAGTATGTGGTAATCCAGTACAAATATTATTGATTCTTATGAATATGTCAGATAGAAAATATAGGAAAATAAGTGATCATTTTTATATAATAGCGATTTAAATAAAAACAAATTTTTTTATGTCATACTTACACATGTTTCCCACAATTTTTGTGTGTTTTCATCTATTAGTATCTCATCTTTATTTACAAATTCTAACTTCCATAGCACATGGTATTGTATAGAAGTGGATTTAGATTTGGATTCATCAATATTCATATAAACAGTGGAATATAAATATGTTATTTTTTCTTGTAACATAAAAGTATTACAATATATTTAAAATACGTATTGATTTTTTTCAAGTGAAGTGTACCCCATCATTGCTTTACGGTAGGAGTACATTGGTTTTGTTTCCCGTCCTTTATTTTTATCACTTAGTTTTTATTTCATAAATAAAAAATTGTCAATCAAATTGATGAATTTATGTATCTTCAAAAAATGTATTATTAGTCACAATATACCTGAAATTTTAAATCTACATGACTTCTGGTAAATGCATACCATGATTCTTTGGTTATAAGGTGTGCATAGATAAGTGATGGGTACATGTTTATTTTCCCTTCTATATCTTTAAGATGATGTCTCATTAGAATTGTATGAAAGCCTCTGTGAATCCTTATAGAAATCATTAATACATATTTCTTGTGTGAGTTATCTATTATAAATGCACTCTATAAGGGATGATGAAGTGTAAGTCAATGTTTGATTATTTTAGATTTTAGTAAAATAAAGAAATGTTATCATAATGTTTCCATAATATCTAACCACATCAGTGTCTTAATCATGGGCACAACATGGTTCCACGAGTCTATATTAATCAAAACTCGCTATTTAGTGATTATTCCAATATAACTACTAAACATGGCCTTGTTGGGGTTAACATTCTAGCCCCAAGTATTTCATCTGACCTCATATTTGATGCCTTTTATTTTTTCCTTAATGATGTTTTTAACCCCATCAAACTACGGCACTCCTATTTTTTTCATTGTCGATCCTTTGCCACCAACCATTTCCTCATATTCACCATCTTCAATATGTTCCTCTAGAGTGGTAGCATTGGAATGTGCATAAGGTCATTGTACCTCTACACTGGGATCAGTAACACATGAAGAAGGTTGGTTTTACTCTACACTATGAGCAGCAGTTGGTTGAGAGACTTGTTGTGCCTTGGGATCGGAAACACCAGCACATGAAGAAGGTCAGTGTTCCTTTGCACTAAAATCAATAGCAGGTTGAGATAGCTATTGTGTCTTGGGATTTGAAGCACCAACATGTGCAGAAGGTCTGTGTTCTTCTACACTAATAGCATGAGTAGGTTGAGAGACTTGTTGTGCCTAAGGATTGGGAGCACTAGCACGTGCAGAAGGTTGTTGTTCCTCTATAATATGATCAGTAACAGGTTGAGTTACCTATTGTATCTAATTATTGGGAGAAACAGCAAATACAGAAGGTTGATGTTCCTCTAAACTATGGTCAGTAGCAGGTTTAGAGGCTTATTGTGCCTTGGGATTGGGAGCACTAGCACGTGCAGAAGTCATTATCTATAGAAGTGGTTTAATATTTCATATAGAGTACATAAATTCATAAACAAATAGACAATAACATAAGGTAACATGATGTATATTACAAGAAATATATATATCATGTTTATTGAACTCTCTTTTTGTTAAGGATGAATGAATTTGACCCCTCTATCGACTATTAAAATCCCTTCAGTGTGATCTCCTCTAACATAAAAAATTCCATATTAATTGGGACCTCTATGAAATGATTAAAACATCCCAATGAAATTTTCATCCTTAGTTGAATATTCATATGACCCTTTAGTGGCTTTGGTTGATAACATAATAATTGACTACTTTCAGTTTTCAGGATATAGAACATAAAATACTTGTAATGTCTTTGATTCCATTATAAACGGTTTGTCTTTGTACCCTTCCTCACTAAAATCAACTTTCAAGAATCCCAATTCATATATTTTAACATCACTTCTATTATCATATCACTTACATTGAAAAATCAGCACTTGTAATGTTTTATAATCCAAATCCCATATTTGTTTGATGATGCCAAAGTATGACATATTTGTGTAAACTGGATTTTTTCCTTTAGTACCAGAAACATGCATCTCTTTAGCCACTAGTGTAGCTCCACTATTTCTCATGATACTATCTTCATCATGTTCATTTTTATAGAATTTATAACCATTTATTACATAACCATTATAAGATAATACATACACACTTGGTCCTCCTTCTAGTCATCGAATTCATTCTAAAATTGAATCTAAATTTTTATCTCACTCATTAAAAATATTGTGACAAAACCATCCTATAAACTATTTATTATGTGTATTTTATATCCATATTTCATCCCTTGATGGATTAAAAGGCCTAATAATTTATTTGGGGGTTTCAACATATAGGGAAACCTCTAAACTATTGTGAAAAATGTAAAGGTGATCCTACTCCCAATCTGTAATATTGATTGTGAAAACATATCTTCTAAAAATTATTACACCTAAAAACTACCTAGTGTGATGATATTTCGGTAGAATGATGCTTTCCATACCAGATAGGTATTCAGAACAAAATTTAATAGCTTCCTCAATAATATATCGCCCTACAGTACAACCATTTGTCTGACATTGATTTTTGAAATACCCTTCCAAAATCTCCATATATTTTTCAATGGGGTACATCCATCTATAGTGTTCAGGACCACATATTCTAATATCTCTCACCAATTGAACAATCAAATTAACTATCATAACAAATAATGATGGCGGGAAGAACATTTCAAATTCACATAATATGACGACAATTTCTCTTTCCATAGTCAATAATTTTTTCGGGTATATAACTTTTCTACATGTAGATTTGAAGAAGAAACAGATCTTGGTTAATGTATGATAGACATTCTTGGACAAAATGATACATAAAGCTATAATAATTCGATCTTGCATAAAAACATGGAATTTGTGTGATTTCAAACCCTTTAACATTAAATCATTCATTGACACGATGTTCTTGATATTCGATGAATACCCCTCCAGAACCTTTACATCATTCAAGAAGTTAAAAAACTGATATCTCTCCTATCTGGAAAGATTGTAAGTAGCTGGAGTAATAAAAGATCAATTTTCACCCTTCAATGGCGCCAACTCTTCTTTTATTCTCATGTAAACCATGTCTAACCTAGCCTTAATTCCATCCTTTGTTTTATCAAGTGTCATTAGCAATGTGTTGATGATACTATCACACACATTTTTTTCAACATGCATAACATCAATAAAATTTCTGACATTTAGAAAATTAAAATATGGTAATTCAAAAAAAATCAACTAGTTTTCATATGGTTTTTAGAAAATTGTTTACCAAAAGAAGTGTCCACATCTTTTACTTTATCAAACATTTGATCACTTATTAGTGGAGATAGTGATGTACATTCTTCTAAACTTCTATATAATGATGTTGTCCAAGATTTTCACTTATGTCATCGAGATGGAAATTTTGGATGTCCTAGAAACATGTTTTCTTATGAATGTTTCAACCTAATTGAATGTGTACCTTTTTCACAAATGGGACACACTTGATCTCCTTTAATGCTATATCCTGAAAAAATACCATAAGTAGGAAATTCATTTATTGTCTCATACAAAATGGCTCTCAATATGAAATCTTCATTCATGTTAGCATCATACAATGTAACACCTGAATCCCATAAGAATTTAAAATCCCCAATCAATGGAGCCAAATAAAAATCAATATCATTACCTGGTTGTTTTAGTACTGATATAAGCATATATAACATGATGTATTTTCATTTTATGCATAACCACAGTGGAATGTTACAATTTACCAACATAACTTTCCATGTGTTGTGACTGCTTATTTGAAAACCAAAAGGATTCACTCTATCTGTAGATAAAGCAAGATGAAGTTTTCATGGCTCATTTCCAAAGTCAATATACTCATGATCAATTCTCTTCCACTGAGGAGAGTTTTTTAGGTGATGTAGTTTCCCATCTTTAATTATTGTATCATCATTCCATGTCAATTTCCCTATAGTCTCCTCACTTTCATATAATCACCTAAACCTTATAATGATTGTAAATTACCATACAAATTTCACAGAACCATATTCAACTTTCTTGTATTGAGAATCACCACACTTTATGCATTAATTAAGTGATTTTTGGTCCTTGAAAAATAGTATACAGTCATCCAGACATCCATTTATTCTTTTAGAGATCATACCCATCGAGCATATCATTCTTTTGTCATTGTATATTTTTCTTGAGAGATCATTATCTTCTAGGATCATGTCATTCAAGAGAGAAAGTAATTCAGTAAAACTAGCATCACTCCATCTATTACCTTCCTTCAAATTATACAGTTATAGTACGGCTGACAATGTTGTCTATTTAATTCAACTGGTATACAATGGTGTCTTTTCAGAACTCTTTAACTTCTCAAACAATTTTGGGAAATCATGAAGTTCATCTTTGAAAATCCTTATTATTTCCTCAATAAAATCTTCATAATAATTCACATATTTAATCACATCCTTGATATAGTCTTCTTAATTTTCCAAACTTGTAATTATATTATTTGATCCATAAAATTAAGTGGTATCCCATCCACTAGCTACATTCAATTTTTCTCCTTGTTTATTACAGTATTTATAACTTTGATATATTCTATGACAGATCAAGTTTTCTTCCAACTCCTCAGTAATATTATTTCTTGAATAAAAATAGTGTAAACACAGACAAAGGATTTGATAAGGGTCATAGGCATGATCTTTTTCAAACTTAATGAACTCATTCACTCAATCTTCATACTCTTTTGTCAGACAATCAACATCCATCCATTATTTATTCATATTTGTCCTATTAGATTCAGTGATATTAATATTTAACAAAATAAATACATAAAAGGGTACTTTCAAATAAGGGAAACTCAATATTTGATTGATAGTTATTATTAAATTTTGTTGTCTGAGACTCATCCCCTTAGAAGCTAACACCAAACTATAAAGATGATGTAATTTAAGAGGACTCCCCTAATTTAAACAATGCAGGTGATGTTGGATGCAAAGTAAGTTTAGGATTTTAAATGGGCTTATAAATTAATTCATTTTTTGTGGGATTGAGTTCATGATGGATATCCAATAGGTTGGATAGAGTTAGTGACATTACCTTTCCATTATGTTATTATCAATATACTTGTATTCTCTATATAATATAATGTTTTTCATAATTATATAAAAATATAAACACAAAAAATAATGGAAAAACTATATTTCATATGTCCTTTGAAAACAATTTATAAAATCACACTTGAAATCTGATTAAAAACTAATTATTTACAAAAATTCCTCTTTAAAATGACACACTTCTTTTAAAATAAACCAATCAGTTCTGAAAACTCTTTCCGAAATACATGAACACTTTTAAAACAATCAAAATTTTTAAAGATAAATCCATATTTTTCATGTTAAATCATTTCCAAAAATTCCAAAAAATATCTCTAATTTTTTATAATTAAATCAACCACATATAAAACATTTAAAATTAAAAAAAAGTCATTCTTATAAGGAAATATTCACACATGGTTTCAAAAATTAATGCATTACTCAAAATCCCCTTTTAATTTCAATACCAAAAATTCCATGTAAAAATGAAAAGAAAAGAGAATTAATATTTAAAACATTTCACACCCATTAAAATACTCTTCATTCCATCACAAATTTGGTTTTAAAATCAACTCACTCAATAAAATAACCTTTTAGATTCAAAAATATTCTTTTCCAAACAAAAAATAAGATTATAAGTTCTAAAATAGAATATTATAGAAAAACTTACATAAATTGGTATATAATGCACTATTAAAGTTTAAATGATTGGGGAAAACAGTATAAAAGTGAAATTTGAGGTTAGGACAAAGATATGAAATCAATGAATCAATATATATCCCATAGGAACATGAATATGACCACATATGGTTCTAAGAAATGGAACACATACATAGATTGGGATCATACACAAGGGGAATATAATAGTTCAAGTTCATATTATGGGAAATTATTTCAAATATCTTTTCAAGGATGATCTGAATACATAGGTAACCACACTTAATTAGGAGTTATATGGGGTTTTTAAATCCACCATGATATAGAGATGAATATTGTGCTTCTCTGAAATCTCCAACTCATTCTAAAACCAATCCAACTCTTAAAAAAATCACATCATGATAGAAAATACAAAAACATCTAGGAAACGTTATCATTGACATGAATCATCTTTCAATAAAAGGATATCTTTGAATAAATCATTCAGTATCTAATAAAATTAGTCATCATAAATTATTCTTCAATGACTTTCAATAATATATAACATCATCAATAACATGTTTACTTACTATAGTTAAATATTAGGTGATACACATAAGCTCAAAATTCAAGAAAAATAATATAGGAAGGTCATAAATATCCCTACAAAAAACTTCCTCCAATAGTTCTTATAATTACCCATTAGTTCCCAAAGATAATCTAGGTTATCTAATAACTAATAATAAATATTTATGTGTTATCTAAAGTATACCAATATAGAAACTCAATACTCAATTATGGTAACTCAGGGTGGTAAACAAGCTAGAGGTGATTGCTAGCTACTCGAGCTTGGCTCGACAAATACTTGAATTTAGCGCTCAGTTTTTTTCAAGTTGAGCTCAAACTTGAGCTACTTGGGTACTAACTCGAGCCGATTTTGAGTATTATAATAACATAATCAAGAATATAATATTTTAATATATTATTTTTATTCAATATATATGCATTTAATTTCAATATTAATCTTTAGATCATAATAAAACACATGTCAATGCCAAAATTATTCATTATGGGTGACCTTAATAGTTATATGTACATAGATTATCTTGTGTAAGATTAAAAAAAATATAGGTGACCCTAACATTTTGGTTTCAAAATTAGATGTGAACATTGGGTTACACTTTATTGAGTAATCTTAAATGTTAGGCACCCAAATGAATAGAGGTGAGATAATTTATAAAATGAATTTGGACAAGATTTTATTTGATCAACTATCTAAGAATTTTATATGATATTATTTATATGATTCTTTAACTAAATAACTATGTAATAGGATAGAGTTACCAAAGCATAATGAAATATTTATATTGTCCCAATAATATATATGATGTGAGGATTCATTGTTTTAGTAGATGTATATTCAATAAAATAATTTATTAAACACTTTTGTAAAACACGGTACTCAATTAACACATTTTTTTCTATTATAGCAAATTATTATAGAATTAAACACAAACTTCATTTTTCATATTTGTCTTAGGTTGGTTTTATAACCTTATAGATTGGTATATTAATTTGATAAATTTTTTTAAAAATAATCATTCTGAACATGATGGAGTGAATGTTACAAAAATAGATTTTTATAATTTTGACTTATAGGTATTAAATATCGATTTTTATTTACACATATGGGATGATATAAAAAGACTCATAGGTGACCATGGGTTGTCATACATATTGATGTTCACTTATTATTGGATCAATATCAAGATCTAATTGTATTTTTATCCTTGAGTTAGGTTACTTCATCTGATATTCACTCTTATCCCTTTTTCTCTCTTCATCTCCAAAATCATTAGGGATTTTGGATTCTCCCAACTTCAATTATGGAAAACTGATTCAAATACACCGATGGGTTTCTATTTAGGAGTGATCCCAGTTTATAAAATATTAATACATGGTTAGAGTTTTCCTGAAGTTCGATTCCAAGAATTCAGGGTCGTAAGATCTATATCTCTTGAGCTTTATTGTGGAATGATGTATCGTCATTATTTATTGTGTTAGTCCTACTAGGAATTGAAAGTTAAAAATCATGAGACCAAATTGATTATGATTATCAAGCCTTAACAACCCTCCAAGTTCGAATAGTAGTACTATGTTTTTCTTTATTTGTTTAGTGGATGAGTCTTTATTGTGTTCCTATCATGCGCATAAATTCAAAAACTATCAAATAATGTAAATAATTTGGGATAATATTTTATTCTTATTTTTACCTTTTATGATTATTTATTTTTCACCATAAATAAATCAAATAAAAAAAATTAAAATTAATAATACTGAAGATAGAGTTTTCTATTTCAATGAGATATTGCAGTGCACACTTTAATCAATCATTGGTCATCTCTAGCTGGGATATCATCCAAGATAACATTATTGGGTTTAACTACCACTTAGGTAACTACATTGTTGTATATTACATATATCAAAAGGATGTGATCACCAAATAATGAAGGATTAGTAGCAATACTACAAAATCTATTCCTCACTAGAGGTAAAATTCACAATTTCAGTATTCATGAACAAAGGATAACCACTATTAGTATAAGAACATATATAACTTATATACTATATATGAAAAAACAATATCAAAAATCTATTTAGACTGTCTGGAACTTACGGTCCGATGGAAGGTACGGCGGGGGCAGCAATGGGGGTAGCGGCTTCAGTTCCAGAAGCAGCAACGGCGGTGGTGACAAGGGAATGGGTAGTAGGGATAGAGGAGATGGAGGCGGGGGCATCGAAGTTTGGGGTAGTGGAGAAGGTGGAATTGTAGAAGGGGGTAGTAGAGGCAGAGGTGGTGGAAGAGGCGGAGGTGGGGGTGGAGGTGGCATAGGTAGCGGAGGCATGGGCAGAGGTGGAGGGAGGTGGAAGTGGGGAATTAGAGTATCCCAGGGTGATGTGATTAGTCTTATGAACCCTTTACTTTCCAATTCATACAATTTGATCTTAAACTCATTTAATTTTCCTGGTGTCATTCTATACAATGTAAGTGGAATAGTTTTTTTCCCAGAATGGGATCAATCAAAAATTAAACTTCCCTTTCAGGTGTTAAATGGTTGATTTTTTTTAGAGACACTTTTGGATATAGATACAAATGTGTCATTATATCGATATTCAACCCCATTTGATTAATTACATATGAAGCAATAAAATAATGTTATGAACCAAAATTAAATATAACTTACATAGACATTAATTTAAGTCGAATGGAACCTCATATAGTTGAAGGCCCTGATTTGTCTTTCATGATCATCTTCTCATCACCATAAAACCACTTACTCATTCTCCCTTATTTAGTGATTACCTTTTTTTTTATTCTATTGACTGAGGAGTCGGGGTGTTTCTAAAATCATCTGAGTTAACCTAGTTTTGAGGATAAGAATTTTTTTAATGTGATTGTCTAGTTGAATCAAAAAAAATTATGAGACACATGAGATGTATTTATAGTAACTGACATTGTAATGTTATAGAAATAACACTAGAGATATCCCATATTATTACAGTTGTGGCATGATATAAGTGGTATCATACAATATTACTTCATATTATCTATCGAACCACACTACAAACAACAGGTCTTACTAATGGGGTGTGAGTAAAGTTAACCAATCCAATGGTTTGATTCTGAGATTATATACCACCTTATAAGTAGGTGTCCATCTTCCTCTTATTTCTAGTATTATAGTTCCCACCTATTACCATATATGCTAAAATAATTCCTCTAGTTTATTTTCTAGTAATATCCCTTTTCATGACCACCTCTCTATTAACCATATATGTGTAATCAATAATAAAGAGAATGGATATCTTAGAATTAATGTTTGGTTGTTTTACATACTCAAAGATGTGTTCCTTCAAGTAAATTCTAGTAGCTACATTTGGATAAAAATAAACTAAGTTTATAAAAATAACTACATATTCTATCATTGATAGATTTTAATTATTAATATTACAAAAATATGTCATTATGAATATATTAAAGGTGTGTGGGTAGAATTGTTTGTTGAAAATTTCTTCAAATCTATCCCACATAATACCTTGTTCAAATTTGTCTTGGAGAGATAATTCAAACCATTGATGTACAAGATCTTCTAGCATATATACTACTAACTAGGTCATTAGATCATCCAAGGTTATAAGAAAATTGAAGATCCAGTTCATTCTATAAAGACACACCCCTACCTTTTCATGTTCTAAATCCCCATAAAATATTGGTTGATTCTGTTTCTAAATTTGTACATAATAGTCCTTTATCTAAGGTCATCATTTCAATATCCTTGATCATCTATTTTAAAATCTTGAACAATGATCTGAATAAGTTTTTGGTTCACTTGTGGTTCAGGTGAAAATACATTCTCTATGGATTCTTCTAGTGGGTTTATACATAATCTAACTAGGTCTATTTCTCTATAGTCATAAAAAAATAACCACTTATTCATCACTCATTAGAAAACTAAAGGTTTAAAATATTTCAAATCATCAAAAACAATAATAATTATAACTGATTTCTAGGAATCATCAAACATAATATGAGAAATAAAATCATAGTGGAATGTATCATTACTAATGCATGATATTCTATAGTTATTGGTTAAACCCATGATGATGGTATGAAAACTCTCCTAGAATTGATTTAGAACACTTTTTGTACTGAGACTACCCTAGTAACTTGATTTTTAGTACAAATATTTTAGCTACATATTTTATTCTATACATTTCAATAACTATCATTTCTTATCTCCTAGATACCATTTCAATATGATGGACCAACCAAAATGGATACAATTTGTAACATTCTGACTTTGACCATTGGATTGGAAAGATTCAAGGTTCCAATAACCTTAGGTGATATACAGAAGACAAAAAAGGCTAGAAATAAATTCAAAGGTATTTCCTAAACTTTGGGGTATGATTTTTTCTTTTTGAATAACACTACCTATCATTACTAAATAAAAAAACAAAATACATGATACAGGAGTAATAAACAATAAAACTCAAATGAAAAACCAATAAAATAATAATATCAGATAACAGTGAAAAAAATATATAACAAGGCTGCTCAAGAAATCCAAAAGACATCCCAATGCAACAACACTGATGTTGAATCAATCCAACGAATCCATAATAGAAACTCCAAGTTATAACATTATCTCAATAAAGTATCATAATGATGTTTTACTATATAAATAAGAGATATTTCCTTGACTTGTTTCATGAAGAACAATGTATGCATATACACCAAAGTGCATATGCATGGGTAAAGTAATCATACCTTGTAGGTTTTCCCTAATATACTTCCCAAATCACACCACTAAGACAATATAATGTTAGCTCAGAATTCAAAACAAAATTTATAAAAAATATAGGAACATAAGAAAAAGTTTACCAATTTAAAACAATTTAAATTAAAAGAAGAGAAATATACCCATAAATACCACTTGTCATACCAAAACCATATTCATCCAATCACACATGCATTCATGTTGAATGAAAATCCCAATACATACGAGTGGTCATCCATCCTTCACCAAGTCTTAACTTGGTGATACACATTTATGTGCCTCCATTTTGGCATTGAGAACCAATTATATACTAACAAGGCCCAACACAATGAAAATATGAACAAATGTCACCCATATATTCCAAGTTCTCATGAAAATTCATTCCACATGAAATAATT
Organism: Viscum album; assembly: GCA_963277665.1. NCBI lineage: Eukaryota > Viridiplantae > Streptophyta > Magnoliopsida > Santalales > Viscaceae > Viscum > Viscum album. The sequence goes on along the minus strand of OY728137.1, from coordinate 1,649,522,960 downwards.
TTTTCCTTTAAAACATTAATTTTAACATATTTCTTTATTTAAACCAAAACCATAATTTAAAATCATAATTCAAATGGGTTTCCCAAAAATATTCAAATAACCAATATTTTTAAACTATAAACTAAAAGGGTTTTCCTTTAAAAAAATATTTCAATATTTCCATCTGAAAATAGATTCAAAAAATTTAATAAATATATTCCATCAATTTATAGAACAATTGGAGGATTTATAGAAGCCACTTACCTCTCAACAGGTGAAAAAAATGAAGAATGATGTAATAAAACCTCTTGATCCTGACTCAAAACCTTATTCCTTCAATTAAACTAATAAAGATCTCATTAAGAACACATCATAGATCATAGATTTATCCATAAATGAATAGATCTAACATTCCATGTGATAGGATATAATGATATCTAGAGACAGAAAATTGAGCCTTTCTATAGAGACCCAGGCTTATCATACATAGATATTACATCATTTTTTATGAATGTTCATAATATTACACAAACACACACTTGAGAACCATAATAGTTTAGTGCCTTTGGAAACTTGGAAACATAAATAATTAGTTCATAGTTAAGTTACATCATCTCCCACTAAGATCTTCATATATAGTACCCTTATTAGAAAAATCATACATAATAAATATCTTCAAATCCTTGGGAAAGGAAACATAATAAAGGGTGATCTCAGTTTCTCCATAAGGGTAATCAAGGGAGATATATAAGCATAACATGATAATGAGGGTATGATAACATGATAATAACATTTTAAAACCATACATTTCATATTAAATATCATAATCTTGAGTTATGGAATAAATATTGGCAGCTCATAAGACATGAATCATAAGGAAATCAAAGAAAATTATCCATGAGGGAATAAAATTGGCATAATACATATATTTTTTGAATACACATAAGTATAGAAAATATTATGTCAAGGCTACCCACCAAGGCATTCATAACATGCTAGGCTTGGTCTAACCACCCATGTACCTTCTTCAAGCCTGGTATTACCTCCCTTGTAATCTCTTTTGGGCTTGATATAACCACCCATGTACCCTCACTTTCAATATTGGACTAATCACCTATGTACCCTACTTTTTGGGTTTGGACTAACCACCAATGTACCCTATGATCTAGTAGATCATTTATCATTACCCAATGCATTGGAGGGAGATATTGGTCCCACCCATCACATAATGAAAACAATACATTTGTGTTCCATAAGATAATAAAAAAATCATCATATCATAACCCATGAAAAGAAATGGGTTTCATAAGTATTTAATAATATCATAAACTATCTAAAATAAATAGGTTTTATAATTATCATAGCATAACCCAAGGAAAAAAAGAAGTGGGTTCTATAAGAATATTATCATGGTATAACCCATGGAAGAGAAACAATTTTCATAAACATCATGTCATCATAAACATAAACCATTTAGATAAATAATAATAATGGTATTCATGGATTATATCCTAGTAAGGCATAGGTAACATAAATAGTTGTAATATTAGAATGAAAATGATTTTCATCAATTGTTTAAAATATTTCTTGAGGAAAATATCTTTTCTTTTTAAAAAAAACTTTTTTAAATATAAAATATTTTTAAATTATTTTTATTTAAAAATAACCTTGAGAACTTATAACGGAATCTTCAAATAAATTACTTTTCATGATTATGGAAAGTTTTATTCATGTTGTACTTGTTAAAACAAATATTCCTCTTATATATTTAGTAAAATCCAAATGAGAATTATTTAGAAAATGACCTGAATATTCCTTAAAAAATTCTAAAAAAAATAAAAAAATGGGTAAAATTTCATTTAAAAATAATAGGTTAATGGTAAATCATTTTAGAATACATTTTTGGAAAACATGGTTTGGAAGAAAATATATTTCTGACTAAAGAGAGAAGAAAATTTATATTTTCATAAAAAAGTTTTCCCAATTATTTTAATTAACAAAGAGTGGAAATGGTACTATTAATATCATGAATAACGAAAGGAAAATTAAATTCATGAGTTTCATGTGATATGGATCATAATAATTTATCATCAGAAACATTATCATAATCAATCCCGATAAATAATGTGATTATAACATAAAATTATTTACTACTTTGGTAACATTGAATCTAATCCCCATAAAAACATTAAATAAAACTTTAAATATCATGAGGAAAAATAAATTCCTGATATTAAATTTAAAATTTGTATTATATACATATTATAAAAGAAGATAGGCAGATAACATAGCATATGTCTCAAAGAAGGAAAATTGAGATGAAAACTCTTTACTACTTTGGTAATCTTTTGAATCATAATCATCAATAAAGAATAAAATAAAAGGAAAATTTAAATATCATGAAAATAATGGGATTAATTTTATAAAATGTAAATTCTTAATTATATACACCACACAAAAGAAATTAGTGGGGAATTATCATATATAACCAAAAAATAAAAGAGTGGCTGAAATCTCTTTTCGATATGGTAACTTTTGAATCATAAACCCCATGAAATATATATTCTAAAATGGATATATAAACCCTTATAGTTTTCAGGAGAAGAATAATATTATACATTCATGTTCAGTATATACACCACATAAAATAAATAGGTGGTTAATATGGCACGTGTCTCACAAAAGTAAAAAGTGAGACAGAAATCCCTTACTATAAGTTTTGAATTTTATCTCACACATTCAAACCTCATATATAAAAAATATAAATTTATTTTAAATATATTATATAAAAATATATATATATATCATACCATATATTATTTTATTGAGACCTTTTATTACCTATTTATTAACAATTTCATGTTAAAGTTATGTTTTGAGTAAAAACTGCTTTGTTTTTTCTATATGTTTTGATTTATAATTTTTTTGGTCCTCTTAATTTTATCATGATTTTATCATATAAATAATTTTAACCATGATAAAAATATCATATATATTTAGTATATATTTATTTAGATTAATCCCTAAAATTTAGTGATAGAAAGTGAAATAAATCATTCATGGAGATGGTAGGTCATACGTACGCATGAACATTGTTTCCATATTCTTATTATATTGAAATAAAGAAATTTAAATGATATATTATCATTAAATAATAATTTTTATATCATATATATCACATATTTTCATTAAAATCATCCTTATTACCTTCCATGTAAATCATGAATGAATCGCATCGCTTTATGAGGTGATAGTCTTCCGTACACACAAGTGATGTTATCATATTCCCACAAAATGGATAGTATGAAAGCATGTGTGATATTATGATTTTATAAGAATAATAATATCAAAAATATAAAATATAAATAATAAATCCATCATTATGTCCATCTTTGAGAGGTGGAAATGGAAAGACAAATGACATCAGTTCATGGGGTAGTAGTCCACCGTACACATGAATGATAATTCCATAATCCATTCAATGGAAGTGGAGATGGTTATAGGTCATACCTATAGTGACCCTAGAATTTTAAACATATTATCACATGATTTTAAGCATAAATATCCATTAAATACAAACCCAATATTGAAAATTATAGCATCTTTTGAAGACTAGATATATAATTAGAAAAAATGAAACTATAATAAAATATATTTTTATTAATATTCCTAATTATCTCTTAACTAAATTTGAGCTCCTATAACTACATAAAATAACCTAGTAAATACATAGATAAAAAGGTGATATTAAAATTTTATTAAGGGAATAAACATGGAAGTGAAGCATGGAGAATAAGTCAAAAGGCATAACATGATAACATATAAGGCATGGTTTAGGAATAAATATATAGGGAAATAAAATATAGAATAAATAATAATATTATCATGGAAATATTATAATCTATTAGAAATATATATTATGACATAAACATGATCAAATCTAACTACCAAGACGATATCACATGGTGGACAGAGTCTCATAATGGATTAGGTTTACTCCCTAATCCGATACATAACATCTCCTGAGAAACAAATACCCAATGAATTGGAGAAATATTTGGAACATCTATAATAACATGTACATGAATACGGGTTCCACATAAATAAATCAAACATACTGAATAATCATAAGGGCTACCCTTGGAAAGAATTGGGTTTCACAATCATGTCATAAAGAAAAAAATAGAATATCATAATAGTATCTATGATAGAAGGTGTTTTATTTTTTCTTGTACATTAATAAAATAAATTTAAGAATGGATCATGAATAATGAATCACAACTGAAGTGAAAAATTAAAATTATTGGCTAGGTAAATTTATAAATGTTCCACTTAAGCATAGTTTTAGGGAAAAGAATGAAGAGTCTTTAAAGAGGATAAAGGCATAATTATTTCCATAAAACCATAAATGAACTGAACTTATTTTTCATGATAAATTATTTTATAAAAATATTGGTGTCTTAAAATAATTTATTTAGTGTAGTTTAAAATGGGTAATAAATAAATAAGTTCCCTTTAATCGTCTTGCTTATTGAGTAGAATTGAGAAGAGAACCTTTTTAAATATGTATTTCCCCATCAAATAAAGATGAATTGAGCTAGATATATATGTTTGGAAAATATATAGAGAACATAAGATATATATATATAATAATTAATATTTAAATTGAGTCAAGGAAATATAAAGGGTTTCCTAAAGGAAATTTGGAGGTTTAGAGAGATCTCTTCCCTTATGTCTGAATGCATTCTTTACTTGTAATTAATGTCCCAGATAATCAAATTATATTAATTAATTACTTAATTAATAACCTCTTATAAATATATTTTATTTATTAAAATTTTGTTAAGTTCATTTATATTCTTTTTGATGATTTATAATGTTCAATTTTGTCGTTCGGGGAGCAATCATTTCATGGTTTCATGGTCGTTTCACTTGTGTTTAATTATGGATGTTCTTGTAAAATGTAAATAAAACTCCAAAAGTGAAATGAAATAGTATTAATAAAATTATATAATTTTAAATGGTTTTATATATCATTTTTTCTGATATGGGGTTGGTTCATTTAATATATCATTAATGATAAATGGTTAGTTTATTTTGGCGGTTTTTCCGACCATCTCAAACTAGTTTAATTTTATTTAATATTATGTATATATATTAGTTATAGAACATTAAATAAGTTATAATATGATTATTAAAATATTATTTAACCATAATAATAGTTTTATTACCATCCATTAAGGTAATAATGGAAAACAAAAACTCATTACCCATGGAGACAGTTAACCACCATAATTTGGGAAATTGTTTCATTTATTTGAATAAAATGAGATGAGAAAAGGACTGGATATAATATATACCATTATAAATATAACATTAAAATATATAAATTATATTTTAGTTATTATTATTTTATGTATTAATGATGTTAGGAGAAGGTAAAAGAATAAAATAAATTAAAAGAGTTGGTTTAAAAATGTTACCTCTTGAATATTACCTCCTTGAAGGACCCCTTAAGGAACTTGGAATTCGTATTTTGGTGAGACCTGAAGAACTTGGAAATGGGGAGATTGGTGAAGATATTTTTTTTTATATATATTTAAATGATTCAATTATTAGAATATGTGAGGAGGAGGGGTGGTGAGAGGTGGTATTTATAAGGGGATGAGAGAGATATTTTTTATTATTATATTCATTTGTTTATTATCGTGGCTCAAGAATATCAATAGTATTTATTCTTAGGAATATATATAGTAAATGGTGAATTTGAGTTCTAAATAATGGGTTCTTACATCATCTATGACTCAAAAATTCATGCATTTGGCTTATAATGTTAAATACTAGAAATTATTGTATTTCACTATTCACCCAAAATTCAACTATTTTAGAAAAATAGCAAACATTCACCCTAAAAAAATTAAGATGTTTATATTTTATAAAATTAATCTATTTTATAAATATAATTTTATAAATATAAGAAATTTAATTTTAAAATAAAATTATCATTTATTCAAAAAATATAGATTTTAATATTATAATCAATTTTATAACCCTTTGAAAAATTAATTATACTCTCATAAAATTATCTTATAATTATAATGAAACGTAATATTAATTTATGAATACATTTTATGAAAAAAAAATTAAATCATTATATTTCTTATAAAATTGTAAATAAAATAGTTATGCTTTATAAACAATATTGACAATTAGTTTTTCATTTTCAAAAACATTTATTTAGTTGTACCATAACATAAATATATCATATTTTAATTTTATAAGATACCTAAATATTATTTAACATTTCTATAGTTGAGGTTATTATTCTAATGTTCATAGTACTATTCCTAATGGTTATATTACTATTCAAATGGTTAGTTTACTATTCCAGTTGTTATATTACTATTCCAATAGTCAGATTTATAATGGCCATATGGGTTTAGTACTTCCTATAAATACCTACTATTCCATTCATTCTTAAATAAAATTTATTTTTTATCAATTATATATATACTTTCATCTTTAAAATGAATATTGTATTATTAACATTATATTTTATTTCTATATCTTTGTGCATGTGTGTGGTCAATCTGGTAGATTGAGAAAATCTAAATTATCCTATTCTTATTCTCTTATATACTGTTAATTTTTTTGATATAATATTTTGAATTATTATTGAATTATTTTCTGACTAATTTATCATTATTCATTTATGATAATAATGTTTTTCTTGTTTCTCTATTTGATGTATGTGATTCATACTACATGACATGATTATAAGAAGGAAAATTCCATTGATAAAATTATGGGTCAATATATTCTTCCGCCATTATGAAATTTTTTCCTAAGAATTTCATTTTACATACTAAGTAAAAAAAGGTGAGGGTACTTCTCCTTCATCGCTTCCTCTAATTCCCATGTCACCTATTCATATTTATGGTTCCTTCGTATTAATTTGAACATGTGAGTTATATTTTTGCATAGAAATTTATCTTTATAGTACAATATCTTCACCGGATACTCCTCCTAAGAGAGATCATTTTCCAGTTGTACCACCTCTAAATTCATTACATGTGATGGATCTGGTATATACTTTCTCAATTGGGATACATGGAATACATCATGTACTTGAGACCTAGTTGGTGGAAGTAATAGTTGATATTCCACAGCATCAACACAATCAAGAATCTCAAAGGGGACGATATACCTGGGGCTTAGATGTGTATTATTCTTAAATATCATAAATCTATTCCATGGGTATATGTAGAGGAATACCTTATCTCTAATCAAACTCTAGGTCTCAAAGATGATTTTTTGTATATCTCTCCTGTCAACTTTGGGTAGCCATGATGTGTTATTGAAAGGTATTCACCTTTTTGACAATTTCCTCGACCATTTCTAGTCTTAGCAGCTTTCATTCATCAACATCATCCAAGTATGAAGGTTTTTTGCATCTTTTACCAAAATGTGCTTTATATAGAGCCATTTAGATACTTTAGTGGAAACTATTGTTGTAATAGAATTCAACCATAGTAATATGGTGGTCTCATACTCCATTGAAGTCCATTGATCATACTCTAAACATATATTCTAATCTCTAAATAGTTTGCTCAGACTGTCTATTAGTCTGGGAATTATAAGTCATACTGATGTCCAGCTCAGTGTTTAGGGAATTTTAGATAATTTTCTAGAACTTGGAGTTAAATCTCATATATCGATTAGATACAATTGATAATGGTACTCCATGCATCCTCACCCATTTTATGATGTATATTCATTCAAGTATATCGAGTGAAAAATTTTCTTGAATTTCAATGAAGTGAACTCTCTTTATAAGATAATCTATAACAACCCATATAAAATTATTTCCTCTAGATGTATTTGGAAATCCAATGACAAACTCCTTGGTGATGTTCTCTAATTCCCATGTTGGTATGGGTAATAGTTGCAGCATCCTATTAGATTTTTTTTATTTCATCCTTTACTTGTTGACATATAAATCAATTTTATGTATATTCAACAATGTGCTTATACATATTTTCCCACAAATAGTGTTGTTAGAGATCTCAATGCATCTTTTCACTCTTTGGGTGGATGGAGAATGTTGAGTTATGTGAATCATTAAAAATATACTTCTTTATCTTTGGATATGGTGGTACACATAGTCCTGGACCAAATCTTATGACTCATTCCTCATGAAATTTGAATTTGGAGGATTTTTTATTTATAATAGATTCTACATTCTTCTTATTTTTCTCATCATCTCTTTGAGTATCTTTTATGTTCTATAAAAGATATGGTTGAGTAGTAATTTAAGAGATTAATTATTATATACCTTCCTTTATGATTCTCTTTTCCATCCTTTTTAAGTATAAGAAGAGTAGATTCTTCTCAATTCTCATCATTGGTATGGTTAAAATATCCTTTCTACTTAGAGAATCTGCCACTTTATTTTCTTTACCAAGACGGTAGTCGATTGAGTAGTCATAATCCTTGATGAGATCTAATCGTATTCATTGTTGCATACTAATCTCCTTATATGTGAATATATATTTAAGGATCTTTTGATCAGTATATATATCTCACACTTCTTTCCATAGAGATAATTTCTCCATATTTTCAATGCAAAGATCATAACGGTCAACTCCAAATCATGTGTGGGGTAGTTTTTCTCATGAAATTTCAAATTATTTGAGACATAGGATATTATTTTATCATTTTTCATTAGTACACAGCCTAATAAATTCTTTAACACATCAATGTATACAACAAAGAGTTCCCTTCTTGTGGGTAGTGTAAAAACTGGTGCAGTGATAAGCCTCCTTTTTAACTCTTAGAAGTAGTTCTCACATTCACTATTCTAGAAAAACTTTACTCCCTTTTAATTCATCTTGTTTAGTGGATTTTACAATCACAATAAGTTCTTCATAAATTTTTAGTAATACCCATCTATAGCAAGGAAACTACAGATCTCCATTATAGATGTTGGTCTAGGCCACTCCTCGATTGCCTTTTCCTTAGAAGGGTCCACAGATATCCATTTAATGGTGATAACATTACCCAATAAAGATACTTCATACATACTGAACTCACATTTACTATACTTTACATATATTTTCTAGCCTCGTAAAGTTTTTAGCACGGTATTCAAATACTCCTCGTGCTCCTCCTTCCTCTTGGATTATATCATAATATCATCTATAAATACTACAAAAAAAAATTGCAGTAAAGACGTTATCCATTAAGTCTATGAAAATTTCTAGAGAATTAGTGATTCTGAAGGAAATTACTATGAACTCATATCTTTTATACCATGTTAAAAAGGAATTCTTGGGAATATCTTCCTTATTCACCTTTAATTAGTGATATCCTGACTAAAAGTCCAACTTAGAGAAATACATGTCCCCACATAGATGATTGAACAATTAATATATCTATGTTAGGGGATATTTGTTATTTATCATGATTTTGGTGAGATCGTGATAATTAATGTATATGTTCATTGATCTATACTTCTCTTTGAAAAATAGGATCAGTGCACCCCATGGTGAAGCACTCGGGCATATAAACCTTAGTCCAGGTTCTATTGTAACAGCTTCATCAGTTCTTCCAACTCAATAGTGGACATCCTATAAGGATTATTTGATATGGTAAGAGATCCATTTATAATCTCTACTAAGAACTCAACCTATCATTGAGGAGTAAGACCATGAAATTCTTCAGGAGACACATCAGTGTATTCCCTTGCAATGGGGATGTCGTCAAGTATGATTCTCTTCTTTGTCTCAATAATTTGAGCTAGATATGGGTTCTCATAATGAAATAGTATCCATGATTGAGAATAATGTTCCATAGGATATGAATCCTCCTCCTTACATTTGTATAGAATTGGAGGACACCTCTAGATTTGAATAGTTATCTCTCTTTCCTAACAGCTGATGTTGGATTTATATAAATACATCCAATCCATGCCCAATATAGCAGAAAACTCAACCAAAGGATGTAAGACAATATTTTTTTCCAGTTTAGTCCACAAAAATTGACTGGGGGGTAGTTATATACTTTAGATGTAATAATTTCCCTATTCATAGTTCTTATGGATTACTCAACCTTCATATTTTAAACTGGAAACATGAACTTTTCACTCATTTATATCACATCTTTTATCGGTTTGACATGAAACAAATTCCTACACATCACAATTGATTTATGAATTGTTCTCCTAAATTATAAATAAAATCCAAGTGAATTTTATTGGTTTTTAGTGAGTTATACTTTTTGAACTAAAATGTCAATTTTAAACTGATAACGGACACTTTGAGTTATAACGGGGACATCATTTATCAGAATTGAGGTGTGTTTAATTCCTATATGTCAAAAATGAGATATGGATTATTTTCATAAAGTATCAAAATAATCAGAATGTGTTTGCTCAGTTTTTAGTAGGATAGTTGTCCATTTTACTAAAATTGATGATAATTTTAAATAAAAAAGCGCACTTTGAGTCATACTGGTCACACCATGCGTCGAATTGAGGTTCAGATTATTCATACATGTACTGAATGACTTATGGATTGTATTCCTAAAGTATCAAAACAATATAAATGTGTTTTATTAGTTTTGAGTATGTCCCTTTTCTTTTCTACTAAAATGTCATTTTAAAATTGAAATATGAACTTTAACTCCTACCGATCACACTGTGTATCATATTGAGGTGTGGTTGATTCCTACACATCAAAAATGACCTATGAATCATTTTCCTAAATTATTTAAACAATTTTAATGGGTTTTCTCTATTTTCAGTAGGTCAGTTGTTTTTTAATAAAACTAATGTCAATTTTAAATAAAAATACACACATGGAGTCATATTGGCTACATCGTGCATCAGATTTAGGTGTGGATGATTCATGCACATATAAAATAACTTATATATCGTTATCAAAAAGTATCAAAACATTATGAATGTTTTTGTTTGTTTTTGAGTAGTTCAGTTTGTTTTTTTACTAAAATTGGTGTCAATTTTAAATAAAGACACACTTAGAGTCACACCAGTCACATCGTGCATCGTATTGAGGTACGGATAATTCTTATAATTTCAAAATCACTTATTGATTGTTTTCCAAAAGTATCAAAACAATATAAATGTATTTTCTCAATTTATAGTATGTCATTTCTCTTTTTTACTAAAATGTCATTCTAAACTTGAAACACACACTTTGACTCATACGAATCACATCATGTATCGGTTTGACATGAGACTAATTCCTACATGTCAAAAATGACTTATGGATCATTTTACTAAAGTATTTAAACAATTTGAATGGGTTTTCTTGGTTTTGAGTGGGTTAGTTGGCTTTTTTACTAAAATTGATGTCAATTTTAAATAAAAACATTCATTTGGAGTCATATCAGTCACATCATACATTGGATTGAGGTGTAGCTAGTTCATTAATGTCTCAAATTACTTATGTATCATTTTCCTAAAGTATCAAAAAAAATATGAATGTGTTTGGTTGGTTTTGATTAGGTCAATTTTTTTTATAAAATTGATATCAATTTTAAATAAAGATGCACTTAGATTCATTCCAGTCGCACCGTGCAATAGATTGAGGTTCAATTGATTCCTATACATTTAAAATCACTTATGAATTTTTGTCCTAAAGTATCAAAACAATCTGAATGTGTTCGTTTGATATTGAATATGTCACTTTTCTTTTTTACTTAAATTTCATATTAAACTTAAAACATGTATTTTGACTCATATGAATCACATCATGTATCAGTTTGATGTGAAACTTATTCCTATACTTTAAAAATGATTTATGAATCGGTGCCATAATTTATCAAGAAAATATGAGTGTGTTTTATCAGTTTTCAATGATTGAGACTTTTTAAAGTCAAATTTTGATTTTAAACTAATAAATTTCACATTGAGTCAATTGTATTTTTTACTAAAATTAATGTTAATTTAAAATTGAAATAAGTACTTGGATTCATACCAGTCACATCGTGTGTCGGATTGAGGTGCGGTTGATTCCTACATGTCCCAAAGTCTCAAAAAAATCCTAAATGTCAATGTTACCATGATTTCTATTGACTTTCTTTGTCAAACTTCCAACACTACATGAGCAGATTTGAAAAAACCACATCAACAAGAAAAAAAAGTAATCCACCAGTATAAGAAAAACTTATTATGAGTAATACTAAAAATAAATAAATTAAACATAAATGTGAAATAATACATTAATTATATAGACACTAATTTTACTGTGCAAATATCAAGGTTACCTCTGTGATTGAGCAGTGGAGGGAACTTGAAAGAAAGTGATAAATGTCAACACTATAGGTGTGAAAGGTCTTGAGGGAGAAGAAGTCTATGGAATTTTTGGTACAAAAAGGGATGAAAGATGGACAGAGTGCCCCAAATCTAACAAAATAATCCACCTGTATAAGAAAATAATTATTATGTGAGTAATACTAAAAATAAATAAATTAAAAAAAATATGAAAAAAAATAAATTAATTCTATGGACAATGATTTTACTATAAAAACATCAATATTACCTTTTTAATTGAGCAGAGGCAATAGTGTTGCTCTTCTTACAAAGGTAATGGAGGTAGTTTGAAAGAAAGTGATAAATGAACCACTACAGGGGTGAAAAGGTTTTAAGGGAGAAGAAGCATGAAAGATGGATAGATCACCCCAACTTAAACAAAATAATCCACCTATATAAGAAAACCATTATTATTTAAGTAATACTAAAAATAAAAAAATTAAACATAAATATAAAAGAATACATTAATTCTATGGACAATGATTTTACTGTGAAAATAGAAATATTACCTCTATAATTGAGTAGAGGCAACATCATTTCTATTCCTATAAAGGTAGTGGAGGTAATTTGAAATAAATTGATAAATTTACCACTATAAGGGTGAAAAGGTTTTAAGGGAGAATAAGCATGAAAGTTAGACAGAGCACCCCCAACTCGAACAAAATAACCCACCTATATAATAAAACAATTATTATGTGAATAATACTAAAAATAAATAAATTAAACATAAATATGAAACAATACATGAATTCTATGGACTATGATTTTACTATGAAAACATCAAGATTACCTCTATGATTGAGAATAGATAGTGTCGTTTATCTTATTACAAAGGAATGACACATGGACATAAATCTTCTAAAATAAACAAAATTTTTAAGGAATAATGAAAATTCAATCAACATTTCATTATATAATTTTTTAGTAAAATAGATAAAGTGTATCGTAACATTACCTTTACATCTTTGCAAAGGGTTTCTTTGGTCGAGATATAAGCTAATAAAAAAACTAAGGATTCTCTGTGCACTTCATTATGGTTTAGAAGAATATATGGATGTTAGAAAAGAATAAAGAAATTAATGATATTGATATTTATTTGGATCCATTGATCATTTAATACAAAATAAGGATTGGTCATTCATCACTCACAATGTTAGTAACAAAACTAAGGATTCTCTATGCACTTCACTTCTATTGGTTAACTACAACTTCGCATAGCATCTGACCTAAACTTTATGTCCAGTGTCTCTACGATGCTCTCATCCCACACACATTCACCACCATCTCTATCATATCACCATTCAGTATTCACTTTTTCTTATCTTCCTCACAATTTTATTCATTATTCGCACAAGTGGGAATATTTTTCCTCTATAGCATTTTTTTATTCTCGTGTTGCTTCTTCAATTATATGTGTTTTCCAAAAAAACTTTACCCAATGAATTAGATTATTATACAAAATTTTCTCTTTATTTTCAAGATTCTAATTAGTTTTTTTATATCTATATATAGTATGAGAGCATCATGGGGATGTCATACAGGAAGTTCAAGTCATATTCTATGTTAATCTATAGTTAACCAATAGTAGTGAAGTGCACAGAGAATTCTTAGTTTTGTTATTAGCATTGTGAGTAACGCACAGTCAATCCTTGTTTTGGATCCATTAATTAATAGATCCAAATAGACCTCAATATTCTTCCAACTCTTCCAAACTAATTATTCTTGAATAATAACAATATAAACACAAACAGAGGATTTAAGAAGGGTTGTATGCATACTCTCTTGAAAACTTGATGAACTCTTTAACTCCATCTTCATATTCACTTGTCAAACGATTAGAGTTCATCCATTTTCAGTTCACATCCATCCTATTGGGTTCATAAAAATTAATTTTATACAACATATAAATAAATATATAAAATATATTCATTATAAAAAGTTGAATTTATAGACAATGGATTACATGAATAGGAAAACATCTCAATACTCTTGGGATGTCATATCACCACAGCGACCCATCCCAAGGAAATTCAATGAACTTCAACTAGATGTAAAATTAGAATTTACTAATGGATTACATGAATAGAAATTACATCAAATAAATAGATAGTTTTCTCATTCTTTAATATGATAATAATTTTTGTAAATTGAAAAGGGTGATGTATGAATTGAAACAAGAACTAAGAGCTTGGTATTGATGGTTAGATGAATTATTAAAGAAACTCAAATTTAAAAAATGATTAATTGATCATAATAATTACATAAAAAAATAATTTTATGGATAGATTGAAAGTGTTTATCAATATGGATGATATAATATTTAGAAGTTCAAGAGATGAATGATGATAATAATTTTCTACATTAACAATGACCAATGTTAAAATATTTCTGATTTGTGAGTTGAAATTTTCCATCATTTATAGGTGACTCATAGAATTAATGGGTTATTTATTTCCCATTCCATGTATGTGAGGGAAGTTTTTTATAGATTTCAAAAGGAATATTGAAAACCCATGTTGACAGCCATTGAAAATTGAATAAAATTTTCAAATGTTGTGGGTGGAATGTCAATCTATATCATGATAGTGTCCATGAGACATTCTCGATCCCCCTCAGGCTGTAAAAAATCACCAGGGCATGAAAAACAACATAGTGGGAATGATTTGGCCCAAAAAAATAAATAAAACTAGTAAAAATAAAATTTAGATAAAAATTTTCATGATACATCCATACATTGGATTACCACACTAATCCAGATAAGTAGAAAAAAGAAGATATAAAGCAGTATAATATAAAATAAATCCCTTAACCTACCTTTAACTCCCTCATACACAAAATCCCCAGTTTCAATTTCTAAAATTTCACATGTATGGAATACATTGATAAAATAAATAATGAAAATTATATATGATAACTTTGGGAGATCGATTTGGGAAATGTAAACAAAATAAAATAACCAACTAAAATCCATGTGAATCCATGTGTCACCATCGAGTCCAGAAATAATAAACTCTCCATGAGTGATCAAGAGTTGAATCAAAATTAGAAACTGAGAAAATCAGAAGGCCTACCTTTCTAGTATACAATCACCAGACCACAAATAACGACATCGTCGAAGAATAAATTGAAAACAAAACCAAAAATACACAAAGAAAATAGAAATGACTACCTCGCTAGTTTGAAGAAAAAATGAGAACCTCTTCAGAAACCCTAATTGTAATTGAACACTAGATGTTGTATGATATGTTTGAGAAATTGGAGGTAGTCAAGTGGTGTGATTCGAGATTTGATTCACCAAGGAGGAGCACCAGCAGCAGGTGGATTCTACAGAAAGCTTCTGATATCATTATGGGTTTACAAATGGATAGGGTTTTTTAATTAGATCATGACACTTTTAAAAGTGCTTATAAAAAAAAGCAATGACAAAGATTCCTTTTATCAGTGCTTAATACTTAAATGCTGATAAAAGAATTCTTTATCAGCACTTTCTTTGCAATAATAAAGGTAGATATTTATCAGTTCTAAAACGAGCTAATAAAACCAATCTTTATCAGCTCTAAACTTATAGCACTGATAAATTTTCATTTTATCAGTACTTTGTTTAGCGTTGATAAAGTTTCATCTTTATCAGCACAAAAAAATCACTTATAAAGATTCTTTTATCAATGCTTATTACTTAAGTGTTGTTAAAATATTTATAATTATAATTATAAATAGAAAAATTAAATATTTATATATATTTAATAAATATATATAAATATAAATATTGTAAATATATTCCTTTTTTGATATATTTATTATAATTTTATAATTATTTATTTATAATTATATAAATTTTTTTAAAAATTAATATTTATATCATTATATATATTTATATAATTATACAAATATATATATATATATTTAATAAATATATATAAATATAAATATAGTAAATATATTCATTATTTATGTAAATTTATTATAAATTTAATAATATTTAAATATAAATAATTTTTTATTTATAATTATATAAATAATTTTAAAAAAATATATTTATTTATTTATAATTATAAATATATAATTGTATAAATATAGTAAATGTAAATTTATAAATATTTTTATTTATAAATATTTTTTTACAAATATATTTTTAACATTGTTAATGAATATCTAATTTTAAGTGCATGCATATATGTTAAAAATGAGTGAAATTTAATAACTTATGAATAATTACACTTGAACAATTTTGAAAAAAAGGATAAGTTTTATGTGTGTGAATTGTATATAAAAATGAATTAATTATGTATATGTGAAATCAATTTAACACAAATTTGATGTATGTTAAATTGAAAAGATCAAATGACATTCAATTATATGTTGTGTACTATGTAATAAGTCAGTATTTTTAGGTCATATTAATTTTTAATTATAAACCATTATTCAATAAATATATATTATTTAATGTAAATCACCTAAATGTTTTTTAATATATAAATCATATATATATATACATTAATATATATCTATATATTTAATATATAAAATTTAATAACATTAATTATTATAAATATCTAATTAATAAAATGTTTAATATTTAATAATGTATAATTAATTTATTCATTTTCATAAATAATTATTTAATTAATAATATTTTTAATATTTTTTCAATAAAATCAATTTTAATTTTTATTTTATTTAATTATTTCATTTTATTTTTTGGACCTTTATCGATACAAAAAAGCATTCATGAAATAAATATTTATAAACGCTAAAAATAAAGCATTGAAAAAGGGTATCCTTTACCAACACTAAAAATAAAGCACTGATAAATGTTACCCTTTATCAGCGCTAAAAATAAAGTGCTAGTAAAGGATACCCTTTATCAGTTCTAAAAATAAAGCTCTGATAAAGGTTCCCTTTATCAGCTCCAAAAAAAGCAATGATAAAATGTTAATTTTATCAGCGCTTTCCTTAGAACTGATAAATATTCCATTTATTAGCATTTTTTGTAGTGCTGATAAATACCAACACTATTAAAGGCCAGTTTTTTAGTATTATTGTGATCATTATATATCGCATATTTCCCCCATAGAGATAATTCCACCATATTTTCAAACCAAAGATCACAACTTCCAATTAAAGATCATGTGTGGGGTATTTTTCCTCATAAACATTAAGCTGCTTTTAGGAATAGGCCATCACTTAATCATTTTTCATTAATACACATCCTAATACCTTCTTTGATGCATCACTATATACCATGAAGAGTTCCCCACTTTTGGGTAACATAAGTATTGGTGTGGTGATAAGCCTATTTTTAACTCTTTGAAGCAGTCTTCACATTCACTATTCTAGAAAAACATTACTCCATTTTGATTCATCTAGATTAGTGGGTTAAACAATCTTGAGAAGTTCCTCACTAATCATCTTTAATACCCAGCTAGACCAAGGAAACTTCAAATCTCTATTACAGATGCTAGTCTAGGCTACTCCTTTATTGCATTTATCTTAGAAGGGTCCATAGATATCCCTTTTTTGGCAATGAAATTCCCCAAGAAAGATACTTACTCTATCCAGAATTCACATTTATTGTACTTTATATATAGTTTATCCCCTCACAAAGTTTTTAGCATAGTATTCAAATATTCCTCATGATCCTCCTTTCTCTTGGGGTATATCATAATATCATCTACAATGACTACCAAAAAAATTTCAATGTAATATTTAAAGACTCTATTCATTAAGTCCATGAAAATTTCTAGAGAATTAGTGATTCTGAAGGGAATCACTATGAATTAATATTTTCCATACCTCGTTCAAAAGGAAATCTTGGGAATATATTCTTTCTTCACCTTTAATTGGTGATATCTCGATCGATGGTCCACCTTACAGAAATGTGTATCCCCATGTAGTTGATAAAACAATTCATATATTCATTTCATGGGATACTTGTTCTTTTTCATGATTTTGTTTATCTCATGATAATCAATGAAGATTTGCATTGATCCATCCTTCTTCTTGACAAAGAGGACCAGCACACCCCACAGTGAAGCACTCAGTAATATAAAACCCTTGTTTATATTATCTAGTAATTGATTATTCAATTCTTCCAACTCAACGGTTGTAATCATGTAAAGAGTTATTGATATAGGAAGAGATCCAGATATAAGTTCTATTGAGAACCCAGCCTCTCAATGAGGAGTAGGTATTGACAATTATTCATAGAACACAATGTTATAGTCTCTCACAATGGGCATGTCTTCAAGCATGATACTCCCCTTTTTCTCAATCATTTGAGAAAGATGTGGTTTCCCATAAGGAAATAGTATCTATGCTTGAGAAGAATATTTAAAAGTATATTCATCATCATCCTTATATATATATATATAATTGGATGATGAATCAATATTTGGATATGGATATCCCTTTCCTAACAGTTGATGTTGTATTTATATAAAGATAGTCAATCCATTCCCAATATAGCATCAAAATCCACAAAAGGAATTAAGATGATATTTTCTAGGAGTTTTAGTCCAAAAACATTGATTGGGGAGTGGACACAGGCTAAGTGCTCAAGACAATGATTTAAATGTATTTTCTTCCTTGTGTCGTGTGCCACTTTCGTAGTTGTACACGATTTTTTTTAATTTTTCCATTTTTTGTTCTTACAGATAACTAAACCTTCATTTTTTAGGTGGTTTTTGAATAATTCTACTAAACTTGTGAGATATTAAAGAATGTGTAGAATCAAAATCAAAATGTATGTTTGATTTTCTTGAATGGATAACCCATATACCTGTCACCACGTCATTTTTTGGATCCATATTAGTAGTAATGGTAGAATATGCCCTTAATTATTACCTTGGAGGTTGTTTTCATTGATTACCTCCAGCAACCCCTATCTTAGGGAATTGGAGAGCATAATTGACATGTTCCATTCAATTGAAACACTATATTATAGGATAAGTGTTGATCTGAAACCACTTTTCTTATTCTTTATTAGTGGGATTCTTCATATACCTGAGGTAATGATTATCCTAATGACCCTTTTTTCATATTTGATTCATCTCCCAGTTCCCTTTAGATAGTTCTTGGGATGTTTCTTACCACACTTTTAACACATGGGATGATGGGTTTTCTTGCCTCTATGGGATTTATTTATTGATACTCCCATATTAAACTCTATTTTACTCTTTATCTGAGTCCATGAGACCACTGAGAGTTTCTAATATGCATCTCAACTTTAAGGGTACAATAGACAATCTCTTTATAGCTATCAACGTCTCAAATCACCAAGGATTTTTATAGACTCGTCCTTAATCCACTAAATAAGCGATTCACCTTGATTTTGGTGTTCATGAAAAATACATAGGTGTATTATGAAATCCTTATAAATTATTCCTTATACACCCTGGTAAAATCATCTTCCTTTTGCTTCAGTCCAAGGAACTCTCTATATATCTTAAGATAGATCTTTCAAGGAAAAATTTTTTTGAAAAATATTTTTTTGAATCATTCCCATTCCATGTAACCAATTTTCTCTTTATACATTGTGTTATTGATCAATGAACACCACTGATTAGATAATTTATAAAAATGATAGATTTTCATCGCGACTTTCTCTTCTTCTGAACACTGAAGGATAGAAAATATCTTCTCAATGGAGTTAATACATTGTTTCATGGTGAGGGGATCAGAAGATATACTAAAGGTGTGAGTACTTTGTCACATAAAGGATTCAACCACAAATTGATCTTTCTTAGAAAAAATAGTACATTGCACATAATTAAATTTATTATTCATAACTTGATTCAGTTGATCCAGTACCTCTATGAAGTTCTGATCTTTTGTTCCCATTAGGTTTTGCATATCAGTAGGGAAATATTTACATTTCCTATCACATTTTTTATTAGCACAGGTTATCCTATTTCCATCCATTAACTAAAAAAATTAAGGGGGCTTGAATAATTAGCTAATGGTAATATAAAAAAAGTAATCTATGAACATATAAGGATAAAATTATAAATGAAAAGTATATACTAACTTTTGATTCCATAGGTTTCAATATAGGTTATCCATGGTGATAGAATTATACCTAGGTTTGTTACTAAATTTTTCTAGTATTAATCCCAAAAAATAACTAGAACAGCCTAAGATATCAAATACAGTGATTGTATCCTTTTAAAAATATTATTACATGATTTTAAGTATAATTATCCATGAAATAAAACAATTATTGAAAAGTATAGTGTATTTGGTTGACTAGGTACATAATTAAAAAACATGAAACTTGAATAAAACATATTTTTATTAATCTTAATAATTAGATCCTGACTCCCTTTGATCTTCAATAACTATATTTGATAACCTATAAAATATCTATACAAAAGGGGTGAGCTAAAAATCCCAGTGAGGGAATAAATATGGAAATGAAGCATAGAGCATGAGTCATAAGGCATAACATGATAACATAAAAGGCATGGTTAATGAATAAAAATATAGTGGAATAACATATATAATAAGGAATCATATGTTCATTAAAATATTTTAATATGGCAGAAATATATATCATTACATAAACATGATTCAAGGCTAACTACCAAGATGTTATCACATGGTGGACAGAATCCCATAATGGATTGTGTTTACTCCTTCATCCCGTATATAACGTATCATGATATTAAACATTACACATTTAATTTTGGTTTTATATGGGCACACCCACCATAGAATATATATGGATATGTCTGGAACAAAACTAAATCAAATATAAGGAATAATCATAATGGTTACCTATTGAAATAAATGGGTTTCATAATCATATCATAAATAAAAACCAAAGGGCATATCAAAATGGTATCCATGATATAAGTAATTTGAATTATTATTGTATATTAATAAATTAAATGTAATAATATTTCATGAGTAATTTATTCCTACTAATGTGAAAACATGAAAATGTGTGGCTAAGTATCTTTATAATTGTGCCACTTAAGAATAGTTTTAGGGAAAAGAATATATAGTCTTTAAAGAGGATAAAAGCATGATTATTTCCATAAAACCAAAAATGAACTAAAATTAATTTTCATGATAAAATGAGTGATTTTAGAAAAAATATTTTTGTCTTTAAATATTTTATTGAGTGTACTTTAAAATGGGTAAGTAACAGAGAAGTTTACTTTAATAGGGTTTGCTTATCGAGAGGAATTAAAACAGAAACCTTTTTAAAAAACGTATTTACCCATAAAATAAAGATGAATTGAGATAGATATATATGTTTGGAACATATATACAGAACATAGGATGTTTATATAAGAAAAATGAATAGATAAATTAAGGTAATGAGAGATATAGTGTTAACCAAAGGAAATATGGAGGTTTGGAGAGATCCCTTACATTATGTCTGAATATGTTCTTCACTTTAACTTAAATTACTAGATAATAAAATTAGATTCATTAATTACTTAATTTAGAACATATTAAACATATATTTTATTTATTATAATTTTATTAAGGTAATTTATGGCCATTTTTATGAGTTATAAAGTTCAATTTCACCATTTTGGGAGCGTTCATTTCATAGTTTCATTGTCGGTTCACTTGTGTATAATTATGTATGATATTATCAAATGGAAATAAAACTACATAATTGAAATGAAATGGTATTAATTAAATTAAGTAATTTTAAATTTCCTCATATATCATTTTTCTTATATGGAGATGGTTTATTTTATAAAACGATAATGATAAATAGTTAGTTTATATTAGAGGTTTTGATGACCATCTCAAACTAATTTCATTTTATTTAATATTATGTCAATGTATTAGTTTCAGAACATTAAATAAGTTATAATATGATTATTAAAATATTATTTAACCATAATAATAATTTTATGACCATCCTTGGAGTCGGTAATGGAAAATGAAACTCATTATCCACAGAGATGGTTAACCGCCATAATTTGGACAATGGTTTCATTTCTTTGAATAAGACGAGATGAGACAAGGTTTAGATATAAGATATTACATTATAAATATAAAATTATAGTATATAAATGATACTGGATTTGTTATTATTTTATAAATGAATGAAAAGAGTATAAGGTATAAGAATAAAAGAAATTAAAATAAGTAGTTTAAGAATGTTACCTCTGGAATATCACCTCCTTGAAAGACCCCTTAAGGGACTTGGAATTAGTATTTTAGTGAGACCTGAATCACTTGGACGTGGGTAGAGTATGGAGGAGAGTGCGTGGTAGATATTTTTCAATCTTTAAGTCTCATAAGGTGTGAGGGGAATGGGTGGTGAGGGGTTGTATCTATAAGGAGAAGAGAGGGGTGTTTTTTTATTATTATATCAATTTCTTCATTATTTTAGCTCAAGAATATAAATAGTATTGATTCTTATGACTATATAAAATAAATGGTGCATGTGAGTTAAAAATAATGGGTTATTACATCATCCATGACTCAAAAATTCATGTATTTCGATTATAATGTTAAATATCGTGAATTACTGTATTTCACTATTCACCCAAAATTTAACTATTTTTGAAAAATAAAAAAAATCATCCTAAATTTTTTTTTAAATGTAAATTTTAAAAATATAATCCATTTTATGAAAATTATTTTCCAAATATGAGAAATTTAATTTTAAAAAAAATCGACATTTATTCAAAAAATACTGATTTTAATATTATAATCGGTTTTATGGACCTTTGAAAAATTACTTATAGCCTCATAAAATTATCTTATAATTATAATAAAAAATAATATTTATTTATGAATCCATTTTATGAAAATAAATTTTCTTTTAAATCATTATATTCATTATAAAACTATAAATAAAACTGATATGTTTTACAAAAAATACTAACACTTAATTTATTATTTTTTAAAAAAATTATTTACTTGTATCATGACATAAATATATCATATTTTCATTTTATAAGATACCTAAATATTATTTTATATTTCCATAGGTGATTTTACTATTCTAATAGTCAGATTACTATTCCTAATGGTCGGATTACTATTCCAATGATTAAGTTACTATTCCAACGATCAGATTACTATTCCAACGGTCAGATTTATGATGGTCATATGGGTTCAGTAGTTTATATAAATACCTATAATTACATTAATTATTAATTTAATTCTATTTTATCTCAACTATATATAAACTTTCATCTTTAAAATGAATATTATGTTATTAACATTATGTTTATTTCTACAGCTCTGTTCGTGAGTGCGGTCATTCTGGTGGATCAAACAGATCCAAATTATCCTTTTATTATTTTCTAATATTATATTTATAGTCTTAATATAATATTTTTCATCATTTTTTGTTTATTTTATGACTAATGTATCATTCTTCATTTATGAGATTAATGTTTTGTTGTTTTATCAATGTGATGTATGTTCTTTATACTACATTACATGGTTATAAGAAGGGGAATTCCATTGACAAAATTATTAGTCGTTACAATAACATTAACATAAAAACATATTATTATATGGTAGATATTAAGGTAATTATATCACCATGGTATAATAATAATTGATGGAGGTGGAGGAATAAATAAAAAAATGCTTTTTGATGATCGTTACCTCTTCTTCAGGTATCTTCATTTGGTTTGCACCAAAATCCTTCTAGATTGATTTCTGTCTAAACTAAGTATTCTATGATGAGAGGTGAAAATTTGGGAAGTTATTTGGTTAGGTATTGGCCTAATTAAAAGGGTTTTAATTTTTGAATAGTATTGGAGAAGGGGTGTCCTTTTATAAGTGTGGTGAGTGGCACACTTGTAATTTTTTGAAAGAAAGAATTACACCCATGTTTTTTTCATATCACAAGGCTCCAAAATATAGTATTCTAGATACTATAAGAGATAAGTTCTAGATATGTCCATACAATCGGTTTTGAAAAAGTTTTGAGTTATTTTTAACCCTTATATTTTTAGTTTAACCTCCCCCCCAGTAAACCCATTTTTACCTTAACCGTGGTAAATATTTTTTACTATATTAAATATTAATTTTGGTCAAAAATAAGTTGGATTTTTTAGATAATATAAATTATGATGATTCAAAATATGGAATCAATTTTTCTATATTTCATTCATATAAGTATAAAAAAATATTTTAAAATTAATCCTACATACACGACAAGAATGTGGATTTTTTAATGAGAAAATGTTTAAAAGTTTATAAAGTTTTTATGTTGAAATTCAATATGAAATCAAATACAATGACCTAAATTGGATTAATGTATGTTTATTTTAACTAATTTTACTTTAAAACCAATTTAATATATAACATAACTTTATAAATAAATTAAAACAAAAGGCAATTTTCAATTAAAATTTAGTATTTCTCACTATTCATCTAAAAATGAAACTTTTCGTAAAAATACCAAAAATTCACCCTGAGATAATTTTTACATTATGATTTTAAAGATTAATTTTATTTTATCAAAATAATTTTCTAAAATTTTGAAAAATTAATTATTGTTCACAAAAATAAATAAAAATCATTTTTGAGAAAATAGTATTTTCAAAACATATGAAGAATTTACCAAAAATTATGTATTTTATTATCAATATGTTTTATTTATATAAAAAATTTATAATTAATATTTTAAAAGTAATTATTACTATTTTTATCTCTAAGTTTAATAACTACATTATATTGGATTCATTTAAATAATTATAATGATAATATACTGTGGTTTTGTTAAAACTTAGTGTCATATGCAACACATGATAACCCAGTGTTACATGTAGTGAAAGATTAACTTGGTGTTTCCTATAATGTAAAAATGTAATTTATTTGAAAAATAATTCATAAACAATTTGTGTGTTACATTCTACCCCCCTTAAAATTAATTTTTCCCTCAAAATTTTTCACTCTGATACATGAAAATAGGGATACTTCTACCTCATTATATCCTCAAGTTCCCATGTAACTTCCTCAAATTAGTGGTTTTGCCACATAAATTTGAACAAGTTAGTGGTCTTGTTTTGTAGAACTTTTTCTGTAGGATCCAAAATCTCTACTGGTTATTCCTAATAAGAAATATCATGCTCTAATGGTATGGCCTCTGAGTTTAGTACATGTGAAAGGTCATGTATTGATGTGCCTGATTTGTGTATAACCCTTTCATACATATTATTGAGCATAAAAACATGTTTTTACTAAATATATTTCATTTTGGGATAAAATCATTTATGTTGGTGATCATGGTAGTTTTTAGGTGTTTTCTATTCAAAGTCACAAATTGGGAAAGATCATAACAAAAGTTCACATATACATAGCATGTACTTCTTACACACGTTGTGTACCATTTCCCCAACACTAATAGACCATAATAATTACATGCTCATGTTGATGGAAAATTTTCACATGTTATGTACAAACTATTTACATGTTTTGTACCCCCTTCCAGAAGCGTTTGGTGGATGAAGTAGATACTACAAGCCATGCACCCCCACCAACCGACCGTTGAATCCTTCAAAGTTTAGGGCGGTGCAAAATATCACCTACCAGCGGTGAAAGAGGATCCAAGTCAAGTTGACATGACTACATGCCATATAATTTATGGTACACACTGTGTATTTTAAAATACTATAAATAAGATGTTAGTCCCACCAAATTTGGACACACAAAAGGAGGGGACAACTAGATACATGCAACGGGAGAAGAAAGGAGGAAGAAGAAGAGAATAGAGGTGGTTTTCCACTCTACTTTCCTGGTGATATTCAATTTGAATCTATTTCGGTGTTTATTTTAGGTATTAATATTATTTTAGTCATTATCTACTCCATGTACAGCTGAATCCCCCATGTTTTGGGGTTGTGAATGATTATGGTTCGTTATTAATCAATTATCTTATTGTATATGTGTTATTTATGTTTCTCTCATAATACCTAGAAATATCTTGCTAAATATCACTGGAAACCCCGTATCAAACAAAGAATGGGATTTTTAGTGATCTTCAGAGGAATTACAATGAATTAAAACCATGATCATTGGGTGCACTAATCATCTCAAAATGGGCTAAAATTAATAAAATTAATTGGAATCAAATTCCAGACCAACCAGTTGGTCTCTATTGATTCAAACAAAACTCACCAGACCAAGGGGGTTTTATTATACTCAAAATCAATATATTTGAGTTATTATGAACAACACAACCTAATAAACAAATTGATTTATTGATGACCTTAAAAATCCTTAGCCCCAACGCATTCTTCCCATTTATCGTCAGAATAAATTTTATGTTTTTCTTAGTCTTTAAGGTAACTCATCAAAGAAATTAAAGAATTTATTACTTCATAAAAACATATGATATCAACTCTAAATTCTGTTAATCTTTACCTAATTCATCAAAAACTAGAGAAACAAAACACATTGACTCTCTCTCCCTATGGATCGACCCTATACTTTCACTATACTAGTAATAAGTTTGGGTATTTAAATTTGGGATTCCAAACATAACACATTGGATAAAACAACTCCAAAATATAGTGTTGTTTCTCGGGAGAAAAATTTAATGGTATTTTGAAAAAATTGAGTTTTCATTAATTAAGTGAAAATAAAAAACACAAATTCTAAAATTTTTGTTCTTAATCACATTTCTATTTTTCATTATTTTAGTCTTACTCTTTTAAACTTGGTGTTTTTTTAGTGTTGTGTAGGATCATAGGTGCATGAGTGGCCAAACCACTCATTCCAAGAGCACCAATTCATCATATGTCCTTCTGTTTGATCCAGAAATCGAACTAACGATCTTGAGGCAATATCATGCACTTATGGGAGAGCACAAAAAAAACTCCCTCATGGTGAACATGGAAGAGGGAGACCCATTTTTTTCAAGTCATTGGAAAGCAGATCATTCTAGATGAAAATCAGAATCAATAGCTTGCTGATGAGGATGAGTAGAACTATATTCCACTAGCCAATATCATAGAGTTCATACCACGGAACCAACAAAGAAAAATGGTTCAATTTGTTTCGGGTTATGGCCCACATCAACCCCAGCAATACCATCCACCGAATCAGTTTCTATATATACATCCAAATCAGGGGCCTTATTTTACTCATGAGTTGCAATTTATGCCCCCACCTCCTCAATAACAACTTCCCCCATGTCGTACCCTTATGGGGTATGGTCTTCCTTCTATCCAAGGAGCAGATACAGGTATTGTCATACCACCAGTACAAGCCCAACATTTTGAGATCAAGATATTCATCATGTATATCATCCAAAATATGGTTCAATTTGGAGGTTTACCAAGTGAATACCCCAATACTCATCTCTCCAATTTTCTAGAGATTTTTGACACATTCTGTTACCATGGGGTGTTCAAGTATTCCATTCGCCTTCACTCATTCCCCTTCTCATTAAGGGATAAAGTGAAGGACTATATTAAAGTATTGCCTCAACATTCCATCCTCACCTAAGAGGAATTAGACTAGGAATTTTTTGTCAAAATATTTCCCACCTTCTTAGATAGTGATGTTGTAGAATGAAATTCACAACTTTCAGCAACATGATTCAGAGTCATTGTATGAATCCTGAGAGCATTTCAAATAAATGTTGAGTAAGTTCCCCCATCATGTCCTTCCATTGTTTATGCAAGTCCAAAATTTTTATGGTGGTCTTACGAAAAACACCAAATCAGTGGTGGATGCAGTTGTAGGAGGAACGGTGATGAGGAAATCCTCAGAGGAACTTTTTGATCTACTAAAAGATATATCAGCAAATAGATTTCAATGGCACTCTGAGTCAGGTACTCAAAATAGGGGTATGCATAACATTGATTCCACTAAGATGATTTCTTCCCAACTCTATGTTTTTTCTAAGAATATTGATGCATTTAATCTGAAAAAATCATCTCAAGTTCAAGTGGTAAATCACCCATCATGAAGTGAATGTGGTGACAGTCCCACTATGGGTGAATGCCCAGGTACAAGTTTTTTCCCTTCAACAAGTGAGGTAAGCTCTGTTTCTCAGAACAAAGGGAAAAACATTTACCATAAATACTAAAACTTAGCTTGGAAAGATAATATGAACATGGGATGGGGGTAGCAACAACAAAACTCTCAACCCCACCCCCAAAGGCTGACTGGTTATGGTCAACAACAATATCAAAATTTGTATCCCCGACATCAACAAGGGTATCAAAAACCTCATATGGTGAAACAAACTTAGCAACCACAACTTCAATAGTCTAAACAACAACCTCAGTAGGAACACTCATCAAAGTTAGAATAAATGATGTCAAAATTCATAACAACCACAGAAACAAGATTTGAGAATTATGAGGCCTCTATTTGAATCCTTGAGAATCAAATTAGGCATCTTTCTAATCATCTCTCTTTTAGAAAACCTATTACACTACTGGGTAACACTGAGAATAACCCATATTAGGAGTCCAATGTTATCACTTTACAAAGTGGGAAGGAACTACCCCAGAAAATAACTGCAAATCAAGGTGAGGAAAAAAAATCCATCTCCACCTACATCCTCTTCAGATAATGAAGCTAAGATCAAGGAGTCCCCATTAATAAAAGGCCTATCAAAAGAGAAGGAGGATTAAAACGGTAAAGTAAAAGAGGTGTTCAAACCTTATGAACTCACCTTACCATTTCCCACATGAATGAAGCAAAGGAAGCTAGATCAGCAGTTTGAAAATTTTGTGGAGATATTCCGAAAACTTCACATTAATATTCATTTTGTAGATCCATTGACTCAAATGACAACATAAACTATGTTAATGGTATAAATCCTCTAAAAAAGAAGAATATGTAGGATTTGGGAACCATTAATCTCACTAAGGAATGTTAAGTGGCGGTTCAGCACTCTCTTCCTCCAAAGCTCCAAGATCCATGAAGTTTTACAATCCCTTGCACAATTGGATCTTGTGAGTTTGGGAAGTCCCTTTGTGACTTGGGGGCCAATTTCAATCTTATTCCCTTTATAGTATTTAATAATTTGGGGTTGAACAATCTAAAACCAAATCAAGTGGAATTACAGCTAGCATATTGATCCATTAAATATCCTAAAGGACTACTTGAGGATGTGCTAGTGAAAGTGGGAAAATTGAATTTTTCTGCTGATTTTATCATAATTGACATGTAGGAAGATCAAGAAGAACATATTATTCTAGGAATAACCTTCTTGGGTATTGGAAAAGTTTTGATTAATATTCACCAAGGTGAATTGATCTTCAGAGTAAGAGATGAAACGGTATTCTACAACATCCTCAAAGCTATTAAGAAAGTGTCACTTATGGAAAATGAGGAATGTTATTCACTGAATACAGTGAATGATCACTTTGGATACATGGGAGATGACATGAGATGTTTTTCTATCACCAATGAACCAGTAATTAAGGACATCCATCCTGATTATGAACCAAAGGAGTTTCAATTCATCGTAATCCAGGGCGGTCATTATTTCCAGCATACACTTGTTCTGGATATTCTAGAGAGAGACAAGGTAGAACTGATTGTTCCTTCAGTTCTTAAATCCTCACAAATTTAAGTGAAACCACTCACATATTCTTTAAAATATGGATACTTTGGAGATAAACACATGATTCCAGTAATACTCAATGCATCTCTCCCACAAGAGAAAGAACATGAACTTCTACAGGTTATAAAGCTAAGAAAATGGTCTATTGGGTAGACATTCACTGCTCTTAAAGGGATCAGTCTAACCATTTTCACCCATAAGGTGATACTTAAGGAAGGATACAATCCCTCTTAGCAACTAAAATGATGTATAAACCCTCTAATTAAAGAGGTTGTGAAGAAATAAGTGATCAAGCTATTGGATGTGTGAATAATCTACCCAATCTATAACATCCCTTGGGTGAGTCCTTTGTAAGTGGTTCCCAAAAAATGAGGGTATCACAATGATTACCAATGATAAAAATGAACTCATTCCTACAATAATGGTCATAGGATAGAGAGTGTGTGTGGACTAACAAAATCTTAACAATTCCAAATGGAAATATCACTTCCCACTTCCTTTCATGGATCATATGTTGGATCGATTGGTGTGGGGAACGAGTTCTATTGATTTCTATATGGTTATTATGGCTATAACCAAATTTATATTGCCCCTAAGGACCAAGAGAAGAACACTTTTACATGCCCATATAGAACTTTTTCCTATCGACGTATGTCTTTTGGAATGTGAAATGCTCCAACCACCTTCCAATGATGCATGTTGGTGATATTCCATGATATGGAAGACAAAAATTTGGAAGTCTTTATGGAAGATTTTTTAGTCTATGTAAAATCATTCAACACCTGATTGAGAAATCGAGAATTGGTCCTGGAATGGTGTGAACATACCAATCTGGTTTTGAACTGGGAGAAATGTCACTTTATGGTGCAAAATGGTATCATCTTAGGCCACTGAATTTCTATTAAAAGAATCGAATTTGACCCTAAAAAGATTGAATTCATATCACAACTGATCATTCCAACTTATTTCCAAGAAATCAAAAGTTTTCTTGGGAATGTAGGTTTTTACAGAATATTTGTTTGTGACTTTTCAAAGATAGCTCATCCACTAACAAACCTCCTCTTAAAAGATTCAATCTTCAAATTTGAAGAAACATGTACCGTAGCCTTTCATATCTTGAAGCAACAATTAGTTGAAGCTTCTACCAAGATTGCCCCAAACTAGGAGGAAAATTTTGAAATAATGTGTGATTCAAGTGATTATGTTGTAGGATCAGTTCTTGAAAATGGCTCAATTATATCTTCAGGCCAATCTAATATGCCAGCAAATCCCTAAATGAAGCACAAATTAACTACACAACCACTGAGAAGGAGATGTTGGTAGTGGTCTTTGTATTTGATAGGTTCCACTCATATTTAGTACTCTCAAATTTTTTTCTCTATACTGACCATGCATCACTTAAATATTTGTTGAATGAGAAGGATGAAAAGTTTCGACTCATTCTTTGGGTGCTTCTACTCTAAGAATTTGACTTGGAAATACATGACAAGGAAGGAAGTGAGAAAATTATCATGGATCATTTTTCCCAATTTTAATTTCCGCATTTGGAAAGAGCGGATTATGGAGAAATCAAAGAGGACTTCCTGGATGAGAATCTTTTCTCATTTAGAGTTACACCTCACCTATGGTATGTCGAAATCACTAATTACTTGGTTACGGGAGTTATTCATCATGATCTTACTTTTCAATAAAAGAAATGATTTCTATATAAAGTAAAAATATATTTCTAGGAAGACCCATTGCTCTTCCATTCATGTGGAGATGGGGTGATCCGCCGATGCATCCTGGAAAAAGAAATTAAAGGAATTATAGAGTTTTTTCATTCTTCCCCAACTGGGGGGAATCACGGGCCAGACAAAATGATAGTGAAAATTCTACAATTTGGATTTTTTTTGTCCCACCATGCATAAGGATGATCAATATTTTGTAGCACGATGTGATAGGTGTCATCGGACTGGTAACATGGGGTGTCGAGATGAAATTCCTCAACATCCCATTATTGAGGTTGAGATATTCAGCGTATGGGGTATTGATTTCATGGGGACATTTCCCCTATCATATGTAAATTCATACATTCTATTTTGTGTGGATTATGTATCCAAATGGGAAGAAGTTGTTGTCACAACACACAATACAGTAAAGGTTGTCTTTGCCTTCTTGGAGAAGAATGTTTTTAGCAGATTCAGTATTCTGTAGGTTCTGATAAGTGATATAGAGATGCATTTTGACAATGCGTTGATGCGGAATTTTATTATAAAATATAGGGTGAGATATGGAACTAGGACACCATATCATCTCCAATCCAGTGGCCAAGTGGAGGTATCAAATAGAGAACTTAAGAAAATCCGAGAGAAAACCATGGGATCCTCAAGGAAGGACTGGTCCAAGAAGCTTTATGATGCATATGGGCATACTGGACCACCTTCAACACACCTCTAGGTTTGTCCCCATTCCTTTTAATCTATTAAAATCCATGTTATTTACTTATGTAACTAGAGCACAAATCCTATTGGTATGTTAAGGCCTTGAATTATGATATAAAGGTTACAGAAGAGAACCACAACTTTCAACTAATGGAACTCAATGAAATTCAGAGGGAGGCATATGAGAATGTCAAGATATATAAATAAAAGACAAAGGAGGTACACGACTGCATGATATCTTGGAATTCATTCCATCCCGGTGATGAGGTACTGTTGTTTAACTCATGTTTGAGATTGTTTCTAGGAAAATTGAAGTCCCAGTGGTCGGGACCTTTCTAAGTGATCAAGTTCTTCCACCATAGTGTGGTGGAAGTAGCCAGAGCAAATATTTAACCATTTAAGGTGAATGGAAAACATCTCAAACCCTATATTCACATGGATGAAACGGTGGGTATGATCTCCACTATGCAATTTGGATAGCAAGAGGCTCAAGTAAGGTCGACCCAAATACCTAAAACAAAGGCGCTTCCTGGGAGGAAACCTAGAGACTACATGCCATGTATCACCTTTTTACATGGACTATACTTTCCTTTTTAAAGTATATTTTAATAGAACCAACAGTATAAGTATATATTAATTATGTTAATAAATAGGGATGATGCATGTGCTGATGGTAAGGTCACGGGAATGTATCTGAGCTATCGTCGGTTCGAATCACTCCATACCTGCCTTTGGTACAAGGTTCATCCTTTTTGAACAAGTGTTTATTTAAATAGCATGTGAGGTATTTCCAAAATAAAATAAAATAAATTTAAAAAATGAAAACCCATGACGGGGTTGGCTCAACTATCAAGGTCGTAAACCATGGATCCAAAAGACCTGGGTTCGAATCCTAACAACCGGATGAGTTCCATCATTTTTCATATTAATAAAGCCACATGGTGTGCATTTTGATATACGTCATGTGCGACATGTTTTCATTAATAATTTAAACATTTTTCAAAATAAGAAATTACACATGGGTGAAGTTGGCTGATTAGAAGAGTCTCGTATCTGGATTCAAAAGACCTAAGTTCGAACTTGTCTAATCTCCTTGCTTTATCACAATCAGTCAATAATTAAAAACAACACACCGTGCATTTTCTTCAACCCATGTAGAACTGCACCAATACTTTAATTATTAAGAGTTAATAAAAATGTGCAGCACTACAACCTTTTCTCCAGTGGTTGAGGGCCTGCATTTTGATCGGCCGATCACCAGTTCGAATCACGGCCTAAGAACCAGACCGAAGGTTGTAGTTCTCTTTTTCAAATTTTAGAAAACATGGCATGTCATCCAATGATACATTATGTGTATAGGTTTATTTTTATTGATATATATTTTATTATTATAAATGTTGTTAAAAAAATATACACTGTTTGTGGGACCTACTACACACCATGTGGTTAGGCAGTAAAATATGGGAACCCTACCCAGCCTGACCCCGTGTCGCGCAACCCCCTCCCCATTTTCTTCTCTTGTATACCGCCATCGCCCCCTCCTCCCAATATCCAGTTTATGTTCATTTCATGCTCATATTTATCCTTTGTTTCCATCCTTGGTCCAGGTATACACTTCTACACTCTATATTTATAATTTTTCATTGCATTTAGGGTAGATTTGATATCAGCCGACCATTCAGATTCAAACCACAGCACACAAGGTGAAGGAAGAACACACACTGTGTACATCTTGTACATATCAATAGAGGAAAATTTTTATAATTTTAAATATACATGTGGTGTATGTTTAGTACATGCTGTATAAAATGGCTCCACTATCCTTCAATCCTAGCCTGTGTCCGATAGCACACGTCCCAAATCCCATGTATTCACACATGGTGTGTATGTTCGGTACACATCTTGTCCTCTGTCTATCCAGAGGAATTTTTTTGGAGGTTGCACATGCCTTAGAAATCCATGTTCACCCACATGGCTTGTATTCCCTTCATACAACATGTACTTTGTTTTATAACCCCTCTGAGTCGAGTCGTGTATGGGAACTTACATAGGTGTCACCCCATGTTAGTACACACAGCATGTACACATTACTACATGTTGTGTACTAGATTTTTCCCTCTCACATTCCCACTCAGTGTGTCTATCTAGAATACATGGGTTCTTAAACAGATCACACTACACACCATGTACCCTGGATTAGAACACCATGTACTTTTATTTTTCTAATTTCTCTCATTTTCTTTCTTCTTATTCCTTTTCTTTTTCTTATTTTACTTTATTTCTTTCAGCTATGGCGGGTGATGATCCCATGATTGGGAAGTGGCATGTTTGCACTACTAAGGGCAAGATACCCTCTCACTATCAGATTTTACTTCAGTGTTATGTGAGAACAGCATCTGATTTCCCAGTTTTTCAACCACCAGCGTTGATGATGTTGCCTCCTCTTCTACTAGAACCTCCATCAGCGACATCCTCCAGTCGGGTAGATTATATGTCACTCACTCCTACCACTACTGATCCCCTTATGGATACTACCACACCATCCACTGTATCTAAGAGCATAGGTGCCAAGGTCCCTTTTCAAGCTTCATACCTTCGGAGTCGAGCACTACTTCAGTGGACCCACCTAAGCTAGCTCTATCTTCGGTTGCTCCACCTCTAACAACCACTACTCGCCCAGCCACGCCAGAAGTTATAGCCCCCCCTTAGCCCGCTCAAGAATTTTCCCAAACTCAGCCACATCCCTTCCTAATGTTTTATAAGTACCTCCCTACCACAAATAGATTTAGGTGATTTTAACGACATATGATATAATTGAGAACCCGCCTCTTGAATGTGATCATTCCATAGTGTCTTGGAATCTGGGAAGAGATCGAGTATCTCCTTATCTGTATACACTTTTGCGAGACACTCTAGGTTAGCACTTTGACCTATAGAGATTTATTTTTAGAGTTTATCTCGACCTTCGAGTTTGATGGACCCACCTACCACCATATGCCCACTGATATTTCCACTCTGATTTGATTTCAGCTGGGTGGATGACCCTTTTTACTAACCATGGCTGAGTCTGGTCGAGGGTACAGCTTCTACCCCCATCCTTCTACCCCAACTCTTGTCTCCACCCTTACCTTCCCTGAGTGCTCTGACCTCATCACTATTTGGTGAGATCTTTCTAGTCCTGACCAAAGGTACACCCCCACATCCCAGAAGAGTATGCTCATCATTTCCCCTCCCATTCCTTTCTTCCATCTGTGCTTCAGCACCATTATTTTTCCTTGCCATGAGGATATGGGTGTCATTTTTGGGCGAGACTTATAGCTTCTCACCTCTATCTTCTGTCATGATTACCCTAATCTCCCCTGTCTTTCAGCCACCTATTTCCATTCTATGATCCATAATCGCCAGCGCAACCTAAATGGTATCTTCTATGTCACCTGTTTAGCACACCACCTGGGTTTTTTTATCCCTCTCTCCCTCAAGACCCCTTAGGATCTCCTCAATATATTGACTTCCTCATGATTATCCTCATGAGGATGGTTGAGCGTAGGTGTGATGGCTATGTGCTCGTGCAAGAAGTCCTAGCTCTGGTGGGGGTGACAGATGACCCAGCTACTCCTGATGGTGTTGTTGAGTGGGTCTCACCCCATCCACTAGTGAATGATCCTTCACCACCTCACCCCACTTCCTCATCCCTTAAACCTTCTTCCACCATTCCATATTCTTTTTTCCCTCCACATATTCACTTCCAC
Organism: Viscum album; assembly: GCA_963277665.1. Lineage (NCBI taxonomy): Eukaryota > Viridiplantae > Streptophyta > Magnoliopsida > Santalales > Viscaceae > Viscum > Viscum album. The sequence goes on along the minus strand of OY728137.1, from coordinate 1,649,486,954 downwards.
CTGCACCCTTAGCTGATCTCCCCATCACCCTCCGCCTAGCTTTGATTGACCGTCATCTAGATTCCCTTGAGAACCATCAGACTACTATCCTACAGTCTCAGGTGCAACTTGAGTAGATGTTGTGGCTTCTACTTCAGCATCATGATCTTTAGTTTTCCACATCACCTTCTCATCTATCCACTCATCAGCCTTCTACAGCACCACCACCATTGAAATCACTGGCCATAGATTCAGTTCTCTTATCCACTATCGGTCTGGCTACTACTACTAATGTTTTCCTCCAGGATGTGTTAGTGGAGCCTCTTATTTAGGGTGTCGATCTTGTGTCTCCATCTATTATTCCTCCTATGGATGAAATGTATATTCTTATTGTGCCTTCCACTCAAAACCCAAAGTAGGTGACTCCAGTTTCCACTGCCGACGAGCCCCCTCTGTTGGATCCTCCTATTGTGATGATGCCTCTTCTAAGGCGACCTAGTGACTGGTTTTTGGAACATTTGTTTCATTTATATATCTTTATTTTGTTCTATGAATGTGCTCTGATGTTGTATATATCTACATATTTCTTTTTCCTTTTCCTTTCCAGTCACAGGTACCATGGAACGTTGCTTGGAACTTCTTTTTTTGACTACTTTCCATCACTTTTGACTCACTATGAGGGGAGTATTATTTCAGTGTTTCCTTTTCATTTTAAATTTGTATTTATTTCTTTCACCTCTTCCCCTCATCCTGACCACCCATGTTTCCCTACATCCACTCATCTACCTTCATGTTGCACTTGGGGGACCATGTGAAATATTAAGTGTGGGGGAGAGTCTCTGACTACACTAGTCTTTTCCCTTGAACTGATATAAGAGACATCATTAATAGTTGAAATATTTTAAAATGTGTAAAATTATTGATTAATTATAATTTTAAATAGTAAATGCATAAAAGGGAATTTTAAAAGTTACATGCATATTTTAAATTTAAAATTATTTTTAAATGATTGCTGATATAGTTTTATTCTCGAATTAAATTCTTAGACACTTACATTTATTAGACTAATCATTTGTATTCATTTCATAACCTGATTGACCTTTTATTTTTCCTCATTCTTGATAGGTATTATAATCCCTTTTGATATATTCTTTCTTATACCCTCTTTCTTAAAAGTTTCTTGGGATATGCATAACTACCAGAACTTTCTATTCTTTCTCTTCAAAACCTGGAGATTTTTTAATCACATTAAAATTATTGAGGCAATTGATTGTTTTTCATCCCCTTTGACCTTGAGACCTACCTTATATCTGATCTTAGGAAAACCCATATAAATCATGAACTGTCTTGTTAGGAAGCTATATTACAAGCATATTTTCCCTTCCTATCATAATTCAATCATAATTTGGCATGATTATTCATTTGAGCTTTAATGATGGATTTTTGGCCATTCATGGTATATTTTGGTGAGAAACCATGCATTTATGTGGGGGGGATGTCACTTGTTCACTTGGGAAGAAGGGTTACCAACCACTATTCATCGTATTCTTAGTGGTCCCATAAAAAAGAGAGAAGAATGGAATTTATTTATTCCTTTTACTTTCTTGATGGTTGTGGACCCATATTGGTAAGAAAATTTCATCATGGTGATGAGTATATTTTGATAGATCTTGTTGGGGATGTGTCTTCAGTAAGATTTATTTTGAATATCATGCATTATTGTTTAAGAATTAAGCCTCCATTTTCAATCCTCTGAGATCATTTTTCACATCATTACCTACTAACCCTTAGCCTTAGAAACATTTGAACCTAATTGAAAACCCTCATGATTTTTTGTGATTTGACTTCTGAAGTGGAGAATAAGAACACTTTCACGCCTATGGATAGAGTTCATATACTTAAGATTGAGCATAACTCTGATAAAATGATCTTGAGTGATGAGTATTGTAATTTTTGGTGAGGTAAATCATCAAGTGGAATTTTTATTTATGGAAATTTAAACAATGTGGATAAAAGAGAATGCAAATATTTAATTGGATTATATAGAAGGTATAATTAAAATATCATTGGAATTGAAATATTTTTTGTGCCTTTTAAAATACTCTATTATGCCTATAGTATTTATAAGTATAATTAGTAGAATACTTATATATTTTGGAGTATGTATTCTTTTAATTTGATGTTGATATTTTTCTTGAGGGCAAGAAAACGACTAAGTGTGGGAGAGTTTGATGTACCCAATTTGTGTATACCCATTTAATACATATTATTGAGCATAAAAACATGTTTTCACTAAATATACTTCATTTTTGGATATAATCCTTTATATTGGTGTTCATGGTAATTTTCAAGTGTTTACTATTCAAATTCAAAAATTGGGAAAGATCAGAATAGAAGTTCACATATACACAGTGTGTACTTTTTACACACGTCGTGTACCATTACCCCAACATGGATAAACTAGACCAAGTGCATGACCATGTTTCCAGCCAATTTTCACATGCCATGTACAATCTATTTACACGTCGTGCACCCCATTATAGAAGTATTTGGTGGATATAGTTGATACTACACACCATGTGGGGTGCCGATACACACCGTGTACCCCCACCAACCGACCATCGATGCCTTCAAATTCAAGGGAGGCATGGAAGATCACCTACCGATGGTGAAAGAGGATCCAAGTCAAGTTAACCTAACTACATGATGTATACATTATGGTATATGCCATATATTTTCAAACACTATAAATAGGAGGTAATTCCCTCTAAATTCAGACACACAGAAGGAGGGGATAACTAGAGACACACAATGGGATAAGAAAGGAGGGAGAAGAAGAGAAGAGAGGATGTGTTGCCTCTCTACCTTCCCAAAAATATTCAATCTAAAGATGTTAAGATGTTTATTTTAGGTATTAAGAGTATGTTAGTCATTATATACTACATGTGTAGATAAATATACAATGTGTTGGGGTTTCGTATGATTATGGTTCATTATTAATCAACTATCTTATTGTATTTGTGTTATTTATGTTTCCCTCATAATCCCTTGAAATCTATTGCTAAATATCACTAGAAACCCTGTATCAGGACAGGAATCGAATTTTTATGGATCTTCAAAGGAATTACAATAATGTACAGCCATGATCATTGGGTGCACTTATCATCTCAAAATGGACTAAAATTAATAAAATTAATAGGAATCAAATTACAGATCAAGGAATTGGTCTCTATTGATTCTAACGAAACTTACCAGACCAAGGGGGTTTCTTTATACTAAAAACTAATAAATGTGAGTTATTATGAACAACATAGCCTAATAATCAAATTGATTTATTGATGACCATAAAAATCCTCAACCCTAACACATTCTTCCCATTTATCGTCTGAATCAATTTTATATTTTTATTAGTCTTTAAGGTAACTCATCAAAGAAATTAAATAATTGATTACTTCATCAAAAAATTTGATATCTAATATAAATTAAATTAATCTTCACCTAATTAATCACAAACTAGAGAAACAGAATGTAGTGACTCTCTCTCCCTGTGGATCGACCCCATACTTGCACTATACTAGTAATAAGTTTGGGTATTTTAATTTGGGCTGCCAAACGTAACACTTTGGATAAAAATAAACTAGGTATATACTTCCTAATGATAGATACATGGAACACATCATGTTCTTGAGAGAGTTTTAGTAGAAGAACCAAGTGATAGGCTACAGTCCTGATATAAAGAATAATTTTAAAAGGGACTGATATACCTAGGTCTTAGTTTCCCTTTCCTCCTGAAACTCTTAATCTTAGTCCATGGAGAAATTTTGAGAAACACCTTATCACTAACTTAAAATTATAGATCACACTGATGATTATCAATATAAATTTTCTTATAAATATGAACATCTTTGATGTGTTGCTAAATGGCTCTAACATTCTATGTCACTTCTTCAGATATCTCAGTTCCCAATTGATTTTTTCTCTAACTTCATTCCAGCACATTGGATCTCTACATTTATTTCCATGGAGGGAATTATAAGGATCCATTTAAATTCTTCAGTGGAATATATCATTTTAAGAAAACTCAACTAGAGTAAGGTGTTGATCCCAACCACCTTTGAAATCCAAATAAAAATATCTCAACATATCCTATAGTGTTTTAATTATTATCTCAGATGAAACATCTATCTGAGGATGATAAAAAGTGCTAAAACTAAAATATATATCAATATCATACTATATAATTCTTCAAAACATTGAGGTAAACCTCATATACCAATCAAATATAATGTAATGTGGTACTCCATGAAACCTTACCACTTTCTTAATGTATATACTGGTAAGATGATCCATAGAGAAGTCGTATTTGATAGCGATAGAGTGTGCTAACTTAGTAAGGTGATGAACTACAAACCATATGGAATTTTTAAATTTAGATGTTTTAGGGAGTCAAATGATAAAATCCATGGTTATTTTTTCCCATTTATATTCTAGTATGGGTACTGTATGTAACATCACCTTATACTTTTTTCTTTCAACCATAACTTACTGAAATAACATGAACTGACATAAAAACTTTGTGATATTTCTCTTCAATCCATCCCACCATAATTACTCTTTCAAATATCTATACATATTTGTAATTCCAAGATGAATAGAGAATCAAGAACTATGAGCTTCCTCAAACAACTCCTTAAAATCTGGTATGGAAGGAACAAATACATGGTTCCTGAACCTTATCATTCTATCTTGATCAAGGTTAAACTCAAGAACATTTCTAACATTCTTTTAAAGTTATACATCTTCCTTCTATGCCTCATAAATATTCACTTGTATAGATGGTTTAACATTCAATTGAGAAAGAAAACATTTTTCCCCTTCCTTTAGGATATCCAGATCTATCCCTTTCAAATCTATAAATATTGGATATTTTGTAAAAGGCATCATGGATAAGCTATCATAATCCTTTAAACTCAAAACATTATCCACCTTGTTCACTTTCTGAGGGTGGTAATGTATTGAGAAGTCATAATATTTAATCATCTCTAACAATCTTATTTGTAAAATATTCAACACCTTCTATGTGAATATATACTTTAAAATTTTATGATCAGTATATATATCACAATTTTTTCCATAAATATAATACATTCATATCTTTAATGAAAAAATTGCCACATCTAACTCCAAATCATGATTTGGGTAATTTGTCTCATGAATATTCAATTATCATGATTCATAAGCTATAACCATGTCATTCTATATAATAAAACATCCCAATACATTCTTGGATGTTTCACTATAGATTACAAAACCTTCTACACTATAAGGTAATGTAAGAATAGGTCCTCTGACTAATATTCTCTTTAGTTCCTTGAAATTTTTCTCACATTCATCTATCTAGAGTAACTTGAATCCCTTTTGAGTTAACTTGGTCAGAATATTAGATATTCATGAGAAATTATCCACAAACCATCGATAATATCCAACTAAACTAAGAAAACAATAGACCTCATTCATCATGGTTGGTCTAGTCCAATATTCAATAGCCTCTTTCATTGAGGGATCTACCGATATACCCTCTCTTGAGATTATATGACCCAAAAATGAAACATTTTATAGTTAAAATTCACTCTTTATAAATTTTTCATGTAGTTTATCCTTTCTTATAGTCTTTAATATAATTCTCAAGTGATCTTCATCCTCTTACTTTCTCTTTGAATAGATAATAATATAATTTATAAAGACTACCATAAATTTATCAAGGTAATATCTAAAGACTCTATTCATTAAATCCATGAAGATATTGGGGTCATTGGTAAGACCAAATGGAATCACTATATATTCATAGTTTCCAAACCTTGTATAGAATATTGTCTTGGGTATATCCTACTTCTTTAACCTCAATTAATGATATCCAGAATGAAGTTCAATCTTGGAAAAGTTTTGAGTTCCACATAGTTGATCAAACAAGTAATCAATAAAGGGAAGAGGATGTTTGTTCTTAATTTTAATCTTGTTTAGATTTTGATAATCAATTGAGAGTTTCATTGATCCATATTTATTTTTGAAAAAATAGCAGATTCACCCCAAGGTGACACACTTTTCTAAATGAATCCCTTTTCAAGGTTTCCCTGTAGTTTCTTTTTCAATTTCTACAAATCAATCAGGGATATTCTATAGGGAACCTTAGAAATTGGTGTGGAACCAGGTTTGAGATCTATTTAGAAATAAAATTCATGTTTTTATGTAAGAATTGGAAATTCTTCTGTAAAGACATCAAAAAATTCTCGTATAATAGGCATGTCATTGATGTTGAGTTTCTCTGCAACCATCTAAGAAAAACACCCTTTTTAATGGGAATTAGGACCCATACCATTTATGTGATCTCCATAGGAAGTTCATAATTATCAACACATTGATATATGATCATAGGTTGGTATAGAATATAAAATTTATCTTCCATTCCTCTATAATTTATGAGGGATTTGTGTAGAGAATTCCAATCTATGCCTAGAATAACATCAAATACAACCAGAGGAAGAACGATAAGATTTTCAAGAATTAAATTCCCACCAACATCAAATGGGGAGGAATAAAATACTTGATATGAGATAATCATACCATTAGGGGTTTTCACTTATAATTTTACATCCAATCATATAGGTGGATTCTTGATAACCTTAGAAAATTCTTCAGGTATGAAAGAATGTGTAGATCCATAGTCAAATAAGGCATTATCAATTATAGAGTAGATGATAAGTGTACCTTTCACCACATCATTACATTATCCCTCATTTTATTTAGTGATTTTAAAATATTTACTTTTTTCCTTCTTCTTAAGAGGCTAGTGGAATTGATCTCCATCATTAACCCTCATATTTGGGCAATTTTTAGCATAATACTCAAACTCTTTAAACTTGAAACACTAGAGTGTGGGTGGTTCATTTTGTGTATCTTTGTCTCTATTTGCATCATTATTTAACTTCTTTTCATCACTTTGGAAATCAATTCCCTGATGACCTTACCTTCTACACTTAACCTTAATATAATTTCCTTCGTGCTTCTTCCCACACTTCCATTATAAAGGAAAGATCATCTTCCTCTCCCAATGGTTCCTATATTTTCCTTTTAATTACATTTTTATCTTCTTATCAAAACCATGAGATTAATACGTAACTTCAACAACAATTTTCACTTTGATATCACATTAAAAAATATTTTCATTAGCTACTAAAGTCTCGTATGTCTAACACCCTTTTAAGATATGGTTTTAAGACACTGAATAAAATATCAACGTTACTTTCGGGTTGAATGATATTACCAGAATCATACCTCACAAATATTTTAAAAATTTCCTCATAGGTACCAATGGATTCATAATCCTTTTTTTCATAAGGAAATATTTATATACCTTTGTACAAATAATATGATGAAAGTACTTATTGAAAAATATGTTCTTGAACTCTTCCCAGTCAATGGATTAAATTTCATCATGTTTCCTCATATTCTTGATAAGATTCCACCATTGATCTACTTCACCTTTCAAACAGTAGATATCCAAAATTTCGTTTTCATGTTCTTAAGACTAGAGAATGAAAAATATATTTTCAGTAGAACTGATTAATTTTTCATCAACTAGTGGATCATAAGACCTACTGAAATAAGGTGGATGTTTCCTTATGAAGGACTCAATAGAATGGTGTTCCCTCATTTTTTTCATTTAGAAGTATAGAATGATTCATTACTTGAAAAGGTTATGTGATCATAGAAATGAGATTTTTCAGCCCAGTTACCATAATTTTTGGATTCTCGGGAGAAAAATCATTGTATTTTCTATCACACCCATCATTTGTAAGGTCCCATCCTTAATAATTGCATATTCTAGTTTTTTTCAACTAGAATTCACTTAATTAAAATTCAAAGGATATTTTTGGTTTATAGTTTTATAAAATTAGGAAAAAATATTACAAAGTAAACTCATACATTACAAGTGGACACTTATACTCAACATCCATTTTTTCACCAAAGGAAGTCCTTTTATAATAAAACGTGTTTTCTTTTATTGATATGTGTTCACAAATTTTGATCTTGACCTCATCCTTATCCCTTCTCTTCCTTAAAATCTTATAATAAATGTTTTTTAAAAAATATGGGATGATCACAAAAATATAATTAAGGGACATAAAAAATAAATTAAAACATCAGTCCAATGAAAAACCATAAAACATTTTTCTTATAAACATACCTTTTTACCCCAATAAAGAGATCATCTTTTCAAAAATATCATTATCATACCTTTGGGAAATAAAATGATTTCCATGAAAAAACGTTAAAAAGATATAAAAGAAAATTAGGTATCTTGGAATGTCATTTTTCTATATCACTATTACAAATGGAGTAACCAATATGGAAAACTACCAACTCTATAGTACTCAATGCATTGGAGGTTATAACATAACCGTCTATCCTTGGTCTATCATGGAACTACCAATCATTTCTTAATAAAATAACCACAAATACTTGGTTTATCAAAAATATTCTCGTCATCATCAAAAAATCCAAAGAACATAATCATAAATCATGAAAACTTTCATCATAAAAAAATATTAAGGAAAATAACCTTTTCAATTTAAAATCACATATTTTTATAAAATATGTGAACTTACAAGGTAAAAAAATTTATTTTCAAAATAACCATGTAAAATTGTAAAGTAATATTTAAATAATTAATTTATCATGAAAGAAGTAAGTTTTATTCATGCCATATATGTTAAAAACATTTCTTTTGACCTTTTTAAAAATAGCTTCAATAGGAACTTTAAAAGAGGGTTTTTAAAAGAAATTCCTTTAAATAAAACCTTAAAAACCATTTTAGAAAACATTTGAGAGAAATTTAAAAATTAAAATTTTAAATAATTCATGTAAATATTAATATAATCATAAAAATAATTTTAAAAACAAGTATATTAAAGTGAAATATTTATAATAATAAATCTTTAAAACATTTAAAACGGTGTTTTAGTTAAAGAGTTTCTTGCCTTGAGTTCAACTCATCACGTACGTTCTTTATATTCATGAATAATAAACTTAAGTTAATTATTTAATTTCTTGAGAACATTTTTCATGTTTATTATTACTTTTATTTCACTTATTACCATGTTATAAAAATTAATTAATTATCTACATTCACATTGGACACTTTGATGATATTCAGTACTTGGATCAAAAATGACCTTGGTATAATGTCTTTAGTCAAAGTGGTCATTATTCTATCATATAAAGAATAATATTCAGGAAAAAATAAACATTATTATTAATTAATTATACTTTTAAATATATCCATTAAATATGGTTATGAAAAATTAACTATGTTATGATCATGGAGACAATAGTTCGTACGTACGCATTAGTAACGTTTCTATTTTTCATCGGTCATTATGGAAAGAATTTAATTATTGTTTTATCTTTAGAAAAATTATAATAATATCATATTAATAATTTAAATATACTTACATATGTTATCCATGTGATTTTGTGATGAAAAATATTCACATCGCTATGTGGATGTGATAGTTCACACGTACGCACGAACGACGTTATCATCTTTCTGTGCATGGAAAGTTAAGAATGTAAACAATTTATTATCTTTATAGAATGATAAATATGTCATGAATATAATATATAAATATTAATTCCATAATTATAACCAGTCCTTAGTGATGGTGATGGAAAATGAATTGCATGATTCGCAAGGCGGTAGTCCGTTGTACACATAAACAATTAATTATTTTCTCATTTGAAAGAAGTGGAGATGGATATATGTAATTATACTAAAATAATAACTTATTAGTATAATTATTATACTATATTTTTTACTTATCATGGTTGAAGAATATTTTAATGAGATATAACAATAAAAAAAACTAAAACGTGCAATTGAAAACTATACCTCTTCTTCAAAGAATCTTCTTTTCTTAACACTTTAAGACCATTAATGATTGTGTTATGCCAAAAAAAGACCTCTATAATGATTTTATGTATTCTAGGAAGGTATTTGGGTAGATAATGGCCAAAAAATGGGTTTTAATTGTGAATAAGTGATAAGAAATGGTACCCTTTTATAAGAGTGGGGAGAGGCACTCTTGGAAATTCTCACAATATTAAATTAATATAAATTAATTTTCAATTAAAAATAACTCCAAAATTATTAATTTTGAAGATAAAAATATTTTGGGTCGAACTACCTTCATAAAATAAAATTTATATAAGTTTTGACTAAATTTATACCCTTATCTTTTCATTTTAGACATTATTTAACCTCTTTAACTCTTACCATGACAACTTGGATTTTTGCTCTTTAAGGATTAATATAGTTACAATAAAATGCCAAAAGACACATAAATGGATCGTGGATGAAATTTTCAATATTATTTGAATAAGTTGGATAAATTTAATATTTTTATGAATTTTATATCATTTAATAAAATATTATTTATTTTAAAATATCATTAATGTCAATTTTGACATTATTCATTACTTTGACTTTTACAAATATCGATACAACAAGATAACTACAAAAAAAATCTTATAATACATCACTAACAAGTCAAATTAATTTATAAAATTCTTTTATCACATTAATTATATCAAAATATATTTATTTTAATATTTTTAATAACATTTATTTGATATTTCTATTAATAAAATAATTACTACATCAGCGTTGTGTAAGAAATAAAAGGTAATTATTTCTTCACTAAAAATTAAAAATAAATTTTCATGCTGAATATAAATATTTTATTTTTTAAATAAATTTTTTTATTTTAAGATATATTTTTAATAAACCTATATTATAAATGTTATAATTATTAAAAACATGAGTATGACATCTTTGACTTTTCTTTAAATAAGATATTATAAATGTCATAGTCTCATCAAAGGAACTCCCAAAGGTTATAATTTGGATCCTTGGATCATTATTTTAGAACCTAAATCATACAATAAAATTTGGGTAAGTGTTAAGGTCATTTTATAGTCCTTGTCATTTTATTTTTACCCTTAATTACCTAAGTTACCCTTTATTGTGGTAACAAAAATTACTAAAGTTACTATTCATATTCACAAAAAATAAAAGAAAAATATTTACTTAATTTAAAACTCATAAATCCAAATATGGAATCCATTTTTCAAAATTAATAATACATAATATTAATAATTTAATATCAATTTAAACCATAAAAACGCAAAAAAAAATAGTTTTTTGGGAAAATGCCATTTTTAAATTTAAAATGTCCTTATACTAAATTCAAATATAAAATCCATTTCAAAAACCATAATTAGATTAAATTAAATCAAAATTAACTAATTAAAATTTAAAACTAATCCAAAACATGATTTTAACTTATAAATACTTGAAATATATAATTTTAAATAAAAATCAGTATTTTCACTATTCATTGAAAAATCAATCTTTTCATAAAATTATCAAAATTTCACCATAAGAAAATTTTGATATAATTATTTCAAAAATGAAGTTAATTTTATAAAATAAATTTTATCAAATCTAAAAGCTTAATTATATTATTTGTACATAAAAATAAATAAAAATCATTATTGCAAAAAAGTGTATTTGAAGAATAAAATAACTTTACTAAAAATCATATGATTATCTTCTAAGAACTTACCAAAAAAATCATATTGAGTTGGAACTTTATATTTATTTTAAAAATTAGTTATTCTTATTCATACTCTCCAATTTAACTTTTAGGTTATAACGGTCATATTTAAATAATTATATTTAGTTGTTTGTTTAAGCTCGATGTGGCGTATCATGTATGCTATTGAACATAGTGTTTACTTATCAAAATATCAGAATATTACATTATTAACATGGTTCCTTTGGGTTATATTAATTGAATAAAACCAAAAATCATAGTGTAAGAAACAATAATCATGATGGGGAACCACAAAATCATGAAAAATAACTTATAGGATGTATAACTCCTGACACCATCTTTAATCTATCACACCTTAGGTTTATACTTGGTCATTCATAGTCATCATCTATTTAAATAATTTAGGATAGTTTAAAAATATTTTTTGAATTTCAAATATGTATCCCATGGGAGTGTCAAACCAAGTGTGAAATAAGGTCCATTATCTTGCACCAAGTGAAGATCAAGTCTAGCTCAATGTCTCCTTTTTTGAGTTATTACCCCTAGGTGACTATGTACTATAGCCACATCCACATTTAGTATCTATATAGGGATTTATTTTCTTGGAAACCACTCACTCTATCCTTTACCAAAATTCCAGGACATTTTCCTATATTTTGAATCATCCTTACACATATCCTTTGACATTTCCTTGGCAATATCACTAAGGTTTTCTCATCATAGTTTCCAAATTTTAACTAAACTTATCCTCTGATACCAACTATAGAATCCCAATATTATCATACATAGATATTACATCATTTTTTATGAATATTCATAACATTAAACAAGAAAAAACATGAGGATTATAGTAGTTTAGTGCTTTTGGAATCTTGGAAACATAAACAACTAGTTCATAGGTGAGTTATATCATCTCCCACTAATATCTTCATATCTAGTACCCTTCCTAGAAAAATAATATATAATACATATCTTCATAAACTAAGGAAATTAAACATAGTAAAGGGTGATATCAAATACTTATTAAGGTTAAACAAAGGAGATACATAAGAAAAACATAAGCATGAGGGTATGAGAACATGATCATAACATTTGAAAACCATACCCTGTATATCAAATATCATAATCTTGAGTCATGTCATAAATATTGGTATTTTATAATACATTAATTATATGGAAATAAAATAACATGATCTATGAGGGAATAACATTTTCCTAAGAAATAGATTTGTGGAATTCACATAAGAAGAGAAAATATTAGGTTAAGTCTATCTTCCAAGACATTCATAACATGTTAGGCTTGGGATAACCACTTATGTACCTACTTCAGGCTTGGGATGACCTCCTATATGCCCTATTTTAGGCTTAGTCTAATCAATCGTGTACCCTTCTTTTCATGCTTGGGATAACTTCCCATTTACTCTCCTTTTAGGCTTGGGATAACCATATGTGTATCCTCTGATATCATAGAATATTTATCATTTCCCAATGCATTAGAGGGAGATATAAGTAACACCAATTACATAATGAAAATCATACATATTTTTTCTACGAGATCATAAAACATTAATCATATTGTAACCCACAAAAATAAATGGGTTTCATAAACATTTCATCATATAATAACCTGTATAAAAGAAATAGGTTTCATAATCATCATGGAATAACCCATGGAAAAAGAATTGGGTTCCATAAGAATATTATCATGGTATAACCTATGGAATAGAAACAGATTTCATAAACATCATATCATCATAAACATAAACCATTCATATGAATAATAATAATTGTGTCCTTGGATCATATCCCTAATAAGGTATAGGTAACAACAACAGTTGTAAGATTAGATGGAAAATGATTTTCATCGATCATTTAAAACATTTATTGAGAAAAATATACTTTCCACTTTGAAAAAATATTTTTAAAAAATAAAATATTTTGAAAATAAACTTGAAAATTTATAAAGTAATCTTCAAAGAAAATAATGATCAGGATAATGGAAAGTTTTATTCATGTCGTACATTTTAAAACAAATATTCCTTTCACATTTTTAGTAAAATCCAAATGAGAATTGTTTGTAAAATAACATGAAGATTCCTTTCAAAAAAATTAAAAAAATTTAAACATGGGTAAAAATGTATTTTAAAAATCATAGAATAATAGTAAAACATTTTTTTAAACATTTTGGTAAAACATAGTTTTGGATGAAAATGGATTTTCGTCCGAAGAGACAAGTAAAGTTGTTTTTCATAAAAACATTTGCTCAATTATTTTAAGTACCAGAGAGTAAAAATAGTACTATTAATATAATAAATAACCAAAGGATAATCAAATTCATGAGTTCCTTGATATATGGATCATAATATTTTATCATTATAAACATAATCATAATCAATCCTAATAAATAATAAGATTTTAACATAAAATTATTTACTATTTCGTAACATTGAGTAATAATCCACATGAATTAATAACATTAAATGAAACTTAAAATATCATGAGGATAAATAAATTCATGATATTACATGTCAAAGGGTATTTATATACACTACATAAAAGAAGATAGGTTTATAACATAACATATTTCTAAAAGAAAATAAATTGAGACAAAGTCCCTTACCACTTTAGTAATATTTTGAATCATAATAACCAATAAATAATAAAATAAAATGAAAATTTAAATATCATTAAAATAATTTTAAATGGTCATTATATAAACCACACAAAATAAACAAGTGGTGAATTTTCATGTCTCCCAGAAATAAAATAGAGACTAGAAATCCCAAACTCATTTGACAATTTTTGAACCATAAACCCCATGAAAGAGAAATACTAAAATGGATATGTAAACCCAAATATTTTTTAGGAGAATCATAATAATATAAATTCATGGGTATTATATACACCATATAAAATAAATAAGTGGTGAATATGTAATGTGTCTCATAAAAGTAAAAAGTGAGACAAAAATCATTTACCTTAAGTCTTGACTTTCATCTTACATGTTCAAACCTCCCGTATAATAAACATAAGTTGATTATAAATATATTAAAGAAAAATATTTATATATATCATCCATATATTATTTTTTTTATAACCTTTTATTACCCATTTATTAACAATTCTATGTTGAAGTTACATTTCATGTAATAATCTCTTTATTTTTTTATATTTTTTGATTTGTTATTTTTTTGGTCATCTTAATTTGATAATGATTTCATAATATACATAATTTTAACCATGATAAAAATATATTATATGTTAATTATATATGTATTTATAGTAATCACTAAAATTTAGTGATATAAAGTGAAATAAACTGTTCATAGAGATGGTAGGTCGTATGTACGTATGAAAATTGTTTCCACTTTCCTATTGGATTGAAATAAAGAAAGTTAAATGATATATAATAATTATAGTATCATTTTTATGTCATATATATCCCAGATTTTAATTAAACTCATCCTTATTACCTTCTACAAAAATCATGAATGAATCACATCATTTTGAGACATAGTAGTCTGCCATACACATGAGCGACGTTATTGTATTCCCACAAAATAGAGAGTATTAAGGTATGTATGATATCATGATTATAGAATAATAATAATATCATCAATATCAAATATAAATAATAAATTAATCATTATTTTAATCCTTTAAATGTGTAAATGGAAAAAAATAACATTAGTTCGCGAGGCGGTAGTCCGTTGTACACACAAACGGTGATTTCATAGCTCATTTGATGGAAGTGGAGATGGTTGTAGGTCATAAATTTAACATAAATAAAAAAATCTAATTATATTTAAGATACTGAGGTTATTATATCATCATGTTATAATAATAGTTAAAGAATTTGGCAGAATAATTAAAACAAAAATGGCCATTGATGAATGTTACCTCTTATTCAGGTATCTTCCTTAAGTTTGAACCAAAATCCTTCCTAGATTCGATTTATATCCAAAATAAGAATTATATAATGATAAGAGATGATTTGGGAAGT
Organism: Viscum album; assembly: GCA_963277665.1. Taxonomy (NCBI): domain Eukaryota; kingdom Viridiplantae; phylum Streptophyta; class Magnoliopsida; order Santalales; family Viscaceae; genus Viscum; species Viscum album. Next base: position 1,649,471,297 of record OY728137.1, on the reverse strand, counting down.
TATTTGGGTTATTTATTGTCAGAAAAAAAAATGGTTCTAATGTGTGAATAGTAAAGGAGAAGGGGTGTCTTTATAGGTGAGGTAAGTGGCACAGTTGTAATTTTTTGAAAGAAAGAATTTTGCCCACATTTATTCTTATCACAAGTCTCTAAAATATAGTATTATTGAGAAAATAAGATATAAGGTCTAAATATGGTCATAAAATATATTTTTTATAAGTTTTTTGGTTATTTTTAACACTTATATTTTTAGTTTAACCCCCCCCCCCCATGTTAAACTCATTTTTACATTAACCGTGGTGAATAATTTTTACTATTTTACTATTCATTTTGCTAAAAAATTAAGTTGAACTTATTAGTTAAGATAAATTATGAAGATTAAAAAAATAGAATCCATTTTTTCATATTTCTTTCACATAAGTGGCAACATTTAATTTAAAATTAATCTCACATATGTGACAAGATTGTTGGTCTTTTAAAAGAGAAATTTTTCAAAATTTTATAATGTTTATATATCAAAATTCAATATAAAATTGATTCTAATGACCTAAATTAGATTAATGAATTTATAATTGAAACAATTTTACTTTAAAACCAATTCAAAAATATAAATTTACTTTATAAATAAACTAAATGAAAAGGCAGCTCTTAATTAAAATTCAGTATTTTTTATTATTCGTCAAAAAATGAAACATTTCAACAAAATACCAAAAAATCACCCTAAGATAATTTTTGACATTATGACATAAAAAATTAAGTTTAATTTATGAAATTAATTTTCTAAAAGTGTGAAAAAATAATTAATGTTCACAAAAATTTAAAAAAAACCATTTTTTGAGAAAATAGCATTTTCAAAACATATAAAGACTTTATTAGAAATTATGTATTTTATTATCAATATGTTTTATTTATATAAAATAATAATAATTACTATTTAAAAAGTAATTATTAATATTAATATCGCTATTATTAATGGCTAGGTTATATTTTCTGCATTAAAATAATTATAATAATAATATATCATAGTTTTTTTAAAACTCAGTGTCATCTGTAAGACAAGATAACTTAGTGTTTCATGTAGCACAATATTAACTTGGTTTTTAATATAATTAAATATATCAAATAAATTGAATTTATTTGAAAAATAATAATTCATAAAAACTTGGGGTGTTACACTTACCATTTTTTCCTAAGATCCATCACACTTAGATCCATAAAAATCAATTTTCGAATCAAAGAGAACCACGAAGAACCCTTAGGAGGGGATTGGAGTTCAAGATTATAAGTCCCTAGCCTTAAAAATTATATAATCTTGAGTTAATTCAAGAATTCACATTGAGGATCTTTTTAGGTTTAGAGATTTAGAGAAGAAGACCATAACTATTACATAACAAAACCATATAAATACAATGTGGACACTTGTAACTATATCCATTTCTTCCATAAAATAAAAACTTTTAAAAAGAAACATGGTTTCTTTTCACTCTTAATCATAATAACTTTTCCTTAATTTTTTCCTTACTCTATTCTCCCTCAAATCCTATGAAAACATTTAAAAACATGGGATGACCACAAAAATATCAATAAGGGATGTAAAAAGAAAAGAAAACCCTTAGTCTAGTTGAAACATGGTAACCCATTTAATTTTCTTTGAGCGAATGAAACAAAACATTTTCACATGAATAACACATAATTTTTTCTTAGATAAAAACACTAAAACCAATAGCAAGTAATTAAAACTCAATTTGGTGAATTAGAGAATCATATACATAAAACCCTTTCTAACCCATTTCAATTGGAATAACCATATAGACGGCTTCTAATATTATTATTACCCAATGAATTGAAGATCTATAATGGGGATCACCATTCATATAAGCTATATTGGGCTCACCCGTGAGCAATAATGGGGTCCATCTCTTCATATAAGCTATAACGGGTTCACCCATGAGTTATAATGGGGTTCAACCCTTTGTATAAGTTGTATCAGGATCACCTGTGAGCTATAATTGGGATAAAACCTTCGTATAAGCTTTATCAATATCACCCGTTTCATATAATTCTCAAGTACAATTTCATGAATAAAATACGTTCATTACAAAACCATTTTAAAAACTTCTTATAATCCCATATGAAAAACATTTCCATATAGAAAATATTATTTTCATTTATGAAACCATTTTCAATACCAAGATACCCTAAAAAATAAATAAGGTATTTACTTTTAAAAATATTAAGGCTTATATAGGAATCCAAGTATCAAATAATGGTTATGGCAACAGAGAAGTCCTTGGCACTGCATACATTAAAAAACATTCCTTTTGTCATTTTGTAAAGAAAGTAAAACACTTCATATAAAAATATTTATTTTGAAAAAATTTAAAATATAGACATAAAATTTCATGTATAATCCTTTTATATCCATATAAATAAATATGTGAATTAATATCATGAAGAAAAGTGTTGGTCGGAGTAGTTAACTAAAGAGGGGAGGGGTGAATTGAGTAACTATAAAAATTTATGTTTAAAAGAATATTAGTTTTACAAATAATGATTTCCCAAAAAATATATACAACCTAGTTAATCAAGGTTATACTGTTATAAGAGTTTTATTGTTTAAAAAACTTCTTAGAAGATTGGTTAATTCTCAGTAATCTTAATTGGTATTATTAAAATTACTTTTAAAGTTATCCTACTAAGACAAATCAGATATAACTTCTTTCCAATACTAACTATCAAAGTGAAATTAGTGTTTTTCTGGATTATGAAGTAAGCAGTAAAATAGAGTAGACTAAATTAAAATGGCACAGTGGATATAAAACAAGTGGTTCAGTCTCAAGCTGAGACCTAATCCACTCCACTTGATGATCACCTGCCACCAAGCATTTTATATAAATAAACGTTGATCCACACCCTGGATCGGGGTTAACAACAGTTCATAGACTGTCCAGGCGACGTAGGGACCTCTTCCACAGTTTTTGTGGGTAAACAAAAGTAATGACTAGGACACACAGGGACCTCTTCCATAGTTGTCGTGGGTAAACAAGGGTAAAGAGTTTGGTGTGAGGATTTTGAAATCCCCCAGTTCAGTGCAGGATTCAGTGTGTGTGTAAGATATACAGAGTGCACACACTACTCGAAAGTAAATAAAGGAATCACTGAGAGAGAGAGTAAATATGAGTTTAGAATGCTCTAGTTATTAGTAGTGCATCTCTGGACTCCTTCGATTCAGCAGAAATTCTTCTGAGTCCTTCTCTGGTTTTTGTATTGAAAAACAGAGTGTCGTGATTCATCTTTTGTTCTTCATGAGTAAAGATGTTCTCTTGATCCCAGTGTACTTTGTGTGTTCTTCAGTAGAGTCAGATTTCATGCATGAGACAATTCTTTCTTTGAAGATCTTGCAATGTCTTCTTCGTGGTCGTGCTTGTCAGCTTGTTTTTCTGTTTAGTACAGTGCACTCGCGTTTCTTGATTTGTCGTGTGTATCTTCTTCCTCTTGGGAAAACTTCTCTTTATCTTCGAATTCATGAGTGTTAGCTGACAAGTTCCATGTATTTCATACCTCGTACCTCATACTATGGCTACAAATAAACATTAAATATTTTAGTGCATTAAAGGTGTCAAATATGACCGTTAAAAAGTTAAATATAAAAATGACAAAATAGTTTAGGAAACGGTGTCACAGTAGTTATGCAAACGGTGTCTCCTTCACGGTATCTCCTTCACAGTGTCTCCTTCACTGTTTCTTCATTGTGTCTCCTTCACAGTATCTCCTTCATTGTGTCTGAGTCATGGTGTCTAACTTACGGTTTCTGGCTTCCGATGCCTTGCTCATAGTTTCTGGATTCACGGTGCCTTGATGACTGTGTCTTGCTAACTGTGCCTGGCACTTAGGAAAACAGAGTGTTTGGATTACGGTGTTTGTTCTTAGTGTCTTTCTTCACGGTGTCAGGCTTACTGTGTCACGGTGTCTCATGGTCATGGTGTCTCGTGGTCATGGTGTCTCATTGGTCACGGTGTCTGCGTCTTGCTCACAGTGTCTGACTTACTGTGTCAAGCTTCACGGTGTCTTGTACTTAGGAAAATAACTGTATTCAGACTTAAACAATAATATGCATAAAATGAATTGAGATTAACCATTATAAATTATGAGATAACTTGAAACATAAATACACATGATTAATAATATTTTTGATATTTTTGATCATTAAAACATGATTAATACATGAGGATTCCAACAAAAAGATTTGGTAATTAAACCTTTAAACGTTGAAGGTGTCTTATTCCACTTTAAACAATTAAATCTTAAAATCCATGAATTAATACATTTACCAAAACTTTAATTAACATTATTATAGATAAAATATGGATATGAAATGTTATATTCGCTTTATATACACCTAATAAAAGAATAAAGGTGCATATTATCAAGAAATGTCTCAATGAAAGAATATTGAGACGAAATCCCTTACCTCAAGTAGGAAATGTCTAGTATATTCTTTATCTTCCTGAATAATAAACTTAGGTTAATTTATAATTTCTTGAGAAATTTTTTAATTTTCATTATTCCTTTTATATCACTTATTATCATGTTATAAAAATTACATAATTATCTAATTTTATATCGGACGTTTTGTCTATATTATGTACTTGAGTTGAAAATGAACTTGTTTATGATGTAAATTTGCCATGTGGTCACAAGTAAAACATCTAAAAATTATAAAACATGATATAAATATCTTCTATATTCATTATATAAGTATTTATAATAATATTTTAAGACAAACTAAAAACATTATTCATGGAGACGATAGATCGTACGTATGCATGAACACTATTTTTGTTTTTCCTGTCGTATTGAAAGAGTGAAATTAAATTAAATGTATATAAATATTTATAAATATATAATATTATTAAATTAGAATTAATATTTCATTAATATCATATATTTTAACTAAAACAAACATTAATACATTCCATTTTATGTGTGAACGAATCACATCATTTTGAGGAGGCGGTAGTCCACACATCATCAAACGAAGTTATCGTATAATAACAATATGGAAAGCATGAAGGTATGTTTAATATAACATATCCAGAATATGAAATAGGTTATAATATACATATTAAAATTTTATTTGACTATAATAATGGGTATAATACCATCCATTAAGGTGGTTAAGGAAAAATAATAAAAATATTATTCATAGAGGTGATTAACCAACATAACTTGGACAACAATTTAATTTATTTTAATAAGAGGAGGTGAGAAATGAAATGGATATTATATATTATATTAAAAACTTAAAACTCCATTATATACATGATTCAGTATTAATCATGAATTTATGGATGAATTAGTGATGAGAAAGTAGAAAAATAAAAGAGATTAAGATAGGTACTTTGAGAAAATTACCTCTTGAATATCTCCTCCTTGAAAGACCCATGAGGACCTTGGATTTAGAGTTTTGGTGATACCATAAGAACATGTACATGGGGAGAGTGAGGATTAGAGTTTTTTTCAGATATTTGAGGAGATAAAATGTTTTTTGGGTTGAAATGGGATGGTTGATAGGTAGTATTTATACTTGAGGAGAGGTGGGTTCAAGTGATTAATTTATTAATTATTTTATATTAAAAGCCAACCATATAGAGGTGGCATTAAATTCCATGACTTTGCCTTGTAATTAATATTTTATAGGCTGGTTAGGGTCGATCCACACCTCAAACAACCATTAATTTTTATATTTTTTAGGTATGTTAAGCTTTTAACTTTAAATTTTAACCTTTGTCAAAATTTTACTTTTACTATGGTAAATAAATTTTTTACCATGGTAATTTTTTTATACATAAAAATAAAATTGACATTAAAACCTAATTGGTACTTTATTATTCCAAATATTTAATCCATTTTACTTAATTCAATTCACATAATTGGGAAACTTATATTTAAAATTAATTCCATATATAAAACTAAAAAGTGGGTATTTAAAGTGAAACGTTCAAAAGTTTGAAATGTTTTTATATCCATTTTCAACTTGAAATTGATTACAATGACCTAAATTAGATTAAATTATAAAAAAAATATAAATATACTTTAAAACCAACTATAATTAGAATCTATCAATATAAATAAATTTGATGAAAAAACATTTTGAATTAAAAAAACAGTATTTTTCAATATTCATCAAAATATGAATTTAATTAAAAAATACCAAAAAATCAACCAAAGTAAATTTTTATGTTTTTATTTTAAATAAGAAGTTTATTTTGTCAAATATAACATTTAAAAGTGAAAAAACCAAGATTTAAAAGGGGTTCTCTATTAAAAGGTGGTAAAACTATATTTTTTGAAAAATACTTCTTTTATCCGAAAAAATGAATTTGTTATTATATCATTTATAAAAAACATATGAGATGAATTTTAAATATAAAATTTAATATATTATATATATATATATTTAATTAATAAAATCCATCAAGAATTATTTTATTATTTTATAAACTCACATATTTTCATTAAAATAGGTTTTTTTAGAAAAACACATATTTTATATTCAGTTGGTTTTTATTTTCATTTATAATTAATTTTATAACCAATGAATCATTATATAAACATTTTTAGACCTCATTTTTATAATTTAGTTAATATATTTCATTCATACTATTCTAATGGCTATGTGATAACTACAACTTAAAATAATAATATATTATTTTTTTGTATAACTCAGTCTTGTGTGCAGCGTAAGATTTCGGAGAAACTCATTGTTGTGTGTTGGGTATTATATTGAACTTATATTACCTTTAATATAAAATATAATTCCTAAATATTAATAAATATGAAAATGTATTATTCTATAATTACCTTTTGTGTTACATCCTTCCCCATTTTGGAAATTGCATTCTCACAATTTTAAATTTTGGCTTGGTAACTAAGGTTTTACTTTTAGAAATTAATTCATTGAAATACCACATCAAAAAAAGAGTCAGTAAAACCTATATATTAAATTAAAGAAAGTGAAGTATAAAGGTCATTCGATATATCATATACTAGGGTTCCATATAGGAAAACATGGACATGGATGATAAAACTAACTCTCAAAGACTAATAGAGAGTGATAGAGAACATAGTTATTGGAAAGTTATCCACCACAAAACCATAAATATGTGATAGTTCAAAAGACTATTGAGAAAAGTAAATTAATAACATTTTGTTTTAATATCCTTTTGATAGAGTTTATGAATTCATTTAATTCTTAAAATAAGAACATAAAGAAACATACTTACTTGATGTATTTATATTTTTTAAGAAAAATTTCATCCTTATAATATTCCCAGAATTATAATGTATATCCCTAAGAATAAACTTAAGCATAAAAGATCACACAAACCATAAAGGATATCAATATCTTAAAACTGAGGTCCAAAATTAAAGGCATACTTCCACATTAAAAAAATCCTTACATAAGAATAACCCCACAAAAAAATCTCCCAAAAAGTTCCTTAATAAGTTATTATCACATAAAACCTCAGAAGGTGTGTCTAGAACCTTGAACTTATGGTTATAAATTGAAAAAAAATCAGGCTCTCTAAGAGATTCCATCACTTCACTATATGTATCAACAAAAACTCTAGTAGCAGCAAAATATTTTCCTGAACCATTTTGTTTTTGATCATAATGATTTCCTCCATGTGTAATTAACTTGGGAAACTTATTTTCATAATTTCCCAAATCATTGCAGCTAAATAACCTTACTGTATACTGGATATCTATCATCTCATTATTGGACTATTTAGGACCCTTTTCCTTGTAGTCACAAACCTTGTGACCAAACTTACCACATCAGTAACACTTTTCATATCCTGACACACATTCCCAAAAATGTATTTTACCACACTTGGAATAAGTTTTATTATTACCTACATAATTCTTAGTTGGTTGTTTCTCCATTTCCTACCACCTTGATCATTTATTACTCTTTTCATCTCATGGAAATTAAGTGTCGGAAAACTCTATTTTAAATTTCTTATCACAACAAACAACTTTTTCATAACTTTTAAATTCTCAGGAGGCTAGAGCACTTTGTAGCCCTGGTTTCAATCCTGATTAAAATCTATTAACTTTACTATCAATGTCTCAAATAAAATCCATAAAATACCTGGAAAATATTTTAAAGTTCTCTTCATATGAGTCAACTAAATCGTCATTCTTTTTCTTTAATTCTAAGAATTGTTTCTTCATCCTAAATCGAACAGCCTTAGGGAAATATTTCTCAAGGAAAATATCCTTAAATTATTCTCATTCCATGGCATCAAGATCATTTTTCTCTCTATTATTCTTAACCAATGACTATCATCGATCATCTTCACCTTCAAAACGATAGATGGAAATAGTTTCCTTTTGACACTCTAAACATCCCATAACTTCAAATATTTTCTCCAGGGTATTGATCTATCCTTCAGCTTCCATTGTGTTAGATGATCCATTGAATTATGGGGGATTTTTCCTCATAAAATTTTCCACTAGTGATATATTCTTGTATGATTGATTCAGGTGATCTTGTACATGGATACCACCACCATTTATAGCCTGAGTCAACTACGTCATTAATAAAAAAAACTATTAAGTTCCTATTCTAAGCACCTGATGATGTTGTTTTGCAATTTCATTTTCCTTTCTATGCATTCCTATTATATATTTCCTATTTCCTCTATGGAAACCCATTTTGAACAGACATAGTTTAAAGGAATCAATAAGTTAATCTTAAAATACTACATCGTTTCAATTTAACCATAAATTAAAATCCACTAAAGGAAAGAAATTTATATCATCCCAACCTATAAATTTATCTAAAACAACCTTTGATACCAATTATACATCATTAGCCTTAAACATTACATAATCTTTAGTGAAGTTAATAATTCACATTGAAGATATTTTCAGGTTTAAAGATTTATAAAATTAGACCATAACTATTACATAACAAAACCATAGAAATACAAATTAAACACTTCTAATAGTAACCATTTATTCCATAATATAAAAACTTTTAAAAATAAACATGGTTTATTTTCATATTTAACCATCAAAAAATTTCCTTTATTATTTTCTTGAATCTATTCTCCCTTAAATCTTGTGAAAACATTTAAAACTTGGGATGAGCACAAAAAATCTTATTAAGGGACATAAAAAAGAAAGAAAACCCTTATTATAGTTAAAACATGGTAACCCATTTAATTTTCTTTGATCATATTAAGCAAAACATTTCCACACAAATAACACTCATACTTTTTTCTCAAAGAAACACACTAAAACCAATAGCAAGAAATTAAAACTCCTTTAGGTGACTTAGAGAATCATATACATAAAACTCTTTCACACCCATTTCAATTTGAATAACCATATGTAAGACTCCCAATATTATTATTACTTAATTAATTGAATAACTATAATGGGTATAACCCTTCGTATAAGCTATATTGGGCTCACTCGTGAGCTATAATGGGGCTCATCCCTTCATATAAGCTATAACAGGATCACTTGTGAGTTATAATTGGGGTCAACCATTTGTATAAGTTGTGTTGTGATCCCCTATGAGCTATAATGAGGCTCAACCTTTCTTATAAGATGTATTGGGCTCACCCATTTCATATAATTCTCAAGTACAATTTCATGAATAAAATGCATTCATCATAAAACCATTTGGAAAACTTCTTTTAATCCCATATGAAAAATATTTCCATATAAAAATAGAATTTTCATTTAAGAATACATTTTAAATACCAAGACACCCAAAAAAATAAATAAGTTATTTTCTTTTAAAAACATTAAGGCTTATAGATGAATCCAAGTATCAAATAACAGTTATGACGACAGAGAAGTCGTTGTCACCACATACGTTAAAAACATTCATTTTTTATTTTGTAAAGAATAAAAATATTCCTTTTAAAACATTTAAAATATAAAAAAAATCATTTATAATCCTTTTATATCTATATAAATAAATATGTGAATTGATATCATGAATAAAATTTTTGATAATTAAATATTTAAATGTTCAAAGTGTCCCATACCACTTTGAACAATTAAATATTAATCTCCATAAATTAATACATTTAGAAAAACTTTAACTAAAATTATTATAGATAAAATATGGATATGAAATTTCATAGTGACTATATATACACCTAATAAATGTATAAAGGTGCATGTTATCAATAAATTCCTCAATGAAAGAAGATTGAGATGAAGTCCCTTACCTCGAGTAAGAAATGTCTCGTATGTTCTTTATCTTCCTGAATAATAAACTTAGGTTAATTTATAATTTATTTAGAACCTTTTCATGTTTATTATTCATTTTATATCACTTATTATCATGTTATAACAATTACATAATTATTAAGTTCATATCGGATGTTTTGTCGATATTCGGTACTTGAGTCAAAAATAAACTTGTTTATGATGTAAATTTTCCATGTGGTCATAATTACAAAATATCTAGAATATAAAAAATGATATAATTATCTTATATATTCATTATATAAGTATTTATAATAATCTTTAAAGACAAACTAAAAACACCATTCATGTAGACGGTAGGTCGTATGTACGCATGAATGCAATTTTCATTTTTCCAATCATATTGAAAGAGTGAAATTAAATGAATTGTATATAAATATGTATGGATATATAATATCATTAAACTATAATTAGTATTACATTTATATCATTTATTTTTACTAAAACATTCCTTAATACATTCCATGTGATGTGCGAACGAATCACGTCATTTTGAAGAGGCAGTAGTCCACACATCCTCAAACGAAGTTATCATATAACAACAATATGGAAATTATGAAGGTGTATTTAATATAAGATATATAGAATATGAAATAGGTTATAATATACATATTAAAATATTATTTTACCATAATAATGGTTTTAACACCACCCATGAATGCAGTAAAAAAAGAACAAAAATATTATTCACATAGGCGATTAACCGGCATAACATGGTCAACAATTTCGTTTATTTTAATAATAAGAGGTGAGAAATGAAGTGGATATGAGATATTATATTATAAATATAAAAATAAAGTATATAAATGATTCTGTAGTAATCATACATTTATGGATGAAGAAGGTAAGTAGAAAGTAGAAAGAGAAAACAAATTAAGAGAGGTGCTTTGAGAAAATTACCTCTTGAATATCCCCTCCGTGAAAGACCCCTCGAGGACCTTGTATTTGGAATTTTTGTGAGACCAGAATTACTTGGATGTACTTAGAGTTATTAGGAGAGTTTTGGAAAGATATTTGAGGTTATAAAAGGTTTTTTATATCAAAATAGGACGGTGGGGAGGTGGTATTTATACTTGAGGAGAGGTGGGTTCAAGTGATTAATTTATTGATTATTTTATATTAAAAGTAAACCATATAAAGGTTTCATTAAATTCCATGACTTTGGATTTTAATTAATGTTATATAGGCTGGTTAGGTTCAATAAACACCTCAACCAAAAAGTGGGTTTTAAAAGTGAAACATTTAAAAGTTTGAAATGTTTTTATATCTATTTTCAACTTGAAATTTATTCCAATGACCTAAATTAGATTAAATGATAAAAACATGATATAAATATACTTTAAAAACAAATATAATTATAATATATCAATATAAATAAATTATATGAAAAATTTAGTTTGAATTAAAAATGTAGTATTTTTCACTATTCATTAAAATATGAATTTAATTATAAAAATACCAAAAAATCAACCAAATTAAATTTTGATGTCCCTATTATAAATAAGAAGTTTATTTTTTCAAATAGAACATATAAAAGTGACAAAACCATATTTAAAATGGGTTCTCCATCAAAAGGTGGTAAAACTGTATTTTTTTTAAATACTGCTTCTATCCAAAAAATTGAATTTGTTCTTATATCATTTATAGAAAACATATAAGATGAATTTTAAATTTAAAATTAAATATATTATATTTATATATATGTATATATATTTCATTAATAAAATCCATAAATAATGATTTTATTATTTTATAAACTCACTTATTTTCATTTAAATAGTTTTTTATAGAAAAACAAATCCTTTATATTCAGTTGGTTTTTATTTTAATTTATAATTAATTTTATAACCAATGGATCGTTATATAAACATGTTTAAATCCTATTTTAATAATTTATTTGATATCATTCATTCCCACAATTCTAATGGATATGTGATAACTAAAAATTAAAATAATAATATTAATAATATATTATTTTTCAGTATAACTCAATCTTGTGTGAAACGTAGGATTTCTAATAAACCCATTGTTGTGTGTCGGGTATGCTATCAAACATAGATTCCCTTTAAGGTAAAATAAAATTCATAAATATTAATAAATATGAAAAATTCTTATTCTATAATTACCTAGTATTTTATAAAGATACCAAGAGGAGAGGTGAAAATGAGGGTTTGGGGGTAAAAAAAGAGTTAAACTCTAACTTTCATATTATTAAATTCATTTAGCATGGTTAGGCCACACATTTTGGAAAATCATGAACTAACTGTGTGCATGCCTCTACCTTAAAACCCTCCCCTCACATAGTTTGTTCACATGGTTTGACAAACTATATGACAGCCATGATTTTCCCACTATATCTACTTGCTCAGTTTCTCCTAGGAACTCACAAACCATGTGCTAGCCATGTGAACCCTCATTCCCTCTTAATCTTGTTTCACAGTTTCTTAGAGAAAACCTTATAGTTTTCCCTAACCATGCTCAGACTATAAACCCTTTAAAATAATTAAAACATGCACCAAAACCATCTAAAAATTCTCAAAACTCAACATAAGTATTATATAACTTTAAAATAAATATTAAAATGGTAATAGACCTCAAACTGAGGGTGTTACATTAAAATACTTTCAACTTATATATTTTACATCAGTTATTATATAAATAACATTATAAATTGTATCATTTTAAATAAATTATGAATTGGTGTCACCTATGATCATAGAGTGGTGATATCTCATTCATCCATATGCTTTATGATGGTGATGTCTTGTTCAATTTATTATAATTATGATATAATTTTTACCATGTTTTGATAACAGTGATAACCTATTCACCTATTAATGTACTAGGGTATTATCTTAATCACCTAATCACATATTATGAGTGGTTATTACTCTTTCATAATACTCATTATTGATGGTGATACTATATTCACTTGAAATATTGAGGATGGATATGATAACTTATTCATCTATTATATTGATGGTGAAACCTCATTAACCTAGTATGTTAATGGTTGAGATGATATTCCATCCATTCCCTATACATGTTCAGACTATGGGAATATAGTCCCATTCTAGAAGTGGGTGAGTAAAGTGTGATCTTTCATGTGGGTCGATATTAATACCTAAAATATAGGATGGTTTTTATATTATGGTTTTTTTATCATATCATATTATTCATGCACCCATATCTATCATAGGATTTATTCAAGATCATGTTGGTGATGGCCAACTGAGTTTTACTCACACCCTATATAGACATCCCAATCCATGTGCAAACTTCATGATACATGATTCAAGTGAGGGAAATGACCCTACGGTTGATGGTTTATCTGGAGATACATAGATAGAGTTGGGATATATGATCGAGTTTATTCTAGTTTCATGTTTTGTGGTGTCCATATTTATTTGTAAATTTTGTAGTATAATGTATATAATCAACCCATTAGTGATTCTAATCTTGATGTGTTCATTATATAGCATTATAGTGTATCTCATTTTTTATAGAATGTGATGATATTTGTTATAGTTATCATATAATAATAATGTTCACATTATATTGTTTCTTATATATGTTTATTTATCTTTTCTTTCATAATATTTATATTTATCTAATAAAGGGTATAGTCTCCTCATGAGCTATTTATTAACCCTCACTACTAGTCAGTATCCAATAGAATATGGGGAGGTATGCATGAGATCATATGGATCCCTAGTCTAGGACTTTTTACATGAGTTGAAAACTGGGTTATAGCAATAGTCCGTAGTTGTGACAATAGCCTAATAAATGTAGTTGTAGTTTATATCCATGGCCAGGATTCTTATGGGTGTTATCATCATTATTATAGATTATGTCTACATGGAATATGGTTTTTTTACCCTATATTAAATATCATGGCCCGTGGAAATAATTGAATCCATGTGGCACTACCTATTTTCATGGGAACTATGCTAGTGGCTATAGGATAAAAAATCCTACTACCGAATATTTTCAAACTTGTATCTCCCTTTTGTTAATTAGTATATTTCACCACTCCACTAAATAAATTATTTTAAATATATATGTAACATTTATATATATTTTTGTGTGAAGGAATTTATAAATATATTTTTGTACTCTATAGCCATAGTTTTGAATGACTATGGATTTAAACCCCCTGTAACCACGGTCAGTATTGATCATGGCTATAGGATTTAATATATCCACGAGTGTTCCCACCTATGTCTATAAGTTATTTATCATTCCCTTATCATATGAAATAGTTTTATCATGATGGAATGGGAAAATATATATCCATGACTCAGATCGAGCTTGGCTATAGGCTCACATATAGCCATGATCATTTATTTCCCAGAGCTATAGATCCATGTCAATAGATCAAATTTCTAGTAGTGTCAGGTTGATTGAGTGATGTGGGCACTAAAAATATATATGGATTATAAGATATAAATAAGATAAATATATCAAATTTTAACAAAACAATAGTGCAATAAAAACTCTTACCTCCATGGTCATAATTACTTTAATTAATCAAAATCTATTAAGAATTGAAGGATAAATCGTTGAAGGAAGCTATAAAGAATAAGAGATAGTTTAGAAAATAATAATACTAAAGAAATTAACTTCCAAAAACTATAACTATATATTTTAATCTAATTTCCATTAACATAAGAATGAAAAAACTATTCCCGATTCAAATACGGTCAGACTTTCCAACTGAATTCTTGGTAGACCATCATTGAACCTCTAATAGAACTTTGGGGTCCTAGTGAATATTCATTGGACTCTCAATGGATGTTATTTATCCAATTCAAAGACCACCAAACTCCTAGTGTCTTCTACCATATTTCTAGTGGTTTGCTATAGTGAATACTTTGTTCACTCAGCCAATGATTAACCCCCCACAAAACTCATTTCGTCCCTCTTTAAATCCAAAATGTAATCTAATAAAAATAATATTATATATAAAACAAAAATATTTAAATTAAAAACATACCTAAAAAACTTATCAATTTTAAAATTATGATAAATAAAAGGTGATACCTAGTGTTTTTTGGTTTTCCTCATCTGAGAAAGTTCTCTAATTTCCCTCAATTGAGAGGAATATGATCCAACCAAGGTGATGGTGATTAGAATTATGGATGGATGTTGATGGAGACTTGTATATGATAATTCAATATTTATCTAAATATTTTAAACCTTTTTAAATTTTTATTTTTATTATATTATTTTATTATTATGTTTTTTATTTACTCAATTTGATATTGAATTGGTTTTATTATTACTATAAATATATTCATAGTACAATTGTTATTACTAAAACATTATTTTGGTATTAATGGTTAAATTTTAATTTATTCCTAAAAACTCTCATTCATAATGTGCGATTAAGTGTGGATCTTCACCCTAGAGATTTATTATTAATATAGTGAATTACATATCCCAATTATTTGGGGTAATAGTGTGCTCTAATAAGTTTATATGGATATCAGATTTACCATTTTCATGTGAGGGATATGATCACTCCATCCCTGTATTTTTATCCTAGCCACACTTGATTAATGAAAAATATTTAAACTAAACATTATAATATTTTATAAGTTTTATGATATATTCAAATTATGAAAAATTCATTTATAAATCACATGAAACAATGATAGAAAGTTTAATGTTTTGATCGCTCTTCTTTAGGATAATTTTGAATAGTGGATTTCTATTAATACTCTATGGAAATTTCACATACCCTATAATCTAGTCCACTAAACCTATTAATAATATTATATCTGTGCATATTACTAAAATCTATTTGTATACATATAATTTTTATTTATAATTTAACTAAATTAATTTACATCATATGTGATGAAAAAGTATATGAATTATTTATATAATTAATTAATATGCATCAGATGAATCTGGTATTTATATGATATATACTATTGAATTAATTTGAATATAATCATTTAAGGTATGTATGTGATATATTTATAGTCAATAGTGAGACTAAATATAAAATTTTATATTAATTATCAAAGTATTAGATGCCTTATGATATGAATCACATTAATCAATACCTTTATTGAATAAATAAATGGTTTATTCTTATCCAAGAATTAATGATCAATCTTATATTATAAAACTGTGTAAAATTATTTTATTGTGAATATTGGGTGACACTTGACTAGGTAACCCAATCAGACTGACATTTAGAGGCTTGATAATGATAATATTCATGAGATGAATTTGGAAAGATGTTATTCGCTCAATAATCTGAGATTTTTATTTTATATAATTAATGTGATTTTTTTACTTAAATATATGTGGTTTAAGAGATCATCTTAGTTGTGTTAATAGATATAAAACTGTGCATCTTAGCCGACTAAATTTATATTTTATAATAGTGAATTCCATTATTATTATTGTGGTATTATATTCAATTAAAATAATATATTGAATAATAACATATATGATATTAATAATGACACATATTTTTTTATAGTTATTCATTTTGTTGAACAAAACCAAAAAATTATCATTGATATCAGTCCTTCGTAATGAAACATTTAATTGAAATAATTTCATTAACTGGTATTGTAATTTTATAATTATTTTCTAATATGAGAAGAAATTGTAAATTCAAGGGAAACCCACACCGTATGATAAATTCTATTCTATCTAAGATGAGGAAGATTCTTATGAAAAGTATCAAAGGGATGAATATGAAAAAATATTCCTTATGTTATCAATTATTATTTCTAAGATTTAGAATCTATATAAAATCATTGAATCATTCATTTTGATTTAATTTATTATAAATAAATCAATGAATAATAGGTGTGAAGAATTATATGTCACAGAGATTAATTTCCCAAACTCTCAATCAAATCTATTAGATACTGGATTTTCATTACATATTTATGGTAATGAACAAATTCTTAAAGAATGGAGAAAATTTATTTAGGGATAAGTATAACTATAATTAGGGAATAAATCAAGATTTAATATATTATATATGGGGATAGTGACTCTACTTCTTCCTAGTGTATTATAATTATCTCTTGAAAATTGTTTTCGTGTACCATCAATAAATAATAATAAAATTATGTATCTTTCCTAGATAAGGCAGGTTATTAATTTTTAATGAATAAAATGAGTTATTAAATTTATATAAATGAAATATTTTATAGTTATTCTAACATTTTTAATGGTTCACAGATATTGGATATTAAAAATCCTATCAATAAAATAGATAATAAGAAGTATAAAATTAATGATTTCAATTCTACTTATCTTTCAATTTATTAACTTTCCTATATAAATAATAATTGTATCCAATTGATCAATAATGATATATTGCTGGATTCGAATGATTATGAATAATTTGATGTATTTATATTTTATTTATTTGGTCAAATGGTTAAACCACCTCTTTAGGGAAACGGGGAAATATTTAATGATTTAATATAACTCATGAGTACAAATTCATGTGGTCCTATAAGTAAAGTACCTCAATGTGGATTAGATTACTTTATTATCTCTATTGATGACTTTAGTAGGTATGGATATGGGTATCTTATGAAAAACATGTATTAATATTTTATTTTTAAAAATTATTCAAAAATGATGCATAAAATTAACTAGGAATATATATTAAAAACTCTAATCTAATTGAGGTGGAGTTCATTTAAGTAAAAACAATTATGATTATCAAGTATGTTATGGTATAATTTTATAATTCTCTCCACCTAGTACACCAGAGTAAAATAGTTTATTTGAAAGGAGAAACTAAAATTTTCTATACATGGCTAAGTCAATAATTGATTCTCGCTCAAATTTACCCAAGAGAAGAAGGTAGGATGGTCCTTGTAGTTTAGCTTGGGTTGTCGAATCCACAGAGACCTAAGAAGTAACCTATAGACACGTACATTCTATGAACTATTTTTGGCTATGAAGTGGCCAACTTGGGTTGATTTTAGATGGGTTTAAAGTAACTCTAAGAGACTTAAGTGAATTCAATTTAAAATAATGATTTGATCCTAGGTTATTGCTCGGGGTGGATTGGACGTATTTCCTTTTCAATGATTCAATTTCTTATATTTGAGATGGGTTCATTTAAGGAGATAAAACAACATCATCACTTACTGGTTTAATGCCTACACCCTTTAATACTAATCACCTATACACTTGAAGGATCAAAGTTTTGAGCACTTCAAGGTAAAGGTTCGTATTAGCACATGAAGTGTGTGGCCTTAAATTCAACAAGGACAATGGAGTTTAAAAATCAACAAATAAAAATCTCAATTTAAGAAGTGATTATACATTAATGGGGTGATAAATAACATCCAATAAAGCCCCTTGCTACTACCTTGGATCAACCCATAAGTGGGTTAGCCCTCCATTGATTCTATGGTTTCAATGGAAGCGGAAAGTAGACTCATGAGGGAGGACATGGAAAAGTAAAGAAAACAACAAAAATAAAATAATCACTCCATCGTTGTGTGAATAATTTCACAAGATTTGGTGTGAATAAATTCACACATTGAGGCAACGGTATCAAATTGAGATGTATAACAACATAATAAGAGGATAATAAGAACTTTTATAAAGAAACTAAAGTGAATTGAACAACTTACAAGTGAAAGACAAATTTGAGACAACAAAATCGCAGCATAACATTACAATTGAACCAAGCACCAAAAGATTCCCAAACTCCTTCACCACCACTGCCTTAAATAAGCATTTTGGGAGCTTTGGTTCGAGCCTCCAACAGTACAAAGGATCTCACTTGAGTATGGTAGGGCTAGGATGGTGGAAAGTAAGGGAGAGAAGACTTTTCCACCCTTGACCCGAGGTGGAAGCCAGCTTGCTTCCACCGAACATACGCGCTTATAATTCCTTCTATATGGCCGAATCATAGTGGGAAATAGCTGAATAAAATTGATCCCCGGATGTCTTCTAACCTCCTGTAAAATTTGGGCCCAAAAGGAGTTATGGTTTTTGAGATATGGTTTAATTGGTGGGATGTTTTTCTGGGCCGTAGAATCTGGCCCAGAATTTTATCTCTAAATTGTACCGCCTAAATGGACACCATGGAGGCAGAATTATCATTGTATCCTGAGAAGTTATTTGTTACTCTACATTTTTTCTAGTATCCCACGAAATTTGGGATTCATTGGGCCTGAATGTTGGGCCCCACCATCTCATCAGTGGGATGATGTCCAATCTGCCTTCTCTAGAATTGCTTCCTTTCATCACAAAATATCTCCATCTTCTTCCATGAATTATCCATTGATCCCTGAATTAAACATGTTCATATTGTTGTGTAAATCAATTTTCAAAAATATAAAAATAAAATATGTATAATCAGATTAATCATTGGTTACTTCAAATGATGTTCAAAAATGTACCACATAATAGTGCATTTTAAGAAGGTATTACAATCATAATGTGAAATGATGTTCAAAGTGTAAAATGCACTAAAATGGTGTTTATGAATAATAAAGAACATGAATATTATGTATATTAACAATGAATATTATCCTCATTTCGTGGCTAATCACACCCCCCAACTTGAGTTTTTCTAGTCCCGAGCAAAATATATCTCAACAATATGAAATTCAAATTCCCTTTTCCAAAAACATTTTAATACACAATGATCACCAGAAACCCTTATACCAAAAAATCATGAAACCCATCAAAATATTTTAATACAAGATAGTTTCATAATCAGATCTCAATCCCAAGCCTATTCTATTGTTCAAATTCATTTTCATATTTCATCCAATATCAATTAAGTATGAGTATGTGTTGTGCATCACAATAGACATGGGGGTTCATCTTTATTCAAGGGGGAAATTACGGAAGCGCTAGGTGGAATCACGTTTCAATATTAAGATGAGTATTTAGTTTTTTTTTTGCAATTTTTCCATGGTAATTGAAGTTGCACTCAAAAGAGTCAACCTCTGTAGCGAGACTTTGCCGATGACTCCCAGGCTCAAAGACCTTAGGGCACCAAGTGAATCCCACATACTCGGGTATCATCTCGAGTTAACTCAGTCAAAAACAAATTCAAATTACCAAAAATAGAGATAAAATTACTAACTCTAGGCCAGAAAACTATGGAGTCATGATCTCTAAGTGTTGAAAGCCACGCATTAGGTCATTTCATTGCTCTACGCGCAATTTTGTTTTTTAATAATTTTTTTTGAATACTCATATTAAACTAAAATGATTACCAAACCTATGCTATTTATTTAGGGGACCCCGTGAACTTAAAATAATACCCCACTATCCAAAGGACGTGCATTGTAATTTTTTTTTATTTGGATGAAAATATAAACGATGAAATATCACATTGCACAGCCACACTTTCCAAAATCTATGCTCATGAAATTATACAAGGATTAAAATCAGAATCAGGGTATGCTAAATTATTCGATATTCAGTTTCAAAGTGTGCAATGTGTATTACCATGTTCAAAGTTAAAGGAATATTTCCTTCCATTTACACATTTTTTTTCAAATCATTCATTTTTTTAACACAAAAGCATTTTTTTTTTATTTTATCTCCCCCCCCAACTTAAAGAAACATTGTCCCCAGTGTTTGATAAATGAAAATTTAGTAGTAGAGGAAAAAAATGGAAGTTCAAAAAAATGAAATTGAAACTGAGGATCATGGAATGAAATCACCTGGTGGTTGAAGTTGAAGTTCTTGCTGCTCCAAATTAGTCCTTTGATCTCTTGGGGGATGTAGGCACCTCCTTGATTGAACATGTATCACCCAAAATAGTCCTGAAACCATAAAAAGAAGAACAAACCAGACAAAACAAACAACACAATGACTTATTTAATTCCAAGTATCATCATTTTTACAGTTTTTCCATTTTTTCTATTTTTTTTAATCAAACTAATGATACATTGTCTTCTTTTAATTTTTTGGGTAAGGTATTACTCAGGGATCACACCACGTGACACGGATGAATACGGTGCTCCCCTTTCATACCCATCCATACTCATAATAGAAGAACAGGTCAATAGTTTTTTTTTAAATAAAAATTATTAATTAATCCTATTTAAATTATAAATTTTATTAAAACAACAAAATGATAGGAAACTTGAAAACCATGGGTTGCCTCCTATGCAGCGCTTTTTTTAACTTCGTTAGCCTAACATGGACCCTAAATCTATCAAGTTTTTCCTGGTTCATAGGTTGGCTCTGTTAACTCAACCTCTATTTCCTGTTTATTGAATGATTCAATGAATGGTTTTAACCTTTGACCATTGACCTTGAAAATGTAACTACTTGTGGGATCTTGAATCTATACTTCCCCATGGGGGTACACATGATGCACTATGAAAGGTCCTGACCATCTTGACCTTAACTTTCCCGGGTGTAAATGAAGTTTTGAACTATACAAGAGCACAAGTTTTCCCGGTTCAAAATGTTTGACCTTGATATTCCTAGATTGGTAGGCTTGAACTCTAGCTTTATTGATCCTTGAATTTTCATATTCC
The DNA here is from genome assembly GCA_963277665.1 of Viscum album. Lineage (NCBI taxonomy): Eukaryota > Viridiplantae > Streptophyta > Magnoliopsida > Santalales > Viscaceae > Viscum > Viscum album. The sequence goes on along the minus strand of OY728137.1, from coordinate 1,649,449,486 downwards.
TCCATCCTTAATTCCTCCAGTTCATTGAGATCTAATTTCCTTTTTTTTCTGGCCAATGAGAGGTCATAATCCATTTTCTTAATTGCCCAAAAGGTCTTATGCTCAATTTCAACAGGTAAATGGCATGCTTTTCCATAAACAAACCTATATGGTGACATTTCTAGGATGGTTTTGTATATTGTAAGATATTCCCAAAGAGCATCTAAGAGTTTCTCAGACCAATCTTTCCTAGAAGGATTGACAGTTTTCTCAAGAATTTGTTTAATCTCCCTATTTTCTAACTCAGCTTGACCATTGGTTTGAGGATGGTATGAAGTGGACACTTTATGAGAAATACCATACTTAGACATGAGTGAAGAGAATGGGCGGTTGCATAAATGGGTTCCTCGATCACTAATTATAGCCCTAGGAATTCCAAATCGAGAAAATATGTTCTCTTTCAGAAATCGAATCACAACTTTATGATCATTGGACTTAGTGGGAATGGCCTCAACCCATTTTGAGATATAATCAACAAATAGGAGTATATAGAGGTATCCCCTAGATTTTGGGAAGGGACCCATGAAATCAATTCCCCAACAGTCAAAGATTTCAACCACTAAGATGGGAGTGAGTGGCATTTGATTCCTTTTTGTGATGGACCCTACTTGTTGACACCTAGGACAACTTTGACAAAATGTGTAAGAGTCCCTTGAAAGGGTGGGCCATAAGAGACCACATTGAAGAATCTTAGCAGATGTTTTCTTAGAGGAAAAGTGACCTCCACATGCCTCACTATGATAGAATTTAAGGATGGACTCTTGTTCATATTCTGGGACACACCTCCTAATGACTTGGTTAGGGCAGAACTTATAGAGGTATGGATCATCAAACACATAGTGTCTAACATCAGAAAGAAATTTCCTTCGAGCTTGAGTTCCTAAGAATTTTGGAATGACTCCTGTAACTAAAAAATTGGCTATGTCGGCATACCAAGGGCAGTCACTCATAGAGTATAGGTGTTCATCAGGAAATGAATCATACACAGAAAGGTGATTTGAGTTGTCTTTGAATTCCATCCTAGAGAGGTGATCAGCTACAACATTTTCAACTCCCTTTTTATCCTTGATTGTGAGGTCAAATTCTTTTAAGAGAAGAACCCACCTAATCAGTCTATCCTTAGCATCTTATTTTTAGAAGAGGTATTTTAGTGCAGAATGGTCAGTGAACACAGTGATGGGGGATCCTAAGAGGTAGGACCTAAACTTCTCTAAGGAAAACACAATAGCAAGCAACTCTTTCTCAGTAGTGGTGTAGTTTATTTGGGCATCATTTAAGGATTTTATTGCATAAGAAATGACATAAGGAGTTTTATCGCAGCTTTTTCCTAACACAGCTCCAATGGAAAAGTCATTGGCATCACACATAAGTTCAAAAGGAAGGTTCCAATTAGGAGATTTCATGATGGGGGAGAGGTGAGAGAGGATTTGAGGGTTGAGAATGAACCCTCGTAGCTTTCTGTCCAAACAAATGGAGCATCCTTTACTAGTAGAGCACAAAGGGGACGAGATATTGAACTAAATTCCTTGATGAATCTTCTATAGAAATCAGCATGTCCTAAGAAAGACCTTACTTCCTTGACATTTTTTGGTGATGGAAGGTGACGAATGATGTCAACCTTGGCTTTATCAACTTCAATCCCCCTACCTGAGACCAGATGGCCTAGAACTAGTCCCTCTTTAACCATGAAATGTCATTTTTCCTAGTTTAGGACCAGATTCTTTTCTTTACATCTTTAAAAGACTCTCTCTACATTCCTCAGACATCCCTCAAATGTATCCCCAAACATAGAGAAGTCATCCATGAAGACCTCTAGAAAATCCCCTACCATGTCTGAGAAGATTCCCATCATGCACTGCTGGAAGGTTCCAGGGGCATTTCATAACCCGAAGGGCATGCGTTTGAAGGAAAAGGTACCAAAAGGACATGTTAATGTAGTCTTCCCTTGATCCTCTAGGGAGACCTCAATTTGATTGTACCCTGAGTACCCATCTAAGAAACAGTAGAAGGCATGAACTGCTACTCTCTCAAGCACTTGGTCAATGAATAGTAAGGGTAAATGGTCCTTCTTGGTGAATGAGTTTAGCTTCCTATAGTAAATGCAGACCCTCCATCCACTACTCACCCTTATTGGAAGAATCTCTCCATCCTCATTGGTTATCACTGTGATTCCAGCCTTTTTTGGAACGACTTGGATTGGGCTCACCCATTCACTCTCAGCTATGGGATATATGATACCAGTTTTTAACAATTTCAGAAGTTCTTTTCTTACTACCTCCATGAGATTAGGATTGAGTCGTCTTTGAGGTTGACGACATGGCTTTGAATCAAATTCCAGAACAGTCCTATGAGTCCCGATAAGTGGGATAATCCCAAGAATAACAGAAAGGTTTCAAGCAATGGCTTTCTTATGCTTCCTAAGGACATATAGAATCATCCTTTAATGATTGTATTCAAGAGAAGAATAAATGACAATAGTATGTGTTTGATTGTCCCCTAGGAAAGAATACTTGAGTGTAGTGGTAAGTTCCTTCAATTCAAGATCAGGTTGGTTCGGAATTTCAACAGAAGATTGGGAAATTGGATCAAGTTCAATTTCTTTTTTTAGAGTTTCAGATAGGATTGATTCCCCACATGTAGAAGTTTCAGCTACTAGATTGGCTTGATCAGATTTAGGGAAGGAAATTGGAGTGGTCTCCATAAAATTGGTTTCTTGAAAGGTTTCACTGATTGTTGGACTTAAGACTTCATCATAAGAGCAATTTGAAAATGATTCAAGACAAGGAGATAAACTTCCTTCATATGAACAAAGGAAATCAATCTCATCCTGACTTAAACATTCATCAAATATTCCTTGATGTTCTATGGATTCATTATCAATGCTTCCTATCATGTTTACTTCATGAATGTCCTCGTCATCCCCTATTTGTGATCTTTCATTATAGATGTTCAAGTCTAGACTCATGTTCCCAAAGGTTATGGTCATGTTCTCATTTCGAACTCAGATAACAGAGTTGATTGTTGCAAGGAAAGGATGACCAAGGATGATTGGGGTTTGTTCCTTATTTCCTAAGTTTAGATGGTTGTCAAGGACAATGAAGTCAGCAGGGTAGATGAAGTTTTCAACCTTTACCAGAACGTCCTTTAAAATTTACATTGGAACCCTAATGCTACAATCAGTAAGCTGAAGTGTGATAGATGTGGGTTGGATCTCTTCTAGGCCTAACTGGAAGTACACAGCATATGGGATGAGATTGACACTAGAACCTAGGTCACACAAGGCCTTGACAACTTTACTTTCTCCTAGTTCAACATTGATGTAAGGGAAACCTGGGTCTTTCAACTTAGGAGGAATGGTCCCTTGAATGGTGGTACTCACATTAGCAGCCAAAAGGACTTGGTTTTTATGTGAAAATTTTCTTTTAAAGGTGCATAAGTCCTTAAGGTAATTTGATTAGGCAGGTATAGTTTGGATGGCATCGAGAAGAGGAATGTTCAACTTGAATTGTGAGAAGATTTCCCTCAATGTTTCACTCAATTAAATCTTGGTTTTCCCCCTCATGCGTTGAGGAAATGGTGTAGGTTGTAGGGTTGTTTGTTGAAGAGTTGTTTCTTTGACAATTTTATCATGTTTTCCAATTTGATCATTTGGTTCATTTGAATTTTCATCCATGTTTGAATCTTCAGGTGGGTTCTGAATTAGTTGTTCAGGTTTCTCAATTGATTTCCAACTTCTTAAAACAGTCACATCCTTTAGTTGTTCATGAGTTTTTTGAGTGCAACTTTACTCTCCCCTTTAAGTTGAGGATGGCACCTCCTGAGTAGGCATGGGTGCCTTTCCAGTTTTTATGGTTTGAAGTTCTTGTTTAAGGGAAGAGACTTCTGAGTTCATCCTTTCCATTTGTTTTCATAGTTGTTCTAGTAGACTTTGTGGAACAGTTTGGGTTGGTGCTTGAGTAGATTGGTTTATCCCAGGGGGATATTTTTGAGGTGGGATGGTTTGTTGAAAATGGACCGGTGTCTGTTGGTATTGGATAGGTTGGGTTTGGAACTGGTTATGGGTCTATTAGTTCTGATGGGGGTAAGGATTTTGTCCCTGTGGTTGTCTAGGTTGTTGGTTATCTTTCTAGTGGAAGCCTGGGTGGTCATTATACCTTGGGTTGAAGTTGTTTTGGTATTGAGGCTTTTGAAAGTTCAAAGAATTTACTTCTACTGCAGGTCCTCCTAAAATAACATCCTTGATGGATGGAATAGTTGGTCAGTTGTCTATCTTATGGTCATGTTTGTCACAAATTGTGCAAACAAGGTCAATAGTTTGGATTTTATGGACTTTCCTAAGGTCTATTTCATCAACCTTCCTAGAGAGTGCTACGAGTTTAGCCCTAAGGCTTTCCTCTTCTCTAAGTGTATGAATTCCAGTAGTTATTTGTGTCTTTTCAGAATAAGGTGAAGTTCTCCATGTTTGGTTTTGTTCAGAAAGGCTTTCTAGATACTCGTAAGCATCATTTGGGGATTTGTTTTTAAAGGTTCCATTACACATCATGTCAATGAATTGTTTGTTCCCCGGACCCAACCCTTCATAGAAAATTCTCACTTGTTCAAGAATAGAAAAACCATGGTGTGGAACCATTTTTAGAGTGTCTTTGAACCTCTCCCATGTTTCATATAATGACTCTCCCTCTTTTTCAAAAAAAAATTGGATGCTCTTTTTAAGTGCGATTGTTTTGTGGTGGGGAAAGTATTTTTTGTAGAATTCTCTTTGTAGTTGGTCCCAAGAGTTTATGGATGATAGTATCAAATTGTTTAGCCAATTTTTAGCTCAATCCTTTAAATAAAAAGTAAATAGCCTCATCTTAGCTGATTCTAGTTGATGTGGGGGACACATGGTTTCTACAATGTCATTGAACTCCTTAATGTGAAGGTAGGGCATCTCGGACTCCATTCCATGGAATGTGGGAAGATGGTTTAAGACATGAGGTTTAAATATGTAGTTGGAATATCCTAGGGAATTGTGTCTAATGCATTAGGGGGCATTGGTCCAAGAAGGTGTGAGGTAGTCATTCATGGTTTGATCAATTGCATTCCCCAAGTTTGGGGCTGCCTCATTTGGGTTTCCATTTTGGTTCCCACCGGGGTTTATGAGTTGGTTTCTTTGAAGACCTTCCATTGAAATGGGATCAATTTTTGACTTGAGGGTTTTAAGAAGACTAGGATCTAATGGAAAGAGTTCCCTTGGTGTACTTAACTCCCCAACCCCAGGACTATCCACCCTAACTAGACGGTTTGATTGATCACGGGTGTAGGCGGACATGCGCCAAAAGAAAAAAAAACGAGTAAGGGACAAGATAAGAGAATTTGGATTAGAAAATAAGAAATGGGAGAGAATAGAATGGGTGTTTATATGACTTACTTGGGTCCTCGGAAACGGCGCCAAAATTTGATTCTCGCTCAAATTTACCCAAGAGAAGAAGTTAGGACGGTCCTTATAGTTTAGCTTGGGTTGTCAAATCCACAGAGAACTAAGAAGTAACCTATAGACATGTACATTCTATGGACTGTTTTTGGCTATGAAGTGGCCAAATTGGGTTGATTTCAGATGGGTTTAAAGGAATTCTAAGAGACTTAAGTGAATTAAATTTAAAATAATGAGTTGATCCTAGGTTATTGTTCGGGGTAGATTGGACGTATTTCCTTTTCAATGATTTCAATTTCTTATATTTGAGATGGGTTCATTTAAGGAGATAAAACAACATCATCACTTACTGGTTTAATGCCTACAACCTTTAATACAAATCACCTATACACTTGAAGGATCAAAGTTTTGAGCACTTCAAGGTAAAGGTTCGTATTAGCACATGAAGTGTGTGTCCTTAAATTCAACAAGGACGATGGAGTTTAAAAATCATCAAATAAAAATCTCAATTTAAGAAGTGATTATACATTAATGGGGTGATAAATAACATCCAATCCATACCCTTTATACTCCCTTGTATCAACCCATAAGTTGGTTATCCCTCCATTGATTCTATGGTTTCAATGGAAGCGGAAAGTAGACTCATGAGGGAGGACATGGAGAAGTAAAGAAAACAACAAAAATAAAATAATCACTCCACCGTTGTGTGAATAATTTCACAAGATTTGGTGTGAATAAATTCACACCTTGAGGCAACGGTATCAAAGTAAGATGTAGAAAAACATAATAAGATGATAAGAATAACTTTTATTAGGAAACTAAAGTGAATTGAACAACTTACAAGTGAAAGACAAATTTGAGACAACAAAATCACAGCATAACATTACAATTGAACCAAGCACCAAAAGATTCCCAAAATCCTTCACCACCACTACCTTAAATAGGCATTTTGGGATCCTTGGGTCGATCCTCCAACAGTAAAAATGATCCCACTTGATTATGGTAGGCCTAGGGCGGTGGAAAGTAAGGGAGAGGTGACTTTTCCACCCTTGACCCGAGGTGGCATCCAGCTTGCTTCCACCGAACAGACGCGCTTGTAAGTACTTCTATATGGCAGAATCATAGTGGTAAATAGAATAATAAAATGGATCCCCTGATGTATTCTAACCTCCTATAAAAATTGGGCCCAAAGGGAGTTATGGTTTTTGAGATATGGTTTAATTGGTGGGCTATTTTTCTGGGCCGCAGAATCTGGCCCAGAATTTTATCTCTAACTTGGGACGCCTAAATGGACACAATGGAGGAAGAATTAGCATTGGATTATGAAGAGTTATTTGTTCCTCTACATGTCTTATAGTATCCCACGAAATTTGGTATTCATTGGGCCTGTATGTTGGGCCTCACCGTCTCATCAGTGGGATGATGTCCAATCTGCCTTCTCTAGAATTGCTTCCTTTCATCATAAAATATCCCCATCTTCTTCCATGAATTCTCCATTGATCCCTGAATGAAACATGTTCATATTGGAGTGTAGATAAATTTAAAAAACTATCAAAATAAAATATTTATAATCAGATGAATCATTGGGTACTTAAAATGATGTTAAAAAATGTACCACATAATAGTGCATTTTAAGAAGGTATTACAATCATAATGTGAAATGATGTTCAAAGTGTAAAATGCACTAAAATGGTGTTTATGAATAATGAAGAACATGAATATTATGTATATTAACAATGAATATTATCCTAATTTAGTGTCTAGTTAATAATGATTCATGAAAACATTTTTATTACCTATTGGGGTTATACTTGAGAAACTACTTAGTTTAATCTAAAATGTGTTCCAATAAAGGCTATTATAAATACACCACATGTGTTGTGGACTGGTTAGAATCCTAATTTGTCTTTAATAAATATTTAGGTATGAAAGTAACATGTATGATGTATTACCTCACTAGTGAAAAAATAGGATTTAACATCAGTTTTTTTATTTTTGACGTTGGTTTTTAACTGATGTTTATAAAGGTGATGTAAAAAATATCATTTTCGGCATTGTTTTTCCCAAAACTGATGATGAAAATGATTTTAGTTAACAGTTTTGGTATCATTTTTTATAAAAACTGAATCCAAAAATCAAGCACAGTAGGGTTTTTGGCATCGGTTAGTAGAAAACTGACATCGAAAACCAGATTTTTTAAAAAAATCAATGTTAGTTTTTTTAAAAACCGACACCAAAAGTTAAAAAAATAGAAAATTTAGAATATTACACTTTCAAATTAATTGAAACCCATGTAATAAAAATACAATATACAATAATCAAATAGTATTTATCATGGACTAAAAATGTATAACTTACATGCTTTTATCTAATTAATCAAAAAATTATCTACGCATTTTTATTATAAAGTAGAATTAAAATACACATACATAAAATTAATAACATGTTAATTGTTGGTTATTATTGAATCATTCATTTGATTATTAGTATGTTCAAACATCTATTATATCAAAAGAGTTAGTTTTTTGAACCTATATGTAATATTATTCATAAACATTAGAATATACATACCTCAAATCCTAATGAGACTTAACAAATAGTTTTCCAAAATAGATTGAATATGGGTATGTTCACTTTGAGAATAAGGCTGGTAATCATTTAATGCCTAAAATAAAATTGAATGATATGAGATTAAAAAATAAAATAATATGGAAGAAAATATAAAAAAATTAATATAACTAGCCTTATTAAATTTAGTAGTTTGCCCAATTGTTATTATCTCATACATGAGTCGTATAATATAATAACCACATTCAACATGTCCTTTCTGATGATGACACTGTAGTTATAAAACATTAAATTGATAACAAAAACCAATATATATCAAAAAATAATAATAAAATCTAATATAAAAACTAATTATCAGTAATTCCACATATTGGATTACATTTGGTTTCTTTACCGACATGTGTTCTTTGTTAAATTTTTTCCATGAACTACATTTTCATATATATGAACTAATAATATATGTCTAAACAATGAGAATTAAACATAATTAACTTATAAAAAACCAAAAAACATACCTTTCTAATAAGGTGAAAAATATTTTATGAACATTTCCTGATAAAGTTCACAACCAATATAAGGTGTATTCACTTAGGAAAAATATGCCTAACATCAAATCCCCCTATAATAAAAAAAGTTCACAATTAATGACATTATAATGATCATTAGTTCATAATTATGTTTCTATTATTACGTATTAAGAAATGGAAAAAACCAACACTCAATCTATGTATGTGATAATCTCTCACATATATATATGCAACTCAATCAAGATTATTCATATGTTGCACTTCTATGGAAATGAATTCTGGATCTATAAAACCGTAAATGCTTGTTATTTCATTTGGTAGAATAAGTGTGTGTAGATACCTAATTTAAAAATAAAATATAGTTAGTCAATTTGAAACTATATTTTATTAAAGAAATACAAATTCAAATGTAAATTTACTAAAATGGAAAACAACTGCAGCACATTCAGGCCAAGCTCTTCAAAATCAACTAGATGCATGATATGTTCTTTGTGTAGTCTAAATGGATATTCCCTTTTTCATATATCAGTCTTCATCTGAAACTCATAGGTATAATTCAATGAAGTAGAAGCCTGATATAATCTTTGTATCTCATAAAAAATATCATAAGTATCTACAGTCAATTGTTCCTGAACATTTTGTTTCCTTTTTGTAGTTTATTTTACTTTTAGATAATCTCATTTAAGTTAAATGTCAGAAAACATTATAAGTAATTTTGAATCATTTGTAATTAATATTTAAAAAATGAATACCTCAAATGAAATATAACAAAGAATACCAGTTGGACAAAGTAAAAAATGACCCAGGCAATCCCCTACTCTAATGATCTCCTCGGTATAAAATGGTAGTAAAGCATTAGGATCTATAATATCAAGTATTGATACTCTAACCTGGTCTATTTTCATAGGTTGGTGATGTACATAATCCTATAAAAATGCATGATTCCTAACGCAACAATATGTATATAAGGATCTCTAGAAAACAATTCATAGTATACGGTTTGTTCTAAATGAGGAGGAGGATCAAAGTAGGTAGATGGGGTAGGGTAGTCCAGGTGAGCGGGCTGGGAAGGATGAAGAATGAAAAAATTATATTAGTGTTTATAATTTATAAAATAGAAAAATTGATGACAAATAAATAATATATGGTTTGGTATGAGCAAGGAGGTGGAGGATCGAAGTAGGAAGATGGGGCGGGGTAGTCTGGCTGAGTAGGTTGGGAAGGTTGAAAATGAAAATTTTATATTAGTGTTTATAATTTATAAAATAGAAAAATTGATGACAAATAAATAATATACAGTTTGGTTTGAGCGGGGAGCTGTAGGATCAAAGTAGGCATATGGGGTAGGGTAGTCCAGCTGAGCAGGTTGGGAAGGCAAAAAAATTAAAAAGTTATATTAGTGTTTATAATTTATAAAATAGAAAAATTGAGGACAAATAAACAATATAACTAGGAAGGCTGCAAAGACTGTGACTGTCTTACCAAGTGTTCTAACAAATCCTTCTACACTACTTCTTGAATTTGATCACACATGGACTGTTTCATATATTTTAGCTCAGCTTTTCAGGATTCTATTTCTGGGTCTCTTGATTTCTTACTCTGACCAAAAACTTTTTGAATACTAACACCCACCTAATACCCTCTACATGACCAGGGTGTTCTGCCTTTCCCAAATCAGTGGCTAGGATGTTCATCCTACCCTCAGGGATAAAAGATCCTTGTGTCTCTTTCTCTTGAAGTTCATCCTAAAATGAAAAATGAAAAAGTTATATTATTATTTATAATTTATAAAATAAAAAAATTGATGAAGAATAAATAATATTTACTTAAAATTTTATAATATACTTACTTAGCTTCCACTATAAGATACTATTCTTTTTTACTTCTTCTTGATCATTTTCATGTTTTATGGTGAGTGGGAGGAGATGGAGGACCAAACTGGATCTCTTCTGAACCACTACTAGATCAAGCTCTTAATGCTTCAAATTTTTTATTCAATCATTTTCTGCTCTAAATATGGATACCCTCCACATGATAAAGTATGATGTTATACATTTCTCAATAGTATCTCTTGATGAGATATCCTAGAGGCCTATTATATAAAAATAAACTACTAAGTAATTAGATAAATATATAATAAATTTTAAATTATAAAATAATTATCATACCTAAAAATTTTCTTCATGATGAATGTCAAAAAATTACTTCCATGTATCTTCATCTATAAATTGATACTTAAGGCATGTTTTTTCAAACCTTCTCTTTCCAAAAACATAATTTCTTGTTAGTTTTGTTTTAAAATCTCTCCATCGAACCACCGCTAAAGATATATGTATTTTCTTAATTTATTTTATTTCCTCAAAATTGAATGTCATATATAATTGAATACATTAAATATGTAATTTTAAAATATTTAATATTAAAAAAATGAGACAAAAGAAATCAATTAAGATATTTTACCATCACAGCCTCCCAAAGATGTTGTTTCACTATCCTGTCCACAGACTTCCAATCAGGATATAAAATACTAATTTTGTAATGGATCTATATTGATATATAATTGATAAATTGAACTACAGTTGGGCTAGTTTCATTATTATTATCATCAAAAGGTATATGTAATCTATCATCATCACGAGCAAGTGAAGGTTTTAGTAAATGTGTAATACCACGTTTACAAACTTTAAAACTTGATTTCTCTATAGTAACAGGAGAAGTATCCTCCACTGAGGACGCATTAGTAGTCCTATAAAAATTTTGTAAATAAACAGTTTTCTTTAATTAAATAAGTATATTACTAAATATTTAATAATATGAAAAAATAGATATATATCAGTAACTACTCTTCTCTATCTGTATCTGACATTTCTACAAGAAAGTGCAATGAAATTTTTTGTACCTGCATATCAATATAAAACTAAATATTTAGAAACAAGGAAGACAAAAATAAGTAAGTAAAAAAAGAATCATGCATTTTTTAGTTTCAAAAAAATAAACAAAATATAAATATTTACTAGAAAAATTAGGAGACTAATTTAGTGTTTTCCCACATTCCTTCATCATGATCATTACGTACTTCATGCGTTATGTCTGTCTTATACTCATTTTAATTATCCGTAAATTGTGTAATAGATGAATAAGGCTTGTGTAAATCAATAACATCATTAGAATCATCCTCATCACCCAAATGGTTTATTTTTTGTTTCAAAATTATGGACCATAGATCATTAGATGGATCAATGACATAAAATACATTCTTTTCATGTGTTTCCATGATAAATGGTTCCTTGTTGTAATTAAATATTTTCAAATCAACTAGTTTAAACCCATATTCATCATGTTTCACACCATTATTACTATCAACCCAATTACACTTAAATACGGTTACTTGAAATTTAATATAATCAATTTTCCATATGTCTTCAAGAACTCCAAAATATGGAGTTGATGAAGAAATTGGGTTTTTATCTTTGGCACTCAAAAGATTCACTACTTCAGCGAAGACCATCACACCACTATTCTGAACGATACTCTTATCATCTGAATTTTTTGTGTAAAATGTGTAGCCATTAATATCAAAACCAGATCATATGATCACATTAAAATATGGTCCCCCTGCTAACTAGTTCAATTTTTCTAATGAAGATATATCTATGGTGACTTTCTCTTTACACCATGAAACAAATTTCTTCTTATGCTCAATTATCAACTACTTTTTATTTCTTTTCTGATATCTTAACTTTAATTTAGCAATATGTGATGATATATATGATTGAACCTCATCTATATTATTCAAAATGTATAAATGTTGCTGCATCACTTCATTTCATGGAATGAACTTTACCTTTAAGGCTGAAATCCCTCTACCATTATTATCAACTGTCATATGTTGAGATACAGGGAGACCAATATGCTCCACTCCATAGAAATAATTAGTACAGAACTCAACCACCTCTTCCGATACATATTTTTGAACAATAGATGCCTCTAGTCGATAAGGATTTTTAACATATCCCTTAAAATTTTTCATATATATTTTAAAATGATACATCCATCATAAATAAACATGCCCACATATTCTTACCTTAGGCACCAAATGAATCAGTAGATGAACCATTATATCAAAAAAAGTAGGTGGGAAATACATTTCTAGTTGACAAAGAATAAGAGTTGCTTCATTATCTAACACATCTAACAAATTTGGATAAATGATTTTGCTACAAATTGATTTGAAAAAATTACATAACCTGATTATAGTCTTTCTAACAGCTATCGGCAATATACCACACACAACTATTGGTATAAGTTGTTGTATCAATACATGGAAATCATGAGATTTCATACCTATTAATTTACAATCCTTAAATGATACAAAATTATTCACATTTGAAGAAAACTCATTGGGTACTTTAATACCATGAAGACACTGACAAAAATTCATCTTTTCAATATTTCTTAATTTGTGACAATCTTGAGGTAAATATGTTTTGTTTTCTTTCACAGTGGGAGCTGACTCTAAACATATTCTCATTAATATCAAGTCCAATATAGCATGCAATAAATATTTTTCCTTTCCTTTTATGTCTAAAAAAGTTCCAATAAAACTATCACATATGTTTTTATCAACATTAATAACATCAATGTTATATTTTATCTCTAAAATCTTTAATAAGGTAGTTCAAAAAAAATAGACTGCTTCTTCCAGATATTTCTTTAAAGACCATAACTTCTTTTCTTTCCAAATTTTGAATCAATATTTTTCACCCTGTCATAATATTCTTTAGATAACAATGGTCGAGGGGGAGGTTGTATTCTTGTAAACTATTAAATGATTTTTTCAATCTATGATAAGGATGATCAATTCTCAAAAATCTTTAATGTCCCATGTACATTGTCTTTCTTCCATTCTGCAATTGATAATATGAAGTCTATTCTTCACAAATTAGACATGATTTATATCCCTTAACACTATATCCAGATAATTTTCCATATGCAGAAAATTCATTTATAGGAAACATTATCATAGAATGAAAAAGAAAATATTATTTCTTGTATGTATCGAAAACGTTAACACCTTCCTCCCATAGTAGTTTCAAATCATCAATCAATGGTGAAAGATACACATCAATATCATTTCATGGTTTTTTTGGTCTATAAATCATCAAGCTCATCATAACATATTTTTTATTTATACATAGATGTGTGGAAAGGTTGTAAACTGCCAAAAAAATAGGTCATGAACTATGTTGACTATTGAGGCTCTGATATGGATTCATTCCATCAGTACAAAATCCCATTCTGATATTTCTAACTTCACTTCAAAAATAATGAAATTTTTTATTAAAACTCTTCCACTGTGGTGAATCTTCAGGTTGACATAAGTTACCATCATAGATGTTCTCATCTGAATGTCATCTTAACCTTTTTGTGTCAACTGAATTTGAAAATAGGCACTTAAAATGAAGAATTATTGGAAGGTACCAAATTTCTTTAGCAGGAGTTTTGATTCTAGTACCTAAGAATGTATCATAGTTTAATTATCATAATTATATGACAAAAATATTGGATGATATCATTAGAAAGTAAAAAATTGATTTTTCATGACGTTAGATGATAGTAACTAAGAATGAATCTAAGTTGACCTTCCCATCTATCTTATAGCTTGATGTCCCAAAAGTATAAAAACTTGATAAATATTTATATTTTTTCCTAAAAATTACACAATCATTGGGGAAACCATGTATCTTTTTATACCCCAATCCCATTGGGAATAATATTTTATTCGCCTCATAATTGGAATATGGAAGCTCATTTCCTTTTGGAAGTAGTTCTTTTAAAATCTCAAGTAAGATGGAGAAACTTTTATCACTCCACCCATTTTTTATTTTAAGTTAACTAATCTCAAAACTACTGATAACACTGTATATTTACTACAACCTAGGAATAATGGTTTCTCAGAATCTCTATATAATCATTCAACGGTTTCTTTTTTATGGTTTCAACACCTAAATCATGAATTAATTCTTCAATATGATACTCTGCCTCATTATGAATATTTTCATCAACATTGGATGTTGAATTTTCTGTTATTTCACTGTGCTAGATACAACATGTATAATTAAGGCTAAGACCATAACAAATGAGATGATCCTTGATTTTTATGGAGTCTAAATTTATTATATTCAAACACTTCACACATGTACATAAAATCAAATCAATGTTTTGAATATGTCATTTAGTAAATTCCAAGAATTTATCAACTCCTTTTTCATATTCACTAGTGGTTATTCATAAATATATCCAATTATGATCCATTAAATACCTGATATAACAATATAATTGGTGAATATATTAAAACATATAAACATTTAAATATATTAAACCATATGATTTTTTTATCTTTTCATGTATCAAGGAAAAACACATTCCAAAAATTTCATACTTTTGTTTTAAAAATCACCACATTTCATAGGAATAAAAACTCATTTTATAGAAATCAATGTTTCTTTGAAAACACCAATCCATTTTAAATAATTTCACATTATTTTAAATTCACAACTACACAAGGTAATTTCAAAACGTTCCAATTGGTTTAAAAAAAATTAACATCATTTTTTTAAAATGAAACTCAATCAAGATTCAAAAATATCCTCTTTATTCAAAACACTCATATAATAAAAAAAACATTTTCTATTTCAAAACACACCCCTATGCATAACGATCATGTGCTCTATGATCCCATCCAAACCCAATAAGTGTACACTCTCATAACATATGATCACACAAACTCACTCACACTCCCATGAGTCACATTTCATCAAATCATGGATCATACATAGAACCCACTAACCATCCCCCACTACATGTAAATCACATATAACTAAAAGAACCTTTGTTTATAATTTTAATCAATCCCAATATCTCACTAGTTCAAAGGCCCATTGCATGATCACTTACTACATGAGAATTATACTAAAATGATAATTTTCTTCTACATTGTCATCATTCCACTAAAACCATATCCAAAATCAAAAGGATGTTTTATCCTACTAATAATTCCTTCTAAAACCAATGTCATTACCAAATCACCTCAATTTCTCTAAATCACAGAATCCAAAGGCATCTTCTTGTCTATACCACAAACTCGATAGTAACTCTAGTTAACTGATATCACTCATTCATTACATTACATCCTAAGGGTACTAAGCTCTCCCTCCTTACCTATAACTATACCTTATATATTCCGCACTTTATGGATAAAGATCAATGCTCCCATATCTTATATCACATGTAAAATCACATGCCAAGACACTATATAAATGGTTCACATATCTATATATGCATATAAGGAATAAAATTTCCATTCATCATCACACTACATAGAAATAATCCTTACCAAAAATCTATATATAAAACTACCCCTTTATGGATAATTATCCCACTAATATATATATATAATAGAATCAAAATGAAAATCAAATCAACACTCACTATAGTAAATCATAATTGAAGAAAATCAAAAACATATTTAAATGATAAATAATTTATCTTCAAAATTAAAAAAAACATACAAAATTTGGAGTTGAACAATGAAAATTGAACCTTAATCTGAACTTTTTTTCTTTGAATGCGTTGAATAGTAAACACTACAAGCTCTAAACCAAAATGATTGTAAAAATAAAAAATAAAGATAAGAAAAAAAATAAAACCAAACCCGGTTGAATGTCACCAAAAATAGGTATCCAAAAAACAAATATCTTGTAGATAATGAAATAAGAGTATAGAAACAAGGAAAAAGAGCTTCAACTCAGTTGGTGAGGACTCAAAAAGTGCATCCAAGAGACCCAAGTTCAAAACCGGGAAGAGACATATTTCTGGGGGTACTATAACAGTCACTATAGTAGGTATTTTTGTAGGAATTGTTCGATATTGTAGCAGCTAGAAATATTCATATTTTTGGGATTTTGAGCCACTGGTTTGGTTTCTGGGTCCTTTAAGGCCTTCGGGCCACCCAAGTTCTTTGGGTCAGTGAGACTTTCAGGCCACCTCAAGGCCTTCGGGCAACCTTAAGGCCTTCTGGTATGAAATTGTGGTGAATGGACCAGGTAGACTCTATAAGAAGCATACTCTATATGAGGATTCAGAGTAGGAATATTCACTAGAGCATAAGCTAACATATGTGGAAGAAAGAGAGGGTATGACATTTCTATTGGGACAAGCCTATGCATGCAAGGGAATCCTAGCTGAATAACCATGTGAAGGTGGAGAGTTGATATCATAATGAAGATGTTGGGGAAGGAGCAGTTCCATGTAGTTATAGTCTGGATATTTCCTATAAGACCTATGGGTCATGTAATCTCTAACCCAATGGGACTTGTAAGGGTTCCCCCCTATCCCTTGAAAGGGGGGTTATCAAAAAATTAATAAAAAAAAGTCCTTCAGGCCATTCAGGTAGAGTAGAGAAACAAGAATGGTAACCGCAAATCGTGAAAATCTTAGAAAACCGACACCAATGGTCATTGGAGATCACAAAATATCCCTCAGAGTCATCGCGAGTTGAGAGGGAGAAGCAATGAGTTGCGTATTGCAGATCCAAAAAAATGAGGGTTTTCCAATCCTAATTTTTTTTAAATATTTTCAGCGTCAGTTTTTACAAAAATTGACACCGAAGAGGTTGATTGTTATTTTTGGTGTTGGTTTTTATGAAACCTAATGCTGAAAATAATTTTTTTTAAATATATGGCATCGGTTTTCACAAAAACCGAAACTGATTATTTTTTAATATATGGCATTGTTTTTTTACAAAAACCTACACTGAAAGGTCCAAAGGAAACATTTTTTAAGTCAGTTTTCATAAAAACGGACGCCATAAATCATTCTTGAGAAGTTTTTGGCATTGGTTTTACTAAAAACGACACCAAAATTCATATTTAAAATTTTTTGGCATCAAATTTACTAAACAACAATTCCAAAAGCTTCTCGCACATACTATTTGTATTGGTTTAAAAAAACCGATGTCATTACTTTGATGTTAAATCTGCTATTTCCACTAGTGTCTTAATTAAAATTTACTCCAAATTAGATAAATTTATATATAATAGTTTTCCTAAAGAGAAAATGGTTTATTATTTGTATAATAAATTAGTGTATGAAGGATTTGTATCTCGATATGTTATCGTTTTTGAAATGAAATTTATTTATAATGTAATTAGTTGGAGAAAATTTTAAATTGATAATGTTCAAGTCCAACAAGATAGATTTATTCCTAAGATATATGAGTCTAAAACATAAAGGGTTATAGATAATAAATCAAATCAAAATACACAAGAACTATGAAAATGTATTATATTTTCTCAACAACCTCAGAGATATAAATTTCTCATTTTGATGAAGGTTATATAACATTAACATAAATGATATGTCATCTTACCAATGGGATATCTTAAAATATGACTCTAAAAAATGGAAAAAATATATGGAATCTAAAATATAATATATATAAAAAAATATGTTTAGAACTTATTTTATCCCCTTAATGAGAAGAAACCTATTGTTTGGAAGTGGGTATTTTACAAGAAGAATGAAATGGATGGTAGAGTTTCAATCTATAAAGCACTCTTAGTATCTAAAGGTTTTAAAAAAATTCATGGCATTAAAAATGAAGAAATGTATTCTCCAATGGATATAATCAAATACATTCAAATTAATTTAGATATAGTATCATATTTTTACTATGTGATATATCATATGGATATCAAAACCATGTTCCTTTATGGAATTTATTTCATAATTTATATATAATACAATTTGAAGGTTTTATAAATCCAATAAATTAAACTAAAATTCATAAGTTTTAAAAATCTATTTATGGGATGAAACAATATTCTTAGTATTAGAATATTTTTTTATAAAGTTATAACAAGGTTAATTTTTATTGAAAATGAAGATGAACATTATGTATATAAAAAGTTTAGTGGGATCTTGGTTGTATTTTTGGTTTTTTATGTGGATGATATAATTATCATTGGAGATTATATTTTAATATTATGGTCATTGAAAAAGTGGTTAAGTTATTTTTTCTCAATAAAAGATCTTGGTAAAGAAACATACACAATAGGTATAAAAATATAAATATGGATCTAAATTAATACTTCTATTTTGTAAAAAACATACAAATTAGTAAAGTGTTAAAATATTTAGAAAGTAAATCTCAAAAAAGGATTCTCTAATAATATTTTAGGGAAAAGTATTTTAAAACACATTTTCCTTTTGCAGTTAAATAACAAAAATGTAACAGTAATATTCCATATATTTCAACTATTAGATCAACCATATAAAATCTTTTGTATAACCATCCTAATGTATTTTATGAATTGTATATAATTAGTTGATACCAACCAGATCTCAGTTGAATTTATTTGGTATCCATGATGAAAATACTTAATTGGTTGAGAATGAATGAGGATTTATTCTTAGTTTTGGAGGTGGGTAAGAGATTTTTTCAATGTATTACACTGGTGCGAATTTATAAATTGAAAATTATGACTTCAAAACTTAATTAGAATTTTTTTCCTGAATGGTTGAGGAATAAGATATAAAATTTACAAGAAACTTATAGTTTTTAAATATATATATAAGGATGAATAGATCATAGTATCTAAAACAAATATAGAATATATTTAGATAAATAAGTTTTTTAATAAACTAGGATGGGTCCCAATCATTGTACATCCAATTAAACTTTAATATGATAATTAATGAGTGGTTTCATGATCTAAGGAACCATGGTCTCACCAAATATCCAAACATATTATTTTTAAATTTCATCTCATTTAAGAGATTATTTATATAAAAAATATTAAGATATATCAATTTTCTATAATGGAAAATATTTTGGATCCCTTAACAAATTCTTTTATACAATAAATCATGAAATCTATTACATATATTTTGTTATTAGATATATGGGTGGCTAGATTTAGTGTAAGTGAGAGATTATTAGTGTTTGTGACTTAAAGTCAGTGAACTATTTTTTTCTTAGGTAAAATTTATATCATGTAATGTATATTAATAAAAATAATTTATTATTAATTTATGTTTATTTCATAGAACATGGGAGATAATATGATAATAACCCTTGGAATATATATATATATATATATATTACTAATTTATTCTTTATAAATGATCATTATATGGGTTTTTGATGATATATTAAGAATAGTATGACTGAGAACACCTATATAGATATATAACTGGTCAATCATGGTATCCAAGTTGGTTAATATGTATTTGTATTGAACCACTTAAATTATAGCACATGGATTGTCATACATATGTTATTGGTGTTCCTTAAGTAAACATTTGTTATTGATCCTTTAACTTTAGTTTATCAAACATTTTTTAAACTTGTAAAGTTTCATACTTTGATACCCATATAAAATCATTTAATAATTTATCTAAATATAAGGTGATTTTGTATGATACTTATCAAGAATATGAATTTGATTAACCAATATAAGATATGTCCACCCATGTGATGGGTTTATAACGTCAAGGCCCTCAATTGAGTTTTGAATAATTAAGTGCAAGTAAATTCCAACATAATTAAATGTGATGTAATTATATGAATTGTATTCGACTTTAAAATTGAGAAAAATATATAATTGAGATTAACATTATCTATGTATCATTACTTGTAACATCCCAGGTAAATAAATAATATTACATTCTAATTTTTATCAATATTTGTGAATAAAATTTTAATAATAATTTAAAGGGAATGCTATGCTCGATGGCGTACCCAATACGCAACAATGAGTTTCTTTGAAATCTTACGTTCCACACTAATAATATAATAATATTATAATAGTTAATGCCCAGCTATTGTAATGAAGGGAATGAACATAAATAAATAAAAAATGATTACATATGTTTGTCAAATATTTTTACATTTATCCAATAAATGTTAGAGTCTTAAAATCCAAATGAATCCAATTTTAAGAATAAATACTCTAATATTTTTAAAAGATTGTTTTACTGCCTTTTTATGGTGAACCTTTTTTAAATCTAACTTTTGACAATTTTATAAGATCTATTTGTCAAAATAAACTTATTATTTATTATTGGGATATTTAAATTTACTTTGGTTAAATTTTTGGTATGTTTCTGACAATGTTCATTCTTTTTAATGAATAGTGAAAAATATTGCATTTTACATCAAAACTGCATTTTCATCTAATTTAAATATATGGTTAGATTATCTCTTTAATTGGTTTTAAAGTTTAATTATAATATATTTTTACAATTTAATTCAATGGTTGTCATTATAATTAATTTCACTTTGAAAATGGACATAAACAAGTGCCAAACTTTTCATAGATATTGCTTCCAAAAAACCCGCTATTTGTTTTGACAGCGGGAATTAACTATATGATTTATTAATGAAACTTCTATGTTTTGAATTTGGTAAAATGGACATAATTTCTGAATCTGAAATATCAAATATATCTTAGGGTTAATTTTTGGTATTTTTCTGATAATGCTTTTTTTAATGAATAGTGAAAAATACAGTTTTTAATTCAAAACTGCCTTTTCATCTAATTTATTTATATATTTAGATTGTAATTTTAATTGTTTTTAAATTATAATTTAATTATGTTTTTATCACTTAATACAATTTTGTTCATTTGAAGTAATCTAACTTTTCAATTGGATGTAAAAACAAGTCAATCTTTTGATAAATTTTACTTCTTAAAAACCTGTCTTTTGTTTTGACAACAGGATTTACTTTTAAATTAATTACTACAATTTATGTGTTTTTAATTTGATGAAATGGATTCCATATTTGGAATCAGAAGGTCCAAATTATGTAATTAATACTCTTTTGTTTTTGGACATTATGAATAGTAATGACGGTAATTATCTTTAATTATCGTGTTTAATTAGTAATCGGGTAATTAAGGGTAAGAAAATATTATCATAAAAATATAAAATGACCCCAACATGTGTCCTAATTCTATTGGTGGTGTCATTTCCGACCATGGGATTCCTTGTTCCAACCTTTGGACCCCATGGAATCACTTTAGTGTGATAGTGACCTTTTATCATATTTTTTTAAAGAAAGGAAAATGTAACCAAAGTATGTAACACCTAAGTAAAATAATTTTAATTTTGTCTACATAAACTATCTCTTAGACTATAAATAGTCATTGGAAATATAAAAAGATTTCGTAAATCTTGATATTTTTTTTATAATTTTTAGACATTAAATAAATTATTGTATTTATGTCACCGTGATGATGCAGCGATTACCTCATAAATGAACGATTTAAATAAAATGAGAAGATAGGGTGGAATATAAGTCTTACACTTGTCAAAAACCTATTGGATGGGTGGATTTATAAATCTTATCACCTTAGACTCGAAATATATCCTTTTGGGACCTTTAAAATCCGAAAAGAATTTTATAATAATGTAATATTTTATAACTTTCCAAGAGTGCCCCTCCTCTTCTCTTATAAAAGGCCCCCACCTCTACCACCTTACCCTCACCTCTCAGGCCTTTGGCTCGGCCAAAACCTTCCCATTTAATCTCTCCACATCCCTATATTCATCATTTAAGCCTCACCTTTGGAAGAATTCTCTTCAAGAAACCCTTTTGGTTCAAACCAATAGGAGTTACCCGATTTAAAGGTAATGTTTTCACTTGTGTTCTTTTGTTTTATTTTATTTCTACAAACCCCTAAAATATTTTTATTCAATTATTTTGTAACAAAAAAAGTATATTAAATATACTAGTATGTTTTTATGTGAAGTATTCAAGCTACACTTACACACACCTCCGTCTAATGGTTAAAGAACATACTGTTTCTGTGGATGGTGAATTACTGCCTCACAAAACGATGATTGTTCAATCTTCTCTTAACACCTTTCATGGTGGCCATTATGATGTAACTTTATTTTATATATAATATATATGGTATTTATGTTTTCCATATGCTTATGTATTTTATATTTAAAACATACCTTTATGCTTTTCATGTTGTGCAAATGCGATAATTTCATACGAGGAAGTGTGGACTACTGCCCCCTCAAGTGATGTGACTCGTTCATGAAATACATGGAATGTATAAAGAATGAAATTAATGAACTTATGTGACCTATAAAACATATATATTATACTGGAATTATAATATATATATATATATATATATATATATATATATCTCAATTATTTTTAATTCCATTAATATGTCAAAGAAATGAAAGTAGCGTTCATGCGTACGTACGGCCTACCGTCTCCATGAACGATGAATTTCATTTCATTTTATCTCCAAATGTTATGGAATAGTATAAAATTAATATGTAATGGATATATATGATATTTAAATTATTAATACTATTCTGGATATGATGTACTTATAACTACATGGATGATTCTTTTCAAACAAGTTCATTTTTTACACATGTACCAAACATCGACAAAAACATTGGATATGAACTCACATAATTAACTAATTATTATAAAATTATAATATGTGATATGAATTGAATAATAAAATTTAAAGGAGGGCCTTAAGAAATTATAAATTGATAAAATTTTATTATTCAGGAATATAAATAAATGAATAAGATAAGTCGGACTTGAGGTAAGGGATCATACCTCTCTCTTTCTTTTTAAGTACTCTTTTTTATGTAACTTACTTTAAGCTCCTCTTTCTTATGTTGGGGGATGTTCTTTTATATTCCACTTTCTGTAAATTTTATGTTAATATTATGAGAGGCCCTATTTTATCTCATCAATCCATTTTTTGAAGTTTTATGTGGCGTCGTTAGGCTGCCGAATTTTCATAAGGGGATTTTCATCTCACTTTTTATTCCCGTGAGATTCATGCTACATTAGCCACTATTTACTTTTTTGTGGTGTATGTAATGCACATTATTTTAGTATTTGTACAATATAATATCATTTATGGGTAGTTACATCTTCATTTTATGACCCTTCTTTCATGGGGTCTACGTTTTGAAAGTTGCCCAAATCAGTAAGGGAACCTTTCACACTCCTCTTTTAAAAAGACTTATTTTGTTATGTCTTTTAATTTACATCTTTTTATGGTGGGATATGTTCTTATATATACTTATTGATGTAAATTTTATGTCCAAGTTATGAGATACCATTTTCTCTCTCATCAACTAATGTTATGAATTTTAAAGTGACGTCGTTAGGCTGTCGAATTTTACCAAGGGAACTTCTTAACCCAGTTTTGATTTCTTTGGGTTCAACATGTAGTTATTGAATATGTCATACTTTTAATATGTGTGAATGTTATTTGATTGTCTTAAACTTAATATCCACTTATATTGGGTTTATTTATATTTTTCACACATAATTATGAGATTGATTTATCCTTAATTTAAGGATACCTTCTTTATAAGGGATTTCATCTCATTTTACATTTCTATTGAGACTTCATTGTTGTTATGAACCAATTCACTTTTATATGGTGTATATACTATCCTTTGGAATATTATATCATGAATCCATCTATTCTCATGATATTATAAAGTTCTGATTAAATTTTATTCCTCAATTATTGTATTCAAGTGTCTCTCATTTTGTTAAAAACCCTTTAACTAAAATATCGTTTTAAATGTTTTAATGATTTATTCTTATAAATATTTATCATTAATATCCATGTTTTTAAAATGGTTTTAAGGATTTATTTATATAGATATTAATGGTTTAAAATGTTAAATGCTTAAAAGTGGTATGGGACACTTTGATTCAAAAATATCTTTATTAAATGTTTTAAATGGTTTTCAAAAATGGTTTTTAGAATGGATTCATTATTTTAATATCTTAAAATGTTATATTGTTATTAAAATATAGAAATGTTATCTTTCCATTATGCTTAAGTTATGTGATATGATTATGTTTTGTTTCTTGGGCATTGTTTATGAAAACGGGTGGTTCCATGATAAACTAAGGGCAGGTGAGCCCGATATAGCTCTCCAATGCATTGGGTAACACGAAGGGGTTAAACATTAAGGTTTCTCCGAAGATATTTTTGGAATATACTGTGATGGGTATTTCAAACATAACCATGAGGGTTACTCCCTACGTAATAATGTTATGAATGCCTCAAGTTACCTTTATGCCTTATGATTTCTATTGAGTTATGCATAAATCTTATGATTTCATGAGGTATGTTAAATTGCTTATGTTTTATGAGTAAAGTATGATTTAATTGATTCTTATGTATACATGGACTGATGTTTTCTTTCCGTACTGTTATAACCCTTACTGAGCTTTTTATGGTCATCCCAATTTTTTGAAATGTTTTCACAGGACATAAAGTTGAATAGGGTCGAGGATGGGATCATGGAAATGTCAGGCTATCTAAAACAAGGAACTAGACATGACTCTTTTGTTCAAGAGTTTTTATTTTTGTGAAAAAAAATGGAAGCTGAGTAGATGCGTCTACTTTGTAATCTTTGAGATGTAATAGTTATGTCCTAATTCTCTAAAACTCTAAACCTGAAAAGATCTTCAATGTGAATTATTAATTTAATTCAATAATAAGTATTGTCTAAGTTCGGGTCCTTATATTACTAATCTCAATATCAAGGAAAAAAATTCTAATAAACATGTGGTAGATTATATCAAACCAATAATTTGGGTAATTATGATGAGTTTCTAGATACAACACTTAGTTTATGATTATGAATGATATTAATAATAAAGATTTATAATCATTAAAAACCTTACAAAGGTTCCTTGAGGTCACACATGCTAATTGGGTTTTTTAGGCCAATCTGATTAATCCATTATTAAAATAATTGTGTTTATCATAAACACAAATTGAATTTGTGTTTAGAAAATTTTAAAAATTTAATTAAACAATATTTATTTAATTAAATAATTATTTTTATGTTATAATATAAATAATTTTTTATTTATATTATTAATACTTTAACCTAAAAATAGTAAATCCCAAAAGGGATTTTGGCTTGGGCTTGATATAAATGGCTTCCAAGGAACATTACCTTATATAATCTCATAGGACATCCTAAAGAGGCCATTTAAGTACCTCAATTTCTAGTTTTAACCCATTTGGAGACTTATTAATGCATGTATCAAGGTGATTTAGCACCTCATCAACTTTTGGAGGCTATTTAATGCTCTAAATGACCTTTGATGGCTCATTATTACACCTCCTTTGGTTTGATATATTTTTATCTTCAGTGAAGGCTATTAAATTATCCTATAGTTTTAAATAAAATAGTGTATGGGTTTATTAATTATTTCATTTTGATCAATAAAATTTGGTTCTTAGAGTTCTCTATATTTCTTCATTTGTGTAAGTTCTCTAGTTTTCCTCGTCTGAGAGGAATAAGATATCACTAAGGCATCAGCTATTAATATTATTAGTTGATTCTAAAGTAGGATTTTATTTAAAAAATTAATCTTGATCTAAAAGTTCCAAACCTTTTTAAAAAAGGTTTTTTTTTATTATTATTATTTTATTATTATTTTTTATTATTTTATTATTATTTTCAATTAATCATTATGATATTTGATGGGTTTTATTATTAATTTCTTTATGTTCCAAGTCTCGGTATTAATACTAACACCCAATATTTATAACATAATAATTAAATGATAAATAACCCTTAAGGGATATATCTTTAATTTAACCCTAATCAATGGTTTCCATAAAAATATATGGGTTGTGTCAATGTGTTGAGTTTAGCATAAATAGGGGATCATATAGAAATGAAAAATTTATTAATGATACATGAGCATGAATCATCATCTAAATTGACTCACTTAAGTATATGACATGGAATTTCATGCATAATTTTATTATAAAAGTTTTGGTTTATATCTCATAGTAATCTAAAATAAATGTGGTTAAAATGGTACCTTTCATGTGAAACTACATACAATGATACCTTACTTAGGTTAGTATTAAAGATTCAACTAATCAGGGGTTTTTGGTATGTTTTTGGTCATATAGTGGGTTTTACATAATCATGATAGAATTTTTACTCCTATATAGAGGGTGTAACATATGGTTCTTATATTGAGTAAGATTTAGGGAGTGTGAGGACATACCTATTTGAGTTACATATGATGTACTCATATACTTAGATTAAGGACATGTGTTATATTCATCTGTATTAGTCAAAATAACTTAGAGGATCGATATGAATAAGTTGTCCTATATAAGATTGACATGTTACATGAAATGTACCTATATTCAATGTATTAGATAAATTAACTTCTTATATATACATGATTTATGGATATACATCAAGTTCATACTTTTATACAGATACATGTGTCTGATGGATATCATGTTAGACCCCTTTCTAGTTTAAGTAATAAATACATTTTATATGAGACTACTCTTTTCTTATTATTATAAATTATAAATTTATAATCATTTTTAATGTTACAATGGACTATAAGATTTAACTTAAGGTTGTATAGATGAAGATACATTTTGGTATAAATTTTTTATTGAAAATGTGTGAAGCTCAGGTTCAAATCTGGGTGGGGGATTATTTTCAGTGTTACTATAGTGGTACTATAGAAAGTACTGAAGCAGTACTGTAGCATTAGAAATATTCACTCAAAATGGATTTTTGGGCCACATAATTGGGCCTAAGGTTCAGGTGTCCTTCTAGACATCAATGGAATTTGGGCCATAGGGACTTTGGGACACCATTGGACATTCTAGATGTAGGGCCTCAAAGAAATCAATAGTCTTTGGGAAATAGGGCCTCTAGGACAAAGAGGAGATTGGATCCACCTTACTGGAGTAACCCCAGTCTGATGAATCAGAGTAGTGGTAGTCACGAACTGGAGAAAACCATACCTAGTATTGAAGGATGGATATGGTAAACGCATCATCAGCCCATGTATCAATACTTAGGGCACTAAAAGACATTATAAATGTTGGGTGGGGAGAAAGGTTTATACTTGAAGAGGAAATGGAGTGAGTCTACTCCAGTATAGTTGGGTCAAATAAATATGTAAGGGATTTTTACCTATAGTCCTCCAAGCTATATAATTCAAGACTTTTAACCTCTATTCCTCTGGGAATTATAAGGTTTCCCTCACAACCCAATTAAAAATATATATTATCATGAAATAAAAAATATAAAATTGGATCTAGCTGATTGATTATCCAAAAGATTTTGGAGTTTTATAAAAAAAATTGGTATGGTTTCCAAAACTTGTTACATGTGGTGTAACATAAAATTAAGTATACATAATTTTTTTTAGGATTTAGTTCAAGTATAAAATTGAAATAAATAATACATTAAATCATATATCATGTTGTGTGATATATTGTATATTTCCGGATGTGATATACAAATATGGGTAGTGATATATGATGTATTGCACTATTTATTTCTTCTTTATCAATCCTTGTAAGTTATCATATTTTATTGGTTAAATAATTATATGATAATCTGTAATTGGGTTCAAATATATTTCATTAATCATTTAAATGTTAAATTATTAATAAATACTTGTTTTTTTTACTACATACATTATTAAAGTTGTAACATACTACATTCAAGTGAGAAATTTTTAATAAATTTATGAAAAATTATATACTACTTTATTTATTGAAATAGGGATATATAAATAGGATTTTAATCACATGATAACACAATTTATTCATGCTAGTAAAATTCTTTAATCAAATCTCTCCCTCTTATTTCTCTCTCTCTCTCTCATTTTCCCATGGAGGTACTAAAATGTCATGAAAATGAGAGGACTCGTGGATTTAATCTAGTATTTATTTAAATAGGGTATTAAATATAGAGGAAATAATATATTGGTTATTTTTTAATAGTTGGAATAATTTTAATGGAAGATATAGCTTAGCTTAATAAATAAAAATTTATGTACTTTATTTATGTTCTTCATTTACTATAATTTTTATAAAAACTATTTCATGTAAATATTGGTTTTGGTTTTATGTTTTCTCCATTATATGAATAAATAAAGTTATAAACTTGATTATTGTATAATAAATCTAAAATTTCATGGACTATATCTATTTTTTAGGGTTATAACTCATGAATACTTCTTAGTATGAATCAGGTTTATCTTCTATGAATGTTACTTCACTATCATTTAAAATAAGAAAACAATATATCTCTAACACTTTATGAACTCCAATATACCTTATAGGTTAATGTGTTATAAGATTTATTTTTTTTCCATGCCTATTGAAAAATAAGATCACATTCCATCTCAAGAACATTTCATTTTTTTTAGGTTTGAACTTAATTAAGTTCGGGTTTCTTCTCACTAGTTCCTCAGGTAAAAAAATATTTCTCATATAATATACCATTATGATCCAAAAAAATCATTCTCTATAAGGAATGATATAAATAATATCCTCTAATTTACTTGATATGACTATAAAATAAACCCTTATCAAAATTCAAGACATTCTTATATGAAATTATTTGTTTCACATATTCTTTACATCCAAAATTTCTCATAAAAGTCAAATTACAATGCTTCAAAATCCATATATCATATATTTTATTTTCAATAACCTTATAAGGAATGAATTTATGTTTAAAAACAATAATTTTCTAATCATAACCTCATAATAAAATTGGAATTTTTTATTATATAATGACATGGCCCAATGATAAACCATGTTTCCTAAACTGGGTTGTAGAAATACCTCAAGAGCACCACCCTATATACTAGAGGCCACCAAATTTTTTAAAGGACCAAAATAAAATGTTGGGGAGACTATACCTTCAATTCATAAATGATAAAATAATAAAGTAAAATAATAAATAAAATATTTCATTGTAGAATCCCACTGGAAAAATATATCACCTATCATAACCAATATACAATAATAATGATAATAAAAAATTAAAAAATCATTTATTACTATAAAAAATAGGATAATCACCCTGAGGTTATTCATAACAGTAATAAATATAATAATAAAATAAATTAGTTCATCAAAACTAGATTAATATCCTAAAAAATCTCCCCATATCAAGATAGCTCAAAGTAGATAAAAAAAATTGTTTTGATAATCAAATAAAGGACTTATAGTTTTAAGTAGGAAACTATACATTATAAAATGTATCACTGTGGAAGAGAGTTATAAGGGTTTTTAGGAAGGGAAATCTAAGGCCAAGGTACATTATGCCTTTTGAGATTCTAAAGAGAATTGGGTTCATGCATTATCATTTGTTTATACCACCCAACCTTTATAAAGTAAAAGATGACTTCCATGTATCATTATTGAGAATGTGCATGACAGTACCAATGTACATACTCACTACTAAATAAATTGAGATAGATTATGACTTATCCTATAATGAATAGAATTTCCCGATTCTTGATACTAAAGATCAAGTGTTTCAATAATTGGAAACTCAATTGGTGAAGGTACTTTAGAGGAATCATAAGTTAAAAGAAATAGTATGATATCCTGAGGAAGAAATGATGAAAAACAACCTACATTAATTAATTAATTGATGTATAGACCAAATTTCAAGGATAAAATTATTTGGGCGGATTTAGTTCCTAAGATTCTATTATTACAAATAAATATTTCATTACAATATTCATCACATAATACGAGACCTTTTATTTCATCATAGTGGTACAATACACTTTAGAGTGTTACATTCACTAGAATAGTTACATATAGTGTAATAGAATTCATAAAAATATTATGAAGAACCATAATCTTGAACTCTAAAGTATCATGTTCTATATAGAACAAAAATAAAATATAAATCACTATTATGAAGAAAATAATTGTAACACCCTAACCCGAACCACCAGGTCTGAGCTGGGATGCCACACGACCTCATGCGTTCCTACCTGTATGAAAGAGGTTTTCAGGTAGTGTATAGGACCAAAGGGATGGCATGGGGGGACTATTCCCTAAGTACCATGTGAATATAAAATTATGATAATAGAATAAATAGAATTTAAATCAATGAATAATGAATAAATAATAATAATTAGATCGAAAGAATCATACAAAAAATACCAACCCATGTGGTATCAATAAAGAATGTCAGATATATAAACCAAACAAAGAAAATTAATCCAGTGTATGAGGTAAATCCACAAGCATCATACATCTAGCCTGAGGTTCATCCTATAATGTTTGCATCCTCCTGTTAAAATAGCTCAACCATCCACCATGGGGACCTTTCCCTTTATCGAATCACTGGTCATGAAATTTATAAGTTCACAAAAAAAAATCTAAGTAGGGTGTGAGTACAAGACTCAGTAGGAAACCACCAACTTCACTTAACATAAGTGCATAAGATATACAGGTGTACACCATGAAAGTAAATATAGTACAAATAAAAAATAATCATATCATCCAATTAAAACATATATACCAGTTCCTCAGAGACTGACTCTACTAAATTTAGCACCATTCTATAAGGAAAATCAACCAATTATGTCTAACACATCCCCCACTATGATGGGATTATTCACAAAAAATGTTTAACACATCCTACTAGAAGGGGTAGCTCGTGTACATATTGATCAATATCTTATGCATTCCTCTCAAGGGGATAGTCCATATATCTCAACCTATATTCTCAACTAAAAAAGATAGAATAATAGTATATATAATACAAGATAAAAATGACAAATCAAAAATCATGTCAAAAAAAGAATGTATCATAATTATCAAAATCTATATGCAAGAAACACAAACACAAGCCTCGAGGATATGCATGCACACATCATGTGGTCATGTATCAGACATAGGTATCACAGGGTTGCACTCACACACCAATAATCATGACAAGAACCTATATAAATCATGTTCTAAAGTCAATTTATTCCTACCTTAGGTAAAATGATGATCAATGTCTAAGGCCTCTATCTGATTCCAGCTACACCACTGAATCATAGAACCAAACCCGATTTGACATGATTTAGAAACCTAGGATCAAGTTTAATGAGAAACTACACCCAAAGGTTAGGTCAAGATCAAACATACCCAAGAATATCTACTTGTGAGAATGTTTTAGGTCTAATTGATTCTCATATTCCAATTCCTTGAATATAGGTGTGAATTCTATCAACAATCAACAAACCCCTTATTAGACCATATCAAAACACTTTGATCTGATCAGGAACTCAAGGATTTAATTAATTTTAATCAAGGATAAGAGACAAGAATTGATCTATAATGATGAAGAACTCACTATATTGGATTCATAGGATCGATCCATTGTTCAGGCATTGAACAGAGGAGACGGAAAAGGGGATCACTTCAAAATCATTGAGGAGAGTTTATAAGATATTGGGAGTTAAGGGAGGACTGAGATAAGTGATAAAACATAAAATTACATATTTTAAAAAAAATACCTTATAATCTCAGTATCCCAAATGGGGTCTAGAAGACTCCATCGGTGAGCCAGTGGATTCTGGTAATAATTTTCTCTACCAAAGAGCCTCATAGCTAGCTAGTGGGACAGATGTACCTTTAAAAGTTATATCATGTCCTCTATCCCTACCTCATCCCATTTATAACCTCCATAATTCCTCTAAAATGCCTCTAAACACTTAAAGCCAAGCTTAAAATCTATATAAAAATTGAAAATAGAGGTACCTAGAATAGAGGTGTCACAATTATCCCCCTCTTATTACTTCTCATCCTTGAGAAGTATGCCTAGAGGTATTCTTGAAAAACTTGGGTCACTGCGCATAATTATTAGTTTCCTACTCCCATGTCTCTCCCTAAATATGCATGTGCTTCCATCGATCCCAAACAAGATGAATGGTCTTCCCACACAGCACCTTCTCACTTTAGGTGCAAAATCTAAATGGTTCATTTTATAAACAATGCATTCGGTTCCAACTCAACATCCTTACAGTCAAGTATATGTGTAGGATCAGGCTCATACATTTGAATTTGAGGCATGTGAAACACATTTTTCATACCTTGATACCATTGAGGAATGTACAACTAGTATACCACCATCCTGATGTGTTCTATGATCTTGAAAAACCCAACATAATGTGATTCCAAATTACCTTTCCTCCTTAGATTATTATTCCTCAATTGAGGGAACACCTATAAGAAAAACTTATTTCCCATGGAAAAATCCAAGGGTTGTCTACTTTGGTAAGAATAAGACAACTACTATTTTTGAGTGATAACTATCCATTTCTGAGTCAAATTCACCCACTTAGAGGTCTTTTATACCATACTCAGACCAACAATTAAAGATTCACCTACCTCATGCCAGTAGAGAGGTGAATGATAAGGTCACCCATACATAACCTCAATTGTATCCATCTGAATTAATAATTGAAATTTTTTATTATAGGAAAATTATACTATATCCAAGTGATTATACCAAGCTCCTTTAAAATCTAGAATACATTCTTTTTTTTATATCCTTTAAATTCAAGATTGTTCTCTCTGACTCCCCATTGGTATAAGGATCAAAATTTATACTCAACTTCAACTATGTTTCCATCACTTTTTATAGTCATTTCTAGAACCGCAATTTGAACTAGACATCTCTATAAGATACTACTCTTGAAGTCACTCTGTTAAGAAAAATGATCTCCTAAACATAGATCTTTCCTAGCTCATCTACTGAGTTCCTTTCCAAGGTTGATATCAAGTGAGCTACTTTATTCAATCAATCTATTACCACCCAAATGGTGTATTGACCTCTCAAAGTCCT
Source organism: Viscum album (assembly GCA_963277665.1). Taxonomy (NCBI): domain Eukaryota; kingdom Viridiplantae; phylum Streptophyta; class Magnoliopsida; order Santalales; family Viscaceae; genus Viscum; species Viscum album. The sequence goes on along the minus strand of OY728137.1, from coordinate 1,649,416,195 downwards.
AGGTAACCATGTAATGAATTCTATAATCACCTCATCCCACTTCCACATAGGCATTGGAAGTGGCTGGATAATCCCCCTAGTCCTTTGATCCTCGGCCTTGATCCTTTGAAAATTCAAACAATGCAAGACAAAACTTGTGATGTCTCTTTTCATTCGCAACCACCATATATTTCATTTAACATAATGATATAACTTGGTAGATCTTGGATTCATTGTAAATTATGAATCATGATAGGATCTCATCAACTCCTCTCTCAAGAAATATGGGACCATCATCCTACTATAACCATAAGTACACCATACCCATCCAAATCCCATCCTAGAATGAGATTATTCACCGCCAACCTCTCACACATCGAAACACACTTTGTATCAATCTCTTGACTAGCATTAACTCGTTCTACCAATGAGTAAATGATCAATGAGGGTGTACAAGCCACTACCCCTCAATCCTGAGTTATTCCCATCTTCCAGTATTCCAATAAATCCATGAGCTTTCACCCTACTTCTAACATTCACTTCCCAATATCCTATGTTTTTCAACTAAGCTTATCAATAAATACATTTATTTTCCTTGGAGTATAATCCATATTAAATTTTAATGTCTATAGTTATTCTACCCAATACCTTTGATGGAGATTTAGTTCATGCTGTGATAAGATGTACCACAGACTCTTGTGGTCTAAATACATGAAAAATATCTCATCTAAGAGATAGTACCACCAATATTTCAATGCATGAACCAAAACTTCCAACTATAAATCATGAGTGGGTTAGTTTTTTTCATTTTTTCATTGCTGATGAGACTTTTATGTAACTATTTTACTGCTCTACATCATAAAAACATTTAGATCAATGCCAAATGCATCGTAATACACCGCATACCCAACTCGAGGCTCACGAAGAATAAGTATATGAGCTAATTTTAACCTATTATTTATCTCTATGAAGTATTATATTCACTATTATATCCATTAAAACTTTTCTCCCTTCTTGGTGAGTGAAATCATGGGAATTTCTATACAAGAGAATCCCTAAATTAACCTCCTATAGTACCCAGGCAACCTGATAAAACTATGGATATCAAAAAGATTTCTCATCCATGATAAAGACATAACTACACCTAACTTCTTTAGATCAATAGATATCACATATTAATAAACCACTTCCCTAATAAAGAACACCTCCAAAATTCAAAAGTGACACTTTGAATACTTAGCATAAATCTTATTTGCTCGAAGCATGCTCAATAGAATCTCTATGTTTCTAGCATGTGATTCTGATGTCTTGGAATAAATCAGAATGTCATTAATAAACATAATGATGAATGATTCTAAGTATGGTTGGGAGATATTGTTCATGAAGTCCATGAACACTACTGGAGCACTCATCTATCCAAAGGGCATAAAAAGATACTCATATAACTCGTACCTACTCCTAAATGCTATCTGCAAGATTTATTCCTCTTTTAACTGAAGATTATGGTAGAAAAACATTGATCTATATTTGAAAACTATTGGGATTCACTCAAGTGATAAAACATTTTGTCTATTCTGGGAAATGTGTACCTGTTTTTCAAAGTGATCTGATTCAAATTTTGGTAGTCTACATAGATCTAAAGACTACAGTTAGCCTTTTTAGTGAACAATAGTGGTGCATCCCAAGGGGAAGTGCTCAATCTAATAGATCCCTTAGACTCAAAATCTTCAATTTTTACCTTCATCTCTTTTCACTCAGTTAGTTCCATGAAATATAGTGGAATTGATATTGGTTATGTTCTAGGAATGACCTTGATCTCAAACTCAACTCCCCTATGTGAAGGTAACCCTAAGAAATCCTATGGAAAGAGATCTCAATATAGGTATTCCACATGATGGAATGAGGAGGGAGTTACTGTCTAGTACACTATAAGGATAATTTCTACCACCTATTTTGAGAAAACTTTTATATAACGAGGTTATGTTCCCACTCTTCTTACCTCGATGTCCCATTCACTACTAAACATGAATCTTTACCCCTTATTTGGTGTGAAAGTCACTCATCTTTGGTAATAATCGATGTGTGTGTAGTAATTGGACAACCATTCCATGCACATGACTATATCGAATCATATCTTCTCTAAAATTATGAGGCTCTAAACATGCTCAAATCCAACAACCACCATCAATAATTATAGAAAGATATGACCATGATCCAATTTCCTTCACAGGGGTGTATCAATAGATAGTAACTTGGGATAGTAATTAATCGGTAAGTCTAACCCAATAACCACTTGAATAGATATGAATTAATGATATACTCCTATATCAAACAAAGAAATATATAATTTAGAATAAATCAAGACTATACCTAGGACTGTGGAAATTTTATATCCACCATATTTTGAAGCCTGATCTACCATATAAGCCCTACCAAACACCACTTCATGATTTCCTAGAGGCTCACGAGTCATCTGATTCACCAAAACTTTTGGGTTTTGTACCTACTATTAAAGTCCATTATTTTCCCTTACTATGATAATCCTAAAATCCTTGTAATAGAATCACTTAATATGGAAAATCTTGCCAAATTAGTGAAAAATATTCAGAGAAATGGGATAATCCTTGAGAAAATTTCCCTTCCTCCCATGGTTATATAACCTAGCAGTGCCATTTCTCATAAAGGGAGCTAATTAACCTCTTCTATGATATAAAATTCAAACACCACCCTATAATCCATCCACTAACTTCCTCTTCTTATTCATAGAATAATTTAATGGTACTATGTTGTAGAAGTCATATGTTGTGCCATTAGTAGCAGGAAGGAGACCTGAAGCTCTATCTTCCTCAATTACATTCTCAATCTTCAATGACTTACAAATCACTACAATATAGGATGTCAGATAAAAGTTCTTAAATAGATTAATTAGCTTTGGGAGAAGACCAATATCAAACTTTCTTTCCTTCGGTGCCTCATTAACCACCATAAGATGATAAAATAGAGTTAGATCAGTGAAGCATGCTAAGTAGTTAGACACAGTCATCATCCCCTATTGGAGTCCCATGAACTCTGGATCACAGTCTAACTTTAGTGAATTAGGGAATAAAGCCTAGAATAATAGGTCCTTAAAGTTTTTCCATGTCATTCCTTCCCATCTACCATATTGTATCATGACATACAAACATTTTCCAATAGGTCCTTGGAGCATAAATGTCATAATATTAACCTCACTATCCATTGGGAACTCTACTAGGTTGAATATAATCTCAATAACTTATATCCAGTCCTTCACATATTGGGGGCCTCTAGTACCCTAAAAATATGGAGGATGTTGGAGTTAGAATTTACGAGCATAATCAACCATCTTCGGCCCACTCCTATGGGCTCCTTCGCCCAGAATAGGCACTAGTTGAAAGAGTCACAGCTTGACTAGTTCTATAACATGCTCTACTAGAGAAACCAAGGGAATATTTTTATCTAAATCCTTCTACACAATACGTGGTTCAAATTGCTATGTAAGACATCTATAAGGTGTAATTTCCTGAAATTCTAGAACAAACATTAGATAAATCCAATATCTTAAAAAAAAGATCATTAATAGAATATAGGAACATGCAAGGGTTCACAATATGGTTCAACCTAAGAGGCTACCCACAAGAATAATACATAACCCCCTAATTACTACCCATAACTCAATACAAGACTCTAGTATCTTCACATTAGTCACAACTATTTATATACACTCAGGCATAGAATAGTCAGGATCAAATAAAAAATATCAATAAATAATGCAAAAAAAGGAACATATTATAATCTCAATATAAATATAAGTATTTGGGATCTATATAATGTAAGAAATATAATTATGTAATTTGATCCTATGTGAATAAACATGATGCATAAATGCACACCAAATATCATAAATCAAAATATCACCATCATGTGAATTACCCAAGGTAAATTTAATCAATGGTAACATCAAACATTAAAAACCTAAATTCCCACTTTATGGAAACTCAGAGGTCCACTATATAGTTATGGATAGGCACTAAAATAGTTCCCCTACCTGAGTTCCAACAATCTTAAATCATGTCTACCTTATCCCAAATCAAGGAAAATGGAAGAAACAAGTTAGTGAACATGGTGCTCTGATACCATTTTGTAACACCTTGACCCAAACCACTAAGTCAGATATGGGATTCCATGTGACCCCCTGTGTGCCTCCCCATGTGAAAGAGGTTGTTAACTAGAATTTAGGGCCAAAGGAACAATGTGGGGAGACTATACTCTCAGTACCAAGTGACCAAAAAAGTGAAATAAAGTAAGTGATAACAAGTAAATCAGAAAATAATGAATAAATAAATAATCATCATAGTAGCAGAAGTATACAAAAAAATACCAACCCATGTAGTATAAATATAGAAGTTTAGATATATGAACCAAACAAAACAAAAGGTTCCAATGTATGTGGTAAAACTACAAAACAAAATTATTAGTATACATCCATCCTAAGGTCCATCCTGAGGTCCATCATGTAACATCTATAACCTTGTACTGAACCCACTCATTCATATAACATAGGGAATTTTCCCTTCACCATATCTCTAGTCATGAAATATATAAAAAAACTAAAAATTCCCAAGTATGGTGTGAGTATAAGGCTCAGTAAGACACCATCAATGGCCCTTAACATAAGTGCATAAGATATATAGGTGTATTTCATGAAAGTAAAAAGAGTATAGATAAAAATAATCATATCACAAAAGTGAAACATATATATTGGGTCATTAGAGACTAGATCTACTTAATTTGGCACCATTGTAGAAGGAGTGTTAACTATCCATGCCTAACAAATCCCCATCCTTGATGGGATAGTTTACAAAAAAAATGACACATCCCATTGGAAGGGATATCCCATATACATGCCGATCAATATATCACACATCCCCCTCAAGGGGGAATGTCTATATAGATCAGCCTAAATTCTCAACTAAAAAAGATAGAAGAATAGAACATATGATAAAGGATATAAATGACATACCAAACATCACATCAAATTAATAAATTATCAAATTCCTCACATTACATAAGAAAGAAACACAAGCATAGGTCTTAGGGCTATAAACCCACACCTAATGTGATCAAGAATCAGATATAGATCTCATGGGGGTACACACGCATGCTATAAATCATTCTAATAACCTGTATAAAAAATGTGTTGAATTAAATGAAATCTTATCTTAGGTATAATGATGATTTATGGATAGGGGCATTATTCATGTCCAACTACACCATTAAATCCTATAACCAAACCTGATAAGATATAATTTAGAAACCTAGGATCAAAATTTAGGAGAAATAATATCCAAAAGGTGTGTCGAGATCGAATATACCCAATAAGATATGATACTGATAACAGTTTAGGTCTAATTAATGTGAAAATTCCAATTCATTGAATATGTGCTTTGATTTTATCAATGATCAAGAAAACCCTCATTAGACCATATCAAAACCCTTAGATATCATCAATACATCAAGTATTTAATTGGTTTTAATCAAGGATAATATAAGTTAATTGATCTATAATGAAGAAGATATTGATAGATTTAAAACATGAGATAAATCTATTTTCATGAATCAAACTAAGAAGACAGAAGGTGGGTAGCACTCTAAAATATCCAAGGAGGGTTCTTAGGGTTTTGGGAGTCAAAGTAGGACTGAGAGAAGTGATAAAAATGGGAAAGGGTCAAAAAAAATTAAAAATCCTATAATCTTGGCATCCCCGCTAGGCTTCAGAAGATGCCACTAGCTAGCTAGTGGCCTCCATTGACTAGCTAGTGGTTATAGGGAAGAACCAGTTATTCCTAGGAGCCCCACCAGCTAGCTAGTACCTTATGGGAATAATTTCCTTTTTCCAGGAGCCTCACTGGATGGTCAGTGAAACTATTGTAGCTTTAAAAGCTATAGCATGTCCTATGTCCCTTATTCAAACTATTTCTAACCTTTTGAATCACTTTAACCTACCACTAAACACTTAAAAAAGATCAAAATCTATATAAAAATTTAGAAGTGGAATTCATGGAATAGAGGTGTCAAAAAACTAAGTAATGGAATGGAAATGATATAGAAACTAATAGAGTTAAATTAATGATTTTAGAGGATATAATGAGATGTATTTATAGTGAGTAAGGTGATCGTTGGGATAATAACATAGTAACATGGCCATTGAAATAGAAATGTGACCATTATACATACAAGTATCCAATAAAAATACATAGTATCATACTATAATTAATAATAATAATTAATTTTTATTTATAAATAAATAATAATTTAATTAAATACACATTTATTATAATAATATAAAATTTATTAAAATTGAGTTTTTAAAATTTTAGCATGCAATCCACGATTTTAAAATACACTAAGTGGTTTAATTAATAATTAAATTTAAAATTAATAGTAAAGTAATTTCATAAAATATTTCAATTTTAAATTCATCTTATCATAATTATTAAATTGTGATTTTTTTTATAATTTTACGGAATAGTTGATTTTTTGGGGGAATAATAAAATATAGTATGCATATATGGTATGTATTACGACTTTTTTTTATTTAAAAATTATATAATAATTAATATAAATGAATACATGATCTAAAATATCTTATTTTAATAAAATAATTCATTTAAATGTTTTATAATCAATTTCACAACCAATAATGCACATTAAAAAGTTTTAAATGGAAATTAATGTTTTAGAAATAACTCTTTTTGGAAAAATTTCATTTCAATGGAAAAAATAATATAATTGAATGGAAATAAATTATTTAACTTATAAATTTCTAAAACCAAGCCTTAAATTTCAAACATAATGTTTTAAAAAATTTATAACCCCCCCCCCCCACTGGTACCCCTCCTTGGTCAGTAGTGAAGAGAATAAGTGACCCCCAAGTCCCACCTCTAGCAGACCTTTGGTTAGAAACTAGTTTCAAGGGTATAAAACACTCAAATTGGAGGAATTATGCTCAATATATTAAAAATATAGAGATATAAGATGAACAACAACCCAAAAATGCCATCATATAATATAAAAGAAACCAAAATCCTATACAAGTGATATCCTATATTGCATGAATATAAAACCAATACAAACATATATAAAATAAAACAATTCCAAAATAATCTTGTAGTAGCAACCATAACAAATATAATATTTGAGCCAGTACTATCCATTTTGATTACCAAATTACATCTAAAAACCTAAAAAATAGTTAATATATATAGGGTGAGCATAATATGTATCTTTGGTAGGATCATACCCAATGTCTCTCATGAAAATATGAAAAGAGAATATTAATGCCCCAATGAACAACCAACAGAATTAACTAGCACCTATATAGGTCAACTTGTTTCCCCCAACCTCACCAAGACACTCTCACCAAATAACACATCCAAGAGTAGAATGGTAATATCATAAGAATGTAGATAAAGATGTCCTAAAACAACATTCCCTATTAATTTTCTACTCTCACCCAATGATAAGACATTCATAGCTCTTATCCCTTCTATATCCACCAATGATGGTACCAACTATATTTCATGTCTCATGGAACCAACCACATATTACATCTTGCAGCACCAACCATATATCACATATCACATAATTAGGGAAGTAGGGTATTATGTACATATAGTATATCAACCTTGTTTCCTCCTCCAACCATGCATAAACTATACTAAATTTCTTATCATTTACTACCAATATCACCAAGAGTTACTGCTAAAGAGAGAATGAGGGAGAGGGGGTAGTCAACCATATGTATCCTCCTCATCCTAGAGATTATGGAAAACACCTCCCCGGGTCAATAGGTGTTTTTCAGGTTATTTGACTCGGGTGGGGTGTGTAAAAAAAGATAATATATGTATATAATAGTCTCACAGAATATAATGTCTATGGATTCACACAAGAGAGGTCACCCAACCACCATCAGGACACTTCCAATATCATGCCACCAAGTGTTACATCTAATGAAGAACAACCAACCACAATAATCACACAAAGTTCCACAACCCATATTCCATTTCCCATTATTTTATTTAATAATTTATAAAACAATATTTATTCATTTATTTATTATTTTTAAATCACATCAATAAATAAATTGTCCATAAACACATTTATATATGTCAATATCATTCCATTACTAATGAACTAGTACCAAGGAACTGCCATGTCAAACCATCGTATCAAAACCAAGGCCACCAATCCACAAAAAACCAAGGCCACTAAGTTGTACAAAACCAAGGCCACCAGTCCGCACACAACAAAGGCTAATGATCCATGCACAACCAAGGAAACCACATTGCGCACATCAATTAAATCATAAAATATGAATTTTTAACTTAGTATTTTCATTTATTGGATTTAAGTATTTAACCATTAAATGTGTATTATCAAATCAATCCAAAATTATAATACATAATTCCATATCAAGCATAAATCATGAAAAAACAACAATTTCAAGGAAACTGGTAACTTCATACACATAAAACCATTCCCTTTCAATTTTATTAGTCTGGTTTATTCTATTCATTATTCCAATTAATACCATTCACCCAAAAAAATCAAAAAAATGATAATATCATATATGCACATAAAAAGGTAGAGAACTCAAATCTTCTACCTTAAAACAATTTTTCCAATTATCTTTTCAAATCCAAGAAAGAGATGATGAACCACAAGGACACAACCATACAAGGGACCCTAAAATCAAACTGAACTATCGAGATGCATCATAAAAATTTTATCACAAAAAACCCCCAAATCCAAAAAACCCATCCAATGTGAATACTCTAAATAAATAAGGAATAACTTAGTGAGAAAGAGAAGAAAGACTCACACAAAATCACCAATATCAAATATCTATAATCCAAGGATGTAATCCAAATATCATAGGTTAAGCCTTCCAAAATTAACTAAGGATCACTTGAAGTCTAATATGAATTATGGGAGAATAAGGAAAATCAAAGGGAGGCTATAACTTATATACAACATGGAAATTGCCTCATTCAAGGAGTGAATGTATGATTCATGTTGTGAAACTCAAATGGTTCAAAACCATAAAAAAATAATGTTGTTAATCCAATAAATGTGTTATAGGTTTCAAGTTATGAATATATCTCTTTATGTTGTTAAAACTTCAATGATAGAAGCACCAAAAACTCCACCCCAAACATTCATGTCGTGAACAAAAATTCAAACTGTGAACTACACCTAGACAAAAAAATCTAGAAATTAGGGATCCCAAGTCACAAATCTAACCTAAAAACATCATTCAAATCAAGAATTAGTGATTAGAAATGTGAATCACTACCTATATTTAAAGATTAAACTCAAGATCCTCCTCTTCCTTACTTAAACTCACCTTAAGGATCCCAACACCTAAAACTCACAAGGTAATCAGACAAAAGGTTCTGGGTATTTACATTGGATACCTCATAAATTATTTTCATTCTTAAGAATCAAAACCAACCAGAAAAAGAAAAATAGAAACCACCTGAAACCAATAAAAAATATCCCTAGGAGATACCTCTAAAATAATGGTGAAAAAATACCTAAAAACATAATAATTGGATATCAAATAATAACAGCAATAATTCAAATAAATATCAAAAATGTTCAAACATCAAAACATCCAAAACACTAGAGTAAAAAAAACACTACATACTGAGTGTGAATATATGACTCCTACTCCCAAGTACTCTCCTCTAGAACACCATGCCTCATTGGAATCAAATGAAGGGGATAACACCCCCTTGTAGTACCTTCTCCTGAAGGTCATGAATCTCTATTGGGTTTTCAATGAATGTTTCATCATCCCGAATATCCAAATCCCCACAGTCGATGATGTGGGAATCATCATGAAGGTACTATAAAATCTAGGACACATGGAAGGCATAATGAACTATATATAGCTATATAGGAAGTACCAACTTATAATCCACCTCACCAATATTCCCCAACACCTCAAAGGGTCCAAAAAACTGGGGTGAGAGCTTGGTTCCTCAACTAAACCTTCATCACCCACAATAAAGGGAAACCTTTAGGAAAACATATCCCCCATCCTCAAACTCCAAATTCATCCTTCTATGATTGGAATAATAATTCTATTAGTCATATGTGGCCTTCTGAACCACCTGAATCTTCTTTTTTATGCTCTACACCACATCAGGACTAAGAACTAATACCTCCTCAGTCTCAATCCAACTAAATGGTGATCAACATGGCCTACTATACACCTAAAAGAGGATTATACTGATTCATGAGTGATAATTTTTTTTATAATCAAAATCAATCAATGGTGGTTGTCTGACCCATGATCTATAAAAATCCAAGATGTATGCTTGCAATATATCCTCCAACATTTGGATGGTCTAATATATCTATCTATCAATCTTGTGGTGGAAAGAAGTTCTAATTTATAATTGAGAGCCAAAGGAAAGATGAAATCCCCTCTAGAATCTCAAATTAAACTGATGGTCTTGGTCAAAAATAATGGTCCTTAAGGCTCTATGGAGACTTACCACATCATCTATGTATCGTCTCACTAGAACATCCATGATACTCAACTCCCTAATTGTTAAAAGGTGATAAAACATCACCAGTCGATCCACAATAACCTAGATAGCATTATATCTCTCCTAATATTGGGGTAACCTAGTAAATAAATCCATTTATATGTCCTCACACTTCTAATTGGGGAAATCCAAAGGCTACAATAAACCACCAAGCACATGATGCTCTACCTTCACCAGTTGGTAGGCTAAACATCACACCATGAACTCCTCTACTAACCACATCATTCATAGACACTAAAATTAAATTCTCAATCCATGATACATCCTATATATGTAGGGGTACACCACTAGATGTAAAATATGAAACTCACAAAGTACACCCACATGAATCACCAAATAGATGAAATTCATTCCCTAGAATATAACCTGATGTTGGCTGAATCATTTAGGGGAATCATCATGAACAACCTGATTAGGAATAACCTCTTCCTATGATTATCCCCCACTAATAATCATCCACATACTACAATAAAGTAGGCTCTATTATCATCTAGAACAAACATCCTTGTCTATCAACCTCTTCTTCTCTGATATACAAAGCCACTAACTCCTTCATCACCCTTTATGAATCCCAATATTCTCTAATAGTTTTCCATGAATTAATGCATCATGTGTCTTCCATGATGTTTCCCTTTCCTTATGTATAAGATATTTAAAATCATAGTCGTATAAATACTCCATCCACCTCCACTATCTTAGATTTATGTCACCCTAAGAAAAGATGTACCTCAATCTTGTGTGATATGTAAAGACCACAAATCATTCAACAATGACATAATATGAGAAAAACTTTAGGTAAAACACCACCACTTTCATATCTTGATCATTGGTAGTGTGGTTACTCTTATGGGGGTGTAACTTCCTAGATTCATAAGAGATCACTAATCACTCCTACACTATTATTAATCCCAAACCCAAGTGTTAAGCATTACAAAACACCACAAAAATCATTCCCTCCTTAATCAACCAAAGAAATGGGGTGTTGAACAACTGATACTTTAAGTAGCCAAATTTTATTGGACACCGATTAGTCCAAACAAAGGTCTAGTCATTCCTAGCTAGTGATGTTAAATGGTCTAAAATCCAAGATAAATTGTACAAATACCTGTGATAATAACTCATAAGACCAAGAAATATATGCATATCTACTGTGTTCTTGGGTGCAATCCAAGAAATAACCACCTCAACATTTTTCAAATCCACCACTACTCTTTTTTGGGAAACCAAATGTCCAAGTAAATGAACCTCTCATATCCAAAACTTTCACTTCGAAAATTTCCAATTAAATGAGTGATGTAAAATATTATATAAAATGATCCTCAAGTTTTTGGGAATCATTCTCCTATGAACTTGGTTATATGATAATTTTGTCGATGAAGATGACTATGAACTGGTCTAGGAACTCATGAAACATAGAGTTCATGAGTCCCATGAACATATTTGGTGCATTCATGACATTGAATAGCATTACTAAGAACTCAAAGTTCCAATACCATCACCAGAAAGTAGTCTTCAGAATATCTACCTCCTTCACCCTCAAATAATGATAACTAGAATGTATATTGATCTTAAAAAATTAGTTATCTCCCCTGAACTGGTCAAAATATTCATCAATTTTTGGAAGAGGGTAACGATTCTTGATCATCACATAATTTAGCATTTGTTAGTCTATAAAAAAACACCATACTACCATCCACCTTCTTGGTGTAAAAAATTGGAGCTCCCCATGGAGACACACTAGTCTTGATAAATTCCTTCTCTATCAGATCATCAATTTTGGTCCTTAACTCTTACAACTTTGAGGGTTTCATCCGAGAATGATCCATAGAGATCAATATAGATCTCATTTACAACTCTATTCCAAACTCAACAATGCATCAAGGGGTTAGTGTCATAATATACTTAGGGAAAACATCCAAAAACTCTCCAACAACTCTAGGGCCTCCACCAACTGAGCTCTCACTGACTCCACTAATGGATTAGACATTAAGGAAAGAAGGGGTTCTACTCACCTACTACCCATCTGTAAACCTTTCTCGATGATGAACACCACACGTTGTCCCATTATATCAAAAAACTCAACTCTCATTAAGGATCAGTCAATCACTGTATGAATGAAATAAAACCATCACATTACATTAATGACATTGTATGTCTATATCTTCATCATAAATAAATCTCCCAACAACTAATGTTACCCCATCATCAGTTTGTATTCCCAAGACAGATAAAACAATATAACATGAGATTTAACTAGTGTGTATAACACCAGGGGTATGGAAATCCTCTCCATGCATTATCCCAATTCTCAGACCAAGGTGGGTAAAACAAAGATATGTGAAGATCTATAATCAAGAAAAGAACAAACCAGTTTAGATGGTGATCTTATTATACCTCAAATGACCTTTGGAATCTATGGAATTTTTGCCTCTATTCCATGTATATATACTCATCTAGCTCCACAACTTCTCTATGGATAGCCTCTATATCCATGCTCTAGTATAGGACCTTGGTGGAAAAGGGCATCCTCAGGTTTCCCTCTACCAACTCCACCTCCTCATAGGTGAGTATAATATTTTTGAATAGGATACTAAACATAAGCAAGAAGGCCATGATATTGATATTGCCTCAGGGGAAACTTCTGATGCTAAAAGAAGGGGGTCTAACCGGCCAAACCATACTTACCCTCTGAGGATGAAGGAAACTATTTCTAATAGTGACCATGACCTCCAAAACCAAAGGAAAAAAATGGGAGATCTCCTGGTAGATGCATGGGAACTGACATCCCTTAAGAAATTCAATGTTGTCTATTGAGTACATCTCCCTTTTAATCAGAATCTCATATATCTTTACATGTATGTCCCCTCCATATAATGCCTTGATCCTTAGATTTCTCTATTAACCCTCAACTAGGGGTGATCTAGCCTACTCATGCGGCCTCTCCATCACATCTACCTTCTTAAATACCACCAAATATGTAGTCAGTGTAGATGGGAAAACTATAGAATATAAGGTGGGGTGAAACACCTCCTCCATCACTAACGTGTTTCTCCCCTCAACTGGATAACTACTAGGGGAACACAATACTTAGCTTAGGCTCAAATAAAGATGAAAGTAATCTCCAACTCCTATATCTAGAACTACATATATATATCATAGATGCATCCCTCATACTTTTTTAGGCTCTAATATTAAAAGTCACACAACTTTCTCTAACACTTCTCATCCTTTATATCCATATCAACCCTATAAAGTTCAATAGTTTCAACCTGTTGAACCTACCCAACTCAGACCACACAAAGGAGGTGACCAATTGGAATGTCTGTAATTAAATGATGAACACCTAATTCTTATAGTGACCCAATTCCTTCTAAACATATTATTACATGATTTTTAATATAAACATCCATGAATTACAACCCAAAATTTGTGATTCCTGGTTTTTAAGGAAGGCTTGGTACATAAAACATCAAAAGAACTAAAACAAAACATCTTTATTTTTATTATCCTTAGTAAGACCCTAAATCTATTTGATCTCCTAAAACTACATAGGATAACCTGGGAAATACATAAAATAAAGGGGTGAGCTAAAAAACCCATTAAGGGAATAATCATGATAAGGAAACATAACATTTGAGTAAAAGGTATAGCACGCTATCATAAAAGAGAAGGCTCATGAGAAATACCATGGAAGAATAACATAAAAAAATGGTATCATAATATCATATAAATAAAATAAATGTGGAATCCATATATAAAATGACATAAACATGATTTAGGGATAACTTATTATAAAAATATCACATGGTGGATAAATTCCAATAATAGATAAGGCTTACACCCTAATCTCATACATAACATATCATGAGACTAAAAACATTACCCAATGAATTGGAGAGCTATCTAAGAATGCCCATAATAACATGTACATGTGTATGTGTTCTTAGAAAACAAAATAAATCATAATTTATAAACATAAGAATTTCTTTTGGAAATAAATGGGTTGTATAATCTTGCCACGTGTCATAAGAAATGGATATTTCATAAATAATGAAATTGATAAATGAACTTAAGTAATGTATTAACCCTTAAAATGAAGGGATAATTAGATAGGTATATATATAAGCAACATATATACCAAATTTAGAATCAATATATAACATCAAAGGTTGTTATCATTGAAAAAAAGTATTTCAAATAACACATTGAATATTCTTTGAAAAAAATACTCTTTTCGCTTTAAAATCACTTCTTTAAAATATAAAAATTTCTAAAATATTCTAGAAAACATTTTATTTTAAAAAAACATGAAAACATAAAAATTAATATTCAAATAATTTATTGTTCTTGAAAAAATGAAATTTGTCTCATGTTGTATAAGTTAAAATAAAACATTCCTTTCACACTTTTGTAAAAATATCAAAAATTACTTTGTTCAGAAAATGAAATAAAGATTCCTTTTAAAACATTTTATAAAAAAATAAAACATGGAAAAATATATTTAAAAAATAATTGGATAATAGTAAAAACATTATTTATTATATTTTAAGGAAAATATATACATGGAAGAGAAATATTATAGATATAAAGGAAGATAAAATATCAGTATTACTTATAAACAACTTTCTTGATGTTTCTTTATTAAATAAGGAAGGAAATGGAAAAAAACATGTAAAATACATTCATTACTAGGGTATAATAGTAGATATTTTGTTCAAGAAAATAATTTTATATGATTTCCTCTAAAGGAACCTTTAACATAAACAATATCAAAAAGAAAGGAGATTGTAACTTAAAGTCTTTGTCGCTTTGGTATCTTTTGAATAAAATCCCCTTGGATGAAGTAAAATGAATAGTAACTTAAAATTAAAATTATTATGAATAATTTAGGATATATTATGTAAAATAGGTATTGTATACACTATATAAAATAAATTAGGTTCATAACATTAAAGTATGCCTCAATGAAGGGAAATTGAGATGAAATACCTTACAAATATTGTATCATTAAAGTGATAATTAATCAATTAAGTGATTATGTGTGACAAATTTAAATCGAAATAAAACAAGTGTAAATACAATATAAAATAATTGTGGGTCATTCCACACATGAACTTTTAATTACATATTCAATAAATAAGTAATATCACCCAATAAAAAGAAATTGAGTAATAAAATCCCTTACTATGAGTTTGACTCATCACGTACGTACTTTATCTTCATAAATAATAAAATTATGTTAATTATTTACTTTATTAAGAAAAATTTTCAAGTTTATTATTCCTTTTATTTTAATTATTACCATGTTATATTTATTTACTTAATCAATTAATTTCACATCAGATGTTTTGATGGTATTCGGTTCATATGTCAACGACTTAGGTAGGTTGACTATGGTAAAAGAAGTCATTTTTCCAACATATATAGAATAATAATTATGTAATAATTATAATTTTAATATATAAATTATAATTTTAAATACAATCATTAAATATGGTTATGAAAAATGAACTGTGTTACAATCATGAAGACTGTAGATCGTACGTACGTATGAGTAACGTTTCCATTTTTCAATGATCATTCTATAAATATTGTAAGAATTATTTTATATTTAAATAATGATAATAATATAATAAATATAACATTATTTCTTTAAATACACTTATATATATCATCCATGTGATGTGGTAATGAAAAATGAATCACATCGCATTGTGAAGGTAGTAATCCACACATATGCATGAACGATGTTATCATTTTTCAGTGAAAGGAAAGGTAAGAAAATATTTGATATATTAATTTTACATAATTATAAATATTTAATTTATATAATATATATACATTAAATCCATCATCATAAATATATATGATAGGTGATGATGGAAAATGAATTACATCGGTTCGTGAGGTGGCAGTCCACTGTACACATGAATGATGGTTTTGTTTACCATTTGATGGAAGAGAATATGGATATAGGTTATGAAATTAACATAATAAAATCTCAGTATATAGTATATAATTATTTTATTATATCATCATGGTTGAATAATATTTTAAGGATGTGGAGGAACAAATAAAACAAAATGCTCGGTTAAGAACAATACCTCTTCTTTAGACAACCTCTTTAGGTTTTCACCAAAAGCCTTCCAAGGAGGGTTTTATAATAAATACAAGGCCTCTAGGACATAATAATGGGAGTAAAGAAGATATTTTTTCAGTTATTTTCATAAAAAATGATTTTTAACGGTGAATAAAAGAGGATAGGAGGTTCCCTTTTATAAGTGAGAAGGAGTGTCATTTTTCTAAATACCCAAAACTATTCAATAATGGGAAGTCACTCGCAATAAAAGTGCCTCCAAAATTGGTAAATTATGTTTTGGAGGGAATATATTTTTGATCCACATATACACCATTAAAAAATAAACATTTTTTAAATATGTTATTCTCTTTACAATTATCATTACTCACTTTTACCATTTTAGTTTTTCACCACGGTAACTAATTTTTACCTAGGTAATTTATCCTTTAAGAAAAAAAATACTTATTAAACAATTTATAACCAATTAATTTAAATATTAAATCGAATTTATCAAATAAAAATCCTATTTTTGTGTAAAATTAATTTTAACAAAAGAGCGTCTAACGAAAAAAACCCCATTTTAACCTTAACTGTGGTAATTAATTTTTACAGTTTTTACTATTAATTATAACCAAAAATTAAGTTGAAATTATTACCTAATATAAATTATGATGATTAAAAATATGGAATCAATTTTAACAA
Organism: Viscum album; assembly: GCA_963277665.1. Classification (NCBI taxonomy): domain Eukaryota; kingdom Viridiplantae; phylum Streptophyta; class Magnoliopsida; order Santalales; family Viscaceae; genus Viscum; species Viscum album. The sequence continues at coordinate 1,649,398,795 of OY728137.1, read as the reverse complement.
ATTCAATTCACATAAGTGGTAGAAATTAATTTAAAATTAAACTTACAAAATGTGATGAAAAACATTTTTTTAGGAAAATACATTTTTCAAGAAATAAATGATCTTATATTAACTTTATGACTAGGAATAATCATTATATGAATTTAAATTAATATAAATATAATATATATATATTTATTTAATTTAAATATTTCTTAATGTGTTTTTTTTAATTAATTAAAATGGATAAACTTCATGCACTTAAAAATAGTTTGTAGAAAACTGTGTTTTTATGAATAAAAATAAACTTATACCAAAATCATAAACAATGTTGACTAAAATGAAATTAATTATATTATTACAAATAAAATTCTTTATAAGAAACTTTAATACCAAATATAAAATATAATTTAACTTTTAAATTACTTTATTTAATGAAAATAATTGGTAGTATTTGAAAAATAGATATTTTTCACTATTTAATGAAAAATCAATCATTTTTTAAAAATCCAAAAAATTCAACTTAAGTTAATTTTGATATTATAATTTGAAAAATTAAGTTAATTTTATCAAATATATTTTCTAAAAATTCCATATATTAATTACAATATTTTCTCATAAGAAACAATAAAATTCATTTTTGAATTAAATAATTTTTTTAAGACTAAAATGTCATCATTAAATATTGAGGGCTTATTGTATAATAATTTATCAGTAAATTCATATTTATTATTATATCTATATATATTTCATAAATTATTCAATACTATTCATACCCACTAATTTAATGTTTAGGTTATAATGGCCATCTTTAAATAATAATATTTTATGGTTTGTGTAGGCTCAGTGTTTCATGTCGTATACACTATCAAACATAGATTTCTTTTTAAAATAGAAGGTTGTTACATTACCCCCCCCCCCCAATAAATTTAATCCTTTTAATTTGAACCCAAACTCAGTAATCAAAGTTTTGACATTTGAAAATACCTTTTTTGAAATCCCATAACATAAAAAGGGTTAATAAAACTTCCTCTTGAAAAGAGGAAAAAGGAAATATGAAGGTCATAACATAACTAGGTTTCCAAATAGAATAAAAATTTTGGGAAGTGAAAATATAGAAATTTATAAAAATTTAATTCCCAAAAAATAATGTATATTGACATAGAAAATCAATCACAAGAAATTGAATGACCATGAGAAAGTTAATGACCAAAAAAACATAAACCAAAGAGTTGTAAAAAATATCATTGATTCCTAAAAAAATAATGTAATATGATAACACATTTTTTTTTATTTTAGGATCTTTTTACTATATTTTTGGGATTATTTTACCATCTATACTAATAATATAAGGAAATATACTTACTTAATAAGTATAATTTCATCTTTTAATCAATTTTCACCACAATCTCGCACTTTTCTTCAAATGATGAGTATTCAAGATGAATTTTTTATGCCTAAAACACTAAAATATACTTCTAAATATTAACCAAAACTGAAATTTTTTCCACAAGGTAAGATAATATCTAAATAAATATGAGATTAAATTCAAAATTCAAATGATATCGGTAGCTGGATTTCCAATCATGGCACCCAAGGATGACAAGATCCAACTGTATCATCCCCATCCCAATGTCTCACTCAATGATAGTTCCCACATGACACCTAAATTTAGATACTTCTCATCTCTAATTCTACTTTTCAATGGAATCATATCACAAAGACTATACACTGATAGTAGCAACCTCATCAACATGTAATTAGAAAAGTCATAAGGTCATTTCCCAATACAAATAGCATGAAGAACATCCCAAGGATTCTAAACCAGAATTTAAATAACTTCCAATGATATCCAAAAACAAAATAATATAACTATCATAATCATATGATATTACTACTTCCTCCCTATTGAAGAACTATGCCATCCGATATATGATTGAAATCATCACAATCCAAATCATCACTTTCACCACACTATGTCTACTCAATGAACAGTTGAAAAAAAGTTTTGGTAACATTTTTTTTGCTTGATCCTAACTAATAATTAAGTTTGATTGTTATAAGAGTCATAAAATATTTGTATTCACTAATTAACCCCCCACCCACCCACAGTGAATACTCATTGTTGTACCACACTATATTAATAGTATTTTCCTGTATAGTAATCCATTATTTTTCATATAATGGATACATTGGACATATTATGTGATAGGTGGGGCTCGGAATTATATATCCCCATAATGATTTCATAGGTATCATAAATAAAACTAGCTTAGGTTTTTGGTGTATGTATACCCATTTATGTATGATTTCTTATCACAATTCCTTAATGGTCTAGTTATGATTCCTAATATTATGCATTCCTACACTATGAGAATGGTTATTTCTATCTGTGTGATTATTTATTTACTTTTTTATATTATCCATAGATATATTATTCTTGTGTAATCAATTATATAGAATCATTTAATTAATTATTTATTCCAAATTATATATTATTTTTTATTCTATGTGATCTTGCATTATATGTTACCCCTTACTGAGAATCTAATATCAACCTTTATATTATTTCCCCATTTCCCTAGGAAACCAAAAAGAATGCTATGTGTGGCATGATGTTAAGTATGAATAGATAATAAATTGTTATGTATTGAAATGATGTGCTTATTATTTCTAATTTTATAGGCCATATATGTATCTAGTATCATAGTACTACTAACTATTGGATCTTATATAAATTGATCTTATATATTTTTTACCATTTTAATAATTAATAACTGGATCTAGGTCATTGGAGTTAGGGTTGTTAAGGAACCCTTGTCTCTCTAGCACTGCATCCCCTATTGAACAAGTACTTTTTTATTCACTCTTGTTATATCCCATTGTCCCCTAAACCCTAACAATAAATCAATCATCACTCCAAATCCAATATAACAACCCCTAGATATATGTGATATTTTACACATCGATCTAGCTCTAGTGTAACAACCCCTTTCCCTTTATAATAATTTACATGTCTCTTCAACTTCGACATAACTATATTTAACCCTTAGCAATAATTAAAACATCACCTTGATGCCATAATAACATCCCTCATCCCCATACAATAATTTACACATCACTCCAACTTTGACATAAAATGAAAAAAATACCACTTACATATCCCTAGTCTGATACACTCTCATAGAATTTTCCTTTGGTGATAGAAACACTTGATTTTTATGACCCACTGAATGGTTCGGTATATAGATTTGACCCATAGATCATTAGGTTGATTTCAATCTTAATAATCATGTAATATACATGTGTTCCCAATAATTTCAATTAAAACCTCTATAAGTCGTATGAAAAATACTAGATAATGCATGAGAATAACCATACACGTATCTATAACACACCAAGTCCATTATAAATTATACCTTCTAGGTCCTCACTAACTATCTAATCATTGATCATCCTCATAATTAATTATTTATTACTCATTTTTGGTGCCCATGATGTTTTTCTTAGTACCACTTTTGAATTTTCCTAATCCTAATTAATTATTTTGCAAATAATTAATCATTTAATTTTTTATTAAATGTTGATTAGAGACTAATACTAAATCTAACATCATTGTCGGGTTTATCTATAAGGAAAAGAAATAATACTCATCATGTAATCATAGAAATATTTTTCAATGTACAGTCTAATTATATCTTATCACATCATGAAATAGCATATCATCACTGAATTGGTAATCTAAAATGCATAGGTTAGAGTAGGGTGGGTCAAATACATGAAGTCTTGGCCTAAAAAATCCCACATGATATACAAGTAGACTTGATTAAGTCCCCCTACCACACAACACACAAGTTAAGCCTATAGTAAAGCCATATTTTATAATTTATATGTGGGGAGAAACCCATGAGGCATTGTACAACTTTATAGGGATAGGAAGGGATTAATTTAGTGTATTACAGAACCAGAATAGATGGAGCAGCTAATAGTGGTGAGTTTGTCTTGAGGAAGATCAGATGGAGTGGTTCTATGGCTGGTATAGTGAAATAGGGAGGAATAGTTTGAATATGTAGAGGTAAAAGGGAAGGACAAAGATATATTTTTAATAGAAACGTGTTGGGAGGTGACATCTAGAGAAGATGTGGATGGACTGCACACAGCTAACTCATGTGAGTCGCATTGTGTGTCATAGGGATATATATGGATCCTATATGATTATACAAAAAAAACTTACCAAAACCTATAAAAAAACCCATCATTCTTATCCAGAAAACGTTAAAAAATATTTTCCTAATATAAATACATTAGAAAATTATTTTAAACATGCTCTAGAAGTAATCACCTGATATTTTTAAACCCATTTTTCATTTAAAATTTTGTTTTTTCATTTTTTTAGATCATATATCCATAATTTTTTACCTTCAAAAACAACTCACACAACATGGTATCACATTTATAGGAATAGAAACATTATTATAAATTAGACAGTATGATTTAACAATTATAAAGATACTCATATCACAAAAATAATTCAAAGATCATGGCATTACACATCATAGAATCCAAAAGATCCAAGTTCCATTAATCAATCATAGAATCATCATTAAAAATGAAATATTTTATATTGAGGTGAACCAAACCCATATCTAGGTAAAATATCAATTTTTCTATTAAATAAAATCACTACTAATAAGTAATATAGAAAACATCAGTTAACAATTAGTGAATTTCAATTGGCATGAAACTTTTCCTATTTTGGTTCTTCTCAAAATAAATATCCCATCCTATATCAAAAAAATTACATATATTACATGATCTTCATGTGTATATCAATGATACATGAGATAATAATAATATCACATCAATAACTGAGAGTTAAAATCAAATATAAATCTAAAACAAGTGGGAAACATTTTTACCAATTTCCCTTTCTTATACTTCCCATATAAACTTGAATTTCCATTATAAATATTATGAATAAACATATTTATAGGTTACTCATCAAGTCTTAAACCATTTCTATATCTACCTCTATAAAATCCCATAAATCTCAAAACTATTACTTAGATACTATTTTATAATGACCTAAGCTGATGATAAATTGCATGTCCCAATCACACTACCATGGGAACTCAACCTCATCTCTATGTATTCTAAAAGTTTTCAACTAATAGAGAGGGTATAAATCAAAAAATTTAGTGATTATTCCCTTGATAAGTAAATGATAAAATAAATAAATGAAACTAATAAATAAAATATTCACAAAAAAAATACTATTGGAAACTTTATCACATGTCATAAACAAGATGTAATAATGATAATAATAAAAAACTCGACAAATTGTGACATTTTATACACAATAGAATGATTACCATCAGGTGATCATAAAAAAATATAAGAATAAAATAAATTAGTTCATTGATGAACCTCTTAACACCCCCAAGAAATCTCCCCATAACCAATATTAATTTGGTCTTATAGACCCCTTGTATCTCCAAACTTTTATTTCAAAACGCCCATCCAATATATACAATGAAATAATATGATATGAATTCAAATTGAGATGTTTATGAAAGGTTTGAACATCAAAACTCAATAGGAAACACCAAAATACCCTAAACACCTATCATAATAACATATATATTCATGTTCTTGTGTCATGAGTCCAAATGAAATAATAAACTCCAATTCGCTACAAATGATATCATATCAATATAACATTAAATCATACATGATAAATCACGTGATGATAAATGATCAATTTTAGCTTTCCATGGGTCTATTAGGCCACCATGATCTGTGAGCATATATTATTTAGAAAATGTTGGGTCATTGAATATATCATAAGCATATCAGTGGATACCACCAACATTTTAATTTTAACTAAAGGTAATAAACTATCTCTATAACTTTGAATCAAAGATCCTAAGTTTTACAAGACCCCAATCATTATGGCACCACCACCCCTAAAGAAAAAGTAATTCATTACTCACTCTTTCCTCAGCCTGTTGGTCCTTTTTCCCCTATAAATAACTCACCCATCACTCCAGATCCAGTATAACATGCCTTGGCCCCTAGTGATAATTTACGTATATTTCCAACTTTGGTAAAATAACCCTTAGCCTCTGGAAACAATTCACATGTAACTCTAAATCCATTATAATAATCCCCATATATAATTCACATGTTGATCCTACTTTGACATAATATCCCCTATCCCTTAACAATAATTCATTTATTATTTTGAATCTAGAAAAACAAGGTCACATTGAGAGGATGTTTATCACCTAATTCAATATCATTAATGTCAAACCTAACCCATTAAGGTGATACTATATATCTACCTCAAGCACTCACCTCCCTATATCAAGTATTAATCCTTCATATTTAACCCACCACATGTATTTATTCATGTCACAGTCATAGGTAATTCACCATATAAAAATAGTATCTCATTCCATATAAAGAATAAAAAAAGAGTAGTAAAATAGGTCCCAACCAATAAATATCCAAATATATATAAATAAAACAAGTAATCAAATTATAACTAAACAAATAAATTGTATATCTAGCATCCAATCCATAACACTCCCCACTTACCCATGGAAAGTGAATTTCCTATTATTCCTATAACCCTTTTCATTTTATTCTTTTTCATTTTCAATATAAATACATGCATACAATTGAATAATATTCATACATACAACATAATTAATATAAAATGAATGGAAAATAATTAAATATCATTATACTTTTTAATATAATATAAATATCAAACATCAATCCACGTGGAATAATTTTAGTAATTTATCCATCCCCTAGCCCCCAATAGTCAACCACATCATTGGGTGGCCCGATAGAGATTCTACCTAGTAAAACATGACCACCCCAATACAATTAGATGGAATAAATTTATTTAATAATAATAGGATACTAGAAATACAAGTTCGTGCATCATTTCCCAAAAAACCCTCTATAGAACAATGAGTGACACCATTACCAAGAAACCCAAGAATTATTATTCCTATTCCATAATTTCCATTTCAACTATCTTAATATCTCTGATTTATTTCATAAATTTATGATTATTAATATTATCTATTTATATCTTATTTTTATTAACTTCTTATAACATATTTAGGAGAGAATGCTTTCGAGTAAGTAATCAGTACTTATAGAGTGGCCATATTGGTCTTCTCAAACCACATGAATTAAGTTATAAATTTATCAGGACTTGGAGCTCTTATTTGGGTTCTGTATGCTTGATACTCACCCTTATCATATATAAACACATAAAAAACATTAAAACCATAGTAAATTGTAAAAATAAACTACCTCATATGTCAATTTGAGCTTATATATTGTATATATTGAGTCAAAGACTCACTTTAACTTTAGTTTTGAAAAACACATTGCACCCTTGTTATAATTTTTTTAAATTGAAGTTTTTGTTCAAGTTTTTTTATTGTATCGAATAAAAATATGGTAACATTGATTATGGAGGTTTTTAATGTGAAAATACAAAGTAATTAGTTTTATGTTAGGATATTTTCACTGGATTAACATGCACTATAGTGGTGCAAAACTAAATTCATCGAAAGATGTGAAGTCCTGATGAGTTCATCAAATAATAATGAATATACTTTTGATTAAATTAAAAATAATATCAAAGAATACATAATTTTATCATTAAATTATTTCCTATAAATAGTACCATGGCTTCGAGGACTTGGAGATGATATAGAATGGATACACTTGTGAGCATTTAATCTCTTTAAGTCTGCAATAAATTTTTGTTTTGATATTAATAGTGATTATATTTTATTTTTGTGTGTTTCCCACAAGAGCTATATTTAGAGATTTTTATTTTTAAACTCTTATAATTTTTTTATAATCATTGAGTTTTTGATCCTTTGAGATTGAGGGATTCTTTTGAGGAATACATAGTCAATATTCTGGTTTATAGAAGTAGGGTTTTCTACTAACTAGGTTAGTTAATGGATTATATTAGGAACACAAATCTAAGATTCTAGTTTTTAGAAGTATACTGACACATTCCTACTTGTTAAGTCATGAATTTTTAGGTTATTCGAAGATTAAACTTTTGAAAGGTTTAATTTGAGGATACCTTAAATCATGTTTATTATTCCTCTTATTCTTTGGGTCAAAATATTACTTTATAGTATCCTTTTAAAGGTTACTTGATTTTTGAATTGGTTTATTGTGTTTTTTTATTTCCATTGTTCCCGCTACATTAAGTAGTTATTTTTATTTATATTGTGCATTTATATTTTTTGTAAGTCTATTAAATTTCAAAGATATTAATTTCCAAAATTCATATATTTTTTACTCTAATATATTGTGGGTTTAACAGAACTTTGTGTTTCCATTAGTTTTAATACTTTATGTGACACAAAATTGTAAGTCTATCTTTAGAAAAAAAAATGAACCCCTCTTGTAGTTTACTTATTATGGTAACCTAGGATAGAATTTAGTATTAAATAAGGTCTCTACATTTGATAATAAACCTAATATTACTATTTTTTTGTTTTTTTTTTATAGTAATTTCATATCTCAGTTTCCTTACACCTAACTGTGTGGTGGAGAAATTTTTTTTAATGATAGGTGTTATGAATATTAGAAGTTTAGAAAATATAAATCCAAAAAAACTACTATATTAGATGAAAATTACTATGAATACTTGATAGATCATATGGAAAAATTAATTATCAATACTAGTGTGTAAAATTTCATTATTCCCACACGTACTTATAAAATTTTGGAAAAAGAAATTACTACATTTTTAAGAGAAGAAAAATCTAAATTTCAGTTTAATTTTTATGTTTGGAATATGTTATTATGTTCAATTTAGATAAATAAATATATATATTGGTTTCTTCAATTATAACTTCCTGTGGAATTTGGATGAAGTTAGAAGTTACAAATTTTGGAACTTTAAAAGTTCTTAAGACTAAGAGAACTATGCTCAGAGTTAATTATCAAGCCTTCGATTTTATAGCTAGTGAAAGTTTTTATCAAATAAATTAGAGGTTGATGAAAATCATTAATATTTTACAATCTCTTGGTGAAAAATAATTATCATATGATAAACTTATTGAGAAATTCATTGATATTTGACCTGAGGAATGAGAATCCAAGAGAACTAAAATTGATGACATGAAGAATATTACTAAGTTAATTCTTGATGACTTGATCAGAACTCTAATGCATTATAAGAGTCACTTGAAAAGATATGCAGATGAAGAAAATAATAATAATGGATTTTCTTTTTCATTGACATACAGAGCTTTAAATTCTTGACAAAATATTTCTATAATAATTTATAAGAAATTATTTGATGATGGTAATGTTGAACCAACCAAAGGAGATATTGCCAATATTTCAAGGATAATGATAAAAAATATCAATTTTCTAATATATTATCTAAAAGATATAAAATATAAATGTGATAAGAAAAAATATTTTGATACTATTAGTTATGAATGCAGAATTCATAGAATTGTGCATTTTTACCACAGTTGAATAAAAAAGACAATAATAACTATAATAAATATTATAAAATAATAAATAATAAGAGTTTTAAGGATTTAAATACATTGAGTTATAGTGAAGGTGACATTACTTCTAACAATTCATCAAAATATAGTGATGATATAAAAAAACATTGGGTTTTATACTAATTCTCCAAGGAATAAAAAAATTTATGGGAAAGCTAACTGATAAAGCTCTCATAAACCTAACTCTTTATTCAATTGAAAGACTATGTTTTAGAGTGTGAATATATATATCAAAAAACTTATAATAAGTATTCAGATCATAAATTTGAATTTGTGTAGAGAAATAAATTTTGGTTAAGGCTGAAGATAGGCTGAATGTTGTAATAAAGGAAAATACTAAGCTAACATAAAATGTTAAAAAAATAAAAAATAAAATAAATAAGTGGAACTTATAAAAGAAAGGAAAGTTTTTATTTTATAAGGATAATGAGAAATCTAAATTAGTTATAATATATAAATTGAATAATATAATCTTGAGTGAGATGAAAAATGCTGAGAAAAAATTTACAAAAATTACTACTAAGATTAAGAGTAAGAAGATAGTGAAATCATTAGAAGATGTGATTGGGAATATTAAACCAATGTTTGAAGTTAAGATTTTAAATAATCTACTTGTAAACTTTACTACTAGAATGAAATCATTTGAAAATATGTATAACCAACTGAGAACAAAGAGAACTATATATGTACTTGGAAGTAAAACCAATGAAATTTATATATGTCATAAAATTAATTTTGTGGCAACTTAAGAACCATTTGTATAATGTTTGAGAGAGGAGAACACTAGAAAAAAATTCTTCGAATAGATTTCAATCTTTCAAAAGAATGTGAGACTTAAGGGATATGAATACTTATGAGCACCAAAGACCTAATAAATCCTAGGTTTTAAAAGTTTTTTTTGAAAATTCCTCTAGACCCAAATAGGTCTATATTTTAAAGACTTTTTTTGAATAAATTAATTCATTGAGAACTGACAGTTGAAATCATGTTTTTGATGCCTCATAACTTTCTCAAATTTATAAGAACTTAAAATATTTTGTGATTTGTTTTTTAGTAATTTTAAAAAAAAATAAAAAAAAATGATTTATACATTTCATCAATTCAATATATTTAGGGGGGTTATGTTTATCTAAATTTATAAACATTAAATTTTTTAAATTCCCAAATAATTTATTTTGAAGATATTTTTATGAACTCATCTTCTATGAAAGAATATCAATCCAATAAATTGAATGATTAATTTCTAAAAACCTTAAATTCAATTTTTTACATATAGAATCATTAAAGAAATATTTATTTTTATTTAAGGGAGTTTCATATTATCTTTAATATCATTGGAATTATTAATCACAATATTTAATAAATTTAAAATTTACTTTCTTAAAGAGTTATTATGTCATGTACTTTGGAAAGACTGTATGATCAAGGATGATAAATAGATTTCATGCATCATATTTGGATCTTATATAAAGTACATGGACTTGAAGTATATTGTATTTATTAATTACTTAGTTGTTTTAAGAGAATTTTTCAAATTTTTGAGTTACTATTTAGTTTTTTATTTATGAATGGATTTGACTGGAGAAATTAATACATGGTAAATTGTATGTGATAGATTGATCAACCCTAATATATTCTCTAAGTGTGAATTTATGATTAAGGATGTGATTAAGTTCCAAGTTTGGGAATATATAGTTCTTATAAGGGAATAATATAATCTATTATATCCCATATCAATCTATAAATTTTATAAATGTTCCTAGTTTAAAGATTCAGATAGTAAAAACAATGTAAATTTTGTTTCTTTTAAGAATAATTTTATTGTATCCCTTATAATATTAACTAAATTAATTAGAATTCCTCTTTAGGGAGAATCATTTTTTATATATTGAAATTTATGAGAATTTCATGGTTCATTTTCAAAATAATATACTAGTGAAATTTTATTCATTATAAAATATAAAATTCATAAGATGAGTTATCTTCCACTAGAAGTAACAATTATTTTTCAATAGATGCATTCATTTTTATTACTGAGGAATGGTGATAAAGATACCATAAAAATCTAGGATGTTTATCTATTTTATTTTCTTATAAATTTTCATAAGTTCAATCATTTCAAGTTTATCTAGACTTACATTGAGACCATATTTACTATAATGGTAAATTTGAAGAAAAAAAATACAGCTAGATTTTGAATAAAGTTCTCATGAACTTGTTAGAAATAAAAGGTGTTAAAAATCAGGATAACAAAGAAAAAGTTAAAGAAAATATGATTAAATTTGATACAATATCTAGAATGAAATTGATATATGAATCCAATGAAAATAATTTCATAGAAAAATTAATGAATATTGCTCAATAGAATTTCATAAATATGCTAAAAATTAAATCATGAAAAGAAAATATCTAGAAGTAATAAATTCTAATAAATCACCTCTATAGAAGAAGTTGAAAAGTAGAGAAGAATAAATTCATAAGTACTATAACATAGAAAAAGTTAAAGAAAATATGATTAAAGTTGATACAATATCTAGAATGAAATTGATATATGAATCCAATGAAAATAAGTTCCTAGAAAAAATAATGAATGTTTCTCAATGGAATTTCATAAATATTCTAAAAATTAAATCATGAAAATAAAAGATATAGAAGTAATAAATTATAATAAATCCTCTCTATAGAAAAAGTTTAAAATTATAGAAGAAGAAATTCAAAATTCAAAAGTGATTTCAAAAGAATATTTCAATAAGTTAATTGAGGAGTGTGCTAACCCATAAAAATTCAAAGTTAAAGAGTTATTCTAACACCTTTTTTTATTAAGAATATAGTTTCTCAAGATGATATAATCAATTATAAATATGATTACATCATAAAGGTAAATATTCAAGTAGTATAAAAACTATAAAAATCCTCATCACTTTCCTCTCTTCACTGTATTGTAGGATAAATAACTGAAAAAAGGTGATAAGGATATATCACCAAATGTTCAAAGTGAAAATAAATTGGATACTAATACTACTATTAAAAAATATCACTTGAAGGAAAAATATGTTAAAAAGATAAATAATTTGAAAGATCTATCTTCAGAATAATTTTAAACACATTCATCAAAGGATAAAACTTAAACCCCCTCAAAGATAATTTCAAAAGTAGAAAGATCATTGGAATAAAGTATTAGCTCTAGCTTACCCAGATCAAGTTCATAAAATAATGAAAATTGTCAAAAATGAGTTAACATAGAAAAAACTAGTGATAATATCAATGTTTTTTATATTGAAACTCTTGAAAAAAATAAATTTTTAGATATTGAACTAAAATTTCATGATACTAGGGTTGATAAATTTGATAGTTCATTAAAATAATATTTTAGTACAAGTATACTAATAATATAATGGATAATGATTTCTCAAAAAAAATACATTAAAAATGATTAAAATTTTATCATAAATTATACCATATATTAATACCATGGTAAATTTTATTTAAGAGTATATTTTTAATTTTCAAGAAACAAAGTGGAAAAGTAAAATGTTAGATTTAGTGGTTGAAATGAAAGGAAGTCTAAGAAATTTTAAATAATAAAAAAATTAATTCTCAAAAGTTAAGAAATAATTCAACAAATTTAATTTCTCAATGAAAACATATCAAGGTCAAAAATGACCAAAATGTTTCTCTTTATGGAGATATTGAATAAAAATGTAAAATTAATGAATGATGTGAATAAGTTATCAAAGATCAAGGATAAAATCTTGATCAATAGGATAAATTGATTGATGAGATAAAGAAGTTAGTCATGATTCAGAATAATCACATGGAGGAGTAGATTAAAATATTATAAGTCTAAAAAATATTGATTTAATATTTTTAGGCATATTCATTTGAGCATCAAAAACAAATCAAGAATCTTAAGCACATGATTGAAAAATCTCATTAGAAATATTAAATTTAAATTTCAGATCATTGAATTTGTTTAAACTTTTGGTGATTATAATCATTTAAATAGGTGAATTATATACTTATTTTTAACTAATAATGTTTTTAAATTTTAAAATTGTTAATAATCATTCTATATCGATTCATTTCTATTATTATCTTACTAAAGGGGGGATTTTATTTCCAAAAATTATTGATTTTACATTACATGATTGTCTGATTTTATTTTCTTATTGGTTTTATATTTTATTATTTTCCATAGTATGAATTTTTATCATTATGAATGATCTAAAAGGACATAAAGGTATTTTTTTTAGATCCCATATTGAAAATATAAGGGGAAGAAGCTTCTTAAATACTATATATTTCTAAAAGGGGGGATTTCGTTAAAGTAAAAATAATATGGGAGTTTATCTTAAAAAAATTATTTATTTTTGTACAAATAACAAGGGATATTTGAAAATTTTATATAAATAAATCTAAATATCTAAAAATTAAATAATTATTTTATTTAGGGGATAAAATTGATTTTTATTCAAGGGGAGAAATTTAACCAAAGATGCTTTTAATCACTATGTACTCTGATAATCACAAAGGGGGAGATAAAAACTTTATAAAAATTTTAAATTATGGTTTTATAAATTTTAGAGATTCTTTTATTATTTAACAATATTTTTTTATATTTTTATTAATAAAAGTGGAGAAATATATTTCATTATATTTTACCAAATTTATAGGGTTTATTTATTTTAAAATTATGTTCAAACTTAAATATTTTATTTGTGTTTGTGATTATTAAAAGGTGGTATTGTTCAATAAAAGAATAATTTTATCTTTAGTTTTGAAAATAACAATATGATCTTGTAATAATTTTTTTATGAATAATTTTTTTACGTGTTTTTTTTATAGAACAAAAATATGTAATGTTAATTTTAGAGTTTTTTAGTCTGAAAATCTAGAGGATTAATTTTTCTATCCAGACTATTTTCACTGGATTAATGAAAACTATAGTGGGGTAGAACTACCTTCATCAGAATATGTGAAGTGTTGATGATTTCATCATATGATGATAAATATTCTTATTGTTTAGCTACAACTAATCCCAAAGAATGCAAAATCTGAACATTAGAGGATTTATTATAAAAATAACTACATCTTTGAGGATCATGATATATTATAGAATACATACATTTTTTAGCTTGAAATCTCTTAAAGTTGATAAAATATTTCTTTTTTTGATCAATTCGGATTGTATTTTCATTTTTTATGTTTTTGATAAGTGTTGGATTGAGAGTTTTTCATTTTAAAACTCTTGGAATCTTTTTATAATCATTGAGTTTCTAATACTTTGAGATCGAAGACTTGTATTGAGGAAGTTGGATCCAAGATTCTAGTTTATATAAGTGGTTTTGAAATTTATCAGGTTAATTAAGGGATTTTGTTAGGAAGGTAGATTTGAGATTTTTGGTTTGTAGAAGTAGACTGACACCTATTGATAGGTCAAATTAAGGTATTTCAAGGTATTTGAAGAAAGAACTTTCAAATGGTTAAAGTTTAGGATACATTGAATCATGTTTAGGTTCCCATTACACTTTGAGTTAAAATAGTGATTTATCATATCCTTTTAATATATAACTAATTTTTGAATTAGTTCACTTTATTTTTTATTTCCATTGTTCTAGATACATTTATTAGTTATTTTTATTTCCATTATGTTTTTTTATTTTTGGAAAGTCAATTAAATTTTAAAAATCATAATTCCCACTATGCATATCTATTTTAACTCTGATACATTATGGGTTTATAATTTGGGGGTTTAATGAAACATTCTGTTTCTATTAGTTTTAATACTTAAGGTGACAAAAAATTTTAAGTATCACTTGAGAGAACAATTAACCATCCCTCTTATAGTTTATCTATCATGGTAACTTGGGAACATATTTGGTATCAGAGTAAGTCACTACTTTTGAGACTGAACATGATATTACTTATTTTTTATATTTCTATTATCTTATCAAAATTTCATATCTTATTTTCCTTAAACTAAACAATGTGTAAAAGAAAAAATTAAATGGAATGTGTTATGCATGTTAGTATTTTAGAAAATATCAGTCTAAATAAACCTCCTATATTTTATGGAAATGAATATGAATAATGGTGAGATCTAATAGAAACATTATTTATCAATACTACTATGTAAAATTTCATTATTCTCATAAGTAATTATAAAATTATGAAGAAATAAATTACTACTTTTTCAATAAAAGAAAAATATGAATTTTGGTTGAATTTTTTCATTCATAATATATTATTATGTGTAATTTAGTGTGATATATATATCCACATTTCTTATTTCATAAATCCTTATGTAATTTTGAGGAATTTAGAAGTTACACATTTTTAAACTTTAAAATTTATTTATAATAAGAGAGCTATTCTCAGAACTGATTATCAATCCTTTGATTTAATACTTGGTGGAAGTTTTGTTCAAATGAATCATAGGTTAATGAAAATCATTAACACTTTACAATCACTTGGTGAAAAATAATTATTGTATAGTTAAATTTTTGATAAATTCATTAATATTTTACCTAAGGAATGGGAATCCAAGGGAAATGTTATTGATGACATGAAGCGTATTACTAACTTAAGTATTGATGACTTGATTAGAACTTTAATGTAGTATTATAGTTTCTTGAAAATATATAAAAAATAAAGAAAATAATAAGATTGGAGTTTATTTTTCATCAAAATATGGAGCATTAAAATTAGAGAGAATATTTATAAAATAATTTCTAACAAATTATTATATGATAGTGATGTTGAACTAAATGAAGGATAACTTTCTAATATGGTAAGAAGAATGTTTAAAAATTGAAATTTACAAGAGATTATTTAAAAAATAAAAAAGATATAAAATAAAAACATGATAATAAATATTCTTCTAAAATTATTTTTTATGAATGCATAAATTCTAGACATATTCCTTCTATTTGTCCATAGTTGAAGAAAAAAGATAATAAGTGCTATAAGAGATCTTCTAAAAAATAATTTAGAAGAGTCTGAAGTCTTTTGATACATTTAGTGTTAGTAAAGGTGGTACTACATAATATTTCATCAAAGGATAGAGATTATAACAACAAAATTATAGGGTTTTATAATAATGTCATGATGACTGAGAAATGTTTTACATGAATGTTAATTATCAAAGATCTTAATAAATTAACTCTTGATTCAAAATATATTTATACTTAAAAATATAAAAGTGATGATTTATCTTATTATAAAATTAAATAATAAGTTCATGAGACCAACGATGAATTAAAATCCTATGTTTTTTATCATGAATATATGTATAAAACCTTTATAAGAAGTATTTAGATATTAAAGGTGAGGTTATAGAGAGATAGAAATGTTTTTTTAAGAGTGAAGATAAGATTACTAAAGTAAGGAAGGAAAATATTAAACTAACATTGAAAGTTTAAAAATTAAAAATTCAAATAAATAATCAAAACCCAGAGAAGAATGGAAATATTGTAGTTTCTACAGATAATGAGAATGCTAAAGTGGTTAGAATAGATAAATTAAAGAATATAATCTAGAGTGAGTTGAATAATGTTAAGAAATAAATTACCAAACTTACTACTAATATTAAGAGTAGTAACATAGTGAAATAATCAAAATATTTGATTGAGAATATTAAGATAAAGTTTGAAGTTTAAGGTTTAAATAAGATACTTACAAATTACACTACTAGAAGAAAATCATTTGAAAATATGTATAATCAACTGAGAATAAAAATAACTACAATGAGACTTGGAAGTAAAAACATAAAAAGTTCTACATATCAAAAAAATTATTCTTCCCTAGTAAATAACCATTTTTTATGATGTGTTAGAGAGGATAAAACTAGAAAAATAACAGTTCTTTGAATAGAGTTCAATATTTTGGAAGAATGTGAGCCTTTATTTCAAGAGAGTTGGCTTCTTACAGAAACCAAAGACCAAATCAAGTCTGGGTTACAAAATTTATTTTCCCAAATACCTATAGACCTAAAGATGTATACCTTCTAAGGGATTAATTTATAAAGAGATGAATTTGGTGTGCACCAATAGATGAAATTTTATTTCCATTATCTGTTAAATTTATTTAATTTGATGTAACTTATAATATTCTGTGATTTCTTTTTTTTCAATAAGTTTTGATATTTTTTTAATTTTTTTCCTTATATGTTGCATAAATTCCTTCTATTTAGGGATATTTTTTGTATTTTTTGTTTATATAAATTCATAAACAATAAAGTTTTTAAATTCCAAAACAATTTATTTTGAAGTTTTTTTAAAACATATTATATAGAAAAAGATTGAGATGTTTCACCTAAAAATAACTTTCAAAAAACCTTGAATTATTTTTTTTACTTATATATTCCTGAAATAATAATTTCTTTTTTCTAAACAAAGTTTCATATTCTCTTTTATATCATTTTAATTATAAATCATAATATTTAAGAAATTGAAAAATTACTTTCTAAAAGATTTATTACGTCACATACTTTAAAGGGAATGATCTTGGACCATCTGACCAAGGATGATAAATGGATATTGTGCATCATTTCTAAAATTTGTATAAAAGAAATAGACCTGAAGTTTGTTGTACATATTAATTTCTATGTTTTTTCAGATAGTTGTTTGGATTTTTGAGTTAATGCTTAGTTTCTAGTTTATAAATGGAATCGACTAGAGAAATTACTACAAGGGAAATTTTCTATTAGAGATTAATTGACCCTAATCTATTTTATAAGTATGATTTTATGATAAAGTATGTGATTAAGTTCAAATTTTAGGAATATGTAGTTCTTCTGATGGAAGAATATAAACTATTATATCCCTTATTAATATATGAATTTTATGAATCTTCCTAGTTCAAATATTTGGATGGTGAAAAGAAGGTAATTTTTGACCAAAATTGAGTATAAGTTTACTTTATCACTTGTAATTTTCACTAAATTAATTAGACTTTAACTTGAGGGGGAATCATTGTTTTTATCCCACAAGTTACCAAAATTCCATGATTATTTTTTGAATATATATGAATAGGAAAGATTATTTATTATAAAATAGAAATTTTATAAGATGATTCATCTTCTACCAAAAGTAATAATTTTTTTTAGTGTGTGAATTTTTTTTATTGCCGAGGAAGGGTGATAAAGATTCCATAAAAATACATGATTTTTATCTAATGGATTTTCTTGTAAATTTCTATAATTTAAATATTTTAAAGTTTATATGAACCTACATCGGGTCCATTCACACTATAATTTTAAATTTTAAATAATTATACATATATATTTTTAATAGAGTTATCATAAAGTTGATATAAGTTAAAGGTGTCCAAAATCAGGATCATGTTAAAAATTTGAATAAAATTTGATTAACATTGACTCAATCACTTGGATGAATTGATATATGAATCCAATGAAAATAATTTTGTATAAAAAACAATGGAAGTTTCTTCAACATAATTTCAAAAATATACTAAAAATAAAATCAAGAAAGTAAAATCTTAAGAAGTAACATCATCCAGCAAATCCCCTCTAGAGAATAAGTTGAAAAGATGAGAAGAAGGAATTCAAAAATAAAAAGTTATTTTAAAATAATATTTTAATAAGTTAGTTGAGAAGTGTGTAGACTTATAAAAATTTCAAATTTCTAGATTTGATATACCACATTTTTCTATTAAGAATATGATTGTAAAAGAGGAGACAATCAAGAAGAAATATGATTATATCAAAAAGGGAAATAGTAAAATAATGAAAAAAAACACTTATCCCTTTCATTTCCTCACCATAAAATAGGAGAATCATATGAAACAACTAATAAAGATGTATCATCATATGTTTAAGGTTAAAATCTATTGGTTGTTGATGTTACTACTAAAAATGATGCATAGTTGAAAGATAAATATCTTCCAAAGGTAAATTTTAAGAAATATCCATCTCTAGAATAATCTTAAATACATTCATCAAATTATGAAACATCATCCCCCTCAAAGATCATTTCAAAATAATAAATATCGTCCAAAGAAAGGAATAGCTCCAGCTCACCCCCATCAAGTTCATCAGATACTAT
This sequence comes from Viscum album, assembly GCA_963277665.1. Lineage (NCBI taxonomy): Eukaryota > Viridiplantae > Streptophyta > Magnoliopsida > Santalales > Viscaceae > Viscum > Viscum album. The sequence continues at coordinate 1,649,379,174 of OY728137.1, read as the reverse complement.
AAATTGACAAAAAGGATTTTAATTTGAAAAAACAATGATCCTATCAATGGTATTAGTATTGAAACTTCATAGAAAAATAAATTTCCATAGATTCAAAAATAATTTCATGATACTATTTTTGATAAATATGATAGTTCATAAAAAAAATATGATGGGTCAATTATATGAAGAGCGGAATGGAGAATAGTTTCTCAAAACATTGCATTGAAAAATCATGAAATTTTATCTAAAATTTTACCAAATATGAATTCTATAGTCAATTTTATTCAAGTGAATTTTTTTAATTTTTAATAATAAAAGTTGAAAAATCAAATTTTAGATTCAGTGGTTTAAATGAAATTGAGTCAAATAAATTTCAAATAAAAATATAAAATCCATTCTCAAAAGTTGAGAAATCATTAGAAAATTTTAAAGCCTCGGGGATAAGATATCAAGGTCATAAATGATCGGAATGTTTCTATTCATATAGAACTTCAAAAATAATTTAAAATTAATGAATAATGTTAAGAAGTTATCAAATATCAAGTATAAAATATTTATTAACAAGATCAATAGATTAATGAGACAAATAAGTTAATCATGCATCAAAATAATCAAGTGGAGGAGTATATTCAAAGATAAAAGGTCCAATGTAAGTTTATTGAAGAATTGAAAGAAAATTTAGCAGATCATTATAAAAAAAATCAACAAGCTTAAGTACATGATTGAAAAATATCAAAAGTAAAATTATATTTCAATTTTTGATAATTTTTTTGTTTAAACTTTCAGTGATTATAATCATTTAAACATATGAATTATATAGTTATTTTTAACTGGTAACTTTTTAAAATTTTAAAATTGTCAAAAATATTTTAGTGTTTATTTATTTCTATTATGATCTTACTAAGGGGGGATTTTATTTCCAAACTTACTTATTTTCCATTGTATGTCTTTATAATTTTCCTTTTTTATTACTTTTATAATTTTTTTTATTTTTTATTGTATAAATTTTTATCATTATGAATAATCCAAAAGGACATAAAAGAGTTTATTTTATTTTTAGGATGGCATTTTGAAAATCTAATGGGTAAAAGTTACTTATATAATTCATATTTTTAAAAGAGGTATTCTTCTTTATAGTTAATAGAATATATCTTCGAGGGGTGGATTATCACATAATTTCTATTTTTTTTTTTTGAAAATCACAGAGGAGAAATTTAAAAAAATTATTTAAATTAATGTAAATATCTAAAAATTCAATAATTTTCTTACTAAGAGGGAGACAGCATATTTTTATTTACGGGTTTAAATTTAACTAAATATGTTTTTAATCATTAATTACTCTAAAAAACATAAATAGAAGACATTAAGTTTTATAAAAATTTCAAATTGCAATTGTGTAAATTTGAGACATTATTTTATTATTTAACAAGATCATTTTTTATATTTTTATTAGAAAAATAGGATCAATACATTCCATTATATTTTACCAAATTTATAGGGAGTATTTCTTTTAAAATTTTATTTAAACATAATTCTTTCATTCATGTTTGTTATTTTCCAAAAAATTTATATTTTTTAGTCAAAGACACGATTTATATTTAGTTTTGAAAATAAAAATACATTGTTTTTATAATTTTTTTTAACTTTAAGTTTTTTTAAGTGTTTTTTGTATAGAATAAAAATCTAATAACCATAATTTTGGAAGTTTTGAGTGTGGAAATCCATAGGACTGGGTTTTTCTCCAAACTATTTTCACAAGATTAACAAGAACTATAGTGGTATAAAAATAACTTAATTAAAATATGGGAAGTGTTTTTGAGCTCATTTGATGATGATAAATATTCTTCCATTATAGTTATAACTGATCCTAAAGAATGGGGAATACAATAGTTGGATGATTTCCTATAAAGAGGTCCATTGCTTTAAGGACCAAAAGATGATACAAAATAAATACACTTGTGATCCTGCAATCACTTAAATTATTCAAAAAATTGTTGTTTTAAGAGTGATTATGATTGTATTTTATTTAGATATATTTTCATTAAGAGTTTGATTGATAGGTTTTCATTATAAAACTTTTAGTATCTTTTTTTATTCATTGAGTTTCCAATCCTTTGATATCTAGGGCTTTCATTGAGTAATATATATCCATGCTTAAAATTTTTAAAAGTGATTCTTTCAACCAATTTGGTTTATCAATTGGTTTCATTAGGAAGGAAAATCTGAGATTCTAATTTGTAGAAGTGGATTGAAACCTTAGACAGGTTAAGTTGAGGGATTCTAGGGTATTGGAAGAAATACCTTTCGAAAAATTAAAGTATAAGATACCTTGAATAAATTTTACAATTCCACTAATTAATTAGTTTAAAAGAGTGAATTATAATATCCTTTTAAGGGGTACTTGATTTTTGAATCGATACACCATGTTTTTTTATTTCCACTATTACTACTACATTAAGTAGTTATTTTTATTTCTTTTTTACATTCATATTTTCCAGAATTCTATTAAATTCTGAAAATATTAATTTCATCTAATAATATTCATTTTTACATTGATATATTGTGGTTTTCTAATTTTTTGTTTTAATGGAACTTTATGTTTTTATTAGTTTAAATACTTGAGATGGTAAAAATTGTAAGTCTCGTTTTAGACTACAATCTACCTGCCCACCCACCCACCCCCTATTATAGTTTACCTATCATGGTAACCTTATAAAATATTATATTGTGGGTTAATTTGACCCATACATCTAAAATATGACTAACCTAGCCTAAATGACCCAAAATGATCTATTTAATATCCATACAACAAAAGGTAACTGTAATGGTGAAAATAATAATGGTTTTACCCTCACATCGATGTTATACACCTCTTTCCAAAAAATAGATTTTGAATCTATAACCTAATGAGCCCCTAGTAGAAAATAAATGGAGTGGAAAGAGAGAGTGTAATAGAGAGAGAATAATAAATCCCATCCCCCTATTTTTTTACACACCCTACACATTAAGAACCTTATTTTTGGATTTAGTCGGTAAATAACTTATTCAATTGTATTATAAATATCTACTTATACCTTTTTGAAAATATCCAACCATAGTTTGCTTGAATTGTATATAATAAATTAAAAACAACATATCTCACTACATGTAAAGCGACAAAACCATTTCTTCACACATAGTTAAAGAAGATACCTTGAAAGCATTAAATAGAATACTTCCTCCTAATATAAACTATAGGTTATATGAATCACCTAACACCTTAGGTGGTATTTCTCTCACACTCATGACCTTATATAACCTTTGAGTTAAAGATAAGGGAGAAATAGGAGCTATAACCCCAAGCAGTTTATGTGATCATACCACCACATGAATGTATAGATTCATTTTAGAAGGTTTAAACCACTTTATATATAAATCTAGGTATTATACTTAGAATGGTCATAATCCAAATGTTTCATAAACATTTGAAAACATGTTACAACTCTTTGAAAATTTTGGTTCAATATTCTACTTAATTTTTTAATATTTAAAATATTTATATAAACATTTTAAACACTTTGATATCATTATCCAATAATGATAAACCATTTTTGATAGATTTCATGGAATATTACTGAAAAAAAATTATCAAATAACACATGTGCTATCATGAATGTGTCCTATAATCAAACCATGATGTAGTGAATTTCACCAAATCATTGTTTTCATTAGAAAAAACTTTGATGTGGTCAATATCTCTACATCATTGTTTTTCTTTAACTATTATTTTTTTCAATCTATCACTTGCATTAAAACCTAATAGTCTTCATACACCTTCCACTTATGTTACATCATATATTACAACTTCTGAAATCATATCCAAAATTTCGTTTAGATATTATCTAAAACTGCTTTTGGAGAATCTTCCATTATGATCTAAAAATTTTTACAAATAGTTTATAATAAATATTATCCTTATTAATGCAAAAAATATACCTGGCCTCATGAGCCTTTATAGTGTTAAAAAAATAAACACATTAGTGATTCTCAATCAATAAAGGGATTTTTTTGCGATCTCTATCAAACACATGTATCTCTATAATTTTGATTGCCATATATTTCTCACACATCATGCATAATCATAGAATCCCTTTTTCCAATACATCGAGTTGTCATAAGACACAAAGTATGTCAATATTTTTATATTTCATCAAATATATTCTTGATTCTCTAAGTAAATACTAAATAATATAAATTAATACATCACATTTCATTTTCCTCATATATGATCACATTTCATGTCACTCGCCTAATCAAATAAGAATGTCACACGTATAACGTCCCGCACTACCACATGATGATGATATTAAGAATTGGACTGAACTCTAACGAAACTAGATCCTGTGTGAATTTTAAATTTATAATTTTAATTAGAATAGTAAATTTTTAAATGATTTTAGAACTTTAAGATTTGTGTTTTGGATTTATAAGAAGCATTAGGTTCAATATGACTAAAGTCAGGGGAGTTTTGATTTTGGATATTAAGATTTATTTTATAGTGATTGAGTATTAAATCATGTATTTTTTATATTAATTTACATATTTTAGTGTAATTTCAAAAGTTTGGGTGGTGGGGGTGTATTGGGTGCCCTATGGTGGTGTACTGCATACCTAGTGGAGGTGTATGAGGTACCCAATATAATTAGTTTGGCTACCCAGTAAAGGCCCACTAAGAACCCAAAAAGTGCAGTAAAATCCTACTAGGTACCCAGTGAAGTCCTAATAGGTACCTAGTGGGGCTGATGGGGTTTTTGTATAATGTAGAAAATACCACTAATTACTTAGTGGAAGTGTAAAGGGTACCCTACGAGTTATCTAGGGGAGTGGGTTATTCCCTAGTATTACCAATGATTATATGATGGAAATCCATTGGGTGCATGGTATATTTTTTTGGATTTTTAATTAGGTTAAAATTAAATATTCTAACCCCCCCCCCCCTCTTCTTCTTGACCCAAACATCTCAAAAGGTTAACCCCCTTGCTTCCTCTTCCCTTATTCAATCTCTAAACTTCTTAATTATTAACGATTAATGAACCATTTGGTGAAATGGTCAACTAAAGCTAATTCTAAGATCCTACACCCATTAATTCATGGTTTCTTACAATGTTAGCACTAGTTATCTATAGACCTTACAAATTCATGTTTTTTTGTTTGATTTTTCAATTTCAGGTGAATGGGGATGAATTGTACTTTAATTATAGATAAGATGCCTCTTAAGGAATTTAGGTAATTTGTCCCGTACATATTAAGAAATATGTTGTTTTATTTCTATGAAATATGGTATGTGTTTATGGGACTTTAAGTTAAGGATACCTAAGAGAGGAAAACGAGGTTTTTAAATTTCAATATAGATTAGGTATAGCATCTTAGCTTTGAAATATATGTTTTTTACATGTTTGGTTGATTTTAGGATCACCTTATGAACATAGAGTATATATATTCAATGGACCCTGAAAGGGTATTTAGTCATGAGATAAAATATAATAATCCTAAAAGGGTCTCTCATGGGTTAGTTAGAGGGATATTATGAGAATTTAATTTTCAATGGATATTTTTCCAATAGTTCCAAATTTTGAATCACTTTGGTAGTGGGTTAAACATAGTGAAAGGACTATGTAAATTATTATAATAGGGGCATGATATGTTTAAAGAATGGGTAGGCTATGAAATCCTTGTGGGGCTTAGTGAAATATTGGGTTACACTTGGTGAAGGGTTCAATGAGTTTTTCACTTTATGGACTATCAATAGAGAAGTGGATGTGGTCTATGTATTTCATAATCACCTTTAAAGAGTTTATTAGGGGTTTGGTATTGGTATTAATCATGTAACATTAGTGAGTCTTGGTATATTCCAATAACAAAGTCTACTTATAGAGATCTCTTAAATTAATGTTTGGTGATGGGTTTTCCTTATATGTTTAAAACTTGGTAGGTATTAGTTGATACTTTTTTATATAATCACCATAGAGGTGATTTTATTTTGGTTGATAACGTAAATTGAGAATCTGGGTTAGGTTTTATTAGATAGAATGATATGGGATGACTTGTGTGAGATAAGATAGTTGATTAGTTCATCTTAACAAGACTTGAGAGGAAAAATTGACATCATAGGTTATAACCTCTGGTTTTAGTGATCATTGAGAGTTTATAATGGGTATAGTGGTCCGTTTCTGGAATGACTAGGCCCAGGGTGATGTAATTTGAGATATGGAAAAAAATATGTATTGATCACTAATGAAGAGCTAATATTGTGTTGGTCACTAGTTAAGATCTAGAAATGGGTTGTGTATTTCATGTGATTGTTTCTATTCTAGATTATCCTAAATTTCATGAACCATCCTGATTACCCTGGTACCCTAATAACTAAGTTAATCCTGACATAGCCCAAAGGGAATTTCTGATCCGCATGGGTTGGTGACTATCACCTGGGATCAAACAATATAAAAGTGGGAATAAATCTTCCACAAACACAATAGATGAAAGAGTTACAATTCAGTATGCACAAAAGAAAACTCTACAATGAGAAATATACCATAATTCAAATAGTTATAAACAACCCAAAGTACATCATAAAAGTACCAGAAAATAGGATAAACAACCCAAGTCCTAATGGAAAAAGTAGTTCAAATCCCAAATATCAACAGAAACTACCACCTCCAAGTGGTGCTTTCCCTTTACTTGAACCTATTAGGAGAAAACCTAAAAAATCCCAAAGGAAAAGGTAGGGTGTGAGCTAAAATCTTAGTAGGGTCTCACCAAGGATTCCATAATAATATGTCACATTAATTAAGAAAATAAATATTTCAATTTTAAATAAAATAGGCATGGAAGTTGAAGATCATATTTAAAACAAATCATGATTTACATTTAAATTAATGGAAATATTTCAAACAATATCTTAATAAACATTTTATATAAAATAGTTTATATAAATTCACAAGGAATATGTAAAATATTTTAAAAAAAATGGAATATATATAAAAATAATAACAAATGATAAACATTGACATCTACTAAGAGGTATGATAGTTTTAGGTTATGGGATCCTTGCACACTCGAATAGATGATCACAGCAATATATGTAAACATACCCCTCAGACGCTGGTCAAAGAGGACTCGTCACCATCCCATCGGGGATGTGACCTACTACATATGTTTTGTTAGAGTTGTAAAGAATCAATAGATTTTTTTCCCAAATAACTCACAAACTACCTAGGATTTCATGTTCTCAAACAACAATCAATAATGGTAAATTTATCTTAAAACTGTTCAAAATACAATTAAGCCATTTTCCACTTCAATGTGCCAATTTCCATCTAAAAACCAAAATGGTTTTTTAATAAATTTATGCCTTTTATAGGATAAACCCAATGGTTTCTTATCAAAACAATTTAATCCATTTTTCTCAAATAAAAATTTAAAATCAATTTCACGTTTTAATTCCACAATTTAATTTCACAATTTTCCATCAAATTCCACAAACACACCCTAATTCATTGGAATTGGGAGTTTTTCTAAAATTTCATGCTAAATAAAATTCAAATTACAATTCAAAATGAATTGGTTTTTCACAATTTAATTTAAATCAAGTGATTTATAGTTAAATCAATTGACCAATCTTAAACGAAACTACCTACCAAAATAAGGATATCACATCTCAAAATGATCGTAACGAAAACTCTAATGAAGAAAGTTGATAATTAAGACCCAAGAATCAAACCTAAATTCAAGCTCTAAAACAATAGGGATTATATCCTCCAATAACATATAGATCTAACAAACCCTAAGTAAGAGAGGAGAATAGAGAGGGAGAGAAGGAATGGGTAAAGAATTCTTACTAGGAAAGGATCAAACAATAATCACTAAGCTTTGACCTGCCTTGGAGAGGGTTTTTAGGAGCCAAAATGAGTCCTTAAGAGATCTTCAACCTTAAAAAATGAAATATCTTGAGTTAGGGTCGAACGGGGATCTAAAATAGGGTTTGATGAATTTTTTAAAAAAAAATAGAATAATTAAATCTTGTGTGCACAATTAGCTAGGCAGGGTCAAACGGTATGTCAAACCGTGAACTCTAACCATGCACCTCTCTAAAGGGGTGCACAGTTTTTACTAGGAGGGTGCTAAAATTTTAAAATTGTGCACCAATTGTGAAAATTCTCACTATTTTTATTTTCAAAATTTTCACTAGTAGGGCACACGATTTGGGAAAATCATGCGCCAACTGTGTACAGCCCAAAATCCCTCCAAAAGTTTCAAAATTTTACTCGAAGAACTCCTAAATGAGACCCAACTAAATCATGATAAAAATAGGGGTTGAAAGGTACCTCAAAACAGTAACAAGATATTACAACCTCCCCACCATAGAAACTTTTTGTCCCCAAAAAGCCTATTAGGAAGCTTATATGTCAAAGAGATGAGGTCACTACTATCTCATCAATGTCTCCCTCTACCAAATATCATGAGTATCATAACCTTTCTTCCATACCACTCGAACCAAAGATATCTTCCTCCCACGAAGTACCTTGGTTTCAAAATCAACTATCTTGATTGGATGCTCAGTTGTGGATAAATCATGATCAACCACAAGATCACTCCAACTCAGAACATGAGATGGATCATAAAGATACTTTTGTAGTTGAGATACATGGAACAATTTATGTATCAAAGTCAATTGTGGTGTAAGTGATAAATGATGATCCAATTTCCTCATATTCTAAACAAGATCAAAAGGTCCCACAAAACAAGGAGATTTTCCCTTTCCTCCCAATCTTTCGATGACCCAAACAGGATGAAACTTTCAAGAACACTTGGTCACCAACTAAAAATTACAATGATCTATGATAATGATCAACATAAGACTTCAACTGAATCTGTTCAATCAAAATTCTATGAAGTATCAACTAAATATTTTACGTCATCTCTTGAACCATGCTCAGTCCAACCAAGGAACTTTCACCAATATCTGACCAACATAATAGAGATTTACAAGGCCAGCTATACAAGCCCTTAAAAGGATCCATTCTGATTGTGTACTAGTAATTGTTGTTATAATAAAACTCAACCATCCCTAAATTATCATACCAAGATCCAACAAATTCAAGAACATAGGAATGAATCATATCCTCAAGAATCTATATATATCTTTCTCACTAGCCATCTGACTGTTGATGGTATGTTGTGCTTAAATGAACCTGAGATCCTGATGCATCCTGAAGGACTCTCCAAAAGAGAGAAGTAAAATAGGGATCTCTATTAGTGAGTATAGCTTATGAAACTCTGGTAAATTAATAAACTCTTTCACATAGATATTTCCTAGCTCCTCGACTTTAATTGAATCGTGAATGGGTATACAGTGATCTAATTTGGTTAGCCTATCAATCACAACCCATATTGAATTCTTCCTTCTTTGGGTACATGGAAACCCAACCAAAAATTCCATAGAGATCTCGTCCCACTTTTAAGTTTTCACTATAAGTGTCTAATGCAAACCTAAAGGTCACTAGTGCTCATCCTTGACCTATTGGCACATATAACTATAAGAGATAAAAATAGGAATTCCTCATCTCATACCTAGCCACCAGAATCATCTCTTCATGTCATAGAACATATTTGTAGTTCCTGGGTACAATTCCCACTTAGAATTATAAAAATCCCCCATAACATCTTTTATCACTAGAAAGGGTACAACGTAATAGTTTCCAAAACATAGAATACCCTCCATATAGAATGACCACTGAGCAATGGTCTCCCCACCATAAAGAGACTCTCTAATTCTACGTAACTAATTATCAACCTATTATTCCTAAAGAATCATCTCAAGAATAATAGAGGTCAACTGAACATTGGCCAAGGAAACCTCGATCCTTGATTCTCAGGCTCCAATATGCAGTTTTAAAAAAAGAGACATCAAGTTCCACTCTTCTGAAGATTCTTTCACAGCCTCAGTTGGAAGTTTCCTGCTCAACGCATCTATAATGACAATCTATTTCCCTGAGGTATAATCGATGTGAAAGTAAAAAAGATTGTAGGTATTACACCCAATTCCTCTGGTGGAGATTCAAATCTTTTTGAGAGTATATAACCCAAGATCTTATATCCAAAATACATGGTAAACCTTTCTATAAAAATGTGATGTCATCAAATCTTAATTACATGCATCACAATTGCGAGTTCAAGGTTATGGTTTGGATAATTCTTCTTGTGTGGCCTAAGCTATCGATATCCATAGGCAATGGAATGATCACCCTATATAAGAAAATAGTAAAAACCTAAACTTTATGCATAAAAAAGACCACATAACCCTACCTATCCTCTGGAAGATTCAACAATGATGTGGTAGTTAAAATATGTTTCATCTCAAAAAAACTCTAACATTTTTCATCTGAAGAAAAATTTACTACCTTATTAGTTAGAATAGTCATCAGAGAAGCCAACTTTGAGAAGACCTTTACAAACTGGTGATAATATCTAGCTAAACCCAAGAACCTCCAAATCTCAAAAACATTTTTTGGTTGTTCCCATGCCATAACATCTTTTATCTTTTTAGGATCAACTAAAATATTATGTTTTAATACCACATGTCCCAAGAAATTTACTTCTTGAATCCAGAAATCACATTTAGATATCTTCGCATAAAGTCAGTGATTTCTCAAAAAAAACATAATTTCTCTCAAATGATACAAATGATCCTCCTCATACATAGATTAAACTAGGATATCATCCACAAAGACTGCCACAAAAGTATCAAGATACTCATGAAAAATCCTATTCATTAAATCCATAAATACTATAGAAGAATTGGTTAGACCAAATGACATGAAAAAGAACTCATAATAGCCATACCTTCTCCGAAAGGTGATTTTATGAATGCCATGTTCTTTTATTCTCAATTGATGGTATATATATCAAAGATCAGTCTTAAAAAATCACTTCTCCCATTTCATCTGATCAAATAGATCATCAATCTTTGGAAACGGATATTAGTTCTTTACCATGAATCTGTTGAGTTTTTGGTAATCAACATAGAGGAAAAGTGAACCATCATATTTTTTAGCAAAGAGAATCAGTCCTTCCCAAGGTGACACACTCAAGAATATAAATCATTTCTATAAATTATCATCCGGCTAAGTTTTCAACCCTTTCATTTCAGCTGGTTCCAATTGATAAGAGGGAGTAGACACTAGTTGAGTACCAGAAACTAAATTCATAGAAAAATATACCTCCCTTATTGGTGGAAAACTAGAGAAGTTAAAAGAAAAAACATTGGGAAACTCAAAAAAAATGGAGAGAGATCACTGATCAAAGATTATCTCTCCAGATCAAAATCGGACATAGATATTACTTTTCCCAACTCTGGATAAGAATTTTTGTCCCTACTTGACCTTGGGTCTGATTCTCCCTAAAATAAATGGCACGCCCCATCGGGTGTAGTATAGGAGACCCATAGAAGATAACAATCAATTCAGGATTTATTAGAAATGAGACAATCTATCCTAGATATAATGTCAAGAGGTTTCATGTTGAGAACCAGAAAATCCCAAGCAAAATTGATATCCAATAACGAGAAAACACAAGTAGGACTATGGAGACCCTACTCACTATTCATTCTAAGGGGTGTAGTAATATCCATCACATAAGATAAAACCTTTATAGGAAGATTTAGAATATTCAAAAAATGGGTTGAAATGAACAAATGATATTCACTAATATCAAATAAGGCAGTCACTAAAGATGAATCAATATTAATGGTACCTCTCACAATCATTGGACTTATGACTTCTTCCTCTGGAGATTATTTCACTTCATGAAGAATCTTTATTCAGGATATATATGGATGGAACCCCTTTTTCCTTGAAGCATCTAGTTGAAAAATGGTACTTTTTTGGAATAGATGATCTCATGCCACTACAGGGAGTAGAATAGACATGTAAGAACTTATGAAAATGACCTAAGAATCCATAAGAACCACATACCTTGGGTGATTACGTGCAAACCCATTTTGAGTTCCCTGGATTTCCACACTGGTAGAAAATCAAAGGACCTCTTCCAGGAACTGTAGGAGTCCTAGAAGAACCCTTTTATCAAGAACCACCATGAGAATCATCGTGATTCCTCTTCCCTTTATGGGAACTCACAGAACTTCTACTGGGATAAAAAGGAACTCCTATCAACCCTAGCTTACTAGCCAGGTCCATTTCAACCATCAATAATCTATCTATCACATCAGTATAAGAAGGAAGCTTCAGTATGAAAACCTCGGAATGAATATCATATTGAATTCACATATAGAACTTTTGAGTATTCATATTATCATTAGACACAATCTCAGGTGAAAATTTCACAAGCTCAGCAAAGTAATTTTTATATTCTTTCACAATCTTTTCAGTCTACTTGAGTTTGAAAAAATAAATATTCTTGGCCAACACCATAAACACTATGTAGAACTGGTCATTGAAAATAACTTTAAAGTATTTACACTCTAAGACCTCATGATTTTTAACCATCACCATCATGTACCACCTTCTTCTTATATGTCCCTATAGCTTGAAGGTGGAACATTTCACCTTGAGTTCTTTCAATGTCTCAAAGAACACAAACATAATCTTGATATTTCTCAACCAATCCTCATCCAATTGAGGATCATTAGAGCCTTAGAATACTTGTGGATTTTTGTGAAGTAAATCTTGAGAAATAATCCTAAATTAATACCTCTAAGGTTCCATAGATGGAGCCTAAATGGGGATAGGTGCAGGTGTATATCCTAGAGCTTGGAAAGCACACACAATAACTTTAACTAGATTTTGGTCCACAAGATGATTTTCTCATTGTGGTTCACCAGCGTCTTACTCCTAGATTTTATTCACACATATTCTCAGATGCATGATTCTACACAAAATCATCACACAATATTGAATACATCATATTAACACTCAAACCGAGCAACAAGGGAAATTAACCCCATTAGAAAGATAAAAAATATTTGGATTTAAATCTATCCAAATCAAAAACAGGTAAAATACTAGAACTAATCCTCAAGATGTATTTCCCAAACCACCCCTAGGTACTTAAGGATTGTTATGATGAGATCTATCCAAGAAATTAGTCTTAAATACCTCTTAAGTCCTGACAAGATTACACAACTGCATACTGACATCAAGGAAATATGCTTAAATAGCACATTTTTTGCCACTTTTCATGAATTAGCATGGATACCTTGGTACCCTGATAACTGATTTGATACTGACATAGCTCGAAGGGCGTTCCTGATCCCCATGGTTTGGTGACTATCACCTAGCATCAAACAATATGAAATTTAGAATGAATTTGGCACAAACACAATATAATAAACAGTTAAAATTCAGCATGCACAAAAGAAAACTCCATAGGGAGAACTATACGAGAATTCAAATAGGTATAAACAACCCAACGTACATCATCAAATTACTAGAAAATGGGATAAAAAACCTAATTCCCAAAGGACACAATAGCTCAAAGTCTAAATATCAATAGTAACTACCACCTCCAAGTGGTTCTTTCCCCTTACTCGAACCTGGTGGGAGGGAAACTACAAACTCCCAAATGCACAGGTAGGGTGTGAGCTAAAATCCTAGTAGGGTCTCACCAAGGATTCCATAATAAAATTTCACATTAATTAACCAAATAAAGATTTCGATATTAAATAAAATAGGCATGGAAGTTCAAGATCATATTTAAAATAAATCATGCTTTATATTTCAATTAATGGAAATATTTCAAACAACAGATTGATAAAAAAATTATATAAAATAGTTTATATAAATTCACAAGTAATGTGTAAAATAGTTTACAAACAATGGAATATATATCAAAATAATCATAAATAAGTAGCATGATCATCTATCAAGAGGTACAATAGTTCTAGGTTATGGGATCCTCACACACTCGAATAGATGATCGTGGAAATATGTGTACACATGTCCCTCAGAAACTGGTCATAGAGGACATATCACTATCCCATCGGGGTTGTGACCTACTGCATATGTTTTATTAGAGTTGTAAAGAGTTGATAGAGTGTTGTCCTAGATAATTAACTAATTTATTAGGATTTCATATGATCAAACAATAATCAATAGTGGTTAATTTATCTCAAAAATATTCAAAATATAATTAACCCATTTTCCACTTCAATATCCCAATTTCTTTTTTAAAAAAATGGGTTTTTAATCAATTTATTCCTTTTCCAGGATAAAACCAATGGGTTATTATCAAAACAATTTAATCTATTTTTATCAAATACAAATTTTAAATCAATTTCACAAATTGATTTCACAATTTAATTCCATAATTTAATTTCACAATTTTCTATCAAATTCCACAAACACACCCAAATTCATTGGAATTGGGGGGTTTTCTCCAATTTCATGCCAAATAAAATTCAAATCACAATACACAAAAAATTGTGTTTTCATAATTTAATTAATATAAATTTAATTCAAATCAAGTGATTTAAGGTTAAATCAATTGTTCAATCAAAAATGGAACCACCTACCAAAACAAGGAGATTACATCTCACAATGCCTTCAATGGGAAACTTCAATGAAGAGCGTCGGTAATGGAGATATAATAATCAAACCTAGTTTCAATATCTAAAACAATGGGTATTAGATCCTCTAACAACATAAATATATAACAAACACAATAAGAAAAATAGGCTATTTCCATGGTTGAAAACCATGGCAATAGGTCCCAAAACTGTGGTCGTAGGCTACAGCCACAGTTTTTGCCTAACCGTGGGCACAATCTCCATGGAAATAGGGTCTGACCTATTTCCATGGTCTTAACCATGGAAATAGGTCTCAAAGTTTCCAACTATGGTTGTTTACCTATATCCATAGTTTAAACCGTGGTTATAACCTAAAAAATGTGCCTACGGCCAGATTCGATCCTTACACCTTACCTTTATGATTCAGCCTCCTAACCACTACACCACTGAGGACTTCAGGTATATATATATATATATATATATATATATATATATTATTAAAAACTATGGTAATATCCTGGAAACCATGAAAATAGAGCTTCCTGCTCTTTTTTTAGTGGGAAAATTTTTCTTCCATAGAAGCACGAGAGACCTATATCCACGGTTCTATAGAACTGTGGTAATAGGCTATGAAAAAAATGGTTATGGCCATGGTTTTACCAAAACCATGGATATATCCTACCTATATCCATGGTTTTCAAAACTATGGATATAGATTTGTGGCATTATCCCATTTTTATAGTTGTGAAACCATAAGGAGGAGAGGAGAAGAGATCGAGAGAGAAGTAATAGGGAAATAATTCTTACTAAGAAAGGATCAAACAACAATTTTTTGGATTCAATCCACCTTATAGAGGGTTTGGAGGATCCAAAATGGGTTTTTGAGAGCCCTCTCATCCATATAAAACAAAATATCCTGATTTAGGGTAAAGTGGGGGTCCAAAATAGGGTTTAGATAATTTTTTAACAATTTTCAGAATAATTAAATCTTGTGTGCATGGTTAGCTAGGCAGGTCCACATGGTTTTTCAAACTATGTGACCTAACCATGCACCACTCTAAAGGGGTGTATAGCCAGATTGTCAAATTCTGTGTCAACCGATAAAACCCTCATTGTCTAGGTTTGCATGGTTTCCACTAACAGGATGCATGGTTTGGGAAAACCGTCTGCCAACCATGAACAACACAAAATCCCTCCCAAATTTTCAAAATTTTACCCAAATAACCCCTAAAGAGACTCAACCAAATCATGATCAAAAGAGGGGTTGAAGAGTACCAGAAAATGGTAACAAGATGTTACACTGACTATGATGTGATGCAATATTTATGTATGGAGATAATCATTCCCAATGGTTTTTTGGATTCTAGGGGATTGGAAGTGATTCATGGTACCCCATAGTATAGATATTGAAACCAAAGGTTGTTTGTTGGATTTTAATTCCAATTGAATTTGGATTTATATCAAGTAGAAAGATTGATATCATAGCATACTTGGTGAAGAGAGGAGAACTTGGAAAGTTATTAGTCAAGATAAGGGTATGAAGATACATGGAGTTGACATTTTGAGATGCATATGTTAATTTGTGGAAGATGAGGATAGTGGGTATTTAAGTCACTATAGTGACTACATATAATCTATGGAAAAGGAAAGTGAAGGATAATGAAGAATTTAGGAGATGGAATTCACTTGAAAACTAGAGTTCCAATATATGGTTCTGATATAATCAATGATAAGGTAACATTTTCTATTATCTATTATTACTTATTATAGTAATTTAATAAGTATGTACTTTCATGGAAGAATTTGGAGAAGTTTAGAAGTTATTTGGTGAAGTAAGAGTCAACCATTCCATAGAAATGGCTAGATCATGTTATGGTGCATGAAAAATAGGGATATCTCTATATTGAATTCTGTTTTGGTTCTCGTGGATTGAATCTAGTCTTATAGAAATATTGGTTGACCACAAGATGTTAATTTATTCTATAGTGGTGGCCATAGTGGAGATAAAAACAAGGAGTTATTTCTTAGAATAAAATGATGGTTGTGGTTTCATTCAAGTGTGTTGAAATGAGATATTAAATCTTCCCATTCCATAATACATTCCATGATGCATTCATGAAGAAATAGAGAAAGTGAAATGATATGTGGATCATGGAACTGTCCATAGCATTAAATTTGATGGATTGTAAAATTATTAAGAGAAATAGGATATAGAATAATGGTTATTATAGACATCATTATGTTCAGATCTGGATGGAAAAACTGGGAGTTGGATGTCAACCACACCATAATAGAAGGTGTGTTGAGTATTAGGTTTTCTAGAATAAACTATAAATGGTAAATCTAATCATGGTGGTCACCATGGATCTTGTAATTTTTATGAAATATAGACTATAACTATATTTTGAGAGTGCCACACTATAGAGCATCAAAATATGGAGATATAAATTATAGAAATAGCCACACTTATTGAGATATATTGTTTTGAATGTTGTGGTATACAAATTCAAAGTATTAATTGTACATGAAAACATTGTAGTAGTGGAGTAATATGTCATGGTCTTCATGATTATTAAAGATATGATAGATTTAGTCTAATTTAAATTTATTGAAACCTTTGGGGATTTTTATGTGGAGTTTGACTTGACATATTTAGAAGATTTTTAAAACCCATTTATTAGTGGAACATGGTAGTTTTACTTTAATAGTATTGAGGAGATATTTTAATTTGAGTCAAGTTAATTTTTTGTAAGGAAATCACATTAATAAAGGTAAAGGTTTTATGGAAATTATCCATGGAATAATTTTGAATATGATGGATCTTTGACTTGGTGAAAGAGGAAATAAAAAATATAGATTCAAAATTTATAGGAAATACTTGACCAATATATGTATAACCATTAAAGGAATATATATTAATGGAATATTTGTAACATTATTTTGATGACACATGTCATGATTACTTTTTGTAAATATATCCATTGATGTTAGGTCTTGATTATGAGTATACTCTATATATATGGATGTTATGGAAAGGATGAAAAAAATAGAAGTGATTAGAATATACTTGCATATACAGTTTCTTTAATAGATAGGTTAATTTATGGAAGATCATTTAAATATTTAGAAAATTTCAAAGTGGGAGAAGAAGAAGTTTGATATAGATAATTCCCTTAATATGATATTGATCAAATTTTTATTCTTGATAGAGGAATACAACGCTACTATGTAGATCATGTGGATGATATCAATTAAACTCTCTTAATAAATAATTTATTATATTCATATTGAAGAGTGAGGAGGTTTCAAGGAGGATGTCATTGAAGCATTAAATATATACATTGTTAATGTGAATAAGTTTACTTGTGATGAAATTATAGAGACATATATATATTAATTGGTTTATCCTTCCATGAATCAGTGCATGGAGTGGGAAGAAAATAAAGTGATCCTTAGATGGAAAGTGAGCATTCCCTAAATTTTTTATAAGTATAGTGTGCCTTGGAATGGAGTGACCATCTTTTAAACTTTTTATCCATTGAACATTATGAGATAGTGTATTTGGGTACACCAAAATATCATTGTTTGTATGCTCCATGGATGTATCCATTTTGTGTAAACCAATTAAAATCCTAGAGTTCTTATGTGATTTAATTTCCATATATGCCTTTTATATTTGGTGTGGTTTCATTCAAGTTAAAGATAAATTGAAATAATTTCCTACTAACATGGGAACAAGACTCGATGATGAGTGGATCTTAGAGAGAATTTTTTTAATTATCTAGTACCCTAATTCACCCCCTACTCAGGGTTCCTTGAGTCTCACATTATAACCCAATGGTCCCAAAAAGTGATATTTTAATTTGGATCTTTAATATATCATATCTATTTTTGGATTTATTGCACACATAGAATCATTGATGAGGCCTGTTTTTTTAACAGAACTAAATTTTATGGTTGGAAGGAGATATTTTGTTTTCTACAATCTTGTTGCGATGATATTATAGAGTATATACATTATGATACTGATTTGAGAGAGAATGATAAAATAGTTCATGATGTGGTGACTAAAATGTTCATGGTCAAAGGAATGACTAATGAGGTATACAAGAATACCATTCATTATAATATTGAATTTTAGAAGTATAGAACTTTAGAAGAAATTTATTTGAAATCTATGTAATCCAAAATATTTTGTGATAAATTCTCTAATAATAGACTGTAAATATTTCAGTGAAGTATTATCAATTGAAAAATTCAAAGAAAATTATTTTATGTCAAAATACAAGAAGAGAAAGAGTATAAAGAATAAGACTCTTGAGAATATTGAAATGTCTATTGAGGTAAGTGTTATTGGTTTTGTTAATATATATGCTACTAATTTTGTTATGGAAACTTCTTGAAAATCTAAAGATATATATTCCCCTAGGGATTTAGAATAAAGAGATGATTCAGGTGAAAAAATGGAAATTTTATCTAGTAATAGATTTGAAGAATGTTCTTACAATGATTAAGATGATATATAATCCTTTCATAGGAAGGTGGATCAACTATATATTATTTATAAAGTGGAATATTTCATAAATTTTTCATTGTTTCTTAATTTTTTCCATGTATATTTTGTATATTTTTATATATTTTTAGATGTTAAAATGAAATCTGTAGAATCTTGATAGATTTGAGAATAAGATCTTAATTGTGGACATCCATACATTGATTTTCATTCATTCCATCTATAATTATAATTTTTATGTTTTTTAGATAAATCACCAATTTTTAGAAGTGTTTGAATAAAAGGTAAAAGGCTGTGAAAGAATTACTAGAATAAGAATAAATATGCATTTTAATTACAATTTTCGGTTAAGGATGCGTTAGGGGACAATTTATCATGTGTTGGAAATATTAATTCTACATCCCCCAACCAACAAAGTCTTGGACTATTATTTGAGAAGTAATCAATATGCCAATGTAGCACTATAATGAACACAATCATCTATGAAGGCCAACATAATGTTGTGGAGAGGGATTTAAAAGTGTGTTAAGGCCAACACAACCCGTTTTAGAGCTTGAGAGTACATTTATACTTCAACACTATCATGTATTCATCACTGCAAGGCTACGTCCACACATTAACAAATGTTGTGTCAACTTTCTAAGACTCAATAAGCCACAACATATTATAGGGAAGACAATTACACTACTAGAAATTTGTTCTATAGTAATGAAACTATAGCCATGATCGGGTATGACTATGGATACAGGGCACCTATATCTATGAGAATTTTCCAAATGTGGCTATAAGTATCATATATAAATGGTTGAAACATGAACATTTCTATAGGTTGGCTCCTAAAGGGACTATAGTCATGGTCAATATATGGTCATGGCTATAGGCTAGCACGTGAAAATATTTTTTCATGGGAGTGGTATGGGAAATGGCTTATATCCATGGTCGAAACCCGACCATACCTATATGGAACCTATTACCACATTCATTCCCAACTATGGAAATAGGTTGGGATTTTTAGGACCTATATCCACATTCTTTCATGATTGTGTTAATGGGGTATCTATAGCCACAGGAAGGCTAGCCTGTGGCTATAGGGTGTTGTGGTGGGGAATTAATATTATTATTAATTTCATAATAATAATAAAATAAATTTATAATTTTTTTCACATGAACACACACAAACATATGTTTTTGTGTGTGTTTGTGTGTTTCATATATGTTTTTAACATAGGTGTTAGTGGAGTAACACGGTTCCTTTGCCCATAGAAAAGAGATATGGGTTTTAAATCCACTATGACCTTATTTTTTGGACCCTATTATCATGGTCATAGAGATTGTGGAAATAAGGGCTCATGTGGTAGGAAAATATTTCCAGAAGCATGAATGGGGTAATAGGGGTCCTATCTCCATGGTAAATTTCACTAGAGATGTCTAGTTCACTAGTGGCTATAGCTTGAGGGATATAACCATGATGATAGTGCCCATGGACAGCCCTGACCATGGCTATAACCTATATCCATGGTCAATTAGGTTATAACCATGATGATAGCACCCGTAGGAATCCCAAAACATGGTTATAACCTATAGTTATGGTCAATAGGGCTATATCCAAAGGCATGGGATGTGGATATATCCCAAATTTATAGTAGTGTTGAGATGTCATAACCACCAAAGTTTCCTCACAAAATCCAAAAAAACATGTGTTTGAAAATTGATGTAGTGTGAGGGGATAATGCAGGATATGAACTCAAAGAAATTCCCTTCATGTTGTGATACTCTACTTCTAGTAATCCAAAAATTCAGGCAGTTGAGGTTATGTTTCCAAGACAATGTGACTCACATCACATCCCAAGGATACATCATTATTCCAATGGATCCCAGAGCACACCAACTCAAGACTATATTTCCAAGCCTATGTAATTTTGGGCCTCAATGTAAAATGCATTTAATCCAATGTATTATTAGGGATTGAAATTTAAAATTTCCTAAAATTTGATTAGTAAAGTTCCAGAAGTGTACCGTATTTTCTTGTGTGTCCCCAAATCATTGAAAATCTACTAAAAATAATTAATGAGGAAGGAAGAAAGGGAAATCAATAATTAGGGGGTCATTGATCAATAGATATTCCACGTTGATAACATGCATAGGGTTTGAGAAGTAAAATAATATTTATACAAACTTTTATAAATAATTCAGGTAATCATTGATCAAATGGTAAAATGGTTCCTAATCTTAGAAAGAGATAAGGGAACCAAATGGGTTAAAAATGGATCTTCACTGATGAGGGTGAAAGATGCATCCATGTGGAATGATCTTGATACTCACTATCCCTATGTGATAATCATAGAATGTTAGAATAATTACATAGTGAAGATCCCATGCATAGAGAAATAACTTAGGAGTTTAACATTCAACAGTTCAAAGGGAGAATGATCTTGTTTGAGGAAGGGGTGAATAGGTCATTAGAGGAATAATCTTCACATTCACCATTAGATAATCCTCTTCTTACTCATTTTGTTTTAGGTTGTATAGCATGAATGTGCATGGATAAAACCCTAGTGAGTTAGGGAAAGGTGCAGTTGTGGATTGTTTCTCAATGATTGAATGAATCGAATTCTATCTATATTTTTATTTTATACTTAATGCTTTAATAACTTGATCAACTAATAGATGATCTTAGGGGAAGAGTAAAGAAATGAGAGTTAGAATCCAATCTTGTTCACTTAAAGAAATCACTTAGACCTTAAAATCATGAGAGTGACCTAAGAGGTTAAGGAACGCAGTAATCATAGACTTAGAGAACTTAATTTTCTTAGTGAATTTAGCATAGGAAACCTCATAGGGACCTTTTATTGAATTAATAAGTTGGATAGTGACTTGAGAGATAGATTTGAAAGAAAGAGTGAGTGTGGTAGATAAGAATTTATTAATTGAATCATAATCAATATAAAAAAATGAAATTAAAGTACCCTAATGGATTTGGAAGCTGATGGTTATATTTTTTCAAATAAGTATCCACCCAAAGAAGAATAAGTGGTGGATTTCCAAGTTTTATGGGTAAAGGTAAATGGATTTGGATACCATGGTGAATACATGGAAGTGTAAAGGATTAAATCAGATGATAGATCTAGTATTCTTAATGATAAATAATTATAAGTGTTGAAGGAATGCTTCAAGTGTTGTCTAAATCAGTTTGGAGACAATGGAAGAAGCTAACTTTTGGTGAGATTTAAGATCTATTTATATTCAAGTGAAAAGTTTCATGATAAGTGTAAGAGTCCATACTTGTTGTGTTGCTACTAATTACTACTAAAATAAGTGTTATAAAACACATGAATGAAGGTTTTAAGGGACTTAAATAAGTTTGAACATAAAAAAAGGCAATAAAGGTTCATGAGAATACTCAAAGTTGAGTCTATATGTTGTAAGTGGATTTGATCAAGAGTTGAAGTACTTTAGAATTATTCTAATAATTTCTAAATTCCTTTGAATTAATTTGAGTTGATTTTAAGTGATTAATAATTCCTTGAAGTGGGATGAATAAAATATGGAAGTGTTGTGCAAAAGTTAAGTTAAGTTCTATCTTTACAAGTTTGATATAGACACCGTCGTAAGGTACAAACAATTCATTGTAATGTTGAGACAACCACTGATATAAATTAGAGACAATTGACTTCATAAGGTTGATGAAGATTCACATAAGGTTGAGAAATACCTTCATAAGGTTGATCCTACAACTTAATAAGGTTGAGACAAGGAACTTTTTAAGGTTTTATTCTACCTTTGTAAAGTTCATTTCTAGAGTCAAGAAGACTTTGTAAGGTTCGTCTACAGGGTTCGTAAGGTTCAATAATTAGAAATATTTTGGGATTTATAAAGAATGAAGATAGATAATTATAGAATATTCAATATTATGAAGAATTTATTTGGATGATTCTTGGAATTATTTTCATGTATAAAAACATCAAAAATTAAATGTGATATAAGCTCTTAATTTTTGAGAAACCTGTCTTCAAGCTATCAGATATAAGATCAAACTTGAGAAAATTTTGGAAGATGAAGATACAAGACAGAACATAAAATTTTTAAATTATGGGGTAACAAATTAGAAGATACTTAGACTATTTTTCATGTATCAAAAATAAAAAGATGAAGTGTGATTCAAGTTACTTGCCTGAGAAAAAGAAGATTTAAGTGCATGATTAATTTATGAGAGAATTATCAACCATGAATGGATGGAATTGTAAATTAATTAATTTTATAAATTTTAGAAGATACAAGAGTTGTTCCTAATTGTTTAAATCATCATAAATGAGTTGTTATATAGACTAGGATCGAGTTGATGAAACAGAGATGAAGGATGTTCTTGAAATAAAAATGTTGTTGAGCTATTGATTGTTGTGTCGTGATGCAATTATTCATGCCACAATCCAACTAAAGACGATGAGATCTAGTGGAATGAGAAAAAGAGTTAGATGATGGTTTTGGAATTGTTTTGAGAAGATAAAAAAGACTCTCAAAGCCTATATAAATATTAAAGAAGATCTAATATAACTAAGAGGTAAATGAAAAGAAAAGGGTATTATTGGTATTATATTGGAGACAAGTCATTGAGAGGAAAAAAGAATATCCTTGATCGTGAATTTGATGTAATTTTCTATATTAAAAATATATAAAATATTATTTTTGGTGACTATATATAAAAAAGAAAAGGAAGAAAGAGCGGGTGATGTTCGTGAACTGAGGGCCTATACAAAGTGAAGGAGTGGGAACTCTCGAATAATAAGTTAAAAAATATGTTGATCTCATGTTACTAAAGTGAATATAATCTGGTTATCAAATCAAATGGAAGAAGATAGAATTTGGCTTGGATTATACTATTCAAATATAATAGAAGTAGTAAGAATAAGAAAGAAGAATATGGAAATATAGATCGAGTTGTTGTGGTGTTCTTGAATACTTTTAGGTATTTGAAGATCTTAAAATGAGTGAGAAATCCTGGTGAGAAGATTCATTATAGGATCTATAAAGTTGAGTTGAGTGCAGAAACCAAGTTATATGCTCTATTATTGAAGACCTTATGGTTGTAAAAGATTTTGTACTAAGTGAGGAAGGATATCTAATCTTGTGGATGCATAAGCATCCTATATTGATTAGTGATCTACTTTATAAGGGGACTAAAAAAACCATTTTATATACCAGTGGGAAGTTGCGGTGCCAATGAGACTCTGGGTATGAAAGGAAAACACAACGAAAAGTAGTGATTCTAGTGGGAAGTTGGTTGATTGAAGTCCAGTGAGACTCTAGAAAGTGTGCACACAGTGAGTCTCTATGTGAGTGTGGGAAGAACCAAACCATCTATGACTGATTATAATTTAGAATCTATGATTGGGGTGCATAGCTAGTCATGGAACTAGTGTAGAAAAAGTTTTTTATGGCGGTTATTTTTTATTTTTTATGTCTTCTTTTGGCCAACGTTATTATAGGAGACATTATAAATATTGTTTTTTATAGTGGTTATTCTAAAACCGACGTAAAAACCAATAATCTGAAGCATTTTTTCACATAGGTTCATCAAAAACTAATGCGTAAAACGCTTTAGAGTTGTGATTTATTACGGTGGTTTTTAAATAACCAATGTGGTATCTAATTTTTCAAGTCTGTTATAGAATAACTGATGTAATAAACTGCACCTCTGAAGAGATTATCATGTTGTTTATGTTCATAATCAACATTATAAACCATTCTACCAAGCGTTTTTTACATCAGTTAAATAATAACTGATGTGAAAACATATATACTACATCATTTATTAAATAACCAACACAAAAACCTATTTCATTCCATTTATTACGTTGGTTATCAAATAAATGACATAAAAACCTATTTTCATTCCATTTTTTACATCTGTTATGAAATAACTGAGGTAAAACCTCATTCCCATGCATTTGTTACACTTTTTTTCAAATAATCAATGTTAAAACCCATAAACATGCATTTTTTATGTAGGTTATAAAATAATCGACATAAAAACCAATTTTTTTAAATAAAACCGTTCAACCACAATTATACCCTAAAAAATAAACCTAAAACAGACCAAAAACAGAACAAAATCAAACCAAAACCAGACTAAAACCATTCCACCCCACTGGACATCCCTCCCACACCCCTGAAACCCCACCCCCCCCCCCACCCCCACCCCACTGGACACCCCCCCCCCCACACCCCTGGACACCCCCCCCCCCACCCTCCTGGATAGCCCCCCACCCTCCTGGACACCCTCCCACCCCCATGGACAACCCGAACCCCCCCCCCCCCACTCCCCTGGACAACCCTCCCACCCTCATGGACGCCATCCCACCCCCATGGACACCTTGGACACCCCCCATCCCACTGGAAATCCCTCCCACACCCCATGAAACCCCCCCCCCCCACTGGACACCCCACCACACCCCTGGACAGCCCTCCCACCCTCCTGGATACCCTCCCACCCCCATGAACACCCTAGACACCCCCACCCCACTAGATAATCCTCCCACACCCCTAAAAACCCCCCAACCCCACTAGAAACCCCCCACACCCTTGGATACCCCCCTGGACATCCCCCCCCCCCACCCCTCCTGGGCAGCCCCCCCACTCCCCTGGACATCCCTCCCACCCTCCTGGACACTCTCCCACCCCCATGGACACCCTGGACACCCCCCACCCCACTGGACAGCCCTCCCACACCCCTAGAAATCCCCCCCCCACCTCAACCCCATTGTACACCCCCCACACCCCTAGAAACCCCCTAGACAACCCCCCACCCCTAGATAGCCCTCCCACCCTCCTGGACACCCTCCCACCCCCATGGACACCCCGGACACCCCCCACCCCACTGGACAACCCTCCCACACCCCTAGAAACCCCCCCCCCCCTCCTGGACAGCCCCCACTCCCCTAGAGATCCCTTCCATCCTCCTGGACACTCTCCCACCCCTATAGACACCCTGGACACCCCCCACCCCACTAGACAACCCTCCCACACCCCTGGAACCCCCCCCCCCCCCACTAGACACCCCCCCCCCCACCCCTGGACACCCCCTGGACAGCCCCCCAACCACCTAGACAGCCCCCCACCCTCTTGGACACCCTCCCACCCCCATGGACATCCCGGACCCCCCCCCCCCACTGTACAACCCTCCCACACCCCTAGAACCCCCCCCCCCCCCCACCCCCACCCCACCCCACTAGATACCCCCCACACCCCTAAATACCCCCTGGATAGCCCCCCCCCCCCCCCCCACCACCCACCCCACCCCTCCTGGATAGCCCCCACTCCCTTAGATAGCCCTCCCATCCTCCTAGACACCCTCTCACCCCCATGGACACCATGTACACCCCCCACCCCACTGGACAGCCCTCCCACACCCCTGGAACCCCCCCACCCCACCCCACTGGACACCCCCCACACCCCTAGACACCCCCTGGACAGCCCCCCCCCCCCCCCCCACCCTCCTGGATACCCTCCCACCCCAATGGACACCCCATACACCCCCCCCCCCACTGGACAACCCTCCCACACCCCTGGAACCCCCCACCACCACCACCACCACCTCACTGGACACCCCCACACACCCCTGGATACCCCCTAAACACCCCCCCCCCCCTCCCACCCCTCCTAGATATCCCCCCACTCCCCTGGATAGCTCTCCCACCCTCTTGGACACCCTCCCACCCCCATGGACAACCTGGACACCCCCCCCCACACACACACACACCCCTGGACACCCCCCGGACACCCCCCCCCCCCCCCTCCCCCACCCTCCTGGATAGCCCCCCACCCTCATGGACACCCTCCCACCCCCATGGACACCCCAGACACCCCCACCCCCCACCCCACTGGACAACCCTCCCATACCCCTGGAACCCCCCCCCCCCCCCCACCCCACCCCACCGGACACCCCCCACACCCCTGGATACCCCCTGGACAGCCCCCCTGGATACCCCCTGGACAGCCCTCCCACTCTCCTGGACACCCTCCCACCCCCATAGACACCCTAGACACCCCCCACCCCACTAGAGATCCCTCCCACACCCCTAGAAACCCCCATCCCCCCCCCCCACCCCACTAGACACCCCCCCCCCCCCCACACACACACACACACACCCTTGGACACCCCCTGGATACCCCCCCCCCCCCCCCCCCACCCTCCTGGATAGCCCTCCACCCTCCTGGACACCCTCCCACCCCCATAGACACCCTGGACACCCCCCCCCCCCCACACACACACCCCTAGACACCCCCCCCCCCCCCCAAGACCAGAATCCATATCAGAAAAACCATCAAAACTAAACCAAAACAAGAAGTAGACCAAAATTAAACATTCACATATATAACATTCAAAACTTACAATTTCAACTAAAAAACCTAAATCCAACCTAAACGACTACCAAATACACAATTATAATGACAATATTCAAAATTACATTTTACACTACAAATAAACTAAAATCCAATCAAACCTATAAAATAATTTGACCATTTCACTTGTAAGTGTTTGAAATCTTGAGCACTATAGGGTTGAGGGTCATCAAATAACTAAAAAGTAAAACAATAGTGTTAACATGTATAATGAATAAATCAAATGAAATATTATGGCAAAGTTTAAAATTAAATCTTACCAGGTCAAAGTGTACAAGTGTTCCAGTTGTAATTATTTCATACATAAATCTTAACATATAATATCTGTATTCGATGATGCCTTGTTGTTCATGATAATTATGTTTAAATGAGTGTAAATTAAAAATATTATTTTTATGTAAAACATCAAAAAGTACAAATTATAAATGGATATTTACCTTTACTTTTCCATTTTTTATCTTGGCACTCCTTTTCTTTGTGTTTTTTCAAAAGTAGACCCATCCCCTATTAGAAAATAATACGAATGGGATAAATTAAAATTTATTATAATATATACAACTATTAAGAAATTGAAACTTAATTTTCCAATATATTCTTAAAAATTTCCCACACATATCCATGGATAGAGCATATCCAATAAAGTGTTTTCTCCCTTGGGTTAAAAACACCTAACATCCAATGATCACTGATAAAAGAAAATTTAAGGTTAGTGTTTTTTTATGATAAAAGATAATGAAATCTTTTCCAGAGATATATTTCATACCTCTCACAAAAAGGCATCATCCAACACTGTGTGATTATATTTTGTTCAAATCTTTCAACAATATAAAGCATTCTTTATTCCACATCCAATGCATGTGCTTCAGGGGAAATCAAATGCGGGTCCATGAATCCATATACATCTGTCCACTCATTCTTCTCACACATGTTATAAAGATACCTAATACAAAATAAACATAAGTATACATTTTTAATAAATATAATGTAGTGAAAAGGTGTTAAGACTTACATGGAAAAAAATTCACCATGTTGATGCCCAACTTATCTCCAGTAACAAGCTCCATGATATCATTTTTCAGAATCCCCACATTTATTGCGCATCCACAAACATGAGCTTCCATTGGAAACTCATAATGATCCACCAACAAATTTGAATATCTTAACAATCTATCAAGACTACTAGAATCTATATCTAATGTCATAGCCATTTGTCTTTGTTGTTGTCTATACAGTATTTCTTTACCTTTGAAGTATTCCTGTAAAAATAAATAGAAAAATATATTAGTTTTCAAATGTTAAAACAACTTTAATAAAAAAATAAAATATATAACATACATACCTCTATGGTAATGAGTTGTAGAAATCTGGATGGCCAAATTAAAAAATAGTTGATACTATGTCCAACTGTCGTCACCTCATCTAAAGGTAATGGTAATCAAGATGATCTATCTATAATATCTTGTACAGTGACCATATGATGCTCTACCTCTAACTTTTGATGATGAACTGCATCTCCTATACAATATACCATCCCATATGAAACTATATGATGTTGAGGATCATTAACGTACAACTCGCAATAAGTAGGAAGTTGCGGCGGAGAAGTAGGATAAAAAATGGGGTCTGCAGGCTGAGGTGGGGGAGTGGGAGCTACTGGCGAAGGTGGAGGATAAATAATGGGGTCTGCAGGGGGAGGTGGAGGAGTGGGAGTTGTAGTCAAAAATTGTCTTTATATGTCTGCAAGCATAGATTGTACCGATGATCTAATATTTTCCTCCATCATCACATTAATATTATAAACTTCAGCCTCCAAGGATTCTATTTTTTTTATAAACACCCTCAACGGAAGAAGTTGAAGAATGTGGCAACACTTTTCTTACCAATACACTCATCAGATATCCTCGTACACGACCAGGATGTTCGGGCTTTCCCAATGCTGTAGATAAAATATCTTACCTCCCAGCAGCTGTAAATTCCCCTTGTAAGCTCTTCTCCTCAAGAGAATCCTGTATTAATTAATTGAACATTTTTGTAATGATTTAAATTATATAAAGAATATAGTTAACTTAAATAAATAAAATAAATATCTTACAATCCTCTCAACTATGATTCTCAAATATTCAGAAAGATGTTGCCCCTTTTTTCCCATCTGAGCTCTCTTCAATTTTTCATGTATAGATGGAGGGGGTGTAGGGGAAACCTCTCCAGATCTTGAAGACTCAGCTCTCAATTTTTGTAATTTTTCTGCCATTATTTTTTCTTCCAATAATGTATACCCTCCCCGAGATAAACTATGAGGGTATACATTTTTGGATTGGATATCCTAATGAGATGTCCTTGTTTTTTGTAAATTAAGAATAAGAAATCATTAAAAAAACATTAATAAGATCATTTATATAAGAAAGATTATAAAAGTTTACATTTCCCTTGCCAAAAATGAATCTTTTCTTCCACTTTCAACAAACTGTGTCCATGTCTCTTCATATATAAAAGGATATATATGACATGGATTTTCATGACTCCTATGGCCAAAAATTAAATCAGATGTGAGGGTTGATTTGAAATCCCTCCATCTCCTAGCATCCATCGATAATCATTTCTTCCTGACTCCTCCAGTGTCAGTAATATCAAATGTCATTTGATAAAGAAGATGTCATGAACCCCTCCCACCAAATATGCTCCTCCTGAGCTGGAAATGTTGAAAGGGAGATAATGACCCCCGAGTCCCGCCTCCAGTAGGCCCCGGGGTGGCGACTAGTACCAAGGGTATGAGTTTTCACAAATATGGGAGGCATTACCCTTTTATTATTTAATATCGGTAAATAGGACAATTCAACCACCAAAAAGTAAAAGAACAAGTGTATAGAAATAAACCCAAACCAACCCCACATGCATGTTTAAATAGTTCTGAAACAAGGTACAAGTACAAGAAAGCTCAAAAGTACAATACCAAAAGAAACAAGAGTACATCAACTGCAACAACTCCAACTGTCCCAACTAGTAGGGTACTGCACGGCCCTGGTAGTCCTTATGGAAACCTGAAAGTAAACGTAGGGTGAGCATACAAGTATACTCAGTAGGGAAACCTAAAGCTCTCGTTCACAAGTGGGGAGACATCCTAATGTCCCGTGAGAACAACAGAAGAAACCTAGCAAGGAATTATATCCACCCAACCTCACCAGCCACACTCACCAAAACACAATCACAATAGGTAGTAGTATATAAGAACAAGAGTATTGGGTACCCCGCACCATTTCCCACTAGTTATCTACTCTTCCTAATGGAGAACGTCCTGACGCTGCCACACTCTTCCCGCCCGCACACACCTGGGCCTCAAGAACCACACATCCCACCTGCACACACATGGGCCTCACAACCACGTATCCCGCCCGCACACACCTGGGCCACACAACCATGTATCCCGCCCGTACACACCTGGGCCTCACAACCACGTATCCCGCCCGCACACACCTGGGCCTCAAAACCACGTATCCCGCCCGCACACACCTGGGCCTCATCTTGAAGGTTCTTGGGAAAAAGTAAAACCTGCCCAAAGAGTCTTGGGATAAACTACCCCAATCGAAACCTACCCGAAGAGTCTTGGGTGTAAGGTCTCCTCAATCTATCACATCCTAGGGAAGAAGGAGCAGGAAGGAGCTAGTAACTAAGGGGAAAACACCCTCTCCCATGAAATGGGAGTGCTCGGAACTAAGTTCTCAACATGGGTGTGGTGTGATAAAACACAAAGATACAAATATATATATATATACCAAACACTCAGCCTAACCTATGGCTTCTAATAAGAGAACTGAGCATGTGCCTCGGCACTGCTACTATGAAGCATGCATACAACAAACAAACCTGAAACCCCATTTAGGTTTTCATGTTTCAACAGAATCAGTTTATTAGTTCCTTAACTACTGGGCAACTATCCACAACCAACCACATCGATCGTCTGTAAAGCATATCCCTGCCATCCACAAATCAAGTTAGGAAAACACAAGCAACACAAACAAACCCTTCTTAATAACCAACCAACCCATTGATTAACATTCTCATTCCATTACCATTCCCCACCATTTATTAACTCTTCCACTTTTTATTTATTATTTACAACCCATAGTTCGTTCACATTCAAACCCAACCCTGCAGCCCCGCTACCAACCACTATAACCACAACCACACCGTACATCATCACCCCTTTAATACCATTTATCTCAGCCCCGCTGCCCATCACCAACATAGCATTCACACTAACCCACAACCAATCCAACCACAGCCCCGCTGCTCAACCGATCCACAAAAACCCACAAAAACACCCCCATCACATGCCACGTATCCAAGCCAACACCCACATGTTCATTATTCCATTTTGTTCAACTGGGGTGATCACACAAGGGTTTTAGATTTTAAATCAGCCAACTTTATGTGATTAACCAAATTCCATATTCAACAAGTTCCATTCACAAAAACGGTCTAGAAAGATAGGGAAACATTTAATTGTGCAAGAAAAGGCCCCCAACAACCGTTATTTTCAGTAGGCATAATCCTATTCAATTCACAACATAATATCACAGGATATAAAGATAAACATAACAACTTCCCCATCCCCGTTCTTTAACCAGTTATTATCTTTGTTTAAAGGTTCAACTGGTTCTCATGAAAATAAGAGGATACCCACCCCGCATGATGCATAATTTAGAGAGACAAAGGTAAGATCCCTACCTCAATAGGTTCTGGTCACAACGCTCCCCCGGATCAACTTTAGAAGACGTCCGTCGGCGTCCGTCACTTCTGTAAAATCTCGGAAAAACCTCCTCGAGTGGAATTTGGAAAGGAAAAGACAAAGTAAAGACAATGGATCTGTGCTTAGAAGTTTCGCCTCTTTGTTATGATCCTGTGGCCGCTGACGGATCGTAAATCGGAGCTCGGACGAAGAAGTTATGGAAGAAAAAGAGTCTTCGAGTCTCTTGGGAGAGCTCTGCTCAGAGGAATGGGGAGGAGAGGGGTGAGTTGAAAAGGAGGAGGGGACCCCTCCTTTTATAGGCGTGAAAAACAAAAGTACACGGTGTGTACTTTATGGTACACGGCATGTACTTGGCCATTTCACACGGTCACCACACGGCTTCCAACATGACCTTCAACGCGGCACACGGCCGTTGACTGGTCAACACACGGTTTGAGGGTAACGCGTACGTGGGGAGGGACTACACGGTGTGTAGTATGGGATACACGGTGTGTACCCATTTATTTCACACGGAAAGGACACAGCTCCAACACGGCACACGGCCGTTGACTGGTCAACACACGGTTTGAGGGTAACGCGTACGCTGGGAGGGACTACACGGTGTGTAGTATCGGATACACGGCGTGTACCCATTTATTTCACAAGGAAAGGACACGACCTTCAACACGGGGTATACACGGTGAGGGGGGTACACGGCGTGTGCTCTCACTACACGGCGTGTACTTACAAAATTCTGGAAAGTGTGGGAAAAGTCCATTTTACCCTCCAGAACACTTCGTGACCTTCTTTTTGACAAAGGAATGGTCCGGAGAGGTCCGGGCCATTACATCAGATACCTTTTAAAACATTCTCATCCCCGAGAATTCAAAACCAACCCAGAGGAACCCAAAAAGATAACTCTTAGGGCTCTCATTATAATGGGAACCCAACCATCAACCCTAATTATAGGTGTTAGGAATTCTTTCTCCTATGTCGAGATATTATCTACTTTAGGCGGCACTGACTCGCCTGCATGGGTTTAATCGTATCCTCATTAATGCGTCTCGATTAAGAATCAGGTCTTATCACTTCCATACATTAGTATTTTTCAACTAACACTACCCCCAACACCGCACAACCCACACACTGCCCGAACACGTGGTTTGGGGAAAATTCCTTTTACTATGTCGAGATATTATCCGCTTTAGGCAGCACTGACTTGCCTAAACGGGTTCAATCGCATCCGCATTAATGTGTCTGGATTAAGGATCAGGTTTTTCCCTTCCCCACACACCCGGACATGTTACACACTTCCAGAGAATCAAGGAAACAAAAGGTCTCATAACCGAAAAGCCAAGAATTCCATATATCAAAGGTACAAAGTATAATATCAAAACAAAGCTCAGAAGAACAAAGCAAACACAAGTCAAAACAACTCTGGGTACTGAGCGCGCATCTGAGCCTCTCGCTCCCAAGTGCTCTCCTCGAGGCCGCCATGCCTCTACAACACACGAACCAAGGGAATGGTTCATCCATGGAGCACCTTCTCTTTATGATCCTTGATTCTGACTGGTCACTCCTCAAAGGTCTCGTCATCTCCCATATCTAACTCTCCCCAGTCGATAACGTGATAGTTGTCATGTAAGTATCG
Organism: Viscum album; assembly: GCA_963277665.1. Lineage (NCBI taxonomy): Eukaryota > Viridiplantae > Streptophyta > Magnoliopsida > Santalales > Viscaceae > Viscum > Viscum album. The sequence goes on along the minus strand of OY728137.1, from coordinate 1,649,345,342 downwards.
ATGTAGCTGGGATACATGGAAGACGACATGAACCTTCTCCAACTGAGGTGACAGGGCTAGCTGATATGCCACCTCGCCAACTCGCCTCAGCACCTCAAAAGGTCCAATGAACCTAGGGGAGAGTTTACTCCCCTTCCCAAACCTCCTCTACCCCCATTGAGGGGAAACCTTCAAGAACACATGATCTCCCACCTCGAACTCTAAGGGTCTCCTCCGATGATCAGCATAAGACTTCTGTTGGTCCTAATATGCCTTCATCCTCTCACACACAAGCTAGACTTTCTCGGTGGTGCTCTGTACTATCTCTGGCCCAAGAGGACCTGTCTCACCAACCTCTGCCCAGCAAATGGGTGAATGACATGGTCTTCCATACAAAGCCTCAAACGGTGCCATGAAAATAGTAGAGTGGAAGGTTTTGTTATAGGAAAACTCTACTAAATGCAAGTGTCATACCCATGACCCTTCGAAATCTATAATGCATGCTCGCAGCATGTCCTCCAACGTCTGGATAGTCCGCTCTATCTATCCGTCGGTCTGGGGGTGGAAAGCAGTGCTAAGGCATAGCTGGGTGCCAAAAGCATGCTGTAACCCCCTCCAGACTCATGAGGTAAACCGAGTATCCCGGTCCGAGATGATAGTCTTCGGAACTACATGAAAATGCACCACCTCATCTACGCACCTCTGTGCTAAGGTACTCACTGGGCCTGACTCCTTAATTGCTAAGAAGTGAGCTGATTTCGTCAGACGATCCACCACCACCCAGATAGCATCATAACCACCCTGAGATCTGGGTAGTCCTGTGATTAAGTCCATTAAGATGTCATCCCACTTCCACTCGGGGACATCTAAAGGATGCAACAAACCACTAGGAACACGGAGTTCATCATTCACTTGCTGACACACTAGGAATTTAGCCACAAACTCCACCACTGCCTGTTTCACCCCGGGCCACCAAAACTGTTCCCTCATGCCTCGGTACATTTTTGAAACTCCCGGATGTACCACCAAGTCTAAGATATGGAATTCACAGAGAACTCCCTCACGCATCACCTCCGGAACAAACAACCTTCCATGAAAAATAATCAGATGTCGGCTGTCCTCTGACCATCCTTCTGAAGCGTTTCCCTGATCGACACGATCCCGCATCACTTCTGCCTTGGAGTCCCCCCACTGAGACTCTTCCACCTGCTGCGACAAGGAGGATTGCACCGTCATCTGAAACAAACAGCCTCTAACACCCTCTACCCTTGCATCCAAGTGAAAGGAAGCAAACTCTCCCATCACTTTCCAAGCATCAGTGGATTCCTGAACCACTTCCTTATGTGACTTCCTACTCAGGGCATCAGCCACAACATTTCCCTTACCTTCAGTGTAAGAGATCTCGAAGTCATAATCTTGGAGGAACTCGACCCATCTCCACTGCCGTAAGTTCAGGACATGCTGAGAGAAGATATAACGCAGGATCTTGTGATCTGAGAAGACCACAAAGCACTCCCCAAAGAGGTAATGTCGCCAAAACTTTAGTGCAAACACTACTGCTGTAAGTTATAGGTCATGGGTGTCATAGTTACGCTCATGAGGGTGCAACTTCCTAGACCCGTAACAGATCACACCCTTCTTCTGCATCAGCACGCACCCTAGACCAAGGCCAGGAGCATCACAAAACACCTCATACAACAATCCTTCCTCTGGAAATCTGAGTATGGGAGCACTGACCAACTTCTCCTTCAGGTAGTCGAAATCTTCCTGGCATTGCTCGCTCCATAGGAAGACATGGTTCTTCCTAGTCAAAGCTGTCAATGGAGCAGCAACTCGAGAGAAGTCCAAAAAGAACCTTCGATAGTAACCTTCCAACCCCAGGAAACTACGAACTTCTACCACTCTCTTGGGTGCCGCCCAAGAAACAACTGCCTCCACCTTCTATGGGTCCACTGACACTCCATGCTGAGACACTACGTGCCCAAGGAAGTGTACTTCTTGTGTCAAGAACTTACACTTAGACAATTTCCCATAAATCTGGTGGTGTCGAAGGACTTCCAAGACTGCCCTGAGATGCTCAACGTGCTCCTCCTATAATCTTGAGTAGATTGGGATGTCATCGATAAACACGACGACGAACCGGTCCAGAAACTCTCGGAAGACAAAGTTCATAAGTCCCATGAACACAGCCGGTGCATTTGTAACTCCAAACGGCATCACTACAAACTCTAAGTTCCCATACCTGAACCCAAAATCCATCTTTGAGATGTCACTGTCCTTTACCCTCAGCTGATGATATCCAGATCGTAGGTCAATCTTAGAAAACCAACATGCTCCCCTCAGTTGGTCGAAGAGATCATTTATCCTTGGAAGGGGGTAACGGTTCTTGACCGTTACCTGATTCAACCTTCGGTAGTCTATGCATAACCTAAGACCACCATATGCCTTATTCAAAAACAAAATTGGAGCACCCCATGGCGACACGCTGGGTCGAACAAAACCCTTCTCCATCAGATCGTCAATCTGAATCCGCAACTCCTGCAACTCCAAAGGTGCCATCCGATAAGGGGCCATCGAAATCGGACGGGCACCAGGCTGTAAGTCTATCCCAAACTCAACATCACGTCGGAGGGGTAGAGTCACAACCTCCTCGGGAAAAACATCGAGGAACTCCCCAACAACCTTCGGGACATCCATCATCTCTGTATCAGCTGGAACCACTGATAACCCGCCTAAAAAGGAAAGGAGAAGCTCCACACGCCGGCTTCCCACCTGATAACTCCTCTCGCCAACAAAAGATACACACTATCCGTCCACATCGGAGAACATGACTCTTCTCTGGAAGCAGTTGATAACGGCACTAACAGAAAACAACCAGTTGATGCCTATGATGACATCGTATGGCTACATTTGTAACAGAAGAAGGTCCCCGTTAGATCGATGTGGTCCCAACGTCAGCCCACATCCTCGGAAAACACAAGATATGCTGGTCTGGCCTCCAACTGGTGTACTCAGCACCAGTGGTACAGAAAGTCTCTCTACGTCTAGTCACAAAGCATGGGATAAACCAGGTGCAACAAAGGAGTGCGAAGCTCCCGAATCGAACAAAGCAGAAACGAGAGTTCTGAACAAACAAATCGTACCTCGCACCACCTCTGGTCCTGCTGGAGCTGCCAACTCTGCTGCGTGCAACTGTCCATGCACAGATCCTCTGCCTCTCTGATGTCATCCACCTCCTCGACCATGCCCTGGTCAAGGTTCCTAAGGAGTGCCCTGAGGTCGGCCTCCTCCTGCAAAGTCTGTCCTCGGGGGAGCATGGTCCTGCTGCTGCTGGAAGGGCCTCGCCGGTAACTGGTGCTGCTGAGGTGGGCGCTGAACCTTTCCACCTCCACCGTACTGAGTTCGGGTCAGGCACTGACTCTGAACGTGCCCGAAACCTCCACAATAAAAAAACTTCGGTCCTGGGCTCGTGAAAAAGGGACTAGGACCCGAAGATCTGAACTGGAACTGCTGGGGCCTGCTACCCACTGGCCTGAACCTGGAAGGTCCCGTCGCAGGAGACCTGCTGCTGACTGCCTTCCCCTTCGACGAACCTGGCTGGATCCCCTCATGTGGTGAACCTCCCAGTAAGTGCATCCTCTCTACAACCTCTGCCTTCTTCTGTACTGCCAAGTACGTCGGAAGGGTGAAGGGGGTGATAGCATACTGGATCGAAGGACGAAGCGCCTCCTCCAAACGTCTCGCCCGAGACTCCTCATCCGGAAAGAGATCTGGAGCAAAGCGTAGGAGATCCTTGAACTTGATCCCCAACTCTCGTACTGACATACTTCCCTGCTAAAGGGAGAGTAACTCCTGCCGCTTATCCACCTTGATCATGGAAGAAAGGAATTCCTCTTGGAATTCCTTCTCAAAGTCAGCCCATGGAACCTCTGCCTCTATCCTCTCTTAGACGTAGAGCGTCCACTATTGTCGGAGCATGGATCAAGGTAAAAGCGATCCCTAACTCCTCAAGCCACCCCTCTGTCTCCATATCTGAAGTAATACCCTCGTACTTCTTGAGGGTTTGCCGCTGGAAAGAACGGAGAGTCTTCTGCCACTGGCTATCTTCCTCCTCTCGGTCAATCCTCAACTAATCGACCACCTGAATCTGCTGGGCCTCGTCCGTCTGAGCCACCCGGGGACGACGTCCAGGTGCCATAGCTGTACAGTAAACAAAGATCTCCTAAGCCCAAGTAGTAAGGAAATTCTCAGGGTTCACTTTATCATTTTATTTCAATTTCATTCCCAGAACACCCAAATCAAGTAAAACACTATCATGATGATTCATGTACCTTCCCTAGGGTCTCTACCCTGCAATAAATGTAGTCTCACTTGGTCGTTCGGTAGGCTCAGATTCCTTGCATCGGATCACGGGGGTCCCTAAAATCCCATGTCCTAGCTGGTCTTCCCTGGCCTATGTCACGCACCAAGATTAACCAACACTGTTTCCCTACCATCCCATACAATCCTCACTGTTTCTAACTCTAGACTTCATCCTATCTCTCAACCATCACCATTGATACCATTCTGTCATGAACCCCTCCCACCAAAGATGCCCCTTCTGAGCTGGCAATGGTGAAAGGGAGATAATGACCCCTGAGCCCCGCCTCCAGTAGGCCCCGGGGTGGTGACTAGCACCAAGGGTATGAGTTTTCACAAATATGGGAGGCATTACCCTTTTTATTATTTAAGATCGGGAAATAGGATAAGTCAACCACCAAAAAGGAAAAGAACAATTGTATAGAAATAAACCCAAACCAATCCCACATGCATGTTTAAATAGTTCTGAAACAAGGTACAAGTACAAGAAAGCTCAAAAGTACAATACCAAAAGAAACAAGAGTACAGCAGCTGCAACAACTCCAACTGTCCCGACTAGTAGGGTCTCGTACGTCCCTAGTAGTCCTACTGGAAACTTGAAAGTAAACGTAGGGTGAGAATACAAGTATACTCAGTAGGGAAACCTAAATCTCTCGTGCACAAGTGGGGAGACATCCTAATGTCCCATGAGAACAATAGAAGAAACCTAGCAAGGAATTCTATCCACCCAACCTCACCAGCCACACTCACCAAAACACAATCACAATAGGTATTAGTATATAAGAACAAGAGTATTGGGTACCCCGCACCATTTCCCACTAGTTAGCTGCTCTTCCTAACGGCGAACGTCTTGACGCTGCCACACTCTTCCCGCCCGCACACACCCGGGCCTCAAGAACCACACATCCCACCTGCACACACCTGGGCCTCACAACCACGTATCTCGCCCGCACACACCTGGGCCTCACAACCACGTATCCCGCCCGCACACACTTGGTCCTCACAACCACGTATACCGCCCGCACACACCTAGGCCTCACAACCACGTATCCTACCCGCACACACCTGGGCCTCATCCCGAAGGTTCTTAGGAAAAAGTAAAACCTGCCTGAAGAGTCTTGGGATAAACCACCCCAATCGAAACCTACCCAAAGAATCTTGGGTGTAAGGTCGCCTCAATCCATCACAGCCTAGGGAAGAAGGATAAGGAATGAGCTAGTAACTAAGGGGAAAACACCCTCTCCCATGAAATGGGAGTGTTTGGCACTAAGTTCTCAACATGGGTGGGGTGCGATAAAACACAAAGATACAGATATATATATATATATACTAAACACTCGGCCCAACCTATGGCTTCTAATCAGAGAACTGAGCACGTGCCTCGGCACTGCTACTACGAAGCATGCATACAACAAACAAACCCGAAACCCCATTTAGGTTTTCATGTTTCAACAGAATCAGTTTATTAGTTCCTTAACTACTGGGAAACTATCCACAACCAACCACATCGATCGTCTGTAAAGCATATCCCTGCCATCCACAAATCAAGTTAGGAAAACACAAGCAATACAAACAAACCCTTCTTAATAACCAACCAACCCATTGATTAACATTCCTGTTCCATTACCATTACCCACCATTTATTAACTCTTACACTTTTTATTTATTATTTACAACCCATAGTTCATTCACATTCAAACCCAACCCTGCAGCCCCGCTGCCAACCACTATAATCACAACCACACCGTACATCATCACCCCCTTTAATACCATTTCTCTCAGCCCTGCTGCCCATCACCAACATAGCATTCACACCAACCCACAACCAAGACAACCGCAGCCCCGCTGCTCACCCGATCCACAACAACCCACAAAAACACCCCCATCACATGCCACGTATCCAAGACAACACCCGCATGTTCATTATTCCATTTTTTTCAACCGGGGTGATCACACAAGGGTTTCAGATTTTAAATCAGCCAACTTTACATGATTAACCAAATTCCACATTCAACAAGTTCCATTCACAAAAACAGTCTAGAAAGATAGGGAAACATTTAATTGTGCAAGAAAAGGCCCCCAACGACTGTTATTTTCAGTAGGCATAAGCTTATTCAATTCACAACATAATATCACAGGATATAAAGATAAACATAACAACTTACCCATCCCCATTCTTTAACCAGTTATTATCTTCATTTAAAGGTTCAACCGGTTCTCATGAAAACAAGAGGATACCCACCCCGCATGATGCACAATTTGGAGAGACGAAGGTAGGATCCCTACCTCAATAGGTTCTGGTCACAACACTCCCCCGGATCAACTTTAGAAGATGTCCGTCGGCATCCGTCACTTCTGTCAAATCCCAGAAAAACCTCCTCGGGTGGAAGTTGGAAAGTAAAATCCAAAGTAAAGACTACGGATCCAAGCTCAGAAGTTCTGCCTCGTCGTTACGATCCTGTGGCCACTGATGGATCGTAAATCGGATCTTGGACGAAGAAGTTATGGAAGAAAAAGAGCCTCTGAGTCTCTTGGGAGAGCTCTGCTCAGAGGAATGGGGAGGAGAGGGGTGAGTTGAAAAGGAGGAGGGGACCCCTCCTTTTATAGGAGTGAAAAACAAAAGTACAAGACGTGTACTTTATGGTACACGGCGTGTACTCGGCCATTTCACACGGTCACCACGCGGCTTCCAACACAGCCTTCAATGCGGCACGCGGCCGTTTACTGGTCAACACACGGTTTGAGGGTAACGTGTACGCGGGGAGGGACTACACGGCGTGTAGTATGGGATACAAGGCGTGTACCCATTTATTTCACATGGAAAGGACATGGCTCCAACACGGCACACGGCCGTTGACTAGTCAACACACGGTTTGAGGGTAACGCGTACGCGGGGAGGGACTACATGGCGTGTAGTATGGGATACATGGAATGTACCCATTTATTTCACATGGCAAGGACATGGCCTTAAACACGGGGTATACCCGGCGAGGGGGGTACATGGCGTGTGCTCTCACTACACGGCGTGTACTTACAAAATTTTGGAAAGTGTGGGAAAAGTCCATTTTAGCCTCCAAAACACTTTGTGACCTTCTTTTTGACAAAGGAATGGGCCGGAGAGGTTCGGTCCATTACAGAAGAGGTAAAACATATTATGCTAGAAACATTTAAAGAATAAGAAAACAATAGAAAAAGATATTACCAAAATCATCTCCCAAAACTGAGATATTATCGCTTTGTCCACACTTATCCAATCATCATACAAAATGCTTACTTTTCTCTTACCCTGATTTGATACAAAACTCTTAAAATATTTTTCATTTGGACCTCTAGGAATATCATTCTCATCAAACTCAACAAGTATCCTTTGGTCCTACGTATGGGCAAGTGATAATTTTGGTAAACGTGTGCACCCACATTTACCAACGCTTGAACTATTATTTATCATTGTGGGAGCACATGAGGAAGATTGGAGAACATAAATAGGAGCATGTAAATGTTATTCCCCAGAGGTATGATCATTATGATCATCTCCAGAATCATGTGGTCGATTAACTGATTGATCTGTCATTATCCTTCAAATCAAAAAAAAACAAACATTAGTTCACAAATATACAAATTCAAATACTACAATACTAATGTAAACAGAAAATGGAAAATTGAACTAAGTTACATAATAGTAAACATGGTTAATATGGTAAGTATGTTAAACAATGTTAAACATGGTAAACATGGTAGTGTAATTTTCATTCAAAAAAATCAATAAATATATAAGTTACGTAAAGGTAAACTATGGTAAACTATGGTAAACATGGTAAACAGAGTAAACATGGTAAACATGGTAAACATGGTAAACATGGTAAACATAGTAGACATGGTAAACATGGTAAACATGGTAAAGTAATTGTAATTCAACAAAAATAATAGATATATAATTTACGTAATGGTAAACATGATAAACTAAACTAAACAAAATTAAAATGAACAAAAACATCTACTTATTTGTTTTAATACACGTTTTAATAAAGAAAAAAATTAAAATATCTAAAATTTTATGAAAATAATAATTGTAAACACGAAATAAACATATGTTACCTGTAATATTAGGAATGTACAAATGGATTGTTTTCCCAAATTCCTTTGTCATGATCGTTCCTTATGGAACAAACCATGTCTTCAACATGATCATCATTATGTTCTACTAATCTTTCCATGGAAGTAGGGATCTCACATAAATCAGCATCTTCATCAAGTTGATCCTCACCAACATATTGTTTTTTCCCTTGTAAAACAACAGACCACTCCATATCTGATTGATCAACTACATAGAAAATCTATTTTTCATGTGTTTCCATTATAAAAGAATCTGTTGTGTCTTCCAATCTATTCATATTAACAATTTTCATTCCAAATTTATCATGTCTAACACTGTTGTTACCGATAAACCATTTGTAGTTAAAAATAGGAACTTTAATTTTAAAGTAATAAACCTCTCATATTTATTCAATGACTCCATAATATGCAGTTGATGTAGAAATTGATTTTTTGTCTTTAGAACTCAAAAAATGAATTGCTTCTACAAACACCAATACACCACTATTTTGAACTGCACTTTTTTGTCCTGATCTTTCATATGAAATGTATATCCATTAATTTCATAACCAAACCATGTTATCACATTTAAACATATACCACACACTAACCATCTTAATGTCTCTAATACATCTAATCTACCAAGCAAGGTCTTTTTAAACCATGAAAAAAATGTTTTGTTGTGCTCATTCAAAATTCACATTTCATTCTTCTTTGGATCACTTTGTTTCAACTCATTAATATGAAATGTGATATATGGTTGAGCATCATCTATGTTATTCAATATGTATAATTCTAACCTCTTCATCTGTTCAGCTGACAACGATTTGACTTTCAAGCCACTAATCCTCTTTCCCTCATTATTAAATCGTTTATGGCGAGATGGAGGCAAACCTATGTGCTCCGCCACAGCCAAGTAGCTCGTACAAAACTCCACAACCTCCTCAGAAATATACTTTTCAATAATAGAGGTTTCAAGTCGATATGGATTCTTAACATACCCCTTAAATATTTTCATATACCTTTCAAAAGGATACATCCAATGAAGATATACAGCTCCACAAAGATTTATTTCTCGAACCAGATGAATCATTAAATGCACTATTATATCAAAAAAGATGGAGGAAAATAAATTTCCAATTGACAAAGTATATAAATTGCATCCTTCTCCAAAATGTTCAAAGCATTCACATCAATCACCTTATTACAAATTGAATTGAAAAAATAACACAACTTCATTATAGTCTTTCTGACATGGATGGGAAATATTCTACACAATGAAACTGGTATAATTTGTTGCATCATGATGTGAAAATCATGAGATTTCATACCTATCAACTTTAAATACTTCAAAGAGACAAAAAAATTTACATTTGAAGAATAACCTTGAGTCACTTTGATATCATGAAGACACTAACAAAATCTAATTTTCTCCCTTTTGGATAATGTATGACAATCTGGGGGAAGAAATGTTCATCTTAAATTAGGAGTGGGAGCTAACTCCAAACGTATTCCCATTGATAGTAAGTCTAAATTTGCATTCAACCCATCTTTTATATTTCCTTTAATATCTAGCAATGTTCCAATTAAACTGTTGCAGATATTCTTCTCCATGTGTATGACATCAATATTATGTTTCACTTCATGATATCTCCAATATGGTAGCTCAAAAAATATTGACCTTTTCTTCCAAATATGTCTATCATTACCAAATTTCTATGTCTTTTCCAATGTCACCACTACTAGAAATTTAGTATATACCAATGGTTTTAAACTGTTGGTAAAGAATGTCTAACCATTGGGAAAACTTATACCAACATTTTATACAACCATTGGCAAGAAATCCATTAGGATAGGCTTTTACCAACAGGTTATAAAATAACTATTATAAAAATCCACCAGCAATCATATTATCTTTCCCAACGGTTTAGAAACCTTTGCAATAGATCATTACCAATGGTTTATGAAAACCGTTAGTAAATATTGATAATAACATGCCTTTACCAGTGGTTTCTGAAATCATTGGTAAATATTGAACTGAGACATTTACCAATGGTTGTAAACCATTGGTAAAGAGTGGGTTTTATACCAACAGTTTTGGAAATCATTGGTATAGAGCCTATAATTTTTTCAGAGGAAAGCAGCTTCCCTATGCCTGCAATTTGTCTAGAAGAAAGTATCTTCCCTTCCTTATGAATTTACCTTCAGAATAATATAGAGTTTAGAATAAATAATACTTATCGTTATATACCACTGGTCTATAACTGCACTTGAGGTTTATAATGATCTACCCCATTCAAAACCATAAAATATCATATTATGTATAATGCTTGAATTTTATAATTTGTGTGTTGAGTTGACTACAGACTATATCTTTATGAGGGATCTATTATACAACCCCTAATTTGAGTTATTTCAAAATGGTATCACATGTTCAGTTTATTAATGTATAGACTTTATGTCTTGGTTAATTCTCTCTTATTTTCTATGTTATCCCATTTGAGTTATTTCATTCTCTCAAAAGGTGATGTAGGATGTAATTTTGAGTAAAATAGGTACAAGATGATATCTTTTAGAGAAGTTAAATGAAATGAGAATATCCCAAGATATCCTTTGTATTTATTATCAATAATGTGGAAAAAGATACAAACGTATTGGTGTAAGAGTTATTTTTTGGTATTGTAAAACAAATAAAAAGGGGGACATTGATGTTCTTATGGATTGGATTGTATTTTTTATCAATGATTTTGGCATGATATAGTATTGAGGAGTGAAATAAGTTATTGATGTCAAGTGGGGTGGGAACTATCTAGGGGGTGGGGTGCTGTCTAAGGGGGTGAGGGATGTCTAGGGGTGGGGGGCTATCCAGGTGGTTGGGGTGGGTGTCCAAGGGGGTAGGGGTGTCCAGGGGGTGGGCGGGCTATCCACAGGGGTGGGGGGTTGTCCAGGGGGTACGGGATGTCCAGGGGGAGGGGGTTGTCAAGGGGGTTGGGTGAGGGAGGTTGTCCAAGGTGGGGGCAGTCCAGGGGGTGGGGGAATCCAGGGGTTGGGGGGTCCAGGTGGTGGGGTGGTGTCCAGGGGGTGGGGTCGTCCAAGGGGGTGGGGGTTGTCTATGGGGGTGGGGGTTTCTAAGGGGGTGATGGTGTCCAGGTGAAAGGGTGGTGTCTAGGGGGTATGGGGATCATCAAGGGGGTTGGGGTTGTCCAGTGGGTAGGGGTGTCCCTGGGGGTAGGGGTGTCTGGGGGGTGGGCGGGCTGTCCATGGGGGTGGGGGTGAGGGGTGGGGGCTGTTCAGGGGGTAGGGTGGGTGGGTGTCCAGGGGGCGGGCTGTCTAGGGGGATGGGGGGATGTCCAGGGGGTACGGGGTGTCCAAGGGGGTGGGCGGGTTGTCCACGGGGGTGGTAGGGCTGTCCAGAGGGTACGGGGTGTCCAGGGGGTGGGGGCTGTCCACGAGGGTGGTGGGGCTATCCAGGAGTGTACGGGGTGTCTGGGGGGTGGGTGAGTTGTCCACAGGGGTGGAGGGGTTGTACAGGGGGTTAGGTGGTGTCTAGGGGGTGGGTGGGCTGTCCATGGGGGTGGTAGGGCTGTCTAGAGGGGTAGAGGTGTCCATGAGGGTGGGCGGGCAGTCCACGGGGGGGTGGCGGGGCTGTCTAGGGGGGTATGGGGTGTCCAGGGGGGTGGGCGAGCTGTCCACAGGGGTGGCGAGGCTTTCTAGGGGGTAGGGGGTGTCTAGGGGGTGGGCGGGCTATCCATGGGGGTGGGGGTTTACTAGGGGTAGAGGTGTCCATGGGGGTGGGGGTGTCCAAGGATGGGGTAGTGTCCAGGGGGGCGGGGGCTGTCCAGGGGGTTGGGGGGATGTCTAAGGGGGGGTGGGGGATGTCCAGGGGGTGGGGGCAGTCCACGGGGGTGGCGAGGTTGTCCAGGGGGTAGGGGGTGTCCAGGGGGATGGGAGGGGTTATCCATGGGGGTGGGGGATGTCCAGGGGGTAGGGGGTGTCCATGGAGGTGGGCGGGACTTTACAGGGGGTACGGGGTGTCCAAGGGGTGGGTGGTCTGTCCACATGGGTGGTCGGGTTTTCCAAGGGGGTAGGGGGTGTCCAGGGGGTGGTCGGGCTATCTACGGGGGTGGTCGGGCTGTCCAGGGGAGTAGGGGGTGTCCAGGGGATGGGCGGGCTATCCACGGGGGGTGGGGGTGTCCAGTGGGGTGGGCAGGCTATCTGATGCACTAACATAATAGTCTGTTGTGGTAGTAACCATAACACCATCATGTTGTGTTCTCATGTTCTTTTCTCATTCAGTGATAATAAATCTGTACCCATTGATAACAATTGATTTACAGTCACGAACCATGGTATTAGGACCAAAAGACAAAGCTCTTATTTCCTTAGAGACAAAGTCAGCAAGAAAACTCAATACCTAAAATATAAATCAATATTAAACTTAATTAAATATTTTTTTAATTATTTTAAACAATAATGTTATTACCTTCAATTTTAACCAAGCGGAAAACTCTTTGTTATTCAAGTCTCCCTCCTTCTCAAAGATAAAGAATGATGCTTTCTATTTATCATCGCTTTATGTTCCCTGTAGATAAAAATAGGAATATATTAACATATATATATATAAGATATACATATTGAATTTACTTACAAGATGTAGTCATCGAACAAATCACAGTTGAACAAAACTGTGCGATGTGTCATCTCCCGCTCTTCAAGGCTTAATGTCGTCAATGTATATGATCCAGGAATTCCTCCTATTTGAGGAAGTGATGGAAAACTGGGTTCAATTTTCTCATACTGTTCTTCTTCGTTTCTCATTGGTCCGTTCATTCTTTTTGTAAGATCAGAAAAATATATAGAGCAGAAATCCATACATTCTTGAGCCAAGTAACCATTCATGATAGAACCCTCAGGATGATTCCTGTTACAAACATAAGACTTTAATGTGTACATATTTCTTTTAGTATGATTCATCCAAAAAAATAAATAGGTCCTCAGAGAAGTATTTCAGTTGGAATATGGATAGTCAGATGCAGTATGCATGTGAAAAATGATGGGGGAAATATTTTCTCTAACTCACGCAAAATTAATGGGGCATCTGCCAACATTTTTTGCAAGAAAGACTTGGAAAACTTTTTAACACAAAGATCTCTAAAAAATGACACAACTGAATAAAATCCACCCTTACATTATTGGAAATAAGATGATGAATTTCTATTGGAATCAAATCATGCAGAAGGATGTGATAATCATGAGTCTTCAAATATTTTTAACTTCAACTCTCTTTTGTTGACCAGTTTGGATATGTTTCTTGAATAACCATCATGAACTTTAATAGTCTCTAGTACTTCCATAAATTTCTTTTTTTGTAGGTGTCATCACATAATAAGCACATGGAACTTGCCATTTATTTTCACTGATACGCACAGGATGCAATTCGGGTCTGATGCCCCAATCCACCAAGTCACGCCGAGACTGTAAATCATCTTTTGTCTCTCCCTTAACATTTAGAAGGATCTAAAGCAACATTTTACATATATTTTTTTCAATTTTCATTATGTCTAAGAAATGATGTAACAAATTGGTTGACTAATAAGGCAAATCAAATAAGATACTTCTCTTCTTCCAATTGTAATAGGTTTCAGTGGAAACATTCTTTCTCTTTCCAGATTTCATTTGACCCTTCCCAAATGAAAAAATGAAATCTTTCAATTCATTAAGCACATCAGTTCCAGACATACACTGAGGTGGATCATCGATCTCCATGGTATTGTAAAATCTTTGATGATTATTTCTATATGGATGGTCCATTGGCAATAATCATCAATGTCCCATAAAACTAAAACTACAATGATGTTTTAGTCTTCTGGATCGTGTATTCTTTATAAAAACAGGACATGGTAGTTTTCCCTTCGTGCTCCATCCAGATATCATTGCATAAGCAGGAAAATCATTGATCGTCCACATAAGCACAGCACACATCTAAAATATGTCTTTAGAACATGCATCGTATGCGTGAACACCCACATCCCAAAGAAGTTTCAACTCCTTTATTAAAGGTTTCATGTATACGTTTATATAATTGCCAGGATCATAAGGTCCAAATATGAGTATAATCATGAAAGTGAAAGGTTTTTTCATACACAACCATGGGGGAAGATTATAAATGTGTATAAAAACTGGACATGTGTTGTGCGATGTAAGCATCTGCCCAAACGGATTAAAACTGTCACATGAAAGACTCAACCTCACATTACGCACATCAGCTGCAAAATCAGGATATTGAGCATCAAATCTCTACCATGCAAATCCATCTATAGGGTGAACCAACTCATCATTAGTCTTCTTTCTCTCGGTATCATTTCATCGCATTTTTATTAATATTTCATCAGACATAAAAAGATTCTGGAGTCTGGGGATCAATGGAAAGTGCCAAATTACTTTCTATGGCACACGGGATGGTGTTCCATCAGCTTTTAGCTTCCAATGGGATGTTCCAAATTTTATACAATCATTTCATTCAGAATTTTCCTCCTGGAATAAACTGCAATATTTTGGGCAAGCATGAGTTTTGTTTCTTGAAAATCCAAGTTCCTCAACTAACTTCCATGCCATATAGTGGTTTGAGAGAATATCTGCATCATCTGGAAGTAAGTCCTTCAAGAATATAATAATGTAATCAATAGCAATATTAGAAATCTCATACATAGTTTTCCCATGAAACAATTGGATTAAAAATTTCAGCGTTTTCATTTTATTGCATTGTCGATATACTGGAGTCGTGGCAGCATCATTCAATTTTTCACCCTAAAAACATCATTGTTTTCATTAGAGGCATCATGCGTGCTCATATCGAAATCTTCTTGGTCCGGAATCCTTTCCTTTTCATGATGAAGAATAAACGGAAACGGGTCATATAACAAATTCTCCAATCCAGTCCTCTCATTTGGATCATCAGAAATTTGAGATGTCATTTTCTCCCCATTATGATACCACACAGAGTAGTTTTCTTGAAAATCATTTTTTGTTATGTAGTAGCTGACTTCTTCATAGCTCAACCAAGGTCTTCCAACATAATTGTAATAGGGGAAGTGTATGTGACCACTATCAGAAGCATTGTGAGATACAAAATCTAAAAAACTCTCCAAATTGTTTTGAAAATCGCTTGAGATCCGATTGGTTTCATACATCCAACTTCTATCCATTCTGAAAAAAAAATATAAGTCATTTCATCAAAATCAATTCAATAAGATTGAAGTTTCATCAAAAATATATTTAAGTAAACGAGAATTGTTCACTTTATATGAAACCATAACTGACACACTACTCTATATGAGAATCGTAATATAAAAGACAACAAAATACTATATTTATAAAAAAATATCTATGAAGAACTATATATGAGTGTACAAGATCATGTACACTTGTAGAGGAGAATTATTCAGGAGTTGAGTAAATTTTAGATCAAAAAAAATTAATATTTTAGTAGATTATTTGAGTGATTACATACACTGCCCAAGGGGGTGGGGGTGTCCAGGGGTGGGGGGTGTCCAGGGGGTGGGGGCTGTCCCGGGGGGGTGGGGGGATGTCCATGGAGGTCGGGGGTGTCTAGGGGGGGCTGTCCACGGGGGTGGCGGGGCTGTCCACAGGGGTGGCGGGGCTGTCCAGGGGAGTAGGGGTGTCCAGGGGGATGGGCGAGCTGTCCACGAGGGTGGGGGCTATCCAGGGGGGTACGGGGTGTCCAGGGGGTGGGGGTGTCTGGGGGGATGGGGGTGTCTGGGGGGTGGGGGTGTCTGGGGTAGGTGGACGGGTTGTCCATAGGAGGGTTGTCCAGGGGGTAGGGGGTGTCCAGGGGGTGGGCGGGTTGTCCACAGGGGTGGTGGGGTTGTCCAGGGGGTGGTGGGGTTGTCCAGGGGGTGGGGGTTTTTCACGGGGGTGGCGGGGCTGTCCAGGGGGGGTAGGGGGTGTCCAGGGGGGTGGGCGGGCTGTCCACGGGGGTGGGGGGCTGTCCACAGGGGTGGCGGGGTTGTCCAGGGGGTAGGGGTGTCCAGGGGGTGGGAAGGCTATCCACGGGGGTGGGGAGGCTGTACAGGTGGGTACGGGGTGTCCAGGGGGTGGGGGTGTCCGGGGGGATGGGGGTGTCCGGGGGGTGGGGGTGTCCGGGGGGGATGGGGGTGTCCGGGGGTGGGGGTATCCAGGGGGTGGGGGTGTCCAGGGGGTGGGCGGGCTGTCCACGGGGTTAGGGGGCTATCCATGGGGGTAGGGGTGTCCAGGGGGGTGGGTGGGCTATCCATGGGGGTGGAGGGGTTTTCCAGGGGGTACAGGGTGTCCAGGGGGATGGGCGTGCTGTCCACGGGGGTGGCGGGGCTGTCCAGGGGGATTGGGGTGTCCAGGGGTGGGCTGTCCATGGGTTTGGGGGCTATCCAAGGGGGTAGGGGTGTCCAGGGGATGGGTGGGCTATCCACAGGGGTGGCGGGGCTGTCCAGGGGGGTATAGGGTGTCCAGAGGGTGGGTGTGCTGTCCACGGGGGTGGCGGGGCTATCTAGGGGGTACAGGGTGTCCAGGGGGTGGGCGTACTGTCCACGGGGTTGGGGGGATGTCCAGGGGGTAGGGGGTGTCGAGGGGGGTGGGCGGGTTGTCCACAGGGATTCCTGATCCCCATGGGATGGTGAATAGGACCTAGCATCATAAAAATGAATGTGGGAATGATTTTCCACTAGCATTGAGAAAACAAGATAAAAATACAGTATACATAAAAAATAACTCCATTGGGAGATTTGTACTAGAATTAAAACAAGCATAAACAAGCCAAAGTACTAAAAAACATTACCATAAAAATAGGAAGGAAAACTACCAGATTCTCAAGATATGTATAACTCTAGATCAGTATGTCAACATATAGAAATACCTCCAAGTGGTGACTTTCCCCTACCCAAACTAGGAAGTCGATAATCTAAAGAAACCTAAATCCACAGTCAGTGTGTGACATAAATATCCCAGTATGGTCTCACTAATGATTTCATAACAAGATTACAAAACCAAAATAACCAAATTATTTGCTTTGAATTTTCAAATAATCTAGTTTTACATTTTAAGTGAATAATTTTCAAATAATCTGGTTTTATATTTCCCCACCCACCCACCCACTTTCACACC